>OX439473.1:70790614-72156864 GCA_949320105.2 Crepidodera aurea | reverse complement strand
TTTTATGGGGGTTTTACAGCACGGCTCAAATAAAATATGTGATTTTAAATAGCCGGTAGTTAAAAGGTGTGTTAAAATTAAGAATTTTTCCTGTGCCGCCCGGTTTTGTTGGACATAACAATAGACTATCCTTATTTTAATCTCTTTTAAGACTCTGATGAGCGCACGGTTGGGTAAATGTTATATTGTTATGTTGTTTATATTATTATTTTTTTTGTTACTATTTTAAACTTAAATAATTGTAATTTAACCGCCGGGGTCCTTGTTTTAGGTGAGTTCCCTCGCCACCCACCCCTGAAAAAAAAAATTTTTTTGGTTGGCTAAGGCAAATTTTTTGTTTTTTGTGTTTTTTGGTGGGTAAACTTGGTAAATTCAATATTTTCACCACTTTTTTGACATGCTCAAGAAGAAAACAGCTTTTGAGCTTCTTTTAATGGTTTAGTTTCTGGCAGCATTAATTGGGTCACCAGACTCTACTCCTTTTTTACTTATATGATTGTAACATCCAAGATTTTGTCCAGATTCCACATGTTTTATTCTTCTTTTAACACATGCTCCACTGCCTTTTGCCAATTTTCCTTCGTAACAAGTGATATGGAGGTTTCTAACAATGCTTCTACATCTTTTAACTTAAATGTCGTATTAGGTCGACCTACATATCCTTTAACTTGTGTCCATATCAGTTCAATAGGATTTAGTTTGCACTGATATGGAGGAAGACGCACATCATCAATACCATGTGTGTTTTTTTTGCAAGTTCATCCACTACATAACGTAATGGAGGCTTATCTAATTTCACAATTTCTAGTAGTTCTATTTTTATTGATTTTTCTGGAAAATTAATGTTTCTGTCTGTTAGCCACTTAATGATATCATCTTTCTTCAATAAAGTATTTGGCACACGTTCAATTAGACGGGAATAGTAACTAGCGTTATCCATTACTATAATTGAACCCTTTGTGATATTCTTCAAAACCATCAGCGTTCATATTTTCGGTTTTTTTAGATTGAAATATTAAAGAACCTGTCATAACTTCCAATATGAGTTATAATTAGACGTCGTCCTTTACCGGAAGGAAACTTCAATCCTGTAGATAATCCTTCCAAAAAAGCCTGTCGTGAAGATTGAATGTTTGTGTCCTGTCACATTTTCCTAACTGTGTAACCTTCATTCACCCAGGTTTCGTCCAAATAAAATATTTTTTTGCCTTCTGCACCTAATTTAAAAATGGTTCTGAAGTATCTCCGTCTCCAACAAACAATTTCCTCAGAATCAATAACTGCTGCTTTCCTGTTCTGTTTGTCCCACTTGAACTTAAAATCTATTAGAGTTACCCGTAGTTTTGTTTTTCCCATTTTAGGAAAATACGGATCACTATTGATTGCGTCCAAAACCTTGGCAAGTGTTGTTTCTTATTCCGTTTTTAATTTGTTCACTAAATTCCACTTTTTTCTTACCTGCTGCATTTTTCTTTGGGGGTTTAACAACTCCACTTTTTAATTCACTTATAACTTTATATATCGTTGATTTGCTTACACCCATCATATTACTTGTCTTTTCAACAGTATCGTCAACAGAAACGAAGGATTTTCCATTCTTAGGCAATTATAAACATTGCTTACAAATATTTTCTCGTTAACTGACAACGCACACTTTTTTATACGTTTCACAGGTGTAAACTTTGAACTTGCACCACACTGCATTTTTCAATACTACTGTCACTATTAACCGAAAATAACAACAACGTCTTACTATAATATAGAAGATAATATAGAAGGCTAATCAAACAGTGTAGGTAGTATTGGGAACTGCTCAAGATACTAACTGCAACTTCCTATCTTATCTTTATACCAAATCCTAGGTAGGTAACCATCTTATAATCCCACCCCTTGTTATCATTTTGGTTTTTCCATGACATTAGTAATCTCCAAGAAAATGATAAAATAACGATTTACCCTTAGATTATAGATTTCTATAATCTAAGTGAAGTAATCTAAGTGACTTACACATTATTGTTGGAGACATTAACATAAACCTTCTCTCAAAAGAAAAATTGGTTAATGACTACCTTAACGTAATGAATGAATTTAACTTTACTTCTGTAATAAATACATACACTAGTATTCAAGGAAATTCAAAATCTTGTTTGGATCACATATTTGCTAGACTTAAAACAGGTAGCCTCTTAGTTGATTGCTTTGACTGTGTTCTTGATACATTCGTAACAGTGAGAAATTTATAACAGTTAATTACAAAAAAACTTAAATCTGATTTAAAATTATTTGACTGGCCTATTTTCTATAATATAAGTGATGCTCAAGGATCTGCATCTTATTTTTTAAACACAGTAAATCACTTTATAGGTAAACATACAGTTAAAGTTAAACAATAAAAAAAAAACGGTAAAAAAGAAGGAATGGATAACAACAGGCATAATGAAATCAATAATAGAAAGAGACAGGTTATACAAGAAGTATCAAAAAAATCCATTAGATATAAATCTAAAACAGGAATTTATTAGATATAGAAACAAATTACATAATTTGATTAGTTTAACAAAATTAAAATATCATAAACGACAAATTGAAAAAAATAAACATAATTCAAAAAATCTTTGGAAAACTATAAACAACATAACAAATACTAATCCTAAACATTCTACTAATAAAGAAATAACATTGTTAAATAATACTAAATCAAAAAACAAATTAGTGATTGCCGAGACATTAAACACATTTTTTACAAACATTGGACCTAATCTTGCAAAACAAATTCAGAAACCTCCGCTTTTTCGTCCAAAGAGACGTATTAACAAAAATTCCATTTTTCTAAAGCCAGTCACTGAAACAGAAATTTTTCAGTTAATAAATTCCCTAAAAAATAATAAAGCTCCCGGCCGTGATGAAATAAAAACAGAATTACTTAAAGAAACTTGCACTGAATTAACTCCGCCATTATGTTTTCTAATCAACAAATTACTTTCAAGTGGAATTTGTCCAACTGAATTTAAAGTCGCTATCATAAAGTCTCTTCACAAAAAAGGTAATAAAAGGGTACCTTCAAACTATAGGCCAATCTCATTAAATAATAGTTTTGCAAAATTATTTGAGAAAGTTTTAAAAGTCAGACTAGAATCATTTTTAATTAGCGAACACATTTGATCACCAAACCAGTTCGGTTTTCAGACGGGCAAATCAACAGAAGATACTATAGCTATATTAATATCAAAAATGTATGAAGCTGTTGAACATACGAAACCGGTAATTGGAGTATTCTTGGATTTTGCCAAATCGTTCGATACTGTAGACCATAGACAGTTATTGGACGCCTTGGAGGATTCAGGAATACGTGGAACAGCCCTAAAACTCTTTAGGTCATACCTTCACAATCGTACACAACTTGTAAAAATAGATGATTGCGTGAGTTCAGAGCATGTTATAAAATGCGATGTTCGGCAAGGGACAGTGCAGGGACCCATTCTCTTTATTTTATATTTGAATAATTTACTTACCCTAAGAATTTCTGGAACCATATATAGTTTTGCTAATGATACGATACTATTCTATAGAGCTGAGACATGGTCAGATTTAAAAATCAAAATTGAAACCGGCATGAAAAATATTATTGATTGGTTTAATTATAATTTATTAACAATTAACAAGAAAACCATGTTTCTGCCTGTTTGTAGTTATAAGAATGGGATGCCAGATTACCGTGAATTAGAAATTTATAACGAACATACAAAAAACAACATAAAAATTAAATTTACTAATAATATAAAGTACCTTGGTATAACCTTAGATTGCCATTTAAGATGGGATCATCATATAAATAAAGTCACTAAAACCTTAAGATCGTTTCTGGGACGATTTAAATATTTATCGAAAGTACTTGATCTATCGCATCTAAAAATGCTCTACTATTCATTGGTAGAATCTCGATTATCCTAAGGTATTTTAGCTTGGGGTGGAACAGTAGATCTGTATTTGGATAAACTACAAATACTGCAGAAATATTTTTTTTAAATAATATTAGGAAAGGAAAGAACTTACCCTTCTGAACTGCTTTTTCGGGAAGCAATTGTATTAGATCTTCGCCAGACTTTTTTTTAAAAACTTTAACATACTTATTTAACCATAAAAAAGACTTTGATTTAATTTCTCATTCACATAATACAAGAGCCAAGAAAATAATAATCTGGTAGTTCCGAATGCACAAAAAACAAATGGCCAAAGAAACTTCAAATATTTAGCACCTCGCTTTTACAATTTTCAACCATAAAATAATAAAACCTCGTACACGTCAAATCATTTTAAAAAACAGATAAAATTTTTTTTGGTGTCCAATAATAGAAAACTAATCTCTCACCTTTTTCATTTTCATGTAACTAATTAAGTCGTTAAAAAAAAAAATTTCTTGATTTTTATAATTGTATATATTTTGTATTTTTTATGATTACCTATGTGTTTTTAATATTCTTCTTTGTTAAATTGCTGAATTGAATTATATTAGTGTTGGTGTGATAAATCTATTGATACCACGGACAGGCTTCTGGCTTTATTGGCATTTTTAATACTATTAAAGTCATATTTATAGATTTTGAACACTCAGATTACTTTCTATAATCTAAGCTAAGCTAAGATTTCCAAGAAGTCAATGATGAATAACGATTTAAACAATTTAATGTAGGTATACCTAATAGTCAAATTTATAAGTCTTTATAGTACCTTTTGAAAAATAGTGAGTTACATTTTTCATTATATTCTCTTTGCTTTTAATTTAATTTAATTTTTAGAATATATAAATTGTAAATTGTAGTAAAACACCGTGCAAAATCGAAAAACAAAATGTACTGCGCAGTATCAGGGTGTAATAATAACTCTCACGTTGTATTTCATTATTTTCCGGAGCCAGACAAACATCTTGCACAAAAACAAAGACTGAAAAGAAGAGCAAGAAGAGAAGAAAGAAATCGGGATATTGAAACAAAGAAAATCAAACTTAATGAATCCAGTGAGCAAAGCAAGGAAGAAGTACCTGCATAATCAGCAGAATTTAAGTACGATCAGCCCGTTAATGACAGGAACAGGAACAAACAACACTCATTACTTGTGCATCTCCTGCAATTTTCCCATTCATTTGATGAAAGCCACTACATCCACACAGCCACTGTCCCTTTCATTAATTTTCCAGCGTATAAAATGCGTTCAGTTGCCGGGGTCTGTTGTAGCCTATTCTCAAATTTTTTCAATCGTGAGACTCATTTTTTATATTTAATAGACGACCAGAACTCATGTTAAGTTCAAATCTTCACCCTAATTGACGTCATCTTGGATAGGCCACGCCCCCACGTCCGAGCCCAATAGGAAGTGAGACTTTTTATTATAAGAATCACCAAATAATATTTTTAGAAAGATTTATTATTTATGGATTGAATTAATGAAAGAAAATGTATTCTAGGGCCTCGACATAAAGTTACATACATATATCCGTACTGCGTTACTAAATATACAAAACCTTAAGCTTAACCTGATCCTCCCCTAATAAAAGAAGAAGATCGTAAATATTGCAATAAACGTAAAACTAGTTATTTTTGCAAACATGTATGATGCATATAACGAATTTTAGTATGTTGCAGAAAATGACCCAATTATATTATGCAGATTGTGAACTGGTAAATTTTCTGCAACAATTTTTATTCACTTGTTTTCCGTTTATTTTATTTAGTAAACATATTTTTTAAAAATGTGTACTGAATAATTTTTGTAAGTTTTTAGTTTTTGTTTTTATTTTAATATAAGTCTTAAAATAGTAAGCTTGTATTTATGTTTTGCAGGGATATTTAAGAGGGTGTACCCATAAAAAACCAGAAATATTTTTTAAAAGCTATTTATTTAATTATTTTTTTAAAAAATTGGTCAAATCGGTGATTCAATTGTTAAAAACATTTTTGATACTCATCTGCAGTGATAGCTGGAAGTTCTCCCTCTTGACCGCTTCCTCATCCTCAAAACTGTGTCTTTCATGCCACTCTTCATGCTCGGAAACAAAAAAAATCACACGGAGCTAAGTCAGGTAAGTAGTGTGTGTGTGTGTGGTGCTAGAAAGTCACGTTGTTATGCATGCACTGCTATATTTGTTGATCAATCATAAAGGATCCCGCACCATCTAAATATAAAAAACGTCCTGGTCAAATTTTCTGAAACGTTGGTATGTTATAAAATTTGATGCATTGACAAAAAGTCTTCATTAGCCCAAACCAATCCTATGGCTAGTTTTCGAAGTACAGGGTGTTAAACAATGGAAATACCACTGTTTTAATGGCGTTTATTGTAGAAAAGATGAATTATAGATTATTTAGCATTAATATTTTATAAACAATCACCGTAGAATTTGGTTAGTTACAGGGTGGTTCGAAAATAAGTAATAAGGTTTTTTTTAAGGAATCATTTTTTAAAAATACGAGCAAATGTCATTGCATTAGAATATATAGTTTAAGTAATACTTGTTGGTGATGAATCATATTTTATACGGGGTGACTCACAAAATGTGATTACAGAGGGCATATAGTGATTTTAGCTTTAACGAGTCACCCCGTGTAAACAATGTGTTATAAAAATTTTATATTATATTAAACAAATGTACGACCTGCCACTCTATGTTATACAAGGTGTTAAACTGATTGCAAAAACTTTAAAAATTAGAAAAGCTGTGTTTTGTGCACTACCCTGCATTTTAAAAGTTTCCCCGTCAACTTTATAAATTAATACATTTTCACATGAACAAAAGTTGAGTATTTAACATAACAAAATTTTGTTGTAATTCTATAACCAGTTTGAGAATCAGAATCAGAATCAGAATTGCTTTATTGTTTCGAAAAAATAACATTTTCATAAACAAAGTAATAGGAACTATATAGATGAAAAACTTATTAAAATAAAACATCACAACTACTTACTTAAAATTGCCACGAGTTATTCTCGGTTAAAGATATTCCTTCGTGGGATTATGTAATCCGCTTTGGATGCCGGCTAACCACAGTGAAGTGGGGGTGTGGATTGATAAATGTTAATTAAAAAGAAAAATGGGCGCAAGGAGATTGTTTTACCCTCATCCAAAATATAGTCAATTTAGTCACTCAACCTCCAGAATGGATCTAAATTGAGCCCACTAAAAAAAAATAAACTACGTCGCAACAAAAATTTGCTTACCTTAGTTCGGGTCAAGACTATTTGTGACTATTAGTAAATGAAAGAAAAGTAACTACTTACTAAATAACTATTTAATGTTTCCACTTAGCAAAATTGCACAGGTCAAAAAAAAGAAAAAGGAATCCAAGGGATCCCACTAAAATTGCGAGAAAATTGCGCTAGTTAAAAAAAAATGATTAAATTAATTAAATGATTACGAACAATAGGGGTGTTACACTGTCCGCGAGAGCTCTCAAGGTCGTTGGAATTGGGAGTAAAAAAAAATACCACTCGCCCCTATAAGTCGCTTACAAAAAAAAAAATTTAATTAGAGAAAATATATGAAATTTCTAATTTAGAGACCTTTAAAAATTACTAATTAACAAATAATGTACATGAACAAACATAAAGAAAAATATGAAAAACTTGCGGTTGTTCCTAAACTCCCTCGCTTTTAAAAAGTGGATTTTCTTCCACCAACTCAGAAATTAAATTGCGGCAACTTGATTATCATCCGCCCAGTACGAGAATGTGGTCAACACTCTGCCCAACACGAGAATGTGGTCAACACTCCGCCCAACACGAGAATGTGGTCAACACTCCGCCCAACACGAGAACGTGGTTAACAATCTGCCCAACACGAGAAGGTGGTTAACAAGCTGACCAACACGAGAAGGTGGTTAACATCCGCCCAATACGAGAAGGTGGTTAACATCCGCCCAATACGAGAATCTAAAATAATATACATTAAACCCCTAATCGAATACCCCTCGGCTCAGAAAGAAATTTACAAACTCTAACAGTTTATATAATAAAAACATTTAAATATCTCAACATACCCTTTTATACAGTGAAGGAGAATTCTCGGCGAATCGGAAACTTTCCTGACAGATGCTTCCGTGGAAGGTGAATCCTCGGAGAATCAAATCGTTTCTCGTGGAAGGTACCATCCCTATAATATTAATAGGCTTTACACACTTGCCAAATAACATCATACTCGACTTTCATGAAAAACGCCTTACCTGACAAAAATTGCGTCGTTACGAACGTGGCTTGGTTTGGTACAAAATATCAATTCCTCTTCAAGAGAATCAGACCAGGGTAAACACACCAAATCAAATAGGCACCCTGCAAGTCTAACAATATGGGAATCGCTCGTCTATCCCAATCAATGGTACGAAATAATCTTCATAAAACACCGGGAGATTCCTCAAAATTTTGTCTAAACCACGTTATACTTATCACCCAACAAGAAAGAAAGACAACCCGGCCGAAATTTCCATCTAAATCCTTCTAGAACGAATTCAACCACGCAAGTCCAGAAAGAGATTCACCTATTAACCGCCACGGGTCACTAAAAACGACTTGACCAATCATATAACATGACTCGTTAAATTCTGCGACTTGACCAATCATATAACAGGTGACTGGCTAACACAGCCGTACAGTACCTCAAATTTAACAGAAGAAAAGACCGGAACGACAGATCGAAACATGACATCGATAAAATAGACGTAAACAACAACCTATTTTAATGTTCGAAACTAACTAGCTCGTTCAAATGGATATAACTGAGTCAAAAATTTGAGGCTAAATGTAACATATATTATGTGATATATGGTTCCTAAATAATATAATTCGGTCCTTACAGTGGCTCATATCTACCCAAGAAAAACAAGGTGTGGAAACTAATTAATGTAATAAGGTCTTAATACCGAATTTAAACGTTACAAAATAACAAAAAATGTAAAAATTTAAAAATGTTTTTCTTTTTTATATATAAAAGTAGTTTAAAATTAAAGTTAAAACATGCAAAGGTAACAATCACAAGTACAGTTGAAAATGTTTCAGAATTAATCCAAAAGGTACTCTTCGAGTGCATAATAAGCCGTTTCAAGTAAAATATGCTTGACTTTTCGTTTAAATAGACTTGCACTAGGTATATTTTTAATTTCCGAGGGTAAGTGATTGTACATTTTAATACCATTATAAATCATGGAATTGTACAAGATTTGATTTTGGGATGGGCAACCTTATATTATATGTATATATGTCATTTCTAGTGAAATAGTTGTGAATTATATTAATTTCAGTGTAGTTATTTTTATGCTTGTGTATTAGCGATGTCGTTTCCAACATATAGATTAGGGAAGTGTTAAGATTTTGAATTGAACAAATAATGGTTTGCAGTGTTCTCTTGTATCTTTTTTACATAGATATCTTATTGCTTTCTTTTGCAACACAAATACTGAGTCGAACAAGTATCCAGGACATGATCCCCAGAAGGGTATTCCGTATCTCAAGTGTGATTCAACTAGGGCAAAATATACTTTTTTCGATGTGAGGATTCCTAATGAGTTTCGTATAAGTCTTACAGCGTAGCAACCGCTTGAAATTTTTTTTATTTAGCCTGTAAATATGCGAGTCCCACTTAATTTGTTGATCCATAACAACCCCCAAAAATGTTGTATTAGTACATTCAGTAAGTGTGGTATCATTTACTTTAACCTCATTTAGTGCACCTTTAAAGATCATTATATTGCTAATATTAAAAGTAGTTTTATTTGCACAACACCATTCATTTAGGAAGAATAGGTCTTGCGAAATATTGTCTTGCAGTGATTCAAACGGCACATACCACCAACTTAAATTTACATCATCGGCAAACAAGGTAAACGTACCTCTGACGGGCAGGTTAACAATATCATTGACGTATAGTATAAATAGTATGGGGCCCTAAACGGAGCCCTGAGGAACACCACTATTGAGAGCGAGTGTTTTCGACTTTGTGGCACAATTCCTAATGAGTTGCTCTCTAGAAGTTAAATAAGATTTGAACCATTCCCATGCAATACCTCTTATGCCATAACGGGTCATCTTTTCAACTAATACATTATGGCTGACACAATCAAATGCCTTAGAAAAATCGTAAAATACGGCAGCTGTCGGTAAAAAACCATTTATGCCAATATATATTTTTTCCAAGAAGTGAAAAATTGCGTCACCGGTGTTTTTATTTGTTTGAAAGCCAAATTGAATGTTATTTAGTATTTTATTTTTGTCAAGGAATGAAATCAGACGTTTTTTTGCAATTTTTTCGATTATTTTGGAAAATGAAGACAAAAGAGGAATAGGCCGAAAGTTGCCGCAATCACTTTTATTTCCTCCTTTATAAATAGGGACTACCACTGCCGTTTTTAGTGCATCAAGAAAATAACCACTTTCAAATGAGTAGTTTATTAAATTGCAAATGTTTTTAGAGCTACATCTGGGAGGTTATTGATAAACCTAATATTAATTTCGTCAATCCCAGAAGAATTTTTATTCCTCAAATGTGTACCCATATTTACTAGTTGAAAGATGTTTTTAATATCTATGGGTACACATTTTAGGCAAACTGGTCATAGGATTACAATAAAATTTTGCTAAGTTAGATACTCAACTGTTGTTAATGTGAAAATGTATTAATTTATAAAGTTGACGGAGAAACTTTTAAAATACAGGGTAGTGCACAAAACACAGCTTTTCTAATTTTTAAAGTTTTTGCAATCAGTTTAACACCTTGTATGACATAGATAGGCAGATCGTACATTTGTTTAATATAATACAAAATTTTTATAACTCATCGTTCATACGTTAAAGCTAAAAATACTATATGCCCTTTGTAACCACATTTTGTGAGTCACCCTGTATAAAATATGATTCATCACCAACAAGTATTACTTAAACTATATATTCATAATGCAATGACATTTGCTCGTATTTTTAAAGCTGTTATAAAAAATGATTTCTTAAAAAAAACCATATTACTTATTTTCGAACCACCCTGTAACTAACCAAATTCTACGGTGATTGTTTATAAAATATTAATGCTAAATAATCTATAATTCATATTTTCTACAATAAACGCCAATAAAACAGGTCTGTTATTATAAATCTGGTTACAAAAAAGTGGCATTTCCGATGTTTAACACCCTTTACTTCGAAAACTAGCCGTAGGATTGGTTTGGGCCAATGGACACTTCAATGGACACTTTTTGTAAGTGCATCGAGTTTTATAACATACCAACGTTTCAGAACATTTGACCGAAACGTTTTTTTTAGATTTAAATGGTGCGGGGTCCTTTGGCAGCAATCCTTCCCATTTCCAAATATTTCACAAAAGTGTTAAGGTGATGTATATTTTTAAATTTTATAGACTAAACCAGCATGCAACATTTTATCAAATGCTTGGTCTGTGTCTAGAAATTCCTCTGTATCTTTCGTTCTCACAGACGTTGTTAATTTCACTGAAAACTTTGTATACTTGTTCAATGGTCCGTCATTTTGTCGAAAAATAAACTCAAGGTTCATCAGCAACTTTTCGAATAGTTTTGTAAGCGTTGGCAAAAAACTGGTATTTCATTTAATTTAATCATTATTATTCCAGCGATCTTTCGTTTGTTAAGTAAATAACTATGAGCATGGCTTTATAAATTAATAATCCTGTTTTTGTTGTTCTGTAGAAATTTTTATGTATCAAATAGCATCCGGGTGATTTTTATCTGTCAAAAATCATCATCTTTACTGTTACTAAAATTACCTCATACTCTGTTTTTGGTACAAATTAACTATTTTTCAAGAGGCGCTAAACTTTTTTTACAAATATTACCATTATTATTCTGGCAACAAACTTCTATTTCCTCAAGTCACGATCCTTAGATATTGATAATAAAACTAGAAATCAAGAAATATAATTTGAAAAATGATCGGTTCTTAGAGTGTCAAAACTCAATTATACAAGACCACCCAGGTCGTTTGAAAAATTGATTCTGTCATACAAGAAATTTGCTTTAATATCTCAATCGGAAGCCTCGGAGACAGCGTTTTATTACTGAATATTGCAACTTGAAATATTGAACGGAAAATCAGAAATAATTGAAAATCGACCAGAAAATCATATCGCTGACCTAAATAGAAAATGGAATAGATATTTTTGGGGTAAACAAACTTTTGTAGAGCCAAGTTCATTTCAATATTTAACGTTGGTTTGTTCTTTATATGCACATATTTTTGTATGCATTGTACACCTTTGTTAGTTAAAAAAAAAACACATTTGTTTATTGTTATATAAAATGTACAGCGCCTTTCAGAATTTGGTGTGATTGACATATAATATGTAATAAAATTCTACCATTTTAAATTAAGTATTTAAAAGAGATTTGTCAATTAAACTTTATTTTGACAAATTACCAAAAAACTAAAAGTGGCAATACAAAGGTAACTATCAACCTAATCATACAGGATGATAAAATTTAAATGTTGAGTTTTTGCTGTATTTCAACACTCTCCCTCAGGATAAACTCATAAATCTTTCAATTAAGTAATTGAAAGCAGCTTTACTTATAGGTTTTGTGAATAGGTCTGCTATATTTTCTTTGGAATTAACATACTCGACTTCAACACTATTTTCGAGGACTTTCTCTCTAACAAAGTGATAGTGCACATCTATGTGCTTACTTCTCTGATTGTGTACAGGATTTTCACTTATACGGATAGCTGACTGATTGTCGCAGAATAAAATTGGAACAAGATTCTGGCCAAGATCATGACATAAGTATGACAACCAAATGGCTTGCCTACAAGATAATGAAAGTGCCTTATACGCGGCCTCTGTTGTTGACACTGCAACGCTGTTCTGCTCCTTGGCTGTCCAAGTAATCGCCGCTTGTCCATACAGTGCGGATCATAAGTGTTACCCCCCCTATCTAACTAGTTACTGGAATCTTGTTAGGAAAATCCCCGAGACCCGTCGACTTTTGATTTCTACAATGTACATTTTTTTATAAATAGTTTACCCCTAATGTCATCCCTTACTGGAGGGGAGCAACCCTTTCGAAAAATTTAAATAGCATGGGGAGGTGAGTGATAGCTTATTTGAAAGGGGGTTTATTCTCCATTGAACCGTGTAAAAAATTTTAAATTTGCTTCATTACGTGTTGAGTTATTAATGTTTAAAAATAACAAAACACCATAAACAGGAAAGCAACTAAACTACAATTACAATTACAATAAATGTTCAAAACGTTTCCCGTTGACCTCCTGGCAACAATTTTTAGTTTCAGCTCTGACGTTTTGAAAAAAAAAAATAAAAAAAAAAAATTAAAAAATAAAATTAAAAAAATAAAATAAAAAAAATAGATAAAAAAATAAAAAATAAAAATAATAAAAAAAATTAAATAAAAATAATAAAAAAATTAAAAAAAACACGGTTTAATAGAGAATAAATCCCCATTTCAAATGAGCTATTACTCACCACCCCATGCTACAGTAAATTTTTCGAAAGGGTTGCACCCCTCCAGTAAGGGATGAAATTAGAGGTAAATTCATACAAAAATATACATTGTAGAAATCAAAAGTCGACGTGTCTCGGCGATTTTCCTAATCAGAGTCCAGTAACGATTTGGATAGGGGGGGGGTAACACTTATGATCCGCACTGTATAAACCAATATAACCATTATAAGAGCGCCTGTGTGAACTTGCGTATGATGCATCGCTGTAAAAATATACTTTAGGACGATCTGTTCTTTTGTAAATAAGATGTTTGTATACTGTCCCCTTTATATTTTTAAATAAATGCTGTACCAAATTACTAAGAACAACTGTAGGATCGACACAAAATTGTGACAAATCATTTACTGCATAAGATATGTCTGGTCTTGTACCAATTGCTAGATACAACAAAGATCCTATTTTGCACTTACATTCATTTTTATCTACCCTTTCATCATTTGGTTGTGCTTTTCTTAAAATTGCACCATATTCCAATGGTGTTGAGGTAGGGTTACAATTATTTAGATTATATTTATCTAAAATATTATAAATACATTGTTCTTGAGATAGTGTTAAATAACCATCAAACCAGGAATAGGCAGAGATACTTAGGTTTTCCGAGAAAAGTGACTTCAAAATTTTTATCAAGTATGTTAACATCCTCTTCAGTAGCTCCAATAACTAGTAGATCATCTACATAAATAGCTACAATTTGTCTTTTATCACTAGATATATCAGTTCACTTGAAAATTAAATCTCATAACACCCTGTGGCGATATTCTGTGATTTAAGTAGACTGCGTCATTCATGAGTTATTATTGTCTGTACTGGAGACATATGGAATTAGAGGCAACTTAACTCTAATCTATTAAATGCACATGTAAAAGTTCCACAAGGGTCAATTTTGGGACAGTGTAAAATACTTAATAGATAATAGTCATTAAGTTGCATACACTGATGATTTTTTTGTGATCATTTCATTAAATAACAGTGATGTTAAAAGTTAACAGCTCTTCTCTTCTAGAAAAAACTTCTAAATATTTTAATAGTCGAGATCTGTTTCATAATAGGCAGAATATTTTAGATGATCTTAGTCTTCATAGTATACATAAAAGTGTTCGTTTTCTTGAGATTCATATCGATGAATTTATTGCGAGAGGTGCTGCAATCTCATCAACTTCTTAGTGTGTACTTTGCTCAAGTATTTTTTTGACTTTGGAGCTGGTCCTTTAGACACACACAAAGTAACTTACGAGAAAAAGATGACTCTTTTAAAATTAAAATAATTATATAGAGATTTTATTTGTTAAGATAAATTCCACATTTAGGTGTAACAGAATTACCTGTAAAAGTCTTATTAGATCTCGGCCGAAGAACCGTTTTTAATCTAATATTATTTTAGAAAAAAGTCTTGTCAGTTTGAAATATATTTTTCACAGTCTACTTTTTTTTTTTTAATAAACTTAACATTATTATACTAACTTTACTAACTCTAACTATAAATCAGTGAATACAGATTGTCCTCCATTAAAACAAAGTTTTAAAGATAAAATAATTTAAAATATAACATTAGGTCATATATAACTTTTTCCTCCGTTGACAGTAAGACTTGGATGAGAATTCAGTTGTTTTAGTTTTTCAGTAAAATTAGAAATTCCTGGATTATTTTTACAATTAAAGAAAAGGTGGGTCAGATCAACATTATCATGTTGACAAAGATACAACTCTATTATTCCTATTTCATGCCGATGGGCTGGAAAACATCCATGATTGATTTTGAGACGTGTAATGATCGATGAATATTTTTTTGTGTCATTAAACTGAAATATGTGGGGAACTGGTTTGGGTAGAACTCAATGAATCAAGAAATAAGGATTGGTGGAATTTCTGGCTATAACGGATGCTTTGCTCAAGTCGATTCTCGACTTATATAGGGAGTATGTCTCTGGGGTAACTCTACGCATGCTTCAAATGTTTTCATTGCACAAAAACGAGTAATACGATGTATGGCTAACATTTCACAAAGTAAGTTTTTTAAACCATAGTTTAAAAATTATGAAATACTCCCATTTCCGTCTTTCTACATTTTTGAAATTTGCGTGTACATCTTTACAAACAAAAATTATTTTGTAATAGTCACTGAAACTTTTTGGATTTCATTTCCATTTAAAATCCAAACTAGTGCCCAAACTAGAGAAGCATTAATTTTGGCATTTATGCATGCCCTTTAGCGACTTTTTATTAGCAATTATTGCTAATTGGCGGTTATATTTAGCACTATACACAAATGAACAAATTTTTTAATTATAGGAATTTACGAACCAAACAAAACAGTTTTTGATTCATTTCAATATTTCAATTAGTTTCGGCGCTACACAGGGACTCCACACGGAAATAATTGGTAAACCCTGAATAAGCGGTTTAATTTTTTCAAAATAACTGAAAGCATATGTAACTGGATATTTTTTAATTTGAATTTGTACTTCACGTAGCGTAATTTAACGTAACCAAGTCAACAACGTAATTCGGTCTATGCGAATAGTAACGTTACTGTTATGCATTCATTTTAATTTTACGGTTATGGACCATTTTTATTCGATTTCTCATGAAATTTTACTTCTAGTAAGATATATAGAATAAAAGAAGAGATTTCTAGAAAATTTCAAAAATTAAACTCACCAATCTTCTTTACTTTATTGAATCACGAACTTTTTCGTTTGGGAGTAACAATTTAATGTTGATAATATGTTTGATATTTTAACAAATGTTAGAAAACTAAATATCTAAGTAGAAATATTAAAATGCTTCTTAACAATCTTCCATAACTTTTTTGAACAAATATTTTTATTGGATTTCTTCTCGGATGTAAACTACGAAGTCTAAATTGCGATTTTTCTTGGAAACGCTTAAAGACACAATTATGCAACTTTATTTCGATAATCAACTCCTAAAGGGGTAAAACAAGTTTATATAGTAAAAAGAAAAAAGGCATTTGCGATAGGACTTTCAGGTGTTTCACCGTTGCTTAAAAATTATACGTGTAGGCCAAGAGACAGGATGTTAAAAATTAAATGGAGCAAAATTGAAACATTCTATCTAGTCCAATCAACGTATTAAATTTGACAAAATTCCAATCCTAGGTGGCGAAATTGCCTAAAACAAATTCGCGAAGTTCGCAAAAACAGTTTTTCTTTAATAAAAAAAAAGTATAGGTAACTCCAATAAAAAAAGTAAATGAGAAAGTTGTAGATAATAAAAATATCTTTCCATTCATTTTTTATAACTCTCGATCGACATGTAACTTATCGAGATATATCGAAAAAACCTTCCAAAATTGCATTTTTTTGTTTTTGCTATAACTTTATCAAATTTAAATAAATTTATTTGATACTTGATAAAAATATAGCTCGTGCCTTCTCCAATTTCAAATTTTTAAAAATATTTATTAGTTTTCGAGATATTTCGATTTTTCGAAAAAAAGGCGCTTACGAAAATCGGCTACTCTTGCTCGAGGAGTGATCGTAGAATAACGATCTTGAGCTTATTTCCTTCGGAAAGACTTGTACTTTCATCCTATTAATTTATAGCAATTTTTTAAATTTTAACTACCAAAAAATTTGGTTTTTCTTGTAACGTTACAATTAAAATTGAAAAAGATACAGTTAAAAATAATCGAAAAAAGTTATTTTTTGGTACTTAAAATTTAAAAAAATTGTTATAGGTAAACTTTTAATACTATGAAAGTACAACAAGTCTTTCCGAAGAAAATAAGCTCAAGATCGATTTCAACGATCATCCCTCGAACAAGAGTAGCCGATTTTCGCAAGCGCCTTTTTTTCGAAAAATCGAAATATCTCGAAAACTAAAAATATTTAAAAAAATTTGAAATACGTACCTATTCTACAAGATACGAGCTATATTTTTGTCTAGTATCAATTAAGTTTATTTAAATTTAATAAAGTTATAGCGAAAACAAAAAAATGCGATTTTGGACGATTTTTTCGATATAGCTTGATAATAATAATAATAATAATAATAATAATAATAATAATAATAATAATAATCTTTATTATTTATTACGATAAGTTACATCTCGATCGAGAAATAAAACTTTTTTGAACTTTGCGATTTAAGCAATTTTGCTAACTAGGAGTTTAATGAAACAGAATCTCATTTTTTTTTCTATACGACCCTATTTTTTGTTTTCGGGTTGGAATTTTGTCATCACTTCATACCTATTGACGGGACTAATCCTCAGATTAAACTTTAACTGTTGGAAATATTAATCTTCCCTTTGTAGTACGACCAATAAAATGACAATTAAATAATTTCGATCACAATTTATTGCAATGTTTTGGGGAGAAAACAAATAACACCGATGGTTTGCAGACTCTCGATCACGCAACGTACAACTGCACATGCAAAAAACAAGTCAATTCAACATTTATTCCACATACTTCCAATGATTGACCTTGTGATTATTTGCATACTGTTCGCCTTCAAACGTTGCCTACGCTCTTCTTCAGTCTCATTGACTCGACGATTACAAACTCGGCTTTACGAGTACGCTGACCGATATTTTGACGCCTTACTGGTTGTATTTTCTTAACAATGAAATAAACCAAGACTGAAGGCAATGAGGATAAGTAATGAAATTTTTTTATTGGCCCATATGAAACTGTATGACCAGTAGAATACATTTCCAAAATTTTGCCGCTTCAATATTAAAGGGGGCATGGGAAATTAAATTTAAATTTATGAATCGTGACGTTGCCACATTTCTATAGTTTTTGCCGTTGGCATCATCTTTTTCTAATTAGTAGAAAGAGCGAAATAGATACTTCAAGAGTAGTCGTAGCTAACACTAGACTTCTTTTAACAGAAACATACGATTATTAATCATGTCTGTGGATTCCCGCAAAAGGTAGCGTTACATGATGTTAAACTCTGAATTTATATTTGTAGGCGAAAAACTAAAGAAAGTTTATAAAATTTTACTAAAAATGTTAATTTAATAGGTATCAGAGATAAAAAATAATGTCCATTGTATTCTATTAATGTGTGCAATTATAAGTATTATAGTCTTAGATCATATATGCTTCGCTAAATACGGCATCCTATAGTGTTTGATTGGCTCTAGAGGGGTAATGACGAGAGGGGATGAAGGGGCAATAGCGTACCATGATACAGTGGCGTACCATTCGGAATATTTTGGTACAGTGTAATATATTGTCATATTTATACAACACATATTTCATTTTCTAAGGATTGAGTGACTGTAGTTTACAGTAAAATGGGAATTATTGTGAATCGAAAATAAATAAAATAGCATGCATACGAAAATTGTTTGGAATGGAAATAATCTGAGAGGTTGAATACCATCATCTTGCGTTTCTGTAAATATTTTTTTATAGCAAATTAAAAATCCCATTGATTATAAACTCGTTAATATAGCACCTTTCTCAAATTTGATGTTGTACACTTAACAAGGCTTTTGCATATCTCTAAACTAATTGTACCTAGCAAAAACTTTCGAAAAACTATAAAAATACACAAGATTGGCACAATAATTCTCAAAAAACAATATCTGACATCTGTCAAAACTTTACGATATGAGCGGGTATCGTCGAAATTTGAAATCGACCAATCAGTGGGATGGTACTCTAACTTCTTCCTGTACACCACAACAAATAACCTGAATACCGTATGTAGCGTAGCATATATGATCTAAGGTTATAGTTAAAGGATTAAAAAAATTAAAAAATGTTAAGTACATTTCAAGTCGGGATTTTTGAAACACAAAACTAAACCTTCAAAGTAAAATTATAAAATTATTTACTAATCTCTTTCTAATCCTCATTTATTTCTAATGTTATTCCGAAATACTGTGAGTTAAGTTTTTTCGGAAAATTTAAACAAATAATTACACTAAAATCACACAAATAGTCAAGAAATAAAAAAATTACACAACAAACAGCAATCCAGAATTTCACATTCGACAATAACAAATAAGTAAACAACACTTCCTATGACAGACTTACGTAGAACTGGTGACTGGTGCAAGCACGTGCTAAGAGAATTTAACCCGGAAATGACAACATCGACGAAATTAATCGCATGAGATAGCCACGCCATTGGTTAGATTTACCCGGGAGATTTAATACTAATTATTATTTAAATTGCAATTTCTTTGGAAACAGGTAATTATATCTTGAGATATTTTTACCTACAAACACTAAATCCCATTCTTTATTGTTTCTGCATAAATTAATTTATAATTTCCGACCTAGTGGTAAGCCTCATTGAGTGATAGATAACACCGATAACACACTGAGTTCTAAAAAATAATATTGCTGATAATTTTAAAAATAGCAGGTATAATATAACGTTCTACATCTTTTTTTACTACTGTGGAGATTTTTTAACCCAAATTTTTCACTTTTCCGTACAATTTTTCAAACATTTTCTTTCGTACAAACCTTGTCCTGACAATTACAAACACAACAAAAAATAATTAGCCAAATACGGGCAGCCGTTCAGAAGTGATGCGCTTACACTCATTCGGCAATTGATTATTATGTATATAGATTATAAACATGGTAAATTAGGACTTTTCAGTTGAAAAAATTTAAAATATACACTACAAATTTTAGCAATCAGTTAAAACGTTAAAACTACTGAAATTCGCTTTGGTGCTACCAAATATTTTATGCAATCTCAATGTATCTTTAAAAACATCAAAATAAATTATCAACTTGAGCATTTTTCATGTTTATACAGGGTGGTCCTTAAGTAATTGTACATAGAAGTTTGGTAGATTCCTCACTTTAAAATATTACGATTTGAACAAACTTGCTCTAATAAAATGTTGCTAATAAGGAATATACAGGGTGTTAAAGGTTAAATTTTAAGATTTATTTTTTGCAATAACTTTAGCGTTTTTGGATATCTATACATAAAAATTATTATTATCTCAATTTATAAAAAAAAATAATACGGATTAAAAATAATAAAGAGTACATTTAAAACAAACTAATTCTGTAGATTATTGTTCCTGGAGAAAATGTTCATTCATTAAATATTCTGTGACTTGGATTTTAAATGTTGTTACAGAATTTCCAGATTTAATTCTTTCTGGAAGAGAGTTATATTGATATCTAGACCTTTAAAAAATAGTGAATTCTGTGTTGAGCTTTTAACGACAGTTTCAATATAAAAGTTATTTCTGTTCCGTGTTTGATAATTGTGCACATTAAAGTGATAATCAAGCTTCTCCTGTAGGTAAATCGTTTGATTTTATGAATAAAAATTAATACATTCCTTAGTAGAAGATTTCTGATTGGCATCCACCTCAAAGTTTCAAGCATTAAATTAATGAAAGTGTATTTTGAACAAGATAATATTATTCGCGTGGCTCTATTCTGCAATTTTTGTAGCCAGTTCAACTTATTTTGATTTAGTAAAAAAATAATTGTAGAACAGTAATTGATGTGAGGTAGGATGATAGTGTTATATATGATAGATACATTTAGTCCACTGGGATAGGCCAACTGAAACTTCTAAATAGGAAATTTAACTTAAACGCAATAGTTTTAATAACAGTGCGAATTTCATTTGTTTGTCAATTATTACCCCTAAGTACTTACTTGAATTTTTCTACTAACTGTATAGAATTTCCACCAATTATATCGTTTATCGACAAATTGGTTATAAATAGTTATTACTTACCAGCATACATTTTGTTTTATTTGTATTGATTTTTAATAGATTATTGCAACACCATTTGTAAATATTTTGTAGTGTTTCATTAACAACTTGTACTAATTTATCTAAGTTCTTGGAACTGGGGGTTTTTGGGAATGAGAAATCATAATCTGGTACCTACTGGCGCTAGTTAGGCCCCATTTGTGATATAAATGTCCGATACACTTTTTTGCTCTTTAAGTTAGCTCTATTTTTGTAAAAGAATATGAAATCCACGTTACTTTAGTAGAAAAAAAGCATACATGTTATTAACCTTAAAACGGTTTACGAGATAATCGCAGTCTAAGGATCAACTGCATGATTACAATGGTTTTTTGAGTGTAATCATGCAGCTGATGCCTAAAATGCGATTATCTCGTAAACCGTTAACTTTTAAGGTTAATAACAAGTATGCTTTTTTCTACTAAAATAACGTGGCTTTAATATTTTTTTGTAATAATAGCGCTAACTTAAATAGCAAAAAAGTTTATCGCACATTTATGCCACAAATGTGGCCTAACTAGCGCCCTCTACAAATTACATCGAAGTAGGTACCAGATTCTGATTTCTCGTGCCCAAAAATCCCCAGTTCCAAATTTTTATGTATACATATCTAAAAACGCTAAAGTTACTGCAAAAAATAAATCTTAAAATTGAATCTTTATCACCCTGTATATTCCTGATTACCAATATTTTACTAAAGCAAGTTGGGTCAAATCGTAATATTTTAAAATGAGGAATCGACCATACTTCTATGTACAATTACTTAAGGACTACCCTGCAGATGATGTATAACAGTTTACTATAAAATTTTAAATTAGACTATATATTTTAAAAATGATTGTATACTTGTTTATACAGTGTGTCCCAAAAAGATTTTACACAAATGGAGAAAAAGTTTATCTTACAGTTCACAAAAAAAATTATTCTTGATGAAAAGCTCTGCATGACTTGTTGTTCCATAATCAGGTACAAAAATTTTTAAACATTCTATGGAATATAGGGAAAACAAAAAGGGTTTGGACGGAGAGAAAAATACGTACAAACTGTATATAGTGGAGGGCAAAATATTCATTGAAATTGTGACTAAATAGCAAAAAATAGTAGTATTTAAGTAATTTAACATGTTCCCCATTTAAATGTACCTATTGGATCAGTATTATTCTTTGTTGATAAATTGATAAAGAAGGTTATCAATAAATTATCTAACAATTTCTGAAGTGTTTATTGTCTTTTTTTATCTGGGAATATTAATAATCTATAATTGTTCATAATTCTTTGCTGACTATTAACAATTTCATGAACATTTTTCCCTCCGCTACAGTTTGTACGTATTTTCCTCTCCGTCCAAATCATTACTTTTGTGTTCCCTATATTCCATACAGTGTTTTTAAATTTTTGTACCTGATTATGGAGCAACAAGTCATGCAAAGCTTTTAATCAAGAATAATTTTTTATTGATAAGATAAACTTTTTCTTCATTTATATAAAACTTTTTGGGACACACTGTATAAGCAGATTTTGGCTAACAGAGTTATTACTCCCATCGCTACGAAATATTTTTTCTACACCGCCTGATCGCATCCGTGGGACCATTTAAATAATTTAAGAAATAAAAGTACGCCGAAAGTATCAGGAATATAAATTCATCAGTCGGGCAGATAGCAGGAACACATATTTCAAGTCAATGTAATGTACGTGGTGGCGGCGGTGTATATTTGAAGAGCCAGAAATGTGGATGTCGTAGCACGTCCGCTGGAAATTAATTTATTTCAACACTTCAGGTCTGCATCGCAGCTTTAATGTAAATTTCACAAAGGCTTATTCAGAGGCGGTTTTGAAAGATGACAGTTTGCGTTTGAAATTTTTGCTATATAAATATATCCTGGCACAATAGCATTAACTTGGATTTTATGTATTGACACCATATTAAAACGACCATGTGAAATTTATTGAAGTTTTTTCACAGAGCCCTGGTGTTCCTTTTTTTCTTTCAAGGCGTTATCAACAGGCTTTCTTTAGTATACAAGAGAAATATATTAAAAATATTTTTAAATATTTTTGTAAAAATACAGATAGATAGAGAAGAAAGTGTCTTTAATAACAGGGACGATTATATTAAGGGAACTGCATTAATACTAATATTTTTTAAATTCATACTCGGTCACTCAAAAAGTTCGTAGATAAACAACAAATTTTAGGCAAAATTTGATCTTATTTTGGCGATTTTCAATTTATCTTTGGCTTCAAAGAGGACTTAATTTCGGAATCACATCTTCATTGGATCCAGATCTCTTTCCGTGGACCATTTTATAGGTCTGTAAACAGGTATTAGTCGATGGCAGTGAATGGGAAAGCAACTGAAACTGCAATTTGTGCAATTTTGACATTGTTGAGATCTGTGCATTATCTTGGTGAAAGAGCACTTTTCTCCTGTAAGTTTTGTGGTCTTTTTTTCGCAATTTCTTCATTTAAACGCATCAGTAACACCATATAGTATTAAATATTGATGGATTTTTCTTTCTCGAGGTAATTGATAAATAAAATTACCTTGCGAATTCCCAAATATTGAGGCCAAAATCTTAAACGTTCTTGGTATCTTTGTGCGGTTTTGTCGGTTGCTGTACACTTCAGCTGTCTGCCGATTTAGCTCTGGAGTATAGAGATGGATCTATATTTCATCGATTGTCACGTAACGCATGTAAAAATTATTTTTATCGCGCTTAAACAACGCTCTGAATCGTCGAGACGTTGTTGTTTTTGATCGAAACTTCTCTATTATTTGCCTCGATGAAGTCCTAGTAACACTTGTTAAGCGATTGCTTCACTTGAACGTTGTATATGAACATAGTGTCTCTCAACCTTTTTCACGACGTGCCCCCCTTGGCAAGGAAAAATATTTCACGACCGCTTACCCTCTGCTGATTTTTATATTAGAAAAGTGAGCCCTGAGATAAACTTCAAATCATATATGGGTACCTGGCATGAAAATTGTCTTACTGAATTTGGAAAAAGATGGAAGGGTGGGTCACAGCACGTAGGCCACATTTTGCCCATTGTGCATCCTTCTGAGGTTGAGCCTTCCTTCTAGCTCGTCAGCCAGCCTATTTGTTTAAAGTAAGTGATGATGAAGGTGGTTCCCTCATGTTGGCATGTGTTAGCCTCTGCTCGCCGAAAAGAAAATGTCTTATTCGCAAAAAATATGTTCGACAATCTCGTCTTCCTGTTCACATCCTCTACAGAGTGGAGTGTCAGATAACCCCATCCTGTAGATGACAGTGGCCAGTCAGGATACCTGTGGCTGTGCGCAGGTTCTGTCTGTTCATAGTCATGTATTTTTTGGCTGTTTCGCTATTCGGATACTGTAATAGTTCCTTGGCTAGCTTACAGCCTGTTTCGTCGTCCCATCTACCCTTAAACTTGTCAAGGGAGTGCTTATTTAGTAGGTCAGCCACAGCTGATGCTGATAATCCAATGAAAGTGCCAGGTCCCAAAAGTTTTTGGGAGGCTGCTTTCTTAGCTAACAAGTCAGCTATACGGTTGCCTTTTGATTTCCCATGGCCTTTGATCCAAGCTAAAGTGACCACGTTGTTGTTGCGAGCTTCGATCAGGGCCTGGTGACATTCTAGTACTAGACCTAATGTAATGCGTGGTCTATTCAGAGCTAGTAGTGCCTGTCTTCTGGTATCTGGAATAAATTCCACAGCCTGACCCCTCATTTGTTTTAGACCCATGGGTGTAGATGCACAAGGCACCTGCTGCCAATGTAGCCTCTTGTATGTTTTTTATTATTACACTGTAGGGCCTATGAAAAGCATATGTTGGTGCAATCGAATCCGTGTCACTTTGGATACCTTTTGGTGAAACAGAAAATCCACAATTAATGTTTTTTATTATTACACTGTAGGGCCTATGAAAGGCATATCTTGGTGCAATCGAATCCGTGTCACTTTGGATACCTCTTGGTGAAACAGAAAATCCACAATTAACCACAGAAGCTTTGAAATGTTTGATTCCATTTTTCACCTCCTACTTATGCGAGATGACATTTTTGTCAATGGCTCAAATAAAAGGCAAACAAATAAATCGCCTAAATTTAGAAAATGATCTAATTCTCTGCGTATCAAGAACGATCCGCGATGGGAAAAATTGGTAAACAAGAAACAGGCGCAACCATTTCTTTATTTACGCAACTGTATTAAATAACATAATAAATAACATATTTTGAACTAGAGAAGTTTTATTTTGAAAGTCACTGCGACTGGCGACCTCCTTATAAATGCTTGACGACCCCCTAGGGGGTAGCGACCCACAGGTTGAGAAACACTGGTGTATATGAACGTAATGTATTTTTTGGCTTGAAGATGGCTATTTAGCTGAAACTAGTCAATGTCCTCTTTATGTGTTTTATTTTTAAAAACTTTTGACCACATTTGAGACATTGTTAACCTTTAGAATTTAATTATACTTTCTTTTATAATTTATTTTTATAGTTTTTTTTCATCGAACTCGATTTAGCATAAATAATTTTTTGCTGTATTTCGTTTAATAAAACTAAATTACCTGCGTATGGCTGAGATTAAAATTTGTTATAACTATATATGTGTTTTCTTGAAATCGGTTTTCTTCCTGGTTCTTTCCCCATTATTATAAATTGTTATTGATGCACCGAACTAGATGCATATCTAACCAATTATTTGCATGTATGCTTTTGTATTATTATTTTTAATTTTCTCAAACCCCAATCTTCACCCTAGTGCGATATCGCACCGGCAAACTGTTCTAAATGCTGATATTTTTTCTAAATAGGGGAAAGCTCAGAGACTTAAAGTTGTCAATCTGCATCGAACAATCAAAGATGTGCCACTGTGAAGATATTAGTGCACTTGAAGTTACTGGAAGCAGTGAAAGTGGCTTTGTTTTTATTTTGTGTCTGATTGACTGACATTCATAAATGGTTTCTATAACCTTAACTACCTTCTGTTGCAACATCTTTTAACAGGGTAGCAGAAGCATCTAGACTATTTCTTTTATTAATCCACTTCCTGACCCATATACTTTTATGTATTTTCTTAATTTTTTCTGTGATTTTTAGTAATTCATTCACAATTAGCTTATTTACAACTTTTATTGCAGCAGGAACCATATCATTCGACGCCATTTTGATAAACTTGAAACAGATATGATTCAAGTAAAACCAACTTGAAATGACTTGAATGAAATATTGAAATAGTATGAACGTTTACTTGAATTCATGTTACTCCTTTTAAGTTACTTATGGTTACAAGTGGTATTCCTATCTCCCTAGTAGGGAGGAGTATCAGTTGCACTTCTATCACTTGGTTTATAAAATATTATTTTATCTCACCGAGGAATATTCGATAATCTATTGCCCCATAGCGGTAGGCTGAAACCAGCTCTGGCACTAATTTCTGCATTATTTACATATAAATGGAACTCCAACTAGAATGTCTCCGAAGTGACCATTCGTTTCAAGCCTAATTATATCATCGGGACTTTGCATACCATTCTACCATTATGAAATACAGCTTGAAAACTGCTCGTTTAAAAAATGGTAATTTTTGCATATGACAGTCATTACGTTTCTGTCGTCGTCTTTTTATAGCGTTATTCAATTATCACATTTTTCTATTATGTATAAATTTTTATTACCGATAAATATTATCTTTTTTTATTTTATGAAAGTAAATAAAAACACATGTAGACATCCATTAGAGCACCATCTAGAGATAACTAAAAATTCAGTTCATCTTTGATCGTTCATTCACGACTTTTACTAACTGATTATGCAGAAATAGTGAGGAAAACAAAAAACATTATTATGCTACCATTGGTAAGTAGTTCTAGAAACGTTAGATGAAATTATAGAAGTAGAATTGAAATTTTAGACAGCTCATCATATAAATCACCTAAATAATTTAAATATATAGTAGTTTTTATTCGAATATGTCAAAAAACGTCAAATTCGGGACAGTACAAAATAAAAAGAAGAAGAACGTTTCAGTCGACGTCCGAAAAAGTAGGTTTTCGGTGTGTACTATCCGGAAAAGGAAAATATATTTGGCTTACCTTTTTCTTTTAGCTTTAAATTAATAGTTGTGTTCAAAAAAATTAACAGCCTAAATGTATTCAAGAATGCCGGTCCGGATAGAATATCACCATCACAGATAAAGAGTTGTTGTAGCTCGCGCTCTTTACCGCTGAGTCTAATTTTTCATAAAACCTTCAACATCGGAATATTTCCCACAGTCTGGAAATTCTCTAACTTAATTCCAATTTATAAGAAGGAAAAATTATAGAGGGATTGAAACATGTGAACGCACATTTCATTAATTCCGATAAATATCGATCAATCAATCATTAAAATCGATCGCGAAAACGGATTGACAGATGCGAGAAGCTTCCTTTTCGGTATTAAACGTTGAAGCGGACACATGGTTCCAGTGTCAATTGTAAATCGCGGCCTTTTTCTTATCTTTGACAAAATGGTTGTCTTTTCTTAATCTTGCACCGGTGAGTCTTTAGTTAATATTTAATTACAAATATTTATTTTACACTTTGGCCACATTTGAGATATGGATAACCTGTATGCTTTAAATATTTATTTACTTACGCATTTTGTTAATATATTAATATTCAACAATTATTGGTATGACAAACGTGTTTCACTATTCTTAGTATTAAAATTATTCTATAAACTTGTACCATTATTTTTTTAGCGATTTTTTCTTTTTTGTAACTCTGTTAACATTTTTTATTAACTTTAACTGAGTCTTGTAAAATATGTAAACTTTTTTAGCGATTTTCCTGTATATTGATTTTCCTGGATTTTGATTTTCCTGGATCTTGATTTTCCTGGATCTTGTTTTTCCTGGGTCTTATCATAAGTAAGGCAAACCTCTTTGTAATTTAATTGGAATATGGATTTGTTTTCGACTGTTATGATGTTTTGTTGACCAAATATCTTATAAGAAATCTTCCACGAAGATATAAGAATGCTGATTACCGATTTAACCTTCTCAAATATCATCGAGGGATTCTAAGGATTCTAAAATGTCAGCGAGGGATACTTTGAAGCGCACCCCACAAGAAATAAGTCAAACTAAAAGAAAATTCTGTAGAGGACATTTGACAATTTTTCTTTATGTCTTAAATTTTGTAATTTTTAATTTTATCATCACCTTTCATATTTTATTTAATTTTAAGCAGATGAATTCAACAATCATCTAAATTTCACAGTAAACCTAGTTGTAGTTATCAAACCTTTGTAATCATTTTTCATAATTTTTTTTGTATTACATGCTAAAATTTTAGTAGATTTTAATTTATCCTAAATTTACCTGACTGTTAATGAAAGTATACAAGTTACTAAGCTAATTCATCTATAAGTTCTTTTTTCTGATTTTTTTTATACCATTATACCGAAACTATTTGAGTCCATTCTGACTGATGAATTATTATCCACATTTCAAAATTACATTAAATTTCTCCTCACCAGCATGGGTTTTTTAGGGGTCGGTCAGCTACTAATCTTGGTATATACCAGGATTACCTAATTTCATCAACGGAAGCAGGTCATCAAGTGGATGCTATCTACACTGACCTGTCTAAAGCTTTCGATAGTGTCTGTCACAAGTTGTTACTCAGGAAACTGTCTCAAATTGGCATCTCTGGCAACTATCTGAAACCGCTCTCAGCGTGTTTTGGTTCTTAATTCGGTCTCTTGTGACATATCAGTGACTTCCGGCGTTCCCCAAGGTTCCCACATTGGTCCAGTTTTATTTTTACTCTTTATAAACGACGCATCGAATTGCTTTTTAAACAGTTGTTACCTCTTATTCTCAGATGACCTAAAGTTCTTTACTACAAAAACCAGTGATAATTCTGCCACAATCAGATTTGGACCGTTTCACCGATTGGTGCAAAATTAATCGTTTGTATCTTAATGTGAGCAAATTCAATTCACTTTACAAGATATCCCAACATTGCCAAAAATGTCTATAAAGTCGATGATGCCTCATTAGACAGTATCTCATCCATTGTTGATCTTGGCATCATCCTCGACACCGGTCTGACATTTAATCTTCATATCGAGTCTATCGTTTGCTAGGCTTTTAGAATGCTCGGATTTATTAAACGCCACACTCGTCAATTTCATGATACCAAGTCCATCATGGCTTTATACAATTCTCTGGTCGAAGCATTCTTGAGTACTGTGCTGTAGTCTGGATGCCTATCTATACCTGCCACATCGACAGAATGGAACGGGTGCAACGAAAGTTTGCCAAGTATTTGTTATTTCACCTTCGTTTTCCACATCAAAATTCTTCGTACGAAACACGTTTATTATTATGTGGTATGCAATCACTCGAATAAAGAAGGAAACAGTCTCTTATTTTCTTCCTTTTTAACGGAGAGATCTCGTGCAGCTATCTGTTGGAAAAGATCAGTTTTCTAACCCCTACTCGGCAAACACAACATACTTCGCTGTTTCATATTCCTCATCAACGAACCAACTATGGACAAAGGGCATTGGTCTCAACTATAACAAGTCTTACTCCGAATGCGATATATTTGGTGATAAGCTGCCAGCCCTTAAAAGAGCTATCAAATTGGGCGGCCATTGACGTTTTCATTGTTTGTCTTTTTTGTGCTTCAATGTTCTTTTTATTTTTTTACTTTTACTGTGTGTCTTCCTGTAATGTATGCTTTAAATAAATAAAAAAATAAATAAATAATATTTGGTATACATGCTTTTCTTATTACATATTGACTTGCTATGATTTTTGTTTTTAAACAAAACCATGTGACATTTGTAGGTTATGTTATGTTACATTTCTTACACTTGTATGTTTGTTTCGTTGCTTTTTAGTGTATTGTAGACAGAAACAATCAGCTATTCGCAACCCAAATTCACCGAGTAATTGATCTGAAGGATAGGTGAAGTCTCTGTTGAAACTAATGTTTTACTACTCTCGTAGTAAGTCATGTCATCTGCATTCTGATGGGTCAATTTGATAGAAAATGTCATTTATATAATGAATAGGAGTGGTCAAAGAATAGAAGCTTGGGGCACTCCCGTCGTTGAAGATCTAGTATCGGATATTAGATTATTCTATAGTATGAATCCATTAGATCTTTGAGATATTTCAATTTATTAAAGTAGTAAATCCAATAAAATAAAAAATTATAAAATGAAATTTATAGTATTATCACCCAATCATCCTAAAATATTAAATGTCCTTCATTGTAAGTTAATAACCTAATTTCAATAAATTTATTCAGGAACTAAGAGTTCCGGGCAGTAAACTGTACAATAAAGGCGTAGGAACTATTTATTGGTGATTGTCTCAAATTTATCGACGGACTAGTATTCCATTAAATTTGATTGTGCTAAAATGAGACAATAATATAACACAATCTAGTGAGTTTTATGCCTTTACAACTTTCTATTACGGGTAATAACTTTTAATGAATATTTGTTTCATTCGATGATATTTTCGAGTGTTTATTGTTAATAAAATTGTATTTTATACGTTCTCGTGTAACTTGCAATGACTTTAGCAATTGTATGGACTTACGTAAATACTTTTATCGCGTAATAATGTTGGTTCTAATATTTTTACCTCTATTTGCTCACTCCTTTCAACGAGTGTTATATTGTCGTACGGAATACTGATTGGCGTTGTATGTAGGGGAACTTTGGGCAGAGTGGGCAAGACGCGGCAATCATGTTGACTTGGATTTGACAGCTGATATGTTAGATTATATTGTATAGTAACGTTTGATCCCTTCAGGAAGTATTTCCTTATGTAAGTTTTACAAAAATTCAAATTGATACCAACAATAACGTAAACCTTCGATAGCACTCATATGTATAGGCTGAAAACAAAAATTTTACTTTTGAAATTATTTTGTAAGTAACTGTATACCAAAATATTTAATCATACACGTTCCATTATTAGTCATTGTTACCTTTTTATTAAAACAAAAATGTGATGTAATTCAAATCCTGTCTTTCATTGTTTTTACCTGAAGATGACAACAACTAACGAAACGTTGTAAAAAATAAGAAATGTTTGAAACTGATTGAATTAGACCTTTAGTCCGGGAAACAAGAAATCAATTAGCACACACTGATAAAAATACTATGAAAACTCACTAGATTTATTGTGTAATCTTACGAAATGATTACTGTGATTTCTTCATTAATCTGTGAATTTACTTGGTAATTATTTGGTGTGAATTCACAGTGACATTCAAACACATAATATAAAGAAACATTTTGCAGATGATATAGTGCTATTCTCAGACAATCTAGAAGAAATGCGACTGATGTTGCAGGACCTGCAGGAGGTGTGTGGATAGGTCGGTCTTAATATTAACATGTCAAAAACAAAATTCATGACAAACCTTGTTCCCAGCTGTGGCTTAAGGATTGACGGAGCTGAGATTCAAATGGTGGATAGATATGTATACTTTGGCCATGAGGTCAGCATCTCAAGGGATAATCAGACATGCGAACTAAAGAGAAGGCTCACTCTCTCATGGGCAGCTTTTGGAAGACTTAAAGACGTTTTCAAGAGTGACATTCCCGTCAATATAAAAAGAAGGGTTTTCGACCAGTGCGTGCTGCCATGATGAAATATGGCTCAGAAACCCTAACGCTAACAACAGCAACAGCTAAGAAACTTAGAGTTACACAGAGGAAGGTGGAGAGATCCATGCTTGGTGTGACCTTGAAGGACCACATTAAAAACGAGGATTTGCGTGGAAGAACTGGCGTCAGCGATGTCGTTGAAACTGTTGCGAAGCTTAAGTGGAACTGGGCTGGCCACGTTGCACGGATGCGGGATGACCGATGGGAAAAGAGGCTTCTTGAGTGGAGACCCAGAACGGACAAGCGAAGTAGAGGAAGACCGCCTCCGCGCTGGTCGGACGATATTAAGAGGATCCGCAGAAACTGGATAAAACCAGCACAGGATCGATTGGAATGAAGAATGATTAGGGAGGCCTATGTTCAACAGTGGACACAGAGGGCTGATTGATGATGATGATAATTTTATTCAGAATAAATTTATTTATTATATGAAAAATACCAATACACTAATGTGAATACATGATTCACATAGCCAGTAACTTCTTAATGACATTGAAAACCTTCTTTTTAACGGCTGACACTTTTCTTGAATGAATCAAATTTTTAAAATCAAATCAACCTCGTGAATCTCTAAGTTCGATTAGTCCTAAAATGTTTAATGGAAGCTATATACGATTCCCGAACAGATAATTCCAATTACCTAGCAGTTACGGTAAAAATGATGGGAAAACGATGAGGAAATTAACAGGATAGAAAGCATAAAAATTTTACAATTTATTAATGACATAAAATAAATTATTAATGACATAAATAAAGTCTTTTTAACAGGATATTATATAATTTATTAAGGACATCAATTCGATAAAAGGCCAAATACTTCCTTGTAAAAACAAAATTAGTGCATAAATCAATAATCAGTAGTAATATCACAAGAGTATCGAAAACAATCGATTATACTTCCGGGTCACGAGACGTATTTCGCGAAACATCACGAGAGCGGAGCTCGAGTGGTGTTTTAAAGAAATACGTCGAGCGAGGAGGAAGTATAATAGTTATTTGTATAACTAGTGCAAAAAGTGTATATTTGTTGCACGATGCTTGAAGTTTGCAGCTCGAGACGAAGTCGAGAGCTGCAATCATGCTGAGTGAAACAAATATGCTTTTTGCACGTGTAGCACACAACATTTTTTTCTACGATCGAATTAAATCTGTTTTTAATTTAAATTTTGTTGAATAGTATTTTAGAATACAAGAGATATTACAAAGACTTAGGAATAGTTCTAACAATAAAATGAACAGTTATCATATTATATCATTTAATTTTAAACTAACGATAATTTCCTTAAACTAGTTATTTACTTTTTTCGAGTTAATTTCAATTTTGATGTCGCAGTTAATAGCAATTTACAATGGTAACCGACGAACAAACTTCATACTTTTTACATAAACTGCAATTGTCAGCCATTGAAAATTCTGACCATAAGGTCGATGGCTTTAGGATCTCCGATTTTTCTTTCAAATACGCTAGGAGGACGTTCTCACTAGTATTCTTAATACGTTTTGTGTCACTCCAGTCTATAAAGCGTTTAGAACAAATTTCATAATTTTTTTGTGGATTTTTCGGGTAATAAATCTGCTTTGGCTTCATTTGCTGTTTGAATTAAATAACTATATTCCTCTTCACTATTTGAATCAGACATTTTTAACGGCTTACAACAAAATATTAAAATTTTAAATTGACAACTTGAAATGAATTACGTAAACTGCCACTGTCAGACACCATCCATAGTTAACTATGAATATGCTTTCGTTAGTAACAAGATTTGGATTAATAAAAACTACAGTAAAAAATGTTTCTTTTTAATATCAAACAATAATGTTTTGAATAATATTTAATGGTACCTAAGTACCTACAGTTACCACGTTTATAAGTATACTCAAATTACAAGGAAAAAATGTTTTCTTCAGATCGAACTCCTAATTATAGGGTATCAAAGCACTTTTTTGCACTAGTGCAACAAAGTAAGTTACTTTTAACACAGTTGATAGTGCAAAAAGTAGTAACTTTTTGCACGATAGTAGAAAAAATATTATTTTCGTATGCTCGTGTGGTATTCGACACGATTATATAACGAATTATATAATTATTTTTGTTGACATTTGCTTATTATAAAATTCAAACATATTGTTACTATGACAAACTTTTCAAGATGGAAGGATGCGAATTACAAAAACGATTATACCACGTCGTCAAGGGTATATTTGCTTATTAATACATGGTAACCAAGAAGAAATTGCAAATCAAACCAATATACGGAAGCAATAATTAATTGTGATTCAAAAATATCAAATTATTTTTACGTAAATAATAGGTGAGTACCAGTTATATTAAATTTTATTCTTGAAAATTAAGTTTTCTTTATTTTTTTTCGATAATTTTACACCCAAATTAAAATACAAAATAGTAATTTATGAAACAAGTGCATGAAGTGGTACTTTTTTTCACGAATGAAAAAGTTGACCGAACAAGCCGTTAGGCGAGTGCGGCAATTCCATGAGAGAAATGCATATATTTCATACAATATTTTTTCTACAGCCCTATACAAATAATGGAATTTAGAGTATTCATCAAAATTTTGTCTAAACCACGTTACACTATGTCACCCAACAAGCAAAGAAAAAAAACCGGTCCGAAATTTCCTTCTAAATCATTCTAGAACGAATTCCACCACACAAGTCCAGAAAGAGATTCACCTATTAACCGCCACGGGTCAGTAAAAACGACTTGACCAATCATATAACATAACTGGTGAAACTCTGCGACTTGATCAATCATATAACAGTTGACTGGCTAACACAGCCGTACAGTACCTCAAATTTAACAGAAGAAATGACCGGAATGACAGATCGAAACATGACATCGATAAAATAGACGTAAACAACAATCTATTTTAATGTTCGAAATACTTTATACGAAACTAACTAGCTCGTACAAATGGATATAAAGTGAGTCAAAAACTTGAGGCTAAATGTAAAATATCTTATGGTTCCTAAATAATATAATTCGGTCCCTACAGTGGCTCACATCTACCCAAGAAAAATAAGGTATGGAAACTAATTAATGTAGTAAGGTCTTAATACCGAATTTAAACGTTACAATATTTTAGTTTAATTTCCCAATGTGAATATTGAAAACGCAATTGTTTGGTTGACTAATGTGAGTTTTTGATCCAGTAACGTTTGTTTCTGTTTGATTCATGGACATACAGCTTCATTTAAATTGTGAATAGTGTAGAAGACCTTTCTGTAAAGCTATGAATATTATTCTGGTTTCGCCATTTCATAAAAGTGTCATATTCTTTCTTTCTTCGGGAGTACTTACATATTTCAAACTCGGAATCTACACTATCCATAATAATAATAATAATAATAATAATAAACAGGAACAACTACTAAATTAAAACAAATCGAATTATTGATACTATAAACAAATCTGTTAACGTCAAATCAGTTACAGTTCATGTGTTGTCAAAATCAAAGGTGATTTGATATTGTACCAATCAACTGTATTTATTAGCTTATGGAAATCGTGAAATAAAGTTAATGTTATGGCACTTTTTTACTTTTTTTTCACTCTAACCATAAAGAGCCGTTCTAAGCGTTAAAAACCAGTAAAATACAAGATACTTTAAAGATAGGGCGAAACCAAACTAAGAAACTGTATATTATTTTATTAAGCAATTTTACAGCAAAAAATAAATACATTATACGTTCATTATTACTTCGTATTATTAGATTAATATGCGCAAAATACAATTTTTATCTCAATAAGTGCAAGTTTGCCCAACTAATTCTTTTATTGTTGTTTCTATTTGTCACCGTTTCCTGCCGTACTTTTATTTTAAAACAAAAAAGATTAAAAAAATGGACCCATCTGCGAAAAAACCTTCCTGAATATGTCTTTTTCAATGTCATTCGTGTTTTGTCCGCCAATGGACCGGGCTAAGGCCGACCGCACATTAATTTCTAATGGCCACCGGGGACCGGCCGTTCCGATTGAAATACACCACTCTATTAATAAGAGATACTCGATCCAGATTTATAGCTAGTTATTAGGTACTCGTTCCAGAATTGATTTTAGGATTAATACACGTATTTTTGCGACAATTATAGGTAATTTTTATTAATTAACTGTAACAAAAACTTGCACAATAATCAAGTAAATAATTATTCTACGAATAAGTTTAACTAAAGTTAAACGTAAGTTAAATATAAAAAATTATCAAAGGTAATACCTACCAAATTTTATCGATAAAATTTTTGGTTTTCACGAAAACGGCTTTATTGGAGAAACCACGAAAACAAACTGATTTTATCTCAAATCACTTTGTTTGAGTGGTTTTGCCTGAAATAAAGGCGTTTGAGTATGGAGACCAAAAATTTAAGACGAGTTGTATTTGGAAAGTTATTTTTGAATTATTTTATATTAAAATCAGAGAATATAGTCATTTATGCAAAAGACACTTTACGCACAAATGTTCAATATTTTCTTTATCAATTTTACATAAATCTATTCGCCTCCAATTTTTAAATTGAAAAGTCAAATATTGAGCTGTTATATATTTAAATACAGGGCCACCAAGGCATGCGCGATTGCATTTGGCTTAATTCGTTTAGAATGTTTTAATGTTTTAATGTAATTTGAAGTATTTAGGACGTATTCTAAAACTGATGTTGTGTGTTGAATTGAGTTATGTGTGTGTTAAAGGAGTTAAAGCGATTTGAAATATACAAATAAACACGTTAGTTTACAAATACATTTTTAAATTTGGGTATTAACATAGATTTGCAATACATTTTAGTATAATAATAATTGATAATGCTAAATAAAAGTTATTAAATGATTATATTTGACATTTCAAAAAAGGTACATAAAGTTTTATCAAAAAACAAAAACGAAGAGGCGGTTTTATCAAATACATGATGACAAACACAATATTATTAAGTGTTTTCAATTTTTATGGTGCCAACTGGATTAAACTTGGAAAAAGTAAAATCATTTTCTTTTTGAATGTTTGATTTTGGCTGGATTTTAGTCAGTTGATCATTGTTTATTTTTAAGTAGCATTTGTTTTAACAGGCGCCTATTGTCAATATCAACACATAAATCAAAAATAAAAATTCTAAACATGCAAAAAATGTTGATGCCTCTAAAATTTTATGTATGTTCGTCATTTAATTTTATGGGAGTTTTTAATTTGATAAATATTATTGAAAATGCATATTCTGTCTTGATGATGTGAAAAACTAAAAACTGAATCATGTTTAGTGAAAAACAATGGCGAAAGAGGTTAAAACAGTTTATTTGCAATTTCTTCAAATTCCAAGCAGTTCTATTTGCAAATCACAAAATAATATTCCTTATTTTGGAACTAGTTTAGCGAAAAAGCTGTATTACATTTTATTTGCTTTTAGCTTTTGTTTTAGAAACAAACGCATGAACAGAACAAAATCATGTTTACAAAAAAGAAACTTTTGCCGTAGGCAAAATGGGTAATCGAATATACGAGTTCACAATTTACGTCGATATTAAATTTAATAATAAAAGTGGAATTTTATTCGTAGAATTTTAAATTATAATAAAAATTAACGAAAAATTTGATGAATTGTGATCGATGATAGAATAATTTAGTTCAACCGAAAAATTTCAAAAACCAAAAATGTAAAACTTAACTGCAAAATAAGTAAACGAGTTAAGAATTTTATTTATTCCATTCGACATCCTGGTATCTCCTCAACTCGAGACTTCTCAACTGGGAACTCTACCCTTTTGGAGGTTGAACGTGCCGCAACTGTAAGGGACCTCCATTAATTTTTACCTGTGGAGAATTCGCAACTGGGGACTTGCTTAAGGCGGCTTTAGCAAATGGATAAGCATAGGAGAATTTTTCAATATATAATACGAGAAGAAAGGAAATTCGTTATTTTATACTAACTAAAGCATACAAGGAAAATCAGGAAATCCGAATGCATATAAAAAGGGGCGCAGCCTTGTCATTGTAGATTACAAAGGGGTCGATTGGCCCAATTGACCTTATCACACTACAACCTATAAGATCTTTTGTGTATACATCTATGTTTTTAGTCCAGAAGATCTAGGCTTTTGAGAAAGCCTATTATCCGTTTTGGAACTAATTCTGTAACCTGATCAGGCTCTAGGAAGACCTTTTCCAGGTAATTAAGGCGTTGACGGACAAATTACCCTGCAGTTGCAGATAATATGTTCCGGCGTCTCATCTACATCATTGCAGAATGTGTATGTTCCACTGTCCCCTTTGCCCATTTTACAAATATGGTATCTGAGTGAGCAGTGTCCAGTGAGAATTCCTGTGATTACTCTGAGATCAGATTTCTGAAGCTCCAAGAGCAATTTAGCGTATCGATCAGAAGGTAGTATTAACCTTTTTGTTTGTCTTTTTCCTGGAATGTTTTTCCAGTAGACTGCACTAAGTTCCTTTTCCCATTTTCGGTAATGAAATAACAGACGTACTCGCAAAAAAGGGGCTGAAATACCATTTCTGGGACGTGAACCCTTCTACGGAATAAGCACCAGTACAATACTTGATGAACTTGGAAAAGAAGTAAATAACAAAAGATCCCAATACTAGATAGGACTACAAGGAATGAGGCAGGCCAAGGCACTACTGGGAATCTATAACCAGAAGAGATCTGAGGACTGTCTCAGTAAAAGTAAAAATAAGCTAAGAATACTAACGGGTATCCTAACAGGGCACTGCCGGCTGAGAGACCACCTAAAGAAACTCGGATTAGTAAACAAAGAAGAATGCAGATGCTGCAAGAAGAGGAGGAAACCTCTATCCACATTCTCTCAGAATACATTACCCTGCAAAATCCAAGGGTACGATACCTCGGAGAATATAAACTAGAAGAGGAAGATCTACCTGTTTGTTGGTCCTAATCTTTCTGATCCCCTGCTGACGGCTTGGGGGTTGTGTTTTTAAGATTTTCCAATTGCACCGTTTGTTTTGGCGTATACTTCACTGTTACTTTTGTCAAAAGATTTCTGTGCCAGTAGACATGCACGTTGTGTATAGGGTTGATGAGAGTGGATAAACTTTTAACTGGGGGGCCCTATGGATACGCATACAGAGAAAGCACCTATTTCGGGAGCCGAAAATCAGGACTTACTTGTCACCTCAGTAATACACAACGAACGCCGGTTTTCGGCCAGTTTAAAGCTAACTTCCATACTACGAAGATGTAAAGTTGGACAAACTTAAAAATAAACCGGTAATTGTCACCGCCTACTTGTGCGCGTGTGTACATTACCTAGCAACGAGTCTTTACCGAGTGATGACAGGAGGGTCACAAGAACGGACAAAACAGTGTTCAGAGTGTGTTCTAGTAGAGTGTGACACTTTCTACCTGCGCTATTGAGTAATAAGCTCCGCCTTTGCGCATTGGCAGTCATATTAGCGGTCTACTCTTAAGTTTGGCCGACTTTCGACGTCCATAATTCGAGGGGAATGTACGTCCGACACCGGCAACCAGCGACCAAGAATTAAAAATTCATTCTGGTAATTTCTCGGCGCTTGCAACAAGTTCCAGCCAGCTTTGTCTGCGTGCGGGTGCATTTAAAAGCAGACTTAATTATTGACGCTTATAAGCGCATGTTACCAGCAAACAGGCAATCTGCTTTCTGAGTTTGCATACCCTTAGGCCTAAGAAATGAGTGCCAATCATTTTGCTGCACTTTTTTAAATAATTTGTATAGTGAGTATTACAAAAAGCACTTGTAAATTAAGGTTAAACAGCTAATACTCTGAATTAACCTCTCTAAAACACATATATTCTCTTTTAGCAATATGAAGAGTATGTTGGAACTACCACTGCTAACAATGACATCTACAAAATCGTATTTAAGTTTATAACTACGTGTATTAAAAATGTATTAATTAAAATACGTACGACCAATTGAAATATCAAGTATTAGCTACAACATACAATTATTTTAAGTTGGCAACACAACGGTTTGTAGACTGTTCTATGAAAAACGTTCTCGCTATTCACGGAAGTGCTTGGTTGAGTTGGGGTTCGCCAGAACCACAATAAGAAACAAAACAAAACAAAACAAGAAACAATCGGTCCGGAACGAATGAAACAAACAATTCATTTAGCTTTAATGTATTTTATATTTCGTACGTCTTCTATTTGTCTCGCAGAAAGAGAGTTTGTTTGCAAGTCGAGAACAGCACAAATTTGTATATGAATTTTTAAGTGAAATTAAAGATGAAACTTGTTCAGAAGCGGCTTTTGAAGTGGTCAGTTACTGGAAAAAGGTGAAGACGTTTTTTTAAAGAGGCAATACTGTCGTAAATTCTTTTCACACTAAATTTCCTTCACAAAGTTCCTATGAGGATATTTTTAGTGTTTTTTATTCTTCAAAATGCTTTCCATTTTTAAAAGAATTTTAAATGCAAATTTCAATCATGATTTAATATTACTGTCACTTGAAAACCGTAAATGATAGACGGACGAATAAATAGAAAAAAGTTGTATATTTAAAAGGGCAATCAAAATTGGGAATAATATTGACAATTGTTGTTGTTGTTTGTTTGGTTAATTTTAACGTCTCCTTTCTGCAACTAAGGCTAATCTGGACTGGACCTACAGCTTATCGTGGGCTCCGAACCACGGTCCTCAATCACCTTAAACCCAGGACAATGCCTTTGTCATGCAGGTGATCTACCGACTAACAAGTGTGTAAATGTGCCACCAACCCCTATCAGTTCCACGAGATATCCGATCCCATCCGGCCTGTATACCGTATACCGTAATGAAACTGCGTATGACATAAATACCTTTTTGCACTTGTCTTATCTGACTTTTATTCCACTTGAATGCGGCAGAATTCGAACCTACTCTTCGAACAGTGACCCAGAGATTAAGGCTGGTGCCCTAACCAACTGAGCTACGGTGTCCGATAGTAATATTGACAATAAACAAACGATAAAATAACTTCATCCCATCTCTTCTGAAACGATTCAAACTAAATATTGTCCAGTGCATTCAACAGCATTTTATTATTCTGTCACAAAATGTCTTATCTTCTATACTAAAGAAGTGGAAATGTCTTCAAAATTGTTATGTCAGAGACTTGAAGCTCTCAGAAAAACAATATTGATAAGTTGTTAGTTATTTTACCGTCCATTGAAAATAGAGGCACTACAAGCAGTCTTGAAGAACCAGTAGGTATAGTATATACGATGTCAGTGTAAACAGCAAAAAAACTAAATCTCGAATCATAGGCGGTATCTCCTCTATGAAACATAGGCGTGCAATAGAATAGTAGAAATGGAAAATATAAATTCAGAAATTCATAAATTCTTCTTCTTCTATAGTTTTGCAAGCTTTGATTTTGTTATTAAAGTGAGCATGGCGTTGGGCTCTCCTCGTTCGTGATACACTTGCTCTAACGCAACCACTCTTATCTTATCAAGAACCAGGCGGGTCGAATTTATTTTCAGACATCCTTTAGTGACAGGATGTCGAGCTAGCCTGCTTCTTACTGATGAGGCACAATAATGCCGTTTTTGGGTTAAAGCCCCGACTGGGTCGGGCACCAAACCACGGCTGGACTTTCGTAATTCAATACCTGGTGGGGCATATAGCCCAAGGAGTAGTTGTTGAAGTCCAGACGCTGGTGCAGTGTAGGACATTTTTAATGTCCTTGTTCTTGGGAGCTTGTGTGATTTTATTTCACATCCTTTGTGCAGGTTCATGATATTCACTTTTCAAGCATTTAAAAATATTTAAAATAATTCTTTGTGTTTGGATATGTAAGTCTTTATTATGAAATTCCAAAGGCTCTGTAACTAGGTATATAATATCAACGTATATCAACTTTAGATGCTACTACACTGTCTCCCTTGGTCTTTACGCGGCTTAGTCAAAGGGTACATATTATTCGAGAATCTGTCCAATAATAATTTGGAAGTGACCAAATAAATGCTCCTGATTTATCGTGGGCGGTAACATTTGGTGACAGGCATGTATCAAGTCAACGTGGACTGCATACAGGGAACGGTCAAAACAAATTCTATCATTTTGTTTCAGTGCGTAACACTGCGTAATGCAGTAAATTGATCGCACCTCGTATTCCTTGCTGTTCACACTGACTTCGTATAGACTTTATATCAGACGCTGATAAGGATGCACTATTTCTTGAAGCAGTTACAGGGGAACATGTTGGTAGAAGGCCATGATGTATTCCTCTAAACAATTTATTTTCTGAGTCACTTCTTTAAATATTGAAACAGAAGCTATGGAGCCAAACAAATCAAATAAGTACACTGACATTTTGCTCTTTCATTGGTCCCCATGTTGAGGTCATTGAGCGGTTATGGCGACCAAAATTGCAATTGGGAACGATTTAAAATCCCTATGGCCATGTAACAATCCATTGAACATAGTAGAAATAACGCGTTCTTATTCCATAAATGAAAGAAATATGCACTAGCAAGCTGGACCCTGTATTACTTCAACTGCGTTTCGTTAGCCCCAGCTTAGGTACTTCCGCGGATTTAATAATTTAACAATTTCAACTTCATCTCCTTACCAAACAAGAACTTTTCTCCAGATACCCATATCCGCAAAGTCCTCACATGGCGAAGATACGGTGCAATATTGAAAGAGCAATTTTGGAGATTAATGAAGGATTTTGCACTATGTTAAAAGTTCTGCAAGAAATGCGCGTCATTATAGAAATTGATGCTGAAAGTCATGTGGACGAGTGTGATCGCTTTCTCATCAAGACAGCTAATTAACGTAGCTCTGAAGCATCAAAAGAGGCGAGAACAGCTCGCATGAAAGAAAAATTGAGGCAGCAGGAAGTGTATGAGGAAGAAGGACTTTTGTATGCTTGAGACATCGCAGATTAGGTGTACGTAGACTTTTATTGAATAATTATCGTCTTAAATCGCGTTTTTCTCAAGACCATGTTCTTTTGACGGGTTAACAGGATAAAAAAACCATTTTCCCGATTGCTACTATTTTTTTTAATATTGTTGTATGGCTATAGTTTGGATTGGGAGTCGATTTCCTAACATAAAAAATCGATTTTTTTTGGAAATGTCCGCCAGTTTCTTATTTTTTGACCTAAAAATGTCATGATAGTTCAGACTATAGCGGCTCAAATACAGAATAATACCCCTTTCTTTTAGATTATCAAAAGGACTGAAAAAAAATTTATGGCTAATAATTGGTACTAAAAAAATCTGTTTGTGTACACTAATAAACAAACTTTTCTTATGATATATTTTTCTTTCTATATAAAATCTGATTTTGACAAGAAAAACCCATTAAAACTATAAATGAAATAATCAAAACTACAATATTTTTTCGTAGTATATTATTCAATTAGTTTGGGTGGGTTATTTTATTACATGTGGATGAAGTTTGTAGCTGTAATCATCCGAGTGTAATAAAATAACCACACAACGAGTTCAATATAATACTTTATGTCGAGAAATAATGGATAACACAGCCCCACAAAAAAAAAAGTTCATACTCGAGGGTCGGACATATGTATTCCCATGTATTTTTCGACGCTGAATCCGATCCCGTGCTCAGAAATAGCCCTCCACGTCTAGAATTGGCCCCGGGGGCAAAAATGGCTTCTATATGGCCTGAGAGGTGGATTCCGGGATGAGGCGTGGTTAAAAGTGCATTCTAAAGCCAAAGTCCAGTTTGTGTCCATTTCGGATATATCCTGGTGAAATCTTTCTCCCTGTTATTCACTGTAGTCACCTAAATTTTCTGGAAAATAGTCCAAGTGTGAGTGCAGGAAATGCAATTTCATACTGTCATGGGAAACCCACTGTTGCGATTGCGACGTCCGAAACACGATTTACCGGCCCTAAAGGGCCATTTTCCCGGTCCCAAACCAGAAATTGCAGTTGGGCATAAACTTTTCAAGCACGGTATTCATTCCAGTATTCAAAAGTACACAAAAATACCACTGATGCCATTGCGACGTCCGAAACACGATTTTCCTGTCCCTGAGGGGCCATTTTCCAGGTCCCAAACGGGAAATTTCAGTTGGTCATGAACTTTTTGACCACAAACTCGACTTTGGCTTTAGAATGCACCTTTAACCACGCCTCATCCCGGAATCCACCTCTCAGGCCATATAGAAGCCATTTTTGGCACCTGGGGCCAATTCTAGACGTGGAGGGCCATTTGTTGTTAAAATTTAAAGTTACGTTGCTACAATTCGAGAAATTAATTGTTGCATCTGCAACACTAAAATTCATGTTGTGATCTGTATTTGATATGAAATTACCAGAACTAGCATATGTTGTTGAATTATTAGTATTATTTTCATCGATTTGATGTAAAATTCTATTGGTGAAATATTCATTTCAACAAATTTGATAAATTTTTTAGTGAATGACTTTTATTGGCATTAATTTAATTTGACATTGACGGTTACATTAAAGCTCGTGCCTCAGATTAAATGTAAATGTATACTTGATCTTAATTACGATACAACTTCCACAGCTTCTTTCACTTCCTGCGGAGTTTATCTATCATTTTCTGAATCCATTTTTGTAAATTAATCAATTCTTAACAATTAAAACTTGACGTTTTAAATAAATAAGTAATTTGACTTTTAAGTGACAGCGCGTCTAGCCTACTGTTAAAATAATAAAAATTCACATGTTACCAATGGAAATATGAAAGAAGTGTGACAAAAAGTAGTGAACAGTGATTATTCACTGCCTACAGTCCTTTTATACTTGAGACACCTAATAAAAAATGGGTTCATTTTAAAACAGTCTTGAACAAAATATATTATTGAACAGAATATTCAAAACTATAAATTGTTTAGAAATAAACGTTAAAATGTTGAAAATACACAGAAATCACAATAAGCACACAATAAATAATAATCTTTGAAAGCGACAATCAAGACTGCCTCTTGACCAGACACTTTCTATTTGTCACTTATTATCTGTCTAAGCTAATTCCCTGAATGCATTTATTTGCCATTAAATAATCGTTATTCTAAATGAACCCTATGATACGTTCCTGGTAGAAACAGGTAAGAAACGGATTCTTACTTACTCGCTCGTTAAAATGTACTTATCAGTGAAACGGACAACGATAGAAATATAGATGTGTACAGCGTTGCCATGAGTTGTATAAAAGAATAAGCAATAAATAAAATAGGTTATTTGAAACGAGGGGGAAATGATTTATAAGTATTACTCATTAATGTTTTTTCCTAAATAATATTGTTTAATGATACTTTTATTGTGTATTATCCATAATTAACCACAACCTTCAACTTTACCGTTTATCTTTTGATTATGTTAAAAATTGGTAAAATACGAATGAGACATGACAACGCTATTTTGCTTGTTTTATGGTCTTGTACATTCTAAATTACCCTCGAATTTTATTTGTTATAGCATAGCATGGCTTATTAATTTGTAACACAACCAGTACAGGTTGTCCTGCCTCCTGAAATTCATGAAACTATTCATAATTAAAATCATAATAATAAATTATTCTTTAATCATTTATCCAGCTTCTGCATATGACATAATTCACCACAGTTGATAATCTCATTACATTGCCCACATAGTATACCTAGCCAAGGTAACTAGTTCACACCACGAATGTTTTTTCTTATATTTCACATTACAATTTAAATGTTGATACTATATACTAAACATGCTTTTCTGTCGTCTTCAATGTGTACTACTTATTTTTGTGCTAACCTGTAGTTTATATAGAATTAAAACACAAAGAAATTTACGTAAAACAGCAAAAGAGCAAAATGCCGGTTCTGAAAATGACTATCTAAATAAACCTTTACATTTTCTGCAATTTGGCTTCGTCTGGAAAAGCTGCTTCCAATTTGTTTATATTTACATGTGCTTAAGAAAATAAAGTTATATTTTGAATCCTTTTTATAAATTTATGCACGACGAGAATTTTATTGTTTTTAACATAAAAAACCGCTATTGTTTATTTTAATACTAAACACAAAATGTATATACCGGGGCGTTAATAAAGAATGGTAAATATTTCAACCTCAACAAAGGGTCTTTAAGTTACATATTTTGTTTTGTTTTGGTTATTAATTTATGAATCTACTTAATGGTTTTTATAGTATGTTGAGTTTGTATTTATAAGACTTTATTATCGAATTGATACCTGTCCTACCAAAACCCTCGCTCGACTCGTCAATGCATTGTAATGAAGCGAGCGTTTACCGCAGAGATCAAATAGTTATTTATGTGCCAAGGACGAAAAACTGTCTATTATAGTCGAGTCTGCAAATTGATAGCCGAGGCTAGCAAGCAGGCGATACAATAGACAGTTTTTCGCCTAGGCGCATATTACTTTTTTTCGTAGACCTCTACAAAAACGTACTAATTTCCGAAAGAAAGCATTTTTCGTTCGCAAACACTTTTCGTCCGCTGTGGCCACTAGGATACGGCACGGTGCTTGCTGTGGTCACTAGGATACGGCAAGGTGCGAATTGTGTGAGAACGAAAAGTACTTGCCTTTAAAAATAGTTGACTTTTCATTCGGAAATTTTTACGTAAAATGTCATTTTTTTTAGAGGTCGAATAAAAAATGATTTATGAATCGAAATTTCTTAGCCAATCGAATGCCTCTCCATGCGACGAGCTTTGTTCTAATTGGTTAGGTCTCCATATTGACACCTGCCAATGCAGTGCACATGGACTGACTGAGGGTTTGGCTAAGAATAAATTTATACAAGTAGAGATCAGTATATTTTGTAAACACTTCTTCTTCTTCTTCTCGTCCCATGTGCATACTCTGCACGTAGGGGACCCTTATGCATTATAAAATGACAAGTGTGTTGTTTTCAGCGTGGCGAAATATAGACCCCGCATCTGGTATTCCGCACCAATCTCTGATATTCCGAAGCCAAGAATGCTGCTTACGTTCCTGTCCGCGTTTCACTTCAATTTTGCCCTGAAGAATGAGTTTTGGGATAGAATATCGGTTACCCCTTAGTATGTGACCTAAATAAGACGTTTTTCGTTGTTTTACGATACCTAGGAGTTCTCTCTCTACTCCAGCTCTCAGCAAAACATCGTTGTTTGACATATGCTTGGTCCAGGAGATCCGAAGCATTCTTCGTAGTATCCACATTTGAAAAGATTCTATTCGATTCAGTGTTCTGACCTTAAGCGACCATGTTTCTACACCGTACAACAAGATCCATACATAGCACTTGATTACTCGTAGTCTAAGATCAACCGGTAGGGTTCTCTGGAGGAGTATGTTTTTCATCCTTAAATACATGGCTTTTGCAATTCCGAAATGCGTTTTTACCTGTTCATCACAATCCCATTTCCCGTTGAGAGTCGCTCCCAGGTATTGGAATTTGGATACTCTTTCAATTGCTTCGCTATTGATTGTAAGGTTGATGTTACTAAATTCCTGCCTGCTGATAATCATCATTTTAGTTTCCACAACTCTGTCTAGCATGCTCTGCAAATCTTTTAGATTATTAGCTAGAATTGCGTTATTGTCTGCGTATCTAATGTTGTTGATGGGTTTGCCGTTTACTTTTATTCCAGTAGACACATTGTCCAGAGCTAGTTGGAAGATCTTCTCAACATAGATATTAAACTGCATGGGAGATATAACGCATCCTTGTCAGACCCCTTTAGCGAAGTTAAATTCCTGTATCAGGAGATCTTTTCTGATTCAGATTTCAGCAGACTGTCTAAACACTAAGTGGATTTAAAAATATTTGAATATACTGAAAACGACTTAAATGAAATGGCACATAGAGATAAAAAAATCAGTTGAGCACATTCACAAATTGTTGCTCTTCTTTACAAATAAAGCTCAAGTTGTTCTTGATGGATATAGAAGTGGCGCTTTATATTTTCATAAAATATTCTTTGAAATGCGCAGTGACTGATTTCTCGTCGCTTTGAAATATTTCGTACAGATCCTCAGCAATTCTAAATAATATACCTTTATTATTCTTGTCAGTACGCTTCAAACGGTCCGTTAGTTCTTCAGAAGCATCCTTATTTGATTTTCTGCATTTTTCAAATCCATGGAGATACACATTTTGCAGACATGTAAATAATTATTGTTGGATTTACTATAAAAGTCGCGTTCATTTCTTAAGTAGAAGGGTTTGCAATATTAGTAGAAAATCATTAGGCAATATCTGCTGTTATTTCTAAAATATTAATATATTTAAATATTAAATGAGCGACTTAATTATACATATAAATGCCCCCGATTAGATAAAAAAGTAGCAGTTTAAAATATTGGGTGTCATTAAAAAGGACCAAGTTTTGAATTAAACTGTATGTTCGAAATCGAACATTTTTACATACGCCCATGGCAACAAAGGAAATAAAAGGAACCAAACCGCACGCTTAAGTGCCCAGCATGCCCAGCATAGCAACAGTACAACACGCATCGTAAATCAAGGCCATCGTGCAGATAATCAACGAGGAAGTAACTCACCGACGAGATAAACTTCAATGCTAAAAGCCGCCCTTGGCCGCAACCGCCTTTACATATACCACGACACACTGGCGCGACTACAGGCTACCAGAGAGATAAAACAAAAAAAAGCACAAATCAATAAAGCCGCAAACGGTTAGCGGTAATTGGCCGAAGGGATTTCGTCCAACGGCAAGCGTTTCAAATAAATCTAAAATCAAATCAGTACAACATCAGACTCCGTGTGGATCATGTCGTAATCTTTGGACTGTCCACACGTAATAAATGTATCAATTTTTAACTTATACAAATTGCATAATATTACATACATTCCCGTATTCACATACAGTTATTTTTTGAGCAATTGCAAACACAGTTTTGAATTTTGTTATATTCTATGTTTGTTGAAAAGTGTTTTGTTTTTTACGAAGTTATCGTTAATATATAAAATTCAAGTAATCAGTGTATAATTTCGCTACAACCTATATACAGTCCACACACACAATTTCTCAGCCAACTTAAATCTACAATAAGTTGGGACAGGCCCATCTGAAGGGTGTGGCCTAATAAGTTTGGGTCTCCAAATTTGGCATTATTTGGAACTTCCCAAAATACTGTAAACAAATGACTAGACAATAAAAATATATTTTCAATTTTTCTTTTTATTAAAGTATTTCATAAAATTTGTACAGTTTTTGCAAACTATTGGCCGATTGTCAAAGAGTGCCCAGTATAAGCCAAAATCTATTTTATTATAAAGTGAATTTGAGTAAACAAAAAATGGTCAAAAAAGGAACGTCGTAACTTAATTGTTAAATTACTTGATTTCTAATTAAAAAATGGGAGAAAACTTTAATAATACTCAATGCAAAAGTGAAGAAGTTGAGGTTGAAGCACTTAGGCTACGACCACACTAGCGTTTTTTCACGCTGCGTTTCAGTAGTTTCAGTAGTTCTATTTTTATCGATTTGTTCTGAAAAGTTAATGTTTCTGTCTGTTAGCCACTTAATCATATCATCTTTCTTCTATTCTATTTGGCACACGTTCAATTAGATGGGAATGGAAACTAGCGTTATCCATTACTATAACTGAACCCTTTGGTAAATGTTCTGTCATCTGCTGAAAATGTTCTTCAAATGCATCAGTGTTCATATCTTCATGGTAGTCTCCGGTTTTTTTAGATTGAAATATTAAAGAACCACGTTTTGAAAACCCTTCATCACTTCCAATATGAGTTATAATTAGACGTCATCCTTTACCGGAAGGAACCTTCAATCCCTTGAATGTTTGCCTGCCACATTTTGCTAACTGTGTAACCTTCATTCACCTAGGTTTCGTCCAAATAAAATATTTTTGCCTTCTGCACGTAATTTAAAAATGGTTGTGAGGTATCTCAAATCTATTAGAGTTTCCCATAGTTTTGTTTTTATTTTAGGAAAATAAGGATCACTATTGATTGCGTCCAAAACCTTGGCCAGTGTTGGTATCTCTTTTTTAAAATAAAATTCGTGAACTTTTCTTCTTATTCCGCTTTTAATTTGTTCAGTAAATTTCACTTTTTTCTTACCTCCTGCATTTTTCTTTGGGGGTTTAACAACTCCACTTTTTAATTCACTTATAACTTTATATATCGTTGATTTGCTTACACCCATCATATTACTTGTCTTTTCAACAGTATCGTCAACAGAAAACGAAGGATTTTCCATTCTTAGGCAATTATAAACATTGCTTACAAATATTTTCTCGTTAACTGACAACTCACACTTTTTTATACGTTTCACAGGTGTAAACTTTGAACTTGAACCACACTGCATTTTTCAATACTACTGTCACTATTAACCGAAAATTACCACAACGTAAGGGTAGGTAATATTGGGAACTGATCAAAATACTAACTGCAACTGCTTATCTTATCTTCATACCAAATCCTACAACCATCTTGTAATCCCACCGCCTTGTTATCATTTTGGTTTTTCCATGGCATTAGTAATCTCCAAGAAGATGATAAAATAACGATTTACCCTTAGATTATAGATTTCTATAATCTAAGGGTGTATCCCATTTACATTTTTAATACAATTATAGTCACATTTATAGATTTTGAACCCTCAGATTACTTTCTATGATCTAAGCTAAGCTAAGATTTCCAAGAAGTCAATGATGAATAATGATTTAAACAATTTAATGTAGATATACCTAATAGTCAAATTTATAGGTCTTTAAAAATATTTGTTATATCTATACTTTGTTGTTAATTTACTCAAACAGATAACTCTACCATTTACATAACAATTGCAAATAACTCAAAAAACATTTTGTAAAGTACCTACATACCGAAATAATACTCAATAATACATATTCAAAAAAATATATTTTTAAATGATGATTTTATGTACCCCGTAAATAATATATAGTCACCCACATCTGAACTTTCCTGTTCTGACAGATATATTACTCCGGCTTGATTGCCATTTTACTATAAAGATGTATAACACAAAACAATTTTAAAATGACTGTCTCATTTTCTCAAACTAAGGCCAAAGTAGATCGAAGAATAACAACAATGTATTAGAATTGGCAACGTTGATTGTCTAGCTGTTCAAAGTATGTGTTATATTATACTAGCTCAGAGCAGCGAAGGTAGAGAGTTGAATAAAATTTGATCTAGGCCATGTGCCAACCCTCTTTTTCTTATTAATTCTCTATGCAAGGAAATTCCGCTCTCTCTGGTTGTGTTGCTCTTGACATCATATCCTACATTTTTCTGTTCTCTTTAATTTTTGCAAGGATAAAAATATCTACGTGATATTTGAAGGCGGCATTTTATTGTAGACTATAAAGTGGAAAATATTAATTTTGTTATCACAGCATATTTCTCAAAGTTGTGTTATGGAATAATAAATAATTTCGTTTTTGTATTAAGAAAACAAGTTGATCTAAATTTTGAAATAGAGATTGTTTTGTTTTTGGAAATGGAAATATTGGGAAACAAAAATAAATCTCCGAAGATGAACACGCTAATCAGTAATTTTACCAAACCTAATTTTTGGAATTTTCATAAAAAGATTTTTTTAAGTTTTTTTGGGAGATCCTGACAAAACTACTACGTGGAAATACAGTTTTATCTGGTTTTCCTAATTTTTTTTTGATGGGTTTTTAAAATAGTGGCGGGAAAAATACTTACGTATTGGTACAGAACAATAAATGTTTTTATATTTTCCAAATTTGATTGCTAAAACACTCAATTAAAAACAAAATATCTGGTCACCGAGCTTCGCTCTTAATATTCAAATCTACATTTTTAAGCAGCCCAATGAGTATACTCATTTCGCGAAAATCACGGAGTGGGCGACATCTACTTGAACTACTGAAAGGGAGATAAATAAAAAGTTGATTGGCGATTGGGTTGAAAATAGGCGGGAAAATTAAAAAAGCTGTCAGTGTTAATTTTCAATTGGCTGCAGCTGTTGTTGACGTTTATCAACTGCTTGTCACAGAGGTTAGTTAAATGCATTAAAGTTGCCTAGTTTCTGGGGATTTCACCCTTTTAGAGGGCAACATCTACTGACGCTTGATCTTCGCGAATAGTCACGGCGGACAGGCCCCGTTTCCGGGACGTACAACAGCAGCGTGTAGGGCACAGGTCCCGTCAACAGAAGATCGCTCAGCTCACTATTTATCACTATATAAGAAAAACTCTATGTTCAATTGATTTTATTATTTATTGATCTGCAGTGAAGGAAAATTATAGGTCTGATATTCATACTTGGGTAAAAATCTCCACAAAAACCTGTGACCAGACTCTCGACGTGTGGCAGATATTGATATCATATTTTTTCAAAAATTTTCAGTTACAAAAATAGTTCATTCGTACATTACATTACAATTTGTTCTTGGAAAATACAAAGTCACAATCAACCTTAAAATGTACCATGAAAATAGAGAATTTTAAATGTCTCTTTAAAGTTTCTTGTAAAATAAAAAATTGAAATCGTGTACAAGCATTCATTCTTTCTCTCTCTCTCCCTCTATGATAATGAAAACTTAAATATTAAAACTGTCCGCATAATAAAATAGTAGCCGTAAGGGGTAGTCTCACACTATCGGGGAAGGGAAGAACCTTTACCCGATGTGCATAAAGCATTTCCACCCGCCAAAAAAAAAAAGATTAGCTTTAGGTTAGGTTAGATCTTTGTAATAAATAAAGAAAAGTACGATACGTGTGACATTTTGACATTTGTTACATTCTGACAGGTGTCATATTTTGACATTTGTTCATTTTGACAGTTGTTACATTCTGACAAGTATCACATTTTAACAGTTGTCACGTTTTTACAGGTGTCACATTTTGACAAGTGTCCATTTTAACAGTGTTACTCAACGTTCCTATAGATATTTACCTAAACCCATGATTTCTGAAATTGAATTGGTTGTATTTTCAACTTTGAATTTATGAGATGGCTGTCATTTGACAAGCAAATTATTTATGTCCGTCAAATGAACCTGTCCTTTTTTATATAAAGCGGCAAATTTAAAATTGAATTCTTTCAGATTCAAGAGGTAGAAATTTTATTTTTACCTCATCCTTCAATGCTTATTTGTAGTTAAATTTTAATACATCTAATCGGCCTAATATAGTTTTTGTCTAGATAAACCTGTTCTTTTGATTCATAGCCGTATCGTATGTATTTTAATTGAATCAGAATTTTCTATTAATATATATTTCAAAATGGCTTCATTCTAAAAATATTATCAGTCCTCCTAAATCCTTGAAGGCAGAATTATTAGTAATAGCATGGCAACATAAAAACAAATTCAAAAAATATATTATAGATGAGATGGCCAGAGAAAAAGGAATTAAAATTCTCAGATTGCCTCCGAACCACGCAGAGTTAAATTCCATTGAACTGATCTGGTCTCAATTATTAAAAGGTTATGTTTCTCAAAACAATAAAACATTTAAATTGCCTGATGTGCGAAATTTGTTTTTGAATGCAGTTTCAGATGTAAATAGAGAACATTGGGGAAAATGCATTGGTCATGTTAAAAATGTGAAAAATTCATTTAGGAAAGGATATATCAATGGATAATTTAATAGAACCGATAATAATAAACCTCAGAAAAGACAATTATAGTGATACCAGTAGTTTTAGTGAAGACAGTGACTTTTAAAGATAGTTCTTGAACTAACTTTTTTTTTAATCTTTGAGTTTAGGTAAGTACTGAAGCGTTACTTTTAATGCCAAACGATTACAAAAAGTTTAATCCCAACATATAATCCTCCTTGTTATTTATTGGTTAATTTAATTCGTTCAATGTTAAAGTGTCAGATGCATAAAGTTTATTTTTATTTTTTGTAAATAATATAACTGCAAAATTTAATCTACGAAGTGCGTATATATATTTTATATGCTGTGTCCTTATTTATATTATAGAAACTTATTTTGCAAAGTACGTCTATGGAATGTGACGTTATATCCCCACTTTTACTGTACTCATCTATCCTTTATAGTATATATTACTATAGAAACAAGTTATTATGTGCCGTTGCTAGGAAATAAAACTAAAAGCTTAACTTTTCTTGTAAATATCTCGGAAGATCGAATTTTCACAGACATGAGACCTACATTTTTTGCCGATTTAGATAGGAATTAGTCTACCCTGAAAGTTTCATTGAATTCTGACGAGTGGATTTAGAGATCCTCTGGACACACACACATACATACATACATACAAACCTTGCTCGTTTAATAGGATTTGATTAGTTAATGACGTTCCGTTTTGTTTTCGAGTACTGAAATAACTTATAAATTTATATTTAATTATTAATTTTTATTAATATTTATATTTAAAAAAAAAACCTTAAAAAAATTAGTTTAAATAGAATTTCAAATAAGGATCATGCAGCGATATTCGTACATTTTATAAAATACGAGTTTTCTGATGTAATTAATTTTGGCGTAATGATAATAAACCAAATAGGCACTAAAAGTCATTAAAAATATGGTCACTCAGCCCACAGGAATAGTCTCCGAAATACGTGATAAAAATTCAAAATGGACGACTTTCGATTTGATCTAAAATGACCACAAATTTAGATTATTAAATTGGACACCCTCAATATTTTTGCATTTTTGGATGATAATCGGTTTCGATGGTGAATAAAGGATAATAAAAGAAATTTTGTGAATTAACGCACATCCCTAATTGGAAGGAAAATTGAATGAGTTACGTCATGGGCGATTTCTAGTCTTTTTAAAATTTCTTCTTGAATATAGTTTCCTCGAATAAATAAAACTAAAAGTGAAGACGTTAGGAATTTAGTCAGTTTTAAAACTGTTGATCCGCTATGAGAGAAAATTATTGTTTTTATATATTATTTTAAAGAAAAATTGTACCAAAACAAACTACAAAAATATAAAATAGTAAAATTCTATTTTTTCATATCATTTTATAAAAGGAAAACTTCAATTCATCTGCAGAATGAAATCCAATATGAATTATTTCCAATTTTCTCCAATCTTTTTTTTTAATTGTTTACTGAAATTTACTCCCTTAGAATAACCGATAAAATTTAATTTTCAGTTAGTTTTTTCGAGTGGAAATTTCTGAACTCTACTAAACCTATTCATGAATATGTAAAGGCTTATTTTAATTTGCTTTTGATAGTTTTTATGTAAAACATTTTGCCGCTTGAGGCGAAACAACAACATGTGTATACATATAAATAAACAAAAAAAAATAACTCTCCCAACTCAATTTACAAGATGTCGCTATGTAATTTTTTTTATTATCATGTATATTTTTTGTTCTAAATTTAATAAAATATGGAAGAATCACGGAGTTGGCGACAAGTTGATCATTTGAATGACTCGAGTGGTGAACAAGAAACTTTGTTTGCATGTGCGTAACGTGAAGTTCGAATTTATTTTAAGTTATTTGTGCATTAAAAGTGGTATATTTGGAAGGTTTTTTGTGAAGAATTATTGTGAATAAACCATACAATGAACGACCTAAAAATGCAGAGGATTATAAAAGGTGATACGGAGGTAAGATTACGAAAAATATGCTGTGTTCCACAATGCTCCACATATGGCAATTCGGTCACATCTTTCCTTTGAATCCCAAAGAAATCAAGAATTGGAAGATAATCTTGAAGATAGGAAAACCTATATTAAAGTATATGTTTGTTTGCAGCCACTTTGTGAAAGACGATTTTTTTAATGGTAAGTTTGAAGAAGGTTCTTGCAGAGACTTCCACATATAATTTTCAATTCTCTTGTCATTTGCTATCACATTCTTTGAATTTATTTGTAATTTTACAATACAGTGACTTCAACAACACAGAGAAAGCGTTTGAAAAATGGATCTCTTCCTAGCCAGAACCTTCCAGTGCTTAAACACTAAGGAATTAAGAAAGAAGTAACCAAAGTAGGTGAGAGATGACTCAGAAAATAATAACTTTCATTACATCATAGTTAATTCATTTCAGGCTTAGGCAGAAATCAAATGAAAAGTGGGGGTAGAATTATCAAGTGAACCCAATGAAAGATGTATTCTAAATTTATTATTATTATGAAAAAAACGTAGTTTTGCTTAGCCAATCATTTATTTAAACAATAAACATGTATCATCTTATTGAAATATTTTTTCTTTCCCTCATTTTTGTGTCAAATCTGTGCAACTCGCAGGTTCCAACATCTCAAATCTAAAACATGAAAGAGACAAGTTGAACAGGAAATGCAGTTTGAAAATAATATCTTCAATAATTACTAACCAGTTGACATATATCATTGTAGCAATGATATGTTTGCAATGTCCCACTAATGATTAGGGCCTAATCCTGCTTTACAGGAACATTGACAAATCCAGGTATCATTCAGTTTTATGGTGATTTCATGTGGGGATTGTAAAATTGTTCATATTCTTTTGATGATTTTCTCATTGGAGCCGTCAGTTCCACATAAAATGATGTGACAAGCCTTAAAAACCTCTTCACCTTCCTTATTTGCCTAACACGTTCATCCACATAATCCATAATGTCCGACATTGAATTTTCAACTTTTACGGACATTATCATAAAAATCCAATGTCAGTAACGCTAAAACCAACTGAAATTCATGATTTGTAAAGTGATCAAATGACAGAATATTTGTTGTTCACCCCTCAATCCGACATTATGTCATTCGCAGTGCCATCTGCCGGTTCATGATTTTTCCCTATACACTCGCTAACAATGACGCAAAATAAATAAACCACAAAATCGTCATGTACTCGCTCAGAATAGCACTGATTTTTATCGTAATTGAAATTAAGAGTGAAGCTACACCATGATCTCTATAAATAAAAATCGTGATTAATGGTCAATTATTAAAGGAGTGATGTTGTCTACGAGCTAGTGGTTAAAATTACTTGATGCATATTGAAACCTTTTCTATAAGACGTTTCTTCCTTAAGGCAGGTGCTCACTAATCAATTTCATTGATCAATGCCGTTGGATCAACGCACTTGAACGGAAATCGATTAATATGAGTATGCGTTCAACGATATTGTTCTGATTGTCAATAAAAGTGAAATGCATTTCTGCTTTTGGTTGATCAATGAAACAGAACAAGCTTCAGTCATATTGAATTGTTTTGTTGAATTTGAAAGCCAAACTGTTGGTAGCGTTGTCTGAAAAAGTTTAAATGGGGGGATGACCATATGGAAAAATTTCTTGAATTGTACCAATTAGAGGAATGTAAAAAGTGAACAATATAAAATTGCAATTATTAGGGAAAAAAGTTTCGCTAAAGCACCTTCATATCTCCATTTTAAAATCCATGGTCCACAAGCGATGAGGTTTTCTGTTTTCTCTTTTTTTGATTAGGTTTCACTCAACACACGAACGCCAGCTCGCACGATTTCCTTCTTTGTTGCCATTTTTAAAACTATTAAAGCACACTTGCTAGACTGAATATTCAATGTTCTTGAATAATCTGACCGAATTGTACATTTCATTACATTACATGAGAACATTACGTGAGAACACGCCGTTACGGTGGGTTTAGATGGGTCAATTTGATTGAATCTTGTAGGTAAACATTATTTCAAAGAAAATTGATCATTGAAACATCCGTTGCAGTCGCCACTACTGTCTACCAGAATAGCAGATACAAGACACTATTTCCATCTGCACAACCAGAGGCTGCCCACACGGAGGAGTGTCAAGGCTATGCAGGTGACATAGTCATAATCGCGAGAGTCAAATTCGAGAATACCCTCTGCGATATAGTCAAAAGACGGCTTGACTACACTAAAGAATGGTGTCAATCGATGGTTCTTAGCGTCAACCCCATCAAGACTACCTTAATTTCTCTCTCTTTCCACTGGATTAAAACCACTTAGTTGTTAAAAAAGTTTTTTTATTGACGTTTCGGCTTTCCAGATCGAAAGCCGTTATCAAAATATCAAAATCGATCTGGAAAGCCGAAACGTCAATAAAAAAACTTTTTTAACAACTAAGTGGTTTTAATCCAGTGGAAAGAGAGAGAAATTAAAATACAAACCACTATGAGCTTCCGAAATGAAAGACTACCTTAGTCTACTACATAACAAACTCATCTGGAATAAGCACAAAAAAGAAGCCACGAAAGCTCCAATGGTGTGCAGAAATTTTGCAGGAAAAAACTGGGGATGTAACCCAAAGATTCTGCAGTGGATGTACACATCAATAGTGAGACCGGCCATCACTTACAGAGCAGTAGTCTTGGGCAGCAGAACTAAGCTGGCCTGTACAAAGACAAATCTAGAGAAAATCCAAAGACTAGCCTGCGTATGCATAACAGGTGTAATAAGAACGTGCCCAACGGCCGCCATGGAGCTAATCCTAAGCCTTACACCATTCCATATAGTAGTGGAGAGTATACTGATGACAACCTACAGAATGACCAAAGAAGAAGAAGTTTAGCTTTGTGAAAGAATTCAACACAAAGCTAAGTAACAAAAGCGAATGTGACAAAGACACCATCCCAAAACTTAAGAGAAGTGCCATTAAATGGTACACAGATGGTTCTAGAACAACAGAAGGAACAGGAATAGGAGTATATGGGCGTGGAACCAAATATTCCGAAAGTCTATGCAAATCTCCGAGCATTTTCCAAGCTGAAATCTACGCCATCGAAAAATGTGCCCAGTTCAACATAGAAAGAAATTTTCGCAGACAAGAGATCATCATCATGTCAGACAGCCAAGCAGCCATCAATGCTTTGAACTCCCACGTAATCAACTCCAAAATGGTTTGGAACTGCCTAGAGAATCTAAACGATACTTGATAAACTTGGAAAAGAAGTAAATAACAAAAAATCCCAACACTGGATAGAAATCCAAGGGTAAGATACCTTGGAGAATATCAAATAGAAGAGGGAGATCTACCTAACCTGAAGCCTACCGACATCCTGAAAATCTTTGAAATCTTTTTGCTCTAATCGTTGAGACATCATTAACGAATGGACAGCAGAAGGGGCCCAATAGATCTTATAGGTCGCAGTGTATCGACACCCCATCAACAGATAGATAGATATATAGATAGATAGATAGATAGATAGATAGATAGATAGATCCGTTGCAATGAAGTTGAACATGGTTCTACTTTCTGGTCAATTTGATTGAAGACACCTATTGAAAGCAACCGATTGAACCGTGTAAAGAGCCTGTCTAATTTCTGGAAGGTTTCAGTAAGATAGGTTATATTTTTACTTCCTGTTTGCGTCCAAAATGGTACCATATTTCTACTTTGTTGCTTTTTTATTTTATAGTCATATTTCCATTATAACTTTGTGTGTTATAAAGTTATAATAAAATGTCTAAACGCACTATTCAATGGAAAGACTACTTTACGTTTTAAGTATTTTAAATTTAAAGTTAAAAGAATACGAATATATCATTAAAGAGGCCAATGCATATAAAGAAATTGTTGACCAAACAATGAGTTCAAAAGCAACAATTTTAACAAATATTTATTACTTAACTTCGATTTCTGGTCGACTCACACCACAAAACTGCGTGGAATACAAATAAATATTACATAAGTTAGGGAGAAAAACAATATTACTGCGTTCTAATCTCGCGCCACCCTCAACTAATTTGCCTCACATCAGCGTTCCTTTGAGACACCGAGTTCTAAAAATAGAAATCCGAAAGTGCATAGTCCACGTGGTGGGGTATTCACATAACTAAACCTGTGAAATTTCATTCACATAATGAATTCTGTAAAACCAGTAATTTTCACAATGCATTTTTACGATGGCGATATTTTTCACATATATTATTCTGTGAAAAATTTTACAATGTACCGAGGGGTAAACCGCGAGTTAAATTTTTGTACTATTGGCTAGTAATGGCTCACTAATAGCTAGTAATAGCTACTAATGGCTAGTAATGGCTACTAATGGCCGAGTAATGGCTACTAATGGCCGAGTAATGGCTACTAATGGCAAGTAATGGCTGAGTAATGGCTACTAATGGACGAGTTTTGTACACCAAAATGGACCTCGCGGTTTACCGCTCGCAATGTACTTTTGAAGCACATATAATGTAAAATGTAGGTCAGATAGTATATTTTGTGAAAATTACCATACCATCAAGTTCTTTCGCAACCATTTTTTAAAGTGTGGTAGTACTTTTTAATTATTGTGAAGTCATTGGTGACGTGCAAATATTTTTGTAGTAAAAATACTATAAAAAAGTAACTTTTATGTATTTTCCTCTTTAGCTTATTCACCAGTCTCGTAAAGTTATTACAAACTTTATTTTGAAACAAAAAATTACAATAAATTATGATACTTTGGCTATTAATTTAAAAGCATTTTGTACTTTCCGACGCCCTTTCCACTCCTCCCTCACGTCAAGAAGTCCTGCTTTTAATTCCGAGAAGGTTGAAAACGGCTATATCTTATTTTTTTTTCAGTGACAGAACGGAAATCAGTGTGTCCTGAGAGCGTGTTTCGTGGTGTATGGTGTGCGGTTAAAAAAGCAAGTCGGGCGTGACTGGTGGTCCTCCGCGTTCGCGATGTGACTCCATTTCCCGGGGCTTAATGTGATGTTCCATTTCTCGATAACTTACTTTTGTTATACATTTTAATTGAGTTGGGACCAGCACGAGCATATTTTTTCCTTTTTCAGCAGGGACGGAACTAGGAATGAAACAATCTCTAGGTTTATTAACATTTTTTATAAAGTTATTAAAGTTGAGAAGCATAATTTTATTTAGTTAAGATGGTCTGTTTAAAAATAATATTTAAAATATTCTAGAAAATATAGAAGGTTCTTCTAAGTGTTAATGATTGTAAGATTATCTTTAATGTCCTTTAATCCACAATTCCTAAAAAAAATCTATTGACTAGTAAGCAGGCTTTCAGAACTAGAGAATCACGAGTTTGATTTGATTTTAAATCAAATCAAACCAAACTATAAAATTTTAAAGTTTGAAATAATAAATATTTTGATCGAATTAGTTTGAAAGTTTTTTTTAGTAATAAACACCCATAGAGGCATTTAGTATATTATAATCTGGTCAACAGTGACCAATGAGCAATTTAATTTTAACTTAATCTAATAGAGTTTGAAACTTAAAACTAAGGTATACTCAACAGCGTTCCTTAGGTTCTGTAGAATTAATTGCACTAAAATTTAACATGCACAAACAAGCTCTGCTTTTGCACTAAAAACACTAAACTAACTGAAAGTGCTTGAATTTCTTAAGTATTCTTTCTAACCCAGTATTGTCAAGGAGCTGGATAGTCTCGACATTAACATGATGATGAAGTCTTTCTTCATGACTCTTGGCTAATTTCTTGATGGCCTGGTCAACAGTGTCCATTTCCAGATCCCTTTGGAGGTCACTATTGCGAATGTACCAAGGGGCATCTTGAAAGTTTGAATAATTAAATCGTTAGTTGCTTCACAAGTATATCATTTAAATCATTTTTCTTTATATCTTAATGTTGAAATACAATCTGTTAAAACTCTATCAGCCAGGAATTTAATGACATTAATTATCTAATAGATTCATCATTTAATCTATTACTTCGTTTGTTATTTGTTAGAGAATTGATGCTGATGTAGCAGGTATCGCTAGAAAATCTTTAGCCATTTTAGTATTGGAAATGAAGTATCAGGCCTCTTCCACCAATTTAATACATTATCTGAACTATCAGCCCTTCCTTCAAATAAATATTTTATATTTCCAGGAATTTTCATCGACTGGGAGTGAGTTTTACTAAGAGATGTTTGAAAGAAATCTAGTAAATCTATATCAAAATTTTCGGAATCTTTATATTGGCTTTGGAGTGCTGATTTTATTACTAATTGGTTTTGATTCTCCTTGACCTTTTTGTTAAAATTAACGTAATATCGGGATTTGTAAATATTTTCAAACTTGAAAACCTTTGCCCCATGAGCTTAAAGAAAAAGTTTCTAGTTTATGACGTGGATCTAATATTAACACAACCAATACATCCAATTGGTGCGCTTATAATGTTTGACAATTTTGTCACGTGAGAATCGCAGAACAAAAATCAGTTTTTCGTCAATTTCATTCCTATCTTCTTTAACATCTAAATCTAACAGTAACAATATATTTATTCCAATAACGACTATTGGGAGAGTACAGTACTGATCGCCTTCTAACAGTGTATAACCTGTCCACGTAATAAGTCAGAAAGAAAGGAATACACCGCCAAAGGTACCGTTGAGACCGAAGCGCTCGGCTTTCCTTGAAGCATGGAGCCATGGGATTTATGACTGTATGTCTCTTTAAGGTCGGCGCTGCGGTGTCACACTCAAATAGGTAGCAAGGTTTATATGGGGAAGTAATCCTTTTTTGTCCATTTTTTTAACTCTGGCGTCATCTCCTTTCTTGTTGTTTTAAAGTTCGAATAGACTATAGATAATGTTTTGAATGGTTTTAAATAACTACAAGTTTTTAATTATTTAACCGCGACAATTCCGAATGAATGCGTTGGTGCGTTATTATAGTGAGACAGCACTTTTTTCATAACTAAATGTCGTCATATCTCTTTTAATTTGAAGTCGAATCGGTCCAAAAATTCACTATAGTACTACCCGGTGATCGTTCTTCCTTTCTGCAAAAATTATATGTGGATTATTTCTGCTGTAACCGGAGCAGATTCACGTTGACGCTCGCTGGGTCTCTGGCGTATAATAATGTATCCAGGTTTCATCAACGTTAATGACTCGACCCAAAACTCCTATGAATTTTGCTTAAAGAGGTCCAAAACACTGCTTTGACATTATCAGCAGTAACTATTTGTTGTCCAACGTGAGCAATCGCGGCACCCATCGAGCCGACCCCTTTTTCGAGGAAATTTTACGCGGAAACCAGATTTGTAAGGCGGCGTGGCCGTTCCTCATCAAAATAGATGTACGACCATGTTGAATTCATTGAACCAATATCTAACGGTTGTCATAGATGGTGAAGCATCCAAGTTCACTTTTATCCAAAAATAAATAGCGAATTACGGATCGATATTGCTCTTTTCCAATTTTATCGAGAAAAAAAACTGACTGCAAAAAATAAACTAACCTATCATTCTGAAATTCATTAAGGTGAAGTTTGACACTTGGCAGTACAAGACAGTAACGTCAACTTCTCTCAGAAACGCCAACTGTCTTCAAACACGGGTACGTATTGATCGACACTCGTAAAAACAGGTTAAAAGAATAGTGTGACATGTAAAGATGTCGTAGGGTAAGTGATGAGGTAGAGAAAGTAAACTCTACCAATAATAACACAAAAACTGTAATTGGGATTAATCCATAACAATAATGAATACAATACTTGACATATGTATGAATTAATCTTATCTAATGTCTACAATAATTCGATATCCCAGAGTGAAGTGGAGTTCACCCACGTAAGATCGAGGCCCGACTTTGCCGCTACAAGTCGGTGTCTTAATAACAATAACATGACCCGACAATAAACTTAAACAATAATAATTATACTCTACACGGAGTGCTCGATATACATGTGGTATATCACAATAGTCAAGACCACTCATACCAATTGTAGTTCAACAAAACTTATATCTACTAATACCAATAATTTGGATGATTATTAAGATACATTTACTATTGATTTATCTAGGAAACAAATTATCTCTACGATCATTTTCGCATCGGACTTTTAGTCTGTGGCTCTTTTATTGTTTATTGAAATTATTATCTATGCAGGACAAATATCTCGTAAAACCGTTGGTAAGTATTTTTGCCTTCCTTATAGTGTCTACAATTCCTCTACTTGGTAAATGACCAAAATTATATATTACAAGCACGATCGTCCAATTGAGACTAAGTAATAAATATAAAATGAAATTCACACTAAATGGAATTTCCCATTATAAACCCTACTAAAATTTGCACCGCTTGCTTGATGAAAATGAGTCAATTTACCTCATTTTATTTATTTGTTCGATTTGTAATAGTTATGATCCTTTGAAACTGAAATTATCTAGATGATTGGAATTCGTGAAGTTGTTCTCTAGATAATATTTTAAACTTAGCTGGAACAATGGGTATGTTCACTTTATCACCGAACAAATTGTTCGGTATCTGAATTCGATCTGTGTGTGTATGTTGATTCTTTGTGATTATGAATTTTAAAATTCAGATTTTGATAGAGCATCAAAAAGTAAGCTTAGGGTTTGATGTGCCCCTCCGTATCTCTTCGGGAACACCTTCAAAATGGGGTCCAAAATATGAAAATTTTGAAGTTTAAAATGACATTGAATTTAAAGTACTTAGTGAATGACGATTTTGGTAAAAGTGAGTAGACAGTGGCTGTATTGATTAGAATAAGAACTATCAATCTAAAATTTTATTAATACTGTCATTATTATTATTATTATTATTACAATTTGTTAGGTCTATGGCAATGCTAGAATAGCATTCTCAACTGGTTTATGTTCTCTATTTTTGCTAAAATTTAAATCACTGGAGTCTGCTCAAGTGACTGAAAATATTTATTTTATCCCCACTTAAAGTCCATACTTTAAGCATCGACTCTAGAATTAAAGAACGTGACTGCTTATTGCTAGTTTTGAAACGGAATGCCATTTTCTATCAAACGTTCTATTTGTTATTTCAGAATTTTGAGAGATTATTAATTAGAAGTTACCGGAAAAACACTATCATTTTGATTAATTGGGTATATGCAGAATATGCAGATAATATACTCGATAAATAAGTGATTTAATAAAATAATTGTAATAATTAACCTGGTTAACGGTCTGACAGTCAGTGATAACACTATCTTGCTTATTTTAATCTTAGTGACTATTAACCAGATATTCTTAATAATTTACATTTATTTTATAATTAATCTTTTTGATTACTTATTAAATTATTCTAACAACACTTGTCTCTGTATCTACTCAATTAATCAGATTCGGTATACGTTTTTTCGGTATTAATATCACGAAAATAATAAGAAAACAAACAAATAATAATTCCTTAAAAAGAAACATTACAGAGTACGAGCGGAAACGCAGCTGGCGCTTAATTTTAAAATTAATAAATTTTGGAAGGCTTAACAGAAGATGACCATTCAGTTTAAATACAAGCAACTAATTTTCTCTTTGAGATTTAAATAAATTAAATATGGTCTGCATTTGCATTACATGAGGACCACCCCAACAGCAGCAATGGAAACCATGCTAAACACAGCACACCATTAAGAAGCCCGGCTTGAGCTCGGTCGTCCTTAAAGGGGAAAAATCGTGATTTTCCTCTTGAGAGAAGGCCATGCCCAAACACTCCAGATACCCCCCGGAATCTTTCAGTTCCGGGTCTTCTTACATTTATTCCGCTGAAGGCAGTTATAGGGATATTTGCTAACACTCTATGTTTTAGGGGTAGCGTGATGCGCTTTTCTCCCTATATCTCTGTGCCTGGTCTTGGTGTGCCTTTGTCAGTTAGTCTGGTCCTGTCGTGGCGGTTGGTTTGATGTGTTTTTCCTCCTTCCCTTCCTCCCTGAGCCCCTCCCTTCGTGTTTTCCCCTCCTCGTTATCATCTCTTGTCCCTTGTGTGTTCCCCTTTATCCCCCCTTAACCTTTCCCTTCCCCCCTTTCTCCCCCCTTGCCCCCCTTCCCCCCTTTTTTGGTTTTTTTTACCACCGGTCCTCCTCTTCATTGCTGTTGCTCCTGCAACAGCCGCCGTTGGCTAGGGTAGTCCGGAGTTTTACGTCGATTTGTATCTTCGGGACTCTCTCGTCATTCGAATGTGCTATGTGGAGTCAACCGACGCGTAGGTGAGTACTGGTAGAATCACTGCATTTATTAATCTAATTTTTGTTCTAACCTCTAATTTGCTGCGCCGACCGATTAGTCCTTGCATCTTCGGTCTTGCCTATTTGGCTTTGTTTATCGCAGACTGTGCATGTTCGTTGAGGTTTAGCCCTTGGTCTAGTTTAACCCCTAGATATTTCGCTGTAGAGCTCCATTCTATGGCTTGTCCGTAAATTAATAGTTGTCTGTCTGGTGCGTGTCTTCTCTTCTTGAACAGCACGGCCTGGTTTTTCTCCGAGTTGATCGCGATCTTCCACTTCACTCACCATTCCTCCAGATTGCTCAATGCCTCTTGGAGATAACGAGTTATCATCCTGGGCTGTGTGCTTCTAGCTGCGATGGCGATATCGTCTGCGGAAAGGCTTAACACTGTATTCCTAGATTTCGGTATTCGGTATATCTGCTGTCCATACTAAACCTTCCGCCACTTGATATCTATATCAGAGCGGAAGCGAGAATGGGGGCATTCAGGTTGGAATACAATGGCTACAGGGATCAATATGAACAAGGACATAGTAGAATTACAAAAATCATCACTAACTCGACGATGGAAATAAGAAGTGATGTCACCAAAAAACAACTTGGTAAAGCCCTCCAGCGTTCAGCTGAAATGGGAAGGTGAAGTTATAAACAACTATCGGGAAGGAACATTGGTTTGGTATACTGATGGATCAAAAACTGCAAGTGGAACTGGAGCTGGAATATATAGTGAAACACCCAGATGCAACACAAACCAATTATCGGGGAGTTACGCATCAGTATTTCAAGCAGAAGTACACGCTATAGAGCTTTGTTTGAGGAAGAATATTGACAAGAGTTATAGAGGAAAAACAATCCTTATTGACTCTGACAGCCAAGCTGTCCTACAGGCCTTAGCATGTAACAAAATAAGATCAAAATTGTTTGGGAACTGTCTACAATCCCTACTTGTTCAGGCTAACCAAAATAAGGTAATACTTAGATGGGTCCCAGGGCATAAAGGGATAAAAGGCAACGAGGAAGCAGAGGCTCTGGCAAGGAAAGCCTCATCGACCCTATTCACTGGTCCTGAACCGGCGTTTGGCATTCCCAAACCCTCAGTACGACTGTCGCTGACTAGGTGGATGTTAAAAGAACACCATTCACGCTGGGATTTCGTGCTGGGCCAACAAAACAGTAAACGAATGACCAAAGCCCCATCAAAAGTACTGACAGAAATCAAATAAGACGGGCCATTGTTACCTTAGGGAACACCTACATAAAATGGATATCTTTCAAGATGAACCCATATTGAGGAGGATGAAACAGCCTCTGATCTTATACTAGAATGCCAAGCACTCACACAAAAGAAAATCTGGTGAAAAGGCTACTCAGTCTGATAAAGGTAACAAACCTTTTCACCTGAACATATTGATGTAACTGACATAGTACAATAAGCCTTAAGGCTTTAGTATTGAGGCATTTATAAACCTCAGTCAAAATTAATCAATCAATCAGTCAATCAATGGTCTCGAATGAGGAAAGATATTTTTAGGAAAGTAGAAGGTTCAGTCACTCGACATATTTTCACGATGTTAAAGCCTTCTATTAGAAATTTGAGTAACGTTGCTTGCCAAAGGTCACAATGTATACTCAATGAATTTAAAACTTAATAAATGTGAAAAATAAAACTGTCAAGTGTTTGCGAAATATCTTAAAACTTAGTATTAAATGAATAAATTGATGTGATATTCTACCATTATTTATTCTTGTTTTCTCTTAATAATTTTAGTCTACATTGTTGTTGTGTTGCATTTTTGGATTAAATACAGTTTCCGTTCTGATTTGCTGCTATAGAAAATTTTCTAGATACGGTCCAGTGCTCATGGGACTTCTAGTCGAAAACGTTGAAATATGAAGTCTGCTCGTGATGTGATCTTGCTATCTACTCGTTGTGTCTGGACGGTTTTATTTAAAATGTATTTATTACGTTGGGGGAGTTGTCTGTATTTTACATATACGCTTCTAAAGGTTTAAATGTGAAGCAAATGAGAGTGAATGTACTCTTGACACCCTTTTGGATTAGAGTCCACGTGGGGATAGAATTGCAAGTCCCAAATGCCAATTTAAAATTGTGCCTGATGATAAAATGTTCTAGTTTTTATTTATAAGTTTCATGGCCTTTAAAAATGAAATATTATGAGTGTGGTTGGTTTATGGAGGATCCTGTATGATCAAAAATAACTTTGGGATATGCAGCTAAGGACACCTGGATTTTTTTTAAATAGGAATTTTTTGTATGTGAATTGTCCAGTAATTTTAAAAATGTATTAATATCAGCCTTCAAATGTACGCTGAAATTTGGGTTATATTAGGAAATTAGCATCAGTGCCCCCAATTTTTAAAAAGGTAATAAATTAGATGCCAATAATTATTTATTACCATCCTATAAGCATTTTGCCTTTTGACTCTAAAATAATGGAATCCATTGTTGCCCATAGATCCATGTAGGGTCGGTCAACTTTGATAAATTTACTACACTGCACTAACGAATGGTACAAAAAACTGGACGTCAGACATATTATCTACCTCGATTTCTCTAAAGCCTTTGACAAGATTCCAAAGCGTAGACTTCTCTTAAAGCTAAAAAATCTTGGTGTAAGAGGTAATGTCAACAAATGGGTCTCAACTTTTCTTACAAACCGGACCTTCAAAGTCAGAGTTGGTCAAGAATTCTCCAAGGCAAGACCCGTAACAAATGGTGTTCTAGGACTCCTACTTTTTATAGCATATTCCAGCGACCTTCAATACCGTCTCTATAACTTAGTATCTTCTTACACTAACTTCACAAAAGTTTATGGAAATCTAAATAGCAATCACCTAAGTATGCAGAATGATCTCGATAACTTACAACAATGGTGCTGGAACTAGTCGCTTCCGCTGAATATTGATAAGTCTGTTGGCCTGAACTTCGGAAAAAACAATCCCAAATTGCCATATTCTATATTTGCCAGACATTAATAACAGTTTCAACACATACTGATCTTGGTTTAATAGTAAACTAACATGGAGTGATCATGTTTCTTATATATGTAAACTCTAAATTGTTTATAATTTAAAAGGCTTTCTCCAAATCTTCTTTCGAAACATACTGCAGACTTTAAAAATGTTTTGTTCGACCTATTCTCGAATATGCTGGTCCTTCGTTATATCCAAATTTAGCTACAAATAGAAAAAGTGCAAAGACACGCAACTAGACTCTATCTCTATTGGCCGCGCAAGACCCGCGTACGAAGAGAGATTAGCTATGACCAAACTTACAATGCTCCAAGAAAGACGTCTTTGCGGTGACCTAATCATCTCGTTCCTGACATAAAACAGAATTTTGGCGAGCTTAAGCATCTTTTCCACTCAATACTGACGACCGTGTTCGAGGAGACTCCTTCAAGCTGAAGAAAGAAACTTTTAGAAACTGCACCAGACAAAGCTTCCTGAGTAACAGAATTTTTGAGGTTTGAAATAATCTCCCATGCGAAGTAATTGAGGAAGTGAAAGTGAATAAGATTCAAATAGATGTAGTGGTACCTTATTTCCAGAAAGTGAGGCCTTTATGATCGCTATCCAAGATCAGGTCATCAATACAAATAACTACAAGAAGTTTGTCATTAAGGATTCTAACACCCAATCCGACAAATTCAGGAAGTGTCAACAAACATCAGAGACTATTCGGCGCATAATTTCTGGATATTACAGCTAATACTGACTATTTGCATAGACTTAATCAAGTATGCAATATCGTCTACCAGAAACTGGCTAGCAAGTTTGGTCTTCTTAATAACCTATAGTCCGTACTATAAGTACCAGCCATAGAAGGTGCTCGAAAATGACAACTTTAGACTCCACTCCTACTACAATAGGTTCATTATCACCGATCGACAGGTGACGAATGACAGCCCATATTGTAGTATTGGATAGAAGAGTCAACTCAGTCCTCCTCGTTGACATAGCGGTACCGAACACTCACAACATTCTCATGAAATATCAGAAGAAAATGGCTAAGTATGCAGATTTGGCCATTGAGATTAAGGAGATGTGGCATTGCGAAAAAGTGAAAATATTGCCAGTAATTATAATCGACCGGCGTAGTACCCAAGACCCTGCTTGACTGCCTCGCCAAACTGGGACTACCTTAAAACACCTTCTCTGACATCCAGAAGGCTGTTATCCTAAATACCTGCAACACAGTGCGTAAGTTTACTATGTGAACTCATCATAAACCCTTTAGTAGTTCATATCCGGGATAGGTAAATAATACGCAGTTCCGAGCGAGTAGTGCAAAGGTCATAATAATAATAGACATTTATTGACCACTTTACACATATTGAAATGAAATTGTTAATTCTAAGATTTTTTACTTTTTAATAATCTTTATTTTCCATTCATCTCTGACATTTCAAAAATCATCTACCCAAAACAAACATGTTATAACAACCATCACCTTCTTTTTTTTAAAGTCCTTTTTACATATTTTTTTTAATTCGTTTTAAAATACACTTCCCATAATTTTGTCCCATTTTTTACACCATAACAACACTCCCAAAATTTGTTTTCCTCTATTGCCACCTGCACCTTATTGTTTATTTCTGTAATTTCCTTGTTTACATATCTGTTCATAACCTCCACATTCCTCTGACATATCCTATTTTTCTACTCCATAATTTCACTTATTGTCTTAAGTTCTCCAATGTCTTACAGAGGTACTTTACAGCCTATAATTCTAAGCAATAATCCGATTCTAACGGTGAACTCAATTAAGTTTTTAGGTCTGTATATAGACAAATTCTATTACCTAAAATGCAAAAAAATTGTATAATAACCTCCCGATACAGCTAAAATCTATAAATTCATATGATAAGTTCAGAAGATCGACTAGGGCTTTTCTTAAGAAAGACCATTTTACACAGTGGCAGAATTCTATAACGTGCCTTAGACTTTTGGGTTGCAGCATATAGGAGCAATAATTTAATTAAGTTAATTTGAACAATAATTTATAGTGAAGGATATTGCATATTGCATATTGAATTGTTATCCATATTTTGTTTGTGTTTTGTTTTGTCTAGTAATTTATTTTTATTATTTAGTTTCGCTTTGTCTATAAATTTTTTGTAATTTTTCTATGACAATAAAGCATATTCCCTCTCTCTCCATCGACCTTTACTTTAAATCCTTCCAAATTTCACTTCTTTTATTCCTTTTTGAAAATCTACCAATTTCTCGTCTACTTCTCCTGGTATGTGACTTTTTAAATATTCATCTATTTTATTCCCTAATTGATATATCTTTTCTTCCAATTCATTCTCTAGTCCTGTCTGATTCTAACACTATTTTCTTTCATTTCTTCTCTTGTCCTTTTATGTTTTCTTGTATATTTTTAATTTGCTCCTTCTGCTCTTCTTGTTCCTTTTTAATTTTTTTTATTTGTTCTAAACTCTTGTCTAATTTCCTGTTCATTCTTTGACTTTCTTCCCGATTTTCATCTAATTTTCTATTCATATTGTTTATATCTTCCTTATTTTCTTCTAATTTCTTATTCATACTGATCAAAAATTCTATTAACCGAACTTCTTCCTCCATCTTTTGGTATAACTCAATTTACTTGCCCCACGTTGTTGCGCCAATGATAATAAAATTCTAAGATTTTTTACTTTTTAATAATCTTTATTTTCCATTCATCTCTGACGTTTCAAAAATCATTTTCTTTTTTTTAAAGTCCTTTTTACATATTTTTTTTAATTCGTTTTAAAACACTTCCCATAATAATTTTATCCCATTTTTTACACCATAACAATATATAACATACGTTTGTAGTCCATAAAATATAAAGTTTGTTATCTAGAGTAAGGAAATACAATATAGAATTGTCACCAGTAAAATAGTCACTGTGACAACAACTAACACAACATATTAATACATAGATTATTTGAAAAACAAAACTAACATTTAAATGTGACATCATAAAGAACTGGCAGGATCGCCATGTGACATCATAGTTATAGGGTGGTTTTTGACTAGTAGCAGAGGAATAAAACTCAACCTTTATCACAGAGACGTCTATTATATTCTTTAGTTGTAGGAACTAATATCAAGTTACCTCTGGTCAAGTCTGGTGAAGGATAACATATAAGGTAATTGTGCAAGCTTACTATTTACACGTAATGATTAATAATAAACAATAATATAACATTAACCTAAGTAATAATAACACATCTAAAATATACTGGGAGATATATGCATACATACCACATAAAAACAACTAACAGACAAGAATTACACCATTACTTAAAAATTAAAATTTAAGAATTCCTCCACGTCCTTAAACAGATTATCTAGTTTATTATAGAAGTTAATATTAATCCTATTATTTTGAGTTTGCCAAATCCTGGAATATAGAGGAACTAGATTGCTTGCTTCTCTCGTTTCGTAAGCGTGATAATCAGAAAATGTGTTACATTTTGAAATATCACGATGTATAGTAATCAGAGATTCAAAAATAAAGATACATGGCAAAGGCAAGATTTTATAGTATTGTATCTACACCTTGCACTGTAAGTGTCAAATATTGTACTGTCAAAAACACCAGTAAACGACGGATAACATACGCGTGTGTTATGTAACGACGGTGGAATTTTTTGAACCATAAAAATACCAAAAAAAGGACCATGGGCGTACCAAAACTTGTTCCCAAGAACAAAGACATTAAATGTCCTACACTGCACCAGCATCTGGACTTCAACAACTACTCCTTCGGCTATATGCTATAGAAAACTATAGTTTTCTAATCTTTGATTTTATTATAAAAGTGAAGATGGCGTTGCACTCACCTCCTCTTTTTCGACTTAACCGTTTGTACTAAGAGTTGGTGGGTTCAAAGCGATCTTCAGAATTTCTTTAGAAATAGAAATTCGAACTAGTCTACTCCTTACTGACGAGGCACAATAATGCCGAAACCAGTATAAGGATGACAAGCTCCTCTAATAATAAAATGAAAGTTTTCGGTTTAAAGCCCCGACTTGGTCGGGCGCCAAACCACGACAAACCACGTCTGGACTCTCGTAATTCAATACCTGGGGGGGCATATAGCCCAAGGAGTAGTTGTTGAAATCCAGACGCTGGTGCAGTGTAGCACATTTAATGTCTTTGTTCTTGGAAACAAGTGTGATTTATTTAACAACCTTAAGTAGCGTGTGTTAAGGTGTGCGATTTTTATACAAAAAGTCGATATACAGATCTGGCCAATTTTTACCGGAACATAGGATTTTCAATGTATTTTGAACAAGAGCTCACGTAGAAGTCGACCAGCACAAAATTTAAGAAATGTGCGCGAAGGCATATCAACTATTCAATTGAACCACTGTTCCCCTTCCTGCCTCGAGCAACTGGCACGTGAACTTGCCACTCAATGTACTGTAAAATCGCAGAAATAGTAAGCCGATCACAGATTTGGCTATTGTTTAGCACAAAAAGGTGGTTTATTTGGACCTTTATTACATTAGATTCGTAGTTTTTATAGTTACGTCTTAGTTTTTTTTACCGTTATGTTTTTTAGATCGTAGAATGTATTTTATTTTCAAAGCCGTTATGGCAAGAAGGAACCACATCATTTATTTTCAGAAGAAAAATTATTTGTTACATTTATTGCAACAAATAATTTCTCGCATATAACGGAACTTCGGCGTCGCAAAATCTGTTTCTGAAAGTCTCACATACACACCTTCTCTCCTAACATTTTCGTACTGCTGCCGGTGAGTGTTGTTCTCTCGCAAGCTCGCGCGGCCATAAAATTATTTGTCTATATACTTGTAATATAAATAGCTATAATAATAATAAGTGTCAAAATTTTTAATGTTATAATTATTTTGTTATTACAGTAGACATTTTTTGTGATTATTCTAAAATAAATATGGAGACACAACAACGAATTAAAATTCGAAACTGTAAAGTTTTCTGTTATGAACCAATGAGAAATGTTTGCTATGCGGTAATCGAAATAACCAATGTAAACGATATCCGAGAACCTCTAAATCTTCCGTTTGATCAATTTTCTGTGTACAAATGCCGCTTTCAACATGCTAAATGAACACGAAATACCCACAGGTCGCGGATTTCTAAATTAATTATGATTCCTGCAGGATTCATTTCATGTTATGATAGAAAGCTGAACGGGTTGAATACGTTCACATTCACTAATCTTGCAACCGTTCTCCATGTGATATAATTTCAAATATCAAAATCGTTCAAGTGATATATGTTTTCAAGTTAAATAAAGCAGAATGCATCCATTGCGAAGTAATGTAGAATAGCAAATGGGAGAAGCCACGATTTTGATGAATACAAAATGAATTTACTAATTTTTCTTGGCCAGCATTTAATTTTTTCGCTATTTAAATTCGTAAATAGAAATTTAGCCTAGTTGCCAGAGCCACATTTAGATCAATTCAAAGGTCTCATAAAATGGGATATCGCTGAAACTAGGCACTTAGGTACTTTAAAGGGTTTGGAAAACGATTAAAAAATCATTGCTGCTAACTTCACAATTTCGAAAACAAACTCAAAGATTTTGTTTTTTGAAGTAGCAGAAAATTCTATTAAAAATTATATTATAAGTTATTGAAAAAAATTTTTGTATTACTATAAAAAAATATTATAAATAAGAAAGCGAATTCGAAAACTCTAATGTTATATTGACCCATACAATTTTGGAATAATGAAATAAAAGACAAGATGGAAGAAGATACGCCTATGGAAAATAGAAGAAGCACCGAGAGGACAACCAAACATGAAAAAAAAAACAAAAATAAACATTAAGGAAACAAACAAAGCAAGAAAATATGAAAATTTAAAAGTAGGAAATTCAAAAGGAATGATCCAATGCAACTCAAAGATTCGAAAAGCTACGATTATATTTATTTCTGAATTTTTTCCCATACTCAACAAATATTTGAACTAAACTTTTGCTGTAGTAGGAATGCATTTTTCGGGCTAATTTTTTTCTTGTCTAGACATATAGCTTAACACTCACAGAAATTTACCAGTATTTACTACAGGAATTCGGCGAATTCTACAGGACGATTCCGGGTTTTTAATGTCTCTAGAAACAACCGGAATATACTGTACTATTTACAGAATCGTTACATTGATTTAACTGGAATATTCCAGTTATTTTAACGAACTACCTTACTTTTACCGAAACTTCCTGTTTAATAAACAAACTAGATAGTTGTATTCGAAGCTTCGAACTTCAGTTTAAATGAGGAATTTCCAGTAATTAATCGGAACTGTAGTATAGATTTAACAGGAATTTTCCGATGAATTAAAGATCTTTCATTCATACATTACAGTAGTTGTATTCGAAGCTCATAACCTGAGCTTTTACAGGAATTTTCTACAGTTACCTAGTATTTAACTGGAATTTCTTGCATTTCCAATTTAATTTCTATGGACTTTTACTGGAAGTTTCCGGTTTGTTCTACCGTGGAGCTTTGTTGTAATTTAGGGTACTTCCTGTCAGTATTCAAGTGCTATATAGGTCGGGTATAAAAAATATGAAATTCAGAATGTTCAAGTTTAAATTTCTTTATTAAAAAAACAAGAATCATTATAATGTGAACATGATAGAAGAACAATAACATAGGTCAACATTTTATCTAGGCTTGTATACGGGCATCCTAGGGTTTTCGGGGTCGCTGATTACGATAAGCGGGTCGGGTAGGCTCCATCAGGTCAGGTTCAAGGAATAACCTAAAAAAAATCTGAAAAATTCATACATATGTTTTTAGTCGCTGAATTCGAATTTGTTTATCCCTTGCTAGAATCCAAGAGGTCACTGAAGGTTATTTCAAGGTCATCTTGAGGTTATTTTAGATAAAACAGTCAAGGGCATGTTGAAAAATCTGAAAAAACTCTTGTGTACGTTTTTCAGGTCCCTGAATCTTTATTCGAGGTCACTTAAGCTCCATCAGGTCAGGTTCAAGGTCATATGATAGATAACAAACGAAAAACTCGAAAAAGTATTTGATTGAGAATAGAATTCAGATTTAAGTCTGTGGCTCCAATTGCTTATCTTTATATTAAAAAATACCAAGTAATTAACATTTGACCTTCAAATGATCTTGAACCTTTTCGGATATCCTAACGGAGTTAACAGTCAAGAATTTTTCTTCGAAATCTTTTCGAAAAAATCCTCTAAAACCTTGGATAAATTCTGAAATTATGTCAATGGTTTATCACAAACGTCGTCTCTGGAAAAAATATAAACTGTCAAAAACCAGACAAGACTTCCTGTATCATAGAAACTTCTCTAACTCATTAAAAGGAACCATTAAAAGGGCAAGAATGGAATATGAAGAAAATATTGCTAACTCAGACAATCACAAAAAACTGTACAAATACGTTTGATCAACGTTAAATACAAAGGTTGGTATACCTCGTCTAAGATATCCAGATAGTACTTTCGCCTCCTGTGACTCTGAGACTGCTGAAATGCTTGCGGATACATTTACATCAGTTTTTACAAATGAGCCTCTCGGGAATACACTCCCAGACATAAGAAGCAGCAGAATCACTGATAGCCTGTCGGATATAATTTTTACTGAGGAATTGGTCAAAAATAAAATACTTAACCTAAAAAACTATTCGTCACCAGGAATCGATGGTATAAACTCATTCTTTTTGAAAGAATTTGCCAATGTATTATCTTCACCATTATCCACAATCATGTCTATGTCATTTCAATCAGCTACGTTGCCAGACTCATGGAAAATTGCCTCAGTTACTGCAATTTACCAAAAAGGAGACAAAATGGATCCGTCGAACTACAGACCTATAAGTTTGCTTTCCATCCCTTCAAAAATCATGGAAAGTTTCATCGTGGATTCAACAACAGACTTTCTAACAACTCATGATGTGATACCTCCAGAGCAGCACGGATTTGTCAAAGGAAAGTCAACTACCACTAATCTTTTAGGCTGCATCAATGACTGGTCTCACTCTCTTGATAAGAACATGCCAATTGACGTAATATACCTTGACTTCGCCAAAGCTTTTGACAGGGTTCCTTTCGGTAGATTGCAATATAAAATTGAATCTCTTGGAATTCGTGGTAAACTTCTGTCATGGATTCAAAATTATCTTACCAGCAGAAAGTTTCGTGTCAGGATTGGCCAATCCTACTCATCAGATAGATCAGTAACAAGTGGAGTGCCACAGGGTTCTATACTTGGCCCACTCCTCTTTATTGAGTATACCAGTGATCTGCCTCTCTACATTCGGTTGAAAAAAGCACTCTACGCAGATGATGCCAAAATTTATGGAAATCCCCTAGTAGATCGAGATTTAATTCAAATGGACCTAGATGCTATCAGTGAATGGTGCTCCAATTGGTTGCTCCCGTTAAATACAGAAAAGTGTGTCTTTTTGCATCTTGGAAAAAACAATCCGCGTTTTCAATATTCACTCGAAGGCCTCACATTGGCACAAGTGACATCAGACATTTAGGTATAACGATTACATTAGATTTAACGAGGTCTGAACACGTCATGAAAACTTGTAAACGCGCCAATTCGGTTTTGTACCTGCTTAAAAAAACGTTTTCAAAAGTATCCTATCAAACCTCTATTAATCTGTATAAAACCTATGTTCGAACTCTTCTAGAGTACGGGGGTGTCGTGTGGTGTCCGGTACTTGTACTAGACCAGAATCTTCTGGAAAGTGTTCAACGTCGGGCTACTAGAATGTCGTACGGTGTTATTCGCCCTCGTATGCTGAAAGGCTAGAAATGGCAAAAATTCCTAGCTTTTCTGACCGTCGTTTACGTGGTGATTTGATTATTACTTTTCGAATTCTGAAATTTAACTATGGCAACCTTAGTGACATTTTTCTTTTAAACGTCGACAATTGCCTACGGGGTCACCAGTTGAAATTAAAAAAGGGCAGCTTTACCAGCAGGCAAAGACAGGCATTCCTCTCCAACCGTGTCTTCGATGTATGGAACAATCTTAGTGATCAACTTATTGGCGCAGCATCAATTAACATCTTTAAAAACAAAATTGATGAACTCTTGTTTTCTTAATTGTTTTTTTTTCTCTTTTTTATTGTTTTTAAGTGTTTACTAGGTTGTAACTTCATTAGTGAATAGGCTATCATAGGTTTATGCCTCAGCCTTTAGCAAACTGTAATAATAATAATAATAATAATAATAATAATAACCTGACTTGATGGAGCATAACCGACCCACTCATCGTAATCAGCGACCCCGAAAAACCCTAGGATACCATCTCCGATGCCCGTGTACAAGCCGAGATAAAATGTTGACCTGTTTAATTTTTAAAACAAATAAAAAATACTTCTGCAAGCTTCAGCGGTTTCTTCAAATTGGCCTGCATGTCGGACACTGAGGATGAGTCTACGCGAGTCTTGATGGTATTTAACAACCTTTCCCTTGTTTTGTTATATAGTTATATAGTGAAGGTGGCGTTGGGCTTTCCTCGTTCTTGATACACTTGCTATAACGCAACCAGTTTTATCAGGAACCAGGCGAATCGAATTCATTCTTCAGCATTCCTTTAGAGATAGGATTGTCGAGCTTGTCTGCTTCTTACTGATGAGGCACAATAATGCCGAAACCGGTCTAAGAATGACATGGAGCTGTGATTTTAACTTATTTCACATTATTTGTAAACCTTTCCCTTGTCAGGGGAAATGTCCTTGTTAGTGCCTCTGTATGGCCTGGGTATAACATTGAAGTCAGTCAGCAACTAAAAGGAAGACGATAACATTTACGAATCATTACTATCTTAAAAAGTTATCTTCGCTTATTAAACATATTTCAATCCGGACCTATACCGGGTGTATCAACGATGCGTGCGTGGAGGATAGCTGCTTCCCTTTTGAAGATAGGAAAAAATGTTTCAAATAAAAGTTGTAGATAGCAATGAAAGCTATGTTCCAAAAATAACTACCAACATACAGGGTGTCCCATAAATGTGTGACTAATCAAAGTTATGTTTTTTTAAATGAAATACCCTATATATTTTTACTCGATTGAATTCCTTCGGAAGAGTGCTTCTCAAGAATATAGGGTTGTATGGGTTTATACCAGGTGACATTTATGTCCCAAAATGGGTTCATTCAACACCAAATATCTCAAAATCAATAACTAGGAATAACAAAAATTTTTCACCAAATATCCTCGAAAATTGTGTATTTTGATTTCATATTCATAAATTTACCGAATGGCACTTTTCCCATACAGGGGCAACCAAAACTCGGTATCATTTTTTTCTCAGTTTTTTCAAATGGAACACCCTGTATATAGTGCCATACCAGAATAGTCAACACTATGAGCTTCCAGAAAATGTAGGGTTTGCCTACTTGATTTTCACCGGAAATGCATCTAATTCTTAAGGAAAGTATGAAAAATGTCAAAAAAGCAATAATGATATTTTTTTATTCAATGATGGACAAACATGGAATAAAATAAACTCAAAAAAATGTAAAAAACCGTCATTTCACAGTAGATGTTCAAGCAATCACACGATAAGCTGTAGGTCCCGTCCCAGGTCAGAAAAGAGACGTTAAAATTAACAAACAAACAAACAAGCTTTGCATAAATTAAGTCTATCTACGACTTCAGTTAAAGCTGATCTTGTTGTAGAGCGAAGAAATCCTCTAATTCTATTTTTCCTTCAGCGTCGTTGGTTTGCCGCTAATTTATTTTTGTGCTCACTTCTTGTGTTTCACATTTTCTGTTTCCACAAACCTCTCCTTCGAAAACTCTCGAGTCGCATATCGAACTGCATACATTCTACTAGCTAAAAGCAGTTTCTGTAACATCTATCCGGAATGTAGATCACTTTATCAATTATATCAAATCACCCTTGGAACATTTGAATGTTACAGGAACTGTCAACAAACATGACATTTTATTATCGAAGTGAATTTACAGTTTAAATCTAATATTTTCTCGTTTCGAAATGAAATTATCCACCGAAGAAATTATAAACATGATCTACATCAAATATTAGGTCTAAATTATAAATTCACTTCGATAATAAAATGTCATCTTTGTTAACAGTATCTGAAACATTAAAATGTTCCAAGGGTGATTTGATATAATTGATAAAGTGATCTACATTCCGGATAGATGTTACAGAAACTGCTTTTAGTCAGTAGAATGTATGCAGTTCGATATGCGACTCGAGAGTTTTCGAAGGAGAGGTTTGTGGAAACAGAAAATGTGAAACACAAGAAGTGAGCAAAAAAATAAATTAGCGGCAAACCAACGACGCTGAAGGAAAAATAGAATTAGAGGATTTCTTCGCTCTACTACAAGATCAACTTTAACTGAAGTCGTAGATAGACTTAATTTATACATAGCTCAAAACGGGCGATTGTCTGAACATCTACTGTAAAATGACGGTTTTTTACATTTTTTTGAGATTATTTTGTTCCATGTTTGTCCATCATTGAATAAAAAAATAAATATCATTATTGCTTTTATGACATTTTTCATACTTTCCTTAAGAATTAGATGCGTTTCCCGTGAAAATCAAGTAGGCAAACCCTACATTTTCTGAAAGCTCATAGTGTTGACTATTCTGGTATGGCACTACATACAGAGTGTTCCATTTGAAAAAACTGAGAAAAAAATGATACCGAGTTTTGGTTGCCCCTGTATGGAAAAAGTGTGATTCGGTAAATTTATGAATATGAAATCAAAATACACCATTTTCGAGGATATTTGGTGAAAAAATTTTATTATTCCGAGTTACTGATTTTGAGATATTTGGTGTTGAATGAACCCATTTTGGGACGTAAATGTGACCATAACTTCAGAACCACCTGGTATAAACCCATACAACCCTATATTTTTAAGAAGCACTCTTCCGAAGGAATTCAATCGAGTAAAAATATATAGGGTGTTTCATTTAAAAAAACAACTTTGATAAGTCACACATTTATGGGACACCCTGTATGTTGGTAGTTATTTTTGGAACATAGCTTTCATTGCTATTTACAACTTTTATTTGAAACATTTTTTCCTATCTTCAAAAGGGAAGCAGCTATCCTCCACGCACGCATCGTTGATACACCCGGTATATAAAAAATACTAGGGATGGATTGCATGAAGTAAGTGTTTCACCAATAAAAACTGAAAGCATTTTTAAAATATTAGAATTGTTTTATGGTGTATATCATAGTGTTTTATTGTGTCCACATATTAATTTATTATTAGAATAATGCTTATGCTTTGATTGACGATTAATTCAATAAATTAAATCTCTAATTTGATTGCAGTCTTTACAGAGTTCATTATTCTTAATATTCTGGCTACACAAATGTTTAAGATAACATGCATGTCCAAGCCTAATTCTGATTAGGCTGGTTATGTAACGTCTAAGTACTTTATAATTGTTAAACCATTGTGAGACCGGACACGGTGGCCTAGTTGGTAAGGCGTCTGCCGATTCAGCTTGGTCAGTGTTCGGGGAGTAGGGTCGAATCCTGCCGCATTCAAGTGGAATTAAAGTCATATAAGACTTTGGGCAAGTGCAAAAAGGTATTTGTGTCATACGCAGTTTCATTCATGCCGTTAAACAGGCCGGATGAGTTCGGATATCTCGTGGAACTGATAGGGGTTGGTGACACAATTACACACTCGTTAGTCGGTAGATCACCTGCATGACAAAGGCATAGTCCTGGGTTTAAGGTGATTGAGGACCGTGGTTCGGAGCCCACGATAAGCTGTAGGTCCCGTCCAGTTTAGGCCATTACGTCAGAAAAAAGACGTTAAAATTAACAAACAACAACAAACCATTGTAAGCTTGAAACAGTGGGTTGGATTCTACAAAAAAGACTCAAATATGTTGAGCAAAAATGCCTCCATTTATTTATTACTTTTTGTTTATAGAAAGCGTTGGCATCGGAGAGGCACAATTGATATTCACTGTCAATACCAGAGGATATGGCAAATTTTGCTAGTTCAATACCTTTTTTCTGATTTTAAAAATAAATCAATTTAGATTATTATTCGGGAGTTTAACATTTTCTAGGGATGTTAACACAGAAAGAGAATCTCAGATAATCGCCACATTCTTAAATTCGGATTGACAGATAAAAGACAAAACCTCTAAGATAGCCATATCTTCCGCAGAAAAAATTGAGGAGTTGCTTGGTAACTTAAATTATATGAAAGGTAGATGATCTACTTAAAGAAATAATCCCAGACGATGCCGAGATGGTTTGGATACAATGATTTGCAGTAGGACAGAACAAGCCCATATAATGTTAGAGTAAGTTCATTAACATTTAAATAACCAGTTTGCTGTTTGGATAGGAAGTGCAAGCACTATTCGGTGGTCACTAAACATTCCTGGCTTAACGGATTTAGATGGCTTTCTATAGGGATTTCTAAAGCAGCAAGTACATTTTGACAGAAATAATAATATAAGAGACATTCAAACAAAAATTATGGAACAGCTGATTCTTTTTATTATAGTTAACACAGGGTAGATAGTTTGCATTTTATAGTTCATTGATTTATTATTTTTTTACTCCCAATTACGAAACAGAGAATAAAGAAAATAATTTTATCAGATGTAGCATAACTTTTAAAGGCTGAATTATAATCGTTATAAATTAAAGAAAAACTTGCGCATTACTACCTTGCTGAAACCTCAAAATCAGCCTAACGCCTTTACAAATATTTTCGACATAGTAGATTTAAAATTAGTCTTTTACCCTTTGGAACAAAAGAAAAAAATCTGTTGTGTCGCCACAAGACTTTCCAGGCAGTTATAAAATAAAAATTAAAAAAATTAATTTGGTGCTACAATTTTTCCAAATCAAGTGATACTTGGTATCCCAAAAAAAATTCGTTTCGAATTTTTTTAAAGTAAAAATGACATTTGAAATATTATAAAAGGAAAAACATTTCACATGTCAAAAAAAAGTAAAACAATTTTTTAGGGTCGGAATTTTGTTTACTTTTTCTTTGACATGTCAAATGTCATTTGGATTTTAAATTGTTAAATTTTATCCATTGCTTAGTTTTAAAATTAAGGAATGTAAATTTCAGGATGTATTTACAAGCCAATAAGGCACCTAAATTCCAAATAAAAACTTTAGGTCTTTTATTTTTTTTGTAATGTACATAGGGCTACTGCGTCCCCTGGTGGGGTGATTTCAACCAAAAACAAACGGATTCATTCCGCGATGATCCGATACCCACATACCAAATTTCAGCTCAATCGGATCAAGCCTTGGACGCTACGGGTTGCGATTTTTTAGTTAAAAAAAACATTTTTTTAAGGTTAGATTCAAAATTAAGGAATGAAAATATCAGGATGTATTTACAAGCCAGTGAGGCACCTAAATATCAAATAAAAACTTTAAGTCTTATATTTTTTCGCGATGTACATAGGGCTCCTGCGCCACCTGGTGGGGCGATTTCAATCAAAAACTATTGGTTTCAATCACCGTTCAGCCGAAACCCATATACCAGATTTCAGCTCAATCGGATTAGGCGTGCGGACGCTAACGTGGAAGAATACAGACAGACACACGGACATACTTCCATCTGGAAATCGTTTTAATCGTCTCAGGGGACCTCAAAATGGATATATCCATCGTTATCTCAATTTTTTTTAGTGCGTTCACAATACTTTCCCTTGGCGAGGGGCCCGGAAAGTAAAATGTCCAAATCAAATGTGATAGATTGTGATGTGAGAAAATATGTTGGACAAACTAAGACATCCGTAATTGCCTGCGTTATAAAGAATATACGGCTTATTTAAAATATGGCAGAACTGAGGAAAAAAGTGAACCAAAAATGATTAAGGTCACGATCACACAATAGGGTGTTTAACTAAGTTTCAGATTCTATTTAAAACCTTATAAATAACTAGTACTATATGAATAAATAACAACACAATATGTTTTTTTTATTCTAATTGCATTCATAATTTTTACCAGAAATTTGTTATTTTTTATAATGTGCCTTTTGAATATTGCGCCATTGTTGAAATTACGTCACTGGTTACGTATCTGAAGTTAGATATAAGCCGAATCGAAAGTCCAACGAATTCACTCGACTTCAAAGTTAAAATTGTTAAATGTCACTGTCAAATGACGATAGATTTAATTTATCAGAAATTAAAGGAACAAAAGCCTCGCAGTAAGTATTCAGTTTAATTTAAGTATTTTCAAAGCATAAATTAATCACTGTATGATCTGTGTTTTGACACAGAACTTATGGAGGTAAGGCGTGATCATGACATGTTTCATGCTAATACACTTTTCTTTTTTTTAAATGCTTTTCAAGTTTGCTTTTGTTGCCTTAACCATGTTTACTTTGATTTCTAGTTCAATGCGAGAGGAATATGGCGACAATGCCATTGGATATGTGGAAGTAAAAAGAGATGGTAACATATGCCATGTAAGAGGGAAGGTTTGTCCAGAACACAGCGTAAAAAAACCGGATTATACTGTGGAACTGGTAGTTGATGAAGATGATGAACTTCTGAAAGATGTTCTTTGCAATTCATGTGCAGCTGCTGCAGGTAAGATATAAAAAATTTTTACAGTCATAGTTTCATTAAAAATCACTTTTGTAGTTTGATATCTTGTTTGTGGTCTAATTCTTAATTTGGTTAAATTTAATTCGCACTCATAGTTACTACTTGGTAGAAAAAATAACTGAGCTGGAGAAGACAGTTGATAATCAAAGTAAAAAAATCGAAACACTGGAAAGACGAAATGAAAACTATGAAAAATATACCCGCAGAAACAACATTATACTCTTTGGACTTGGTGTTAACGATAATAACAATAAAATGATTACCGACGCCGTCTTAAATGTTTTTAACGATAAAATGAAACTAGGCATTCAAGACATTGATATCGAAGGATGCTACAAACTAGGCAATAATAGCATAAAAACTAAACAGGCAGTGTTGGTAAAATTTTGCAACACCCGACATAGGAACCTAGTATTTTTTAGCAAGAAGTTACTTAAAAATACTAAAATAATTATACGTGAAGATTTAACTATTGAACAACAAAAATTATTGAAACATGCAATTACTAAGGTTGGTAAAGAAGGCCGGGTATGGAGTAGCTTTGGAAACGTTTTTCTGAAATTGCAAAATGAAGATGATGTACGTAAGATTGAATCATTGGATAACCTAAACAATCTTAAATGATGAACAATGGAAAATAAAAATATAACTGTATCCTTAAATAATATGTGTTGGACAATATGCAGGTTTTTATAAATATAATTAAAATAAGAATATATATTATTTTCACTTAAGTTCAATCTCAAAATTTATTTAAATTAGGCAGGGCACGTGCAATCGGCACATACCCACTTTAAAAGAACGTCTGATTTGTGTTATTAGTTTTTTGTTTTTCATACTATCTTGTCTCTTTGTATAGGTGATTAAAACACAAATTTATTTTCATTATCCTTATTTTACTCTATTATCTTATCTTAGGTAGCTATATTTGTAAACGTTTTGGTTTAAACATTAATTATAATTTGATATCCTTTAGAAATATTACTATTATTCTATATTTTTAATATTATTATTCTGAGAAACTTTAATCACTTAAATGAATCAGTTTATCAGAGATTTCAATTATGTCCCCGTTATCGCTAAAGAATGCGACGATATTACCGAATTAAATAGAAACTTTAGATATTGCAATAAAAAAAACTTCAAAATTCTTCACCAAAACATTCAAAGCATAAATAAAAATTTAAATGAGTACAAGATTTATTTGAAGCAAATAAATATAGACTTTGATATTATTGTTTTGACAGAAACTTTTAAAGTTCCGGATATTAACTGCCATAAAATTAATAACTATAATGTGATGTATAGTGAAGGATCTTTCAATAAAAATGACGGAGTGGTGGTATACGTTAAAAAAGGTTTCGAGTATACTTCCAGAAATGTAGATATGGCATATTGTACGGTTGTAGAAGTAAAGGTTGAAGTTGAAAGGAACAAATACGTGTTAATTACATCAATATACAGATCTCCTGCTGGCGATAAAGAGACCTTTATAAACTCCTTGCGCTTATATCTAGAACAAACCAAAAATTATTTAGTTAAACAGCACTATCTGGTTGGAGATATAAATATAGATATTCTAAAAGGGGAACAAAACGAAATTATAACTGAATATTTGAACTTAATGAGTGAATTTAATTTTGTTTCATTAATAAATGCAACAACAAATGAACAGGGTGATTCTACTAGCTGCATTGATCACATATTCTTAAAAACTAAACAAGATATACAAAATACAAGCTTTTCCTTTACTTGTAGAACTGGTATAAATAATCACAAAATATAGTTGGCGGTGCTCTTTTAGAACGTGAAAAGACTAATGATATAGAGAAAAATATATATAAGTTTTTTATTAATTATCAAAAACTAAAGGAAGATATTGTTGATATAAATTGGAATACTTTTTACTCCTCCAAGGATCCAGTCTTTTTATCTGAATATTTAACGGAAAAAATAAAATATCTAATAAACTCGAATACAACTAAAGTTAAAATTAAAAAAAAACTACAACCACGTAAAGACTGGATTACAGATGGTATCATAAACTCCACAAAAACAAAAGCTGAACTATACAAAATTCATAAATCAGATCCGGATAATGCTACAAAAAAAAAGGATTACTCAAAATACAGAAATAGGTTAAATAGGCTAATAATTGATGCTAAATCGGTATACTATCAAAAACAAATTGAATATAATAAAGGTAACACAAAAAATCTTTGGAAGACTGTACAGGAAATAACTTGTGAAAATAAAGATCATACAATTAAAGAAATACAATCTGAAAATAATGAAATCTTAACTCAATCACTTGATATAGCTAATTATTTTAATGATCATTACTCATCGGTAGGCAAAAAGTATGCTTCCAAAATAAAAAAACCACATTCACCACCCCCTAAAACTCAAACAACTCTGAGATCCTTTTATCTGTTTCCAACCGAAAACAAAGAAATCTACTCGTTAATAAAAAATCTGAAAACAGGAAAAGCACCTGGCGAAGACGGAATTAAATCAGAAACAGTTAAAATGATCTCAGATGAAATAACCCCAGCTTTAGTGTACTTAATAAACAAAATTTACGAGACGGGAATATGTCCCGATTTATTCAAAAAGGCTATAGTCATTCCAATCTACAAAAAGGGTAATAAAAAAAAAGTAGCTAATTATAGACCAATTTCATTAATTAACACCTTTGCTAAAATATTTGAAACTTCTTTGAAAAATAGGCTAAACGATTATCTGGATAAAACGCACCAAATCTCAAATAAACAGTTTGGATTCCGCGCGGGTATCTCAACAAATGACGCGACAGCTGCGTTAATCGGTGAAGTTTATAATAGAGTTGACACTAGGAAACCTACTGCATGCATTTTCTTAGATCTTGCCAAGGCCTTTGACACTGTGGATCATACACAGCTGTTAGAAACCTTGGAGGATGCTGGTATAAGGGGACCAACACTAGCACTACTTAAAAATTATTTAAAAGATCGCAAACAAGCTGTAAAAATCAAACAAACACTAAGCAATGAAAAATTATTGGGTTACGGAGTGCCTCAAGGTTCCATCCTCGGGCCCTTATTATTTTCCTTATATATAAATGGATTACTAACCCAAAAAATTGCAGGGACCATATATAGTTTTGCTGATGATACTGCAATACTGTACTCATCTGATTCGTGGCTGAACCTAAAAACAAAAATGGAGTTAGATCTGGCAAAAATCTTCAATTGGTTTAATCACAAGTTACTATCCATAAACTTTGAGAAAACTTTTTACGTACCTTTTGCTAGTTATGAAAACCACTTACCGAATTTTAATACCCTTAGTATAGGTAATGACGCCGTAATACACCAATTAACTCATATAAAATATCTAGGTATTACCATCGACTCTCATTTAAGATGGGATCACCACATTGAATCTATAACTAAAACACTTAGGCTTCTAATTTACAAATTTAAATGTCTAAGTAAAATACTAACACTAAGTCAACTAAAAATTTTGTACCATGCACTAGTAGAATCACGCCTGCAGTATTGCATACTTAGCTGGGGTGCTTGCTCAAATACTAAATAAACTTCAGGTCCTACAAAAAAGAATTCTAAAAATAATCTATAAGAAACCAATACTATACCCCACTGATTTACTTTTTAAAGAAAGTCACATATTTGATCTAAGAAAACTGTACTTCTACAATCTCCTGATCTATACCTACAAACATAAACAGATATTAAAAAACACCGAACACAACTATGACACAAGACAAAAAATAAATAAATTTGTTATTACTAATTATGCCAACAAATTATTAGGCCAAATGTGCTATACTTACCTCTCCCTAAAAATTTATAATAACTTACCAGAATTCTACAAAACTCTTCTATTAACCTTAAACAACTTCAATTTATTTAAAAAATATTTAAAATCCTTCACATTTCAATTAGATAGTTATATAGTCTGCGATTTTATTGAAATCTCTGATATACAAACACCCTTTTATAATAATTAAATTTGTTTTTATTTTTTCTTTAGAGTATTCTCTTTCTTTAAATTCACGTTTTATATTTTTATATAACTACATGAGATTAAACAGCAATTAATACTAGAATACAAACAGCCATCCCTAATACAACCATAATGGTTTCTAAGGGATAACTGTTTATTTCATTTAAATGTAATATATTATAAAAAATAAATGTAATAACTAAAAATTTTGAAATAAATATTATTATTATTATTATTACTTAGGCAAGATACCATAAAATTATGAATTCAGTAAAACATTTCATAACATATATTTTTTTTAGGTGGATGCAAGCATGCACTGGCTTTTTTAATGTGGGCTCACAGAAGAAGCGAAGAGCCATCTCCAACAGATGTTGTTAGCTACTGGCAAAAACCGGTGATGTCAAAAATCGGCAGTTCGATAAAATTTATGAAGGTGTCTGAGTTTCCATCTTCAAGAAAACTTAAAATCCCGGATGTAGGAAACAGACAAGATTTTTTTAATCAAGTGATTTTGGAGGGGCGAAAACAAAATATAGATTGCCAGCTAATGCGATACCAACCTCCAGGACAGAAATATGATCTGCTGAGTATACATAAGTTGATTCATTCCTTTAAACTCAATGACCAAACTAGTTTTGAGGATTTTATTAAATTTGCAAAAGTGCATATAAAAGAAAAATATTTAGATGCAGAAAGTGAAACAAGGAGCCAAAGCAAGTCTGGTTTATGGTTTGAATTAAGATATGGAAGAATTACAGCTTCAAAGGTGTATGAAGTTTCCAGATGCAAAACTTCAGGTGGTGCTCTTGTATCCTGTATTATAGGAGCCTATAAAAATAAACCCACAAAGGCCATGGTGAGAGGAATTAAATTAGAAGAGAGGGTACTGAGGGCAGCAGAAAAAAAGCTTTCTGTCACATTTGAAAAAAGTGGTGTTTATTTAATTCCTGAACACCCAGTATTTGGAGCAACACCTGATGCGATTACAAACGAATATGTTGTGGAGGTAAAATGCCCATCAACGCAAAAGAGTTATCAAACATATATCAAAAATAATGTAATAATGGAAAAATATAAAGCCCAAGTACATTTGCAAATGATGGCAACAAAGAAAAAAAAGGCACTTTTCATTGTAGCCAAACCCGATTTTGAAGAATCAAATGATTTTGAAAACTTGTGGATTGAATACGACGAAGAATATATTAAAAAAATTGTAGAACAGTGTACATTATTTTATAAAAATAATATATTTAATAAATTGTTAGATGCTTGATTAAAATCTTTTATTTTTCTGGATTTACCAAAAAAAAATGTGAAAAAATTAGAAATATTTTTATATTAAAAAACCTAAGGAACGCTGATGAGTATACCTTAGATTGAAGTTTCAAACTCTATTAGATTAAGTTAGAATTAAATTGCTCATTGGTCACTGTCCGTGTTTAATAATAATAAAAAAATATTAAAAAAACAAATCAAAATAAAAATTGCTTTATTGTTCGAAGAAAATGTCATTCCTAGAGCGCTTTGACACTTGACACGACATGGAGTGGGGATGAATTTACATTGAAATCGATTTCAAGTGTCAAAGCCCCCAAAATTCACAAAGCTGTATAAAAATATAAAACGAAAATACAATTTGCACACAATATACTATACATAAAAATTATTAATAATAACTAGACATTTGTAGTAACTAATTTATTTTATTAATGGTGATTGTAAGTTTGCTAAGGCACATGCTATACGAATAATAACGTCGGAATATGAAATTAAGTTGTGGTCAACAACAGAATGAGGTTTTAAAAAAGCAAATTCTCTTAACCTTCGAATCAGTCTTTCAACATGTATCCGCAAACTAGCAATTCTTTTAGTTTCCAAAACCTCTTCTTTTGTTGGTTTTAGAGTGCTGCTTACACTGGGTGGTCTTAATAATTTGCAGTTGTGCCTTTGAAGAATTTGTGAAACTTCTTTAAAACCACGGTCTGCCATGACTACAGATCCCTCTGGTAACACCTTTAAATATTCACTTTCCTGAATCAGCACCGTATCACTGATTCGTCCACTGTAACCTTTTGAAATAAAATTAATGAACCCATCAGGTGTACAAGAAACTAAATATTTGATGGTGTTACACTTTTTATATTGTGACCACGATAAAGCTTGATGTACAGGATTTGTGGGTTTTTCAATTTCTATTTCCAAACAATCAATAATAGATTGCACATCATTACATGAAGCCCTAAATGGTATTGGTAAATTTTTTTTAATTTCTTCTTTCTCAGGCCAGTATATAAAAGTACTTAAATAACTATCTAGTTTGTACACATTATTCAAAAAAATTTTTGATGCTCCTCCAATAGTCACTGCAAACTGGTCTGATAATCTTGCAAAAGAATCATTTAACTTTATTTTCATAAGACATAGTAATATATGTTCTTTTTTTAAATGTCCTTTATCACACAATAGTTTAATTATTATTGGATACCAAACATTTGGAATACCAACATATCTCTTTGGATATTTTTCTATATTATTTAAAACACATTTGCAGAGCTCATTTTTAATAGTTTTCTTCATTTCGCTATTGTCGCTTGGTGGAACATAATCACTGCTGGATGGAATGCTTTTACTATCTTCCTCAACAATCTCGTCTACATGAATTTTTCTCTTCTTTTTGGGTGGTGATGTAGCAATATCTGATATAAATATTAAACTAGATGTGTCTAGTTTAACATGACGGTTTGGTTTTATGTCACAAGATACCAAAACATTCTTTGTTTTTATATCAGTTTGTTGAGAAATAGATGTTGCCTCAGGAGTACACTGAATTCCAACTCCAATTTTTGTAGTAATAGTTTGTTTACTACATGAAGGTTCACAATCAACATATGTAGATTCCATTAAAGAAGATTCTGGCCAATTAAAAATGTGTGGTACTACAGTTTTCATTAAAAAAATCTTTCCTCCCATTAGATTATACTCCATATAATTCTCCATATTTTCTTTAAGCTACAAATTAAAATCATTAATAGAGTGTTCTTAAAATAATAAGTATTTTATTTACCTCAAAATGATCTTCACAGCAGAAATAATTGCCAGTGTTTGAGAAGTCTGAAATTCTTCTAGCTGCTTCAAACCATCTTTTTCTCCGGACCACATTTTTAGGGACAGTAATAAAAATTTTATCTGGTGTAGTTACTGTAGTGTTAGTACAATATGGCACAAAACAATATTTGTAATTAGAACGAGAACCCATTTTTAAAACTAGTAAAGTCTGAACAGCACAAAATTATTAAACACAATAATCATATACAAACATCAACATAACCTTTAAGGTTATGTCTGTGTATACGACATACAACACACAAAAATAATGAAAAAGATTCTTCTTCTTCTTCTTCGTCTTCACTTTTCGAAACTGTTTTCTTCTTTTTTAATCGTTTACCGTAAAGGAAACCAGTACAGTGTTAGTGACGTATCTGTATTAAAAATTGCATAAAATCTCAAATCCTTTTTTATTATTTTTTATCAATTTTAAGCAAAAAAACATAAAAAAACATGCAATTATGTAGAAAGTAATTAAGTATGAGTAATTATAAATATAAAACAAACGAGGTTAGATTTGGAGTTAAACACCCTATTGGCATAGAAACTGTAAAATTGCTAAAAATATATCCAACAAGAAATTGTTATTACATGTATTAGAAAGATTACAAATGGTAAAAATGTTTGAAACAGAGACTTGTACCATAATTAGTTGAGTTTATAAGTTGATCGACTGACTACGCTTCAAATCGCAACAGATCTTGTAGGCAACAATTAACGAAGGGTCTTAATTGGCTGGACCCACTTGGAAGGAGGTAGCGTCGTCAGCACTAAAAAGAAATTCAAATTGTGAGAACAATATAAAAAGTAACAATAAATAAAAACCAAATATTGTAACCATAGTATTGACATATGCATGAATTATTTATTTTTGGGCGTAATGATTTTGCTTGTTGCCAATACTTGTTCACAAGTTTTTACATCCTTGAAATTATTTTATATTTAGGCCGATAATAACAAGTTAAGGTTAAATATACCGAAATAGTAGATTCGTTAGAAATACGTCACAAAAAGAATTAAATTATTGCTTTGACAGAATTAAGAAATGTATATATCTAAAGGGCGTAAATTTTGAAAAACAATAATTAATTTCGTTTAAGTTTGTTTTATACTATTAATTGCTCGGTGTGTCCCTGATATTATACGATTCAGAATATTTGAGACGACTTCGAATAGTTCTTATCATGGTTATTAAAGATTTGCATAAATTATTATTAGGTAGTTTCCAAAACCACAGATTTGTACTACTAAAATTTTGAGCATTTATTTATTTAGTTCAAATTTGTGGTATATATTTCTACTTCCCCACACTGATAAAACAGTTTATGTAAAATCATGTGAAAATACAGATATTTATGTACTAATCCTATTACCTTATGAATTCTGTAAAAATACAATGGAAACTGACTAGATTTATTATGTAATCTTACGAAATGATTACTGTGATTTCTCCATTAATCTGTGAATTTACTTGGTAATTATTTGGTGTGAATTCATAGTGACATTCAAACACATAATATAAAGAAACATGTAATTTAATTCAGAATAAGTATATTTATTATATGAAATACCAATAAACTAATGTGAATACATGATTCACATAGCCACTAACTTCTTAATGTGGATCGTCCTCTATAGAATCCATGTTGATTAGGGATAATGTGGTGACCTGACCTGATCTGACCTGACCTGAAGATGTCATCTGACAGGATCGCATTAGAAACTTTTGGAATAGCGGAAAGTAACGAAATTCCACGGTAATTCTCTACGTTGGTTTTATCGCCTGTTTTAAATATCTATTGGTATTAGGTTAGCATATTTCCATTGGTGTGGGAAATGTCCTCTATCAAATGATCTTTGGAAAATAGATTCCAGAGGGATTGCCAAAGAAAGACAATTTTGTAGTAATACCGGAGGAATTCCATCTGGTCTGGCGCCATTTGAGAAATCAAGTTCCAGAAGCCTGTTCCTTATCTCTTTCTCGGTGAAAGTATGAGAGGACAAATTAGAGATAAATTTCAGGGGTGTTCTGTACTCAGTGCTATGGTCTATTTTTATGCATGAGAAAGTAATAAAACAGCATTTCTAATGCAAAACTTAGTACGGTCATTTTAAATATTTTTACAGAATAATCTAAATATTTCCTAAAATTGTCATAAAGGTACCTGAGCTAATACAAGTTTTGCGTCTTTTATTGGTCTTTTATAACCATAAGCTGTACAGAACAATAGAAAAAGGTTTAGACAGGCCAAAAGCCCTGTGTATTAAAGATAACATAGCCGTATCTTAAGATTATTTTCAATAAGTACCTATTTGCCAATTTTGTTTTATTTTAATTCCAAGAATTTCTTACAGTAATCGAATTATAAGTAGATAAATCCCTTAGTAAGGAGGTCCAGTTGTGTATTCTTGACAGCTTACTAAATGTCGTTTAGTTGCAACATGCAAGGTGCAGTGTGCAGTCTATTGTGAATTTTAGTGTGATCATGGAAAATTTGGAAGTACCGCGTAAACGACAAAAAATCGGTCCTTTAACAGTTAATGAAAAAACATTAATATTTAATTGTTTTAAGTCATTTACAGACAAACATTTATGTAATTAGTTAGTAGTACGCTTGGTGTTGGGAAATATACGATTTACAGAGTTGTTAAAGAAGAGAAATGTGGCGAGTTTCAAACAGCACGTAAAGCTCCAGGAAAACCAAAATTTCAAATAGAAAATCATTTGAAAGAAAGACTTCGAAGGAAAGTGCATGCGTTCTTCTTTAGAAAAGAATTTCCGACAGTAGACAAAGTTCTTGCCACGGTTCGAGATGATAAGGATTACCCTGAAATGAGTCGAAGCACACTATGGAAACTTTTAAAAGAAATAGGTTTTCTATGGAAAAAGCATTCCAGAAAGTCTATTTTAATAGAAAGAAGCGATATTGTAGTATGGAGAAGATATTACCTAAGGACTATAAAAGAAATGAGAAACCAAAGAAGAAATATATTTTATTTAGATGAAACATGGATCAACAAGGGACATACATCAAATAAATTTTGGCAAGATGAAACTGTTACAAGTCGAAGACAGGCTTTTTTAAATAATTTATCTACTGGTTTTAATCCACCATCAGGAAAGGGGCGCAGACTGATAATAGTACACATCGGTAGTTTAAACGGTTTTGTTAAAGGTGGTTTATTGACTTTTGAATCTACTCGTACCGGTGACTACCATGAGGACATGAATGCTGATGTCTTTAAAGAGTGGTTCGAACAAATGATAGATCTTCTTCCTCAGAAATGTATAATAGTAATGGATAATGCAAGTTATCACTCGAGACTTACAGAAAAAATGCCCACAACCAAGTGGTTAAAAAAAGATTTACAGAATTGGCTAAATTCAAAGAATATTAAGTTCCATCCCGGTTCTGTGAGAAGAGAACTGTATCATTTGTGTTCCCTTCATAAAGAGAAATTAAAAAAATATGAAATTGCAAAAAATCGTGGGATGACGGTGGTTAGAATCACCACCATATCATTGCGAAGTAAACCCGATTGAACTGATATGGGCACAGATAAAGGGAGAAGTTTCAGGAAAAAATAATTCTTTTAAAATGAGTGATGTTATACAGTTGTTTTTGGAGGCTGTAAATAATGTGAAGCCTGAAAACTGGGAAAAGGCAGTAAATCATACGATTAAAGAAGAAGAGAAAATGTGGAAGTTGGACAATATTACTGATGAAATGATCGAGCCACTCATTGTAAATATTGGTTGCGACAGTTCATCTTCTGATTTCGATTCTGATTTGGATTTGTAGGTAAGAAGTAGTTTTTATATTAAAATTATTATTTATGAACGTAACGTTGTTTAAAAGTCAAAGTTTAAACCCTTATACCTACATAACCCGTTTGACACAATTTTCTTAACATACCTTGTGGAAAAATAAAATATTTTAGAAAAAATTGCACTTTTTTACCTTCAGCTGCTTAGAAGTTATAAGCAGGTTAATTAGGTGAAAATATAAGTGTACACCCGATATATTTATTATATTTATACAAAGGTTATACGAAAATACTCGAGGTATAACTTCACAAAATATTTTAACTGTCTACTAAAAGAAGTGGTACGCCTATGGATTACGAACGCTTTATTATTTTAATACTCTCTCATACATAAAAATAGACTATAACAGAGTCATATTTCTGATAGCAGGATTGGAAATGAGAGGCAAATGCATTCGCTATAGTGAGAGGATTGTCATTTCCAAATTTCATAATGCTTGGCAGATGTTAATCTCTTCTGAGGTTTTTAATAAAAGACCAAAAATGTTTTATATTTTCCGGAATCAGATGCTCCGCATTAGTGACAAAAGTGAGGTAGTAAAGGTCAATTCGATACTTAACCTCTTTACGAATGTCAGCATAAGTGGCGTAATCTGTAGCAAGACCAGTTTTCTTGTATTTCTTATGCAGCTGATTTTTTTTGGCTATCAACTTTCGAAGAGGCAAATCATACCATATAGGGAATTTCTCATCTATTAATATTTTCATAGGAACGTACAAATCTATCCCTCTAAAAATTATAAAAACGCTCCAAAATTTCGTCTAATTCAGCACGATCGTTTAAAAAGGACGAGTTGCTCATAAAATGCATTTAATTTATTAAGGTTGGCCTTGGAGAATTGATAAACTTTTATGTCAGTAACACTTTTTATGGACTTCTGTAGATTAAGCTAAGATATATTTCCAAAGCTGGGTGATAACGAGAATCTAGAGGAACCAAAGGATTAAAACATTCAGAAGAAATTACTTCAAGTATATCGTCAGTAAATATCAAGTCTAGAATTTTACTTTGTGAGTTAGGGATGGTATTGATTTGTCGGAGTTCAAGAAAAAATTCTACTAAGATTTCTGCACTATGATTCATTAAACGAGTGGGAATAGGTGTAACTTCTTCTAGACACCATTGAATATCAGGAACATTAAAACCTCCACATACAATAAATTTAGCGGACGCGAACTTATTTTTTTAGGGCTTCACAGTTTTCACAGAAGGACTGGTAGACTTCGAGATTAGAATGAGGGGGAATATAAATATTTCCTATAATAAAGTCAGAAACACCAAATTTAAGTTGTAACCAAATATCTTCGTAGACTACGTTTATAGGAGTAGCAATTGTCATGGCCTGAATATTATTCCGAATTGCTAACAGAACTCCACCTCCACGTTCACAATTTAAATCATGGTATAAACGATCACGACGATATACAGAGTAAGAGTAATAGAAAAGCTCAGAATTATTAATATCATTATGAAGCCACGTTTCAGTTAAGGCAATCACATCATAATCGCAGGCACTGGAACTTAGGAAAAGTCATAGATTTATTTTTACATTGAGCTAATGCATCGGTGGGGTATAAGGGTATTAGGGTGTTAGGGTAATAGGGTATTAGGGGGTTTTATGAGTATTTTTTAATATAAATAAGTGACCCCATATTTTTAGAAGAGACTCTTATTCTTTTAGTTGTCCAAGGTTTATGTCGTTTAGTTTTAATGGGGGGAAGGGGAAATGCTGTGTGGAAATAATTATTTAGAAGTCCAGGAATTTAGTCAATATGTTAAGAAAGACTATCCCAATCAGTAGATAGACACAAGTTATAAAAATTTTCGAAATTATGCTGAGAAAAAATTCTACCCAACTGACTGTCAATAAAATTCTCTTTATATTTGTTAATACTAAATAAGAGATGATCATAATAAGAACAAACCAAATGCTAATTTGATCTAAAACCTTATTGAAAAAATGTTTTTGGCTAGCATTGAAAACCAGAGCACTTCTTAGTTCTGCAACGAACCGCGCACTTTCGAGGCGCTCGAGACTGCGAAGCTGGGCCTGCCCAGCAGTACATCGTGGACCGTCGTGACGCAATCTCTCCGACGTCGCTCTCAACAACCGGCGCCGGATCTCTTTACGCGAATAATTCGCTTTTACGTCGCGAGTTTCCGCTTTCCCGTCTCTTTTATTTTTTCTACTTGCGAATGTTAAATAAAATGTGATCGTGTAAGAAAAATTTTTAGTGAAATACTGGATAAAGTTGAATATTTTTTTGAGTTGGTGACAGTTAGAAAAGTTGGTAATTCGGAGTGATGTAAGTAGTTTTTAAAGTGAATGGAAGTTTAGGGAAAATTCAGAGTTTGTAAAACTTTGCCGGTGACTATAGGTAACCAGAATTGATGATTGTTGTGAGTTGTTAAAAAAGTTTTATCGAAAGTTTTTATAGAATATCTTGTAAATCACAGCATAGTAATAAATTTTAGAATTATTATTTTGAAATAGTAGATTTTGGTGAAGGATCATTTTAAATTTTGGCGGTGGCAGCGGGATTTTTTTTAATATGTATTTAAAATAAAATTGTTTAATATCTAAATCCTTAGATTTAGACTTTGTTTTTTTAGGGGAAAAGTATTATAAACAGGAATAGTTTAAAGCTGTTGGATCAATAAGTGTCCAATATATGAGGATGTATGGTAAAAGTCTAAAATAAAAATAGATAAAACAAAAACTACAATAATCCGTTGTAAAGTTTGAATATAGAACTGCAGATGAGATAATAAGAATAACAATGATTTTAGTTATTTCGATATTGATCAGTTTACCAATTAAACAAAAATTTTGTTTGTTTTGTTCTGCAAACAATTTCTCCAGATACCGAAGACATCTCTCTATCAAACAACTTTTTTTGTAAGGGACGCATCCAAATTTGTGAAATTAACAAACATATTTAGGAATATCCATACCGCTTCTTTAACTCTCCGTTTATAATTGTTAGGTTCTTTTAAAAAAACGGTAAAAGACAATTTTTATTTATTTTTTTTTATGAATTCTACTATACTTTACGGCCAAAATCCCAAATATGTTCACATATTCACCGAACAAATTGTTCGGTATCTGAATTCGATCTGTGTGTATGTATGTGTGTAAGTATGTGTGTTGATTCTTTCTCTTTATGAATTTTAGAATTCTGACTTCAGATTTTGATAGAGCATCAAAAAGTAAGCTCCTCTGTACCACTTCGGGAACTCCTTCAAAATGGGGTTCAAAATATGAAAATTTTGAAGTTTAAAATGACATTGAATTTAAAGTAGACGCATAGCGAATGACTGTTTTGGTAAAAGTGAGTAACATGAGAACTGAGAACTATCAATCTAAAATTTTATTAATAATGTCATTACAATTTGTTCGGTTTATGGCAATGCTAGAAGAGCATTCTCAACTGGTTTTGATTTTCCAAATTGTTTTCTTTTCTTCTAATGTACGATTAGTGTTCATTAAGTCTTATTTGAAAAGGTATGGATGTTCCTCCAATATAAATTTGTCAGATTGAAGTAGAATCTCATTTTATTTTATTAAAAGTTTTATATTTAGGGACTTGTTTTCAATTTGTTTTTGATTGAGAAATATTTTAAATGAAACGTATTACCTATCCTCCTTATTTTTAAGAGTTTGGGAAAGTCCACCTCTATAAATTTACTTGGATAGTGGTTTCTAATTAAGATAGATTTAACAAGTGATTATTTAAAATATTGTCAATTGAACAAATTGTTTTTTCTTTGTTAACATGAGATATATTTCCTGAAGGCTGAAATCTTGGAATTATTGTTGTTTTGTATTAGTATATCACGAAAGAGAGAGTATTTATTTATATTTTTAATTTTTTTCTTAATTATGGTTACTATTTTATATAAAGAAATTATTCTTTCCTGACTGTGGACTTTGCCAAACTCTTAAAGATAAAGATGAAAAAACAAAGCGCTTACAGCCTCTTCAAACATATTAAAAGTCGCTTATATTTCAAATTTATAAACATAAAGAGAAGACAGTTGGAAGTCAGAATTTATTAAATTAGAAGAATACAAAAACAGAATCCTCTCATTGTTATAAGAGTGCGCCAATAGGAAGAAATAAAATATCTAAATAAACGAAAGAAACAGCTGCAAATCAACTCAAGCAGAAGAACAACAACCTATAATAATTATGGGTCACGCAAGTGCTATATATTGACATGTAAATAAATCTCAAATAACTATGGAAAATTTTGGGAACAAATTAATACGCAAATAAGATCCGTGAGCGTTAAAACGTCAGTTTGTAATTGTAATACATCGTAACAATGCCGTTAAAATTGAGTCTTCAGGATAAAATTGAAATTATTTTAATTGTTGAAGATAACAACTAACTATAAATTTTAATATCTGGACCTACAAAATTTTTTGATTCTACCATGCATTTTGTATAACGATAACAAACATTGACATTTTTCATTTAAAAAAAAAGTCACGATGTTCTTCGCCAAAACGATATTTGCCCGAAAATTTATTAAATTTAACAAACCGAGTTTCAATATTAAGTCTAGCATAGACATACGAATATTTAACTCGGAAAAAGATTTTCTTGGAAGCACATTTTGACAAGTGTCCATTTTAACAGTGTTACTCAACATTCCATTAAATATTTACCTAAATCCATGATTTATGAAATTGAATTGGCAACGTTGTATTTTCAACTTTGAATTTATGAGATTGCTGTCATTTGACAAGCAAATTATTTATGTCCGTCAAATGAACATTTTTTCCTTTTTTAATACTTTTCATGCTTATTCTGGTTATAAATTGCTACTTGGACATTTGTAGAAAAGTTATGTATGCATTTGTATTGGAAAAATAAGTTAAATAATCGTTTCAACGCATTGAATTTGTTTGTCTTGAGAGTGAGTATCCCAATATATATTTTTTCAAAAAAAAATGTGAAAAATATTTTTCCTCGCAAAACTTTCTATTGATAATATTGATTTTATCATGTTTTATAGCATCTGTGAAAATTTCCTGAAAATCCCAGCCGGTCCCATATTCTTAACGTTTACCCAGAGATGTGCGTGTCAGTAGTTGTCAAAATTTGTGGGTTATTACGGAATCTTCTATTGCATTGCATAAAATTGAATTCTTTCAGATTGAAACGTCAGAAATTAAATAAAGTCAAACCTTGACGTTGATATTTACAGAAATAGGTTATTTTCTTATGACAATTTTCCATCATCACTCCACCAACGTTTTCGCCGGCCACTGTTAGACCAACATTATATGTATCGCGACTACGTTACTGAACGTTGCTCTGGATCACCCCTCGCACAAAAATATGATATGATTTCCATCGATGATCGCTGATTGACAATTAACTACTTTTGACCATGCCTAAAACTGACAAATTAAACTAATATTTATCAGTTTCTCTTCTAATCGAAATAAAACCACTTATTTTAAAGAAAAAGGGGGCTTTAATTGACGTTTCGACTTTCTTGAATGAAAGTCGTTTTCAAAATGACATAACAAAATATATAATAAATTTTTTTCTATAGAAACAGGTTATATTATCTCTGTGTTGTCTGCAGTTGCTTGGAAATAAACTAAAAGCTTTACTTTTCTTGTAAATATCTCGGAAGATCCAATTTTCACAGACATTGCCGTTTTAGATAGGAATTAGTCTACCCTGAAAGTATCATTGAATTCTGACGAGTGGATTTTGAGATCCTCCGGACACATATACCCACATCACATACATACAAACCTTGCTCGTTTAATAGTATTTGATATATCCTAATAGCAATGTACAGTTTACAAAAGTAAATAAAATAATTATAAAATTAAATACTTCTGCGAGTGTTGATAATAAATTTAGAAAGAAACATAAGTCATGAAAATCCTAAATATTCATTAAGGAAAAGGTCAGCTGTATTTGGTGTGAGTAAAGATGTAGTTGATTAAAAATCAAACAAATTTAAATCTTACAAAACCCAGTTCACTCATACCCTAAAAGGAGTAGATTTTTATAGTAGCTTTGAATTTTGTGCTTGGTTCCAAGGGAAGTTAGGAGATACTCATTTTATGGTAAGGTCTATACTTTTTTCTGACAAGACAACGTTTACTTCTAATGGAGTAGTCAGTTCACAACACTATCGCTGATGGAACGACGTTAATCCTAATTTTACTGTTAAAACAAGTGATCAATATCCATTTAAAACATATATATGTCGTTGAATTTTAACAATTAGACTTCTTTCGAGAGAATATGAATTCACAGAGTTACTTAGAATTTCAAAGCACTGGTTGGTTTTCTTAATGAGCTAACCAGACATGAAAGACCAAAAATATGGTACCAACACGATGGAACATCATGTCATAATAAGAGTTTCTTATCCAAATTTTAACGGAAGAGTAATTGGGAGATTGTTTTACTTTTCCTGGTTCTTAAGATCTCCGGACGTGACTCCAATAGACTTATTTTTATGGGGGTACTTGAAACGAAAGGTGTACCTCAAAAGACCATTTGAAAATGTTGATGATTTGGAGAGAACAATTCTATGATGATACTAATCAGGTATTTATTATTGATAAATCTTTTTTCATTGTTTCTGAGTTTATATTTGATATTATTTTGCCACGTAAAAGTTTGTGACAGCTTCTTTATGGTACCATGTCTATTTGTTACAATTTTCCTGTGTTTGTATACAATGTTACTGCATATCACCACTTTACACTGAGTAAGTAAACAAGCCAGCAAATGTTCGCTTCTCTTGCATTCCTCTCCAATATTCATGGTGGTAATGTTTGTCATAATAATCAAACTAAATCAGTTCAAATTCCTTTGGTGGATGAATTAGCACTGCATTCGAATTTACATTCATTTCTATTTATCTAGTGACGACCCAATATTGACTTGTATCTGTATTATATAATCGAATGTCTTTTTGTGTTTGGAATACAAAAATCCATGCCGATTTCATTACAATACGATATAAAAATATTCTTCATAACGAGACCAAGATTCAGGAATCTGGGGATCTCTTGAGACGAATTCGTTCATCTTTTGAAATCACGCAAGTGAGAATATTAATATTTGAAGTTGATATATAAACGGATTTTCCTCTTTTAAACTGCGCAACCCAATTTGATACTACATCAAATTGTACGAAGAATATTTCAGTATATTCATGAAATCATTTGGAATACAATGCGGGACCTGGTAATTATTTTACACAATGTGGGAAATTAAACAAATAGCTGCAAAACTATAGTATTTATCTTTATCTTTTTGCACAAAAAATATTTTATATCTTTTGGGACTTGTTTATGAAAGAAGCAAATATATAAAATAATTTGATAACTATCAGAAAAAAATGAAATGTTTACAGAGTTACTATACGTAACAGTACAATAGGCCATGTAGGCCACAGACATATGATTCCAGCAACTCCACTTATACCTTTTATACAAATTTGCTTTTATTAAATGTCAATTTACGCGTCCTCGACATATTTAATTCTCGTAATAACAATCGTACGTACCTAATTTCGTACGTAATTTTTCGTAAAAATACGATTGATATAAAACATAGTCGTCAGGACAGCTCAATTGGTAAGGTTGGGGAGTATCGATCTAACAGTTAAGCACGTCTTGCCGCGGTTAGACTGTGGATGGGTGGCCACTGATATGCAAAGACAAAGTCTAAACGTCAATTAAAGCCCCCCTTTTCTTTAAAATAAGTGGTTTTATTACCATTAGAAGAGCAACTGATAGATATTAGTTTAATTTGTCAGTTTTTGGCATTGTCAAAACTAGTTAATTGTCAATCATCGATCATCGATGGATCTCATATCATATTTTTGTGCGAAGGGTGTTCCAGAGCAACGTTCAGTAACGTAGTCGCGATACATATAATGTTGGTCTAACAGTGGCCGGCGAGAACGTTGGTGGAGTGATGAAAGAATTTAATTCATTTTAAATTTGCCGCTTTTTACAATGCAATAGAAGATTCCATAATAACCTACAAATTTTGACAACTACTGACACGAACCTCTATGGGTAAACGTTAAAAATATGGGGCCGGCTGGGATTTTCATGAAATTTTCACAGATGCTATAAAACTTGATAAATCAATATAGCAATAGAAATTTTTGCACGGAAAAATTTTTTTCACATTTTCTTTTTGAAAAAATATATGTTGGGATACTCACTCCCAAGACAAACAAATTCAATGCGTTGAAACGATTATTTAACATATTTTTCCAATACAAACGCATACATAACTTTTCTAAAAATGCCCAAGTAGCAATTTATAACCAGAATAAACCTGACAACTATAAAAAAAGGAAAAAATATTCATTTGACGGACATAAATAATTTGGTTGTCATGGCCTCATAAATTCAAAGTTGAAAATACAACGTTGCCAATTCAATTTCAGAAATCATGGATTTAGGTAAATATTTAATGGACACTTGTTAAATGTGCTAAAAATGTGTGTAATAGATTTGGTTTTAAAATTTAATTTATAATTAATAAATTTTTGGGCAAATATCGTTTTGGCGAAGAACATCGTGACTTTTTTTTTAAATGAAAAATGTTTCTTATCGTTATACAAAATGCATGGTAGAATCAAAAAAAATTGTAGGTCCAGATGTTAAATAATATGTTAAAATACTTATTAAAATAGCCCTCATTTTATTCCACATGGTTTCATGGGTGTTGAAGTAGCGGGAAAATGTGAAAGATGACGTGAGTGACAGAAGTCTTGGAACTTTAGAAAAGATGTTAGTAAAGATGCCGCAAGAGTTGTAGCGCAAAAACAATCATTTTTATATGTAAATCTCCATAAGGAATTTTAAGGTCCTATCTGGCATTGACCATATTAAGGTGACGCGTCATTGCTCAGAGATAACGTCGGCGGGTGGTGGCGACTGGCGAGTTGGCTCAAGGGGGCCAAATATTTTTACATGGATAGGCCTAAGGGGTACATTTTAGAATAAGTCTGGAGTATAAAAGTGTTCTCAGAGTGGACGTTGGCGGGGAACAAAATACTGCATAGTTTCTGAACTAAATCATCATATAGAAAGAGAGTTAATTAAATTCTTCGTTTCCTTCTCGAAAACTGTGCAACCCCCCATGCAAATTGGGAATTTTTGTTTTCTAAAGTTGTCAAAACTCACCTCTGGGCTTCATTTATTAGTTTTGCTGATAGATGGAAGCACGTTTGCGAATTTTATCTTTTAGTTGATAATAGCTATTGGCTTCCGCGTGTTTGGAATTTGATTTATTGGATTCGAAAGTCTAATTGACAAAGGCGTAGGCAGAAACCCGTCTCAGGATGTCGAATCGAATATAAATTGAATTCCTGATTCGTTTACTTAATTTGAGATTCGTTTTCACAAATATAGAAATATTTAATTGGTAATGCAGTAATAAATAATATGCTTCAAACATGGTACAAAAACCGTCAACCATCTTTCGATTTTATTAATTCACATAGAATTTAATTTAATTTAATTCAATATTTTAGTTATTGGTTCAGGACCTCCAACTATTAATATTCTACTAAATAACTCTGGGTCAAATGTTATCTACTACTATGATACAGGTTGTTGAAGTTAAAATTTATTTTTCGTTTTTTTTGCAATAATTTCTTTATTATTTAACTTATTCTCTTGAAATTTGGTATGGTTATATTTTTAGGTTAGTAAATCATAAGCATGTTATCAAATTTAAGATTAGATAAAGAGGGCACCACCTACACTCTACTGGAGGAAGAAAAGTATCCATTTTTTTTTATTCCTGGCCTTTTTGAATTTTTTAAGTCTCTAAGATAAACCCTGTAAATTTGAACAAAACATCTAAACTTGTTTTAATAGCATCAATTCAGCTAATTTCGAGATTACTGCATTTAAAATATTCTTCCCCATTTCAACATAGTAGGCTTGAAAACTAAAATGAAAATGTACAGCTCTCAAATAATTAATTGTTAGATTTAATTTAACAACTGCAATGTTAATTTTGTTCAACAAATTCCATCTAAGTAGGTAGTGAAAATGCTACGACACAACCATTTCTCTAATTCAGAAATGAAAGATATGATTTGTGTTTATGCACAAATGAATTTTTCTGGACTTGTTCCTACCAGAAGATACAGAGAAAAATATGCAAACAGACTGCAACCAGATTCTAAACTGTTTGTTAGATTGGGTGAAACAGGTTCATTTCATTTCAAACGCCATATCGGACGTCGAAATACTATTTCTGTTGAGTAAGAGGAAGAAATTTTGGTCCAGATTGCTGATAATCCCGAAATGAGTACACGACGTTTATCAACAACTGTTGTCATTTCTCAATATTTAGAATTTTAAAAAAGGTAAAGCTGTGTACCCCTTTCATTTTAAGCCAATACAAAATTTGATACCTTGGGGTTATCAAGCTAGAGTTCAATTTTGTCAATGGCTTCGAGGCAAACTGAATAATAACAGAACATTTAAAAATTTTTCACTGATGAAGCTACATTTACTAGGTGTGGCGTATTTAATTGGAGGAATGCACACTCTTGGCAAATATAAAATCCACATTTAGCAAAAGAAAGGCATTTTCACTATGAATTTAAAGTTAATGTATGGTGTCGCATAATTGGCGTTATACTTTTAGAATCTTTCGAGCTTCCATCCAATTTAAATGGTCCCTGTATTTAAATTTCTTAAGAAATAGTTTACCGGAATTAGTAGATGATTTACCCTTAGATTTGCGACAAGGTATGTGGTTCATGCAAGATGGAGCATATACTCATTTTCCCTTAATGGTACGGCAGCACTTACATGAAATTTTTCTGGATAGGCCGTGGAAGTCAATTCACTTGGCCAGCCCGTAGTCCCGATATGAATCCTTTGGATTATCTTTCATGGGGTTACATGAAAACCTCTGTATATTCAACGACCATAAATACATGCGACGAATTGTGGACGAAAATTCAAGAAGCTGCCGATATTATTAAAGCTGGACATAACACCTTTTTTTCATGTCAGAAAATCGTTAAGTAAAAGACTTAAACCGTTTATTGTCGTACATGATGCACATTTTGAGAATTTAATTTAATTTTGTAACTCATAATAAAGCTATTAATTATTATTATTGTCAATATGTTAATTAATAAAGAAATTATTGCGAAAAAACGAAAAATAAATTTTAACTTCAACACCCTGCGTAATAGATAACATTTGACCCAGAGTTATTTAGTAAAATATTAATATTAAGCCCTGAACCTATGATTAAAATATTGAACATTCCTTATGAAACACCCTGTATAAAGACGAATTGGAAATTTTTCAAGCAGTTAACTAATTTCCAACTAACTTTTTTTAGAAATTTTACAATCTAATATCCAGATACGTTTAGGCGAAGAAAAAACTTCTCGACGACTTATGAAGTAGTCACGCTGGTGTGACATAATCTTTTTTTAAATTTTTCTCAACTTTCCAATTAAACGTTTCCCTTGTATCTCCAGGAATCTAAATTAAAACGTTTTTCTACGCTCATTTTTTGAAATCGTACTACAGCCTAAGCTGTTGAGATTGGGATCTTTCATCCTAAGCTTTTTTTTTTCACGAAAAGACAAGTTGAAAAGTTTGTTTTATCTTTCGGTTGTTCGGTTATTCCGCTCTAACCCCGGTTATTCTTTTGCACTTTTAAGATAAAAAAATAACCTCGGAAATTTAGAAATTTAGAAATCTATTGTTTCATATAGCGAAAGGATGTTTATCGCTGATGACCTTTTAAAATGGCAATGTTTTTAATTTTCTATTCAAAAATAAAGAATAAAATTAATTTTATCTTAGCGAGTGTTTTGATCTCATGGGTTTTTGAGACAAAATGTTGCAATTATTTTCGAAGACGGCCGATGCATTGACAACACCGCTTTTTTAAATAATTGTCTGTAGCTTCTAAAGTGGACTGTAGTTTTTTATAGTTGAATTTTTCCTTTCCCAGAACTCCAAAATGATACACACATGTTACTTGTATTTAACAGTTTATTAAAACTTTTTTAAAACAATGAACAAGTACAAAGTAACAGAAAAAAATAGCTTTACATTGGGTTACACTTTATGACACCAATCACTCAGAGAAACGCACTTTCATTTTTAAATGCTTTGGTTAATTAATTATAAAAAACGAAACAAATTTGCACTGCATTTGGACAGTGGAGATGAAAACTATTTTTTAGTAGTCTGGCTTAATTCGCGGCCAAAGTCTTACTAATGTGTCATTGAATAATTAAATTTGCTGCACAGTCGGAGCACTTGAATAATTTAAAAACATATTACGTCGTATTTGGGACGACGGAGAAGCCTTGCTTGATTCGCAGCGATAACTTACTGATTAAAATTATTAAATCTATTCAGGAACCTTCTTGTTTTACCACGCCCACCGAGTGGTGTACGTGTGAATATTTGCATACGTTATAGGAAGGACCGGAAGTGTGTCTACGTGAGACTATGTGATGGTGTAATGGCGAATCGGAAGTCCGTTTCGATTCTTCCGTCTCAAAAGTAACAATTCTGTCCCGCTCGCTCTCGCATTGAGTGAAAAATATTTCGATCGTATAATTTAAATATTTGTCTAGCCGCTAGTACACTGTTGCCAGTGTTGTTCTTTGTCAGAGATGCGGCTGGTTCGATATTTGGCGTAGTTGCCAATTTGTTTATTAATGAATGAAATGAATTATGTTTAATTGGAGATTAAACAGGGAGACAATTTCAGGGTGAAAAAATATATCATCAAATGTAAATGTAAAAGTTTAATTTTAGTTAAATTGGATGATATTTAATTACTTCTTAAAATGATTAAAAGTCTTTATTAAATCTATTTCTAACAAACTCCATTGAATGAGCAAATAGGCGGAGATATTTTCTTTTACATGAAATATAACTTTGTGTTTAAATATTATACGCGGTACGCTACTGTTCTGCGTATCATAAATAACTCCAGACGACTGAATAGCAATAAAAATAATATATGGTAAATTAGCAGTACAGAATTGGTTTTCTTATGAGTTACTACAATAACTGTCCTGTTGTTCGTCACCATTCTGTCGGTGACAATAGAGTGATCGTAGTAAAGTTTAAAAGAGTCATTTTTTGATACTGCCTGAGGTTTTGGTATTTCTAGTACGTCTTAAGTATGCCAAATTTGTTGACCAGCTTTTGATGAAGGTTGTTGGAGATGATGATGTCTCTGCAGGTAATCGGTGTCAGCTAAGTACATACATCTCGATGTTATGTGCTAATTGTCTCTGTTTTCGATGACACTTTCTGCACTTATCCGACTAGACATTCATATCTTTAACGACGCACTTTTACTTTCCCGGCCCCTCGCAAAGGGAAAGTATTGTGAACGCGCTAAAAAAAAAATTGAGATAACGACGGATATATCCATTTTGAGGTCCCCTAAGATGATTAAAACGATTTCCAGATGGAAGTCTGTCTGTCTGTCTGTGTGTCTGTATTCTTCCACGATAGGGTGATTGGGGAATGAATCCATTAGTTTTTGGTTGAAATCGCCCCACCAGGTAGCGCAGGAGCCCTATGTACATCGCAAAAAAATATAAGACTTTAATGTTTTTATTTGATATTTAGGTGCCTCACTGGCTTGTCAATACATACTGAAATTTTCATTCCTTAATTTTGAACCTAACCTAAAAAAAAATTTAAACTAAAAAATCGCTTGATCCGATTGAGCAGAAATTTGGCATGTGGGTATCGGATCATCGCGGAATGAATCCGTTTGTTTTTGGTTGAAATCGCCCCACCACGGGCGCAGAATGTACATTTAAAAAAAAAATAAAAGACCTAAAGTTTTTATTTGGTACCATGGTAGGTATTTAGGTGCCTTATTGGCCTTGTAAATACATCCTGAAATTTTCATTCCTTAATTTTAAAACTAAGAAATGGAAAAAAATTTAAAATTTAAAATTCATTTGACATGTCAAAGAAAAACTAAACAAAATTCCGACCCTAAAAAATTGTTTCACTTTTTTTTGACATGTGAAATATTTCAAATGCCATTTTTACTTTAAAAAAATTCGAAACAATTTTTTTTTTGGGATACCAAATATCATTTGATTAGGATTTAATGTCAATACTCTCTTCTTACCATAGATGGTAGCACATCTAAAAATGTTATCTTATAGCAGATATAGCTATTGACTTGTACGAGTTTGGAATTTTATTTATTGGATTCGAAAACCTAACTGATGAAGCCGAAAGGCAGAAACCGATCTTAGGATGTTGAATCTAATAAATTAAAATTCCTAACTGGTTTACTCACTTTGTATTAATCTCTGAAAGGGATAAAAACGAAGAGAGGGACATCTTGACTAGATTCAGTCAAAATTTAATGTCAATACTCTCTTCTTACCATAGATGGTAGCACATCTAAAAACCAAATTCATTTTTTTAATTTTTATTTTATAACTGCCGGAAAAGTCTTGTGGCGACACAACAGATTTTTTTTAGATGTTAGTGTTTCGGCAAAAAGCTATCTGACAGTTAGCCATCTGTTAAACGATTGCCCCTTTATCCTTGTGTGACTGATTTGAGATTATGATGATGTCGGCCATGCAGCTCTTTTTGTGACCACCGATTCTCTTTCTAGACATTGGAAACTAATGGTAAATTTGTACTTTTAGAGATCAGGTTCAGTGGGGAATAATTCTTGTCAGTCATTGTTACAGTTCTGTGAAGGGAAGTAGTGGTCTTGGACTTATTAATAATATTATTATTCCTGTACGGTGAGAGTCCTTGTGTGGTACAATGGTTATAGGCGTTGTTATGGGCATTGTCAAAAAAGAGACTTCGTGGGCTGTGAAACAAATGTATACTTTTTAATAACAAATTAATAAAGCAATACCAGAATTTAAATAGATAATGGTATGAAAAATGTGGGAAATTTATTTATTTATTTAATCTTACGCTGTCCTACAGGTTACACCCAACTGCAGAACAGGGATATAAGTTTCAATTATAGTACAATAAAGTAAAGTACAATAGGATTTAATCACAGAGAATGATCAGTAAAAATATGAAGCTCACAACTTGCAGAATTACATTTGACACACATGTTATGCAGTCGAGAGTATTTCAAAATATCGGTTCGTGGTGTTGGTAAATAAAACGTATTGTCTACTCTAGACGATGGTCTAGATACATTGAAATTGAGTTTTTGCAGAATATGTGGGTCAATGATTACGTTATTAATAAGTTTAAATAGAAAAATTGTGGAACGACGATCACGACGACAGCTTAGGCTGTTTATAGCGTGTCTAGCTAATAATGTGCCATGGGGGAAGCTAATTGGTGTATATATGTTGTCCTTCCTATAGGAGACAAGTTTGAGGAACCGTCGCTGAACGGATTCAACCTTTTCTATATATAACTGATGAGATGGCTTCCAAATTATAGATGCATATTCTAATTTTGATCTGACGAAGGCATAGTATAACGTTTTCGATATAGATGGGTCGGAGAAATCTCTCGAGATGCGCGTAATGAATCCATACATTCTGTTTGCAGCTGACAGGTGGCTTCAATATGAGGGACAAAAGACAATTTGGCCGTTGGAGTGGAATATCGTTGATTAAATATTGAAATAAAAGCGGCCGACTTTTCAATGTGAATGTCATTACATTACATTTACTTGCATTAAGAGGAAGCTTATTACGGAAACACCACTGCTCAATGCGCTTTAGGTTAAGGGACCATTGAAGACAGTCGTCGATTCCGTTAATCTCAGAAAATAATTTTAAGTCATCCGCGTAAATTGAGCAGTTGAGGTCAATCACATCAACTATGTCGTTTATGAAAGGATGAAAGCGTTGAAGAGAAGTGGAGCAAGGTTGCTGCTTTGAGGGACACCAGAGGTAGCTGGATATTCTATAGATTTGAAGCCATTGAATATACCATACTGACGCCTGTCAGTAAAGTACGACACAAAGAGTTCGATGAGTGTCTGAGAAAACCCATACCTGTATGGTTTCGATAGTAGTATTCTATGATCAAGTTTGTCGAACGCTTTCGAGAAGTCCGTATATATGACATCGGTTTGGGGTCTCCTATCAGTTGTCTCTGCAATATATTGAGTGATGTTAAGAAAGTTGGTGGTTGTCGAGCGACCTTTTATGAAACCATGTTGAAATAATGAAATTTGGTTGCTCAGATGAGGATATAACCTGCTGTACAGAAGTATTTCAAACACGCGAAATTACATTATTGATATGGCTCTAAAATTTTAAACATCAAACTCATCTTCTTTTTTATAAATTGGACGAACTTTATACAATTTCCATAGATCGGGATGGTACTACTTTTGATGCAAATATTAATCAACATTGTCAGTGGACTAGCCAGGACATAAGCACAGTCTTTGACCAACAGTGCTGGGATGCTATCGGGACCCATTGTCATTGAAATTGTCACAAATGCGTCAAATTGTGAAATGGATGGCAATTTTTTTGCAAGAAAATTCGTCGAATATCATAAATTTGACAAAACATACAGTTGTCCAATATTATAAATAGTAGATTTAAAAAAAAAATTCACACGAAAATAAAAAGGTGTAGAAAATTACGTCAAATTCAAAACTCATTTGCAGAATACATAATTAATTATAGTTTAAAAAAATACTGTTATCCATTAGCACAGAGTTTTCCAAACTTTTGAAGCCCACGGCACACTATCAAATGATATCCAATAGCCATAGCACACCCCCTACTAAATGGGGTCGGGAATTGATCTGAATCGTCTGGTTTCCATTATTTATTATTTTATTCTGGATCCCGCGGCACATCTAGTATACAAGGTGAGTTTAGACGCGACGGTCCATTGTGGCTAAACGGTTAATATTTTAAAAATTTTGTTTATTCATGGATATGTAGGTTGTTAAAGGCTACATTTTAAAATTATTTTGAATTATACCGGTCAGTGGCGTAGCCAGGAATTTTTTTTCGGAGGGGGCCCACCATTTCTCGTAGATAATACTTACTACAAATACTTTTTTCAGGGATGTGGTAAATTTACAAGGTGACCCAGGGTTAAACCGTTAAACGTTTAGGATCGGTTTTTCGGGAAAAAATAAGATTTTTTATTCCCATAATCCTGATGGGTCCTAACTTGTTTTCATTTTAGAATAAAAGAGTTTTTTATGAATTGCTTAAAAAACAATTTGGTTGATTTTGATAAAACCTGGCACGCTTATTTGCAGCAATAATTTAAATATTATTAGAATTAAATTATTTATTCCAGTGACGTTCTACAATGTAATTTAATTGATATTGGTACAAATCATTGTAAGCCACTGTTTTTTTGTATGTTCGTTACTTTTCTTGGACTAAACAGTTGAACACACAAATTTTTTGCTTATTCACTTTTATTCGTATCTCGCTTAGTTTTTGAGAAAAAAATTAAAAAATAAAATAAATAAAAATCTTATTTTTTTCCTGAAAACCCGATCCTGAACGTTTAACGTTTAACTCTGGGTCACCCTGTATACAATGTAATCTATTTAAATACATTATTTTATTTAACAACAATTTGTGAATTATTAAGATAAGATTAAAAGACAACTAATTATTAATATAAGATTGAACTTTGAATGAGCATTATTCAAAGGCAATTCTGCGAGTTTGTCTGACATCAAAGCTAGGCCTGTTAATCAATTGGTAGATGTATTATTGCGAAAATATGATTTCAGTCTTTTCATCGTTGAGAAACTTCGTTCAGTTCGTTCTAAAGAGGCATCAGTGGTAACGGGTAAACGGCTAAAATTTGGAATAGCGTAAAAATGTTCGGAAACAAACAAGGATCTGCTACATTTAAAGTATCGACTGCACTTTGAGGAAGATAGGAATCTAATTTTTGGCATTTCACTGTCCAAATATCCCATTCTTATATAATATAACTTAATCGCTGGCTCAAAAACGTAAAATAATTATGATTTATATAGTTACCACATTTTCTTATAACCTTATAGAAGTTTCGCCCTCCCCCCCTCCCTTGGCTACGCCACTAATACAGGTTGTCCCAAAAAAGTGTGGCGTATCAAAGTTATATTATTTCTTCTGGAAGGCCCTATATTTTGTTGCATTTATAGATTATACGTTAAAAATAAGATAAACTTTCTTAAGTATTCCATATACCTAAGATTTTTACTTTTCGAGATATTTTAATATTTCTAAAAATGGAAGCACTTAAACGAAAACCAATAAGATGGAAACCTATGGAATGAGCCAAATCCAATTTTAACTGAAAACATTAGACTAATAATTGAAAGCAATAATGTATTTAGAGCTATTTAAAATTATACAGGGCGTCCAAAATGGGGCGATTCTCTAATGACATATTCAAACGACAATAGCGTTGTTATTTTAAATAGAACACCCTGTTTTTTATAATACTATTATGTAGTAAATTCCATTACCTTTTAAAAATTATAAAGGTCCATTATACCTAAATCTTTTAATTTTGAAGTTTTTTTATTTTTGTTAAATTTGACATTATTTTTCAACAGTAATGCCTAAATATAACACCCTGTATTTGATCAGCTTAGACTATTGCAACATCATTTTTTGTCTAATATCTAATGATACATTTTTCGACTAATGAACATTCTGTACTAATTCAAATTTTTGCTCCGCTTTACGCTATTTTAAATAAGAAAAAAGATTTGATTTTTCAAATTAATGTGGCAAATATAATTTTTCATGTATTCGCTTTTACCATTTAAATTCAATGTTACTCAAAAATGTGTTAATAATATTAGAAACTTTCTTGAAGAATTTCTGAGTAAAATTCGATGTGTTTAAAATCAGGGCATCACATAAACTGCATAGAAGAAATATGTCATCCCATTTTTGTCTCTACCAACTCCTTTTTTTTCTGAAAAGGATTTTAGAGCATCGTTTGGTGAAAATATGCAGATCCAACACTGGGATTTTCGATCTAAATCCGCCATTCGATATTAGTGTCATTTTCCACGCCTGACTACTTATCAGGATTATTTATGGTCCCAAAAACTAATCGAATGTTTTAAATTTACGATCTGAGTTACATATACTGGAAAATGGTAATACAATGAGAGTAATGGCCTGAATAATAATAAATAAATGGAATTTTTTAGTTATACAATTTTTAAAAAATAGTAGAAGAAGTAAACACAAATATTTCCATTTGAATATAATTATTATTCAAAATTTCTTTTTTAATAAAATGTATGATTTTCATTAAACAATATTATTCAAGGTGGCTCGCGACTATATGTATGTCATAAACTACTTGAGTGATGAAAATGTGTATGCTTAGGTATTCGTTTATGGTCTATTAAGCTAAAATAAAATCAAAAAGTGAAGGAAAAAAACTTGCGCAAACGATAAATTATCCTTGTATTATTGTTAAATACAATTTTTCATGAAAATAAACCCCTCCCTAGTTATAGAACGTAGAAAATTACAATTTTATTAATTTCATTAAAAAAATGTATTTTTTGTCCGTAACTTTTTTTTTGCTGATAATGTCGAGATGTACAATAAACCATTTTAAAAGCTTAGGATATCGCCGAAATGTCATGTTATGACAAACTTTTTAATTGGATTGTTTTTTCAATATTTGACCCGAAAAAATGACATTGATGGTTATAAATGCAATTATATGCAATTTTATGCAATGCAAATATTTGTTTAAATTTTTGTCTCTTTAATTTTTTTCAAAAATCAATACTTTTCACGCTATTGACCAAAAATTGAAAATGTCTTATAAAAAACAAAAATTTTGCCTTTAACTTTAACAGACCAAAACTTAAAAAATAATTATCCCATAGGGCTAAAAATTACTGGACAATTGTAGAAACATATGTAACGACTTTCTTTTCAAGATGGCGCTAAAAAATGGCATAAAAAAAATAGAAATTTATTTTGTCCACAACTTTTTTCTGCTTATGTTAAACGGTTCTGGATGATCTTAAAATATTCCCAATGTTGTTCTCTCATTAGGATGTTATACAGGGTGTTCCGATATTCGACCGACAACGCTTTACAGGTGATAGCCCTTGACAAATGATGAAAAATGAGTTAGGTACATAAACCCCTAAGATTCTTAGTTTACGAGATACAGGGTGTCAAAGTTGAGAAATTAAAATTATTTTTTTGCCTACCGTTTAAAATTTTTTGTTCAAACTTAGTAGTCGATTTACTATTTAGAAGTTTAAAAATTTAACACAAAATATGCTTGGCGTACTTCATCAGTGGCGCACGATAATGGGTAGTGGTAACTTCGGCCCCCCTATTTTTTACTCCACTGTATAAATTTATTTTTTTTTATTTTATTTAAATCTTTGGTTATTTATGTTACAAAAAGTTATTAACTTTTATAGCGCTAAAATCGACAATTTTGGAGATATTTGACGTTGAAGAGAAGTCTACAATTTGTCTTTTCTATCGTCGATGTTAAATATGGAGTTTTTCATTTACAATGTCTGGACCTAAATACACAATAAAAATATTTAGAAAATAGTTCACCATTGGGCAGAAATTTTTGACAATACCATATCTTAAATATACAGGACCGTATTCTATTATTTGACAGGAAATTTCAATACCTGTTTTTTGACTGGCATAAATACATATTTTAATTAAAGGAAATTTTATTATAATTAGAATAAGAATACAAAAAACTGTTACATACTAAATTTATAGTAACTATTCAAAATGTTGACCGTTCACTTCACAGCACTTCCTACAACGTTTTCTCATGTCAAAACGCACTCTTTGAAAAACTGTTGGGTCATACTGTATAAGGACTGCAGCGACCTGTATTCTTGCCAATAATTCTTCTTCCGTTTCAACTATTGTTTCTTATACAAAGGATTTCATGTAATCCCATAAAAAAAAACGATTGGGTTTAAATCGGGCGATCTTCCGGCCACAAATGTGGTCCACCACGATCAATCCTTGTTGTTTTCTGCCTTCCTGCATTATTCCTTTTAATTACTAAATTACCAGTTTCCCGCGATCTTCTTTCAATGCTAGCAAAAGTTAAATGATGTGGTATTCGGCGTCCACAAAATGTTTGTTCGCACAACCTTACTGCCATTCTTCCGTTTTTTTGGCCTCTCCGTATAATAACATATCGGTCATTTTTTCAAAGGAAAAGCTCATTGTTTCGAAAATAAAAATAAAAAAACTTCGAGAACACTGCGCAAGTTTCAACGAAAACATAAAATACACGACAACAAGCAAATAAACTGTAAAATTACATTTATGACATATGCCTACTAGATTGTCTAAATAATAGTCTGCATATGGGATCAGTGACAAATAATTTTTAAAAAATATAGTAACGTATGTCGTTTCTTTGTATTCTTATTCCTCAATAATTATAATAAAATTTCCTTTAATTAAAATATGTATTTATGCCAGTCAAAAAACAGGTACTTAAATTTCCTGTCAAATAATAGAATACGGTCCCAATGATGAACTATTTTCTAAATATTTGTATTGTGTATTTAGGTCCAGACATTTGTTTATTTTATCATCGACGATAGAAAACACAAATTGTAGACTTCTCTTCAAAGTCAAATATCTCCAAAATTGTTAAATTTAATACAATAAAAGTTAATAACTTTTTGTAACATAAATAATCAAAGATTTAAATAAAATAAAAAAAAATCGATTTATACAGTGTCGTATAAAATAGGAGGGCCAAAGTTACCACTGCCCATTCTTGTGCGCCAACGGAAGAAGTACGCCAAGCATATTTTTTGTTAAATTTTAAGGCTTCTAAAAAGTAAATCGACTACCAAGTTTGAACAAAAAATTTAAAACGGTAGATGAAATATCGCAAAAAAATAATTTTAATTTCTCAACTTTAACACCCTGTATCTCGTAAACTAAGAATCTTAGGGGCTTATGTACTTAATTTTTTTTGCGTCATTTGTCAAGGGCTATCACCTGTAAAGCGTTGTCGGTCGAGTATCGGAACACCCTGTATACATTTTTTTGTGGAAGTAATACTTTTCCAGATATTTATGCTAGAACGATCCAGTTTCTTTAAACACCGATTTTTGAATTGCCATATCTTCCTTCGTATTAATCGTAGAAAAATAAAAAAAAATCATTTTAATTGTTAGTCAAGGCCATATAATTAGTTCATATCAATTTTTACGTAATACCTATTAACAGAAATGTACGGTTTTTGTAATGAAAATCGTATGATAATTTATCGATTGCGCGACTTTTTTTTCTTTTTTTTCTTCCCCTCACATTATCTTCTTCTACGGTATAGTGGAGGGAGGAAAAGTAAAAGTGGTAAAAAATAACATACAGACTTTTAAGTATGTAGTGTCAAAAACACATTCCAAAACAGAAAATGAAAATTCGATTACTTCCAACCACTACATGAGAGAACATTCAAGAGTCGAAACTTTTAGGCAATAACATGCTATGATAATTTTTAAAATCGACCTGTTCGAGCGTTATTCTCGTTTTTCCAAAATATCCTAGGTAATTCGGGGGAGGATACACTTATTTATTAATTATTATTTAGCTGGCAACCATTTTTCTAAACAGTATTTTCGACTCAATCTCCAAAAACACAACACAACACAACACAACACAACACAACACAACACAACACAACACAACACAACACAACACAACACAACACAACACAACACAACACAACACAACACAACACAACACAACACAACACAACACAACACAACACAACACAACACAACACAACACAACACAACACAACACAACACAACACAACACAACACAACACAACACAACACAACACAACACAACACAACACAACACAACACAACACAACACAACACAACACAACACAACACAACACAACACAACACAACACAACACAACACAACACAACACAACACAACACAACACAACACAACACAACACAACACAACACAACACAACACAACAAGAATTAGAATAACTGTTTTCAAAGTTTTCTCAGACTTTAACAACCTACCTACAGATGTAAAAAATTCACAATCTCTTAATATCTTTAAAATAAAGATCAAAGAATTTATGACTACCAGATAAAATTGTCCAATGGTAATACTTTTTTTGTATTGTATTATATTCTTTTAATATGTAAAAATTTTAATGTTGTCAATCCAATGTGTGTTGTACCTATGTAAAAAAAATTTAATTCCTATTTTAATAATAGATTTACCTGCTAAATAGTTAAATAGAATAATTTTAACAAATTGTTTATTGTATTTTTTATTTTATATACTGTGAAATTTGTATCTTAGGGGTCCCTATTTAATATATTAAATAAATCTATAGATACATTTATCTAACTTTAGCCTTAAAAAAATGTGTAACATAGTTTCCATTTTTTTTAATTTAATCCAGTTTAAGTAAAGCCTATATTAATTTTAAAGAAATAAGTTTTGAAATAACAAATGAGTTTTTCCAAATAACAATTAAGTTTTTCCAGGTATCCCTGGTACTAATAAAAGTTTTTTAGTTAAAAAACGAGTCAGTTACATTTATGCTATTTGTCATATTTTATGTTTTCGAAAGCTAACTGGTTTTTCCTGTATCAAATTATGGTGATGCCTACAATTTTACGAGTTCAATTTTAAAACAAGCTATAAAGCACGTACTTGCAAATGTTGGCCCAATTCAAATAATTATTTTTTTAAATATTTGTTTAGCATTGAAAATCCATAGTGTTTTAAAAGAAATATGCTTCAAATACTTTACAACGACAAATAACAAGAAATACTTGTTGTGTTTTCAGTTATTGTCTATAAAACTAAATACAATATAAACAATACGTCTCTATTACTTTACTCCAAATAATTTTGATAATAACTTGTTCTTTTCTAACTACAATTTATATCTTCATCGTCATATATGACACCAACATCTCTTTTTATATTAATTAATATACTTAATTTAGTTTACGTAGATAGAGAATCTCGACAACATATCACCTATAACAAGTACATACAACAAGCAAAACGATTTGAAAATCAACCTATTATATTCGACTTCCCAATTCTGGTATCTACTCTTGGTTTCCTTAGTTGGGCCTTCGTAAGGTCCATAGCTGAAGGAGTCAATAGATAGACCATGCAGATATGCCACTATTTATCAGCAAAACAGAAAAGGTTTTTGACAACGAAACGTAAATTCCCAACTTCGGTTGGTGATTCCAAAGTCTTTGGCCACCTCTAGTCAAATTTTTAGTTTTGAAATTTACCCATGTACCTATCACTTGAAGCCATTAAGAAGCCTGGTACAAGATTTATGTGCTATTATTAAAGCTAATAAACCTATCCACACTAGCTTTTAGAAATACTAAATTTACCCATGTACCTATCAGTTGAAGCCATTAAGAAGCCTGGTACAAGATTTATGTGCTATTATTAAAGCTAATAAACCTATCCACACTAGCTTTTAGAAATACTAACCATTACGCGACCGCTTTCAAAATGATCGAGTGTTTTTTCCTTAAAGAGTATGTTATCCCGCTATTCAATCCTCTATTTAGAAAGAAGCGTTTAGCTACTATTTACCTTTTAATGCTGTTAATGCTTAGAACGGGCATGCGGAGACTGAACTTTCGTGTGAAAATATAATTATTTTATGTTGGCAGTATTGTTATTAGCGGGCTAATTGTATTATATTGGCAGAATTGTTCTTCATGGACAACACAATCATATAAAAACGGAAAATTGCATGTTTGAACTTTATAACATAATACCTCAAAAATAAATAGACGGGCCAGTGAACATTTCAAAAAAAGCCTGAATTATAAATTAAATTGCTTTATCAAATGCGAAGCTGTCAGATTTAATTTATGAATTTTCCTATGACCAACAGTTGACAATAAAATTAATAATTCTTATCTACATTATTTTTTGGAGGCTTATATATACAGGGTGGTCCTTAAGTAATTGTACATAGAAGTATGGTAGATTCCTCACTTTAAAATATTACGATTTAAACCAACTTGCTCTAATAAAATGTTGCTAATAAGGAATATACAGGGTGTTAATGGTTACATTTTAAGATTTGTTTTGTGCAATAACTTTAGCGTTTTTGGATATGTATACATAAAAATTTGGAACTGAGGATTTTTGGGCACGAGAAATCAGAATCTGATACTTACTTTGATGTCATTTGTAGAGGGCGCTGTTAGGCCACATTTGTGGCATAAATGTGCGATAAACCTTTTTGCTCTTTAAGTTAGCGCTATTCTTGTAGAAGAATATCAGAGCCACATTATTTTAATGGAAAAAAGCATACTTGTTATGAACCTTAAAACTTAACGGTTTACGAGATAATCGCATTTTAGGGATCAGCTGCATGATCACACTGGCCGGCAAATTTTTTTTTCTGGCCCTGACACTATTCTTGCTGATTCTTATGTAAAATGACCTCCTCTATCCGAATATGACATCAGTTTCCCCCCATCACCCACCGGTTTCGGGGGGTGGCGCCCCATCTATTTTTATTACTTTTCCATCATTTGGAGGAATGAAATAAAAACGGCGGGTGATGGGAGAAAACTGAGATCATATTCGGATTCAGGAGGTCATTTTACGTAAGAATCAGCAAGAATGGTGTCAGGGCCAGTGCAGCTGACCCCTAAAATGCGATTATCTCGTAAACCGTTAAGTTTTAAGGTTCATAACCAGTATGCTTTTTTTCTACTAAAATAACGTGGCTTCAATATTCTTCTACATTTTATCGCACATTTATGCCCCAAATGTGGCCTAACTAGCGCCCTCTACAAATTATATCGAAGTAGGTACGAGATTCTGATTTCTCGTGCACAAAAACCCCCAGTTTCAAATTTTTATGTATACTTATCCAAAAACGCTGAAGTTATTGCAAAAAATATTCAAAAGTTTCAAAAAAAACATTATTTTTTTCTGCAGCCGTCTTGAAAACAAAATTTTCGGTATGATTTATTAAATCGAAAGTACTACTTTACATAAATCGTACCGAAATAGTATATTGTGTCACAAGAGCAGCTCATGCAGCTAAAACGTTTTCTGCATGAATGACGCACAACTGTTTTTCGCATACCAAAAAAAAAACAAAAAACAGGAAAATATAACAAAAATCTTTAATTTTTTTAAATACAGACAGAATTTAATGAGCAACTTAAGTAATAAAATGTACCAATTTATTTATTATATATTATTTCCAGTCGTTAAACAATTCATAGGACTTTTCGTACCATTGCGCGTTGTCTTGCTAAGTAACAAATTTAGAAAAACATTACTACCTTCTTCTTGCAAGTCTGGTAGAGTATTGGTAAATTCTTCATCGCTGCCTGAATTACTATTCATTTTCACTAATTCACTTAATCACAATTATTCAGAATCAGAACGTATTATTATTTTACAATTTAGTTCTATTGATTCTACACTGACGTTTGATGAAAATGTATGTGAAACGTCAAAGTCAAAGGTACCTAGATAGTGAAAAACTACAAAAACATGTTCTTTATGATTTTTGCGGCCCAAGGCCCGAAAATATTACATTTGGTCTGATTTTTAGGGTTGATGTTATTCATTTTCAGATATGGTAGGCGAAAAATGCTATTTTCGGGACGATTTTTTCACTTTCGGAACGACTTCTTTACTTTCGGTATGATTCTGGTTACTTTCGGAACGATTTTGGATATCTAGTAGGCAGTTTTGACAATAACATGAACTTGTATTTTATTCTAACAGCGCCTGTCATGTAACATTGGTGTGTGTTTTTTCGCTTTTCAAATCAAAAAAATGGAAATAAGTAGTGAAATGATTCCACAGGGGATTAGTGACATTCATAATAGTGGTTGTTATATGTAATTGTCTAGATATATAAAGTTCATACGTTATTATCCATCGATATCCTTTTTAAAATACAAAACGGCTGCGGAAAAAATTATGTCCTGGCTCGTCCTGGAAATTTCCTACTCATCCTGCAAAATATCACTTTCGGAAATTGTTACGTAAATTGCTATTGTGGGAGATAAAAATTAAAAAAGAAAAAAACCGTTTTTATCGTTTTTCTCGATAATTTGGATAATGAAAAATAATCAATACAAAAGTTTTACAATTTTTAATATCTACAACTTTTACATTAAACTTTTTTCGATAGGATGCATATTTCAGCCACAAATCATAAAAAACCAATATCCAATCCTCAATTTGTATAATCAGTTACCCCACCCCCTTTCTGATCTTTTAATTTGTCCAATTTATTTATTTTTTATTTACTTATAATTTACCAAAAATTTTCCGACCATCAACATACTGCTAAGAAGTTTTTTGGCCCTGGTCTATAGAGGTATATACGAAGTTCAAAAAAGTAAAGGCTTCAAAAAATTCTTAAATAAAAAAATTAATTAAATTGCATTTTTTTCCACACGTAATGCTTCTTCGGATTTTTATTTATATAGACCCAGTTTGTAGCCACATTAATTTTCCATTAAATGAAGGTTGCAAAGACGGTATTAAAATTAAAATTGCTTTCTGAATTCCTCGTTCCTGAAACAAATAATTAACTTCCCGGCTTAAACAACGTTACCTTTGTTTAATCTGCAATGAAATAAGATGTTTCTTTGTAGACTGATCCAAACAACTAAGTAATTTAAACACGTGTGATGGATGTGACTAATTCAAAGACTTGGCCCCAAAACAAATACAGAGACAGATAATTAAACTTAATTTCATCTTATAAATCTAACGATATCGTTGTATTGGAATCCTCGAGGATGGCGTGGCCTAAGCTAGTATTAATACTTGATGAATAATTTTGTACGTACACAGAGAATAGCAGGTATCGCTGTTCAAAGCGATTATAGTGTTTGGTGAGAAATTGTATCAAAGCTGAAGTAATCTATAAAGGAAATCAATCGGCGTCGCATCTGCATTGCTGCTAGTAGTACGGCATACCGTAACCAGACTTTTTGTCACACAGAATTTTCAAGTATTTTTCATCAGTTCTCGGAGAATTGAGAAAAAATGTTCAGGGTGATAGATTTTTTTAGTTGGTTATCGCCACACGTCCGTTCTTTTGTTTTTTTAATAGAGGGAAGTAAATGTGTTGAGAAAAAATTGAGAACGGACTTTTTGAGTCACCCGCCAGGTTATAATGGATGAAAATTGGAAAATTAGTAACAGGTTGAAAATGGTGACATCGCCACATGTCCATTATGTTGATTATCGGTTAGTCTAGACAAAAAAGTTCAGGTTGACGGATTTTTTTAGTCACCCGAAAAGTCAGAATTGAAACGTTTCTGTTTCTACTGGGTAATTAATAATGTCTGCTAGAGTACAAACAATTTGTGGACCTATACTTTTGTCGAAAGACAATCAACTACCTCGGCATGAACATTTTTCAGGCAATTAATTACATCCAACACATCTTCAGGGATAACAGAATTGAAATAAAAAGTATTAGCGACATACATTGTTGTATAATTTTTGAAACTATTGCTAGTAAAGTGAGTATTTATTGCTTTTTGAATATTCGTTGCAAAGAAAGTGGCAAACAAATTAGCAATTTCGTATTTATTTTGTGTTATTTACTCATTTAAATCAACGGTATCATTTGTAGAATTCGAAGTATTGTCCATTGCTGGCCATTATCCTGCATTGAAGAAACTGGTCATCTTTTGAATCAATCCAAATTTCTTAATTCTTCATAAGACCGAAAATACTCGTCAGGGATAGCCAGAAGGAGCAACGCCTGGAGAATAGGGCAGGTGGCGTAGGATTTCCCATTTCAAAGTTTTCAAGTATGTCTTGACCACTTTCACAATATGAGGTCGAACATTGTGATGCTGCATAATCGCTTTATCGTATCTCTCGTTGTATTGCGGCCTTTTGTCTTTCAATGATCGCCTCAAACACTTAATTGCGTTCGATAACGATCGCTTGTGATTGTTTCAGGATGTGATCAGACAGATAAAGTCAAACTATGACTTCTCTAAAGCTTAAACAAAGTGAAAAAAAAATAAAAATAAAAAATTGTTAAACCATTTTAAACCGTTTTCTCCTTCTCGTGTCAAATTCCAATAAAATATAAACCTAAATAAATGCGAACATGGCTACATCGCAGTTATCAATATATATTTTTATCAGCTTAACAATGCAATAAAATAATAATAAAATAATTAACTGTAAAATAATATTATAGATTTAAATACTTTTATAACAATTAAATGAATCGTCCGACAATAACTTTTTAATTTATTACTTTCAGTTAGAATTATTTGCTTTACGAATCAATCAGTAAAAGTCAAACGTAAACGATCAATTTAATTATTACAATTCGTAGGTTACCACCAATTTTAATAGCTTTTCACTGACAGGATTATACTGATATCTTAGAATTTTATGAGACTGTTCTTTAGTGTAATTATCAAGATTATAGTCCATTTAATTTAATTCTTATTTTTGCCCATATGTTTAACAGTAATCCATTAGAGCTTTAACATTTTTCTCTCTCTAGCATTCTTTCACACCCTGTCCATGATCATTATGAATAGACAGGTTTTATTCCTTTTTATATAAATTTATGTGACCTCTTTCTATTTATTTGTACCTTTCCGAATTTCTTCTTTGCTCTTCAACAGCATCGAGTGCTTTGGTCATCGGCCTCGTGTTATTTGTTTGTTGTTTCTTTATTCGACAACTTAAAGGCACACTTAGTTTTGATATTCTTAGATTGATTTACTATGTTCTCGTTGAACCCATTTTATTGTCACGACCCATAGGCTAAACATATCACTTCGTTGGGCACGTCACGCTGACTTTGAGATAGTGCTGTACACACTATGACCCCTAGACAAGAGTCTACTATGACTCTAAGACAAGAGTCTACTACGACTCCAAGATAAGAGTCTGCTACGTCTCTAAGACAAGAGTCTACCACGACTCCAAGACAAGAGTACCTTTATTGTTAAATAAGCGGATATTTATATCTCGCGAATTGGGTCTGACGTGACCAGCTCAATGTTATGTTACTAAAAATATTATTATTGTTTATTGGAATCGCTGGTTTGATTATATAATTTACTTAATCTATATTTAAACACAAAATGGAAACTCGATGTACTGAGTGTTATTTGTTTAGCGTGACATGCCCCCCGACAGCTAAAGCCTCGACCCGAGCTTTAATCTTAAATCTATCCTACAAAAAAAGAGAAAAATAGCTAATGGGATTAACAGAAAAAGAATTAAAATGACCAACAACAATTCACTAGTCCGCACACCTTGTTTAGTTCCTAATCACTAATAGTCAAACACTACACATCAAGGTCTAGTTTTTGCACATCCAGCCTGAACGATGCGATCTGCTTCTGCTGCGTGGCTTGCCTTAGCACCTGGAGACTCGGATCTAGTCATAGCCGCTGCTTGGTTGAGAGCAGCTATGGGTGGTTCGACTCTATCTGGAAGCCTTGGTTCCAATAGTGGGATGGGACCGTCCGGGAATTGTTTCTACTGGGTTGGAGTATTCCGGTTATGGTTCCATTGGTTAGTGGGAACCCCCTGGCTTTACTGTACTGATTGACTCCCTCCTCTATGGTCTCAGCCTCGCTGAGCCGGGGATAAAGTGCCCATGGACATTATCTCACACATAAAATATTTTGCATAGAGAAAAAAAATTTCAAAGTGCTTAACCAGTGTCTCGTCCAGAACAAGTTGTAACCATCTACTTATGGATTTATCTATTTTAACCGTTCTATATCTATATATATTTTCACTAATATTATACGTAAAAAAAATCATTCAGAATTTGCAGTTAAAGGCATAGACACAACCATTTCACTCGGTCACAAGGCGATTTAACACAATCTTTCTCCAGGCTGACTGTTAGCCAAAACTACCAAGGGAATATCCTGCTTTAATAAATCTACGAAACTCCATGGGGGCATTGGAAACTTCTGTTTATTTAGAATGAGGCTACATTCATATCTGGCCAACAAAGCATTTTATAGTTTTAAATTCTTAAATATATATAAGTATATTTTAGGTATACCTAAGTCTGATAAATATTTCCATTTGCGTATGTGTATTATAATTGTGTAAAGTCCAGTGTTCCACCGCTGGCGCTGTTACAATGATAAGCAATATTTTTGAAATGGTATAAAATCATGAAATATGGGAAAAACATATTAAATCAGAGAAGCGTTTTATTAAAAAATAAAATCCTCATGGTTGGTTGGTCGGTTCAAGAGGCGAGCAAATGGACAAAACTAAAACTGTCCTGAGCCACAATTAGCGCTTTAGCGCCGTTTTGATACCACGATCGCGCGAACCCGAGCTTTATTTGGTTGTTTTATATCCAACTCGTGGTGTTCAGGAAATGTGTTGTTCCCGTAGGCCACTTACTGGATAGATCGGTGAGTTTATTAAGGAGGTAATTCCCGAGAGAACAATTCCTGGCCCTGGCCAGCGCTGGGCACTTGCAGGTGAAGTGCGTAATGGTCTCTTTTTGCTCGCCAATTAGCCAGTGTCCCGTGTAAACAACTGTAGCTCTAGCTGTGTCGTTCCTCGAAAGCTTCAGACGGTTATCCGTTTTGCTTTGGACGTAAGAGGGCCACGTTTGTCTGGCCGTCTTCCACGTTGTTAAGGCTTTCTACCTAGCGTCGGCTAAGGCTAGGAAGTGTAGATAAATATCTCATTTAATCGTATTAATTGAGGGTTCAACCCGTTCAGACATTGCCTCGTCCATGGGTGAGCCTCTCCTTGCTAATTCATCAGCGCATTCGTTCCCCGGTATGTTCCTATGGCCAGGAACCCAAAGTAACATAACGCGGTATAGGTTACTAATTAACGCAAGCTCCTCTAAGCATTTGCTAGCTAATTTCGATAATAACCTAGCAGCATTGATGGCCAAGATGGCGGCTTGGCTGTCCGTAGCTATCACCACGTTACGTTTCGGAGACTGATCGTGTGATTGGCTAATTTGGAGTGATTCCGAGTAAATACCTGTACCTACACCGCAGTCCATCTTTGAACCATCAGTCTAAATCACCGTGTCTACCTCACTCAATAGATTGTTGTTTTTCCATTCACCCCTATCTAGTATCTTAACTCTGAAACTCTTGCCAAGACACAGCTTGGGAATATCAGTGGACGCGGGCAGCATCTTCCCCACCTCCGAGCTGAGAATATTGCTGTGCCCATAGGTCATAGCCTGACCGCGCTATAGGTCGATATGTACTTAATATGAAGGTCGGTCGGGAGAAGAAAGAGGAGAGCATCCAGAGCATCCCGTGACGTTGATCTCAGCGCCCCCGTTATACATACGCATGCACTCTTCTGGACCCTACCAAGCTTGGTACGAAAATATTCCCTCCCTATGGCCGGCCACCAAACTATTGAACCGTATGTAAGAATGGGGCATACAACAGCAGTTTATATCCATAAAGCCATGAGTGGTTTTACTCCCCCGTTTCTTGCCTACCAAAATCCTCATAACAATTCTTTTAGAGCGTTCCTTATTGAAATCCCTTTAGTTTATTATCAGCAGTAGTTTTTATTTAGTGTTCTTGATTAGTTTATCTTCTACTATTATAGAAGCTTCCTATTGTATTCTTGTTTGAAGTTCAAATGCCTCAATCTCAATTAAATACATTTTGATGGATTGTTTAGGATTTCCCACTTTATTTTTATATTAAATCGTAAGTTGCTCGTAGGTCCATAAAGATTAAGATAGCTTCTCTCCTATGTTTATCACCCTTTTTATTGTTTGCAAAACTATAAACTTAATTATCCATTTATTGAAAAATGATATTAATCTATCCAGAACTGCAGTTCTTATTTTATTCAACACAGTAATTCTTCAGCTTACTTTTTATTTCTTAATCTTTGCAATTGAATGAAAATTTCTCCCCAACGAGTAGCCGCTGAAATTAGTTCTCCAGTTCCAGTGTTAGGCTTAAAATTCGGTACATTTAGTTCTGTCAGCAGAATGCTTCTGGTTAATGGTATGTGAAATGACAAAATTTATGGTGTCCTGGCATAAAAACGTTACGTACAGTCAAAACGGTGTTGGCTGGCGACGTCATTACAACATACATGGATTTTAACAGGGCTTTGTGCGAATCGGATAGCGTTCGGAATTTTGGCCACAACAGGATATAGTGGTGAGGTGATCTGTTTTTATCCTGTTATGTCATCGACAATGGCAGCGATTTAGTATCTTTCGACACGTATTTATTTTTAAATCTTACTTTGATGCGGATTTTTCGAATGAAAATTCTAATATAAAAGTAACAGAGTTGCCAATTTGATCATTTAAGGTTTATAAAATAACTTAAAAACTAGTATAATCACTATCCAAAATTAAATATTTTACTCTTGACGTACGTTTCGCTGGCGAGTTCAGTGGATTGATTGATTACCATTTAAAAGTCGTCAATTCTGTAAGTGGAAACTGGAAAAACCCGAGAAAACTTATTTATTAATTAAGAAGGAAACGGTTAAATTTCGTACAGACACACAAAATCTTAGTATAATGTATGCTAATTTATTCAAAAATCTGTAATTCAATCAGTGCTCCCACCTAGTGTATAAGGATAATATAGTAGTATCGCCTTACGGACTTTTATCAGTAGAACAATGTAAACAGATTGTAGATGGCAGCACTCCATGTGGAAACAAGTCATGTCTTTAGGTCACGTCGTTGCTTGAGTGAAATTATAATTTGGAATCTTCTTTTTTCATTTCTGCTTGTCTTTTGCTAATGTGTTATTTAGTTACAAAGAAATGGAATTGGAAGACGTATGGAATTGAAGGCCAAAAATAATCAATAATCCCCTTCTTATTTTATTATCTAGTATAAAAAATTATTAAATGTAAGAAAGCGAATTCGACAAGCCAGGGTTTGTGAGTAATTACTGACATTTGCGAGTATTTTACTAGTATGTAAGTAATTTTGTGAGTAAAGGGCAATTGTGAATAAAATTGCGAGTAATCAGTAATATACCTACTATCAATAATAGTAATTATGAAAAATTCTAATCTGATAATGTATTAAACCAGTTAAAATTTTAAATAATCTTTAAGTTTACGCGCTCTAGTAGTCATCAAATTTTGAAGCTTTTTAGATTACAACATGCTCCTATTGGTTACTTTTAATACTTCCCTGTTCAAACGCAAATGTACAAAGAATATTGTCCTAGCTCTATAATATTAAAATAGATCTTCTGTACAATTTAAAGACTGAGTCGGTTGTTGCTCTTACAGCACCAAAAAAAGGGATAAAAAATAAGGGGGGAGGGGATTAAATTTAAACCTACTGGTTAAGCTTGAAGCTAAATTTTGGAATAAAAAGCACTAAAACTAGAGAGTCAATGTTAAATCGAAATATTTTTTCTTAAAGTATGTATTTTTTGCAATAGTTTGGTTCGCAAGTCTATGGTCTCCCATCTCGGACGGAAAATTTGAGACAATTAAAAAATGAATAATATATTCCTAAAGCTTAGTATTTTATCTTTCATTTTATATCTTTAAAATTCTTTTAAGCTTAACTTAAGTTGCAGGAATTAAAATAAACAAAGAACATTCATTTTACTTCTTATATTAAAAATTACTCAAAAATATCAAGTTGAATCAATTTCTGAATTATTACACATTTACTTTATTTAGTTATTTAGAAAAAAAATAAATTTCTGATTTATATAAATAAATAAATAAACACTATTTTGAAAATAAATGTCGTCAAATGAATGCTGTCGTAAAAAAATGATTATTTTAAAACATAAGTTTTATTAAACAGAGACAATGTTTATCATTTTAATTATTTTTACTTCAAAAGTAGAAGCATAATGATGATAAGTGTACAGTTCGTGTAATACATATAGTAGCCCCAATTTAACAGCTTTAAAGCGGCGCCTTTGTTGCTACCAAAAAAACTTCTAACGTAGCGGCATCTTTTGAGACTGCCGCAAAGGATGCCGCTAAGTTGCCCAGGACCCAAAGACCAGTTAAACTATGATTTGATCGGGTGGCCGAGCGATTAGTCGCTTCAATTACATCTTAGTAAATACATATGTTTCTATTTTATCAACTCGAGAAATATTCTCTGGCTCCCGAGCTATATATTAAAGTAGAACACTCGACATCGACTTTAAAGAAATTTTTTAGATGGCTGGACTATGGATTACTTAAATTATACAAGAATTTTTTTGTTATGTCTTTATTAATTTAATATATATCTTCAATTTCATAAAAATCAGTGAGAATTTTAGAAATTATAACGTCCGTTTAAATTTTATATGAGAAAAAGAATTAAGGGGATTATAGTACCTAGGCGAATTTTCAAAAAATCATATTTTCTAAACCGTTTAAGATTAAAAGTTAAAATTCTGGTAGAATAAAGTAGGGATAAGTACCTAGGATCGTGTGCATACACAAGGAAGTACATTTATTCATAGTTGAGATATGACTACAAAAATTAGTAAAAATTAATATTTTTCAGCGCCTATGCACATGATCCTAAAAAACCATATATAGAATCCGAATTTCGAATTTGAGCCCTTAATCTTAATTACTTTACTTTCCAGAATTTTTTGAAAATTACGCATTTTTGGGGCTGATAATTGCACCACCTAGCGAAATATCACCGGAAACTATCGATAGGCGGAGCAAGTACAATCGGAATAACAATTGATACCCCTTCCGTGTTTGTTCAGTGTATCTTACGAAGTTACTGTTTATTCTTATTTCTGAATTTGATATTAGTGGAGCAGTATTTTGTTTTTATTATAATAGTGTGTTTTGTGAAATATGGGAAATAAGTTAGAAACATAAGCAGCTTAATAAACTTTCAATTAGTTCAATGAGTAATTTAAAAAACGGTAAGTTGATGATAAAAACAATTTTAAGATGCGTTGTTTTTTAATAAAAATAAGTGAAATAACGGTGATTGTTTCTTTAGGGCGGCATTATCACGGTGGAGAGAACCACCCCAAAACGTGAATCTGTTGAAGTTGAAGATACTGTATCTTTGGATTCTACTGTCAGTATTCCAGAATTGGATGATTCTTCAGATATTTCCATAGAAGTAGAAGTAACGAAAAAAGATTATATCGAAGGTAAACGAATAATAGACATTGCGTACTTCTGGAAACAGCTTCAGAACATAGAGAGCATTCTCCTTACTTTTCATGTTCTTTTCTTAACTGCCAGTTAATAAATGATGTCAAAAAAGGTTTTTCAACAAAGTTTGTAGTGGAATGCAACATGTGTAAAGTTAGATCATTTCTATATACCCAAAAAGAAGAAGAAGAAATGGATGTAAATATGGCAGCAGTATTCGGTAAATATATTTTATAATGTATCCATCACTTCTAAACAATATAATTTACATTTTACATTTTTTATTCAATTTAGTAATATTCAGTTGAGGGCCCATTAATTTTCATTGAAAAGCTAGTATCAATTGTAAATCACAATTTTTTTATTTTGAATGGATTTTAACGTAAATAGGTAAAGATAGAGAAAAACGATTTTTATGTCCCTATCTCAGCTTTTAAGTGCTACGTGATGATATTTGTTGTGGCATGAACAAATAAATTCGAATTTGTTGAAGCTCCTTCAATAATTTGACGTATTGTAGCAGTGTCACTGACAACTTGTGGAACTTTCTTATTTTGCTATTGATTTTTTGTTTAAACTTTATTTAACATTTTAAAGTTAGTACTTTTTCGAACTCTTTTGTTTTTAAACTTTTTGAATTAGTTTTATTAAATATGAGTGTTGAACACATTAATTTTAATTAATTTATAATTCTTGCTGTAAACTTGGTTTTGGAAGCAATAAAGCAATAATAATAATCGTTAATTTATAATAAATACAACCTCAAAATTATCGAGAAAATCGCTAAAAACTTTCTTTTGTTTTAATGTTTTCTTCCGCAAAAATAGTTTTTTTATGAAACTTAGTGAAAAAGTTTTTTTTTTTGTGTTTTAAATAAGTTGTAATTTTTTCACAGCGAAATATTTATTTTTTGATTTTATACGAATTTAAATTAAAAAAGCTTAATTTTCAATAGAAAAAGTTTGTTTATAAATTTTAATTTCTTTGACTTTATCAGTGCTCATTTTCTTCGTTGAAACCTCGACTTTAAGATGATATGAAAAAATGGAAAAATTAGGTTTTTTATTTAATTTCAATTCGTAGGGAGATAAAAATTATAAACGGTCTTTAGTGTTTTTCTCGTTAATTTTGAGGTTATCTTGAAAAGTGATTAATACAAAAGTTTTAGATTTTTTAATTATCTAATTTTTTGTTCCATAAATGATAGGGTCATCTCAACCTTGAAAAAATATACAAGACAGAGGTACTTTGCTACTGATTTTTTGTTTTAACTGTATTGAAGGTTTTAAAGTTTTTTGTAATTTTATTTATTTGTAAACTTATTTAATTATATTTTATTAAATATAAGTGTTCCAGAAAGTATGCAACGCATTAATTTTAATCTGCTTGTACTTAATCCGTCAAAATAGCGGAAGAAACCCCAATTAAAGTAATAAAAATCTATTATAAGACATAATCATCCGTAATACCTTTCTAAATTCTTAATTTATATTTGTAAACTCTGTACTGGTTTTTTAAATACACGATTACGGTTTTTTCAGATTGAGTGTTTTATTATTTTTTATTCTTTTGTGATACATTTCCATTTCCAGAGGGTACATCTAGTTTGGTCCAGTAACCCCCTCATAAAATGAAGAGTACCAGATGAATCATCGGTTCGTTCATATGTGTTTTTCAGAAAATAGGATTGTTTTATTTAAAATTATATTAGTACCTACTTACTGTTTTTTAAGGACTTACCTAGAAACCGATCTTTGGGTAATTCCAAATTAAGTTGATTGGTGTTAGAGAAGGGCTAAAAGATAATCTGATGTGTAGAAAAAAATATTTCACTCATAAAACTTTCAGCAAGTAAGTTTAAAAAACTTAAATGTTAAAAAAGTGTTTTTAAAGATAAATGAGCATTTATAAACAAAAATCCTGAATTCTAAAAACCAAAATCGAGAAAATTATTTAAAAGAAAAAATTAGGCAATTCGATAATAATGAATTTTTATTAAAAATATTTAGTGAATTAGTATTTTTTTAATACCTATTGATTAAATTAAAAAATGATAAGATTTGGTCAGGAATCATATTGACTAAATGGAATGAAATAACATTAAGTATTCAAAAAAAACCAATATGTAATATTCAGTAAAAAATATTTTAATACATATGAAAAAGGTGTTCTATCTGTAAAACAGCTGGACCAAGGGATATATTTTCAATAGTTACAATTTTGCCTATTGGACGAAACGATATACTTTAATTAGGTACCTCTTATGCGGATTATGGACGAAGCAACATTTTCAGAAATGTCCTGATAATGGAATATTTTACTGAAGTTTTCGACAGTCGTTTTAGATAAATCTATATTTATTGCATACATTTTTGAAAATGTCAAAGTTCATCTCACTAAAGAATCCCTCTGCATTTTTTACGATATTGTGTAATAAAGCGTTTTTGCGCTAGAGATGTTTTAATTTTTGGTGGTTTTTATAATGAATGATAAAGATATTACAATTCTTTCGTTCTCCGCTTTGTGTCCAACAGGCTACACGGTGGATTTGGTACATCACGTAACTTTTTCTTAATTATCTCGCTGACTATTAATGAAAAAAATATTATTTAAAAACCATTTTAATCCTTAAGGATGTACCTAAAAATCATTAGGAATAACTTTTTTTGAATTAATACGTACTTTTTATGATATTGTCGTGAATAATTTAATAATTTGTATATTAAACGGATTTTTGAGGCGAGAAGTAGAATGTTGGCAAAAACTTGTTTATCCTTGTTCGAACTTCGCGAGAGAGAAGCGATGTGAAAAATAGTCGAGGTACTATAATCACCTTAAAAACTAATGGCTTCTTTAGACAACTTAGATTTTAGGCAAAGACAGTTCATTTTTTCTCCGAACGCCTCGCTTGAATATTTGTATTCAGCGAATTCGATGAGGTGAGAGCGTATATTTCATAACCTCAAGAGAAAATTAGGATCTTATTATTGTCCTCATCCGACAACTCCTTTTACCTATAAATATTAAAGAACGCAATTTCCATTTGAATTTCATTTAACTTTTGCCCTAATTCCTATTTATGATTATTATCATCGCTTTCTGGGACATTCTTCCACTTCGAAAAATCGATGGACCATCTGGTTGTGGGTTTCGTTTTGGTACTTTAAGAAGTATATTCTTAAATCGATTTTTCCTTTTCTGAGATGCGTCATGCGTCATATCTACTAGTATTATCATCAAGGTCAGTATTATATTGTTATTATACTGTGGTTTTCTCTCCGTGCACCAGCTAATGGGCGCTTTCACATTTTGCGACACGACAACAACACGACAGCGACACGACACCGACACGACGACGACACGACACCAACAATGATTTTTATTTCAGTTTGCTGATCGTAGTGCATTAAACAAATTCATTTAACACGAATAAACAAAAAGAATTTTAAACAATAACATTCTAAAATTTAGGCGAAAACATAAAGTTCTTGATATGTTCTTTAAGTAACATTTTAAAATTATTAAGAGTGGTACATTTTTTTATAGATTCAGGTAGTTGGTTAAACTTTGGGTCTAAATGACCTGGGGGCCTTTGGCTCTGGCAACTGGGCAAATTACAAATACTAACCTCTTTTTTCTTTTCTGCAACTGACAGTTGATCATTGTTTAATAATATATAGGGGGTTGTGAATTTTGACTGATTAGTTTGATTTGTCTCATATTGTGGCAAAACTACTACCATCTAATTAACCGAAGCTAGAAAAAATCAGGTCCGGTCTTAAAAAATAGTTCGGTTTGTTCATATAAAACATTTTACCTTGTATATGGTTTTTGAAATCTCTAATAAGGATTTTACAAAGTACAGAAATAGACAACAAAAATGGCGGATTTATTTTTCCCACACGATTACTCAATTTCTTAGTTTTTTGTACAAAAATTTAATTTTTAATTACTAGTTCTACCACGTTTTAATTCATTTCGAGAATCGGCTTTCAAAGGGAACAAGCTGTTTTGAATAATACTAAAACATCGCCCTGTATAATATTTCTTTAGTGATTCATCGCTATTGTCATTTTTTGGAATTTTCAGAATTTCATTTCGAAAGAAAAAATATAGTTTGATCTTTTTAAATTTAAAGAAAAGAAAATAGAACATTAAAAATGAACGAATTTATTTATATTTTTAAGAAAATTTAAGAATACACAAGAATAGATAATTACATAAAATAACTTAAGGCAAAAAAAGTAAAACAAAATTGCATTAAAGAAATGTGGGCGGGCATAGTAGTTGATATTTTATTATTATTATTTTCATATTATTTTTCAATACAGTGATTTTTTTCAAGCAATTCAATTAAGGTAACTATCAAACTTAAAAGCCAAGTTAAAACACTTTAAGTAACTGAATTGAATTAATCAGTTTTATGTATTTATTGTTTTTACTAAATATCTTGTTTAAAAAATCGGAACGACACGAGTGGGAAGACGGCAGCCGGGGACGACACCAGCACGGCATGTCGTCTAATGTAAAAGGACTCCATTTATTTCAATGTAAATTCAACCCCACCGGCATCGTTGTCGTGTGGCTGTCGTGTCGCCAAGTGTGAAAGCGCCCAATCGATAACTTTTCTAGTAGTTTTTATTAATAAAATAACCCGGTTACTGATTTCTCCAGATTATATGGCAAGTTGTGTCTGACCAAATCAACCAAGTGATTACTGTAAAAAAAAGAAATTCAATTTTTGCGTTGACATTATATCCACGGGTTATATCCGTGAGATTAAATACTGAAATTTTATTGCACCCGTAAATATGAGAATTTTCGGGTAATATAGCCCTTCAAGGGTATAACGATTCAAATTAATTGGTCCCAAGTGCGCCATGTTGTGAACGGGGTTTATGTTTTCATGTTAAAAAGCTGTACTGGAGGTATTTAGTTATATATCTGTTCTTTGGTCCAGGGTTGCATTGCCAGCACACGTTCTGCGGATAGGGAATTATGAAGCGAAATGTGCCGAAATTAAATCAATAATGAACATTTAATCCTGAATTATTTATTAGGGTGGGTATTATGAATCGAATATTATATCGTTACGTATATAATTTTAATTTTAATTTAGTTATCAATTTGAATTTTTTCGTTGTGGCTACGGTAATATTTATATGTCATAGATATATTATTAGTGTCATGATAGATCTATCGCATATAAATATTATGAAATAATTTACAGTCATTACACGGTAATATTTATATGACATAACGTCGCTGTAGAGTGAAAACCACCTATGTCATTTTTTTATGAAACTAGTTTTATTGCTTAATAAGCTTGAAAAACTCGTAGCGCACTTCCTCACGAAACGTTTTAATTTAAAAAGACCTATAACACCATCTAATAGTCTACTTGATAAACACCTTTACCTACGGCCACTATAGAAAACAGGTAAAAACACACGGCATACAGCCTCAGTAAATAGCTCATGACGCACGGTAAACACAAAACCGTGCGATTTGTTTACTGTAAACAAAACGCACAGTTTATACATATAGTTGCCTTCAAAATAAGTTGGACAAATTGTTTTGATCGTTTTAACTTACTGGCCTATTCCTTGAAAAAGAAAGTGTTTTTATAAATCGTTATCTTATCTGTAGAAAAATAATGTATAAAAAATATATATGAATGGCATTTCTTTAGAAACAAAAACGGTCAAAACATTTTGTCCAACATATTTAGAAGGGCAACTATAAGTTGGTAGTAATCGCGTAACCGCCCGTCATCACCGTAGCCATAGCAACTGTCAAAATCAAAATAATAGAAACAACCTTTTTGAAAGACAAATAAGTTTTAGATAATAATAATTATAAGATATGAATATGTCAAGTGATAGTGAAAACGAAAATTTAACTCCTCCCAACGTCATGGAAATTTACTGCCAAGTAAATCCCGCGAACGCTACGAAAATTGTTACAGTAGATTCATGGACTGGAGACTAAAAAATAAGGTGAATTCTTTCTCCGAAAATGTTTTGGTAGCATATTTTCAACACCTATCGGAAAAAATGAAACCTAGCTCTCTATGGTCCTTTTACTCAATGCTTAGATCGACTCTAAACATAAAAAACAACATAAATATAGAAGCCTATTCCAAGTTAATCGCGCTATTAAAAAGGAAATCGGATGGCTTTAGAAGCATAAAATTTAAAATTTTGACGGCCAAAAATATTCAAGATTTCCTCGAAACGGCTCCTCACAATCAGTACTTGTTTATGAAGGTAAAACATGTCCACTAATGCTATATTCTACACTTACAGTAATTTTTATTTTTAGACTGTTCTTATAATTGGCGTGAGTGGTGCATGCCGAAAACAGGAACTGAAAGATATGAAAATTGATGATGTTGAGGACACAGGAAAATCCTTCATTATTAAAATTCCAAATACAAAAACCAATATTCAACGTTCTTTTGTGATCTCTGACCATTTTTATTCTAGAATTAAAAAATATTACACTTTACGCAAGACGGTACTAAAAGAAAATTTACCATTTTTTATAAAATATACAAATGGAAAATGCACCAAACGACCCGTTGGGATAAACAAATTAGGCAGTATACCAAAAGATATTGCAACATTTCTGAAACTAGAAAATCCTAATCGCTACACAGGACACTGTTTCCGAAGAACTATTTTAGTTGACACTGGCGGGGATCTCTTGGATTTAAAGAGACATGGTGGCTGGCAATCGTCTTCAGTAGCGGAAGGATATGTTGACGATTCATTAAAAAACAAAGAACTTACTTCATCTCGAATATCCTCCGCTATTTTACAAAATACAACCTCAACAACCGCAACACATGAAAATTTTACAATGACTTATGACTCAACAAATCGAAATACATCCAATATATTTAATAATTGTTCAGTAACCATAAACAATTATAATGTTCCTAATGGTAAATTGTAAATTGTTTGTTTATAAAAATTCTTACATTCTTACAGGTTGCTATTATCGGGGCATATTTATAAATATTTAATAAATTTTCAATAAATTTACTTTTAATTATTGAATGTATTTAAAATTTTAATAAAATTGTATTTGTTGTATAAATTGCTGGGATATAGTATTTATTTTTTTTACTAGTATCTTTGTTTAATTTTAAATTGTAATTTCTATTACCAACCTGTACTTAAGTATATGTAACAATTTTTAATAGGTATGTAACAATTTGTTAATGTACCAAACAGTTGTTTGGTAAGTTTCAATAAAGTTTCAAAGTTTCAATAAAGTTTCAAAGTTTCAATAAAGTTTCAATGTTAATAAATAAAACGATATGATAATATATCCTCTATAATTTTGTAAAATTGTTCGAAATAAAATTGTTAAAAAAATCTAAAGATGCAATAACTAAGTCCAGACTTTTGGCACACTGTATATGGCCGTAGGTAAAGTATAGTACGTAATGCGTGTTGTAAAGCAATTACGCACTCATGGAATTACGCACTCGCCGCTACGCGGCTTCGTGCGCAATTTTTCCATTCGTGCGTAAAATGCTATTTACAACACATATTACGTAATATACTATTACATTGCTAACGTATCATAAGTAAATCGGTTTTTATTGCCTCGTGTAAAATTTACCTTTTCGAACATACATGGTTTTCACTCTACAGCGACGATATATGACATAATAAGTTTGTATGTAGAGATAGTTTCCAACAGTTGGTGATTCGTTTATGATGCGCATTCCCGATTTCCAACGGTTTGGGCTGTGACCACGCCTACTAATTCAATCTGCACATTGTGACGTAATGTATTCTTCTTAAAATAATCAAGCTCTACCTATAATAAAAGTATGATGATTTGTTTTCAAGATGATTCATAAATATTTCTGCTAGACGGCGATATAAGTTTGAGCCCATAACTAACTGAGGTTTGTTTGGAAAATTTATTGTTGAATTCAAAGAAGTTCTGATCCAATATAAATCCAAAATGAAGGCGATGTCTGAATTGTTCGATAACAAAAGATTCCTAACCATTAGGGAACAAATTAGCGGCGTCAAGGAATATAAGAAAGGAGTTGTCGTGAAATGTGATATTTGAAATTTTATTAGATACCACTACTGAAGTTTTTATGGAAATTTAATTATGAAATTTAATTGGAATTCTTAAAGCTTGATTTAAAATATTACCTATTTTAAGAAACTGGAGATCAAATATAAGTGATAAGAGGTCTAAGTACGTTGGCTTCATGCATGTTTAGGTAAGTCGTATAAAGGAGGTAAAATAATTTAATAAATAAAATAGTAGTTTATGATACAACGACGAGAAGTCTTACTAACTAACGTGTCAGCCGGCAAACTCCATAATTGTCTGAAAAAGAAACTTGTATACATGTCGTCCGCGTTATCATACAATATTTTTTATTCAAATATAAAAAATATTAATAAAATAAAGAAATATACTGGTTTTACTTATAAATATATAGTTGGCCATTGTCAATGGATCTTGTGTTAGAAAGTGTAGTACGGAGCTACATTCATTGCATTTGTATAGTGTAAAAAGTACTAAAATAAATAAAATATACACAATACTTTTCGAAGCAAAATAGCGTCAGTGTTATTAGAACATTTTTCATTGGATTTGAGGGTTGCGAATAGCTGATCGGTTCTGTCAGTGCAATATATACACTACACTAAAAAGCAACAGTACAAACAAACAAGTGTAGGAAATGTAACAACATATTATAACCTACAAATGTCACTTGGTTTTGTTTAAAACCAAAAATCATAGCAAGTTAATGTTATTCCAATAAGAAAAGAATAAATGGCCAAGTTTATTTTTTAAAACACACCAAATATTATTGAACACAACTATTAATTTAACGCTAAAAGAAAAAGGTAAGTCGAATATATTACTTTTGCGGACGTGGACTGAAAAAATCTTTTTGTTATTATGCACTGTCCGGAATTTGACGTTTTTTGACATATTCGAATAAATAATACTTATTATTGCATGTTTCTATAGTTTCTAGTTTTTATTTAAAAAGTTATTAGCAACTAAATTTCCTTTTTTTAACATCCTTTTATTGCACTTATAGCAATAAAACAAATTTCAAAAAATTAAAGCTGTCAAAATAAAATATTATTATTATTTTTTCTATACAAAAAAAGTTACTGTTAATATACAGAGTGTCCGGTTGGTAAACGGAAATATTTTAAAGGTAGGTAGGGGTCACAAAGGCGATTCTAAATAACCCATATATAATGGGTCTCTTGGCTTCCATAACCGAGTTACAGGGTGTTTTATCAATTATGCATAATTATTCATTTGGCCAGAACTTTTGAATCACTTAGTATCTTTTTTCCATTTTTGAAATATTGAGAGATATGAAAATCCAGGTTCGGCTTTAGGAAAAATTGAAACATATTAAAAATATCAAAACAAAACCCTGTATATCACAATTTTAATATGTCCATTTTAGATTTGAATAGAGGGGAAAAAACTGAATTGAAACAAGTTGTTGTTTTTATCCCGCCACCGATTCGAATTGGAAAATTTTAAAAGTCAAAGTAAAATTTTCATTTAATTTAGAAAAAACGTATTATGAAACTCATTTTTTCTTTAACAATTTTAAAAATTCACCGTATCATTTACCTATTTCTTGTTTATTTGTCTTAAAATAATTTTACACTGTACTGCTGTACCTGCAGGCCCATACTTAGGAGAAAATATTCAATTAGGTATTTATTTTTTGAACGCCCAGTATAAAGTAAAGCGGGACAATACACGCTTAGAGTAACTAATAAAAATGTATTAGTAATTAGCGAAATTGCTCAAAATGTCCACTATTTTGTTTTATGCACTTTCTTGCAAGTTTAAATGTCCCTTACTGATTTTCTTATAATAAATGGATTGTTTCTCAATTCCTCGCATGCTTCCTTAATTCTTTGAAGCAGTTCTTCTCTATTGTTTATTTCTTTAGAATACACCTTGGATTTCAGGTATCCCAATACAGCATAATCCACTATGCTAAAATAAAATTATACGAGGTGATCGAAAAGTAATCAATTTAATATTTTGTTTAAAGTACGGATCTGCAATATTACTTAAAATGTTTTTAAAACGGACAAATAATAAAAATATGAATAATATAGGACTATCTGTATGTCGAAAATAAATCCATTTTGAATATTAAACGATAAAAAAAATAATTTCTCTTTTTTTTTCTCTAAAATTTTACTTTGTCTCAAAAAAAAGTGCATAAAACAAAATAGTGGACATTTTGAGCAATTTCGTTAATTACTAATAAATGTTTGAAGAAAGTTGAAAGGGATATGAGTAAAATTATAGATTGTTTCAATCAAAAAAATTAACACTGAACTTTGAAAAAACTTCGTTCCTACCTTTCGCTTGTTATTCTTTTCACCCCCCCGATTTCAACTACCTGGAAATAAAAAATGCTGATGGTATTAATCAATTGAAGTCTTCAGAATTTGTTAAATATCTGGGTGTCCACATTGACAGACACATTAGATGGGATGTCAATATAAACAAAACTGTAGTTACTTTGATGAGTATCATACTTACCTAAGCACAAGAATATTTAACAATATCTCTAGAAATATCAAAGAATAAAAAAATACAAACCAACACCTTCATGAAACAGAAAGAAAAATAATACATAATCTAATAGACCAGAATAAAATTCCCTAAAGTAATACTTATTGAAAAACAAAAACATACTAATGACATTGTCCCAAAAATTTTATTAATTTGTTCACTGTATATTATTATTATCATTATCAACCACTCGCTGGCTTCTTAGCCTTAGAGGTTCTTTTTTTTGTAGTTTTGATTAATGTTAATATTTATTTTTTTTGAAATAAATGTATTATTATTATTATATATGGAGTTAAAAGGTAAATATGTATAATAATAAAAATTTTATTAAAATAAAATAACGTGTTCCTTATTAGCTTAAGAATGTAACTATCGACTTTGTAATCAAACAAATGATTGTCCTCGTCTTACTGACAATATTTCCTTAGGAAATTTAACATCTTGAAAAGCCCTTAAATTCTTAAAAATTATAACAAAGCAAACCAGAAGTGTGTCGGCGCCGTTTCAAATACATTTACCTCGAATAAAAACATCCCTTGATAGGAAGACGCTTTTCTTTCTTTCCATTTTTTCCATTTCTATAGTCGGACACATTTCGCACTCTGATACCATCTAGAATAATGTTTTTTGTCGAGTTTTATATTGTCACCTTTTTCGGGTTTATGTCTTAAACCCAAAATCTTTCCAGATTTATTGACACAATCTCGGGGATAGAAAAATTACAGTTTGTTCAAGCAGGGTCGGTGCAAGATCAATGCAATACCGTTCAAGTGCATATACAAAATTTGGCACGTGATAATTGGATTTGTTGTTTATTTTACTGCTAAATATTTTTCTATATCGGTAATATAGCCAACTATTGGCCGACATCTACATCATAAAATACGAGTATACGTTTTTATTTTTAACCATATATGTAATTTTGACATTACTGACTTTTTAAAATTTTGGAAAGGTCACATTACTGTCTTTTATTTCACGTTCCCATTTCCCGTCCCCATTTTCCATTGCCCATTACGATTCCGAACATTGGCGACCATCATCGCTATACGTCTTCCTCAATTTTCCACTTTAGTTTGTTTGTTTTTGCTGGTGCCCGCCGGTTCGTATTCTGTTTAGCGTTCTCCATGTCCTCCAGTCCAAATGTGACCCCGCATACAGGATTTCGTTGATAGGGAAGTTGTCGAGCGGTTCCACGGTGGCACATTTTTCCTTGATTTGAGCATTTTCCGTTGCTGTTCTTGGCCATAAAGGACATGGCGATCGTCGAAGGTTTGCTTAAATTTTTCTACGTGCTCTATACCCATTCTTCTTCCACTTGGTTCTGCGAAGCCCGCTGCTTTGTACAATTGATTGATTGGTGTTGGTTTCATGCAGCCAGTAATAATCCTGCAAGTTTGGTTTAAGGCGATATCGACCTGTTTTGCATAGCTTGATCTGTACCAGACTGAGCAGGCATATTCTGCAGTTGAAAAACAGTGGGCTTGTGCGGATGTTCTCAAGACTAGAGGTTTTACACCCCATTTCCACCCCATAGCAACTACTTTTTGTGTGGTTTTATGGCAGTGCTGTTTGTAAGTTAGTGTTCTATCCAAGATTACACACAGATACTTTGGTGTTTTGGCGTATTCTAGTTCTTTGCCCTCCCAGGACACGTTTAGTTTATTGTGGGCCTTATGGGTATTTAAATGGAAAGCACTTACTTGAGTTTCCGATGGATTCGGTTTTAGCGAGTTTTTTCAATAGTACTTGGCCATAGTTTCCTTACCTCTATCTCTCCGAATGTTTGACCTTAAACTGTGATAACTAGGTCGTCAGCGTACACGTAGTGTTTGGCGTTTTCTGTTATAGGCTGGTCATTGGTGTATACATTAAATATAGTGGGCGCCAAAACACTTCCTTTTGGGAGACCGTTTCTTTGGATTCTCCAGCGGCTTTTTTTATTTTGAAGTTCCACATAAAACTTTCTGTTTTGGTGTATTGATTGAACTGCTTTCGTTAATTTGTAGTCTTTTGTGGTTTTTTAGACTTTGATAAGCAGGGTTTTATGATTTATTGTGTCATAGACGGCTGTGAGATCGATGAACACAGGTCCTGTTATTTTGTTATTTTGGAATCCCTCCTGTATGTGTTCTGTATGTGTACCTGACCAGTGCATGATTTTCCAGGTCTGAAGCCTGCCTGTTGGGGTATTAACGTAGAGTTTGAAGATGATAGCGATGATAGTGGGCGGTAGATATTTGGTAGGTCGGGATTTTTCTCAGGTTTGGGTAAAGCAATTACCTTTGCTCTTCGCCACATTTTGGGTACTGTGTATGATTTTAAACAGTTGTTAAGAAGGGCCAGTAGGAGACTCCGTTTTTCATGGTTTTTATTGCTTGGTTATGTTCTTTTATAGTAAAACCCTCGCCCAGCAGGTTAGTTTAATTGCCAGCGTCTCTGATTAGGTTCTATATACTTGTTTTCTGTTGTGTTTTCCCATTTAGCAGTAGCTGTTGGCCTACTAGGTTTGGTGTAACATTGGTTGTTTGTTTCGGTGCTATGGGGTCGCCGCTTAGTTTCTTGATTGTGTTCCAGGTCATCTTACTACTATGTGTCGTATCCATTTTCTCCAGCCACTTTGTTTGTCTTGCTTTGCTCAGTTCGGTTAGCAGTGCTGAGCCGCATTCGATGGTATCGTCGTTAAAGAGATTTTCTTCATAAGGGAGTGAATTGCAGGGCGTATATTATTATTATAGAAAAACTCCTCGGCGGCTTTGCTTAAAAATCTTAAATGTTCTGCCTCGAAAAAACACTGGACTTTTTAGGATTAAAACCAACATTCTGGCGTTTTAGAATTGCATACAGCTTTGCGTGTTTGGAGATGTTAATCTTTTTCTTAAGTTGTATCATTGATATTGTCATGCTGTAAGTAGTTGTTTTTTTTGTTTCGCCAATTCGCCAAAATACGCTAGCAAAACTGTTTCTGATTCAAAATGTTTTACTTTATGTTCAGTGCACCAGTTTTGGTATTCGTGATAAGCTTTCGATACCTTATCCTACTTTTAGTTGGTAATAATCTTTCTTGAATGTTTTCAGCCATTCTTTTTAGTCCCGGTGGAGTATCGCTTATGGATTCCTCTTTATCTGATATCATACTTTGCAAAATCTTGACATGTTATGTTGCTTTGTTGATTTTGATATTTTTTTGTTTATAACATAGCAACCGTTGATTATATTATTTATAATGTGGCAGGTTTTATTTTCTTCTTTCAATATTTATGACAATGACGTATAATTTACTTAAAAAGATTGTCACAAGTTTTTTTTTGTATTTTTTAATAACTTATGGTTAAAACTAAAATAGTATACAATCCTCGGCAGGAAATTTATTACTGTCGAGAAATTATATAGTTTATCGAGACACGCCTCGGAATATAATATACTATTACCTTTAGATCACGTTATATACTCTTAACACAATCACGTTTCCAGTTAATGTAAAGGATATATAATGATAAGTGCAGTTGCAAGCTGTTGATATTAATAAAGTACATTCGCGTAATTTTACCTACGCATACAAGCACTTCTTCTTTTTATAGATATCTACTAAAGCCGGTCCTGTATTAGATATATCTGAGTCTCAGTAATGTTTCAAAAAATGTGGAATGGAAGTTACGAATCCTTTCCTATAATTTAAACTTACAATTCCCCAATGTAAAATTTATAGCATCTTCTTCCAATATGGCATTCACTTGCGAAATGCAGTTTTAGAGATTGAATTTTTGTTATTGTTTTATGTAATTTTTTTATTTTCCATTTCTATAACTACCACAGAGATGGATATATTCAGTATTTTTAAATATGAATTTAAATTACCCCATTTTATTGTCAGAATCGAGTAATATTGGATAAAATAGTATTTTATGTATCAACTATATTCTGAATAAAAAAGAGGAGTGCAGTAAAAGTAAGGATATAGCGTCACATTCCATAGGCGTACTTTGCAAAATAATAATAAAAATAAACCAATAAATAACACGGAGGATAATATGTTGTTAATGGGATTAAACTTTTTTTAATCTCTTGGCGTTCAAACACTTAATAAAATAATAAATAAAAAGTTCAAGAACCATCTTTAAAAGTCACTGATTTCACTATAACTACTCGTATTATTATCACTGTCTTTTCTAAGGTTTATTATTATAGGGTCTATTAAGTTTTCCATTGCTTTATCCAGTTTCCAAAATGAATTTTCCACTTTTCTCAAATGTTCTCCATTTATATCTGAAACTGCCTTGAAAAACAAATTTTGCACATCAGGTAATTTAAATGTTGTATTGTTTTCAGAAACGTAACCTTTTAATTGTGACCAGATCAGTTCAATGGGATTTAACTCTGCATGGTAAGGAGGCAATCTGAGAATTTCAATTCCTTTTTCTCGGGCCATCTCATCTATAATATATTTTTTGAATTTGTTTTTATATTGCTTTGCTATTTTTTAGCAGGACTGATAATATTTTTAGAATGAAGCCATTTTTAAATATATATTAATACAAAATTCCGAATCAATTAAAATACATACGATACGGCTATGAATAAATAAAGTCTGACTTATCTGTCAAAAGAACAGGTTTATTACAGTAAAAACCATGGAAACATGATTAAATCAAAAGAAATCTTTTATTAGGCCGATCAAATGTATTAAAATTTCCATTTTAACTACAAATAAGCATTGAACAATTACTACTCCCTTCTTCTCTAAACTATAAGCCTTTTTTTATTTTGCATAGTAACAAGCAAATATGTTGTGGTTCTATTAAATATTCACTTAGTACGTAAGTATCCTCACAAAAGAAATTCCTGAAGTCTAATGTTTTTTGTCCAGAATCCTTAAACACAGGATTTTTTTATAATAGAAAAAGTCCCACTGTTAATCTTGAAAAAGGTGTAGGGTGTTCGATTTTTTCTTAAGTGTGGTAAAAGGATACACCATGTTATTTTACTATAATTTTTTAATGCACCCCTAAACTGTATTGATATATTCAGAACTTCTTTAGAAACAATCTATTGAACAAGTCTAGGTAAGCTTTAGCATATCTAATGACATAGTTTTCCTAAGTTGTCTGATAACAAAACAAATACTACTTATTTCAAATAAGTGCACGATTATTTATGTGTCTTTCCCAATTAAGCACTTAATCAAATGTTCCTCAAAACCATTATTTGAATTACCTGTTGTGTAGATCAATGTTCAATTTTTATTAAACTATGTACGAATATCCTACCATCTATCAGCGAAACTGATATTGGAAAATACTGAATGAGAATAACAAGATTAACGAGCAATATTTTTCTATTAAAGATTTGGTTTTTCTACACAACACGCACTGTGCTCTGCTTTTAAAACATTCCACTAACTCAAACGGTTTCATCCTATCGAGTCTTCTCACTGGTCCACTTTGGTCTATCAGTTGGATTGCTTCTTATCGTGGTTGTAAAGCCGTCCTTCATGCTTCTTTGCAAAACTTCTTACTTCGTCTACTGCCATCTCTACTTCCAGGTCCCTGTGAAGGTCGCCGTTTCTTACATACCAAGGGGCGTTGACATTGCCTCTCGGTACCTTGTTCTGTAATCTTTCTATGACCTGGATATTGAGAGGCACACCCCCAAATTTGTATGCCATATGTCCCACAGGCTTGCTTTAGAACCTGCTTGTATGTCATCAGTTTATTCTGGGTCGATAGTTCAGAACGTATTTATTTCCAGTCAATACAATTTTCTGTATTTAAAAGTTCATGTATGCCTAGGTCTAGATACTTAGCCATGTTTGCATATGGAATAATATCATTGTTGATAGTTACTGGTATTTGACAAGTGTGTATATTCATAAAATTTACATACAGTGATTTATTGTCATACTTAATCTGGTATATTTAGTTTAATTTTTGTTACCTTTCTATAATGGACATTCTGTTTTTACAAATACATGTTTCACATGCGTGTCTTTTCATAATTTATCGGAATTTTATCAAAATTTATTATTCAATATTCTATCGCCATTTGAATTTAAAAACTGTTGTTGATTAAATATCAGTTCGATTTCGTTAAATTGCTTTTAAAATATTCAGTAAGCAATTTATACGGATAATTGGAAAAGCACATAAACATCCAACTCTTTCTGTTTTTATGAAATCGAACGTGACGGAATACTCAACATTGGTTGCAACTCACTGATTATTTATCAGTTTTAATCTCGGGGGTGAGAAATGAAACAACCATTTATCGAAAGCGATCCTGGGTACCTAAAAATACATTCAGAAATCAGGTTTTAGTTTTTTATTTAATAAAAGCGTGGCACGTCATTGCACCGAGCTAACATTAACCGATAATTGATATGGAACTAGAACTAGTGCATGCAAAAATAATAGGATGCCATATGAAGACCATAGAATGTAGGATCGAACAAATAATGACATGTGTAAATGAGGCATATACATTATACGCCACTGGAGATGTTTAACAAAATGATTTGGCGCGCCTCTGGTGAATATGTGCCCAAATTTAAAAAAAAACTAATGCCTGTCTTGGAAAGTCTCCTATTAGTCCAGTTACGATCATTTATTGCGTAGGGGTGGATACATTCTATCACCATTTTAACAAATTAGTAGCACACAAGCTTTCAAGAGAAGAACCATTAATAGCAAATATTATATGGCGTTATTGGTGCGTTTGAAGGAAGAAATTGTAAAAAAATGACCCCAAATGAAGAAGAACAAAATGCTCTTTCACCACAATGCACCGTGTCACAAGTCGTTCGCAACAGTTGCAAAATTTGACGAGTTGCACTTTAAATTACTTCCCTATCCATGGTATTCTCAGGATCTGGCTCCCAGTGTCTACTACCTGTATGCTCAAGGGAAAGAGATTTAGCTTCAATGAATAAGGGATTGCCGAAACTGAAGCCTATTTTGATGCCAAAGATAAATCGCTTTACAAAAAATGAAGCGTTAAAATGAATGCCTCAGTCTTGAAGAAAAATATTGTAACGAATCTATTTTTCTCTGTCCAGAAAAGATTTTTATTTGGCTCACCCTATACATACTTTTAAATCTTTCACGGACTAAACGCCGTTCAAAGCTGGTATTGCGCGAGCCGTAAATTAAGTCGCCTGGGAAGCGATTTTTGCGTGGTAAGAGCCAGTCACGAAGGTGAGACTTTAACATTTTAAAATGAAGAAATTCATTATTTTACTGCGATCGAAAGAAAACAGTCGAATACAAATTAATTATCGCCTTATTCGCCGTGTTATTTTAAAACTAAATAAAATCATCGTATTTTGCTCAGAAAACGCGTTTAATTTTTTTTTTACTCATGCGGGAAAAGTACTTTGCGCCCGCATTTTCGGGTGCAAAATAGCTGTTTGGCTATTTAATTTAGCTTTTGTTTTCTTTTCACGTCCGAAAATAAATACTGGTTACCGTTTTAATCGTGCCGAATGACGTATAGATAATTTTCAACGCTTTGGGCATCTTGCCTTTGTTGGTTGCTTCGGCAGAACCTTTAAACAATATCTACCCATTGCGAGGTTAGGTCGCCGTGTAATAATTTTCAACGTTTTGGGATCAGATCTTGTCTTTGTTGGTTGCTTCAGCAGAACCCTTAAGCTATATCTACCCACTGCAAGCTTAGGTCAACGCGTTATAGTTTCCGGAGTCTTTGGACCAGATCTTGCCTTTGTTGATTACTTCGGCAGAATCCTTAAACAATATCTACCTGAGAGATTCGACCGGATTGTTTTAATATTAACAGGTTCAGGACTGATCTTGTCTTTGTTGGTTGCTTCGGCAGAACCATTAAACAATATCTCTCCTCTCAGGGCTTTTAAAAAAGTAGGTAATAAGTTAAAATAAACTAGTCTGAGATCAACAAGAATACAGTATCTCAACCTGAAGCTGCCTGTGCCCCTAACACGCCTTTTCTAAGGGTTGTGGAGCATACCACATTAATAAACTGGCGCCCGTACTAAGGCGTCACTCGTAAGGCGTAATTTTCTGTGTGGCAAGAAAAAGCCTTACAATATGTTGAATAAAGTCCAATTTTGCCTAAAACTTGTTATTTTATTAGTCATACTACGAAGTGAGTATTATTCAAAATTCTATAGCCATTTGAATTTAAAAACTACTGTATTGATTATATGTCAATTCGATTTCATTAAATTGCCTTTAAAATATTCAGAAAGCAATTTATACCTACTGATGATTGGAAAAAGACAAAACCATTCAATTCTTTCTATTTTTATGAAATCGAACGTGATTGAATCAACTCTGGTTGGACTCACTGATTATTTATAAAGTTTAATCTCGCGGGTGAGAGCTGAAACAACCATTTAAACGAGTTTGGACATCGTTTTGAAAATAGATACAGTCAGAAGGGAGTTACTTAAAACCTAGTTTTACTTTTTTTATTAACTCGAAACGTAGCACTTTATTACACAGGATATCCAGAGCTAACATTTACCGATAATTGATCCGGAACTATAACTAGTGCGCGTAACAATAAAGTGATACCAAATAAAGTCTCTGGAGTATAACATAGAATAAAGAATGGAGATATTTTTAATCCGGCTTATGCTATAATTAAAAGTATGTCATATTTAAAATTTTTGTAGAAATCTCGTTTAAATTATGATATGAAATTATGCAGTTTTGCAATTATTTGTCATTTATATGTTTTTTAAATAACTACCTTTTATTGGATATTCTGGGATTGAAAACTATACCCTTTTGTGGTGTTTAATCTCATAATAAACTCCAGTCTTTGGTTTCATCCTACTAAGACATTTCCTTCACTCAAATTTAATTGATATATAATTATGGACTTCAGATAAATTTTTTATTTTTTTAATCACTCTTTTTTTCTTTCAATTTTCACTTGTAATGTCCCTAATGCTTGGATTATTTCCGGTTATTAATTCAAGCAAGTGGGGGGATTTTAGTAAGACTATTTCCCTCGTCTTAATTTCCACCAATTACAAACGCGCAATTTTTAATTACAAATGGTTTCTAGATGAAAAAACTGTATGACAGCTCCTGTCAGCAGTTTTTTTCGAGTTTACCCGCGGCAAAACTTGACAGCTGTTGTCACCAAAAATTACAATACCTTTAATAACAAGTAATTATGGTCTCCTAGGACACCATAAAACGACGCTAAACCATTTTTTTTATTTTTTATTTTTATTGTCAATAAATTTGCTAGTCAGCTTATGTAGTGAAAATTAGTCGCTTTGGAAGTGATTTTATGACTAATATTGATCTGGCGATTAAGAAAAGTGTACCGTACAATACCGTTAAAACCCTTGCATCAATATGGAAACAGTTTACGGAATTCCGCAAGGCAAAGAAATACGAGCTTTTGGAAACTACAAGGTTAGAGCAACTAAACCTAATCCTGAAAGATTGGGCGCCGAATATGAAGAAAGAAAACGGTGAAAATTACAAAGAACTATTTGTGAAGACAATGTGGAACACCGTTGCAAAAAAAATGCAAGAGATGTATTTTATGAAGTGGGAAATAATTTTTGATACATTTAAAGATATTATCTTCAAGTCTAGTAGGGAAGCTCGTAATGCGAAACGAAGGAATTTGCAGATGTGCGCCAGCAAAAGGAAATCGGGCTCTGCTTCATTAAAATTGGAAGAATACTACGCAATGGTTTTATTATGGAACGAAGACACTCCGGCGGGACTCCAGCGAAAATTTTACCATATCGCTTCAGTAGAACTTGCTTGGAGAGGTGGAGAAGCAGTCAATTGCAGAGTTTATTATTTTAAGGAGGAAGTGGATAATCCTGAGATTAAAATAGATATATAACATAGTTACATATTTTTTAAAATAACTGATTTTCAAAAATCCTACTTTTTAGGAAGAGTAGAATATAATCCTCTCTTCAATAAAATGGCTCAGGGTTGAGAAAAAACTGGCCTATAGTAAATGACTGGTCCCCAATACGAAGAACCCTACCTTTTGTCCAGTCCGTCTTTTTAAAATTCTAATGGTTAAACGTTCATCTAGAATAACAACTGATAGATTATTCTTAACAGTAAACCCATCATGGGACAAAGAACAATCAAGTGGATGGTACAAAAATACTCTACTGGAAAAAAACGATCTTTCGAAATGGACTAAAGAAGCAGCAGAGAAGGCAGGATTAAATACAAAAGAAATAAACATAACAAACCACTGTACGCGGTCGACAGCAGTCAGTAACCTGGCTAAAGGGTGGGTGAACAACAATAATTAAAATTACTGGTCACAGTTCTGCCAACTCAATTAAGCCTTATCTGCAAATGGATAATGAGCATTATTCCAACATCATAAACACCCTTAGAATTGACGACTCAGAACCTGCAGCTAAAAAACAGAAAACAGAAGATCCTGCAGCCACTCTTCGAGCTTCTCACTCTACAGCTGGACCCATCAACAACATTAATGATTTACCTACACCCAACGTTATCAATCAGTAATCAAAGATTTCAAACAATACTCCTACTGTGTACCAAAATTGCAATTTACATTTTAATTATATCATAAATAATTAAGTTTGTAGTATTTTGTGATTAAATAAATTATCTGTTTTTCAGTTTTCAAATTAATACCTACATAGTTATTATGTATGCATATATAATAAGTAGTATGTTTTGTAAGCTATGTGTATGCAGAATAATCTGTTACTCATGAAATAGTCTTGTCAAATACCATTCGGGCATCTATTTTTTCCTGCGAAAAAAATCGAAAAAACATAATGCATTCTTGCAGGTGCAAAAATCCTCGTCTTCTACTCTTATTTTTGTTGCCACCAGCACTCATGCTTCTTGTTAAAATATTACTTTGCAACGTGTTTTTTCGATTTTTTTCGGAAAAATAGGATGCCCTTATGATATTACTTACGAAAATTTCACACCTAAAAAAGTTAAAAGTAAGTGGAATGAGTTATCCATTTTCTTGCATGTGGTCAAAAATGTTATTATGGGATGAAAGTGCACAAAGTCGGTACCACATAAATTTATTAACGATGAAAAAATATAGGGGGTTAAGGCAAAACTAGTTTCGGCTTAAGCCTAGAAAAAAGGGTTCCTAGTGGAAATGATCAAATTGATAACAATTTAAAAAAACAACTTACCCATGGGTAACGAAAAACATTGAAAAGATGTAACGTATTAAAATTGAAAGAATTTAAAATTGCAAGCACATGGTTGACAATAATTTTATTTTAACAAACTTAAAAGGTTTTTCAACGTGGAAGTTGACCATCGTTGAACAATTAAAGGTAAGACCGCACTAAGTTCAGCAGAGCGTCGATGCAAAATATTCTTTAATGGATAAAAAGATATTTCAAATATGTGCGAATGACAAATGAAGTATTCTGTCGGGCTCCTACCGTTTGCTATACCGCACTAGCACCAGTGTATCTGAACTGAGCGGAGCAGCGATGCAGAGTTGTTAGAAAAGTCAACTTTGCATCGCAGCGACATCGCAGGTGCCGTGACGCGAGCCTAGTGCGGTCTAGGTCATATAGATTCCATTAAAGAATATGTTGCATTGACGCTCCGCTCAGCCTAGTGTGGTCTTACCTTAATTGATCAGTGTTCTTCAACAGCAGCAGCAGTAAAAAAGCTGCAAGCGAAGGCATATGTAAACATATGAAGAGCACATGTAAAGACATGTAGACATGTGCTCTTCATTTGTTTACATGTGCCTTCGCTTGAGTTCGGTCGCACCTATTGAAGAACCAAAATTGGGTACCGCTAAACCGCTAAACAACTAGGCGTGATCGGAAAAAGAACCAATATGAAGTATCTCATTCATCAATCACTAAGAAAAGAAGATTGACTAGGTAAACCCAAAGTGAGAGTGCTCCAACCACCATAATTAAGGATCTAGGCCCGTACAAAAAAGAAGAAGAAAAGGATTGACATATGTGAAATCTAAACAATACAAATTTTGAATACAAATTAGAAAATAAAATAATAAACAAACATAAGAAAACTCGAAATTTCGAAACATTGGCATCTATAAAACAATGGACGAAAAACTTAGAATGGGGATCAAGAACTGACCAAATCAGTCCTGGAAGACCCCAACGACCTTTAGAAACGTGAAGAGAAGGACTATTTCTGTCAACTGACAAAAGATAACAGCCGACTGATGATAATGACAATTGAACTTTTTGGATATGTTGACAATCTTACAAAAATATGACACGGAGAAAGATTTTGAAATTGAAGATGTCAAAATCTGTTCCATCATATATTTGTGACGTTCATGGGAACGAATTTTAAAAAAGGATAGTGCATTTGCATATTATAAGAGAATTTATACTTATCGAATGCCTGTGATACATCTAAGAATGCTCCAAAGTTTTTATTTATATCATTAACTATCCTACGTACCTGTTCAATATTTTCATGTTTTTCTCTGAATCCAAACTCGTGGTTTGGTATTATTCTCAATTTTTCCAATACCTGTTGCAATCTCTTCGCATCGATTTTTTCAGCAAGCTTATAGGCCTATAGGATGATGAGTTATATAATCCTATAGGATGAAGGTTCTTGTTGATTTTTACCAGCTTTAGGGATTAGGATAATTTGGGAAATTTTTCAAACAACTGGGGCAAAAATTGGTTCTTAGTATTGCATTGAAGATGTATAATATAAGTTTGTATGCATTGCGAATCATTTCTTGAAGTACTGCCCCAGTGACCAGGTCGTATCCAGGGACTTTTTGATACTGATTTGGTTCTTAGTGGTTGCCAGTATATCTTTTAGTTTAATTTGTTCATGTGGGAAGTCCAGCTGAAGTGAATCTACTAGAAAGTCTTTTATTTTCCTTTCTTTTTCTTCGACTAATTCTGAAGGAAAGGGTTGGAATACTTTTTGCAGATGTTTTTCAAAAACAGCACAATCTGTCTTAATGGGTTGGTTGTGTTGCTCAGCTGCTTCAGTTTTTTTGTTGCCTTTCACAAGGAATAGTAAATCGCTTTCGTAGGCTTTCTGTACTTTTGAATGTTTTGGTTCTTCAGATTTAGTAGCATTTGTTTTAGTTCCTTTGTTGCTTTGTTAAGTTTTGTTCTTGACTATTTTACCTAAATTTGGACCAGGAAAGTAAACTCTGAACCGTTCCCACATTGTTTTTTTCCTATGGTAGTATACGCTTCTAATTAATTTTTAAGAGGGCTGATTGTTAGAATATCTTTAGAAATAATTAACTTAAGAGTGCTTTACAGTGTTAGGTACATGAAATTTTACATAAATAATTAAAAACTACTTGGCACTATGTATTGAATTTTTAGTGTTTCAATTAAAAACTTACAAGCTCAAACACAGTAGATACTTTTAATTAAACCAGCTCTTAGGACCTGATTAGACATTAATTAGTTACAAACTGCGAAAACTCAATCGTAAGAAGTTCGCTGTACTGTATAAAACTCCTTGAAGTTTGTATTACACGAGGTTGTAACTCCAATAGTAATTAGAGCGTTGCTTTTGTTTATTTAATAAAATACCTCCAGTTATTTTACAAGAAACTAAAATGAATATTTCCCCAAGGCAAATGGTAAGCAAATTTAAAATTTCTAAATAAAATTAATGGTACTTACTGATTTTTTTTATTCATTTAGTCCATTAGCTCAAAAGTGTCTAAAATTATTACTAGTCATAAAAGATGACACTAGTCAAAAATTTTATCGGCCGATCTCACTGCCACCAATTGTATCTAGAATATTTAAACGTATAATTAAAACTAAATTATTCTGCAACAGTAAATAGTGGGAATGAATAATATAATTATGTTGCTGCTACATTTCGAAAACATTTAATAATGTTTGACATGAAATCCCAATGAGTCATTTATATTATGTCCTATATATAGGGACTTAATAAATCTTCTTTCGTCGTAATTATATGATCGCAAGCAATAAGTCTTACTCCTAGACAACTTTAATCAAATATACAGTTATACGAGGTTTGGCCTAGTCCACATCTTTTTGTGATTTTTGTATTATGATGACATCGCATTTGTAACTAAAGAGAATAATTAAAATAATCAACATGTTAAAAAAATACGCACTTGACTGCGTTAGAAATCAAATATAAATAAACTTAATGTGCCCATTTAAAAAAGCAAATCAAAATACATTATAATCGTCTGTGTGGTACTTTTGATTTTTCAGAAGGGTATGAATGGCTTTAAGGTGATCAATAATGTGCTTTTATAGTGAGGGCAATTTATGAAGACCTATTGGTACTAAACATAATATGTATTAGTAGTAATGCTGATTTTTTTATTATTTTCAATTTCAGTTGTAAATTTAATAGGTTCCGAATTATTTATTAATGTTACATATATAAAAGTGTATCAATATTTTCCCAAATTGCAAAGTTATCATCTACATATCTAAACCAGACAGGAGGTCTTAAATTTTGTTTATTTACTATTTATTTTTTAACCAATAAACAGCTTTCGTTTCAGCTCGTTACTATAGCAACCAAAAAACTTGGCGATAGTATTTTCCTACCCTGGGCTGTATCACAGCGATAGTATTTCTGTCGTCAAATTATAAAAATACACCGGTCTTACGAAAATGGCATGTTATAATTTTTTATATTACTTTGGTGTGAAATTTTCTTACCGAATATACCACGATCTTGAATTACTATCTGGAAATATCTCCTCAAGCATGAATTTTTTTAAAAAAGTATCTCTCGTCTTCGACTCGGGATACTTTTAAAAAATTCATGCTTTCGAAAATATTTCCGATAGTAATTCAAGGTCTAGGGAGATTACAAGTGAAAATATCACAAACATTTGGTGATAAAGATGACTATTGCAATAACAAAATTCTGCGGATAAAAGTCACTATTTAATTGAAAATATGTAGTTAATATGTAGGAATTATGTATTAATAATTCCAACAATTCTAGAATTGTTTTATTTTTTAATGTGTTATCACTTGTCAACTTTTTTCTCATAAGATTAATAGTTTTATCGACTGGAACATTTGGAAATAAACTAACTACATCAAAAGTAATCATTATATCTGAATTTGTTATTTTAGTTTTTGATAATTTTTCTAAAAATGTTTTGTATTTTTAATAGCGAGATTGCTATTTCCTGATAATGGATCTATTATTTTAATAAAAATCTTGCTCAATTTTGACAAGGTGAAGTTATAAAACTTATAATTGGTCTTAATGGTATTTCTTGTTTATGTATTTTAGGTAAAACATAAAAATGTGGAGGTTTACTATAATGAGAAGTCAGAGATCTTCGTTCTTTATCACTTGTTAAATCTCTCTTAATTAAGAACAACTACTTAAATAAATTTATAGATCGTGAACTTTAACGAGGTATTAAAAATACAGAAGAAAATTTAAATTGCATAATAGTTCATTCAAAATTATCGAAAAAATTTACAAGGATTGGTAATATATTTAATTTAAGAACAGTTTTTCAAGCAAATAATACATTAAAATCTTTAACAGTAAATATAATAGTAATTTATGTATAAAGGGAATTATAAGGGCCTTAATTCCCAAAGGCAAGGTTTGCGTCACGAGGGCCTCTGGCGCTGAAAAATAATAATAATAATAATAATAATAATAATAATAATAATAATAATAATAATAATAATAATAATAATAATAATAATAATAATAATAATAATAATAATAATAATAATAATAATAATAATAATAATAATAATAATAATAATAATAATAATAATAATAATAATAATAATAATAATAATAATAATAATAATAATAATAATAATAATAATAATAATAATAATAATAATAATAATAATAATAAATCAGAAATCTACAGCAATCAATCCTAGATATAACTCTCACTACAGAAAATTGTAAGGAAGAGATACAGAATTGGAAAGTCCTAGCAGGTGAGGAGTCCTTAAGCTTACATAGATTTATCTACTTGGAAATCCATGGAAAGGAGAAGGAGGTGAAGTACAAGAAAGGAAAAAGAGGCTGGAATCTAAGTAAGCTAGACCCGGAAAAATTTAGAACGGCACTGAGACAAGAAACAGAAGCGCTAAAAAATACCAACGTTACAGAGATAATAAAAGCCATCAAAGAAACATGCGATAGGACAGTGCCTAAAAGACCTAATGAAAACACGAGAAAAGAAAAATACTGGTGGACGACTGAGATTGCTGAAAATAGAACAAAATGTAATCAGATTAGAAGGCAAAAGAGCAGAACTCCGGAACAAAACGTGACCGAGAGGGAGAGGTTAAATGAAGAACTAAAAACAGCTAGGAAAGTACTGAAGAATAGTATCGCAAGATCCAAACAAAAAAATTGGAATGAACTATGCGAACTAGTAGAGAACGACACATGGGGACAAGCTTACAAATTTGTCATGAGAAAATTGAGACCTACACCAGTTGATATACCGACGGAATTTAGGAAAACAATAATAAACACCTTATTTCCAAAACAAGGAATAAAGACATGGTTACCTGAACAAGGAGAGGAAGTAGAAATTCCAGTAGTGGATGTACAGGAAGTGACAGCGGCAGCTAACCGATTAAAAAATCGAAAGGCACCGGGGCCAGATGAAATACCGGCCGAAATAACTAAGTTGGTGGTAGAAGAAACACCGAACCTCATAGCTCGGATGGTAAACGACATATTTAAGTCCGGAAGATATCCGAAGCAATGGAAGACTGCTAAGTTAGTTTTAATAAAAAAGCCCGGAAAGGAAGAAGATCAGCCGAATGCATATCGCCCCATTTGCCTTCTGGATACATTGGGGAAACTCACAGAGCATGTAATCGCGAATAGGCTAAACAAAGAACTGGAGGAGAAGGGACCCCTCGCAGAAAATCAGTATGGATTTCGAAAAGGGAGGTCTACGGTACAAGCCATTCAGGAAGTAGTGAACAAGGCCAGGGAAGAAATCAGGAAAAAACAAAGCAAAAGGGGGTTATGTGCGTTGGTGACAGTGGATGTCAAGAATGCGTTTAACTCCGCCTCCTGGACAGAGATTCTCAAGGAATTAAGGAGACGCAATATTAGTAAATACCTACGCGTGCTGATAAAAAGCTACTTCTCCGACCGGACGATCGTGGACGAGGATGAAACGGTGTACTCTGTAGCAGCGGGAGTCCCCCAGGGATCTGTTCTGGGGCCTTTACTCTGGAATATACTGTATGACAGTATATTACGAATAGAAACGTCCCAAAATACCAAACTTGTTGCTTACGCTGATGACTTGGCTATAGTAGTTACTGCCAAAAATGAAGAGGTACTAATAAACGATACAAATCAGGCACTGGAAAGAGTGGGGAGATGGTTAAGAGATCACGACCTGAGTCTTGCACCTGAAAAAACGGAGTCTGTGCTCCTCATAGGCAAAAAAAGGACAAGGATGGAAATAAGCTTTAGGATAGGAAGTCATAGAATAACACCCAAAAGAAATTTAAATTACTTAGGCATAACCTTGGACCGAGGCATGAACTTCAGGGAACATCTTTTGAGGATTGCCTCTAAAGCGACTAGCGCAGCTAATTCTTTAGCGAGAATAATGCCAAGAATAGGTGGAGCCTCGGAATATACAAGAAGGCTGTTAAGCGGAGTCATTAATTCCATTATTCTCTACGCGGCAACAATATGGGGGGGCAGCCTGGAAAAGGAATACAACCAACCCCTATTAAAGAGAGTTTCTTTGCAGGATGAGGATAACGGAGGAAAATGAATGTGAGGAATGCCAGCAGATAGATACGGCGGAACACACTGGAGAGAGGGGAGACGGGAGATAGAGAGAACACTTGAAACAACTATAACAAGTGAAAATTTAGTAAACGCTATGCTGTCTGGAAGGGGAAAATGGGACCTGATCATTATGTGGATAACAAAAGTTATGAAACAGAAAGAGGTTGAGTTAAGGAGAAGGGAGTAGACTATAGTCACTTGCAACATCAATGCTCGCTCCTCTGAAGGAATGCGGACTCGCGGTACCAGAGGACTAACTCTCAGAGCGAAGGAGGTTTTTTAGTGGGTAAAAATCCCACATATCTTGCCCGGACGTACGGGAAGAATCTTGTAGAAGATTTTCCTCCTGAAGAAACAAAAAAAAAAAAAATATAACAGGAGAGTGAGAATTATTTTCTAAATAAAACTATTGAAAAATTTAATTTCATTAATTGTGAGTACATTAAAAGACCTAACAATTTAAATTAGTACAATGAAAAACAATTACAATTATTAAAAATATTTCGAAACTCACTATTTATTGAGGATCTGGAATTGCTTGTTAACTGTTTCCTCCTGCGTATTTTCTCTAAGATTATTTATTATATTTGAATGATGTTCTTGGTTCAATTGTAAGTATGGTTTAATCGAACTTATGACTAGTGACCTTGTTTAGTTTTTGCTCTCCTACACCAGCTTTTGAAAGGTTACTTGATCTGGCAGAATAGTTAGTTATTTTCTTTCCATCCATTTTGAATAAGAAACACGCGTTCGGTTTTAATATTTTCTTCACGTTTACCCATTAGTTTTTCAAAAAGACGGACAGCGCAAATATCTGGGTTATTTACGTTTGGAGTCAACCATTTACTATTAGCGCACCTTTGTGCTCCACCCTGTGCAGTTTTTATTCACAAATGTGAGTGACGCGATTCCTAACGATGTATCGTTTTTAGTTCAAGTTGTTCTACTGGTAAAAGACGAGAAACAGCTCAATCTTTAAAAGCGGAATCATCTCCGATATAACAAATGCGACAAAATCCATGCGAACTTAATCTTCCCAAGTTTCTCGCAAATAATTCATGACTTGCGGGACGTCAATGGGTTCTATTCAAGAATTTTTCGAGCTTAGTCTACGGTCAGGCAGCCGGTCCCTGGCTGGCTATCCGAAATTCCCTCTTAAGGGATTCGGACGTGCTAAGAATCCCCAGGAAGCAGCCTTGATGCGAATATATCTCTGTCGAGAATTTCATCCTAGTTGAATTAAACATTGGAAGTCCTCAGGAATTTCTATAAGTTGATTAGCATTTGATCCGGAAACTGTTGTGTTTCTAGAAAGTGCTCGCCAACTCGGATTAAGCTTAAAAATTCCGCCGGCGTTTTACGATCTCCTTTTTATTGGTTTCACTTTGTCTAAAATTAATACCGTAAAGATTAAACGGACATTTTAAAACGCTTTTAACAAAGTAACTCTTTTTTCTTGTGATTTTTTTATTTTTCCACCCACCCGTTAACAGAAATGAAATATTAAAACGTTAGCGTAGTTATTAAGTAATCAAATAAAAATAAAATTTAAGAAGTTGATATAGTAAACAAAAAACAAGAAAATAAAGATCCTAAGAAAAAAATACCATTTTAAGGACCGATATGTTAAATACAACTAATACTTTATAGTATATATAGTTTCAAGAGTTGTAACTCGTGTTACGTACTATACTTTATCTACGCCTCAACAAAAATAACTATTTTTTTTAAATATAAATTTTAAACACTGACATTTAAATAATAATTGGCGTTTCTGATTAATTTCATAACAGTGACATATTTAAAAGTATTATATATGTTGACTAAATCGATTTATTAGTACTATATTAATTATTAAAACCAACCACTAAAAAATGTTTAAAATGATACCTTTATTAATAAATAGCAATAGTTTATTAACTGACTGACATTTGCCATACTTTTACAGCGTTCTTAGCAGATTCAAATTATATAGCATAATCTCTGTTGCCTAAATTGATTGAATTAGCATAATTATTATTAATATTTAAAAAAAAATGTATTATTGTTGTGTCTTGATAAATAATGACAATAATCATTCAAAAATTAACGGTTTAAAACTTTTATATCGACTTCTTGTATAAAATAATATAAACCACAAAATCAATTTTTGTATTGGTATTGAAATCTAACCTTACTTAGAGCCAGAAAAATTTTGAAATTGAATTTATTTCGTAAAAACGAATGACATGAAGAAATTACAAATTTAAGTGAAGAGGTTAATGAATGCATTAGTTGTGTGATGATTTCAAAGGTTGCAGTAGCTCATAATACATCACGCCAAGCTGATCCCTCCAAATACACAGCATGATTTTCGATCTATGGATATTTGGTTTGGCAATCGATGTTGATGCATGGCCGCAGTATCCCCACGATTTTTTTAGCTTTGGATTATCATAATCGATCAATTTCTCACCACCAGTGACAATGGGATACCAAAAACACTTCTGTTTTTGCCAATGGAGCAGTTGTTCGTATATGAAAAAACCCAGTTTTTTAAAGTCGTATGGCATCCAATTTCACTGCTTTTGCTTCATTCCAAAGGTTTTCAAGCGATGTGAAATGGCTTCCTAAGTCACGTCCAATTAATCTGCAAGTAATTGTTGCGTTTGACATGCCTCCAACCTCCAATTCTGCGTCTTCATACTTTTTCATTGGTTCAGGATGCTTTTTGACTTTCATATATAAATCACCCAGTTTGTAGCGTTGAAACCATTCGCGACAAGTTTTTCTCTGATAGCAGCCTCAACATAGGTTTCTACAATCATTACACGCGCCTAAGCAACATATTTTTTTGAATTGAATGAAAAAATCAAGACTTCCCGCAAAGTGTCCTTAATTGTCCTTTTGTACTCCTTATCCACAAATGTTTCTGAGTCAGGAGAATATAATCAAAATTATTACGAAACAATCAGACTCGGTTCTTCGCTCTTTAGAGTTGCTAATACCGTAATTGACTAACTGTAATAGTTTAGAATACAACATAAGCATATTACCGCTGTTGGAGCGTATTCATGTCAAATTTACTGGCACAAACCGAGATAATAGTTAGTGATAGAATATGACGTGAATTTATGCGATATCAAATATGTACACAGGTGGGTTGGGAAAGTTAAACATAGAAGATGAAATATATTTTTTTAATTATGAAGGCTGTTTTTGAAATACCTATCTAAGGTTTAAGTGAATTCATCGAAAACAATTTACCGAAACACAATTTGCCAAAAAAAAATGAAGTTTGTCGAATGTATAATTTGTCAAAAAAGTAGTTTGTCGGAAATATGTAAACAAAAAATAATAAAACGTAATTATTATAAAGGTCTATAATAATAAATCCCGTTCCATGTCATTAAACAGACAGCGAGTTTGGCAACGCATCTACCTATCATTCGGGAGTTCGTGGATTCGATCGAGTTGTTCAGAGGTTTTCATATATACATTAGGATAATTTTAGGTCAGTATCATCCACTCAGATACCACCATTCCTTTCACCACAATTCCCCCAGGTCCAATACTCAGATCCTTCCAGTGAGACTGAAGAGGATCTGGGAGAATAATAATAATAATCATAATGGTGATTGCCAATAGTTCAAACATTAGAATACTACAAATAGAGGGCAAGTAAACAAGGCAATCACTGAAACAGTTTGAGTTAACTGCTTGTAACTGAACTACACAATATTGGAATGTATAAGCTTGAATAATATATCTTATCTCACTCCATGTAATTACATTAAATTTAAATAAAATAAAATAAAATAAAAGCAGAATGAAAGACTTTATCTTATCTTCCTTGTTAAACAGTTATTCGAAATATCGATGTATGCTTAAACGTCAATGGTTTTGGAGTTTGTACAAAGTGAAAAAGGCAAATCTAAGTTGCTATTTGAAGGATACTTATTTATTAAAGATACGAATGAAAAGACCTATTGGAAAAGTTGCTCACATTTGTAATAACAAAAAGTGTTGTTCATGATTGAAATTAAGTAGTGACCAGCTTTACAAACCACTAAATGAACATGCTCATGCTGGAGATGCATCGAAAATTGTAGTATTCATATTTTTGGAAAAAGTTAGCAATGTCGCTAAGAGTACAAGAAATACTTCCCAATATAATATATACAAACTATCGTCAAATCTCCTTAACAGCTCTGTTGACAGTCTTTCAAAAAATAGTGTTCTTAAACGGATAATCTGAAATGAAGCAAACAAGGGGTCTGTCCCATCCTGCCTTACTCTAGAAACGAGTCTTGCTGGAAAAATACAAGAAAACTTTTAAAAATGAAAATTGTTTGCTATTAGACTCTGTATATCCGTATTTTAATTTTGGGAAACTACGATTTTCTAAGATTTCCAGCCAAGCCAAAACTGTGGATAGTTCATTTGCTTTACTTAGTTATTCACACTCCATTTACTAAAAAGTATAACGTCGTTGGCACAGGTTTATGCTATGCTACTAGACAAACAGGAAGCCACCTATAAAGTATTATCTAATGAGACAAAGCAATTTGAAATAACATTAATTTTTTTATCTGTAACGTCAGACTACGAAAGAGTCTTACCCAACAACAAATCCAATCAAATGGTTTCAAATAAAGATATGATGTTAAGTGGCAACCAGAGTTCTTGTGAGAAGCAAATTTCAGTTCTATTTTATGAGGATTTTCTAATATAAAATTGTATTTATATGCGCGCCACTGGGAACACTTGGCCATGGAATATTTCTCGACAGCTTTAAATGTATGTAACGATGTGGCAGCACTTTACAAAGATATTTAAGACAAAAATGGGAATCCATATTATTTAAAAACTACGTGATATTTTTTTAAATAAATAGGAGCAAATTTTCATAGATTTAATGCAGAATGGCGCGGATATTTTCTTTTGTGATTTTCCATTTAAAATTAACAAAATAAATACTTTTCGAAGGTTTACAAAAAAATCAAGATTTCTCCACCCTAAGTTTTGTAATTATTAGTATTTCCTGAAAATTTCACAAAAATCCGACTAAAACTAAAGGCTTAAAAGGTTATTAAAATTTTTCAAGGGGTTCGGTTTGTTCTTAACGCCAATTTTTCTTTGGCCTTTGTCCCATCCCAAATATGGACACGGATTCCAGATGGAGCACATGCCGTTATGGATTATTTCGAGGACACGGGGATAGATCGGCCATGAAATGTGCAGACCAAGTGTTAGTCTTGGCTATCACTACCATGTTCAGGGCCCCTTCAAACAATATAGAGAACAGTGGATTATTTGCTATTTGTTATTATAACGAATTGGACTTGGCCAAGATCCAGCAAATGATTTTAGAAACCTTATTACCTATCACATCCATCAAGCGAGAATCGAGGTCGTTCTCAATCAACAATAACTTTCGAAGTAACATGATGCCTACTTAACTACTCATTGAACTGAACTTTGATGGTTAATTGGTGGAAAATTCTAGACCGCACAGCCACTCCTAAATTCTATCAAATGCATTGTAATTTGTATTTATTGTAGAACTATTTACTAGAAATATGACCTATATCTATTTATTTAAAGGTGATGTTTTCTTTAAATAACAATTCTCCTTCAGAGGAACGTTGAACGCTGCCTGTTGTTTCAGAGATTTATTTATTTCTTTATTTATTTACATATAGTTTTACAATTACATTTACAATAACTGAAAATTAAAAAAAAGAGAAACTATATAACTAACTAAGCACCTAGGATCTGTAACATTAATAAAAAACAACTAGAGAGATAGCTAGGTCTTGTGAAAACAAGCGTTAGATGTAGAAATAAGTTTTATATATCAGTGAACTTTCGGTAGAAGTAAAACAATCAAATCCAATTGTAAAATATTTATAAAGGTTATATATTTTTTACAATAAACCTCACTCACTTCCAATGTGAGAACTTTTCTATCTTTGATATGGCATATTCTGGCTTAAATTATGTTAAACTTTTTAATAGATAAGGCACTTTATTAATTAATTTTAAGATGATTAAACGAAGATCGGCTTACTTTAATTACAAATATTTTTCAAAACGTATGTAATTAGTTCTCCTTCCTGTTTGTTTTTTAATTTTTACTTATCTCATTCACCATCTTTATTTTTTTATTTTTGAATCCACTTTAACACTAGTTATCCTGTTGTCGGTTATTCTCGGTATATGTTCAAGCTAACGCATGGGCGGATCCAGCCGATTGTCAAGGGGGGGGGGGCTGTCTTCCACATCAGTTGGAGTTAAGGGTCGGGAGACTATGGAATATATTAAAAAACGTAACCTGAAGGGGGGGGGGGCTGCAGCCTGCAGCTAACGTAATCTTTGTACTTTCGCCACGTTAACTATTTTCGATTGTCTATGTACTTTCGTAAATTCTCCGTTTGTTCGTTTTATCCAGATCTCTGCATCCTTAATATCCCCGTATATCCTTTTAAGTAGTCTCCTATATATTAAGCTTACTGTTCATATTCTTGTTTGGGTTTGAACATTGTTTTTAATGTTTCCAGCACCTTTACCTCTTCCTTTTCATTTTATTTGTTATTGTTACTCCCAGATTTTCAAATCTGTTCACTATTTCAAAACATATTCTTGCTTTGTTATTGTAGTTACTCTAAAGGATTTTCTAAGAAGATCTAGAGTTAACCTCTAGGATGAGTTCTTTTGCTTTACCTTCTAGTCTTTTAATTATTTTATTTAGTTTTCATGTTATAGAAGTTGTCAACCAGGTCGTCAGCATAGGCCACACAACTTTATTATTACTGATACAAATTAAAATAACAAAACATAAGTGTAAAGAGAACATTACAAGCTTCGCGACGCCGCCGACGATATTTCGTCGGCGCCCTTTTTTTAAAAAGACACTGTTTTGATACAGTTTCATCCCATTTTTATTGCATATCGATGTATCAAGTTGTTTCTGAAAGAACAGGGATCTTTTTCTACACACTCTGTATACATCCTACATAGCAGAAACAGGGTGTTCAAGTACAAACAGCAATTCAAATAAGACTTAAAGATTTTATCTACATAAAAGAAAAATGTTTAAATGAAATTTTTTAACAATTTAAACAAAAATCCAGTTTCAATTTCAAAATCATGTCTCGATATTTTTTAAACAAAAGTTGGATCTAGAAAGTTATTCATACAAAAGATATAAACATACAGACAAAACAAGTAAAACACTATAAACCTCGATAGAGCACAGGGTTTAATAATAAAAAAAAAATCACGGATGCGAAACTTCGGGCAAAAGCTTGATAATTTATAACACAATGCGATTACCAATTCTGGTTGATGACTTTTTAGTATTTCATTTTTAATCTTGTCACGAGGGGGAAAGTGTTTACACGCATTAAAGTAATTTGGGAATGTTGAAATTTGAAAAAGTGTCAGGTGTGACGTTGAGTGTTTGTTTGTATATTATTCGCTTGTATTACAGTCACAAACAAAGGGTGGATATTAAAACAAGGTGTTGACACTACTATGACCTGTAAATTTAACTACAACTGAAGCAGGGAGGTAATCGTGACGGTGGCTCAGCGGACAAGGGCGTTTACAGATCACTTTGTGCCCCCAAGCGGTCTTTTCGGTCTCTTGTTCGAATCCAGGTGTTGACAATGACATTTAAAAAAGGGTATTTTCCTCTTCTGGATTTGATTTGTTGATTAAGTTGAACCTAGAGCATCAAGGTTAATAATCACGTTGGATAACTTTTCTAAGACTGCTTAAAGATTACTCTGTTGATCTATGAGTACTGATAAGTCACATCTATATGTTAATATTGGTCAACGATGCTTTTGTGTTCATTTCATTTCATTCTACCTGTTACTTTCTTCTTAGTGATAAATCCTTTGTTCTACAATTAATTTCTGCTTCCTTTCTTCTTAATCGTTACTACTTTTATTCAAATGTACTAACTCACATAACATTAGTCGGTTGTTTGCTGATATTCTTATCAAATACTTAAAATATCCTTTACCCTATATTAAGGTTTAGGAAAAAAATGGCGGCAGATAGCCAAAACAATATAAAGAAGAACCAGAAGACTGATCCACCCCAAAAATAGGATCTAGAAAGCTGTGTTAAGACGTGTATGTAGGTTTTCTTCTAGCTCTTCTTTATCCCAAGCGATTATTGCAACAGAATCAACAAATACATAACACGCCTTCGGTTATTACCACCATATGTAGTTGTCTCATTACTTTATCGGTGCTCTCCAATACCGGCGTTGGTTTATCAGTATCTATACTTGAGAATTTTTGTTGAAGATATCTTGCCTAAGGATGTGAAATAAAATGACACATGTTCCCAAGAACAAAGACATTAAAAATGTCCTACACTGCACCAGCGTCTGGACTTCAACAACTACTCCTTGGGCTATATGCCCCACCAGGTATTGAATTACGAAAGTCCACACGCGGTATAAGAGCTCCTTTAATAACAAAATCGAAGTTTTTGGTTTAAAGCCCCGACTTGGTGGGGCACCAAACCACGTCTGGACTTTCGTAATTCAATACCTGGTGTGGCATAAAGCCCAAGGAGTAGTTGTTGAAGTCCAGACGCTGGTGGAATCGTATCCTTTTGCTTCCACGAAAGAAGAGAGTGACATTTTGACTAGAATCAGTCAAATAAAAGCTTTGCAACACACAATGCAAATTGTGTATGCAACCCCAATACACCGGGAATTTTTTGCTTTTAATAATTGTCAATACTCTCTTCTAATCATAGATGGCAGCACATCTAAACATTTTATCTTATAGCGGATATAGCTACTGACTTGTACGAGTTTGGAATTTTATTTATTGGATTCGAAAAGCCTAACTGACGAAGCCGAAAGGCAGAAACCGGTCTTAGGATGTCGAATCTGATAAATTAAATTCCTTACTCGTTTTCTAACTTTGTATTAATCTCTGAAAGGGATACGAAAGAAGAGAGTGACATTTTGACTAGAATCAGTCAAATAAAAGCTTTGCAACACACAATGCAAATTGTGTATGCAACCCCAATACACCGGGAATTTTTTGCTTTTAATAATTGTCAATACTCTCTTCTAATCATAGATGGCAGCACATCTGAAAGAAATAAATTAAAATCAACATAAAATGAAAATATTATTTAATGAAATCAAATTTGAAAGTTTACAAGGAATGTTACACATATATTTAAAATTGTAAACGAAAAAAAAAGTGAATTACAATGAAATGGAAAAAGACCTATAATGTTTAATAACACTTTTATCGTTGGCAATTACTCAAATCTATAATTTAGCTTAAATTGTTTTTATGGCAAGAGTGTGTATGAGGGCTCACACTTAGCTGTTCTCTGGGGTAGACTTTCGAGGCTGGTGGAATGAAGCACGAGGTGCGATTTTTCTCCTCAGGTCCCAAATTACTCTGGCTATCTTTCTAATTCCAAGACTACTTCCTCATTGAGTTTCCTTCTCAAAAGAGTTACAACAGGGCCTCCTTTCTAATTCCAGCTCAACTCCTTTCTAATTCAGGGCCTCATTTTAATTCCAGGCCTCCTTTCTCACCAAGGCCTCCTTTATATTAGAAATAAAAAAAACGAGTCAGTTGCTGTGCAATATAAAAGGTCTTTACATCTTTTAACACGTGTCTCATTAATATGACACAAAAAAATGAGTAAAAAAGCTTAGCAACATTAAAAATTACATTTAAACTACGCTACATCCTATTGGCGATTTATTCTGATTCGCAACAAAAAAACTGGAAGCATGTCATCCATTTTGTCTGCATCTATATATGTGATAAAAAAAACAACGTCGGTATAAAAACTATTAAATAATTTCTGGAACTATTTATGTATTAATTAATTAACCAGCAATTCAGAAATATGAGTTTAAATATATCGTACCTTTTTCATCACCGCAGAACAACTACACGGTCACAGAAAAATAAAAATTCTTCACCAAACGATTGATTGTACTGCTTTCAAAGATGGAAGATCGGAAAAAGAAAGCTCGAAGCATGGCTTCCTATAAAAATGTCCAGATCGTTGTTACTCGGAAACATTCGTCTTACGAAGATCGTACAACTGATAACATATTAAGGTGTAATGCGTGTTGTCTAGAATTACGTTGCATATTATTTTAAATAATTTAATAATCTAAATATGAATTATTTGGAAATACTCATAACCTGTAACGAATTAAACATACTTCAATTCTCAAATTGATAGTGACAATATAATTCCGGTGGTCCTGAAAACCAGAATTACCGACCACTACTCGACAATTGTTCAAATTATGTTCGAAACTCAAAATAAAACTCGTCACACAGCTGATAGATCTATTGAATATATCAATGAACAGAAAGTCGAAAAAGTATTCCAAAAAATTTCTTGGGCCCCGGTACTTAATTCATTAAATATAAATACGGCGACTGACAAATACATTGACATTATCACAAAAGGTTTGGAGGAATGCAAAGAAAAGCGAACATTTCGTAGGAAACACGATAAAATAGCACCATGGATCCCTAAGGGATTATTAAAATCAATTAATGAAAAAAATAAAATGTGTGCGTCAGCTCAAAAATATCCAAATAACGATGAATAAAAAAAAAATATAAAACGTATAGAAATAAAACTCACGCGTTAATTCAAAAATCTAAATCTAATTACTATAATAATAAAATTGATAATAATAAAACTTCTTCAAAAAAACTTTGGGAAGTACTTAAATAATTAAGCAAAACCAACAAAAAAACACATAGTATCGAAAAAATTAAACAAACAAACTCGGGTGAAATACTGACGGCACAAAAAGATATAGCCAACGAATTTAATAATACTTTTGTCGAAATGGGAAAACAAATGGTCAAATCCATAAAAAAAGATCCAAACTTTTCTCCCCAAAAACACACAAATTTTAACTCATTTGTATTCGAGCCCATCGATATATCGGAAATAAAAAATGCAATTAGTGAGCTTAAAAATAAAAAAGGAGTTGGGGTGGATAATTTAAAAGCTGAAACAATTAAAATAATAACTCCATACATTCTTAATCCACTTAACTATTTACTCAACGAATGTATAAATCAAGGAAACTACCCGACAGCTTTTAAATATTCCATTGTTATTCCTTTACACAAAAAAGGGGACACTTTGGACGTTTCCAATTATCGACCAATATCTTTAGTAACTCATATGTCAAAAATTTTCGAAAAAATTATAAAAAAACGACTTGATTCCTATTTGAAAAAATACTGTCAGACTGTCAATTTGGGTTTAGGGAAAAAAATCAACCGATGATGCAATATTAGCACTGACCACAAAAATTATTGAGTCACTAAATCAAACTAAACCAAGTTTATGCATATTTTTAGATTTATCTAAGGCCTTCGATAGTGTGAGCCATAATCTTCTCTTACAATCATTAGAGGATATCGGAATTAGAGGCAATAGCCTGAAGCTATTCGAAAGTTATTTAGATAACAGATTCCAAGTTGTAAGAGTGGGTAAAGTACTCAGCACTACAAAGAAAATTGAGTATGGTGTTCCGCAAGGTTCGGTACTTGGACCAACACTTTTTAATATTTATATAAATGGCTTGTTTTCACTGGAAAGCAAAGGAACAATAATAGGTTTTGCAGACGACACGGCAATTTTCTATGAGGATGAGAACTGGCAATCCTTAAAAACTAATGTTGAGCAGGACTTCGCGTTTATAGTAAAGTGGCTTAAATATAAATTACTAACAATTAACGTAGAGAAAACTAATTACCTACCACTCAGCTGTAATTCTACTGGCTCTCCTCATTTTTCTCTTTTGGAAGTTAATACTGGCATAGAAACAATTAATATTTCATCCAAACAAAAATTAAATACTTAGGTGTTATTATAGATCCACATCTAAGATGGGATCTACACATTTCATATACCATTAGTAAACTAAGACCCATTTTATATAAGTTTCAAATCATTAAAACAATATTACCTTTGAAGCACTTAAAAACTCTATACTTTTCTCTTCTTGAAAGCCATCTTCGCTATGCAGTAGCAGTCTGGGGAGGAGCTTCAAAAACCCACTTACATCTGCTTGAAGTAATTCAGCGACGGTTTTTAAAATTAATTTTTGAAAAAAATGCTAGATATCCCACAGAAGCGCTCCATGTTGATACCAATATTTTAAATTTGTGACAACTATTCTTTTTTGCATCATGTTTCAAGTTACATATAAATAAGCACAGGTCCACCCTTCCGTCCCATGAACATAACACCCGACAAAGACATCATTATGTTACACCGTTTATGTTGAAAAAAATCATACACATTCTTGCAACCAAAACTATATAACACGCTCCCTGATACAATTAAATCACTCACGAATACACAAACCTTTAAAAAGCAGCTAAGACAATTCATCATTAAATCTGAAATATCAACAATAAATAAATATTTTGACAACAGTTGACATCAAAAAACAAAAACAAAAAACAAAAAAAAAACAACAAATTAGTATTCTTAATTTAATTCTTTTAATATATTATGTAAGTAAGTATATAACTTCTCTTCAATATGTTATTGAGTACTTAAATGTTATTCGTGTACTACCTTACTCTAAATTTACTTTACTTTATATTATATCATTACTAACCATACTCGTTTAACTCCTTTTAGTTCTAGTTATTTTATATGTATTTTAGTGAATTATTTCTATTTATACTTGTGTGATAAATGTTGCAAACAAGTGTTATTGAGACACTTCGCAATTACATCTACTTTCCCACATTTCTATATTTTTATATTTTTTATATATTATATTTTTCTTCATATCATTTTTATTGTTATTTTACTATTATATTATTATATTTTTTTCTGCGAAACAAGTGCAGTAGCACTTATCGCTTAACAGCTTTATTCATTTGTATTTGTATTTATTCTATTACTTTGTATTTATTATTGTATTTATTGAATTGAATAAAAATTAATATTATTATTAATATTGTTTCTGTTCAAATATTGCATATCTTTTCATAAATAATCGTCAGCACCAACTTATTATTTAATATTCTATCACTTATTTAGATAGACTTCAACTCAGCTATTTGTTTTTTATCTGCGAACTTCCATTTTAGTTAATTCTCCCTTTTTTGCCTAAATAAATTTGATAACTTTATAAAACATTGACATAAAATTAATTAATAAAATCAATCCATCTTTAGATACTGTTTGGAGAATAAAATTATACAAATTGATTGATCATATTGAACTTGTTCGATTATACTTTGTTTATATCTACTTTGACCCGAACTTTTATCTCAATTTCATTCACAATATTACCAATATTACAATAGTATCTGCTCAATTTGACTAAACCCAAAGATTTTTTCCAATACTCTTGACGACCTAATTTGTTTATCCTTGCCCCCAAGATTTAAAATAAACATTAGCAATATACCGTAGATATATAATGATATGAACTTAATCTTATTTTTACTTCAGTGCAGTTTAGAAACTTTATACCGGATATCTGACGTATGCTATAAATAAAAATTAAAGGGGGAAAACAAAAAAAATAGATATTTCTTTTTTATTTGACACAAAATCAGACAATGTATCACTTCAATACGACCACAATCAGCCAGGATTTATCACAAATTGCCTTTATTCACGGAGTCCCAACGACATTACAATATAATTTTTTTTTCAAAGCGTGCTTCCGACGCCTATATTTTACACAGTCTCTTTATCTCCAAGAAATACGAACTGAAGACCTAGAAAGGTGAAAAAACTGACTGGAAAACCGTCTATAAATATTCTAATTTCTTTCTAAAAACAAATGTCCTTAGGGTCGAGATTTGGTCCCGGGATTCTTCTTTGTGTTGTCGCTTAACCCAAAGAAATCGTTATTTACAAGCCTTTCTTTTCTGGAAAGTGACATTTCGACGACCGGGGAGGTTAATTGATTTTATGGCGGATAAATAGGGGAGATTTCTTATAAAATCGATTTGTAAAATTCTTTTATCTTAACCGTTTGAGAGATTCTCAATGTGTCAATTAAAAAAAAATAAGATTTTTAATTGAAGGTACAAAGATCATTTTCGTTTGAAAAAATAGCTTCCTTTTAACGTATTTTTTATCGACGTCGAATAAAAAGCATCATCACAAAGTTAGATGAATAAATGGATAGTAAACCTTGTTTCCTACTATTTAAATTATAACTAAAACATGTTGAGGCTAGAGTCAAAACTCGATTCTTTTTTGAACTAAAACTCATTTTTATGTCTAGTATCTATCAATTTTGACACTGGATTTATCTTTATTAATTATAATTATTAGCCTTATTATCTTTCTGTACCATTTTACTCCTCGTCCTGAAGAGTTGCTGTGAAAAGCCAACTGGTCAGAACCACACTATGGTTGACTGCGTTTTTTTAATTTTGTCCTTTCACTTCCCTAGGATTCATTTTATGGCATTCTTTTCAAGTAATGTCAATATTTCCTCTTCGAAACTTTGCTCTTCTCGAGAATTAGAGTTTCTGTTTATTCTCAAAGTTCCAATCAGGCGATTAATTTTTATAAAAACTGTCCGACAATTCTACACTAGTAAAGAAGTTACCAGTGAAACGGTTTCTTCCCTTATCTACCCACTAAACAAAATACACTTACTGCAAATTGTTTGCAAGCTTACCAAAATAAATGCAAGTTTCCTTGCAAGTTCGTAGAGTACTTATAGCTTTCAGCAAGTTTGAATCTACCTCACTCACAACTAAAAAAAATAAACTTAAAAAACGCTTAACTTTATGGCAACTTAAAAAAATAAACTTACTGTTAACAAACAATTTAAAACTTATTGAAATTTTCACTATAAAAGTTAGTTATGTACAATATTGCCCAAAATAAACTGTACTGAAACTAAGTTGGCGGTGTTTCTATGGGCGCGCTGTCATACCCAAGTTAGTTAGTGTAAACCTTAAACAATTAACTAGTAGGACCCAATTGTTAAAAATGGTGTTAAGTACAGAGGAGAAAGTGTTTCTGGTAGATTATTATTTTCGCTCATACGGAATCGGATGACGTAATGGCGCAAGTCTGCGATACCTGAGACAACCCTCATTCTATAACATATGACGAGAAACTCGTTATGAAGTCTATCTTGAACGAGGATGTGCACATTTATAACATGTAATAAAGTGTCAATAATATGTATTTCTTAAATCAATAAAAGAATTACAAGTTCAGTACTATTTATTTTGGACAATACTGTAATTTCAATCACAAATTAACTGTAATCTTTATTGATTGATGTTATATTTAAACCTCCATTAAACTTATCATTATAAATACACTTTTTATATTTTGCATTTATAATATTTTACATTATGATACGCATTTGAGTACTCTAATGTTTCATTAGAGTAAGCAACTTTTTGTGTTATACTGTTGGTAATATGAATCAACAAATGACATGAATTGACATTTGTCTTGTCATTTGTATCTAATAACTCTGTCAAATTTGAAAAATTCTACAACAGTGCTACCAACTTATTTTTTTTAAAGCAAACTTCTCTATAATATGCAAAGTATAAATTTAATAAAATGGCAAAATATAAAAAGTATTATAAGCAACTTATTTCATATGGCTGTTATGACACGAGTCCAAGTTTAAAAAACGAATCGCGCAGCGATGAGTTTTTCAAAGGAATATGTGACTTCTTGTCATTTGTTGATTCATATTAACAACCGTATATAACACAAAAAATTGCGTACTCAAATGAAACATTATAATTCTCAAATTCGTATCATAATGAAAAATATTATAGTTGCAAAATATAAAATAGTTATTTATGTGCCAAGGCGGAAAAACTGTCTATTATAGTCGAGTCTGCAAATTTATAGCAGAGGCGCAGCTGAGGCTAACAATCAGATGAGACATAAACGTACTAATTTCTGAAAGAAAAATCGACCATTTTTGAAGGCAAACATTTTTCGTCCGCAAACACTTTTCGTCCGCTGTGGTCACTAGGATACGGCAGGGTGCTCGGTGTGATCACTAGGATACGGCACGGTGCGAGTCATTTGAGGACGAAAAGTACTTGCCTTCAAAAATAGTTGAATTTTTATTCGGAAATTAGTACGTAAAATGTCATTTTTTGTAGTGGTCGACGAAAAATATACTTATAGCAATTTATTATTTTTAAATTGAATATAAACTTATGTATTTAACTTATACTAAATTTTCGAAAATGAACTTATGAATAACAATTCTCTGCTAATTTGATTTTGAAAGTTTAAAAATTTAAATTTTCTCAGAAAAGCTTGCTAAAAACTCTCGATTATAAAAGTTGTAAGATTATTGCAAATTTTACTCACGCTTACAAAATAAGTTTGAGTTGCAAGCCGGAAATAAACTTGCAGGAAGTATTTGTAAATTCTAATGTTTAGTGGGTAACAGGGGGGACATGATCTTCATTGTGGTATTTGTAGTAACATCCCCTTAGCATCCCCTTAGCTTGTAAATTTTTATTCGTCGACGGTTACCTGCTTTTTCTGTTTTTTTGTTAATTTTAGTAAATAGAGTGAACCAATAAAATCCCAAAAATATCTGTATAAGTTTTCATTCTCTTGCCCAAGACAATTTTATGTGTACACCAGTTGACATAAAATATACTAAATTGAGATTACGTTTGCAAACATAAGATAAGCTTAAAACCCCTTTACATTGAGGATTTTCGTAATTTTTACATGCTTTTAATTGGTCTTCAGTTTACCAGTCGAATTATTAATCCCTGTTTCAAACGGTCCGCAACTTACATGTCATAAAGGGATCAAGTATTCAATTTACATACTCCGGTACTCATAACTTAATGGTTGTGGATTCACGATCCCACCGACGCGACGGCAAGAATGATATTTTGATTTCTAATTAAAGGAAAATTAAGAAATTAGTTTGAGTAACAATGCTGTTCTTAAAGTGGCGCTGAGAAACAGTAACAAAGCCTACACATAACTAGAGGGTAATCACCACCGTAGTCGATGACGTTGAAGTAGGAGTTAAAAAAATGGTATAACAATGGTATATTGTTTTACGGGTTAAACACTATACTTTTTCTACAACCCCGTTTATATCATAATAATATCCTAAAGAATGTGTTTTTTAACCGGACTGCAATTTTTCATACGCAAGCAGCACAGTTTCCGAAAATGAATTTACTTCATTATGAATGCTTTCAGTGCAAACTGACAAGTCTAAATAATTAACGAGAAACGTCAAAATAATGAAAACCAGGCAACTAGATATAAGTTGTTTTTAAATTTAACTTTTGTCACTAGAAACGAAAGTTAACGTTGTGAGAATTTCTCTCACTTGTGACGAAAATCACGTTTTCGCTGAAGGTATTCTATTACAAAATGACGTCTTTTCGTAAAGGGTTGTATCGTTAGGTTCGGCATTAAACTTACAAAAGTTATTGGCAAAAAACTAATGTAAGTTTAATTTTTAATTTTAGAACCTGACGATGGCCATTAGGTCAACAGTTATATAAATTTATTACGTCATGTGACTCTGCGTTTTTTAATTTTTTTTTTAATATGCGTTTAAATTCATAACCAAGTCAACACATGACAGATTACATGGTATTCTAAGAAGAAAATCCAATGTATCTAAATGTGTTATAAACTAACAAAAAATATTGAAAACTCGTTCAGGAAATATCAGAAAATATCGGAAATCTGTCGTTTGACTTTCATTTTTTACCTTTATTTAATTTATTAAGTGTACCCTTATCTTTTTGGCAAACTAATAAGAAAAAAAGGTCACAATAAAAGTGAACAGGCCGATTGTCCCGAAAGGTAGCAGTAATTTGTCAATGCGTTCATGCGAGAGCAGTCCCAGTTTGGGCACTGCTCACAAATATACGATATATTTCAAAATCGGACAGGAGAGAAAACATTTCAAAATAGTGTTTTCCATATGCGTTTATGTTGAAAACTTGTAAGTTGCTAGGAATCTTCTAGCGTTTTTAGGAACAAGGGTAGCTTGACATTATGAACAAAAGATGTCAAATTATGTATTTCGTTGTCATAGATGCAGAGTGTAATATCACAATTGTCTAACGTTTGCCTTTGCGGCCTGTGTTCGTAGAAATGATAAAAAAGTAACTAAAAATATTGATAGTAAAGTAGTAGTAATTTATGTACCAAGAGAATTATAAGAACCTTAATTTCCGAAGGAAAAGTTTGCATCCCGAGGGCCTCTGGCCCGAGGGACTGCAATTGCTTGAGTTAATTAAGGCTCATTAATTCCGGAGGTACATAGATTATTTTATTTCTGATCGATTTTAATTAAATAAGCAGCAACGACATTCACTAAATATAATTAAACACTGACAGCAATATTCAAAAACTTCAAAATATCCTAACAACGGGAATTAAGTTTGACTACGGGAAATTAATAAATCTTTTTATTCCTGCCCGGGATATAATAAGCTTATATCGTCATAGTTACGCTATCAATAAAGAGGGTCATAACTCCCTTGCGGGATGTTAGAGGTACCTTAATTCCCTCTATTTTTTCCTTAAATCCCTCTAATTTTTACTTAATTCCCTCTAACCTTTTTCAAGTAAAAATGAAATAATGAATGGAAACCAAACCATATTTTATTTATTCACATTATTACTTATTACAAAAAAATGTACAATTTTGAAATGTTCCCTGAAAATGACTTCTGCTACTGGAAATTATTTCTTCTTTTGTATGGATGGAGATTCTGTTCACTACAGTCGAGGTAACTGCCTCTTCTAATGGCAAAGTAGACAACATACGCGCCTATCCTCCAAATAGCCCTTCGCCACCGTGGAACTTTTCCAACCTCCGTGTCTTTTTAAGTTAGTTATAGTTGCTCCTGCATTGGCTAGAGCAGTAACAGTCCGGTATAGGAAGATGGGTTTGGCAATCCTACATAACTTGCGATAATGATGGGGATTTTCCCAAACATGTTTTTCCAATTGGCTGAGATATACATATATTTTTTCGGAATTTCAAAAAAAATCGTCCAATACCTTCAGGACGACAAGTCTTAATAAATGCAAAGCAGAGAACTCTTCTTCATCCACAACTGTAAATTTCTTCGATACAGCTGTTTTACTTTCCGATACACTACCATAACGGAATCTCGATCCTCTATATCCGATATCTTCATATTTAAAAGTTCCTGAGTTTCGCATCCTTCAAAATAACCATAACCCATAATTAAAACAACCTGTAACAAATAAAAGAAAATAAATACACATAAAAAGAAAAATAAGAAAAAATTACCTTATGCAATAAATGAATTTCATTAGGAGCGTCCTTTAGAAATCTGATGAGATCTTTAGGAGATAAAACAGCAGACTTTTACGGCTTATAACACTTACTCTTCCGTTTCAAAAAAGCCTCTAGATCATTGAACTTGGTGATGTCATGTATAGTCGACTTAACCATTGACCATTTAGTCCATAAAATATTTGGACTATACGTTTCTGACTACAATGAATAATCACAACTACTACCAAATCTACCGAAAAACATTGAAAATACCTTACCATTTCTTGAAAATATGGCGGAAAGACAGTTTCATCGGATCTGTTGGCATAACATTTCTCAGTGTCAGCCAATTCAGATATACCTTGCATTCTTTTTGGTATATGGCTTCACTTTTCGATGGAAGTAATGATTTTCTTGCTTTTTCAGCATTTTTCAAAATACCCTTCATTATATCAACGCAAACACAGCGATTGATAACAAAGGTATGTTTATAAACATTGCAACATAGCAACAACCTAGCAATAATCATAAACAACGGTACCTGATTCAAATATACAAGGAAGGTAATAAATTGAAACATTTATTCCGTTTTTAAATATGTTAAAAATCGATCAGAAATAAAATAATCTATGTAGGTACCACGGGAATTAATGAGCCTTAATTCCCGAAGGCAATTGCCTGAGGTACATAAATTACTATTATAGTTCTTCATTATTTATCGGGTGTAGATAAAATAGCGTATGCAACTCTCATGTAATGGTTATTAATACACTCGCATAAACTATACGAAACTCGCCTTCGGCTCGTTTCGTATCCCGGTTAATGCTCGTGTAATAATAACAATCATTACATGATCGTTGCATAATATACTAATTATTCCTGACCGGGCTATTATAAGCTTATATCAACATAGTTACACTATCAATAAACACGGTCACTACTCACTTGGGATATTAGATGTGGCTTAATTTCCCGTTGTCAGGCTTAATTCCCGTTGTTAGGATATTTTGAAGTTTGTTGAATATTGCTGTCAGTGTTTCATTATATTTAGTGAATGTCATTGCTGCTAAACTAACCTAAAAATCAATATATTTTGGAACTTTTCATAGCACATGATAGTTAAAACGAGCATTCTGCAATCATGTTTGAACAGACCCATTATATTCAGAGCGTTTAATATGAAAACTAATTTATAGTATTTAATATTTAAAATATCAGTATAACTTATTAATTCCATATAAAAATAATTCTTAAAGTGAATATGGTTTAAAAAAGAAATAATATGCTGTGTGTACTATTTCTTCAATAATAAATGGCTGTTTTCTTTAAAACATTTAAGGTATCAGTCGTAATAATCTCTATAACTTTTCTCTTAATGTTTTTTGTCTGTCATAGTAAAAGTAATATTAAAAGTTAACGTATTTATGGGCCACCCTGCATTTAAGAAGCAGTTTATATGGTTATCCCCTACTCTTACCGTAATAGTGTTTTACCTTCTTTACATCTTGTGTGTAAATTGAAATAGTTTGTTTTTTATTTCAGAAAAATGAAGTAACCGATAACCCAAATATTTTTCAATTTTTCAATTGCTACGATGAACCAACGTTTTATTTGGGTAATTTGTGAAAAATACTGCCTAATTTTGAATCATCTGGAGATGGAAACATGAATTTGCTTGTGGAAATGGAGAAATGGCCTTTTATAATTATTTTTTTATCTATATGGACATCTGATGTCTTCATTTCTGCACAAGGTAAGTTTTAAAAAAGTTTTTTAATATTTACTTTTTATTATTTACCTATCGACTTACCGAGTCCTGAATTTTTCTACCATTCGGTGTAAAGCTATTAAGAACTGTGATTTAGCGTTTTGCATCTCTGTTTACTGCCCTCTGCATGTGGTATTTTTGTTTAACATACCGAGAATGAGAAATGATTTACGGCAAAGCGGCTAGACTCAAAAAATCTTTTAGCGGGTGTGTATTGCGTTTCACTTAAATAGTTTTTTGTACGAGGTAACATTTTGATCTACTAGCTAAATAAAATTATTTCTCTCGTATTTCATTGATATGCGGAAGGGAGATAAATGTATACGTATACAATTTTTAGATTCAAGGCTTCTTCAAGCTTATTGAATTTTTATTTATTTATTTTGTTTCGCGTGCCAGTGGCGGCGTTTATGTTGAATTTTCAACAGCTGCAGTTATAGTTAAGTATGTTGGCAATTTTTACATATATCTCCATTATTTTCCTCTGTACTCTGTTTTACTTTTTCCCATTTTATTCATCTACTTCTTACAGCTGTTAATACTTTATTTTTCCATGTTCTTCTATCATCCCATCTTCTTATTTCCAGTCTCGCTTGCTGCGAACATTTCGTTTACCTTGATTCCTTACCACATTTTCGTTACACATTACAACCACCGCAATTGTGCTTGTTCCATAGTTGTTTTAACAGGGTCAATATTTAGGTTTTTTCCAAAATGATTCATTTCTAGTTTTACTTTTTCGCTTGTATTTTCTCTGATTTTCACAATCGTTAATTTTTTTTTTTTTTTTTTCTTTAGTGTCAACGGCATCGACTACTCTGGTCATTAGCCTCGTGTTCTGTGTAGGCTTTGTTACTGTTTCCCAGCGCCACTTTAGGAACAGCACTGTTAATTAGAACCCAACAGTGAATGGTCGAGTGGGGAATCACACCTGGTATATGAAAATGAATTTCTAAATTTTTAATTAATTAAAAATCAGAAAATGATTTCTGCCTTCGGTGGGATTCGAACCCACAACCCTTGGATTATGAGTCCAGTGCTCTACCACTGAGCCACCCACTCCCTTAATTAAAGCCAGTTTAATTGTTGTTTACCATTTCGGTTTTTATTTTTGCTAGTTTTCTTTTTTGAATAGAAGCTTGTTTTTATGCTGTTAAACAACCTAGCCGCTGTGGATATCCTTTCGTTGGCTTTGTCATTCAATTTTTAGGGAAGGGTTTCCTAATTTGAACCGTCACCTAAATTAAACTACCCAATTTAATTCCTATTAAGAAACAGCGTATGTCATATGTTGCCCAATTCCTGAATTTTGCAATCGAATTAATATAGTCATTAATAACAGTGGCGCCTGCAATTTGCTTTAGTACTATCAGCGTGGTTTTTCGTTTGGTGGTGTTTACTATAATATTTTAGTATAAGCAATAAGATATTGAGAAGTTTATTGTGGTTATCACTTTATGACTGCCATTATATTTCTTATAGTATTTTTGAGATATCCAGCAAATTTCAACTAAAAGCAACCATAAATATTTTTGTAAGTTTAGGTTAAAAATTGCGACGTTTTTTAAATTGAATCTGGCATTGGATTCCTAAATTAAACCGGTTCAATTTAGGATCAATTTTCAGAATTGAATCACTGAAAAAGAAAGACAATTATGGTAAATGCTCCGAAAAGAATATGGATTAAATGAATCCCAGCGGCGATTAAACATAAATAAATCAACTATTTTAAGACATATTCAAGGCACAAAGAGAATCGCAAATCAGTTAATTAAAAGAATGGATATAAAACAGATTTTTTTATGTTAAATGCATTAAAGGTCTGTCTACTGTTCAATAAATCTCTTGTGGAAGGACATTTTCCCTCAATTTGGAAATTAGCAAATGTAACTCCTATAGGTAAGTCAGGAGATAAACACTTATTGCAGAATTACAGGACCGTATCGATATTGTGTCAATTATTTACAATTTTTTATATTCTGTTACATTCTCAACGAAAAGCAACATGGATTTAAAATACATAGATCCATCGAGCTACGTTTAAGAACATGAAGAAACTATATACCAGCAAGATATTTCTCTACAACTAAAATTAAGACTAGTTAGGTGTTATGTCTTTTCTGTTTTGTTCTATAGTGTAGAGGCTTGGACCACAACAGAGGCCACTTTAAAAAAATTAGAATCCTTCGAAATGTGGATATATCGACGTATTCTGAAAATATCCTGGACGGATCACATCACCAACATCGAAATCAAGCAGAGATTAGGGAAAGAGAAAGAAGCTGTCTTTACAGTGAAGAAGCGGAAACTCGAATACTTTGGTCACATACTAAGACATGATAAATGCCGTGTCCAGGGCAAGCTAAGAGGGGACCAGAAAGAATACGACATTCATGGATGTACAACCTGCGCCAGTGGTTTGGATTGTCATCTGTTGATCTGTTTAGAAACGCAGTAAACAAGATAAGAATAGCGTTGTTAATAGCCAACGTCCGCAACGGATAGGCCAATGGAAGAAGAAGAAGATCCATCGAAACAAATACCTACTCTAATATATTTTAGAGAATATGAATAAGTTAGCCGAAACTGGTGTAAATGGCAACTTGATAAAATGGGTTCGATCTTATCTATCTAATCGCTCACAGATTGTTACGATTGGGAGCTTTATATCTTCTATTGTAAACATTTCATCTAGCGTACCTCAAGGTTCCCATCTGGGCCTACTCTTATTTAATATTTATATTAATATTTCCTTAAGTTCCTTAAGATCTGAAAATTTACCACTCCGTAATAAATATTGCAGATCGAATAGCCTATTTTTAAACCAAAAAAAGTTTCATAAAATATCTTTCTCTAGAAACTACGCCAAAATTGGTTTATCAATACTCTTAAGGAAACAAAGCACTACATGTCGTTAATGAAATTAAAGATTTAGGTATAATTGACTTGTATTCATTGTACGAAATTGCATTAAACAAAAATAGTAAAAATTATGTTTATAATATATACATATAAAAAACAGCGATGAATCTATTTGTACTGAAATTCTACCAAAAGGTTGGTATATTTAGTCGATATGCATTGATAATATTTGCTCCTCTGAAGTTAAAGGGTATAAAATTTACATTACGGTGGATTAGACATCAACTCGTGTAGAAAATAACGAGGACATTCGACGTTTCAGAAGAAAATAGAAATAAAAGTCTGGAAAAAGGAACTAGGATTTTTTACAAACGAAGTTGCAAAAACTTACTTTGTAGCATGACAATTGTGAGTTTCATGACTTCAATATACGATACATCGTGAGTAAATAAAAAATGTCCTTGACAGTAAAGTCGTTTTGTCTGATATTCCGAATTTGGGAACGTAAACTTAGGCACATTACTCTGAAATTTTTTCTTCTTGTTAGTTATCCAAGAGTTAATTGAAAACTGTAAATATTTTATTATAACAGAAAAGTCATGTATCTTACATGCATAAATTAAATGATATTAAAATTTGATTATTTTAGTTATATTCATTTACATAAATAAACATTGACATTTTATAAAAAGTATTGGTTATAGTAAATGTTCAAACCGATCATTTTGTTCCATAAACTTCTCAATTCTCTTCAAAAACGAAGATCTTATTCTTTCTAACATAGCTGGAGTTATTGTGGAAAATGCGTTACGATTCCTTTCTTTCATGTCTTCTGAGGTAGTAGGTTTAGTTTGATACGCAAGTTGCTTGATGTATCCCCATAAAAAGAAACCCATCGGTGTGAAATCAGGAGATAGAGAAGGCCACAAAATTGGTCCACCACGTCCTATCCACCTTTCGGTAAAATGTCTGTATAATCATCGACCTACACAATGAACGTAATGTAGATGTTCCATCTTGTTGGAAACACAAATTAACTCTTGTGTTTATTCCTCCAATAATTCTTGAAAGTGAAACATTTATAAATATAAAATTTTTCGTAATTCCAGGTACCTACGGGATTAACAAATATTTTATTTCATTTAGCCAATATTTAAAAATATCGCTTTCAATATAATTTCGAATATCTCTATAAAGGTATGCCGTCCTCTAGTGGTAACAGTAAAAAATAAAAGACATCCATAATTACGATTACAATTTGTAGAATATTCTAATGCCTTATCAAATCTAAAATTTACACGTTTCATGTAAAAATTTATTTATTTTCCCATTATACCCATAATTTACCGTACAGGGTGTCACGGTAGACGCGACGGTCCATTGTGGATAAACAGTTAATATTTTGAAAATTTTGTTTATTCCTGGATAAGTTGATAAAGGCTACATTTTAAAATTATTTTAAAATATACAGGTTGTCCCAAAAAAGTGTGGCGTATCAAAGTTATATTATTTTTTATGGAAGACCCTATATTTGAATGCATTTATAGATTATACGTTAAAAATAAGATAAATTTTCTTAAGTATTCCCTACATACACTAATTCGTTGTTTTATATTTTCTTTTGTTGTAGTAGGGGTGGTATAAACTATATTTTTTACATAACCCCATCAAAAAAGTCAACGGGAGTCAGATCTGGGGATCTAGGTGGCCAACCATTTGGCCTCCCTGTCCCTATCCATTTATTTGCAAACTTTCTTTTTAAATAATTTCGTACGATTCTTGAAAAATGCGCTGGAGCACCATCCACTTGCAAAATCATTTTTGTCTAATATCTAATGATACATTTTATAAAAAGTATTGGTTTGGAAACTTTTTCTTAAAAATGGCAAAAATTTCCTCCCATTTAAAAGGCCGTCAAAGAAATATGGGCCAATAACTTGGCCGACTATAATAGCCCAGTAAACGAAGATATCGACCTGGGCATCAGGTTGCACAAGAATAATTTTTTTTTTAATTTGCAGCTATTCATGGTTACATTGAACTGTGAAAATCTCAACTCCTTTAAATTTGTGGAAGGGTGGGAAAATCGCTTCAGAGTTCTGGAAAAACCGTTTTTGGCCGATATCTCCCAAAATATGACTCTCAGAGAATTTTTGTTCAAACAACAAATAAAGAGCAGTTTATTGCCTACAAAAATGATCCTTATAATTTTTCTCTAAAATGTAATGGTTTTCGACATAATCGACCCCAACCGCATCTCGTATTTTTAGCTCCCGACCTGTATCTAGAGATCACGTTCTAGAGGAATGCCACTCCCAAGCGGACTAAAATTTTTGAATAAATCGGGCAGAAATTAATATTTTTTCATGATTCAAAGTTCAGGTGAAAGGAGGAACCTGTAGCTATATTACCATGTTACTTTTTCCTTTTAGTTATTTTTCGGGACTATTGAAAAACTGGGCCAAAGTTTGTTTTTGGTCGAGATTTTAGCCCTTCTATCAATCTGTTTATATTCTTTTTATAAAGCGTAATTTCACTAAATCCTTTTGACCAATGAGGCTTGGGAAGGTCTTGAATACATTCCAAAAGATTCAATAAGGATTTTTTTCGTATTTTTATAAATAATGTGTTTTTTCAGGATTGCTTTTTTTTGGATTTTTGGAGTTTTCCAAAATGCTCGGGGCTAATCGGGAATTGATGGATAATCACCACATCATTGGAAAGCTTAGATTGTCCCCTTGTATACGGTATTTTTCTTTTTTTACATTCTCTTACAATTATGAATTTTTCAATCGCCGTTTTCGCACAAAATATTCGCGTAGCGAAAAAATGATCAGGGCCAATTTTGTAGGTAATAGACTGCTCTTTATTTCTTGTCTGAACAATAATTCTCTGAGAGTCATATTTTGGGAGATATCGGCGAAAAACGGATTTTCCGGAACTCTAGGGCCATTTTCCCACCCTTCCACACATTTCACGGAGTTGAGATTTTCAGAGTTCAATGCACCCATGAATAGCTACAAACTAAAAAAAAATATTCTTGTGCAACCTGATGCCCAGGTTGATACCTTTTCCGGCCTTCATTTACTGGACTATAATTCCACCGTATACATTAATGCTCCACCGGTTCTGATGATCTATGGTGTGGAATCAAACCAGCATTCAGAAAAATAAAAGTTATGACGGTTAACTAATCCATTATTATGAAAAGTTGATTCATTTGTAATTTCAAGTTATATTTAGGCATTACGGTGGAAAAATAATGTAAAATTTAAGTTCAAATACTATCGTCTACCACTAAACCAAACCACAAATTTTAATATACTCTACGTCCGTTTCGCCAACTATGTTGGCATCATCAGGAGTTGATGATAGTCTATCCCATATTCAACTTAGTTGATAAACCAAAGGTTCCAGTTTCCCAATTTAATGTAAAATTGAACAAAAATAAAAATAAGTCCAAAATTAATAGATTTAGGTATGTATACCTTCATAATTTTTAAATGGTAATGAAATTTGCTACATAAGAGGGATTATAAAATATAGGGTGTCCTATTTAAAATAACAACGATATTGTCACTTGAATATGTCATCGTCTCATTTTGGTCGCCCTGTATAATTTTAAACAACTTTAAATAGATTATTGCTTTCAATTTTTCAGTTAAAATTGGATTTGGCTGATTCCATAGGTTTCGAAGTTATTGGTTTTCCTGTAGTGCTTCCATTTTTAGAAATATCAAAATATTTCGAAAACTAAAAAGCTAAAGTATCGGGAAAATTTATCTTATTTTTAACACATAATCTATAAATGCAATAAAATATAGGGTCTTTCATAAAAAATATTATAACTTTGATACGCCACACTTTTTTGGGACAACCTGTATATTTTAAAATAATTTTAAAATGTAGCTTTATCAACCCACATATCCGTGAATAAACAAAATTTTCAAAATATTAACCATTTGGAATGGACCGTCGCGTCTATCGTGACTCACCCTGTATAATCGAAAGTATAAAATGTGCACCCAGTAACTGTACTAGCTCACACAAAATTTGAAAGTTTTATCTCTTACCACAACGATGTCAGAAGTTAGCGCCATCCTATATACAGTAACGATTTTTTTAGTGATTATGTATGTAAAATATTGGGACTATTACCATGACATTACAAAAACTAAAAAATCAAACTGGTTTTTCTGAATTAAAAACCTTAAAAAATTCTAAAAATGTTCTTTTACATTCTTTTAAATAAAATTAATTCGAACACTACCAATCAGTTCGACTATTCAAGCGATTTCAATATTAAATCGCAAGCAGATGCTGATCTTACGGTTCGCGGGCAGAGTAAAAACGTTTTCATTTCCTGAGTTCGTAGCTAGATTTTTGTGTACGTCTGCGACAACAACAAAAGACCAGCGTTAGCAGCAGGAAGAGCAAAAGCAAACAGAAGGTCGGTGCATTAACAATTGAAACCGATAAAAAGGCTTAAATCGATTTTGGATATAAGGAAAATAGACCGGTGTCAATAGAAAAACGATTTAGAATATTGTGTATATGACAGAAACCAACAAATTTCGGGTTATAGAAAGTTATTTTTGTTACGCTTTAAAAGCGTGTAAGCACTTTCAACGGAAGATCTATCTCATTGGGTCAGTAAAACGAATAAACTTTGGTTATTTGTTTATTGTTTAAATACACTTGTTAATTTTTTACGGGTGTTTTAATTATTAAAATACAGTAAAGTAATAAAATACTTATTTTATTAAACGTTCATATCTAGGGACGCGTTTTCTAGTAGTTCGTCGAGGTCTGCTGGGAGGTTTGGGCTTCTTTTATGATCCGTAGGTTGAGTTCGGGAGTTTCCTGTTTAGTTTCCTGAATCCTTGCGTGTACGGCATCTTGACGGTGGATAGCCCTGTCGGGGTATCTTGATCTGTTAAGCTAAAAACGAGAAAGTATGGTGAGTGTATTTGTTGTTTCATGAAGTAGTTAACTGCGGTGTCGTGAATGGAGGTACTGGGTTTTTCTGAGGATTCTTCTCTCCGTTTTAGGTGATTGGGGATGGAGTTGTAGACTATGTACTTGTATTCCGGTGTGACATGTTAAAGGACTGGCAGGATCGCCATGTGACATGTTAAAGGACTGGCAGGATCGCCATGTGACATGTACTGATGTCGTAGGGAGAGAAAGTAAAACTCTTGGTAATAACAATAACAATTTTAATTTGGGGATTAACCCCTAATAATGAATACAATACTTATGATAGGTATGAACCAATCTTGAGTTATATCTCTACTAATGTCTACAATAATTCGGTATATATATACATGTATTGACCTCTAGTCAAGAGACATCTACAGATCATCCACGTAAGATCAAGGCTCGACCTTGTCGTAAAGTCGATGTCTTGATAACAAATACAATAGCAATAACCTAACATTAACATAACAATAATAATTATACACTATACGGGGTGCTCGATATACATGTGGTATATCACACCTTCCCCGCCAGGAGAAAAATTTTTAAATTTATTAAAATTTACAAAATTTTTTATTCTAATGGTTGAATGGTTTTACACTATTTTTGTGTATTTCTACCATTTTATTTATGACTACGTTTATTAATTTTATTCTCAACTACTCTATAACTTAACTTACAAAACTTAAAAAAATATGAAATTCATTCAGGATTATCAGTCTCAATTATCTACTTGTCTACCTTGTAACTGGCCAGGTTATAAGCGAATTACGCAGGGATAAGGAAAAAAAGAAATTTTCAGTAAGAAAGGTATTGAGATATATAGGCATACTATATATCTCAATACCTTTCTTACTGAAAATTTCTTTTTTTCCTTATCCCTGCGTAAAAAAAGAAATTTTCCTTATCCCTGCGTAATTCGCTTATAACCTGGCCAGTTACATTTATTTCATCATTATCATCAATTGCTACACTTTATTGTGCACACATATTCCTACCAAATTTCTCAACGAGGACCCGTAGATCAAACACGCCGATCGAATATTTTGGCTTTACATAAATAATCTCTCCACCAAACTCTCAACTAGGGCCCGTAGACCAAACACGCCGATCGAGTATCTTGGTTTCACATAAATAATCTCGTTATCAAACACTATTTTGTTTGTAACATAAAATTCGGGATATTTTCTACCTAATTCCTCATTCTTCATAATTCGCACCTCAATGCCATTACTAGGTCGTTTTAATAGTTCCATTACGTCAGGTTGATCGGACCTGTCGTTACTAGAATCATCCACTTCCTAACTATGCTTGCGCTTTCGTTAATGCAAACATTTTCTCATCCTTTTCCTTAGTCATATTCCTTAACTCATTTGAGCTAATTCCTATGCGAGATAATGCATCTGCCGTGACATTCTCTGATCCTTTCACATAGGACACATCAAAATCATACTCCTCTAATTCTATTAAAAATTTAGTTAGTCTACTTCTTAACTTAACTTCCTTATTTTTAACATAATAAAAAAAAATTTTCCGTATTGGGATTTTTGTTCCCACTCTGCATACATCGGTAATCCGATTTTTTCATTTCTTATCCAAAGCGATAAGAAACAATATTCGCAATTTATTTTTGCTTATACTTAATAAACACCTGCCAATGACCCCATCATATGTTGGTCAATGTCGAGTTTACATATATCCATCGTATCGGATGACTCGATATTCGGTTCACTTGACCGCCTTGTTTACAATCCTATTTTTATTATCTAAACATCTATGTTTACTATAACAATTAATAAACGCGTGTCGACTAATAATTTCAACACTGCCTTAACCTATCTTAATATAATTAAAAAAAAAAATCTGCCTAATCACTATTCCTTAAAATCATTAATATTAAAATGTCTAAATTTTTATTGCCAATAGCTCGTGCTATGGACAAAATTATTCCTACATTCTCAGCCTTCTTTGCTTTCCCTAAACTATCTATTTCTGACATTTTACTTTTTTATTATCTTACTATTTCTAATCTAGTAAATAATATTATCTACTGCGGTTTTTACCTTAACTTTAACTTTTAATTCGTGATTCTCGTCATTAAATGTCATTTCTTACTAAATTAAATTGAGTCTTCATATAATCTAACTTACAGAACAAGCTATTATTTCTCTCTAAAAAAATTTCTTGCATTTATCTTTTACCCCACAAAATATTTACTCTATACACAAAAATATGGTAAAGAAAAGTTTACTTACATATACTCTATTCTAATTTAAATGTCTTTGCACTATTTCTTCTTCTTTCTTTCTTCCTTCTTCTTTCTTCTTTCTTCCTTCTTCTTTCTTCCTGACTTTTGGCTCTGGATACCTCCTTAAACGAGTTCGGTGAGCTCTCTTGACCTCGTTATGTCCTTCCTGATCTTCGCTTCCATTTTTGCCTTTATTTTCTTATATGCCATGAATGCGACTATTACCACAGTCAGTACCAGTGCTACGACTCCCATAATATCAAACATCGTAATTTCGCTATGCTTACTTGTGGAGCCTGTAGCATCTCCATTGTTTCCTGCTTAGGTAATAATCACCTCCTCTTTCGATTGGTTGGCTCCAGCCATATTTTTCAGCTTATTTGTACCAAAAAAACTTCTTTATTGCGCCATCTCGGATTCCATTTAGTCGAGTGGCAGGATCGCCATGTGACATGTTAAAGAACTGGCAGGATCGCCATGTGACATGTTAAAGGACTGGCAGGATCGCCATGTGACATGTACTGATGTCGTAGGGAGAGAAAGTAAAACTCCTGGTAATAACAATAACAATTATAATTTGGGGATTAACCCCTAATAATGAATACAATACTTATGATAGGTTTGAACCAATCTTGAGTTATATCTCTACTAATGTCTACAATAATTCGGTCTCTAGTCAGGAGACATCTACAGGTCATCCACGTAAGATCAAGGCTCGACCTTGTCGTACAAGCCGATGTCTTGATAACAAATACAATAGCAATAACCTAACATTAACATAACAATAATAATTATACACTATACGGGGTGCTCGATATACATGTGGTATATCACACCGGGATCGGTCTTATAAAGGTTTTGTAGGTGTGCAGGAGAGTGCTCTGGTGACATTTTCCGATTTTTCCACATAACTTATTATTTACTAGCAAATAAGTCTTTTTAAGTAGATAAATTATTATCACTAGTAATCTCTCTAGAGCTTGAATTACTATCGGAAATATTTCCGAAAGCATGAATTTTTTAAAAGTTATCCCGAGTCGAAGAAAAATTCGATAAGAAAATTTCACACCAAAGTAATATAAAAAATTATAACATGACATTTTCGTAAGATACCTTCATATATACCAAAACAATATGTTCCTAGGATCTTAGTAGTATGAAATAAACATTTTTGGTCTAAAATAATATATTCTATTATCTATCAACCAATCTGTATTATTTAACAGTGAGCGGAAGGGTGTATTTTTATAATTTGACCCTTGACAGAAATACTATCGCTGTGGTACCGGGTACCCAGGAGGAAAATACTATCGCCAAGTTTTGTGGTTGCTACAGTAACGAGCTGACACGAAAGCTTCTTATTGGTTAAAAAATGTTGGTGTGAAATTTTCTAAGTAAAAAATAAATTGAAATAGTTGTTACTTTAAAAAATGTAATTGACATTTGAATGAGTGTTCCGTTTTATTTTGGAAACTACACGAAATAACTTTAATAATAGAAATAAAAGCACCATTAGTAAAACAACTTTACTTACTTTTAACAAAAAATCAGTTTACTTGATTTTTACTAGTGAGTTTTACAGGTGTTTTGTCGCTTAAAAAGAAAGAAAAAAACACCACTGTCGGAGGTGAATTTTGGCCGGTGGAGGGGTTGGTGAGGTTCGGACGTAATCTTTAACACCTCCATCGGCATCCTTGAAAACGGGGGGGAAAGACGTTTTTTTTTACAGGGAAATGATGTGCTGTCCGTTTAACCCTTTTAGAGGGTAGTTTTTGGCCCTTTGAGGGGGTTCGGCTTGCGTAAAGAGAAATTACGATACCGTCACCGTACTCAGCATCCTCGAAAACGGGGGGGGGAGGTACTCTCGATCCGGGTAAATTTTGGTCCATTTTTCATGGTTTTTTCCGACTTACAGACGCCACTATTTTGTAAAATACAAATTTCGATAATTAAACACTTTTTTATAATTCTATTGTTATTTGAATTTAAAATTACTCATATATTTGTATTTAATTAATTTGAAACAATTTGGTGGAAGATTTTCTATAATTTGGCGAATGATTTGCTATAATTTGGTGGAGGGTTTTAAGCATTTTGGAGGTAGATTATTACTATGTGGTGAGCAATTATCTATAATCTGGTGAATTCATACTTTTGGCGGAAGATTTATTCTCGCCGATTATTAACTTCAGTTGTCCTAATACTAAATTAATACTTTTTTATGAAGTAATTTAATATAAGAGACTGCTGTCCTTTTATGGTTACAAATCACTGCCTCTAGTGAAAACAGGAATAAGTTTAGTTATGCCCTTATGTTTTTATTTGTTTTTTAGCACCAGCAGGTCCAACTCTATACCCTAGCAAAAGGGTATAACTCTATCTTACTCCTAAATAGTATTTTCAAAAAGCACTAAGGGCATAACTCGTCGTGTATATCGATCTAAATATTGGTTATCCAGACATGAGTAGGTCCACAAAGTCATAAATCGCGCTACGTCAGATTTTTTAGATACCTTAGAGACATAACTATAATTATAAAATAGTTTGATGCTGTTACTAGGGAACAACTAATGATGTGGAAAGCAATAATTCGTTCATAAGGGCATAACTATAATTATAAAGTAGTTTGATGCTGTTACTAGGGAACAACTAATGATGTGGAAAGCAATAATTCGTTCATAAGGGCATATTTCAAATAAATTGCAAAAAAAAATTATTGAATTGCAGTATTTCAAGATATAAATATTAATAGTAACCCATAACCTTTTTATGACAGCAATTACGTTACCTAAAATTGTTATGGCTTAGGAATGGTTTAGACTATTTTATTATAAGCAGTCTCCTGAAAAGTACCGTTTTCCAGTTATGCCGTTTTTCACTAGAGCCAGTGAAATTTTGTGCGATAAAAATCTTTTTCCAAATAACGATATTTTTGTATATTACTTTATCTTTATCGAATGTATGTTTTCGTTTATATTTTTTTCAAGTTTATCAGTACATGCAAGGCAAATAGAGTGTTTGACAGTTCGATTAGGGTTTTTTACTATTTATGGCTGAAATATGCATCCTATCGAAAAAAGTTTAATATAAAAGTTGTAGATAATTAAAAAATCTAAAACTTTTATTTCAACATAACCTCAAAATTATCGAGAAAACCGCTAAAATTACTAGTTTATTTTATTAGCTTTTGTTTTCACCGGTTCCATTTAATTTCCAACGTTTACAAGCTTTCCTTTTATCTGTAATTCTTTCTTTTAAAATTATGGTAAAATATTGGGGTACTTACTTCTTCCATTTTAGTCGAGTATCTTTGGTTAACGTCTAAATACCATTGGTATTGTGTTCACGAGTTTTCAGGGGCACTTTTAGTTGAATTGCATTTTTCGGAATGTTATTAAATCATTTCCAATTTGTCTAAATACTTTTTCGACGTGCCAGAATATTGTTAGTATGATGGATGATTAATCCTCAGCTAGATCACATGATTAAATTTTACAGGGCCTTACGTTATTTGCATCAAATCAGCTTGTTTTACTGTGTACGGAGCAATAAATTTTGGTTGATTTTCATTGCCAACTTCTAGATTTCATTGTTAATTTACAATACGATGCTTTAAATCCCAAGATATTAGTTACGTTAAATATTAATTGAAATTGTAAGCATAACAATCATTACATTATTGCTTATGGTGCAAAAATCATATTTAATTATTGCATTCGGTAAGTTAAACATCCATACCGATTTGTCTGTTAAAAAATAAAAAGAAATCGTACGGATAACGCCATTGTTTTATTTTAAAACAAAACGAAGATACTAAAAATGAGATAATAAGGCGACAATAATGTTTGGCTAACAAAAAAATATTGGTAGATTTTTAATAGTACACTAGTATATTGTCTAACAGGCTGAGAAATTCCTTATTATAGCTGAGCCCAGAGTTCCCAGCCGAGGCGAACTGCCGAAGGCAATTGCCGAGGCTGCAGAACTCTATTAGAATTATTAGAATCTAGAATGATTTCTCGGCCGTTTGTATATACTATTTTTTTTCAATGGTAAACAACTTGAGCTGTCAAATTTTCTTTATTAACAGAATGTACAAATTGTTCTTCTTCTGCTTGCAATATTTTTTAATAAGCGAACTTTTTCAATTCAATTCAACAAACTTGTTAATAAGGTTAAATTAGGTTAAACTGTCAAGCAATGAAGACATAAGGCGACTCGATTGGTAAGTCAATGTGTTTACACAGGAATGTGATAGATGGAGACACATTGACAATTTAAATTAAATGGACTGTCATTATTGCACATGGAGTATAAAATTCAGAAATTTTACGTGTGCTATAATAGATTCCTTCTCATTAAATGTATTTGATATATAATAATCATATTTTGATACGCTCGAATAAAAAATATTTGCAGATTTTTAATAGTAAAACAGCTTTTTCCAGTATTTTCAACTGGCCTACATTACGTAAAGAACTTTCACAAAGCAATATCATCAGGAATCTGACCATGTACACCAAAGAGAGTCTTTCATTAATTTCGGATTGTTGAGCGGATTTATCTAATGATCAAAATTGAACGGTTTCTTTTTATAAGGAAGAAAAGAAATCCTTCATAAGCATAAACTGATGATACCAAAAATTCTGTATTACGGTCAGAGTTAGCGATCAGGAAAATTAATCACTTCTTTATTCTTACATTTTCATTCTTATTACATTTAATTCTTTAAGCTCAACAATTTTCTGATATATACATAAAAATACACATTTTTGAATACTACAGTGTGCATAAAAAATTAATGCGAAATAAAATAAAAAAATTTTGGGTTAAAAAATCTTCATATAAAAAGTGAGTGATTGAGTGAGAGAGAAGAAGGAGATCTTCAAAAATATTAACAGAATTGAGAGATTGACGCTATAGTGACTATGATATTATCATTCCATCTTAATACTGTTTCTCTGCACATTTTCGAAACATATGTTCATCTTTATCAAGTATAGGACGATCAAATTATATATTATGCTGGATTGTTTGATTTTGATATTAGTAACTAAAAGCCTAGCGTTGCCTTACGGCAACGCGCTATGAACACCATCATGGGATCTGAACTACATAAATTATATCAAAGATAGTAAACTATATTCTTCAACTAATGTGTTAGTTAATGTAAACTTCTAATATTAGCATGTAACTACGATTAGAATAAAGAATCATTATTTACTCCCTTCTAACGTCCATTTTTTCATCAAGAAAATAATTATCTAAATATAGACACCTTGTACGTCTATCAAACGTATTTAACTAATGCATTAGTACCATCTATTCATTGGTAATATTCTCTAGCAAGGTTTCATCTGTTTGGCAACCCAAAAAACACAAACGTTTAGATTTTGCATGTATGTAAGTAAAGTAGTTTTTCTGTTTCCATATTACAACTATAGACTTTGAACGGTTAATTGCCGTCAGTCTTCAGACTGAAGAAGAACGTAGATACCACTTGGAGTATGCGAATAATCACAAGGTCCATCATTGGAAGTGTGTTGAATAAATCTTGAATGGCCGTGTTTTTCGTATGGGCAGTTGTACGTTGCGTATTCGACAGTCAGCAAACGGGCAGCTAGTTTTAAATAAAAAAGAAAAAAGTACAATTTCTAACGACTATAAAATAGTAGTTTATGATGCAAGGATGAGAAGTGTTACTTTTCGGACGATTATGTAGTTTGCCAAACCTTAAGAGTCCGAAAAAGAAACTTATCGTCCGCGTCCGCATACAATATTTTTTATTCGAATATGAAAAATATTAATAAAATAAAGAAAAATTCTAGTTCTACTTATAGTTTTGTAGTTTTACTATGTCAATGGAGCTTGTGTTAGAAAGTGTAGTACCGAGCTACACAATTTTTAAAAAATGCGTTTCACTGCATTTCTATGATGTAAGAAGTACTAAAATATACGCAATACTTTTCGGAGCAAAATAGCATGTAGAATTTATAAACACAAAATTTTGAGGTATGATAAACCGATTTAGGTTCTGTCAGTGTAATATAGACTGGACTAAAAAGCAACGGAACACAATTGTATTTTCAGACAAAAATTATAACTATTTTGACATTGTAACATAATCGATAAATATCAGTTGTTTTTTTTTAAAAATAACACATATCACAGCAAGTCAATATGTTATTCATTTCTATAATTCAAAGTGGTTTTCTTTTTAATTCAAATATTCTTCTAATTGAAATAAAACCACTTATTTTAAAGAAAAAAGGCTTTAATTGACGTATCTTCTAAAGTCGTTTTCAAAAAGTGATAACAAAATATAATTTACTATAGAAACAGAACGCTTGATAATCTTAAAAAAATATGACAGCAATATAGGACACGGAGAAAGAGTTTGAAATTGAAGATGTCAAAATCTGTTTCCACCATATTTTTGTGACGTTTCTGGGAACGAATTTTAAAAAAGGATAGCGCACTTGCATATTATAAGAAAATTTATACTTCGTCATAAAAAAAGTTTTCCTAATAATATTATCATAAGAAAAAACCAGATAAAAAACTTATGATACTATCCCTATAAAGAGGGTAATCCTTTTTGCAATTAACTCTTTTTGTAAAATAGGCAACCAAATTTTTGAAATATCAACCGAACAATTAGAAACACATTCGTTATTATTTAAGCATCTCAATGCTGCTTCTTTAACTTTCTTCAATTTCAAAATCTCCGTTTGAATTGTCGTTTGAATATGTCATTAGAGAATGGCCCTATTTTGGACGCCCTGTATAATTTTAAACAACTTTAAATACATTATTGCTTTCAATTATTAGTCTAGTTTTGTTCAGTTAAAACTGAATTTGGCTGATTGCATAGGTTTCGAAGTTATTGGTTTTCTTCTAAGTGCTTCCATTTTTAGAAATATCAAAATATCTCGAAAACTAAAAATCTTTTGTATAGGGAATACTTAAGAAAGTTTATCTTATTTTTAACGTATAATCTATAAATGCAATAAAATATAGGGTGTTCCATAAGAAAAAATATAACTTTGATACGCCACACTTTTTTGGGCCAACCTGTATATTTCAATTTCAATATATGAATAAACCAAATTTTTAAAATATTAACCGTTTAGCCACAATACTCCGTCGCGTCTACCGTGACTCACCCTGTATAGTAAATTATATTTTATCACTTTTTCAACTTTTGATGATAAGTCGAAACCTCAATTAAAGCCTTTTTTCTTTAAAATAAGTGGTTTTATTTCCATTAGAAGAGTATTTGAAGTCAATATGTTATTCCGATAATAAAATACACCAAATATTATTAAACACAACTATTAATTTAAAGCTAAAACAAAAAGGTAAACCAAATACCTATATTTTACTTTTCCGGATAGTTCACCGTTCGAAAAAGTACGAAAAAAGTCCTAGGACAGAAAAGTTCTTCTTCTTGATATTGTGTACTGTATCGAATTTGACGTTTCTTGACATATTCCAATAAAAAAGTATTAATTTAACAATTTCACCTACTCTACGATATTTCAATTCGTACATACATCAAACCGGCGTTCCTCGTTAACAAAATTAATCTTTCGAGTGACCTTTACGTACTGCTTCCATCCTAGTATAAACTACTCTTATACGTGAATGGAGGTTCCTTATAAACACACCTTTGTTATTGTAATTTTACCACAAAAAGGTATATAAAGGGGTTATTATTAAAACACACTTTTGCGGTGCTATTAACTAAAGCAAACAACGCGTACAAAATAAATATCCTACGATATTACCTACCGAAAACACTGGAGGCCGTTTATAACGAACTTAAATAACATTTCGTCGAAGACGAAAGCGTATCCATGATCGTTTTCATTAAGGCTCAAATGAAAATAGTAACAGGTCTCAACAGGGTGTTTCTTTGATAAATGTGTATACGTTAAGAGTATATAGAGGTCACCGAAGTAGTTTTAAATAACCCATCTTTTATCGACTTTGTCCAATTCTGTTGTGAAACAAATATGACTGTTTAGTTTACAACAAATGTAGTAGAATGAATGTTATACTACCAAAGGGGCTGGATATAAACCGATTGAAAGAAAATTCAATTTAACGAGTATCAAACGCACTTACTTGTTATTGCTTAATCCGACTCTGGAATGATGTTGATAGTAGTAGCGGTGGGAATATTTGTTTTAACTCGAAATGTTAAAGAAGAGCATGGTATGAAATATCACACCACAGCTAGTTGAGCCGTTGTGGTTAAAATCCAGAGTGGCTGATTTATTTAGCAGAAAAATGAAATTATTTCACGACAAAAAAGTTAAAAATTATTGGGTGTTCAAATTAGTTCAGTCTGTTTTCAACAGATGGCTCCGGCTGTTATGAATGATTTATAGTTGCGGATTTTGGCTGTTTTAAGCTGGCGAACTGCAATTACAACTGGAACGGTTTTAAAATTCACAGTGTAAAATTATAATACATCATTCGCCATGTTAGAATGTCCAACGTGATCATATCACAATGAAATCATGGTGGTAAACGTTCTAATATAGAGTGCATAAAAAGAATAATGGGGAAGTTTCAATATCAAAACTTGATTACATATTTACAAATGTCCCTAAAGATCTTTATGACGAATCTGTTCACGACATGAATCTACGTGATTATTTTGGTTCGGTTTTAAATATAAAATATGAATTAATTATTCCAGTTAAAAAACAAATTATATCTAGAAATCTAAGTGAAAATGCTATTCGTAATCTACAAAACTATTTACAACATAATTTTATTGAACTAAACAACCATAAAAATATTAATGATGAATTCTGTGGCATTATTAATTTTGCAATTGATAAATTTTGTCCAATGGTTAAGAGAATAGTTTGTTCAAATCAAAATAGGAAATGTAAATGGATTACCGCCGAAACAATTGAAATGGGCAATAGAGTAAAAAACCTTCATTGGTTAATAAAGAAATTTTATAATGAAAATTTAGATTCAGAATACAAAACACAATTTAAAAACTATAAACAAAAATTAAAATTTGATTAAAGTATCTTATCATCAAAATTCAATTGACAATAAGAAAAACCCTATTGAAAAGCAAAAATATGTTTGGAAACTAGTTAAAGAAAAAAGCGGCAAGGTAAAGTCAAATCAATAAATTAAACTAAAAATCAATGAACAGATAATTGAAAATAATATTGAGGTAGCAAATGGTTTTGTTAATCACTATAGTAATTCAATAAAAATATTAAATGAAAAGCATTTTGGAAGCGCTAGAACAGATTGAACAAAATGTCATCTGAATAACAGTAATTCGTTTTTCTTTGACCCAGTAAATAGACAAGATGTATTAGAGATAATTAGAAATTTAAATAATACTAATTCTGTTGGAGTAGATTGTAAATCCACTAAAATTATAAAACATATTGCCTACCACGTAGCTGGACCTTTGGCAAATATAATTAATGTTTCCGTTCAAATTGGAGAATATGCAGAGGAACTGAAAGTAGGACTAATAACTCCTTAATACAAAAAAGATGATCCGCTTAGTTTGAACAATTATAAACAAATAACAGTATCTAATTTCATAAGTAAAATAGTTGAAAAAGCTGTGTATAGTAGATTGATTTATTATTTAGAAAAGTATAATATCACAACAAAATGTCAAAATGGTTTTTACCCTGGTATGATTTTGTTGAATTTTTATACAAACATCTAGACGATAAAAAAGTGGTTGGAGCACTTTTCTTTGATCTTACAAAAGGGTTATTAGACTAATTTTTGGTCTAAACAGAGGAATATCATGTAATTCATATTTCCAACAATTTAATATTTTTACATTACCTTCTATATACATCTATAAGTGCATAATATATATTAGACAAAAACTCAATGAATTTAAAAAAAAAATTGAAAGTCACAACTGTGAAACAAGGCATGGTAAGTTATTAAGAATTCCAAATCATGGAACAACGTTTTATGAAAAATGTTCTTATTCTGGAACACAATTAATTATATATATATATATATATATATATATATATATATATATATATATATATATATATATATATATATATATATATATATATATATATATATATATATATATATATATATAATAAGTTGCCCCAATTCATTCATTTTAATCAAATAATTATCTTCTCCACTCGGTCTATATGTGTATAACATTTTTATATTATTTATGTGATGTTTTGAATATATTCTTTGTAAAAAACTGACTTTTCCAATACCGGGTAATAATGGTCTTACTGGAATAAAGAAATTTTTATTTATTTATTTATTTTATAGACGCTCACTTGAAATGGAATGCACATATTGACTATGACTGAAATACATGACATCCTACCTAGTAATAGATCAATCTATACTATACTTTGTTTGAAACTCACCTCTCAGCTCCTCGACTATATAATCTTATTCCAGCAAATATCAAAACTATCGTCAGTAATAATTTATCCAAAAATAAGTTCAAAGTTTGAATCTTTGTTTGTCATATCTCATTCTTATTTTACCAATTTTTAACCTAATCAAAATATAAACGGTAAAGTTGAAGGCTGTGACTAATTAGTAATACTTATAAATCATTTCCTCCCCATTTCAAATAACTTATTTTATTTATTGCTTATTCTTTTATACAACTCATGGCAACGCTTTACAGATCTATATTTTTGTCTTTGTCCGTTTCACTGATAAGTACATTTTAACCAGCGAGTAAGTAGGAATCCGTTTTGTACCATTGCGTGGGGTTGATTTAGAATAAGAAAGAATTAAAAATTAGACACAGAAAGCCTTTAAATTTAAAAAAACTGGCGTGAGGAGATGAATGCAGAGGTGTTTGAAAAATGGTTTGAAGGTATCATTCAACTTTTGGAACCTGGGTCTGTCATCGTCATGGATAATGCCCCCTATCATAGTCGGCATTTAGAACCATTACCGAAACAATTATGGAAAAAAGCTGAAATTGATCAATGGTTAATAGGTAAAAACATCCATTATAAAGGCGGAGTTACTACAAAATTACATGTTATGAATGGCAATTTTACAACTGCGAATTTAATCCTATAGGTACAATTGATCTGTGCGCAAGTAAAAGGACAAGTAGCACGAGAAAACAGAACATTTAAAATGGCGGATGTACAAAATTACCTTAAAGAAGCCATTCAAAGCGTAACTGCAGAAAACTGGAAGAAATGCATCAAGCACTTTCTGAAAGAAGAACTTAAAATGTGGGACATAGACCAACGGATTGACCAATATATTGAACCAGTCATTATCAACTTTGCTAACGAATCTGAAGTGGAAGATTACACGAAAGGTATGTATAAAGAGACAAAAAAAATATAAAAACAAAAAAAATTTTCAGTTTATTGTAAAAATAATTAACTATTATTTGGGTTAGTCCTTACCCCTTTCAGAAATTAATAAGCACGCTACTGCCTTCAATATGCCAAGGGCCAATAAAACACTCAATCATTTTTGGTTCTGGTATACAGTGTATAAATGTTAGTTGAATATGTCTATGTTAGTTGGAATTGTGTAACGTAGTTCAATTTCTCCATTGTTTGTTTTATTGATATGTTATTGATGTTTGGTGCAATTACCTATTGCGATTTGTTTTATTTTTAAAATAGTAGGTATGTTCTTTTTTTATATTATCTATAAGTATATTAATATGGTACATATGGTACAGGTTCATCCTTCTGTGGGAATTATATATTTATGATAAATGAACTGAAATATTGTATATTTCAAATTGATTGGTAAATACATATTATTATCATTATTTTTATTCACTTAGCAAATGCAGCTATATATCTGAGATGGCGTCCAATGTACTCACTCTCGCATATGTAAGTGGCTAATAACTCTGTACTGAAAAGAGATAGACAGAGGGGCCGCATTAACTCGGGTTGCGCCATTACCTAATTTTCCGCTAGTCCTGAGGTATTCGAAAATAAATTTTTCGATGCGATCTTTAGATTAACACAGGCTTCTGGTAAATTATTTTTAAATTAGCTGTTATTGGAATTTTGCACTATAGAATAGAACAAAGGATTTCTAGTTGAATTATGTTAACGAGTTTAAGATAATAAAAACAAACTAACCTGAATTAAAACAAAAAATGTATACTTTCATGGCAAATTTAAAATTTACTTTAAACTTTGTAACTCTTCGCAACTCTTCCGAAAGATAAAGATGTCTTTACTCACTAACACATTTGAAAAATTATCATGGTTATTTATGTAATAACATCAAAAATAGCTCACACTTATTATGATTCGCAGGAACGAAGCCACTTTATTTTTCCATCAGTAGACGCAACTTTTAGTAATGATGTCTTCACTAACATATTTTGAAAATTCGAATGGATCTATAGTAATATTAAAGCCTCTTAATTTCTAAATTAATAAAAGCAAAGGGAGAAATAATAAAGAGAATTAATTAAATATAAAATAAGCTTTATTAAAGAACCCCAATAGCGAGTGGGATATGAAATTCTTATTATCTGATAATGGCCTGGCAATCTGATTCAGTAATTAGGTAGAATCTTTATTTATATCATATTATGTCTATGTTATTGAATTCGATTTAACTTAAATTTCGAGAGCGAGAACAATAGACTTCTAAACTAAACAAAAAATTATTTATTAAATTTGAAAAATTTAGAAGTCGTAGAAAGCTGTAGTTTAGGCGTGCACATATTCAAGGTATCCTGAGTTCAGATCCGTTATTCGTCAGTCTCTATCGATTCTGGGAGCTGAGTTATAAATGCGTACAGATAGATGGACAGACGGATAGACAGATGGACAGACGGCCAGACAGACAGATAGAAGCGTCCCATAAGACTTTTCTAAACTTTAGGGTTTAGAAGTCTAAAACTAATGACTTCCTGAGAAAGCTTAGTCTCCTCTTTAAAATGCTTTTTTTGCGTACTTTTTAGGCAAAGCTACTTTAGTTTTTTCCCGAACGCCTCGCTTTGTATTCAGCGGCTTGACGCGCGTAGAGTTTTCGAATTCGCTTTAATATTTTAATATTTTTTTTATGTTAATTCAAAGTTTTTTTTAAATAATATAAATAAACAGCGATATCACATTTTATGAGAGGTCAAGGCTTCTAACAACGTGGCTAAAGGTTTATACTGATATGGTCATATGTATCTTGATCGAAAATTCTGATTTTTTTCATGGAGGCAGACACTTATGTAATAAATGAGGTTAGTTAGAAAAATTTGAGGAAATATAAAATTCCTAGTACTTTAAATATCTCTTAGAGCGAAAATAAATTAATATTGTTCACTTGCGTATTCATTATTTTGTTTTCTTAAAAGAAAATAAAAGATAGCTTTCAAAATGTTTACTTTAAATTTTCCTGAAGCCATCCTATAGTTTCTGGAATCCAATTACTTTCAGTAACATTTGCAAAACTGGAAATGCTGTCGAGGAACTAACGCGTAAAGATAATTCCTCCCAAATTAGGCGAGACAATCCTATTTTTGGTAGAGTTTGAAATATTTTAGGATAAAAAATTAAAATTTATCCAGTGATGATAATTAAATTAATCAACTCCTGATGATGCCAACATAGTTGGCGAAACGCGCGTAGAGTGTGTGAAAACTGTGTTTTGATTGAGTGGTCGACGATAGTTTTCAACTTAGTGATGATAATTATAAAAAGTAGTATTAATAAAAAAATCAGTAACCTTTATTATCGCTATATTTTCACTTAATTTTAAAATTTAAGCCAATTTCTGATTTAAAATAAACTTCATGACCATTTTCAATTTAAAATTAAAGTTGATTTGAGCTTCTATTTTACATCTTACTGAGATAGTACGAAGAGTAAAATTAATTTTCGTGAAAAGTGAAATGAAGACATTTAAAACGAAAATAGTTCTAAAATAAAAAATATCTGAAAATATGTTATACAATAAAAATATGATCTAAATGATTTTTTTTATCAAATAATATATGTTTTAATTGCTGGTCACAATAATATAGAAAGTCCGAACCTGGCAAGGTAGCTTTATTGAATTGACACTTTAGTTTTTTTCCTATAGTCGAAAATGTGTTGCATAAGAAATTTTATTCTTCCGTCTTACATAAAAATAAACTATAGCGACATCTCGCCATCTTATCAAAATTAGGTTCCTCCTCTTTTAAGTCTTCAACCGAGAATAGCTCGATACTTTCTAAATTCGTTGATTTTTATAGTACCCAAGAGGCTTGTGGGGTATATGTGGAAATTCTCAATATCCGATCTATTATTAAGTTATTTGTAAGTGCGAAATCTGGAGCGAATAAAATTTATTACAAAGACTGTAGAGCGGTCAAAGTGTATACATTAAAAAACCAGTTGAGAATGCTGTTCTAGCCACTTCGAATCTATTTTCAAATTACAAAAAAGAGCAATTCGTTATGTATTTGGTTTAAGTAGCAGGACTCACTGTGAAAATTACTTTAAAAATTTCAAAATTCTAACCCTTCCTGCTCTATTTATCTTTGAATCCGTCTGCTTAGTTCGCAAACACATTCAAAACTTATCGGAAAGACCAACTCGTAGATATCCTACAAGAAATTTAGATACTGATGTTTACTTACCTTTTCCCACCTCTGACCTAATAAAAAATTCTATTACCTACAATGCAAAAAAATTGTATAATAATCTCCCGATACAGCTAAAATCTATAAATTCTTATGATAAGTTCAGAAGATCCACTAGGGCTAGGGCTTACACAGTGGCAGAATTTTATAACGTGCCTTAGACTTTTGGGTTGCAGCATATAGGAGCAATAATTAAATTAAGTTAATTTGAACAATAATTTATAGTGATGGATATTGCATATCCAATGCAATTGTTATTGTTATTTTGTTTGTGTTTTGTTTTATCTAGTAATTTATTTTTATTTTTATTATGATTAATTTCGCTTTGTCTATAAAATTTTTGTAATTTTTCTATGACAATAAAGCATATTCTTTCTCTCTCTCTCTCTCTAGCATTGCCATGAACCGAACAAATTGTAATGACATTATTCATTATTAATAAAATTATAATCATCACAGCCAACAGCCACATTTTACCAAAATATTCATTCACTATGCGTCTACTTTAAATTCAATGTCATTTTAAACTTCAAAATTTTCATATTTTGGACCCCATTTTGAAGGAGTGCCTGAAGTGGTACTGAGGGGCACATCAAACCCTAAGCTTACTTTTTGATGCTCTATCAAAATCTGAAGTCAGATTTTTAAAATTCATAAAGACAAAGAATCAACACACATACACACATACATACACACAGATCGAATTCAGATACCGAACAATTTCTTCGGTGATCAACGGAAATGGGCATTTATAATAAAATAAAAAATAAAATAAATCATATTTATAATAAATATAAAATAAATAAATAAATAAAATGAATATAGGCTTATATAAAATAGAGAAAATACATCAGTTTTATTAGAACTAACAAATTGAAAACACATTCATGGATCAGCCAATCATTACAACTAACTTAATAATAGATTGGATTTTTAAAATATTTCCAAAAGGCTGACAAACTGCTTAATTGCTTAATGAGTCGAAATAGGTATATGCTCCTAAATTTGATTTATTTCTATTAACTGTACTGCACTCACGTACAAGCAGTTTCTAACTGCTTCTGTGAGTACTATGTTTATTTGTGTACTATTCCTTTGATGTATTTATTATTACTTCATTCAATAAATACAATGAATGATTAGCGATAAGTGCTACTGCACTTGTTTCGCATCATCATTATAAATAGAATTATACAATTATACCCAAAGACCAGACATCTGTATGAACCTTGACCGATCTTCTTTCCAATTAAGTATTCCCTTTTTTCCAGAACATTTACTTCAGAATTTCGAGGACTCAAAAGGGTCGCCATGTGTTAATTAAGCAGGTTTTTTCTTTACCTTTGATTTTCCAGAAATATCCATTCAGGCAAGTCGTTCCCGCATATACACCTACTTGAATTTTCGTTCCAGACTTTTGGTATTACTCAACATAGAAAATGACGTGTCATACTTTTATTAGTTTGACAGGTATATGAGTGTGTTAATTAATATTGTAATACTTTTAATGTAAATAAACAGATTTTATTATTCGTTAAGAAATTAATCAAAAGTTTTAAAACATTTAAATTCAACGGTTTTCGCTATAAACTATTTATCAAAATATTCCTCGAGAAACTTGCCGCGATTTTAATTTCATTCATTATTCTTGTGGTGTTAAGATTTAAATTTTATTACATTTAAAAAACGAAGGAGTAATAAATATTATTTTTCAGCTAACGACTAATTTATAATTCGTTCTCAATTATCCAGCCCTCTCGAGGTTTAACAAAGTGTGAATAATTGGCTTATTTTTAAATATGGCTACACAGAGCCTAATGAAGAAAAATGGAACAAAGTAAAGGCCAGAGAAGACGTAGTAAATGTGATTAGGTAAAACGTTAAAAGAAAAAGGTTTAATGCTGGTCAAAAACCTTTCATTAAAAAGGTATTATCCCTCGTCGGATACCCTTTTTGCTTTTCATAGAGTCTTTGATTAAAAACCACGCCGCCCTGATAAGTTTTTTTGAATAAAGTAATTACTGTCAATGTTTTAAAGAGGCGAGACTGAAAAAAGTTGAAAGGGTTTATGTTATTTAGGTAAATAAAGTGCTGTATACGTACGGTTAAATAATTATATCTCCTGTAATTACTTTATACATGTCGCTGTAGCTCCTTTACAGCCAATTAGATTTTTTCACGGCACTGAAAGGAAATGAAGTTTATTTTAATTCTTAAAAAACGTCTCAATATGAACAAAGCGGTCATTTTTTTTTGTGCTTTTCTCGAAAATCTGATTTTTGAGATCAAGTTTTAATAATTTTCATTATACACCAGCCCGATATCGGCAGTCAGATTGAAATCGATTGCAGTGTTACGCATAAGTTTGATTGCAAAACACATTTACTTATTGTTATTAACTGTTCAAAATGTCGGTTATGCTGAGATGTGGATTCAACCTGGTCAATTTAACAATTTTCCGACAGAAACGCTTCACTAAAGGCAAAAAAACTCAACAGCAATCATGTTTCCGATGTAAACGACATGAAAATTGACGGATCGTCTAAGATCAAAGTGACCAGTACACGGGGTCGCATTAAGGGTTTTATAAAAATAAGTAATCGATTTCGTAAAAAATATATTTTTAACATTATCGACATTCTCGACAGTTAATAACATTAAATAAACGTGTTTTGCAGGGCAGATGTGAGGCAGATTTGGATGAAACCCAATTTGGATTTAGAAACGCTTTGGGAACTAGAGAGGCACTGTTTGCTCTGAACATACTACTACAAAAATGTCGTTACCAGCGCAAGGACGTTTTTGTGTGTTTCGTTGATTACGAGAAGGCCTTCGACAGAGTACAACACAGAAAGCTTATAGACATATTAAAGAAGATGGAGGTGGACAGCAGGGACGTTAGAATTATCGAAAATTTATACTGGAGACAGAAAGCAGCGGTACGACTAAACGGAAAGCTTACAGAAGAAAGCCAAATTCTACGAGGCGTCAGACAGGGCTGCATACTGTCACCACTACTTTTTAACATATATTCAGACAAAATCTTTAAACGAGCTACTCAGGAACAAGAAATGGGAGTACAAATCAATGGAGATACGATACGATATGCCGACGACACTGTCATCCTAAGTGACAAACTAGGAGACCTGCAACATATACTAAACTGTGTAAACGCAGAAGGACAGGAAATGGGGCTCAACATAAATATCAACAAGACAATATTTATGGTCTTCAATCGACAACCACATCCTGATGCTACACTACACGTTGATACGAAAAATATAGACGGAGTAACCCATTGTAAGTACCTTGGATGTTATATCACCGAACATCTAAATCCAGATAGAGAAATAAGGTGTAGAGCAGAGACAGCCCGAACAACATTCCAAAAAATGAATCCACTATTCTGCAATGATAATCTGAACCTAAAATTACGGCAGAGAATGGTAAAATCCTTCATATGGTAAAGCCGCTACAGTTAATCGGTTAGAAGCCGTCGAGATGTGGTTACACCGGCGAATGATGAGAATACCCTGGACAGCTATGCAGACCAATAAAATGGTACTAAACAGGGCCGACGCAATACGCATGTTACTAGATACAGTTAAGTGCAGGAAATAATCATATATTGGACATGTCTTCAGAGGAGAACGATACACAATCCTACAACTGATCATGATGGGAAAAGTGGAAGGACGTAGAGGAGTGGGAAGAAAGCAGGCTTCCTGGCTGAGGAACATCCGTGAATGGACCGGTATACGCAGCGAAGAGGAACTACTCCGATTGGTGCAGAATCGAGAAAGACTTGCCCAAGTAATTGCCAACGTCAGGGGGACCTGATATGGCACTTGACGAAGAAGAAACCTGTTTTGCAATCAAACTTATGCGTAACAGCGAGATCGGTTTAAATCTGACTGGAAATTGTTGTCGACACTGGCCTCCAGATGTCGCTTCGAGAGATATGGGGTTGTAGATGTATTATGTTTTAAAAAATGTATCAGTTGTACTGTTTAATATTGTAAGTTATATTAGCTCACTATTTGATCACCTAAAAAGAGGATACTGTCTATTTGTATCCCTACTTTGTAATAATAATAATGATCTTTTACTACGCCACTATGTGGGCAAAGATGTTTTGCCTAAATGCAATTTAAGTTTGCCTTAATTTGGTGTACCTACACTTTCTTAGGTTTTCCACGATATGGCATCTTTGTATGATGCCAACAAGTAATTCACACACATCTCTAAAATATTTGAAACTATGAAAAAATAAACTCAACTTCTTCATTAAAGAAAATAATGTAATATCAGAACGTCAGTTTGGATTTAAGGAGGACAAATCAACCCAAGGTACAGTTTTAGAATTGACAACCAAAATACATAAAGCGTTAAATGAGAGCAAACCATGTCTTTGGGTTTTCCTAGACTTATCCAAAGCCTTCGATACAGTAAATAATAATATGCTTTTAGAATCTTTTGAAGATAATGGCATCAGAAATGAATGTCTTAAATTATGTGAAAGTTATTTATCTAACCGAATCCAAGTAGTTAAAAATATTGAATATGGAGTTCCACTAGGTACAATCTTAGGACCCATATTATATATTATTTACATTTATAATCTATTTTTAGTACAAGAAACTGGCGATATTATAGGATTTGTCGATGATACCGCCATATTTTACAGCGGCGCTACATGGCCCAGACTCAAAAATAAAGTTGAAACTGACCTTGCAAAGATAAAATGCTGGATCAATAGCAAACTACTTACTATTAATTTCAACAAAACAGAATTTTTACCCTTTTCTTGCACAAATACTAATACTCCCAATTTTGAATACTTGACAATTAATGTTAATGACTCAACAATCAACATATGCCATAAATCCTGTAACGAAAGTAAAATATTTAGGAATTATTTTTGACTGCAATTTGAATTGGAATGACCACATAACATATGTTATTAAAAAATTGCAAACCATCTTATACAAATTCAAATATTTGAAAAAATGCATACCTTCAAATTATCTGAGGACTTTATATTGTCGTTTGGTTGAAAGCCACTTAAGATACGGGATAATTGGATGGCGGTGTGCTATGAAATCGTACATTCATCCACTGGAAGTAATCCAGCGCAGATTCTTAAAAATAATTTTTAATAAATCACCTCGACACCCTTCGGATGTTGAAAGTGGTGTGCTCGATGTTAAACAACTATACTACCTAACAGTTGCTAAATGTTAAAGACTTAATAAAATTACCTGATCACGAACACGACACACGACAAAAAAACCAGTACACGCTACCAAAAATGCAAAAATCCTTATGCCAACGTTCTTTCAGGTATTTTGCTCAATTCTTTCTGGTATATTGCTTAATCACAAAAAACATTAAAAATTTAAATAGCAAAAAAAATTTGCAAAAAATATTTAAAAAAATTTATGTATACTAAATCAAGAGCGACAATTGAATTTTATTATTTCTAACTCTAACATTTCTAATACCATTAGTTCTAATAGAAGTTTTGAAGATTATATAAATTAGAAATAAAAATAGAAATTTGGTTATGTTTATATTATCTAATAGTTTAAATTAATTTTTTTATTATATTGTTATCATGTATTATGTTATATCTACTGATAGATACTGAAACAGGTGTTCTTCACCTATCAAATCAAATTTATTCACACTTCGTATGTTGTTTTTTTTTCTTGTATATTTCTTATGAATAAATTATTATTTTATTATTATTCTGTGTTTTCCACATAAACTTCATCTGCCCCTTATTGATCGATCTCCCTTAAAGATCATCACTCTCACATATCCTCAACGGTACTTAATTTTTACACATCTCTTATATATTTTATAGATGACTCTACCAGTGAACTCACTTCACCTCCGTTTCAGTTTTAACTTAATGTAATAGTGACACCTGTCAAGAATTTAGCTTGCCCATACCTCAACATATATAAATAGTTTCCCGGACTTGACACTTCCTATTGTTTGTTTGTCTCAGTAAAATTTTGTACCGTAATTTTTATTTACTTCATTCTTTCTTACCAGTTTTTTTCGTAGACCTTTTGATGGTGAATTGACCGAAACTAATTGCCGCTTATGTACTTTCTCTATTAATAATTTTTTTATAAAATAAAATTTTGATATTGATTTTGTATATTTACTATTTTTTACTTCTCAAGATCACCACCATTTTCGATTTAATTATATCTCCTAATGATCTCTCTGAAGGAAAACTAATTAATACCGTTTTCGATTTATTTTAAAATTGCTTTTACAGTATAACAAATTTTGTATTATAAACTAAGCATTAATGTTTAATTTAAATAACTTAATTTTCCAGTTAATTAGTAATTAAATTGGCAATTTGCGAATTTCTATTTGTACATATCATTTATTTTGTAATGTATAATATTTTACCTATGTGAATTATTTTCACTATTTGAACCAAACCAATTGTCGGACTCAGGACAGTAATTTAAATTAATTAATAGTTGACGTTTCGTTTATTATACATAAACTTCGTCGGGACATTTAAATGTAATTTAAACTACCAATTTAATTTTTCAGCTATTTCTCAATCCGTATATTGTACAATTCATACACATATTAGTTGCCTGTAATATTAATAAAAAAATTTAATTCTACGGCATAAGATCTAATGAATTACGTTTATTTCACTCTTACCTGTCAAACAGGAGACAGTACGTCCACTGTGATGGTATTAACTCAATTATCCTCCCTATCGAGAATGGAGTTCCACAGGGCTCTGTTCTGGGACCTGTACCGTTACAATTTGGCGAGCAGAGCGAGTTTGAAATCAGTGGAGGAATGGTTCTCTACAAATCATCTAAAATTAAATGAGCCTAAAATCCAAAAATTATTATCTCATTTTTTCTCTGGATTAAAACCACTTATTTTCTTAAAAAACTTTTTAATTTGACGTTTTGGCTTTCTTTATCGGAAATAGGCAATTAAGAAAATTTAATAATCTAATTGAAGAAAAAAGTTTTTACAACCTTAGAAATTCAGAACAAAATTTAAATACGGTAATAAATATTTCAAGTAGAGATCTTAATCACACAGAAAATTTATTATTGGCTAAAGGTTTAAATTATTCGGTAACTCCAAAATATGTACATACCAAAATTTGATATTATTAGTTCTATAGAAAACGCTTCTCAAAATTTACCAACTGACTTAAGCAACGAATACAAGGTACATTGCAAAATTGAATTAGAAAAATCAAAATTTAACCTCCGCAGAATTTGAAACAATTAAAAATTTAAAAAATGACAATACAATTAAGACTTTACCGGCAGATAAAGGTAACGCGACGTTTGTCATGAACAAAACAGATTATGATTACAAAATTAACGAAATTATTGAAAATTAAATTAAATAAAGATCCAACTACTAGTATTGAAAACAAAATTTACAAAACTTTATATAAAAATAAAAAATTCTTTATTATAGTAAACCTCCACATTTTTATGGTTTACCCAAAATTCATAAACAACAAATACCATTAAGACCAATAATAAGTTCTATAAACAATTCGAAAAATCCAAAATATGTGAACAAGCATGGGATTTTGTTCATAAAATACAATAGATTATTAAAAGAACTGAATAACTATAACCGCAAAGTTAAAGAAGCATCATTGATATGCTTAAATAATAACGAATGTGTTTCTAATTGTTCGGTCGATATTTCAAAAATTTGGATGCCTATTTTACAAAAAGAGTTAATTGCAAAAAGGATACCCTCTATATCGGGATAGTGTAATTAGTTTTTATCTGGGTTTTTCTTATGATAATATTAATAAGAAAACTTCATTTATGACGAAGTATAAATACTCTTATAATATGCAAATGCGCTATCCTTTCAAAATTCGTTCTCAGAAACGTCACAATAATATAATTGAAACAGATTTTGACATCTTCAATCTCAAAATCTTTTTTTAAGTGTACTATGTTGATGTCATATTTTTGTAAGATTATCAAGTGTTCTGTTTCTATAGTAAATTTATTTATTTTGTTATGTCATTTTGAAAACGGCTTCCGATAAAGAAACGTCAAATTAAAAACTTTTTTAAGAAAATAAGTTGTTTTAATCCAGAGAAAAAAAGAGAAATTGAACTAGCAAACTACTATGAGCTTCCGAAATGAATTACAAAAATTATTAATTAGTTCCAGTAAAATTATTGAGAAGTCAGCTCCAGTTTTATATCTTGGCATGACCCTTGATACTTACTTAAATTTGCACCCTCATTTGAACTCTATATATAAAAAGCTTCACAGATATATGCACTTCGACTATTAAGACCATCCTTATCTAATCAAGTCCTGAGAATTGTATACTTCGCTACAATACACTCTCGACTTAATTATGGCATAATTCAGGTGTTAAAGCATCTGCTATTAGAGTTATAGAAGGCGCAAAGTGGGACGCACATTGCAAACCATTATTTGCGAAGTATTCTACCTGGGCGGATGTAATTTCGGCCGGAAAAAGGGCAGGTACTAAAAGCCGGTAGGTAAATTCGGCCGGAGGTTTTAAGTTGCTTCCTTATCTCATAGGTATTTTCGGCCGCAAATCAAAATCAAAGTGACGTAGAAAGTGAAAACGAAGATAATACGGAGGCTCCGCCTCAGACATCACAACAACAACAGCCTGCGGCTATTGATAAAAAAATTATACCTCAGCGGGCTACGCAGTCCTTTGCTCCGGCTACGCAGTCCGGCGTTGAAGCTGACGGTATTGAGGGCCCAAGTCCTAGTTACTCCCCAATGATTGACGAAGGAATTGATACAGTAGACGCCTCGGCCGAAATTACCCCTGTCATAAATGGTACCCCTTGATTTATGCAGGTAGGCCAAGGGATTACCGGCCGAAATTACGCCCGCCGTTCTACCTTTAGGTTTCGGAAATGACCACCTCAAGAATATACCTACGAACTTATTTAAAAAAAAGGCAAAACCCTTCTCATTAAAAAACTGTTTTTTTTGCTTGTAAATTGTTTCTTTTTAACTTGCAAATTGTATTTGCGTGAGCATCTATAACGCCAGCTTGGAACTCCTTTGATCCGACAGACAACGGGACTCAACGCGCCGACCGATCGCAGAGCCTGCTCTATCCAGCAGTGCGTGAACTGGCGCGAGGAGTGCCACTCCACGTGCCATTGGATCCCGCCTGGAGCCAGATATTACTAGTCCATGCCTGTTTTGATTCGAATTCGATGCCTTTGTTACTTTGTTGACCTCACGCGCCTGACTAGGAGTTTCGTACCTTAAATGCGTGTACGATATTTTAGACACGTTAGGAAATGAGTAGAATCTTATCCTTTCCATTTAAAGAAAGCAATATCTAGACCTACAAAATTTTTTGATTCTACCATGCATTTTGTATAATGATTACAAACATTTACATTTTTCATTTAAAAATGTTCTTCGCCAAAACGATATTTGCCCGAAAAGGACCCCGCACCATTTAAATGTAAAAAACGTCTCGGTCAAATTTTCTGAAACTTTGGTATGTTATAGAAATCGATGATCTGACAAAAAGTGTCCATTGGCCCAAAGCGATCCAATGGCTAGTTTTCGAAGTACAGGGTGTTAAACATAGGAAATACCACTTTTTGTAACCAGATTTCTCATAACAGACCTGTTTTATTGGCGTTTGTTGTAGAAAACATGAATTATAGATTATTTAGCATTAATATTTTATAAATAATCACCGTAGGTTGGTACGTTGGTTAGTTACAGGGTGGTTCGAAAATAAGTAAAACGGTTTTTTTGAAGAAATCATTTTTTTTATAACAGGTTTAAAAATACGAGCAAATGTAATTGCATTATGAATATATAGTTTAAGTAATGACTTCTTGGTGATCAATCATATTTTATACAGGGTGACTCAGAAAATGTGGTTACAGGGGGCATATAGTGTTTTTAGCTTTAACCAGTCACCCCGTATAAACGATGTGTTATAAAATTTTTGTATTATATTAAACAAATATACTATCTGCCATTCCATGTCATACAGGTTGTTAAACTGATTGCAAAAAGTTTAAAAATTAGAAAAGCTGTGTTTTGTGCACTACCCTGTATTTTAAAAGTTTCTCGGTCAACTTTATAAACTAATACATTTTCACATTAACAAAAGTTTAGTATTTAACTTAGCAACATTTTGTTGTAATCCTATGACCAGTTTTCCTAAAATGTGTACCCATAGACTTAAAAACATCTTTCAACTAGTAAATATCTGTCGTATTTCTATTATTTTCTTATTTTATAAAACTTACAGATTTATTTGAAAGATCTATTAATGGTGGCTAAAAGCAAACATTTTAAAATTATTTTCATGTATACAGGGTGGTCCATTAGTAAACTAGGCAAATTATTTAATTTTTTTCAAATGGAATGCAATACTTCATTTCTAGAATCGACATAGTTAGTACTATACTTTTCTTAGTAAGCTTGCTTACCTGCACAGCTTGATTACCAGCATAATGTGTGAAAAAATAAAGGTAAATAAAAAATAAATAAATAAATCGTAAAAATTACAGCTTTATATAGATTACTAGCAACCGATGATAAAGAATTTGTAAATGGACTATACGATTAACTTTGTAATAATGATAAGGACAAAATTACCCAACAAGGGCTAAATATTCAAATAAGGTAAAAACCCCTAAAGCTAATAAAACAGTGGGTACCAAATGTTTTGCGTTTCTAGGACCAAGAAAGTTATCTTATCAACGTCTCCAATCATTTTTACAAAGTAATCAGAGACAACTTATACATTACTTCTTTAACTAAAAAAGCCACACGTTTTTTACATTTAAATGGTGCGGGGTCCTTTATTAAATTTAACAAACCGAGTTTCAATATTAAGTCTAGCATAGACATACCTAACATACAATATTTAACTCGGAAAAAGATGATTAAAACCAAAACTATTACACATATTTTTAGCACATTTTGACAAGTGTCCATTTTTACAGTGTTACTCAACGTTCCATTAAATATTTACCTAAATCCATGATTTCTGAAATTGTATTTTCAACTTTGAATTTATGAGATGGCTGTCATTTGACAAGCAAATTATTTATGTCCGTCAAATGAACATTTTTTCCTTTTTTAATACTTTTCAGGCTTATTCTGGTTATAAATTGCTACTTGGGCATTTGAAGAAAATTTATGTATGCGTTTGTATTGGAAAAATATGTTAAATAATCGTTCCAACGCACTGAATTTGCTTGTCTTGGGAGTGAGTATCCTAATATATATTTCTTTTTAAAAAAATGTGAAAAATATTTTTCCGCGCAAAAATTTCTATCGCTATATTAAATTAATAATGTTTTATAACATTAAACATAAAATTTCATGAAAATCCCAGCCGGCCCCATATTCTTAACGTTGTAGGTTATCATAGCGAAATTAAATAACGTCAAACCTTGACTTTGATATTTACAAAAATAGGTTATTTTCTTAAGACGATTTTCCAACATCACTCCACCAACGTTTTCGTCGACCACTGCTAGACCAACATTATGTATCGGGAATACGTTACTGAACGTTGCTTTGGAATACCCCTCGCACAAAAATATGATGTGATTTCCATTTTAAAGAAAAAGGGGGCTTTTATTTACGTTTTGACTTTCTTAAATGAAATTCGTTTTCAAAATGACATAACAAAATATATAATAAAAAAATGTACTATAGAAACAGGTTATATTATCTGTGTTGTCTGCCGTTGCTAGGAAATAAAACTAAAAGATTAACTTTTCTTGTAAATATCTCGGAAGATCGAATTTTCACAGACATGAGACCTGCATTTTTGGCCGATTTAGATAGGAGTTAGCCTACCCTGAAAGTTTCATTGAATTCTGACGAGTGGATTTTGAGATCCTACGGAGACACACACGTACACACATACAAATCTTGCCCGTTTAATAGTATTTGATGATATTAAATATTTCCGTAACGAAGTCTAATATTTTAATGTGTCATGTATGCCATCTAGTAGGTATTTTCCAGCGTCACATTTAAGAGGAAATGCCCTGCTTCGGTATCAATAATTCTAAGCTGTCTCACAAACAAAAAGACTTTCAAATAAAAATGGGCTTTTATTAGAATTTTGTATTATTCTATCTAGCTGGTGGGATGTATTCCGTTATCAGATTTTACACAGTCATAAGGAGGGAACAAAGACCAAGATGTTTCACTTTTACGATAAATCTGATAAAAGAGTAAACATATTCAATTTACCAATTGGCATTAAATTACCTCGATTCTAAAGTTTTCGACTACTTCGCGTGAAATGAGAAAGAATATTCCATTTTAGAGGCAAAGATATCTCGTAAACGGGGTTCTGCATTTAAAGCATATTGTGGACAGAGGCGGCCCATTTAAGGGTGTAACAAATTAGTAAAATTTATTTGCTTTTATATTTTTATAAAATTAATAAGAATGATATATCAGTAAATAATGCAGAGTATAATGAAAATATACAAGATTTTTTGAAAATATTAAAGGGAACAATAGGTCAAGTTACAAACGTAGGAAGAGAGTACCATGAAACATTTTTTGAAACTTAACAGATTGCTTATTACTCAAAACAATGTTACAATTGAGTTGCCCGATTGTAAAACTTGGTAACTCCATATTCTTTCGAGTTTGTTCTTTTAGTATCTCTACTAAAATACGGAAGCATTAATTTTCAGGTGTCACAACTTGTTACAAAGCTCTTAAAAGCAAGAACGGAAAGTTATTCCATTTTTAATCCCGTTAACTCCTTTCCATTTGTGAACATAAAACTCATTAATTTGAATTTGTTATAATAGGTAGAAACATCATGGCCAATAGACGGTTAAAACTACAAAAAACTTTAAGATCGGTTTCAATTCTCGTTATACAGACACGCTCTCAACATGCATGTGTTTGAATGATTTTGGCAGAGCAGGATACAAACATTTGTAATTTAATATCTCTAAAAATCCCTGACCAGTATTGTCGACCTATACAGTTTATATAAACTTGTGCTTTTGGAGCTTTGGTTTTAAGCTAGAGCTCCTTGAATGCAGCATTTAATAAATATTATTCTCTATATAAACTAAGCAATAGACCAGATTGATTTGAAATATTCGCCTGTGTGGAAACCAATCAGTAATTGGACTGACCGCCTGTTACCATAAATCACCGTACATTATTTTTATGGTTATTTGTCGTCTGGAGTTATTTATGACATAAACGAACAGTTCCAGTGCTAACATTTTTGCTTGTTTATTTTTTTATTTGCTGATTCTTTTTAAATGTTATTGTATTAAATACGGTAAAAATAGTATTTCCAATATGTTATATACAGGTTGAAGCATGTGTGAAATTAATAATCTGATTGTTATTTGTTTAAATATTGTTCTCAGTATTTTTTTGCAGCTCTATGAGTAGAAAACTTCGTTTAAGCGTAAACACAATCACAAACAACTTTCAAAAAAAAATCCTAATAGTAACCAAACACAAATGAAATATTTTTGGAATTTATTCTCCAATCCCTTTTGTTTGTGTTTGCGTTTGCGTTTATTATCCGCTTGTTGGAACGTGACAACATCCATACAGGCACATGCGCAGACTTTTTTTTGGGTATAATAAAAACATAAATCTAATACCAATAAATTGTACGTTAGTGGATTTTGCGTTTTTATTTACAGATTTTATTTTAATGAAAGATAAAAGGTTATCAAATATCCGCCTTAGAAGAAATATTCAAAATATTTTTTCTCAAATCTCTCAAGAATGCATACTTCCCGGAGCAATTTCAGACTCCAAAATACGCTAATCTAGTATTTTAGTCCGTTGCTAAGCAATGAACTTTCCAGGACCGAAAACAATCCGGGAAAAATTTTGCCGGTCTAGGCCGTCAAAATCTACGTGCTTTCCTGAAACGTCAAAGTGACAACTATAAACCAGAGAAGTCAGAAGTTTTGTCAGATGTACAAATTGAAACCAGATTATATATACCTACTTAATGAATAAGGTACGTTTAGAATGTGAGAATTTTAAAATTAGGTACCTACACTATAACAAATAATGTCTGAGAGTAATTTCGAATTTACAGAACCATAAAACAAGCAAAACAGGATTTTCATATCTCATTCTTATTTTACCAATTTTTAAAATAATCAAAATATAATCGGAAAAGTTGAAGGTTGTGGCTAATTATGGATAATACACAATAAAAGTATAATTAAACAATATTATTTAGGAAAAAATCTTTAACATGTTATAGCATTATTTTTATCCGGAAATAATATTTAACAAATATTTTACTACTTTATTTATATTCAGTTATAATTTACAAATTATCAATATTTCATGACGACATTGAAAAGGTCAACCATTACCTGAAATGAAAATCACTGTTAGTTTTGCTCACTGTATAATTCTGGTTTATTATCACTTGTTGGTTCGGCGATTACTGCTTGCCAGTGTCTCTTAATCCTGAACTGAACAATAATTCCATTTAGGTCAGTCCTAAAAATAAAAATAAAATGTTTGTTTATTTGATTCACTATATAATCACCATATGTATATTCAGTAACATAAATAATGTTGTATTTACCTAACCATTTTTTTGTAGTTTTCTTTTGTATATATTATTATTTTATATGTATATATTATCAGTTTTATTACGATATTGTGAACATTTACTTTTGATGCCAGAACCTATGATTTTTCTCATATGCATGGAGAGGTTATATTTTTCAGTTCTGTCAACAATCAGCTGATTGACATGACTTCGATAGAAGATTTTTAGATATTTTCGTTGTCGGTTAAGTATTTGCGGTGCTGTTTAATATTAAAGATACGTCATTTTCTTGTTGATCTCACCTCTCATATTTGCTACTTCGATAGTTCGTTTTGTTCAGTATCGATTATATTGATTACAAATCCACGTCGTGGAAGCTGTTACTTTTTTATCATTCTTGCGTTTTGGCCGGTTGAAGAAAATTTTTTGGATAAGTGCAATTTTCTTTTTGGACCGTCAAGAGATATTGCTAAAGTTGACGAAAAGTCCTCAATTGTTGGTGAGCGAGTTCCTTCTTTTGGTATTTTAATATACCCTCTGATTTTAAGATAGTCCTTTGAGTACTTCAAATTCTTTAAGACCTTTGAGTAAGTACTTCAAATTCTTTGAGACCTTTGAGTACTTCAAATTCTTTGAGTCCTTCGAGTACTTCGAATTCTTTGAGTCTTCCGAGTACTTTGTGTCCTTCGAATCTTTCGACTCCTTCGACTTTTTTTGAAGACAGGTTTCCCGTCCTTTTTTTGGGATAACCCCGAATCTGACACCAGAGGGTGACTGGACGTCTCTTTTGGTAGAAGATACGTTGAGGATCCGAAAATCAGCCCTCCTGCAACAATTAAAATCACTGGTATCTATTTTTTTTTTAACATTTTTGTACTCACTTGTATCATTCTCAAAAAAAAGAGGTTTAATTGTAAATACTTTCCTGTAAATATATGTGTTTGTCACTGTGACAATTTTGTTTATCTTCACCAGGTTTGTCACAATTATTTTTTTTAGTTTCTAAATTTTATAACGAAATTTAGTGGCGCCCAATATTAAAATATTAAAAACAGTCAAACAATTTTGACTATTTATATTCTTCTTTGGACCACGACCCATTGCCCCAGACGGAAGAGCTGCCGTTTGCTCTGTGTAAAAAAAACACGCCACAATGTAATACTTAATAAATCATTTCGTCCCCATTTCAAATTATTTAATTTATTTATTGCTTATTCTTTTAAAAAACTCATGGCAACGTTTTATAAATATATATTTCTGTCTTTGTTCGTTTCACTGATAAGTACATTTTAAGGAACGAGTAAGTAGTAATCCTTTCCTACCTGCTTCTACCAGGAACGTAACATCATAGGGTTGATTTAGATAACGATTATTTAATGGCTAATACATGCATTCAGGGAATTAGCTTAGACAGATAATAAGTGACAAATAAAAAGTGTCTCATCAAAAGGCAGTCTTGATTGTGTACTGATACAATATAGTCGTCTCTTTCAATGATTATTATTTATTTATTTATTTTTTATTGTGTACTTATTATGATTTATGTGTATTTTTAACGTTTCAACGTTTATTTCTAAACAATTCCAAATTTATTGTACTCACAATGGTAGACTTCGCAGGGCCCCGCACGTTCAAAAAGGTAAAACGATCGGTCAGAAACAAATTGTACTTCGAGTATTTCACTGTCTCGGAAGGGATCATCCTCGTCCAAAAGATAAGTTAGTTGACATGTGCTGTGATTATACCGGTGTACCCAAATCATCTATTTACAAAATACTAAGTGAAAGCAGAATTACAAAGAGCCAAAAAATCAGCAGCGGACGAAGTAAAATAACCGTTGATGAAAATGCCCAAACCGCCATACGCAGAAGTATTCACAGTTTGTTTTTCAGAAATGAGCTGCCCACTTTGTAAAAAGTTATGGACGTAATGAGTAAAGAAAGTTTGAGGAAAATATTACATGAAATGAAATTTAAGTATGGAAAAGTCGATAGGAAAAGCATTCTCATTAAACGTCCAGAAATAATAGTATGGAGAAGAAATTTTCTACATGGATGAGACGTGGGTTAACCAGGGACATACGGTCAAACAGGTATGACAGGATGGAAAAATAACCAGTACACGACAAGCCTTTATTGAAGGGTTGTCAATTGGATTAAAACAGCCGTCTGGAAAAGGTAGCCGCCTGATAGTTAAACATATAGGGAACGACAACGGATTTCTACCAAACGGTGAACTGATATTTTCATCTAAAAAAACTGGCGATTACCATGAGGAGATGAATGCAGAGGTGTTTGAAAAATGGTTTGAAGGTATCATTCAACTTTTGGAACCTGGGTCTGTCATCGCCATGGGTAACGCCCCCTATCCTAGTCGGCATTTAGAACCATTACCGAAACAATCATGGAAAAACGCTGAAATTCAACAATGGTTAATAGATAAAAGCATCCATTATAACAAAGATAGTCAAAAGGCGGAATTACTACAGATTACAAAACTACATGTTTATAAATATAAAAAATTCGCAGTTCATGAAATGGCGTTAAGTCGTAATGGCGTTAAGTCGTGGAATGACAGTTTTAAGATTACCTCCTTACCACTTATAGAATTGATATGGGCGCAAGTAAAAGGACAAGTAGCACGAGAAAACAGAACATTTAAAATGGCGGATGTACAAAATTACCTTAAAGAAGCCATTCAAAGCGTAACTGCAGAAAACTGGAAGAAATGCATCAAGCACTTTCTGAAAGAAGAACAAAAAATGTGGGACATAGACCAACGGACTGACCAAAATATTGAACCATTCATTATCAACTTTGCTGACGATAGCGGTAGCGACAGTGCATCTGACGAATCTGAGGTGGAAGATTAAACTATTTATTTGGGTTAGTCTTTAACCCTTTCAAAAATTAATAACCACGCCACTGCCTTCAATACGCCAAGGGCCAATAAAATTCTCAATCATTTTTGGTTCTAGTATAGATATTTATGTAGTGTTTACTTTTTAGGTTGCTTTAATATTTGGTGTTGCCGGTGAATTTATAAAAATTCCTTAATTTATTATAATGTTGATTGCGATTTCAGAAAAAATAATATGTGTACCTCGTAGTAAAAGCATATCCCCAGACTTCAATGCTTGTTTACATTGTCGTCCGGGCATGTATTGCTTTTACTACTAAATACGTTCAACTGCATAGGCATATTGAAAAAGTTTAACTAAGAGAAAATTATAGTGACAGAATGGCAGACTATTCTTTTATCATGTTTTCAAAAGTGTTTGCCCAAATTTCTTACGCATATTTTAACTTTTAATATTTAAATTCAAAATTTTCTTCTATATCATCTATAAAATTTTAAGACAATTTCTCTACTACTTCCCTGTTTCAAGTCAAAATACTCTTCTCACTGGGTCGTGAATACTAATGGTTGTTTTAATGTCACAGAGTTATTCTACCTTTTGGCTATTAGAACTTTTAGGATGTAGTTAATACTCAGAATAATTGTGTCATAAACCGAGTGGTGATTCGTTATCGGATAATAAGAGTTCAGTGTCTTCTCTGGGCTTTTATAGTAAAATTTTTTAATTGGCCTTTTAAGATGCCGAATCTCTTTTTGATTTATTTGACGTTTTTTATACGAGGAGGATTTTCTAAGGAGAATAAGATTTTAATGGCGAATAGCCCTGGAGGAAAATATCCTACTTTGCAAATTTTCACTGTTTTCACTTAAGAATGACGTAATATTTATTAAGACGATTTTAAATTATAGATTAATAAGTTACTATCCTTAAAATAAAAATCGAAAAATTCGAAAAATCTCAAAGTCGGTACCAATAAAGTATAATAAAATTATACAGAAAATGCAATCACGTCCAAATCTAAAACAACTACTCCTGGGATAAAAGCCCCCACAGGTATTGAATTAAAACGATTTAGACGCGAGTTGGAAGGCTTTTAACCAAACCAACACTTTGATTTTGATATTTGAAGAGTTTGTCATTCCTAGACTAGTTTCGGCATTGTTGTGCCTCATCGGTAGGAACTAGACATCCTCGACACCACGTCTCTAAGCAGTGTCTAAAGAAAATATTGGAAACACCGGGTACTTTTGTCCCAGGAGTAGTTGTTCTCGATTTGGACGTGATTGCATTTTCTGTAAAATTTTATTATACTTTGTTGGTACCGACTTGAGATTTTTCGAATTTTTCGATTTTTATTTTAAAAAATAGGGCCAGATTTGAGATATGGAGAATTTATTTTCTTCAATTTATTATCCTTGCCTGGAACAAATGACTAAATATAGATTGCGAAAGATTCAAAATGCATGTTGTAGATCTATGCTGTTGACTCAGAAGTAAAAAAAAGACAAATATTATAGATTATCATATTACGAAAAATGGCTAAAAATGATTTATTTATTAATCGAAAACAAGGAAAAATCAAAATACCAAATTATTCTAAAATTTCTTAATATAGATGAAAATTTGCATGTGTACATAAACACTGATAAACAAAATCGCGAAAATCTTGTTCTCAAAGCATATTTTCACGACGCAATTTGCCTAACTGAAAATAGTTTCAACCTTGAATCAAATTTAAAAGTAATTTTTCAGTTCAACAAACTGTGAAACTAAATAATATCTTCAAACCATAAACTCATTTATCTAAAACCAGGCAAGATTATGGCTATTCAATATCAGATATTTGCCGAGAGCACGAGAAGTGTTTATTTATTGATTGGATTTTGATGTCTTGTGAACATTTTAGAGGGACTTGAAGTGTTACTGATTTATTTATCTCGACAACGCTAACACTCACTAAAAAAGAGTTTTTATGCACTCATTAACCGATTTAAAAAAAGAAGTACTTAAACTTTAAAGAGCATTATAAATATTAGTCCCGTGACTTAACGTGAACTGTAATTGGGTAGATTTTGTCGGTTATTAAAATAGTGCGCCGATAAGAAATTGGGTAAAAAAAGGACTAAAAAGTCTTGTTTTTAAATACGTTGTTTAGGTTTGTACGGCCTATTTCCACTGCGACCTTTGCAGTTGTGGTTCCCTTGATAGTTAGATGACTTGCGCGAGCTTCTTACTTTTAAGTAAGTTTAGGATTCCTGTCAATGGCTCTTCAACGTAGCATTCTACCTCTAGATATTTCGTTCGCATTCGTATATGATGTGGTTGGAGGTTCCTTCTTCTATCTGGCGAAACCTGCAAGTGGTTTCTTCTGCCAGACCTATGTTTTTCATGTGTTTGTTGAGTTTACAGTATCCTCTAAGCATGCCTACTATTTCTTTTACGGACATTCTGTCCTTTCGCATTAGGTCTGCCGTGAGTGTAGGTGATGAGAAACATTTTTGCCTGCTTCTGTCCTGGGGAATGTTTCCACCATCATTTGGCCTGTTTTTCCACCCATTTGCTTATTGCTTTCTTAACTGTTGCTTTTGCTATACCGCAGAAGGGTTCTGGGCCATAGGATGCCATTGACGAGCCTTGTCTGGCCAGTCCGATTCCCTTGGTGTCCTTTGTGTCCTGGAACTCATGCCAGATTCACTTTCTTGCGGTTTGGTAGTTCATTCAGGGTACAGGCATAGTCCCACACCAGTTTGGAGTATACTTGGGTGGCCTTCAGTGCCTAGCTGTCGAAAAATATACAACAGCTTGTCATTTGACAAGCTCACTGGGATCATTATCTTTTCTGCCCGTATATTCCGGCTCCGACTCCTTCTTCGGTTTTCGAGCCATCTGTGTACTAGATTCTTGTTGTACTGATGGGTGTTCCTCCCTCTCAATGTTCTCTCTCTAGTACTTTGGCTTCGTATTTTCTATTGAAGTTGAATTTGATTACCATTGTGTCGCTGGGCATTCCTGTAGATGTGCAGAGAGAAGTGGTTCAGTCACCAAAAAGTTAAACCAGTGGGATACCTAAGGATTATTATTCTCTACAAAACTACCAAAAACTAGGTACCTTCTGGACTGGACAACACATGGAAGGAAAGATAAACAGGACTAGGAATAAGACCTTCTTCTTTATATAAGGGAACTGCTTAGTCATTGACCGAATTTTATCAGTCAAAGCGTCACTCTTTCTATTGCGCCTAGACCCAAGACTAGTTTCTGCCTTTTGGAATCTGCAGTTCGGTCTTTGAATCCAAGTTTATAATTTATAAAAACTAACTTTGTAAACCTCCATCTACTGATTACGTCTTAAATATTAAATATCTTCATTTTATTTTTATCTTCTTGTACTATCAGAAAGGTACTAAAAATGTTTATCTCGACTACTCTAAATTTTCTTGTCAAATAAATAACATTTTGTATCAATCATTAAATAACTTTTTTCTTACTTTAAGCTACTTTCTCTTGTACCATTAAAAGGGTAGTAAATAAAGATCTTAACTTGAACATTTTTAATTACTTAGTAATTTTTTGTAAGCACCACTTTGACACTAAAAACTCGTTTTATAAAAAATTTAAGTGATAGTCACCGGCACGATTTGCCACAGCCCTCGACAATTTTCCTTAGGGACTACCAGGGTCGGCCGTGTTTAAAGTTAATAGAGGTGGCGACGAATTCAAAATACAGATGTGTACCAAGGTTTAACATGCCTGTGTAAATCGATTTACTATTTTAAAACTAACTATATATTTATTGTTTCGAATATAAAATTAATACAGATGTAAATATGATACTTTGACAACCAAGTCCAATCTATTCGAGATTATTATTTGAAAATCCCTTATGAGAAGACGAAGAAACAAAATTAATGGAAAGCTTCACTGGCCTCTAATGTATTGACAACACATATCGGTCAAAATAAATAATAGAGTTTGCTACAGGTGAAAACACATATACGTTGAAATAAATCTATGTTACCTGCTATAGGTATACTACTTAGTCGGTGACTGCAACATAGACTGCAGTGGCGGAGATATATTGTCTATAATTGAGATTACGTACCTACCTATATACTTGAGATTCGTATAAATACGTTCAGCTTGTTCGTTTAAAAGTCTCACAAAACGAATAATACTTGAATCAAACACCAAGAACAAAAATATGGTTTAATTGTTTTCTTGTTATTGTGTAGGCCAAAGATATAAAATAGAAGCAGTTATGAGTAGCTTTGACTAAATTGAGGCCACTAAGGTCCCATTTAATGCCCTAAAATGTTATAATTTTATCTTGAGAAACACAGATACTGTAGCCTGTTACATGGTTGCTGTGTCACCCTGTATACCATCTACGGCAATATTTTTGTTTAAATTATGAAGAATACTCTGATTCTCTTACTAGTTGTCTATACACATATTCTAGTCATGTGCGTAACACAGGGTAGACAGGTACTTCAGAGTGTGCTTGATTATATGTGAAGGCGGGATTCAACTGCACGTGGAGTGGCACTCCTCGCGCCAAACTTGCCATTTCACGCGCCGTCAAAGTCGGGCCGTTCCCACGGCGCATGAGGTTAGAGAAGAAATTAACGCTTACCACGCGGTATACACGTGCTTCTTTGAACCGTGTTGATTTACCGACAAACGACGGAACACAATGCGCCGACCGAAGATCGCCAATGCTGGTCTATCCAACGACGCGTGAACTGGCAGGTGCTACTCCTCGTGCCGTTGAATCCCGCTTTAATATGGTCTGGTATTTATGATTCTGTTAGAGTGATTTATTATCGATTATTATTAGCTGTCTGGAGTTATATAGGTCAACTGTAAGATGAGTACAAATACCTTTATGTTGGCCAAAATTGTGCTTTGGTGAGTTTTCAAAAAAGCTTAATTTTTCAGCACGTGGATTTGGATTTAGTGAGTATTTTGTAAGTTACAGTTTTCTTCCTCTTTTAATTTTTTGTATGCTCTATTGTTTTATATACAACATAAACATAGACAATGGGAATATATACTATAAAACGTCTAGAAGAATTTTTTCATTATTAAAAATGAAAACTTAGTTAGGTTGATGAAAATATATAGAGAAATCTTTCGTGAAAAATATATCGTTGTGGAGCATAAGAACCGCCTTCGAAAACAAGAAAGAAAATGCTTCTGGTTTAAGTACTTTGGGACAGTGCCTTAAAATGATCACTTTAAAGCACTAGTGCCTTAAAGTAAATATCAAATTTTGACAGTAAATTTGCAATACATTTTATTTGTATTTTCTTTATTAACATGAATACTTATGTTACAATTCACACAATTTGAAAAATTAAATCCTTCCACATTCTATCACTATCAACTGAAACGACCGCATTCCTACTTGACGTTTGAGTAGAATCAGCTGATGTTGATGGTATTGAAAATAGTTTTCGGGCAATCGAATTTTTCTAACGAATCTTCGATGTATCCCTCGGCGACAGCTGAAGATTTCTATCTCCCATGCAGCTTAATTGTCGTTAAATTTGCTCCACTATCCGCTACCAAGGAGAAGCCTCCGATGTTCCACATTTGATAGACGAATGCATCTCCGGTAAAAATCCAAATAAAATTCTTCAACGATAGTGAAATTTCGTGGAACCTTAATTTTGGTATCTAATATCTTAACCAATATTGAACTGGAAGTGCCCATAATTTCCAAGTTGTTTAGAGTCAACTGTCAAAGCTCCTCTCTAGAACAGGTATCAAATATTCCCTAAATAATAGCTACTTTCATCATAAGATACTCGTCATCCGGTGTGCACTTCAAAAACTGTTCAATTTGATATCTGGTCAAGATCTTTGATTTTTTGGGTTGGTAAAACCTTCTTGACGCTTCAGAAACGCAATAAGCTTAAAATGATTGCTGATATCTACGTCGCTATTTATTCGTAACATAGCTTTAATCATAGAATAATTTGACCATAGAGATGAAAACTTCCAATTTCTCCTCAAAATAGGCCAACACATTTTCAGTATACTTTCCAGGAAAGCCTTTTTCTTCACACCACTTCACAAATTTCATATTACATTCTGGATTTTCTTGGTAAGTCCAAAGTAGCTCGGTTGGAGGCTTCATCATTTTCTTTAAATGGATTTTTCTTTTCCATATTTTCTTTTTACTTTTTAAGGGCAAAAAGACACAATGTTTAAAAGTAACATATCAACATTTTCGAAAATGATGAATATAATAATGGTTGCCACCATGGTTACTGTATATCATTGACAAGTGCCTACTTCGAAAATTTGATATAGTGCCTACGATGCTGTTTAAACGTTAAAAAATAAAATATGATTTTATTATCCAACAAGAAGAGTATTTAATGGAAAAAATACCACTCTTTGATAACATAAGCTTAAAGAACTCCTTTTTGATCGTTTTCTAAATTTCCTAACAAAATTTTAGCCTTGACTCCATACATCTTGTGCCCCTATGTAATTATACTATATTTGAAAATGATTGATTGCAAAATTTTTATGACCAAGGACATAAACCCCAATGCATCATCATAAATCAGTGGTGGATAATTTAGCATTATTTGTTACAAAAAAAATGTTGGTTGTGTGTATATTTATTACTAAATTTTAAGGAAATTTTATTAACCTAATATCTAGTATACTATTTTTATAAAAATAAATGTGGGTACTTAATATTGACAGTTTACTATTTTTTATATTAAAGTAATATAGAATTATTGGTTAATCCTTTAGACTGCACGAATGATGTTTCGGGACTTAAACCAACAACTTTGATTTTGTTACTAAAGGAGCTTTGAACATTTCTGTATAAAGACCTTTGCCATAAAAATATGCTATCATGCATTTTCAAACACAGTATAACATAATTATAAAACTTACCTCAAAAATCAACACAAGGTCATTAACAAATAATTTTTTTGAAGCCGATAAAATTATTAATCTTAGTTAAGCCACTATTTCACTAACATAAATAAAACCATTGCACTAAACACGACTAACACGAGTTAGTATTCTTCTTCACTAGAGGATTATAAAAAAATGTTTGCGGCCAAGTAAAACTTTTAAAATAAAATACTTTGCTCAAATTTGTGAAAAGCTTTAGTTTTATAAAAGTTGGAAATATTTTCCAGGTCCTTATTCAGATTTATTAGTTCTCTTTTGATACAGAGCTCGTTTTGTGGCATTACACATAATCTGCTGTCATTTACGGGTAGCATTAGAGAAGTAGACAGTAATGAAGAGTCTATGAATTATTTTAAAACATTCTCATAAACTAACTTCTGCTTCCCGCAATGACGCATTTGGAAAGGCAAGGTTTAAACGATCGGTGCAATAAAAGATTTTCTATAATATTCCTAACCATTTTCCTATTCGGTCTGCGTTTTTCTGGGTATATAGATATTGGACGTTCCATTCTAGACACCCTGTATAAAATATCGTATTTGACGTTTCCCCGTATGCTAGAAAGATATTCTCATAATCTCTGTATAAAATTTGAAATTAATAGCTTAACAACTAAGCCAGATACGGAAATTAAAGTACATGCGTGTTTTTCAAAAATTTTTATAAAAATCTCAAATATCTCAACTGCTTCAAAATTTGATGCTGAATCCAAAAATAAAAAGAAAAATGATACATGTAGTTTGAAATGGTAAAGTTGATGTCTACTTCCGGTATAACCGGAAATAACGGAAGTTGAAAATATTTTCATTGAATAGATCGTACTAGCAAATCCCCCTAACCCAATTTTCAAATTTCAAATATCTATACTTCTCTATATATATGGCTAATGGTCCATCGACGTGACACACCCTGTATTTATATGGAACACTTTGAGAACCGCTGATCTAGTTGGATAGTTTTAAACTATGTGCACAATAATAATCAAGAACGTTTGTTTATAGCAGGGTTCTTAACGAAAAGTGAAAAGCTTTTATCTGTTCAAGCTTTCGAAACTTTATTGGCTCTTCATCAGGAACTGACAGTTAGGTTAGGTTCTAATAATGCCTGTCGCAAGAGCTCTAAAGTCTCGAAAGATGTTTCCTATTGTATATACATAAACAAATACCGTTAATAATTTATTTTACTCATTTTAAATGAACATTTGATGGCAAATTCCCTTTTACACCTCAATTACAGTAGTCAATGTGCAAAGATCCGAGAACGTCCCTGTCTGCGAATCGCATTTTAGCCGAAATGGGCCTGCGGTGAAAGGTCGCTACAAAAGTCTAATAAAAACTTAGTAGCTCGAAAGAGGTTATTCTCTTAAAGTTTCAGTAAACTTTCCACTCGGAAAACCCGAGATTACACAGTTGAAAACACCATCGGCCATTTCTCGCATTTCCCTTTTCGTTAATTTCCCTGGAAAGCGCATCCAAACAAGAATTTAAAATATTTACCCAACTTCGTGCCATTGCAGCATGCACTTTTGTAAGACGGAAACATCGTCTCAGAGTAATGAATAAGACAAATATTTGTTCATCCTTGAAATGAAGATGTGTAAAATGGACATGTGTAACACATAAAAACGGAAAACAAGAAGGGCAATACTGTTATCTTTACCTGGATATCTAGTAGATAACTTTTTCGTAAGTAATCTCATAAGGGCATCTAAGTTTTCCGAAAAAAATCGAAAAAACACGTTGCTAGGTAATATTTTAAGAAGAAGCATGAGTGTTGGTGACAACAAAAATCCGAGCCGAAGACGAGGATTTTTGCACCTGCACGAATGTATTTTGTTAAAAAAATATTACTTTACATACCTACTACCTATTATGCATACATAATCAATATGTAGGTATTAATTTGAAAACTGAAAAACCGGTAATTTATTTAATCACAAAATACTACAAACTTAATTATTTATAAGTGAAAAGCTAGCGGAAAATCTTCCTAGAAAATGGAATTAAATTCCAAGGGAGCATACAGAAATAAATTCCTGTACACCAGGGGTGAAAACTACTGAAGAAAGTAACCGAAAAATTTCTGCCTCAGGCAGATCTGAATTAGGAAGGACATCCCTAATATATCTCCTCTTAACCAGCTAGATCATTGCCGGATTACATGCCTCGGTACTATAGCGGTTAAGGCATCAGCACGGAATGCTGGAGACCTGGGTTCGATTCCCGCCTGAGGCAGAAATTTTTCGGTTTCTTTCTTCAATAGTTTTCATCCCTGGTATACAGGAATTTATTTCTGTATGCTCCCTTGGAATTTAATTCCATTTTCTAGGAAGATTTTCCGCTAGCTTTTCACTTGTACTTTCAGATTGCGATCCCCACGTCGTATTAAAAAACACCACTCCCAGGTGCAGGGGTTTAATCTCAACAAAGGTTGGGGAAAACCTTGATATCCGGAAAAAGTGGCTAAAGAAAGAAACCGTGAAAGATCTGAATTAGGAAGGACATCCCTAATATATCTCCTCTTAACCAGCTAGATCATTGCCGGATTACATGCCTCGGTGGTCTAGCGGTTAAGGCATCAGCACGGAATGCTGGAGACGTGGGTTCGATTCCCGCCTGAGGCAGAAATTTTTCGGTTTCTTTCTCCAGTAGTTTTCACCCCTGGTGTACAGGAATTTATTTCTGTATGCTCCCTTGGAATTTAATTCCATTTTCTAGGAAGATTTTCCGCTAGCTTTTCACTTGTACTTTCAGATTGCGATCCCCACGTCGTTTTAGAAAACACCACTCCCAGGTGCAGGGGTTTAATCTCAACAAAGTTTGGGGAAAACCTTGACATCCTAAAAAAGTGGCTAAAGAAAGAAACCGTGAAAGATCTGAATTAGGAAGGACATCCCTAATATATCTCTTCTTAACCAGCTAGATCATTGCCGGATTACATGCCTCGGTGGTCTAGCGGTTAAGGCATCAGCACGGAATGCTGGAGACGTGGGTTCGATTCCCGCCTGAGGCAGAAATTTTTCGGTTTCTTTCTTCAGTAGTTTTCACCCCTGGTGTACAGGAATTTATTTAATTATTTATGGTACAATTAAAATATAAATTGCAATTTTGGTACACAGAAGAAGTATTGTTTGAAATCTTTGTTAACTCATTGATAACGTTGGGTGTAGGTCAATCATTAATGTTGTTGATGGGTAGAGCTGTAGAGTGAGAAGCTCGAGGAGTGGCTGCAGGATCTTCTGTTCTCTGTTTCTTAGCTAGAGGTTCTGAGGCGCTCATTATCCATTTGCAGATAAGGCTTAATTGAGTTGGTTAAACTGTGACCAGTAATTTTAATTAGGTTACTGACTGCTGTCGACCGCATAGAGTGGTTTATTATTTTTATTTCTTTCGTATTTAATCCTGCCTTCTCTGCTGCTTCTTTTAGTCCATTATCTACTTCCTCTTTAAAATAATGAACTCTCCAATTGACTGCTTCTCAACTTCTCCAGGCAAGTTTTTCTGAAGCGATATGGTCAAATTTTCGCTGGAGTCCCGCCGGAGTGTCTTCGTCCCATAATAAAACCATTGCGTAGTATTCTTCCAATTTTAATGAAGCAGAGCTCGATCTCATTTTATTGGCGCACATCTGCAAATTCGTTTGTTTAGCATTACTAGACTTGAAGATAATAGCTTTAAATGGGTCAAAAAATATTTTCCACTTCATAAAAGACATCTCTTGCATTTTTTTTGCAACGGTGTTCCACATGTCTTCACAACTAGTTCTTTGTAATTTTCACCGTTTTCTTTCTTCATATTCCACGCCCACTCTTTCAGGATTAGGTTTAGTTGCTCTCAACTTGTAGTTTCGAAAAGCTCGTATTTCTTTGCCTTGCAGAATTCCGTAAACTGTTTCCATATTGACGTATGGGTTTTAACGGTATTATACGGTACACTTTTCTCAATTGCAAGATCAATATTAGTCATAGAATCACTTCCAAAGCGACTCATTTTCACTACATAAGCTGACTAGCCCTGTTTAAAAACAATATTACAAAATTTATTGACAATAAAATCAGAAAAATTGTTTAGCGTCGTTTTCTGGTGTCTTAGGATACCATAATTACTTGTTATCAAAGGTACTGTAATTTTTGGAGACAACAGCTGTCAAATTTTGCCGCGGGTAAACTCGAAAAAACTACTGACAGGAGCTGTCATACAGTTTTTTCATCTAGAAACTATTTCTAATTCAAAATTGCGCGTTTGTGCCTTCAGTTTTGATAAGAAAACGTTTAGCCACTAGTAAGGCATTCCAATTTCTTTCAAATTCGACAGGGTCAAGTTATTATAAACATTCAATGGATCTTTTCAATTGCATACCAAAGCAACTTGTCGGCACATCAAAGCAACTTTTCAGCACTTCAAAGCAACTTTTCGACATATCTGGGAAAATTGATAAACTATACGTATCGCTTTAAAAGTATCGCTGACAACTTTTATAATAATTCCTCGGCAAATGATGTATTGGTAGAATTTAGATTTATGGCCAATAAATTATGAAGTTTAATAAATACATATTCAGGATAAGTAAATTCAGATAATATAACTCCACATTGTCTTGAACCAGCTTATTGTGAGCTCTTTATGTCAATGTTCTGAGAAAACACTTATTTCTAAAGCAAATAATGAAAAATAGTTGCTTTAAAAGAAAAATAAATCACTTTCTCAAAATATAAACAAACCTTTTTTTTCGGTAGTTCATAGTGGTTTACTTTAAATGCTCTTCTTTATGGATATTAAAATCACTTTTTAAAGTAAAAATGATTTTTAATTTAACGTTTTTACTTTGACTCTAAAATCGTTTTCAAAAATTAAGGCAATTTAACAAGATATGATAACAACATAGAAATAGATTTTGAAATTTAAGATGTCAAAATCTGTGGCCAACATATTTTTTGTAACGTTTCTGGGAAAGATTTTAAAAGCGTAGCGCATTTGCATATTATTAGAGAATATTTATACATCCAAAAATTCTCTCATTTTCATTGACTAAGCTTTTGGTTTATACATCCAAAAATTCTATATTTTCATTAGTTTACTCATACCAATATGATGCTTGAAGTGATTTGAGCACTTTTGCAGCAGTTTCCCGGTACAACCTTGTCTTGCTGACCTTTTAAACACTGTTTGATTTTTGCTTTTCAATAATGTGGATGTATGTGTAGAACATACAAGAACTCTTTTCCCCGTCTCTCCAGTATTACCAATAAAACATCAGGAATTTCATAACACCTTTTATTTAAATTTATTTAACGAAGAACAACAGGAACAACACATAAAAACATGTAATAATAGGTACTATAACTTAACTATAAATAACTAGTATAATATTTTAACTGGTTGAGCAATTCACTGAAGTGAATGTTTAAAAAATTAATTTGGAAATTGAAGTTGCAAATATTCGATCGCATCGATTTTGTGCGATCCGAACTATACGAAGTGTGGAGAGATACTAATTGCGATCTGAATTGAACGAGATGTTGAGCGATACCAAATCTACAAGCGCGGCTTTGCCGGTTGCAACGAAGCATCCAGACAAAAGGCTGGATAAAAAAAATTGTTTTTCGCCTGGCTAATATTCTAACGTTCTAACGGTCGAAATCAAGGTTGAGTGTCTAGACTGTTTTTTTATGCAAATTACGATTTATGTTCAATTTTTGATTGAAAATTGAACATTCTCCCCCACGAAAGAGGCGGAGTGCAACGAAGCAGTGAGATTGGAAAAAGGAAAAAATAAAAAAATAAAATTTATTTTTTATAGTTTGGGTTATCACCCTGTATTTTACCTAAGTTTAATTATAACGAGTTTAACATATTTGAATATTTGAATCTCTGAGTCCTGACTACTTGAGTGCGCAAAGTTTAAAAAAAAGTTGGATATTCGAATCCTGGCCGCTTGTGGGCGCAAAGTTTAATAAAGTTGGATATTCGAATCCTGGCCACTTGTGGGCGCAAAGTTTAATAAAGTTGGATATTTGAATCCTGGCCGCTTGTGGGCGCAAAGTTTAAAAAAGTTGGATATCCGGAATCCTGGCCACTTGTGGGCGCAAAGTTTAAAAAATAATCTATAATGCAAGTACGAGACGATTTGTGATTAGGCATCACCGAGCCATGTTTCTTATTTTAAACCAAAAAACAAAATATGCCAAAATTCTGGCATCACTTGTGAAAATTGCAATTATAGGCGTTGGCTTTTCCTCAGATCCACTGGCAGAGGTATCCCAGATCAACCCCTTCGCCCTTTCTCTATTACGACTACCTCAGCCTAAATAACTTTCCCCACAAATAACTACCAAAATAGTACATTAATGTTTGAACGACAAAATGGGCAAAATCCCAAGGGTATGCGATCACCCTGTATTTAAATTGTACAATTGTTTACGAAATATTTATATTAAGGTTTTTTGGGAATATTTTCTGCGGAATCACCCTATATCTTAACAAATGTGGGCATATAAATCCCTGAGGGGTAGGTTCCCTCGTGAACGAAACTTTTAAATAGGCAGTTGCTAGTCAAGACTCATAAATGAACGTGAAAAGTAAATTATAAACTAATGGATATAAAATGGGTATTTATTCACCCTGTATGAATGAAAAAGGTTTAATGGTTTTTGGGAATATTTTCCGCTTGAGGGAATCACCCTGTGAAAGTTGAGAATTGACAGAGAATCTGGGCACGAAATGTCCCTAAGGTATAATCTTTTGATGAGATCACCCTGTACGAATGAAAAAAGTTTAAAAGTTTTTGGGAATATTTTCCGCTTGAGGGAATCACCCTGTGAAAGTTGAGAATTATTAGAGAATCTGGGCATAATCTGGGTATAATCTCTTGATGAGATCACCCTGTACGAATGAACAAGTAAATGTGTAACAAATGACTTAATGAAGATCACTGTTATGAATCGAAATGAAAATGTAAAAGAGAAATGCAAAGATATAGGCATTTGAATCCCTAGGGTATCACCCTGTACTAAATACTAAATCTACAAGCGCGGCTTTGCCGATTGCAACGAAGCATCCAGACAAAAGGCTGGATAAAAAAAATGGTTTTTCGCCTGGCTAATATTGTAACGTTCTAACGGTCGAAATCAAGGTTGAGTGTCTAGACTGTTTTTTATTGTTATTTAACCGCGTCGGTTTGTGCGAGGTGGCGTGTTTTCACGGCGTTGCCGGATTTACGCAATACTAATAATCGTTATGCAAATTACAATTTATGTTCAATTTTTGATTGAAAATTGAACAATGCTCTTTCTGTCTCTCTAACTTCTTTTAAAGAAAAAAATATATATAATTTCTCATTTTGAAATGCAATGGGGTGGTTTCCTTTTCAGCTACTTTCAAGCTGAAAATTTACGAGTTCTCAGTTAATGAATTAATTTCTTTCTTCTTACACAGTGGCGTTCATTTTATAAATTTATAAATATTTTTAGAACTGATCAAAATTAGGAAATTTAATTTTTAAATTTGTCTTTCAATTTTTTGTAACGGTAGACTTACATTGTAATATTTTCCCTGATCGAGGATCATTTGGATAAATATGTTATTACTGTATATGGTTATATTGATTGATAAAATAACGTTTCATGCCAATGAGCATTTTCATGTTTGATTTTTGTGTTTACTCAATTCTAGGAAAAACTGTTCTATTTATAAAAGAGCTTTATGATTGATTTTAAGGTGTGAGCCCGGGAATTGTTATATTTTTGTATATTGGATCGTTGTTTTTCAGATAATCCATGTATTTTTATATTTATTCTAAAGCATGTGGATAACTTTCCCAATTTCTGGGTCTTTCACTTGGCTCTTAAACGTATGTAGACGGCTTCTTGTTGTTGTATGTGAGCTTCATCCTCATCCAATAATACTTCCAATTCGGCGTCTTCAAAAATTTTCGGTGGTCTCCACGTTCTTCGTTTCTCACTTCACAATCGCTATTTAAAAACTTTTTATACTACTCAAAGCAAAGTGATTTTCCAAAAGCATGCTAACCGCAAGCTTCAGCAGTTCCCTCAAATGGTAGTTTTCAGGCACAAAATTCATGTCTATAAAAAAACTATGTAAGTTTTTAACAAATGTAAACACAAGAAATAGGCTACAATGACGCGTTTGACAGTAACTACATGGACAACTAGAGCTATCTATGACCAAATTCCGATTTCATATTTACAGACCTGGTAGCAATTGATTTAACTATTTGACACTATATTGAATCAGAAACTCAGAAACAATAGGAATTAGCAGGGACACATCCTATATCATTAAGCATTTTCCTCTATTATTGCCCTTTTCGTAAGTAATATCATAAGGACATCTAATTTTTCCGAAAAAAATCGAAAAAACACGTTGATAAGTAATATTTTAACAAGAAGCATGAGTGCTGGTGGCACCTGCACGAATGCATTTTGTTAAAAAAATATTACTTTGCATTGTGTTTTTTCGATTTTTTTCACAGGAAAAATTAGATGCCCGAATGGTATTTGACAAGACTATTTCATGAGTAACAGATTATGCTGCATACACATAGTTTGCAAAACATACGACCTATTAAATATGCATACATAATAAATATGTAGGTATTAATTTGATAACTGGAAAACAGGTGATTTATTTAATCACAAAATGCTACAAACTTAATTATTTATGGTACAATTAAAATATAAATTGCAATTTTGGTACACAGTAGTATTGTTTGAAATTTTTGTTAACTCATTGATAACGTTGGGTGTAGGTAAATCATTAATGTTGTTGATGGGTCCAGCTGTAGAGTGAGAAGCTCGAGAAGTGGCTGCATGATCTGCTGTTTTCTGTTTTTTTAGCTGAAGGTTCTGAGGCGTCACTTCTAAGGGTGTTTATGATGTTGGAATAATGCCCATTATCCATTTGCAGATAAGTCCGCTTAATTGAGTTGGCTGAACTGTGGCCAGTAATTTTAATTAATTGTTGTTCATCCACCCCTTCTTTACCCAGGTTACTGATTGCTGTCGACCGCATTGTAATTTTTGGTCACAACAGCTGTCAAGTTTTGCCGCGGGTAAACTCGAAAAAACTGCTGTCAGGAGCTGCCATACAGTTTTCTTATTTAGAAACCATTTGTAATTATAAATTGCGCATTTGTGATTGGTGGAAATTAAGACGAGGGAAATAGTTGTATAATAAATTTTCGATAAATATTTATTAATTACAGTCCCTAATAACATGAACTTCTTAGTGTATATTCCAATTTATTTATTTTATTTACAGGAATAACCAAATCAAAAGTACCCAATTTATGCTAGTCTTACAATTTTACAAATAATATGCGTTAGTATACAGTTTATATATCTTCAATTGCAGAACAAATGACAATGCCGAGCACCTTGTCGGCACATCTGGGAATTTTGATTTATATTTCTGCAATTGAAAATGGATAAACTATTGTCCAAGAAAAATTAGTTTTCTGAAATTAACCACAGCTCTGCGCTACAATGGTCTAATTTCAAACTCTTCGTCGTTCAAAATCTTGAAAGTTTCATCAAATTTTTCTTTTCCTTCGTTCATGGTATAATGAATCAACTTATCGTATACAGCTGGTATGTTCCGTATTTTTGCAGTTTCTGATAAATCGTCGTAATAATCCATTTCTACTAAAGAGAGGCCTTTTCCATTTTTAGTTTTGTAATAATCTTTCCCATCTTGCCTCATTTCTTCTTTAGACACCGTAAATTGACCTTTTAAATAGGCAAGAAAAAATCTCATCTGAAATTAAAAATATAAGTAAAAAATGTTATTTTGTCCATGTTTATTTTTCAAATACCGAAAACCCGTGATTTGAGGTCTAAAACACTTTTTTCTCGAATAACTTTGTAGTTTCAGTTCTGCAATCAGTTTTATACAATTTTAACATTGAGAGGCATCAATTAACTTTGTTTAAAATGATACACGAAGTTATAATTACCCAACAATGACGACAATAATAGTATATTCTGTAACAAGGTTGGCATGAGAAGTCCGTACGAGTGTCGAATTTTCATTTCAACAGATTAACACTGTCGTCGTCTAAGCAGCAACACCGCATATCTCATTTTTGTGAAGTTTACAGGAGAGAAGAAAAACTGATTACTGGTTCAACAGGTTCTTATGGGACTGCGTTGAGTAGATTCCCCGCGAAATTTCGAATCCAACGATATGCATAACTCTATTTGGCCAAAAAATGAGATATGCGGTGGTGCTGCTTAGACGCCGCTGTACTTTTTCCATGGCCACAGAGAGTAGTAGTAGGAATTGAATATAAAACCTCAAAAAATGCAGCTTATCTTTGTTCAGGCAAATTCAAACTAAATAAATAACAGAACTCTCAAACATGAAATTCATGGCTATCTAGAATGCGGACATGATATTTACAGCTAGGTGTCACAGAATGAACATTCTGACACTAGAATAAGAATGAAATACGTATAAAATACATAAGGGACAAGTGTCTCAGAATTTTCTTTCAATCTCAAGAGCGATAATGTTTATTTTCTGTTACTTTAAGTGGTTTCAGAATAACTACATTCAGTAGTGGCCGTGAAGAAAATAATGTAAGTGTTTAAATAGCGTGCTCAGAAAATATCCGATTTATTTAAATATTTTAATACTTGATGAAGAGCGAAATCAAAAAATATCGATTTTTTTTGGCGCAGTCTAAGCTACAAACGTTATTAGGGTCATATTATATAAGCTTCAAAATTACCTGTATTCCATACAATGTAAATAAATATGTTCTATGTGGAACTCCCAGAAACGCCATTGTAGGATATTCGGCATTTATAATTTGTTTATATAAATATTTTACGTATTTGTTTTCTGTTTCTATCCCACAATTTTTGGATAAAAATGGATAGCTATAGATGTAACCTAAAAACAGATTTGAAAATTTTTAATCTGATATTCGCAATTCTAAGCACTAAAGTGTGTCAAACTAAAACACTAAAATACCGACATACATAAATGTTGATTCCAAATAACCTTTGTTACCGGACCTTCAATAACCGTTTCATCCATTCCGGTCAATATTCTGATAAGCCGTAACTTTAGAACCACCCTGTAGATTTCTCTCATACAGGTATAGTGCGTTAATAGCCCAATCCTATAGTGTAAGAACTGCAATTAAAATCCATATCCGGATTAGAGAAGAATTTGTAAAATTTGAAAATCTCCAAAGCAACACGCTGTACATGAGATTTTTTTAAATTGGATCAGACATTCGAAACAAATGGAAAAAACTGAGATATATTCTGACATATTTTTATAAATGCATTCTACATATTACTAAACTTTTAAAGTTAAAATTCAATTAATGCAATACTTATTGTCGTCAGTTTCATAAGCCATAACTTTGGAAACACTCTGTAGATTTCTTTCATATTTGGTACAGGTAGATTGTTTAAATAGCCTAATCGTACAATATAAGAATTACAGTTCAAATCCAGATCCGGATTAAGAAAAATTTGTAACAATTGGTAATCTCTAAATAATCTCTCAGATTTTTTTAAATGTAATCGGATAACTATTTAAAAAAAGAAAAAAAAGAAAAAATGTGTTATACTGAAATATTTTTATAAGTGCACAAGTGCAAAAAATACAGATTTAATTTTTTGGATTAACTCCGGATACAAAACTCATTAAACTATCAAGTAGGCTTTGTCAATAATACATCCTTTTTATTTTTTTTTATTTTTTCAAATAGCTATCCGATTACATTTTAAAGAATCTGATATACAGGGTGCTATTTTAGAGATTATCAACTTTTACAAATTTTTCGTAATCCGGATCTTGATTTTACCTTTAGTTCTTATATTGTATGCCTTTGTCATGCAGGTGATGTACCGACTAACAAGTGTGTAATTGAGTCACTAACCCCTATCAGTTCCACGAGATATTCGATCTCATCCGGCCTTTTTACCGGCGTGAATGAAACTGCGTATGACACAAATACCTTTTTGCACTTGCCCAAAGTCTTATCTGACTTTAATTCCACTTGAATACGGCAGGATTCGAACCTACTCCCCGAACACTGACCAAGCTGAATCGGCAGACGCCTTACCAAAACTCCAGTAGTAGAATTGGATGTGTATTTTTCACTATAACTCATTTTTTTTTCGTTCTTTTCAAATATCCATCCCAATTTTAAAAAAATCTGATATACAGGGTGTTGTTTTGGGGATTTTCAAATTTTACAATTTTTTCTTAATCCGGATCTGGATTTTAATTGTAGTTCTAACACTTTCTAAAGTTACGGCTTATCAAAATATTGGCCGAAATGGATGAAACACCCCGTATCGAGGTTATTAAAGGCGTTAGATCCAGTAATCAAGGTTATTTGGAATCAGCTAAGTACACTCTATTTACAGTTAACGTATGTCGGTTTAACTATGAAACACCCTGTATAGGGTTTCAATAGTTATTGAAGTGCAAATGTCGTTGGTCACATTATAAGCTAGGCCTTAAATGGCATAGGTCTCCCATCTATTGCAGTAATATTAATAAAAAAGTGTGTTGGTGATTGGGGGAGGGCATGACACCTCCCCCCCCCCAGATCCGCGCCTCTTTTAAACTTATTTCTTCTCCTGTTTACCGTAATCTTTTACTGCAACAGTAACCCTTATTTGCCTCTCACATAATTAACTCTACGAAACATGATGTTTTTGAGGTATGGTTTGAGAAAACACTTATGTCAAAATTATTTACAAATACTGTGATAATCATGAACAGCACTCCGCCGTATCATACGTAAAAAATTATTATCAGCTGTTAGAAATTCTTCACACCAACGAACACAAGAAGGAATATGCAACTGATGAAATTGCAGAGAACAATGGACATTTTAAGACTTCCTGCATATCTATATCGTACTTTAAATCCTACCTATAGAGTTATTGTGGGCACAGATGAAAAGAAATTTTTGGAAAATTAACATCAGTCATACATTTTTTTTCGTAATTTTTAAAATTAATTCCAAGTTTGACAAATTAGTTACTTTTGTTCGATTTGAACTTTTACTACAAACGCAGTTGTCCACGGTCGTCGGGAATATTCCAATAATATTTTATGGACATTAGAGTAAGGCTGTTTCTAATATTTTGTAGCGATTTATTAGCAAAATAAACAATTTATTGATACCTGTACAAAACAAAACGTCAGTGATACATTCTTGTGTTCTATCCTTAAATGAAACGGACATGTCTTGAAACTTTGCAACTTCGGGCCTAATTTTAACATTATCAGAAAACTTAATAGGTGTCCGAATAGGAGTGCGATAACTCAGAATTATCTAAAAAGAAAACTAGATTTAAAATAAAGAAATCGTTTTTTGGTTAATTGAGGTGGGAGGGAAGTATTAAAAAAAATTATTAAAACCAGAAAACCAGTTCGTTTAATTGAAAATAATTAAACAAAACACCCACGTATAACGTAAAAATGTTAAATTAATGTTTTTTATAAAAATACTCTTTTCTGCGAATTTAAGAAACTTTTAATACGTAAGTAATTGTTGCCAGCTAGGAAAATATGTAAATTTGCATCAGGTATTTAATTGAGGTCACATTTAGAAATTATAAATAGTAGCGGACGGTAGTAAATTGGGCGAAAAATAATCCCTTTACCTGTATTTCTAAAAGGGTCTGTGATCATAACATGTAAATTGGACGTCGGCCTTTCTTAAGTACCTGTCTGTATGAAATATATAAAAATGTCGGTGTCAGTGATCAAAAGTGAAAGTGGAAAAGATTTGATATATGATGACGGTGGAGCTATACTTACTGGTATATAATGCAAAAGTTCGTTAACGAGATATTTAATGAAATGCGTGTTTATTTATTACCATCTATACAATCTACAATCTATAATCCTCACTTGGTGGTTGATCTAACCGTCGAAATAAATTCTCCATGGCGGTGATGAAGGTAAGCACCTTCTCTTAAGATCCTTGTGTCCTCCCAGAGACTATACTCATAGTCATATGGCCTGAAAGCCTCTCTTAACTGAGCCACCAAATCATCTCATGAGACGTAAACCTGCAAGTCCTAAACCAAACAAGGCGTCTTGTATGAAGAGTTCAGGAGCGAAAAAAAAGCTGATCTTTGGTTATACCACGTGAAACTCTTATCTCTTCGATACGTTCAAAGAAGTCATTCACACTCGTACCATTAAACTTAATATTCCACCTGTGAACATCTGGAGTTGGAGTAAAATAATCATGTGGTCTTCGGGAAGGGATTGGTGAAACTTCAAGATTATTCATGTGGTGTGAGAGATGGTGGGATCTATTCCAATCTTGATAAGACATTCTTGAGTCATCAATTGTAGCCGAGTTATCTCGGTAAGGTCTATCGTGAGGCTGTAAATTTGGTATTTTCCTGCTTGAATGCCAAGGCGCTGATAATTGATTAGGAGCTTCTGATCTTAGCAGTTCTTCTACGATCGAAAAATTCCTATTAACTGGATGATTTGAATCATCTAATATTGACTGGTCACCTCTGTTTAAATGAACACACCCCCGATTTCCTCCATCGTCAACAACCGCAGTCTTTCCAGAAGGTCTTCTATTTCCTAAAGGAGCAGAATGTTAATGCGTATCCTCTGAGGTATTGTTAACCCTTGGTTGTTCAAAGATACCAGTACGAATTGCATAACCAAGCTCATAAGCCAAATTATGGTTACCAAAGAGTTCCTTAGACTGATTTTCCAGCTTGGCACGGTTTCCTCCCTCCTCTTCAATAGGACCCTCTAAGAATAGAACTAGAACTAGAAAGTTAAACGCTGTGTTAAATGAACTAGTCTAGAGTAGATTCGACGGTAATCATTCTCGCAGTTGTCGGTGTCAAAGGCTTCAATTTCTTGTTCCATTTCCTCAACCTTCCGTGTACATGTTAGTCCAAGTTATACTCGATGTCCGCAGTCCCATCTTCCCTCTCATTTTTCAAAGCTTGCTGTATAGTAGCCCGTTTTTCAATTACCGTATTACCAATAGATAAATCTCTTATCTTTAGCTCATTTCTTGAAAAGTTGAAAGAATGTCAAATTGAAACATATGTCAAAATACAAAGTTTAAATGTAACTGCTAAGTTGGCATCGCTTGATAATCTAGTTTGCCTTTTGCCTTTTGTAATAAAATAAATACTGTAAAATGAAAAATTTGTTTTTTAATACTGGAATTATAACGCACACAAATATAAAATATATGAAAAATTTACTTTTCGCCCAATTTACCTATAGGATTAAACTGACTCTAAAATCCATCCGCCAGTTTACATGTTCATGTTATGGTAACCTTCCCGCCCAGTTTACCACCGCCGATAGTAGCATGTTGGGAAAAAACAACAATAGAATTAAAAGTCAGTAGCTTAAAAAATGGAGCAAAAGGCGACATTCTCTTCCAAATGCACTTCACTGGATTAAGTAAAGAAAATTAAAATATAGTCAACAAAAAAGTTCATCTCTGAGGGATGAATAATATACACGATTTTAACAAACTTAAAGGCATTATACTATATCCAACAAAGACAGGCTATGTAAACGGACGTGCACGTGCTGAGATCGTAACACTTCTAGTAAAGTAAAACCAGAAATATTGTAACCACTTCAGTTATCAGCAGGCGGTCTACGTAGAGATGTAACTACTCTAGCCATTAAGCTCTGTTCTATTGGTATAAGATATTTTATTCCTTACCTGGGAATCTTAACGGACACACAATTTTATTTCTTATCTTCATCTCGAACAATTGGTTCTGGCTTCTGGTTCTAATTTACACAGGGTCGCCTTAAGGGTTTTAACTACCTAACTAACTAGTTCATATAAAAGAAAATCCTATTTGAAAGTGAATCCTTAATACACATCTGTTACATTGCGTGTTTACATTGCTTGCCTTTAAGTTGGATATAGTTTAGATGTAAAATGTCATGAGAAATCAAATGAGGATGGATTAAAAGTGTCAAATTTATTGATTATATAAGAATTCTGGTATCCACTTTTTTACATAAATAAAAATCAATTATTATTCCACCACCCTTGTCACTTACCTCATCTGCCACTTTGCTAAGTTTTCTTGAAATGTCTAGACCAGATGGTCCAGTTCCAACCACTAATACTTTCTTATTTTTGTATCGATCAGATGTTCTATAATGGACACTGTGATCAACGGTTCCTTTAAAAGTTTCTAGTCCTTTATAATTCGGAATTAAAGGTTGATTCAAATTTCCGACACAAATAACAACAGCATCGTATTCTTTTATCTCTAAATTTTGTTTAATTGATTTTAAATCTCTTATTGTGATTTTCCAACGGTTTTTTGGTAACGGATCGATTTCTTCTACGTGTTTGTAAAACTAAAATAATATTTGCTGAAAAGTTTCTTCTAATTCAGATTTGATTATTGATTACCTGTACATGAGGACATAGTTCAAAAGTATTTGCGTAGTCCTTTATATATTTTAATACATCTGGTTGGCGAATATATGACTTCTCATCAGGTCCAATAAATGGAAAATTTTCAAATTCCATCAACTGTTTCGGAAAATTTGTTCTGAAACAAAAGAATATAAATGTAAAAGATAAAATTCTCCATATCTGTAATTCATTTCGGTAGTTTATACTAATTTGTTTTTAGATTGAAATTGAATCAATAAAAAGTATTTTTTGAAAATTGTATGGATTTTTCTGAGGCTGCGTAATTATGACAGGTCCAGGATTAGGACGCCTAATACAGGATTAATTGTTCTTAATTGCTCCAGCAGGAGCCCTTCTAGGCATTTTGTTTGCTAGTTCGAATGCAGCTCTTGTAATGATGTTGAGCCCGTTTATATTGGTCGCTGTATTTCACCTTTTTTAGTTGCAATGGTTCTCTCGTCAAAAATATAAACTATCTGCATTTTTGGATATCTTTTATTAAATTATAATATCAGTTCCTAAAATTAATCGTTTTGGAAAAATTGTGTTTTTTTATAGAAGATTTCCAGATAAGTTTAGACGCAGCCCAGATACCACAAAAAGGATAATATATTTTTGGTGCTTATTCCGCTACTTCAGATACGGTATAATGAAAGATTTAGGCACATCAATCAATTAATTCGTCGAGTTTTAACAAAATATTAGTTCCGTCTATTTTTTTACGACCTTGTTCAAGATTTAAAGATAACAGAAAATAACTTTTTGAAAAATATCATATGGTTTGACGAATTACAATTTACATAAAACGGAATGTTTACAAACGCAAATCAAAATATGATAAGAGAAAGTGAATTTTGGGACCAATGGAAATTTAATGTCTTTTGTGTGATCAGACACAACCAAATTTTAGCTCTTCATTTTCATCATGGAAATTTAAATTGTTAAAAATTGCCATTATAATGTACTGGGGGAGTTGATGGCTAATCGGTAGAGCACCCAAGGGTCGTGCGGTCGCGCGGGAAGAACAAAGTCAGCAGAATTAAAAAATCTGTTTTGTCGCCACAAGACTTTCCCGGCAGTTATAAAATAAAAATTAAAAAAATTAATTTGGTGTTAAAATTTTCCAAATCAAATGATATTTGGTATCCCAAAAAAATTCGTTTCGATTTTTTTTAAAGTAAAAATGACATTTGAAATATTATAAAAGGAAAAACATTTCACATGTCAAAAAAAAGTAAAAAATTTTTTAGGGTCGGAATTTTGTTAAGGAATGAAAATTTCAGGATGTATTTACAAGCCAATAAGGCACCTAAATACCAAATAAAAACTTTAGGTCTTTTATTTTTTCTGAATGTACATAGGGCTACTGCTCCCCCTGGTGCGGCGATGTCAACCAAAAACAAACGGGTTCATTCCCCGATGATCCGATACCCACATACCAAATTTCAGCTCAATCGGATCAAGCTCCGGGTTGCGATTTTTTAGTTTAAAAAAAATTTTTTTTAGGTTAGGTGCAAAATTAAGAAAAGAAAATTTCAGGATGCATTTACAAGCCAGTGAGGCACCTAAATATCAAATATAATCTATAAGTCTTATATTTTTTCGCGATGTACATAGGGCTCCTGCGCCCCCTGGTGGGGCGATTTCAACCAAAAACTAATGGATGCAATTGCCGATCACCCGAAACCCATATAACAAATTTCAGCTCAATCGGATTAAGCGTGCGGACGCTATCGTGGAAGAATACAGACACACAGACAGACGGACATACTTCCATCTGGAAATCGTTTTAATCGTCTCAGGGGACCTCAAAAAGGATATATCCGTCGTTATCTCAATTTTTTTTAGCGCGTTCACAATACTTTCCCTTTGCGAGGGGCCGGGAAACTAAAATCAATACATGGAAAATTAAAGGCTCAATAAAGGCTAATTAAATGCCCTAAATTAAAATTGTCTACTCCGCAAATTTTGGCAAAAATGACTGTTCTGCTAGCTTTAACTTAAGTGAGCAGAACGTGAGCGAAAAAGTGGTTGAGACGATAAAAATTGTACAGTTATTAACGGCTCATTAATGACTCTAGGAATACACTAATCGCGAATTTCAGGCTCGATCTCTTTTTTGGCGAAAATGGAAAAGTTGCGACGCGGGGGTAAGGTCGGGTCTATGGAACTATGGAATTTCCACAATAATATAAATTGAGGTACCCTCGCGTCGCGACTTTTTCCATTTTCGTCAAAAAAGAAATCGAGCCTGAAATTCGCAATTCATATAGTCTTTAATGAGCCGTTAATAACTGTGCGAATAAAATTTGCAATTTTCATTGCTTTAACCACTTTTTCGCTCATGTTCTGCTCACTTAAGTTAAAGCTAGCAGAACAGTCATTATTGCGAAAATGTGCGGAGTCGAAAATTTTTAATTATATATTTTTATCAGCCATTAATAAGTTTTCAACGACTACACTACCGAAACACTAGTTTTCAGTGTTAAAATCGTTTTTCCGCCATGCTCACAGACCTTACCCCTGCGTCGCGACTTTTTCCGTTTTCGCCAAAAAAGAAATCGAGCCTGAAATTCGCCATTAGAGTATTCCTAGAGCCTTTAATGAGCCGTTAATAACTGTGCAAAAAAAATTGTAATTTTTATCGTTTCAACCACATTTTCGCTCATATTTTGCTCACTTAAGTTAAAGCTAGCAGAACAGTTATTTTTTGCAAAAATTTGCGGAGAAGAAAATTTTAATTTAGGGCATTTAATTAGCCTTTAATGATCCGTTTATTTGCCATGTATTGATTTTGCTCTTCCAGCTTAAGGGACGTGTCGTGGATTCGTGGCCCACCGATGGCAAAACTCATTTTCTGAATTAAATAAACATTTATAAATTGATTTCCACTCGACTATTCACTGTTGGGTTCTATTTAATAGTGCTGTTCCTCAAGTAGCGCTGGGAAACAGTAACAAAGCATACACAGAGCAAAAAAATTTATGTATTTTGTGATATTTAAAAGCTACTTTATTTGTAGATAAAAATAAAATAAAAAACCACAAAATGAATTTGTAAATACAGTTTTATTCACAATCGAGCTATTCCTATGGGTAAATATAAATCAACTTTTAGTTTTGATTTTGAAGATAGATGGATAGCTAACAAAGTTGTCTTTTGTAGTGGCTTCCTGGATTCCCGACATTTGATTTTTATACAGTGTGTCCAATTAAGTCGGCACCATATGGGAAACTTTTTTATTCTTAGTTTTATGAAAAAAAGTTATTCTTTATAAAAAGTTATGCATGGTCTAAAACCTAAAATGCAACTATCAGATATCAAATTTTTACAGTCGTATACGAGGTTTGTCAAAAAATATGAATTTTGCTCAAGAGTAAAAATGAAAATTTTCTTAAAGTTGGAATATCTTGTTAAAAATCGGTATGATGACGTAAAATATCATTAGAAACAGGTTTTTTTAAATAACTTTTTTCATATTTCAACAAAATTTTAATTTTTAACATTTTTTGAAACGCCCCCGTAACTGATAATTTTGAATTCATTGAAAAAGCTTAAAAGAAACGAAAAAAAATGAATTACATATCAATTTTTGTTAATATTGTTCGATGGTGTGGTTAGTATGTCTGAAAAAGTTGACAACAAATAAAAAATTCCTTTATTATTGATTTTTCAAAAAAAATATTCTTCATAAAAAGTTTTGATTATAATGTGATACATTATAATCCAAAAATTTTAATCCGGGCTAACTATTTGCTTATAAACGGAAGCATAGTATGGATTTGTAAAGTCTCTGTGAACATTCTTAAATTTTTCAATGAATTCAAAAATATTAAAAATTAAAATTTTCTTAAAGTCGGAATATCGTGTTCAAAATTGGTGTGTTGACGTAAAATGTCATTATAAACAAGTTTTTTTAATAACTTTTTTTTCATACTTGAAAAATAAAGGTACTTTTCTCTTGAGCAAAATTGATATTTTTAGGTTTTAGACCATGCACAACTTTTTATCAAGAATAACTTTTATTCCTAAAACAAATAATAAAATTCTTCCATATGGTGGCGACTTAATTGGACACAGTGTATATGTGTCTACATAACAAACGAAATATAAGTGTTCACAATACGTTTAATTATCTCTCTCTGATAACAACAAACGAGGGTGTGACAAGAAATTTATTTAAATGCCTTGAAGGACAAGGCCGAAATTTTTAATATTTACATGAATTTCTAATATATTTAGTATTTAATTTGTTTATTGTCATTATTGTTGATTTTGGCCTACCCGGAAACCTTCTACCAACAGTTTTATCACATTGGCCATGTATTAAAAACAAATTTTAGATAATATTCATTGTTTAATTCCAAACCAGCTCATTAACAGTAAATTTAATGTCGACAAGGAAATTTATAATAAAGCTTCTTTCACCTTACGATCTGCTGCTTTGTTACATTTTTTAATATCAATATGAAACGGAATCCGAAGAAATGATATATGATAAACAAATATTTTTTTTTATTAGATATAATGATAACAAAGAATGTGTTAGAACTGATTAAATAAATTAGTAAAAATTCTCCGGATAGGTATGTTAAAAATATAAAAACCACTTTAGGTTTTGTATAATTTATTTAATTCTGTTAAAGAATGGACCTATCCGGTTATATGGCTAAACTCCGACTACAATTTGCACTCAAATGATATACATTTTTTGCTATAATATGTATTGCATGTATACAGGGTGTCCCACGACGAACTGTACATAGTCAAACCATAAGTACTATGGACCGAGAACATTTTATATCTGGTATTAAAAAATGCCTTGTTGCGTTTTTTACGGATATGCAGGGTAAAAATATGTGAATTATTCTACGTTAAGTATATCCAAAAGTAAAAATCTCAGACAAATAAAATTTGGCACACTGAGTATGCTCCCTGGGCTCAACAAAATAGGTTTTTAAAAAATTTTAATTTCAGGTCCGGACTTAGTTTTTTTTATTTTTATTGGCTTTTTAAAAACAACACCCAGTAAGCCAAACCAGAAAATTTTTATATATATCACTTTAAAGCTTAAGATGCTAAGTAACAGTTAAAAAAAATTAAACGCGGAACTTTTTGTTTTCTGCAGAAAAAATAAAACTTTGAAAAATGGTATAATTTTAATGGATTCATATTCCTCTTATGACTGAAGCGGCACTACATCGATAGCACATCATCATTTTTCAACAAAAATCATAAGGAAAGTTCAGTTTACTCGATATAAAGTATTATTCAAACAACCGTTGAAATTTCAGTGCCGTATTTATTTTTTTAGTTTTTATTGATCCTGTAAAAACAACACCCTGTAAAGGGAGTTGAACAAATTATCTTTCTGTCACGTCAAAGCGGATGATATTAACCGAAATTAAAAAAATGGTGTTTGCCATAGAAAAAAAAACTGTTACTTTTGAAAACAGTGCAAATGTATATATTTCTACTTGTGATATACCACGGGTATATCGAGCACCCCGTATAGTGTATAATTATTATTGTTATGTTAATGTTAGGTTATTGCTATTATATTTGTTATCAAGACATCGACTTGTGCGACAAGGTCGATCCTTGACCGTATGTGAACCAGGTAGATGATCTTGACTAGAGGTCAATACATGTATATATATACCAAATTATTGTAGGCGTTAGATCAGATATATATGAGATATCAATTAGATATATATTAGATATAGATTAGATATCAGATAGATATAGAGATATAACTAGATATACCTATAAGTCTTGTATCCAGTATTAGGGGTTAATCCCCAAATTATAATTGTTGTTTTTACAAAGAGTTTTACTTCCCTACGACATCAGTACATGGCACATGTCACCAGATGTCACATGGCGATCCTGCCAGTCCTTTAAGATGTCACATGGCGATCCTGCTAGTCCTTTAAGATGTCACATGACGATCCTGCCAGTCCTTTAAGATGTCACAGTGGCTAATACAGCACTACATCGGAAAAAACATTTATTTAAAATAAAATCGTTGGGAAAGTATCACTTACTCGATTGAAAGGATGATGTTACATGTCCTAACTTAGTTTTTTTAAAATTTTAATTGGTTTTGTAAAAACGATACCCTGTCAATTTTTCTCAAGTACTTAGTATTAGCCATCCTCCAAGGTGACGGTATCGTTTTTGCAAAACCAATTAAAACGTTAAATAACTCAGCTAACCAAGTGACGTCAAAAGTACGTCATTTATACGTCATCAGATCACTAGGATGACGTCAGCAACTGACGAATTTATGACGTCTCAATCACGTGAAAAAGTCACAGCCCTGAGACGTCAGCAGCTGACGTTTATTATCCGTCATCCATTGACGTCTTGGTAACGTCACGTTGACATAAAGGACGCCTTAGTAACGTCACACTGACGTATATTTCACTCACATTTTTATTAACTGCAGGGCTATTGTTTTCAAAAAGGGTTTTCGAATATCAAACAGATTTTTGTTCAGCTAAACACAATTGAAAATTGCGAGCTATACTTAGATCAATAGGCTAGAACAAAGTGTTGAATTGGAATTTTATTTTGCAATGATTTTCAATATAATGAACAGATTTTTTTTATTATTTTTTTTAACCCATTGTTCATTTGGATAAAACCGTTTGTGTTTAAAAATATAAATAAAAAGCATATGAGTATTTATTGAAATGACAAGAAAATATTTACCAGTTTCAAAAAAACTTTTTGTATGCAATATAATTTCCATGTGTGTTCCACAGCCTCCTGTCGGTCAATACACTTCCTTCTTCCTAGGGGTAAGGCAAGATGAAGGTACAATGGCCTTCTCCGAACTCGACAACATAAAATGGCATTTCTCACCAGGGGTACAACTCCACTCACCTGTGTAGTTCTAAGTTTTATTTATATTCTATTCTACCCCGTGACTAGATACAAAAGACATAACAATAGTAGTTTATTTATACTATTATATTAATATATTGATATAAAACAAAAACTTGCAAGTCACTAACTGCGGATAACATAACCCAAATCAACTGACATCTACGACATTCGTGAGAACATCATTGGCTAAAGAATAGCAGTGGTTTGACTCAACCAGTAAAATTTGAATTGGACCGGCAAATGGACACAATGAGCAACAACGATTTACGTAATTTACATAATGAAGTTATAGCATTTTTGAATAATATATCGTGTCCTATTAAAACTTTTGTGACAGTTATTTTGTCAAGTACCTACTTTAACCTATATTAATTATCGAGCCAGCAAAAATACGAGCTCTTAAATCTTATATTCAATAACTGGTAATATGTAAGAAACTACATTCTTGTATTCAAAAATTTCCTAACACAGAAACATTGGTCATAAAATGCCTGCCAAACGACGTTAAACTGACGTAAAAATATGACGTCGTGGGAACGTCACAAAAATGACGGCTTTTTGACGTCACATTTTGACGGATGACCAATATGACGAATAATTTCCAAAAAATGACGTCTTTCTTACGTCATCATTCGTCATCTGGTTAGCTGGGAAACTAAGTTAGGACCTGTAACATCATTATTTCAATCGAGTAAGTGATACTTTCCTAACGATTCTATTTTAAATAAGTGTTATATTAGACTCAGTAGAAATACATATATTTTCACTATTTTCAAAAGTAACATTTTTGTTCTATGGCAAACAGCATTTTTTAATTTCGGTTGATATAATCCGCTTTGACGTGACAGAAAGAAAATTTGTTCAACTCGCTTTACAGTGTGTTGTTTTTACAGGATCAATAAAAACTAAAAAATAAATAAATACGGTCCTGGAATTTCAACGGTTGATTAAATAATGCTTTATATCGAGTAAAATGAACTTTCCATATGATTTTTGTTGAAAAATAATGATGTGCTATCGATGTAGTGCCGCATCAGTCATAAGATGAATGTGAATCCATTAAAATTATACCAAGTTTTATTTTTTTCTGCAGAAAACAAAAATTTCTGCGTTCAATTTTTTTAACTGTTGCTTAGTATCATCCTGAGGCTTTAAAGTGATAAAAATAAAAATTGTCTGGTCTGGCTTACAGGGTATTGTTTTTAAAAAGCCAATAAAAATAAAAAAAACTAAGTCCGGACCTGAAATTAAAATTTTTTAAAAACATATTTTGTTGAGCCGAGGGAGCATACTCAGTGTGCCCAATTTTATTTGTCTGAAATTTTTACTTTTGGATATACTTAACGTTGAATAATTCACATATTTTCAAATATCACCCTGTATATCCGTCAAAAACGCACAAGGCATTTTTTAATACCAGATATAAAATGACCTCGGTCGATAGTACTTATGGTTTGACTATGTACAGTTCGTCGTGGGACATCCTGTATATCTAAAACTTAAAAGAGGCTGGCTCAGTATATACTGTCAGAGGAGGCACCTAATATTAATTGAAGTACAGACTTGCGTGTATAAGTACTTATTGGATCGGTGATGTACCTTCCCATTGTATATGTGAAAGATATTTTAAGATTGTCAAACCTCGCTCATAATTGATTAACAAGTTATCAACATCATTAACCTGAAATCTTCAGTCTCACAGTGCCTCTAGAATTTTATGTCACCATGGTGTACCAAAAGCTTTATTTATATCAAATTAGACCATAGATGGTTGGGGTGTTGGGAGGATAGTTTATGATTCTAATTTTTCTCCCCTTGATATTTGGGGAGTGACTTTTTACCATTTGTTAATTTTGTCTGTTATGTGCTCATATTTAGGTTCATTTGAATTTTTCGGCCTCCAAATGTTGAGTATAACTTTCTTAGTTTGATATTTTTGTCGATATTAGAATTCTGATAGATTTTGAACCCATGAGTGCCATACTGACACTGCTCCAAAAATCATATAATTTGTATTAATTAAGTAATATAAAATAAAAACAAGTGAAATTCATACATACCTTAAATCTTCATATGTGGAGTTCTGAATCGGAATTCCAAATTCGTCCAATCCCGTTTTTTCGTTATAATTCCATGTGCCACCAATGAATCCGCTTTTTTCGAAAACATCACATTTTAAACCTTCATTCAAACAATTTTTTAAAGCACATAAACCTGCCGGGCCGGCACCAATTACAGCTACTCTCATATTCAAAAAAAGTATATCTACTTTTTGAAAAAACGACGTCTATATATTTTTTCTAATAATATTTTAGAGCACTTTACTCACATTGAGCTTCTTGGAATTATGGTTAATTGTACATTCTTAACATAAAATAAAAACAACTTTAAATTTATCGCTTATCTCTAAATGTTGAATAGATATTATTTAATTAATGTTAAATAATGTTTATTTATTTATTTATTTATTTCAAAGGAAAAACTCCAATTATATACAATACATATTACGATAGAATATGTTAAAAAGTTGTAATATTAAAATATATATAAAAAAACATTAAATTACTATTAAAATAAAACATCACAAAGTTATATGAAGATAAAATATATAGGTTATACGACAATAGAGAGTTATTGCAACCTCTTTTTGGCCGATCTTTTAATAAAAGATCCCTTATTTTGACTTGTACGCATGCGCAGTGAACAGCTCATTAAGTTTTGCTTTTATTAAAATACAGGTGTCCTGTATTTAATTTAAATACAGGACAGGTTAACTTCAATTAAAGTAACTTTATTTTGACTTATGAAGGACGGTTCTGCCAACTTAATGAAATTCAAACTGTTAAAAATCAACAGGCACCAAATAAAATAAAAAAAACTTGTAAGTACAGAGCAGGGCCATCAATAATTTGTAAAATAAAAAAAATTCTTAGCACTATGTGGATGGTCGGAAAATTTAGGGTAAATTAAAAAAATCAAGTGACAGAGTAAAAGTTCCGGAAGGGGTGTGGGGGTACGTAAATATGTGATTTTAGGGTTTGATATAGGATTTATACGATTTGTGGCAGAAATATACATATCCTATCGCAAAAAGTAGTAGATAATTAACCGAGCAAAAAATACAAATTATCTATGAAGAAGCGGCTTGGACTATCTCAAAGAAAAAATAAGAAAGAGATGGCATTGGAACAGAAAATGTTAAACATTGAAGGAAGAAAAGTAGCTGTGGCAGAACAGAATGTTGCCCTAGCAGATAAAAAGTTTCGTTTGGAGTCCGAACAGCAACAAAAAGTGTTGGATAATCAGACAGTCATTAATAAATTACTAGAAATAGTTCAAAAGCATATTTGATGTAATACATATATATGTTTTTCATTCACAATAAATATATATACATACTTTTTGTTAAGATTATTTATATATTTACGGGCCCATTTAAGATATAAATTACAATTTTAAATTAAGGTCTGTGCTGAAATAATGCCACAAGAAATAAAAGAAGCGCTAAGACAAAGTCGCAAACGATACTATAAATGTGTGGAAATTAATGGAGGTCTAGTCGAGGCTACAAAAATTTGTAGTTAAATTATTATTGCTTTGATGAAAATGTATTATTAGTTATTTTTAATAGTTTGTATTTTCATGGCATACTCGTTTTGTTAATAAATGAAATTATTAAGCATAATTTTACATTACATCAGAAGCTATAACTCCAGAACGGGTTAAGCTATCGGTTTCGAATTTTTACTATGCAACTATGTTTCGAGTCCTAGTTTTTGTTTACCATTTTGCCATTTTTAAAATTTGTCTACTTTCTACGTAAAAAATTAAATAAAATACAACTTTTTCCAAATTCATGTTGTTATAACTTTGTCGTTATTAAAAATTTTTTATAAAATTTTGGTAGTTTACATTTGTAACGAATAAAAATGCCTAATATACTTTCGTCTTTTTTGGCAACGAAAAATTAACATAGAGGGCCTTGAAAATGGAAATTAAAGTATGAAAATGTGTGCCAAAATACTGTTTTTAATACTGAATCTAACAAAAAAGAGTTAAATCAAAATCGGTTGAAAAATATAACCCAAGGAGTAGTTGTTGAAGTCCAGACGCTGGAGCAGTGTAGGACATTTTTAATGTCTTTGTTCTTGGGAACAAGTGTGATTTATTTCACAACCTCAGGCAGTTTTGTTACGCCCATGGTCCTTTTTTGGTATTTTTATGGTTCAAAAAATTCCACCGTCGTTACTTATTTCTGGTATACATTAACTGTAATAGAACAATTTGTGCAATTATGTCCAATTGTATTTAAAAAGTCATCTGAAGGATTCGTATAAGAACTTAAGCTTGAGAGCGCCTGAAATTCCCATTATAAGTACGACCTATAACAAATGGAAAGTTAAAATAAAAGTTTTAATTTTTTTGTTTTTATATACCTTTGTAAACAAGTAAACGTGAGCTTCAATTATAAAGGCTACTACCTCTTCTTTAGATTTTTTGGGCAATATCCATCAGATTTTCGTTTTAAAAATGATCGTAATTTGAAATATTTGGAAATATCAACGTTGTTTTTGATGGAGACAACATTGAATACTGGGCCCAAAGTGATGAGGGTTTCATCTTTTTAGCTAATTCTGCAAAATCTACACCAAAGACTTCTTCCCAAAATGAATTAGTTCCTTTTTTAGATCTCCAATTCATAAATTTTTTTAGAAGTAAAATCATAAACATGTTTTGATTTGGCAGGAATTAAATTTGAAAATACATTTTCAGCCTCTTTTATAATTTCCTCTGGTTCTATATCACTATTATCCATACTAGTGTCACTCATTTTTACAAATTAAAAATATAACCTCCAGAAAATTACTGACAGTGACATTTCTCTTATTAATATTTGAATTTCAAATTACGTCAAATCGTCAAAATCGCGGTAGTCTGAGAATTTCAACCACTAGTGACTGAAATTCAATTTTAACCATTGCAATCAAATTGAAAATGATACATTTCAATCTCATTCGAAGAGTTTTCGAATTCGCTTTCTTATTTATAATAATTTTTTATAGTAATACAAATTTAGTAAAATTTTCTGTTCTTCTTATTTTTTTTGAGATACAATGTAAACATCAAATCTCCGATTTTGTTTTCGAAATTGTGAAGTTAGCATACACTTTAGAGCAGCAAAGGTTTTTTATCGTTTTCTACATCCTTTAAAGTACCTAAGAGCCTAGTTTCTGCGGTATTACATTTCATTAGAGCTTTTGATCTAAATGTGGCCTGGCAACTGGGCTATTTATAATAAAATTGATCTTATTTCATTTTTTTTCATTATTTTTTGTAACAAGTAGGTTGGCTGACCAGCTAGAAGGAAGGCTCAAATCTGCTGTGGGGTGACCCACCCTTCCATCTTTACAGATACAGAACTGATGGGCTATTTATATTGGCCTTATTTCAAAGACTTGTCCTCTAAATACTACAAATAGGACACTACAGATAACCAAATTTCCCTGTCAGTTTTAAATTATAACATCGAAATTATGCCACTTCCCAATACAACTTCTCAAGTTCTGAGATATTCGAAGTGGCGCGGATGAGAAAAGCTCTTTATATGCCATTCACTAACTTTAAAATGTAATAACAGCGCCACTAAAAGTGGCCGAATTTGTCTTTGGTGTCTTCCGCATCAGCTAAAAAGAAAAAGCTTTATAAAATATTGTTTGTCCTAATAATTTCTCAGGTATTTTTAATTTTTAGGTAAAACATGAACTTCTTAGTGTAGATATATTCCAATTTATTTAATTTATTTACACAAATAACCAAATCAATAATACCCAATTTATGCTAGTCTTACAATTTTACAAATGAGATGCTTTAATATACAGTTTATCTATTTTCAATTGCAGAACAAATGCCAATGCCGATCAAAGCAACTTGTCGACACATCTGGGAATTTTCTTTTTATATTTCTGCAATTAAAAAAGTTTCAACTATATAATTTAACAATTTATTTAATAGTTATAAAAACAGTTAGTTTTCTGAAAACAACCGCAACTCTGCGCTACAATGGACTAAAAACAAGTTGTATACTAACAATCGAGCTAACAATTAAATAATTTCAAACTCTTCGTCGTTCAAAATTTTGTAAGTTTCTTCAAATTTTTCTTTTCCTTCGTTCATGATATATTGAATCAACTTATCGTATACAGCTGGTAAGTTCCGTATTTTTGCAGTTTCTGATAAATCATCATAATAGTCCTTTTCTACTATTACTAAAGAGACACCTTTCTCATTTCTAGTTTTATAATAATCTTTCGCATCTTGTATCATTTCTTCTTTAGAAACCGTGAATTGACCTTTTAAATAGGCAAGAAAAAATCTCATCTGGAATTAAAAATATAAATAATAGTTATTTATGTGCCAAGGACGAAAAACTGTCTATTATCGTCGAGTCTGCAAATTGATAGCAGAGGCACAGCCGAGGCTAGCAAACAGGCACATATTACTTTTTTTCGTCGACCTCTACAAAAGCGTACTAATTTTCGAAAGAAAAATCGACCATTTTTGAAGGCAAACACTTTTCGTCCGCTGTGGTGGCTAGGATACGGCACGGTGCTTGCTGCGGTTACTAGGATACGGCAAGGTGCGAGTCATTTGAGGACGAAAAGTACTTGCCTTCAAAAATAGTTGACTTTTTATTCGGAAATTAGTACGTAAAATGTCATTTTTTTGTAGAGCTCGACGAATTTAAAATCCATAATATATTTTTTTAATGATACAACTTATTCGTTAATTCGTTAATATTCTAAAACGTTTCATCAAGTGTGTTGTTCCCCGTACGATTTCGGTCAGTTCTCCAAATATTAAGTGAATCGGGCAATATTTAAAGTCCAAAACCTATTTTCAGACGTTTTTCCTCAATTTTTTTGAATATAATACCATTCTAAACTAAATGCGCATTTGAGCACGGGGACTCCTCACGTTTGATAACAAAATAAATTTCACTAGCCAGATCCATTCATTAATGTTTATTTTTAAAAATGAACTCATTTTTCTAAGACAGAAAACCCGTGGTTTGAGGTCTAAACCTATTTTTTCTCGAATAACTTTGTACTTTCAGTTCGGCAATCAGTTTTATACAGTTTTAACATTGCGTGGAATTAACTAATTTTGTTTAAAATGACACGAAATGACACGAAGTTACAATTGCCCAACAATGACGACAATAAAATAATTTTAGTATTTAAATAACAGAAAATATCCGATTTATTTAAATGTTTTAATACTTGATGAAAAGCGAAATAAAAATAGATTAATTTTTTTTGGCATATTCTAAGCTAGAGGCATTTTTATAGTTATTTGATAATTGGTTTAAAAATTACCTGTATTCCATATAATGTAAATAAATAGGTTATATATGGAATTCCCAGAAAAGCCATTGTAGGATATTCGGCATTTATAATTTGCTTATATAAATATTCTACGTATTTGTTTTCTGCTTCTATCCCACAATTTTTGGTTAAAAATGGATAGCTATAGAGGTAACCTAAAAACAGATTTGAACATTTTTAAACTGATATTCGCAATTCTAAGCACTAAAGTGTGACAAACTAAAATACTAAAATATCGACATACAAAACTGAAATAAAAGAAGCGGAAACTGGTATAAAACATAAACGAATAAAATAAATTTATTTTTAATACTATCCGAAACATGTGGAAAAATCAATACCATATAATATAGGGCTTAAATACTTTAATGGCGACTAGTTTGAGTCCTCCAGACAATTTTAAGGCTTTGTAGTACAAACGTTACATGATTGAAAGATAATGCAACAAATCATACAAATTGTTAATTTCTACATCCCATAGTTGCTTGGTATTTGAAAACAACTTTTGAAAATATGTTTAAAAATTAAAAAAAAATTGGCTGAAGATGATCCGGGGCACCAAAACTAGTCTCAATTAATTTGTTTTAATTTAAAGTAGGGTTAGCCATATGTGAGTAGTAATTACTGAAGGTATGGAAGAAAATAAAGTCCTTTTTATCTCAAAAGTTATTTATTTGAAGAAGCGACCGGTTTCGGCGATCAAGATATCGCCATCATCAGGCCCTGCGTGGAAAAATTATGGAGTTAAAAGGCAAATTTGTTAAGTTACATGATTTAAAGAATTTATTTTAATTTAATTTTATTTCAATTAAAAAAAAAACTCACCATAGCTTTTCCACGCAGGAATTGCAACAGGAACACACCAAAAAACATGTCAGCACAAAAATAAATTACAATTCTATTTTGTAGAAAGCAAGAACGAATTGTAGAGGTCCTAATTTATATAATATAAATTTAATTTATATATTAATTTAAAGTATAGTTATAAAATTTAAAACTTTTTAAATAAAACCGGTCAAAAGGACATTTACAAACAAATTAAAACGTTAAACATAACAAAGAGACAAATTTTAAAAAATTAGCTGGTTTAGGCAGAGGAATTAATTTTTATCAACAAACGTTTTTATATAAAAGTGACGTCAAAAATTTTTTAACCAATAGAAAGTGTTTGATTTAATATGGGTAAAACAGAAAATTAATTAATAAAATGATAAAGTTATCTGTAATAAGAACTATCTAAAAACCAGGTATGGTTTGTTGAATATGAGGTAGGTGGCGTTAACATACATAATATAATAATTTAAATATTAGATTTATTTCAAAATAAATAAGAAAATATAATGTAACAATTTAAACTGAAGACATTTAATATGAAAATTTAATATTAGAAGTTTTTGTATTTGGTCAAGGGTTAGACAGTTGTCTTATTTTTTTTTTTGTATGTTAACGCCACCTACCTCATATTCAACAAACCATACCTGGTTTTTAGATAGTTCTTATTACAGATAACTTTATCATTTTATTAATTAATTTTCTGTTTTACCCATATTAAATCAAACACTTTCTATTGGTTAAAATTTTTGACGTTACTTTTATATAAAAACGCTTGTTGATAAAAATTAATTCCTTTGTCTAAACCAGCAAATTTTTTTAAATTTGTCTCTTTGTTATTTTTAATGTTTTAATTTGTTTGTAAATGTCCTTTTGACTGGTATTATTTAAAAAGTTTTAAATTTTATAACTAAACTTTAAATTAATATATAAATTAAATTTAAATTATATAAATTAGGACCTGTACAATTTGTTCTTGCTTTCTACAAAATAGAATTGTAATTTATTTTTGTGCTGACATGTTTTTTGGTGTGTTCCTGTTGTAATTCCTGCGCGGAAAAGTAATGGTGAGTTTTTTTTTTTTTTTTTTTTTTCGCTTTAATTAAAATTAAATTAAAATAAATTCTTTAAATCATGTAACTTAACAAATTTGCCTTTTAACTCCATAATTTTTCCAAGCAGGGCCTGATGATGGCGATATCTTGATCGCCGAAACCGGTCGCTTCTTCACATAAATAACTTGTGAGATAAAAAGGACCATACCTTCAGTAATTAATTTGTTGTTAAAATTCTTCTCATGTAGACTTAATTTTTGAAGAAACATGTGCAAAGAAACAACTGTTAGAAGTCCTTCGCAACAAAGACATGAAGAAATATGCAACTGGATGAAATTGCAGAGAACAATGGACATTTTAAAGGCGCCTGCAGTGGCAATTCTGGGTTGAGGGTTGAGAGTCAAGGTTGGCGCACCGGCGCATGAGGATCGCGGCAGATGTGCTCCTTTGATCCGTGTTGATTTACCGCGCCAACCGAAGATAGCCGAGCCTGCCCTATCAGACGGCGCGTGAACTGGCAAGACTGGCGCGAAGAGTGCCACTCCACGCGCTGTTGGGTCTAACCTTAAGACTTTTGGGCACAAATGAAAAGAAGTTTTAGGAAAATTAACATCAGTCATACATTTTTTCGGAAGTTTTAGAGTTAATTAGACACCAAGTTTGACGAATTATTTTTTTTTAATTTGAACTTTTACTATAAACGCGTTTGTCCATCGTCGCCGGTAATATTTCAATAATATTTTATGGACATTGGAATAAGGCTGTTTCCAATATTTTGTAATGGTTTACTTGGAAAATAAACAATTTGTCGATACCTGTACAAAATAAAACGTCAGTGATACATTCTTGTGTTCCATCCTTAAATGAAACGGACATGTCTTGAAATTCTGCAACTTCGGGCCTAATTTTAACATTATCAGAAAACTTAATAGTTGTCCGAAGAGGGGAGCGATGACTAAGAATTACCTAAAAAGAAAACTAGATTTAAAATAAAAAAATCGTTTTTTGCTTAATCGGGAAGGGGGCAGGAAAGATGAAGTATATCGCAAAACAGTTAAATTAATGTTTATGTTCATCATAAATAAAAAGCAATTATTGTTCCACCACTCTTGTCACTTACCTCATCTGCCACTGTGCTAAGTTTTCTTGTAATATCTGGACCAGACGGGCCACTTCCAATCACTAATACTTTCTTATTTTTGTATCGATCAGATTTTCTATAATTGATACTGTGATCAACGGTTCCTTTAAAAGTTTCTAGTCCTTTATAATTCGGAATTAAAGGTTGATTGAAATTTCCAACCCAAATAACAACAGCATCGTATTCTTTTACTTCTAATTCTTGTTTAATTGATTTTAAATCCCTCATTGTGATTTTCCAGCGGTTTTTCGGTAACGGATCAATTTCTTGTACGTGTTTGTAAAACTAAAATAATATTTTCCGAAAAGTTTCTTTTATTTCAGATTTAATTATCGATTACATTTTTTTGTATTAAAGTTAGCATTTGTTTTATTTTTTGTATAGTACCTGTACATGAGGCCATAATTGAAAAGTATTTGCGTAGTCCTTTATATATTTTAATATATCTGGTTGGCGAATATATGACTTCTCAGGTCCAATAAACGGAAAATTTTCAAATTGCATCAACTCTTTCGGAAGATTTGTTCTGAAACAAAAGAATATTATGGGCTTTTGTAAAAGATAAAACCTCCATATCTGTAATTCATTTCTGTAGCTCATAGTAATTTGTTTGTTTTAGATTTTGAAATTGGATCAGTTAAACCAAATTGTATGGATTTTTCTGAGGATGCGTATTTATGACAGGTCCAGGATTAATAGTTCTCAATTGCTGCAGTTACTCCAAAAAAAGTAATAAAAGTACAAAAAAAACAGTGACGTACAATAATTTGTCCTAATATCAATTGGATTACCTTGTGGGACGCCACTGGAATTAATAATTTAATTCTAATGATATTAAAGAAGGCCCTTATTGCTTCAAATAAGCGTGCTAAGTTTTATCAAAATCGACGAGATTATTTTTGAGCAATTCATAAAAACTTTTTGTTCTAATACATTGACACCCTGTATCTCGAAAACGAAGCAAGGTAGGATACATTATTATGGGAATCAAAAATCTTCTTTTTCCTGAATAACCGATCTTGAACGTTTGACTTGGTCGCCTTGTATATGTGTCTGCATAACAAACGAAATATACGTCTTTACAACTGAGTGTTCGCAATACATTATAATCTCTCTGATACCAATTCGTACAACAAACGAGGGTGTGACAAGAAAATTATCTAAGTGCCTCAAAGTTCAAGGCCAAATTTTGAACATTTACATGAATTTCTAATTTAGTATTTAATTTTTTTATTGTCATTATTGTAGATCTTAGCCTATCTGGAAAGCTTCTACCAACAACTTTATCATATTCACCATGTATTAAAAGCAAATTTTAGATAATATTCATTGTTTAATTCCAAACGAGGTCTTAACTGTACATTTATAATGAAGCTTCTTTGACCTTACGATCTGTTGCTTTGTTATACGAGTATTTATTATCGATATGAGATGGAATCCGAAGAAACGATGTAGATAAATATGGTAAACAAATATTTTTTTATAAGAGTATATTAATTGAAGTGCAGACTTGTCAAATGTATCAATAGCACAGCCATAATAAATATTGGATCGAAAAAATGCTCGGTAAAGTACCTTTCCATTATACAGGGTGACACAGTAACCATGTAACAGGCTACAGTATCTGTGTTTCTCAAGATAAAATTATAAAATTTTAGGGCATTAAATGGGACCTTAGTGGTCTCATTTTAGTCAGTTTGTTTCACTTTTACTACTTCCGGTTTTACCGGAAGTGATACCTTTTAAATTTTAAATGGGACACCCTGTAGATTATTACATTTTTGGAATCTACATGACAACGTGATTTCATCGATGTATCATACTTGGTATCTCGAGTGAATAGTTAAGGAGGCCCAAATAACATACGAAAGAAATAAACAATAAATAATATTAATTCTTCATTTGACAATTTTAATAAAAAAAATACTAGGTAATCCTTAAACACACAAAAAAATATTTACAAACTAAATAAAATTTTCAAAATGTTGTCCATTATTTTCGACACACAGTCTTGCTCTACTAACAGTTGTCTCATTGGCTCGATTTATTTGATCTGCTGTTATGCTGTTAATTACATCTCGAACAGAAATTTCCAATTGTTCTCTTGTAGTGTATATTCTTTTATAAACAATATTTTTTGTCCCCAAATAAAAAAGTCCATTGCCGTATGATCAGGTGATCTTGCTGGCCATCCGATAGGACTGTTATTTCCGATCCATCTATTTCCAAATCGAAAATGTTAATAATTTTGAACCAGACTAAAATTATGAGGGCCAGCCCCATCTTGTTGAAAGGTAACTCTTTCATTTACTTCATCTGGAAAATCGTCGAAAATATTCTCAATTTCATTTTGTAATAATTCTAAATATCTTTCTCCTCTTAAAGCTCCATCAAATATAATGAGTCCAAAAATTCTTCCCTCTAATATGCCCAACCAGACAATAAATCTAAATCTTACTTGTTGATGTCCTCGTCTTATTAGTCGTGGATTTTCTGTAGCCCAATATCTTGTATTAGTTTTATTAAATATTCCTAAATTCGTAAATCTAGACTCGTCAGTAAATAAAATGGAGAGATGAAAGTTATTGTTTAAATTGTAATTATTTAAAAGCCAATTACAATATGTAATTCTTCTAGAAAAATCATTTTCATACAACTCTTGATGAATTTGATACTTGAAAGATTTATATTTATATTTTTTTTAAATTCCCTGCTTACATCAAAGTGTCTTTCTATTTCTCTCAAGGAAGATGTTGGGTCATAATTTACATATTTACATATGCAAGTATTCGTCTCAACTTCTTCACTTATTATAGATTCGTCATTTTCAGCAATCGGTTCCCTTCTTAACTGAGTTTCAAGTCTCCAGAAATAATTGTTGCTTGGATGATTCCTGTTGGGAAATCTATTTCTATACAACTCAGCAGCAGCCCTTGAATTTTTTCGATATTCACCAAATATTAGTAACTGTTCGAAATCGAACATTTTTAACTACGCCCATGGCAACAAGAGAAATAAAATAACCGAATCTCGCGCATAGCAACAGTGTAAGCACACATCGTAAATCAAGGCCAGAGCACAGCTAAGAACCCGGAAATAATTAATAGTCCATATAAACATCAATAGTTAAAAACCGCCTTATCGGCTACCTCTTTATCGGCTGCCGCCTTTAGATGCTCCGCGGCCAGGGGCAAGATTGGAAGTTGCATAAAAAAAAAGATACAACAATAACGCCGAAATTACGTACCCGTGATTGGCCAAGGAAGAATATCGGCAGACCACACGCGACTAGAATAAATTAAATCAAATCAGTAGAACCTCTATCTCCGGGGAAACAGGTCGCACTCAGACTGTTTCTTACGTAATAAATTCCTCAATCTCAACTTATATAAATTGCATATTACTACATACGCACTTGCGTTTTACAGTTCATAAATTTCTGAGTGTTTTTGTTTTACGTTATCGTTAATATACAAAATCCAAGTACTCAGAGTATAATTTCACTACAACCTAAATACGTATACAGTCCACATCAAAACTCTCTGCCAACTTAATCTACAATAAGTTGGGACAGGCACATCTACAGGGTGTGGCCTAATAAGTTTGGGTCTCCAAATTTGACATTATTTGGAACTTCCCAAAACAGTAACATAAGTCTATTTGTTCATTACGAGTATACATTTTTATCAAAAACGATTTTAGATCATTTACTTTATTTTGCAGTTTAAATCACCAGCTCTTGATACCTAACTGTCAAATTCACCGTCACCTAAATAAGTCAAAATAATGTCATAGTCACCGCCGCCTTGATAATATTAGAAAATTATTTAATGTAATGCTTAAAGTATGATAGTTTTCTCATTTGAGAACATTAACTAAGAAATGTACAAAAAATGTAATTTAAAATTATGCAGTTAATTAGAATAGAATTGTTTTAGGAAGAAAAAAAAACAAGGCTTGTAATTTAAATAAGGTATGAAAACAGGGCGGAAAATGGGTTAAATTAAAAAAATAAAAATCATACAATTCAGTTATGTTGTATTAGATTTATATATTTTTTGAATTACATTAAATAATTTAATGTAATATTTAAGTTAGTGCCGTTTTTTCCAGTTGTTTATTTCTTTGGTATGTTATTTGAGCCAATTTTGATTTTTCGTATTTTTGTGTGTAGCTCCTTAACTATTCACTTGAGATACAAGTATGATACATCGATGAAATGAGGTTGTCATGTAGATTCCAACAATGTAATAATCTACAGGGTGTCCCGTTTAAAATTCAAAAGTTGGTATCACTTCCGGTGAAACCGGAAGTAGTAAAAGTGAAACAAACTGACTAAAATGAGGCCATGAAGGTCCCATTTAATGTCCTAAAATTTTATATTTTATCTTGAGAAACACAGATACTGTAGCCTGTTACATGGTTGCTGTGTCACCCAGTATATGTGAAATATATTTTAAGATTATCAAACCTCGCTGATTATCCTGAAATCTTCAGTCTCATAGAGCCTCTAGAATTTTATATCGCCTTGGTGTATTAAAAGCTTCATTTATAACAAATTAGACTTTAGAGGGTTGGGGTGTTGGGAGGAGAGTTTACGACTCTAATTTTCGCCTCCTGATATTTGGGGAGTGACTTTTTACCATTTGTTAATTTTATCTGTTATTTACTCTCTCTAATTTTTTCAGAAAGTCTTAGGATGTTATTTTAAAACTTCTGTGCTGATGTTTAGGTTCATTTCAATTTTTCGGCCTCCAAACGTTCGGTATAACTTCCGTAGTTTTTGTTTTTTGTCATTATTAGAATTTTAATAGCTACAAATGTACCAAATTTCTATATCTAACTAGTAATAATAATAATAAATTGTCTTTATTGGTACATATAAATAAATTTACATTTCGCTTTGGCAAGGTTCAGCCATAGGCTATTCTTACACCTAACCCCTAACCCTTACTACACTAAGTATTATTACATGAATGAGAATTATTAAATTTTTAAGTTAAATTAGTCATTAGCGAGAATAATAATAAATAACTGAGATGCCAGTAGTTTCTGCTTTAGAACATTTTTAAAAATTATAAGGGACTTAGCCGATTTAATACAGGGTGTGTCACGAAGGTGGCTCATTAGCCATATATAGAGAACAATACATATTTGAAATTTGAAAATTGGGTTACGGGGCTTCATCATTACGATCTATTCAATGAAAATATTTTCAACTTCCGGTTACTTCCGGTTATACCGGAAGTAGACATCAACTTTGTTATTTCAAATGGCATGTATAATTTTTCTTTTTATTTTTGGATTCAGCATCAAATTTTGAACAAAAAATTATCAACATACCACAGGTCTAAGTTTAACAGTTTCCGAGATATTTGAGATTTTTGTAAAATTTTTTGAAAAACACGCATTTACTTTAATTTCAGTATCTGGCTTAGTTGTTAAGCTCTTAATTTCAAATTTTACAGAAATTCTGAAAATATCCTTCTAGCTTGAGGTGAAACACCGAATACGATATTTTATACAGGGTGTCTAGAATGGAGCGTCCAATATTCATATTTTCAATTCTCAATAAGTCAATAATTTCAAATGAAACACCCTGTATTTTATTATCATGCTTGAATCAGTTTTTTATTCTCTTTCTATCTGCATTAGCATTCCCTATACCTAAAGTTATGTATTTCTGAGTTATTGCTAGATTTATTATAATTTGGAGATTTTTTACATAAATTGGTGTCTAATATAATCTAGCGTGCCATGAAAATTGAAAAGACAGTTGTAATAAACGAACTACTGGACAATTATATTATTGTATTTTCTAACTTCGTTCAATTTATAGTGAAAAGGGCTTTTCTGGGTTGAATGAAGATTTATTAAATCTGGTAATGATTTATGGTAAATGCAATCGCATAATTAGTCGTAGGTACGTGCCAATTATTCGCAGATACTCAGAAAACGCAGACCCAATAGGGAAATGGTCAGGAATATTATAGACAATCTTTTATTGCACAGATCGATTAAACCAAAAGTTAAAAAGACCAAATCAAAAGTTGATAAAGAATTGGAAATAACAGTCTCAGCTTATTTTCGTGCTTTTCCAAATGCGTCATTGCATGATGCAAAAGTTAGTTTTAGAGAATCTTTTAAAACAATTCATAGCATCTTCATTATTGTAACCCAGATGAGCCATTTTCACTTACAAATTGAACGAAGTTAGAAAATAAAATAATATAATTGTCCAGTAGTTTGTTTATTACAACTGTCTTTTCAATTTTCATGGCATGCTAGATTATATTACCCACCAATTTATGTAAGATATCTCCAAATTATAATAAATCTAGCAATAACTCAGAAATACGTAACTTTAGGTATAGGGAACGCTAATGCAGATCGAAAGAGAATAAAAAACTGATTCAGGCATGATAATAAAATACAGGGTGTTTCATTTAAAATTATCGACTTATTGAGAATTGAAAATATGAACACTGGACGCTCCATTCTAGACACCCTGTATAAAATATCGCATATGACGTTTCACCGTATGCTAGAATAATACTCTCACAATCTCTGTATAAAATTTGAAATTAATGGCTTAACAACTAAGCCAGATACGGAAATTAAAGTAAATGCGTGTTTTTCAAAAAAATTTACAAAAATCTCAAATATCTCGGAAACTGTTAAACTTAGACCTGTGGTATGTTAATAATTTGATGCTGAATCCAAAAATAAAAAGAAAAATGGTACATGCCATTTGAAATAACAAAGTTGATATCTATTTCCGGTATAACCGGAAGTTGAAAATATTTTCATTGAATAGGTCGCACTGACAAACCCCCGTAACCCAATTTTAAAATTTCAAATATCTGTAGTTCTCCATATATGGCTAATGAGCCACCTTCGTGACACACCATGTATTTGTATCGAGGTTGTTGTACAACTCAATCGCATTGTATGAAAAGCTGCGTTTATATGTAGCAGTATAGTTGCATTGAGGTCCTAAAGACTAGTTTGCTGCGGAGATAGAGAGGTATTGAAGTAAAGAAAATTTTAAAAATCATAGAAAGAAATAAATATTTAAATATATTTTGAATGTTTAGCCATCCTATTCGAGCGAAATCACAGGAAATATGATCAAATTTTCTAAGGCCATTAACTAATCTATAACAAGTATTTTGCATAATTTGTATTGGCCAATGTCAAGTCAGTGGCGGACCTAGGGAGTTTTTCAGGGGGAGGGGCATCAATTAATGGAAATCTGTAATCAAAGTGATAAAAATTTGGGATGTTTGAGTCTTTGGGAAAATATTCAATACAACGAAAAATTTTTGTTTTAGTCCAATAAACGAAGGAGCCAACCCGGTCATCAGGTCTGTCCGGCACCATTTTTTTTTAATTTGCAGGTATTCATGGGTACATTCACCCCCGAGAATCTCAGCTGTCTGAAATTTGTGGAAGGGCGGGAAAAAGGCCCATTGGTTTCAAAAATGTGTTTTTTTTCGCCTATTTTCGCCGATATTTCCGAAAATATGACACTTAGAGAATTTTTGTTTGGACGAAAATGAAGATCAGTTCATTACCTACAAAAATGATCCTCATCATTTTTGACAAAAATGATCCTCATCATTTTTGACAAAAATATGATACTTGTCGACATAACCGGCTCCAAAAGGCACCCCATTTTTAGCTCCTGCCTTGCATTTAGAGAGCACGCTCTAAGGGAATGACACTCCCAAGCGGATTACAAATTTTTCAATAAATCACGTAAAAATTAATATTTTTTCATGATTCAAAGTTCAGATGAAAGAAGGAAGCTGTAGCTATATTATCATGTTACTTTTTCCTTTTATCTATTTCTCTGCATTATTGAAAAACCGGGCCAAAGTTTGTTTTTGCTCGATATTTTGACCTCCTATAAATTTATTCATATTTTTTTTATCATGACTAATTTCACCGAATCCTTTTGGATAATGGGGCTTTGCAAGGTGTTGAATATATTCAGAAAGATTCAATAAATTTTTTTTTGTGTATTTTCATAAACAATATGTTTTTTAGGGCGTTTTTTTTGGTTTCCGGAGTTTTCGAAAATGCTCGGGTCTATCGGGAATTTATAGCTAGTCAAGGACCATATCGGTTTTCAACGCACATCATTAGAAAGCTCTGAGCATGCCCCCCCCCCCCCCCCCCTCTGATCCGCCCGTGTGTCAATCAAGTAGGGATAATAAACAACAATGCCATAAGAAATTTTTGGTATCACTAAACTTTGATATATCTTTGCCTTGATAGATTTATTCCTGAGGAAGTGTTTATTAGCATATAATAATCGAAGCACCCGATAGCACTGTTGCACTATATACTTAACATGTATGTCGAATCGCATGAATTCGTCGAAGTTCAATTCCAAGTTTGTTGCCTCGTGTTCGTGAGGAATTGTTTTCCCAGAAAATTTCTGTATTTACATATTGTTTTAAATTTTTATTACAAAATATTAATAATTTAGATTTGGAATCATTTATGTACATGTTATGATTGGAAGAGTACTTGTGAATTTCGTTTAGGTCTTGATTTATTAATTTAGCTGCATCTATACAGTCTGTTACAGGAAAGTCATAGAACAGTTGTGTGCCATCTGCAAAAAATTGAATGGCACAATTGTTGATGTGCTTACACAAATCAGACGTATATAATAAGAATAACAGCGGTCCAAGAACTGAACCCTGTGGTACTGATGTCGACATCTGGTTATTAACTTTGACAAGTTGGGATCGATTGCTCAAATAAGTTTTTATAAAATACAACGATATTTGGTCAAACCCGTAATAAGAGCACCTAGCAATAAGAAGTATATGGTTTATTGTATCGAAAGCTTTGCTAAAATCTAATAAGACTAGAATACCAGCTTTCTTTTTATCAATACTATTAAGGATGTTATCTGTTAGGTATGAAAGAGCAGTACTTAGTCCTTTTTGGAAGCCTGACTGATGCAGGGGAATTATATTATTTACACTAAGGTATTCATAGATTTGAAGATTAAGAAGCACGCTCCAAAATTGTATATAGTAATGGGAGGCTTATTGGGTGTAATTCATTATAAGCTTTAGAATTATGATTTTTGGGAAGTGGAATCATGATTGCTTGTCTCTAAGACCGTGGAAAATAAACTCGTATTAAGCAGGAATTAATCATATGCAGAATATAAATGTTAATGACAGGGAGACACATTTGTAACATACGCATAGTACATTTTAAACCGATAAAGGCAATACTGACACTGCATCAAATATCTGATAATTAGTATTAAGTAAAAATAAAAACAAGTGAAATTCGTAGATACCTTAAATCTTCGTATGTGGAGTTGTGAATCGGAAGTCCAAATTCGTCCAATCCCGTTTTTTCGTTATAATTCCATGTGCCACCAATTAATCCACTTTGTTCGAAAACATCACATTTAAAACCTTCATCTAAACAATTTTTTAAAGCACATAAACCTGCCGGGCCGGCACCAATAACAGCTACTCTCATATTCAAAAAAAGTATGTCTACTTTTTAAAAAAACAACGCCTAAATATTTTGTCTAATAATACTTTAGGGCACTTTAATCACATTAAGCTTCTTTGAATTATGGTTAATTGTACATTATTAACATAAAATAAAAACAACTTTAACTTTATCGCTTATCTATAAATGTTGAATAGGTATTATTTAATTAATGATTAGTGTAAATTCAATATAATTTAATTGTTAATATAAAGCGAGATATAATATTGACTTTCAACCTTTTTAATATAAATTTTTCTGGACGATACAAATTGTTATAAACGTTTTAATTGATAAAAATAATTTATTTAAAAAAAATCTGTACAGTATCAATTATGAAACAATGTATCAGTCCAATCAACTTTTAATCTGGATTTTAGTTACTTTTATATAAATCAGAAATTAATTTGTTTTTAAACAAAGTTAAAAATACATTTTATAATGTGTAATAATTCAGAAATTGATTTATATAAATAAATAAACACTATTTTGAAAATAAAAATGGCGTCGATTGAATGTTGTAAAAAAAATGATAATTTTAAAATAAGTTTTATTAAACAGAGACAATGTACATCATTTTAATTATTTTGACATCAAAACTAAAAGTATTATGATGTTAAATGTACAAGGATTTTTTTGTGTTATGCCCCTATTAATATACAGTGTGTCCAATTAAGTCGGCTCCATATGGGAAACTTTTTTAGTCTTAGTTCTATGAAAAAATTTATTCTTTATAAAAAGTTGTGCATGGTCTAAAATCTAAAATGGTTTGTCAAAAAACATGAATTTTTCTCAAGAGTAAAGTATCTTTATTTTTAAAATATGAAAAAAATTATTAAAAAAACTTGTTTCTAATGACATTTTACGTCAACATACCGATTTTGAACAAGATATTCCGACTTGAACAAAATTTTAATTTTTAATATTTGATACTGACAATTTTAAATTCAATAAAAAAGCTTAAAAGGAAAGAAAAGACAATAATTCCATACCAATTTTTGTTAATAATGTTCCTATATTATTGATTTTTCAAAAAAATTATTAGAGCTGCCATTTCTTGCATTTTATAAAATCTAACTAGCGATTTGACGTTTCCCGTCAGTGCCTTCTCGATTAAATATCGTCATGTACACAAATTGCTACTATTCAGAATTTGTCAGGGCATCCTAGATTAGATGTTTATCTGTAGACGTAAAATTATCAATACTAACACAGAGATGTTTATAAAAATAACTCATGGCAGATGGATATAATATTGGATATCTGACAATAGTTTTCAATTATGATCAACTTTTATTAATAACAATTGCCGCTATTTTCATAACTAAAGGTACTCTTTGCATAACATTCATATTTTTCGACAAACCTTGAATATGGATCAACAAATTTTATATCTAACGGTTGTATTTCAGGTTTTAGACCATGCACAACTTTTTATAAAGAATAACGTTTGTTCATAAAACTAAGAGTAAAAAAGTTTCCCATATGGTGCCGACCACATCCCCAACAAGTCAACAAGTTTCAAATATTCCGTGCCTAAGGATGAAGTGAGATAGATATATAAAATGTGTGATTATGGCGTCCAATTTATGCTGCGATGCATGGGCGTACCGTTACAGAGAGAAATGGGATGTAATAATAATAATAAAATAATATATTTTATTTCATTTTAGAAGCGGAAATGTACAAAAATAATTATAACACACAACAAAAACTTTTAGCTATATACTGATACTTAACAAATAAAAATTTAAATTGTAACAAATAATTTTCAACTATAGAATCTCTACAATATCAAAATATAGTATTTACATTTTTAGAAAATTGTAATAAAACAGAGAATCCCTTAGAAACCATAAGGTTGTGCAAGGGATATATATTTATATATTTTTCTATTAGATACATGCTTAATAAAATTTAGTTAAAAGAAAGTAAGAATGATCAGTATATTTTATCTATATTGTGACGCAATATATTTATTTTTTTAACGATTTTAATTTTACCACGTCGGTTACATAGGAAATTTAAAATACTAATGAAAATATATTTATTTAATCAAACCTAGTGTTCGTCAATGCAGGATCAAGGGAAAATTCATCATTTCCTTGCAAATGTGTCTACATTGTTTTTATTAGGCTGTTCTGTAACAAGTACATTCGGAATTGAGGTAAGAATAGGGAACTAACTACAAATTAAACACTGATGAATTATTAGTTGTATCATCCTAAAATAAAAAAAATAATGTTTCTCCTTTCAACATTTGCAGGAAACCTAAAAGTCATGGCTTCGTATAACTGTTTAAATGAAAAATCAACATTTGCAGGAAACCTAAAAGTCATGGCTTCGTATAACTGTTTAAATGAAAAAATAATATTACCTAAATACTTTTGTAGTTTGGCAGAAAAACAAAATGTGATTAAATTTGTAACAAAATATATGAAACCTACATAATTATAAGTCGTTGCAATAAGTTAAAACAATCCTTTAGGCATTATTAAAGAGTTTATACAGTCGATAAAATGCTAATTCTACGCCCTGAGCTTTGTTTATAATCTTACATGTAACTTGCCGATGAAATGATAAATCGGGATTTAAATGATCTAGTTTGCTGCACTCAAAACACTGTTGAACCATATTTGTCTAATCAATCAACTTATACCAATAAATTCAAAGTGAAAAAGATGTACTATTATTTTAGCGAAACAAAATATCTCATTTTTCAAGATAATTTTTACATAGATTTAGGATTTTGGTAATGACGGAAAAAATTATAATAACTTTGACAACATTGGAACTAGAAATATAAATTTAATAACCCAACGCTTAGACTGTTGCTTGTTCTTGGCGAGCGCCGAAATGTAAACAAACTCTATCTTATTTTAGTATATCTATGGTGCCGACTTAATTGGACACGCTGTATATCTTTAGTTTTATAAAAAACAGTGATCATTTTAGAAATTATACTTTTCTGTCAAATTTTCTAAGAGAAAACAAAAAAACTAATGACTTCCTTAGAAAGCTTACAGTCTCCTCTTTAAAATGATTTCTTTTTTTTCTTTGCGTACATTTTAGGCAAAGATACTTTAGTTTTTTCCCGAACGCCTCAGCGTTCAGAATTTTCGAATTCGCTTTTTTATAGTAATACATTTTTTTAAATAACTTTTTCCACTCTTCCACGTGGTGCCATTAGTTTTTCGATTTTTGTTGAGATATAATGAAAAAACCAAATTTCCAATTGGTTTCGAAATTGTAAACTTAGCCTACACTTTAGAGCAGCAAAGATTTTTTTATCGTTTTCTACACCCTTTAAAGTACCTAAAAGCCTAGTTTCAGCGATATCACATTTTATGAGAGCTTTTGTTCTAAATGTGGCTCTGGTAATTGTGCTATTTATAATAAAATTGACCTTATTTCAAATTTTAAGCTAAGAATTGTCCTCTGAAAACTACAAATAGGTTACTACAGATAACCAAATTTCCCTGCCAGTTTTAAATTATAACATCGAAATTATGCCTCTTCCCAATACAACTTCTCAAGTTCTGAGTACGAGAGATATTCGAAGTGGTGCGGAGGAGAAAAGCTCTTTATAAATGCCATTCACTAACTTTGAAATGTATTCACAGCGCCACGAAAAGTGGCCGAATTTGTCTTTGGTGTCTTCCGCAGCAGCCTAAAAGAAAAAGGTTTATAAAATATTGTTTGATTTAATGAAAACGAAACGCCATCGGCCTTTTTCTAAAAGGAATGGGCAGTCATTTTTCAAAGCAGGGGCTTAGATTTGATATATGGCTTATTTAAATAAAATATATAAGTTTGTTTTTTAGTGCATGTCCATTGCAGATATAAGTTCATATATTCTAACAGTGGGGAGAGAATGATATGTCACCAACGTTGTTTTTTATCTCACAAAAACTGAGGAGCATTATTGCAAAAGTGAACAAATCCACTTTGGTAAATTTTAGAGAAATCAAGATATTTCAGAATCTTGTTCCTATAATTTGATTGCGAATAGTAATGGCAAATCGCTCAAGCAACTGTGTTTACTTTAAAGTGATGTACTTGTAAACATTTTTTAAGGTAATTTTGTTGTGCTTTAAAGTAAAATGAAAAGTGAATTACTACGACGCGACGCTTTATTGCGAATTCGTAAAAGGATTCTATCTAACAGCTAATAATTAGCTACTAAAAAGAAATTATATTTTACCTCAGTATGTGGTTACAAAACGTTTTTGTCTCTCTCTGTGCCCACTGTTAGGGGGAGGATTTTTTTAGAAATTAATTCGTTCTGAACAATCAAGCGACCGCTCTACGCTTCGTATTTTGCGTGGGAAGTTGAGGCATGTGTTGTGCTAAAATTGTATTGGTGTTTAGACTGTGTAAAGTTTATAGAAATAGTTTGTTATTTTGTATCTTGCTTTGTTACAGGATTTCTTCCTCTAACACAATAAATATGAATTAATTGAATATATATTTTGTCACGTAGAATGTACTTATATGAGTTTTGAAATGGTATTAGGTCATATTTGCCACAGTGGTGGCGTGAAAGTTTTTATTTTCATTTTATTTATGTTATTTATTTTATATTACCCCGCTCAGCAGTAGTGGCGTAACGAAAATGGAGTGTTACTTTTTTTATTATTATTAAACTCCCATAAAGGCATTTAGTATATTACAATCTGGTCAACAGTGACCAATGAGCAACTTAATCTAATAGAGTACTCATCAGCGTTCCTTAGGTTCTGTAAAATGGATTGCACTAAACTTTAACGTGCACACACAACCTCTGCTTTTGCACTAAAAACACTAAACTAACTAAAAAGGCTTGATCCTCTTAAGTCTTCTTTCTAACCCAGTATTGTCAAGGAGCTGGATAACCTCGACATTGACATGATGATGAAGTCTTTCTTCATGACTATTGGCTATTTTCTTGATGGTCTGCTCAACAGTGTCCATTTTCAGATCACTATGGAGGTCACTATTGCGAATGTACCAAGAAGGATCTACTATGTTCCTCAGTGCTTTGTTTTGAAATCTTTGGATGATTGCTAAGTTGCTTGCTTTGGTGCATCCCCATAGTTGGATATCATAGGTCCATACAGGCTTAAGTATCTGCTTATAAAGCATAAGCTTATTATGTAGAGACAGAGCGGATTTTCTTCCAATTAGCCAGTACATTTTTCTATATTTCAGTCCAAGTTCTTCTCTTTTCTTTTTCATGCACTGTCCATCGGAGTTTGGCATCTAGGTAATATCTAAGTATTTTGCTGTGTTTGAATATGGAATGAGGTTATTGTTTATTATGACTGGAATATGATATATCCTTTTGTTTGTAAATGTGGAGTGATTTAGTTTCATTAAGTTTAATCTTCCATCTTCGTTCAGTCATAGATAAGGTGGACAGCTGTTTGCAGCATGTGGGTTGCTTCTTCATTGCTCTTTCCTACTGCTAGAATGGCAGTGTCGTCGGCGAATGGTATTATTTTCTAACTTTGGAATATCACATGTATACAGTAAGTATAGGACAGGTCCTAGGACACTTCCTTGTGGTACCTTAATTTCTTTAAGATCTTCTTCTTGCGTAATTCTAAAGTAACTTTTCGATATATATGAATGGAGGATATCTGTATATTATTTTGGAAGGAAAAGCTTGAGTATTAAGCCTTCGCGCCAAACCTTATCAAACGCTTGTGCGACATCAAGAAAGATAGTAGCACAAATGTTTTTCTCTTCTAATGATTTCTCTATAATGTTGGTTATTCTATGAACTTGGTCGATCGTCGAGTGCTTATTTCTAAATCCAAATTGGTGATCAGGGATAATTTCTCTTTCTTCAATAAGTGATTTTAGTATTTTGAGTAGGAGTTTCTTAAATAGTTTCGACATAACAGGCAGTAATGAGATCGGCCTGTATGACGATGCCTCATATGGTGGTTTCCCTGGCTTGGGTATCATTATAACTTCCGCAATTTTCCAAAGGCTTGGTACATACTTCAGTATGAAGGCAGCATTTATTAGGTTAGTTAGTTTAGTTATTGCTTTTTTGGGTAATTGTTTTAAAATTTATCCAGTAATTAAGTCAAAACCTGGAGCTTTTTTCGGATTGATGTTTTCTTTTATTTCGGTAATTACTTCTTTGGGAGAGGTAAATTCTATTTCTTGATCAATCTGTGGATGTTCTTCCAGAATGATTTGTAAATCTTGCTGCTTTTTGCTCCTTATTTCTAGCCCATTTACCATCTTCCAATCTGACAGATGGAATTCGCATTATGGGTCTTTTCAATCTCTTAGTAAATACTAATCGGTTCTTCTTTAACTTGTTGTGTTTCTCTTTTGAGTCTTTGGGTAGCATTGTTGAGTACAGTTTTATCTTGTATGGCTCTAGTTTGCTGCCATTTTCTTCTAAGCTTTCTTTTTTCAGAGATTAGTTCCCTTATTTCTCTGGGATAGTTGTTTCCTACCGTCCTTCTATTAATAGCAGGTGTAGTTTCCCAAGCTGCTTGTTGGATCTTATCATTAAGCACTTTCACTTCGTCGTCTAGTTGTTGTTTATTTAATTTATTTCTTAAACGAATATATAGATTAATTTTTTCTTCAGGGATGATTTTGAAGCTTTTTCAATGTGTTAATTTGTTAATCAATGTAGGGTTATTTTCTTTTTTAATAATGTTTTCACTAAGTGTTAAGATGATAGGGGAATGATCAGAATTCATGTCCCATCCTTCTTCTATTTCTAAAAAGTTTGACGATATGTTTTTGATTATAAAGAAATCAATACGGTCTGAAATCTTAGTGGGATCCGTTGGCCAATAGATATGCTTTCCAGTGAATAAAGCTTCACACTTATATTCTTTCATGTCTTGTGTGAAAAAATATGTTAAAATTCCATTGGAATTTTAACAAAATGTTTCATGGTTTCTTAAATCTCTGTTAGGTATACTTAAGGACATTTTCGACGATAGTCCGAAACAATCAATAATGCTATTTAATATTTTAAAGACAATTAGAAGGTCTGACATTCTTCTCCTATCGGTCAGAGATAACATAGAATACTTTCTGAGAATTTGACTGTAATTACTGTTTAGTATTGGAATATCTGATTTACAAATTTGTTCTGGATGCTTTCGATGCTCATCTGATATTGGGGATTCCAATTCAGCTGATATTGGAGATTCCAATTAATTAATGCAAAATTTAATCTACTGTATATGAATGCGTAATATAGGTTCAAGAGAGTTTTGGCATTCCTGAAGAGTCTACTGTTCATTATTATGAATCCCAGTAAGCGATTATAATTATTAACCAATTTTTCGATATGATTCTTAAAAATCACGAATTTCGTTCACTGATTTTATTACACGACCATCTATTCTGTACTGATGGTCAACTACGTATATTCCTATTTCCTGTAATGGTTGTTGTGAGGCATTTATCACAGTTCAAAACTAGAATTTTTGTATATTTCGACAAATGAATCGAGATCATCTTGTAGTTTGTTCTTCTTCTTCTTCTTCTTCTGTGATGGGGGTGTCGATACACTGCGACCTATAAGATCTATTGTGCCCCCTACTGCTGCCCAATCGTTAAGGATGTCTCAACGATTAGAGCAGTTCCTCCAGTCCTATTGCTTTCAAAAAGTTCAGGATGTCGGTAGGCTTCAGGTTAGGTAAATCTTCCTCTTCTATTTGATATTCTCCGAGGTATCGTACCCTTGGATTTTGCAGGGTAAAGCATTCTGAGAGAATGTGGATGGAGGTTTCCTCCTCTTCCTCGCAGAATCTGCATTCTTCTTTGTCTACTAATCCGAGTTTCTTTAGGTGGCCTCTCAGCCGGCAGTGCCCTGTTAGGATACCCGTTAGTATTCTGAGCTTATTTTTACTTTTACTGACGCAGTCGTCAGATCTCTTCTGGTTGTAGTTTCCCAGTAGTGTCTTGGCCTGCCTCATTCCTTGTAGTCCTATCCAGTATTGGCATCTTTTGTTATTTACTTCTTTTCCAAGTTCATCAAGTATTGTACTGGTGCTTATTCCGCAGAAGGGTTCAGGTCCCAGAAATGGTGTTTCAGCCCCTTTTTTTGCGAGTATGTCTGCTATTTCATTACCCTCCACTCCAGTGTGTCCCGGAACCCATAGGAGGGTAACAGTGTTATTCTTGCCCAGTTCGTTTAGATTCTCTAGGCACTCCCAAACCATCTGGGAGTTGATTTCGTGGGAGTTCAAAGCATTAATGGCTGCTTGGCTGTCTGACATGATGATGATCTCTTGTCTGCGAAAATTTCTTTCTATGTTGAACTGGACACATTTTCCGATGGCGTATATTTCAGCTTGGAAAATGCTCGGAGATTTGCCTAAACTTTCAGAATATTTGGTTCCAGGCCCATATACTCCTATTCCTGTTCCTTCTGTTGTTCTAGAACCATCTGTGTACCATTTAATGGCACTTCTCTTGAGTTTTGGGATGGTATCTTTGTCCCATTCGCTTTTGTTACTTAGCTTTGTGTTGAATTCTTTCACAAAGCTAAACTTCTTTGTCATCTCATCTTGGGGCATGTCCCAGGTTTGATGATTCCCAGGAAGGAGTCGAAACTTGCGTTTGGTTGATCCTTCTCTGGTCATTCTGTAGGTTGTTCTTATCGCTATACTCTCCACTACTATGTGGAGGGGTGTAAGGCTTAGGATTACCTCCATGGCGGCCGTTGGGCACGTTCTCATTGCACCTGTTATGCATACGCAGGCTAGTCTTTGGATTTTCGCTAGATTTGCCTTTGTACTGGCCAGCTTAGTTCTGCTGCCCCAGACCACTGCTCCATAAGTGATGGCCGGTCTCACTATTGACGTGTACATCCACTGCAGGATCTTTGGGTTACATCCCCAGTTTTTTCCCGCAAAATTTCTGCACACCATTAGAGCTTTCGTGGCTTTGCTGGTTACTTCTTTTTCGTGCTTATTCCAGATGAGTTTATTATCTAGTATTAGTCCCAGATATTTAACATCTGGCTTCCATTCAATAACTTTCCCGTCCAATTCGATGGTTTTGAGGTTAATGTTTCTTTTCCGTGTAAAGGCAACTAAGGTAGTCTTGGTGGGGTTCACGCTAAGTCCCATCGATTGACACCATTCTTTGGTATAGTCCAGCCCTCTTTGAACTATATCGCAGAGGGTATTCTCGAATTTTCCTCTTGCGATTATGACTATGTCATCTGCATAGCCTTGACACGATATACCAATCTCGGTCAAATCGCAGAGGAGTCGATCCACTGTTAGGCTCCACATAAGAGGGGAGGCAACTCCTCCTTGTGGACATCCTCTGGTTGTGCAGATGGAAACAGTGTCTTGTCCCATTTTAGTCTCTGCTATTCTGGTAGACAAAAGTCGCGACATCCATCTGGTTGTCGTGTTGTCTACCCCTCTTTCTTCTAGTGCTCTTTTAACGGCTTCGTGTGGTGTGTTGTCAAAAGCCCCTTCTATGTCTAGAAAGGCACACACTACAGATTCTTTTTTCTCTAGTGCATCCTGGATTTCATCTGTCAATTGCACCAGTGCGGTCTCCGTGGATTTGCCCGTTTGGTACGCATGCTGATGAGGGTGCAGAGGCACCCGTTCCAGGATTTCTGTTCTGATATAGTTATCAGTTGCTTTCTCCACCGTTTTCAGAACGAACGATGTGAGACTAATTGGTCGAAGGGATTTGGGATTGGTTGTATCCCTTTTCCCTGTTTTAGGAAAGAAGGTGACTCTGGCCCTTCTCCATACTTCCGGTATATATCCCAGTTCTAGACTGCTACGACACATACTCACTAGGTGTGGTAGAATTTCTTCTTGCCCGCGCTGGAGTAAGGCGGGGAATATTCCATCAGCTCCTGCTGATTTAAACGGTTGGAAGGTGTTCAAAGCCCATCTTATGCGTCTATTGCTGCAGATATGTCTGGCCATTGCCGTATCTTCTCTGGTAGGTCTACTATACCGTTCTGGAGTGTGCCCTATAGAGATAGGTTCATTCCCAGGGAAGTGAGTATCCAGTAAGAGCTGGGCTCTTTCATTTTCACTTTCGGTGTAGCTACCATCTGGCTTCTTTAGAGCCATTGCGTTATCGACTCTACCTTTTGCCATGACTCTATATAGTCTAGCGGCAGCAGGTGTGGAGTCAATATCCTCACAAAATTTTCTGAAACTATTTCGTTTTGCTTTTCTTAGTTCTTTGTTGTAGGTGGTTAGTTTCTCGGTGTAGCTCTGCCAATCTCCGCTACTCTTTGCCCTATTGAAGAGCTTTCGAGTTTCGGATCTTAATTTTGCCAGATTACAATTCCACCAAGGTGCGTCCCTGCAATTTCTGCTTACTTGTTCGGGGCAGCTCGATTCGTATGCATCGATTATTGCCCCATTAACTTCTTCAATAATATTCTCCAGTTCTAGATGGTGCCTAGCCTTTTTATTCTGGACGCGTGCTAAATTTGCTTTCAGATTGGTGTTATATATTTCCCAATTTGTTTTTCTAGGGTTCCTTCTGAGGATTGGCTCAGGTGGATCTGTCTCTAGTCTGAACGTAATTATTCTGTGATCAGACAGAGACGGCTCACTCGATACTCTCCAGTTTATCACTAGATCTTTTAGGCTCGGTGTACTTACTGTAATATCTAATACTTCTTCCCTTACCCTAGTTACAAACGTGGGAGTATTTCCTATGTTATGTACGATAAGGTTTCTTTCAAAAATAAATTCTAGTAGTTTGTTACAATCAACAGAATATTTTATAGTACTTGTAAGCTTCAAACGCTGCATTTTAATTTTTAGAATAACTTTTGAACTTTTATTTAACCTTTATAAGTTGTTATAGATTTCTAGTATTAATCTTCATAATTTACTTTCTGTAAGAAAATTATTGCTACAATATCTTTCTGTTTGAACGTACATACGGATGATTTATAAATCTAAAAGAGACACAAGCCCAAAAATTGTAGCAAAGATTTATTCTGGTCAGTATCCGAAATCATTAATAATGTATGCTAGTCCACATGGCACTCAGAAATGAACAACGCTTGCAGGAAATGTATTACATTGGTACATAAATAAAAACGGATGTATTTTTACCACGTAACATGTGTCAAAATGCGACTAAAACTTGAATAATTTCAGTTTTACCTTGTTTTTTCAATATGCTACAGTTACTCTAGTCAAAACTTCTCTCGCTATGCAAGCTTTTAATATTTTATTCATAAATGTTATTTTTTTATTTTTTAGGAAGTTTATGCTCCACCTTAACATTCATAAAATCCGCATTTAATAGCGTAAAATCTTTGCAGTGACTATAACAAAAAAATTAAGTTCTCCCATTCATAATTAGAGTGGTTTACAACCTATTTGATAAACTAAGTGAAGGTTTCAACACTATAAATTATGCTGATGACTTAGTGATTACTTCTTAATAGCAACGCAAAAAGATTTGACAGTTGACGCTGATTTAATAATGATAACTAAATGTTAATCAATGTAAAACTAATCTGTGGTATATTCTTCTATGGTCCAATATGTCATAGTCACACATAGTAAGCATTTGAAATCTCTGACTCCTTACATCCGGTTGTAATTTTCAGCTGATTCCTGCTCAGAGTACGGCCCTTAAATGTTTGCCTTTCCATGAATTTATCCATGGATATTTGCCAAGTATGTTTTGTTTTTTTCTAAGCCATTCTCTTATTATCTTCCGATTTCCGATTCTTCTTTTGAGTTATGGTTTTAAGCCCAAAAGTGCTTCTGGCTACAATTAGTACGGACTCTGTCTTTTTGATTGTTTTTTTTTATAAATCTCTAGTCCATTATGACCCCGAGATACTTTACGCTCTAAGATTCAAAGGCCCTTATTGAGTGTTAAAATAAATCTTTCCAAACCTTTTTAATTTTCAAGGATATGTCAGTATTTCTATGAGGAACTGTAATAGAGAGATAGCAACCAAAACCATGTTTAAAACCGTGTAAAATCGATAGATTCAAATTCATTTATTAGTGTTAAAATACAAAAGTACCATTTTTCAATTTGTCAATTACAAAATAAAAACAATCAAAAAATAATGAAAGTGTTAATGCTTAAATAAAATTTATAAAATCAAGTACTACACTGGCACATTAAAAACACTAATACTTACAATAGATACAGTAGATACAATATATAGGTACCATTTTCATAAAGGAAAAGGGAAATTTAAAAATTCTTCGTTTGAATAAAATCTATGTGCGATTAGTATTTGTTTTAATTTATTTTTGAAGAGCACATAGCTATTAGGAAGTTTATTGTATAGCTTAACAGACAGAAATCCTGGACCATTCTGACACCTTGTCAAGCGCTGGTAAATTGGAACTAGCTTACTTGTACTCCTTGTCCCATAGTTATGGATATTCCGATGCACCCTATACCTATCTCTATTCTTATGTACCCACAATAGGTTCTCTAGGATATAGACCGATGGTAGAGTGAGTATACACAACTTGGAGAAGACATGTCTACAATCTTCCATGTAACCCAACCTTCCCAGTATTCTGATTGCCCTCCTCTGCAGTAAGAACAACCTACTTGTGTGTGGGGCATGACCCCAGACTAAAATAGCATAAGTGGCAATAGGATGAAAAATGCCAAAATAGGCTGTTCTCAAAGCACTGTCGAAGGAACAACCAGCAAGGCATCGAAGTGCATATATACAGCTTCTTAACTTTCCAGCAACAATATCAATGTGTGCATGCCATTGAAAGAGAGGATCCAAACTGATTCCTAAAAACTTAACCACCATATCCCTTGACCTGTTCGTTGGTCTTAATGTGAAAGTAACTTTGTTTGTCTTGTCTGCATTAAGATGCAATCGATTCATGTTAAACCATTCCTGAACTCCACTCTGCAAAACGTTCATCTCTAGTTCTGCACTCTCAAGAGAATCCGCGGTACAAGCGACCGTTGTGTCGTCAGCAAAAAGGGTGAATTTACCGGTTAAAATCATTAATGTATATTAAGAAAAGTATAGGTCCCAAAACGGACCCCTGGGGCACTCCTATTGTTATTTCTCTCCGCCCACACTCACAACCTGTTCTCTGTTTGTTAAATAAGAAGTTAGAAGTTTAGTGCTGTCAGAACTAAAACCGTATTTGCAAAGTTTCCGTAAGAGTATGTTATGTTCAAGTCGAAAAACAAGACACTTCCATATTTTAAGTCATTGAAGGAGGAGTTTGGTAGAAAGTCAACTAGGTCTAGAATAGCCATGACAGTACTTCTATTTTTCCTAAATCCAAACTGGCAGGATGTAAATAGGTTATTTTCATCAAAAAATTTTATTACTTGGATGGCAATACACTTTTCGAAGATTTTTGAAATTATAGGTAGTAAGGAGATAAGACGGTAGTTTTCAGGTCCGTTAGGACCACCCTTTTTAAAAATAGGAATCACCTTGGCTAACTTTAGTACATTCGGAAAGGTATTTTCTTTTAGGCTTCGGTTAATTAATTTAGTGAGGGGACTAATAATAAGATTTTTCACTGGTTAAGTCTGTGAAACTTGACATTTAGCCCATAGATATCATGACTTGTCTTATTTTTTAGGTTATCTATGATATATCTTATTTCTATGAAAGATACAGGAGAGAAAGAGAACAATTTTTCTGGTGTGCTCAAACTAGGTAGAACTTGGACGGGATCACTTTGTGATAGAGGAATATTTTTAACAGTATCATGGAAAATATTTGAAAAGAAGTTATTAAAATTATCTGCACTTATGTTACATTTATTGGAATCATTTGTTTTTGATATGTTTACATTACTTTTGATAACCTGTCATACAGCTTTTGTTGAGTTTTGAGCTGAAGTGACAAATTGATCATTGGCTCTGATTTTTGCTTCCTGTATGGCAGATCTGTATAATTTTTGAAAATCCTTAAATTCCTTTTTAAAATTTTGATTGTCATATTGCCGAGATACTTAGGCTAATAGCTGTAGGTGGTCCCTCATTGATTTAAGGTTGTTGTCGAACCAGTTTATATAACATTTCTTTGAGATTGGGTAAATGCTTTTTCTAGATTTAATAAAAATATTTGGTAACACTCATCAACACACATGCTTTCATCAGTCACAAAATTCCAGTCACATAAAGAAACACTATCAAAGAAACCCAACATACCTCTCTGTGTCAAGGGACTACATACCTTGTTGCAGTGTAGTACCCTGCCAAGGTTATAGTTCTTCCATTTTCAATTGCACAAATATTTAAAAACAAGTTCCTTTGTGGGCATTGGCGGCTTGTCGGCACATTTACATGCCGCCAAAGCCGATCAAAGCAATTGAAAATGGAAGAACTATACTAACAATGGGTAACTGAAGTTCCTGTGCAGAGTGATCCGATATTCCAACGTCAACAACATTGGATTTAAAAGAGTCAACACTGAAAGTTTATAAAAATATTGTCAAGACAAGCATCAGATCTTGTATGGCTTGATATTGTTTGCTTGAAACCATAGCTTTCCAAGATGTCAGAAAGGCCAAGGGCCTCCATCTGATCAGTATTGAAATGGACATTGAAATCCCCTACCAAAATGATTTTTTTATGAATACCATCTAAGCGTGATTCTAATAGAAATATTTGAAAGTTTCCCGATGGAGACCTAGATGATTCTAGAGCTGACTGGTGAGTAGTAACTTCCAGAAGTGTAGAATCTTCGCGGCCATTTCTGCTGTGTAAAAAAAAATTGGTTGACTGTCGTATAACACCTCGTCTGATATTGAAAATGTACATAGATATTGTCATTTCTTCCCTAAAATTTTGCGTTTTCAGACATTTTGCGCGTAGCGTTTGACCTAAGTGTATTTTCAAAAATGTCAAAAAATCTGACCTAAGTGACTCGTAGCAGCTCGGTTCATTTTTGTTTCATTCGTATGGATGCCCAGATTACAAAAATACTGGTTTCAGACATTTTGAGTGTCGCCTGTTAGTCCAGTCGACAGGTTGAAATATATGGAGTTAGATGGAAAAAAGGTCGGAAGTTAATGAAACTTTAGGATGTTATTCTGGGATGGTTAATTAACATTTTCTCAAGTTTTTGACCTCGAGAACCCTGAGGGAAAAGAGGAGGGGGGAGAAAACTGCAAGATTTTCGACCTTCCTCCAGTTTTTCCTCAATTGTTTTTTCCCCTTACGTCCTACGACAAAGGCATTTCTATACTGTAGAGCGTTAAATTTCCTACAATGTTGACTATTCAGACATGATTGTATCTCAATTCTTTACCGAAGAAAAAGTCATTTTTCAAATTTCGCTAAAAAATGCCAAAAAATGCAGAATTCCACCTTATTTCTTCTGTTATACCCGAATTATAATGAAATGTTATTGTAATTATGGTTCCTTGTTAAAATCACCACCTTTTGACACCCCTTACCACTTTGTCAAATAAATATTTAGACTGACTGGACTAAGTTCAGCGATATTATGGTATCGTAGTAAAATATTGGTCATTTGGTTGTAGCGGAAATGTGCTTGTTGGAATACTATTTTACTTTTTGTTTCTATCAGACTACAAAGCGGGCGCTGATTGGCAAAAGCCAAACGTGCAAAAGGCTATGATTTAAAAATAATTGACCGTATACGGACTATAATGATCTCTTTTTCGGATTTTTGAAATGTAACTTTTTTGTGTTACAAATTGGCACTGTGAATTATAGTATTTTATATGCAACACAGATGCGGAATATGATAAAAATATATTAATAATGTTTCAAAAAACTAATATACATACATGGAAGAAAGCTAGTCTATTACCTAACCTAGACGATTGTATGGTCATTTATTATCGGTATTTATTGCATCCCAAAATATCTTTCCGGAAAATATAACAAACTTCGAAACCTCAAAACGTAAAGTTTATTCCGTGCTATAATGTCGTTAAATAAGATATGTTTAAGTACAAAATGATGTTATATAATTTAAGTATAAATTAAGTCGTAATGGATAAATAAATTAATATTGATTTCATCAAATTAAAAATAATTCTTTTTTTCATCTGCCAGGATAGTCAGATTTTGTGGTTTCAGCCAATAAGATCTCGCGATCCTAACCAATCATTGAGTTTTATACTGATAAAACCGTCTCTTCGTTTTTGTTTTTTGATAAAACTTTGTTTACTTTTTTGAGATGTCAAATATAAGCATCTAAAATGTATCGCAAATCTATGTTAATACCCAAATTTCAAAATATATTTGTAAACTAACCTGTTTTTATTCGTTTATTTTAAATCGCTTTAACAAACAACAGCTACATCCATAAATCCGTTTAAAACTGACAAATAATGTGAAAGTCTAAACATTACCCTTATATAAATAATCTTAAATGCTACTAGATAGCCAACTTATATTACGTTGGTAGGTATACAATATTTGACGTTTAAATTTAAGAGAAAATATTGAACATTTGAGTGTAAAGTGTCTTTCTCTGTTTTTAATACAAAATGATTCAAAAAATAACCTTTCCAAATACCACTCGTCCCCTCAAATTTTATAGATTAAATTTTCGGTTTCCATACTCAAACGCCTTTATTACATGCAAAACCACGAAAACAAACTGATTTTATCCCAAATCAGTTTGTTTGAAAACAAACTGATTTTATCTCAAATCAGTTTGTTTGAGTGGTTTTGCATAAAATAAAGACGTTTTCGTGAAATCCAAAAATTTTATCGATAAAATTTGGAAGACTCGTGGTACTACCTTTAATAAGAATGTGTTGAGAAGTAAAATTAAGACAACTTATAATATCCAGAAATACAGTACGCTATGCCACCCTGTTCATAAAGTTATGCGTTATATATTGTTCAAGAAAACAATTAGACAGTTCAATTATTTTTAACTCTTAGAAACCACCAATCAGCAAATGGATCGCTGAATTCACCACAAGCATATAATTTAAGAATCCCTGTTCTAAATTGTGATGTTAAATTGCTTATTTTCACATCAAAATACATTATAATATAAGTAAAGTCAAATAGGTAATAGAAAATTTTGGTTTAGTTATTTATATTTATGAAAAGTAATATTTTTTAAAAGGTTAAGGTTGTAACCATTTTATTTAAGTTTCTTTATCAGTACACAATAACAAGAAGAACAGCGTTTCGGCCTAGGACTTTTTTCGTACTTTTTCGGACGGTGAATTGTGAATTGTCCGGAAAAGTAAAATATAGGTATTTGGCTTACCTCTTTCTTTTAGCTTTAAAAATAGTTGTGTTCAATAATATTTGGTGTATTTTATTATCGGAATAACATATTTACTTGCTGTGATATGTGTTTAAAAAAAAACCAAGTGATATTTTTATTGTAGGTTATGTTAAAATGTCAAAATAGTTATAATTTTTGTTTGAAAGTTGACATTTGTTACAGTTATGTTTTATTGCTTTTTAGTGTAGTCTATATTAAACTGACAGAACCGATTAGATATTCGCATCCTTCAAATTCAATGAAAAAGTTATAATAACACTGGTTTAGTTTATCATAACTCAAAACTTTGTGTTTATAAATTCTACATGCTATTTTGCTTCGAAAAGTATTGTCTATATTTTATTTATTTTAGTACTTTTTACACTATACAAATGCAACGAAACGCGTTTTTTAAAAATTGTGTAGCTCCGTACTACACTTTCTAACACAAGCTCCATTGACATTCGCAAACTACAAAACTATAACTAGAAGTAGGTAAATTTATCTTTATTTTATTAATATTTTTTATATTCGAATAAAAAATATTGTTTGATAACGCGGACGAGAAGTTTCTTCTTCGGAATCTTACACTACGTTCCACTAAGCACTCACAACGATCACGCTCACGACCGCATTTTTCCCATTCCACTTGCTTGCGAGCGGTACAATCAGAAACTCAAGTGGAATGGATCTTTAACCCACCTAAGCAGATAGGTCGTTGTGAGCGAAAATAATGACGTCATCAGTGACGTTTTCGTCGCTACCACAACGACCGTGATCTTCATGTGGAACAGCTGAAGGAGCATTTTGAGCGTTATGAACGCTTAGTGGAACGTAGCGTTATGGTATGCCGGCTGAGACGTCCTTCTCGTCCTTGCATCATAAACTACTATTTTCGTTGACCTCTACAAAAAACGACATTGACCCTTTCAATACGCGAATGACTATCACAGTGACCAACTACAGCTGACGAAAAGTGTCTGCGGACGAAAAATATTTGCCTTCAAAAATAGGCGATTTTTCATTCGGAAATTAGTACCTACGTTTTTGTAGAGGTCGACGAAAAAATGTAATATGCACCTCGGCGAAAAACTGTCTATTGTCTCGCCTGCTTGCTAGCCTCGGCTGCGCATGGGCCATCAAGTTGCAGGCTCGGCTATAATAGACAGTTTTTCGTCCTTGGCACATGAATAACTATTTTCAAGTATCAACCAGCGAATTGAACTAATATTGCCGTCAAAGTAATCATGTTTCTCAGATACACGGATGTATAAAGGTTTATGGAAGGCGATATTGCTGCCTCCGCACTTATGCAATACAGCGTATTAGCAGCGTAGCGGAGCTTCGGATTGGGTGGTACTTAAAAAAATCATTTAAGTTTGGACTCCTATGTCCGAATTGGGAATTTTTCTATATCGCTCGTCTTTAAGTTGGATATAGTATAACAACTTCCAGGTGGATAAAACGTCCCCTATTGGTCCGGTTCAGATCAGACGAATCATTATGGAAGCAATACCTACCCATTTGCCGCTTTCATCTGGCAGGTGGATAAAACAACTCTTATTGGTCCGGTTAATATCAGACGATTTATTGTGAAACCGATACCAAAGCATGCTAGACCGTGAACTTAACAAAAATTATAAATCAGTCGCAAACTAGCACTCAGCAAATTCGGTCGTAGATGAAATAAGTGATTTGGAGGACCCATATGTGACAAAGCATATGATCCTGAAGATGACAGTGAGATTGACGAGAGCGAGGACAGTCTCGATTGTGATAGTCAGTTGGATGAAAATGAGACTGTGGAAGAAACACATATCGTACAATCAAGCGGTGAAAATGATGAAGAAGTTGTTTAAAACACAATAGCAGATCAGCGTAGTATATCTGACGAAGAGCTATGGGTAAGCGAAGATAAAGAACCACAAGAAATAGCTTTTCTTGCACAAACTTGTTATAATGTCCACTTGCCAGATGATGCCAAGCCAATTGATTATTTTTACCTAACGTTTTCTCAAGATATCCTAGATATTGTTGTCCAGGAGACTAATAGACGAGGTGAAGAAACAAAACCTAAAACTACTAGGTCCAGAAAGAACAATATAAATACCTGGAAGGAGTTGACAGTTAGTGAACTAAAACAACCTGTGTTGCTTGGAAGGTATGATTGAATTTCCAGGTTTAAAACAACGTTGGTCAAGAAACAGACTTTATTATCATACCATTTATGGTCAAGTAATGCCGAGAAATCGATTTCAAGCCATTTTAATATAATATAAGTAAACTTGTCACTCCAGACAGATATTTATCTCTGGATGAGTCCGTACTTCCGTGGCGTGGAAGATTATTGTTTAGACAATATTTCAAAAATAAGAGCCACAAATACGGCATTAAGCTGTATGTGCTTACTACTAGTGATGGATATATACTCAATTTCCTTGTCTATACTGGTAAAGGAACAATTGTAAGTGAAAATTCTACACATACAGCAGAAGTTGTGAAACAATTAATGAAAAACTATTTAAATAAAGGCCACTGGGTATTTATGGATAACTATTATAATAGTGTGAGCTTGGCAGATTATTTATTCAAAAACAAGACTTACGTAACTGGTACACTAAATCCAAAACGGAAAGATAATCCTAAATCTCTCATGAAAAAAACACTCAAGAAAGGGGAAGCCGCTATTAAGAGGAAGTGTCCTATTTTGGTCACAAGTTGGAAAGACAAACGATATGTCAGAATAATTACTACTGGACATAAACACCAAATGGTTGAAGTGACAAACAGAAGAGGGATAAAAAGTAAGAAACGGGAATATATTGTTTCTTACAATAAATACATGAGTGGAATAGACAGATCGGACCAGATGCTTTCGTACTATGCAACAAAAACCATCAAATGGTATCGAAAAGTCTTCTTTAGGCTAGTCGATATTTGCATTAGGAACGCATTCTATCTTTACCGGAAGCAAAAAGATCTGAAATGCATACTACTAACTTTCAGAGAAAGTGTTATTAATTCATTAATTGACTCAGGTACAGTTACAGACCCCTCTGCACCTTCGGATCATACAGACGGTACACAGCATTACCTAGAACCGATACCTAATACTGCAAATAATAGTACAATTATGAGAAGGTGTAAAACATGTGCAAACAAGCAGATAAGAAAACAGTCCCGATATTTATGTCCTTTATGTCCTGGAACTCCAACACTATGCGTACATCCGTATTTCAGAGAGTGGCATGAAAAATAATGATGAATAATTTTTTGAACAATCAGAATTTAAAGTTTGTTTTGTTATTTTTTTTAAAGTTTTGTATTTTATTGTACTTTATTTATTTTATTGTATTGCTAAGACTGCTAGAAAAAGTTTAATTTTTATAATAAATTATACAAAATACGTGTTATATTATTAAACTAGTTAACTAGTCAATGGTCTCCTATCTGATCCCTATGAACAAGGACACAGTAGAATCACAAAAATCATCACAAACTCGTTGATGGAGATGAGAAGTGATGAAATGGCACCAAAAAACAATTCACAAAGGCTTCAGCGTTCAGCTGAGTTGGGAAGGTGAAGAAACAAACAACTTTCGGGAAGGAACATTGGTTTGGTATACTGATAGGTCAAAAAGCGCAAGTGGAACTGGAGCTGGGGAATGACGCATCAGTATTTCAAGCAGAAGTACATGCTATAGAGCTTTGTTTGAGGGAGAATATTGACAGGGGGTATAGAGGGAAAACAATCCTCATTTACTCTGACAGTCAAGCTGCCCTACAGGCCTTATCATGTAACAAAATCAGATCAAAATTGGTCTGGAACTGCCTACAGACCCCGCTCGTTCTGGCCAACCAAAATAAGGTAATACTTAGATGGGTCCCAGGGCATAAAGGGATAAAAGGCAACGAGGAAGCAGACGGGCCTGGCAAGGAAAGCCTCAGCGACCGTTTTTACTGGTCCTGAACCGGCGTTTGGCATTCCTAAATCCTCGGTACGACTCTCGCTGACTAGGTGGATGTTAAAAGAACACCGGTAAAATTCTGAATCTAAGCAGAAATCAAATAAGGCATGTCACGGGACTAATAACCGGACATTGTCACCTAAGGGAACACCTACATAAAATGGGCATCTTTTAAGATGAACCCATATGTAGACTATGCAATGAGGAGGATGAAACAGCCTCTCATATCATACTAGAGTGCCAGGCACTCACGCACTGGAGGTATAACCTACTGGGACCGGTAAACCCACAGGAGGACTTTCCAAAAGAAAATCTGGTGAAAAGGCTACTCAGCCTGATAAAGGTAACAAACCTCTTCACCTGAACATAACGATGTAACTGACTTAGTTCAATAAGTCTTAAGGCTGCAGTATTGAGGCATTAATAAACCTCAGTTAGGTACATCGTGGGGACAGTGAGGAAACCAGCCAGCTTCCAAATATAGAGTCCACTTTTGTACCGACTAGCCGGATAGTCAAAACAAGAAAATAGGCAAAGATTCGAAGGCTTTTCACAAATCCCGTATATTCCCCGACACATTTGATAGCCTAACTGACGAAGCCGAAAGGATATCTAATCATATAAATTGAATTCCTAACTCGTTTCCTTACTGTGTGTTTTTCCGTTAAAGGGATAAGAAGAAGTCAGTGAGATTTTGACCAAAATCGGTCAAAAACTTTGCAACTCCCAACGCAAATTGGAAATTTTTGCTTTGTAAAGTTGTCAAAGCTCACTTCTGGGCTTCATTTATTAGTTTGGCTGATAGATGGTGGCACGTTTGAGAATTAAATACTAGTATTCAGACCAATTGGAATAGACACTTTTGGGAATATACGTTGCCGTAAAACTTCTTTAATCTCTTGGGACCTTTCCACTTTGCTTAGATGCGTTGACGGGACTGTTTAATGTTCTCCCTGTTTTTATACTGATTTTACTCATATTTTTTTGCAAAATAACTAAATTGGTTGTTAGTAATGCTGTTAATCTTGATATGTTTCTTTGTTTCCCATACATTCACTTTTGGAAAAACTTGTTCCTAGATATTACTATTAGGTTAGAATTGATAATAGTTCGAATATATTTTAATGTACCTCTTTATATGATTTTGTATGTTTGTATTCACTTTGTTAGATCAATGTTTTTGGTTACGCTATATTTTTTTTGTAGTTTTTTCAATTATATACTCGATCTAAACCAATTTGCTGAGATTGGCATCTTTATGAACAATTTGATAAAATATTTCAAAACGAATTTATTTAACTTTCCAACTCACAAAAACACATTAATATATCTTTGATTTATCCATGTACATTTAAAAGTTTGTTTCTGATGAAGTTTCAGCATTTTAAGAGGGATAGTCTATAAAACCGCATACTATATGATATTGCTTCTGTAAAATATATCACGTAAACCGTTTTATTGCTGTTATACGGACTGTAATCCACTGAAAGAAATTAAACGTAATTCCTTTCGGTTTTGAGCCTTAAAACAAAATTGGTATTTGGAAGCACTAACTCCAAGTCAAAAAGTTAATTCTATTATTATGGATTCGGAGATAGACTGAAAGTTCAATACGATACGCGAAATTATTGCTGAAAATATCTCGAAAAATCATGTGACTATGTCTTAGTTAATAGAAATCTTAGTTTTTGTTATTACTAAAAAAAAGTATTCTTGATGATTTAAAATAACTTCTTTTCTCCACGACCATTCGTTAATATTATAATTGTGACCCCCCCCCCCCCCACAGAAGTCTGGATCCGCCCCTGATCTTAATAGTGGTTTGTAAAAACTTTTAATTTATTGAAAATGAGTGGAAAATCAAACGACTCAGATGTAGAATTTGAAAATACTCTAATGGAGTCGATCTGGCGGAAAAAGTCCTGTTAAACAGCGTTTACCCCCCTACCTCCCTTCCTGCTTATCGGATCAATTCCCTGTAGGGCTCAAGTAAAAGAGAAAAAAATTCCGCAACCGATGGTGCATAAAAAAATTTCCCCACTTTACTCTTTCGTTGCAAAAATCGAAAAATAAAATTTTCAAAATTCGAAATTTGGTGGCCATTTGTCCGTTTTCGCGATCTCCTTAATTTATCCTGTAGCAGTGTCCTCATGAAAGAGTTTGTCGTTTTGCTGACCCGGATTGGTCAAGAATTAAAAAAGTTACCTCGAGTCAAAAATTAATCAGTGTTTGCCCTCCCCCCCCCTAAATTAAACTAGCGGGTTGAAATTTGGACACAATTCTTGGGTCATGACTATCTATCAGAGAAAAAAAAATCAAGTCTCGAAGTCACTTTCTTCCATGCGAAAATCGCGAACGCGGGTCTAGGTGTGTTCTCGCCGCGGCGAAAATCCATATACTTTCAAATTGCAATATCTCAAGAGAGTCGTTTCGATCCGAAGAAACCTCAAAGAGCTACGTGCGAGAAACCAATTTTGCATATCTTTATATGTTAATTTACCCCCCCCCTCCACAACTCCGTTAGCTTTCATATAGTGATCACGTGAAAGAGGGACCTAGAATCTATGAAATCACAAAAAAAAAATTTAGAAAAGAGCGACTTTGTTTTCAAAACCAGATCTACTCCATTAGTCTAGAAATAAAAAAATATGCCGATAACATAACTCAAAATCCAAGCATGAATATAATAATAATAAATACTACATAACGTTGAGCGATTGGCAAAAAGAAAATAAACGAATTCCTTTTCTGATAATCTTTCAATTGCATTTTTTGGCGATTTGCTAAAAAATGTAAATCTTCCACTTTATGGAAAATATATTCAATTTTAAAAGCAACTATAAATGTAAAGCACAACATCGATATTTCAAAAAATAAAAAGTTAATAATTTAATTTAATTAATTTAAAATAGAGTAAACGTAGCAAATCAATTAATTTTCCCTTTGGATCTAATTCAACCGTAAACGTCCCCTAAACATGTTATTCTTCCTGCTACACACGTATTATATCTGTCTCATCCAACCAGTCAGTTCTAAAAAATATTACGCAAAATATTTCTAATGTTCCAGTTTTAAATTTTAATAATTGTACCAAAACTATAAATATTAATACAATGTATAATGTATGTCTTTTAATAAAAATAACTTTACTGTTTAAATTTACTTTATTTTGAATTAATTCATTTTGGTCGTGGAGAAAATAGTCTGTTACTAGCTTAGAATGAAAAAATTAGATTCGAGTGGAATATTCCGAACGCGAGCGTAGCGTAGCATGTAACATAATCTACTGTTCCAGCTTTTCGTATTTTTTCGAATTATATTTAGAAATTACAGTTACTCTTTATTCTGTTCTCGGGCTTCTGGTTTTGACTCTAGAAAAAGAAGAAAACGAAAGTTTAACTTTATAGAAAATTCAATCACTTGTGGTATTACTAGTAACAATCGACTGATCTCACAAAAATAAAATGTTACGTTCCATACCTTCTTATTAAATCCCCAACATGAATACCTAAACTTACCTATTTCGTATTCAACTCGACGAAATATTTCGTTTTCATTCCTCGAATAATATTCCCAACAAAATGGAAATTGTATTCGTGATGTTTCGTATCCAGAATTTTTTGTGGTTATTTATTATGTGGGTCGATAATAAATTACGTACACATTTGTAAATAAAATTAATTCCATTCTCGTTCAGGTACGAAGGGCAGAAGTGAATTAAAAGGGTAATATTTTAAGAATTTTACTTTTTGCTTTCGAGTATATACTATCTACTAAATATCGTGGATGTTTATTATTTGAAATTCCAACAACAAAGTGAAATATGCATAATTTAGCATTTTATATATATAGGATGTTAATGAATACGTATTATTTATTACGTATCTTTGAAAATGGCGTCTTCACTAAGGTCATTTTTTTTCAAATATTTTTAAAAATATGAAAGGACCCCGCACCATTTAAATGTAAAAAAGCTTCTGTTATGAGAAATATGGTTACAGAAAAGTGGTATTTCCGATATTTAACACCCTGTACTTCGAAAACTAGCCATAGGTTTGGTTTGGGTTTGGGTTGGTTTGGGCCAATGGACACTTTTTGTCAGTGCATGGAGTTTTTTAATATACCATTTCAGAAAATTTGACCGGGACGTTTTTTACATTTAAATGGTGCGGTGTCCAATTTGATGGGGTGAGTAAACTTTACATGATGATTTTCATGGTTTTAATTAGATTTTTCTAACATGATCATAAGCGTCTCATTTGGGGTGGTGCAACGGATATTTTCAGTTATATTTTTTTTGTCACTTGTTTACATTTTTGGTACTGAATTAAAAAACTTCAGAGTTTTTGCTAAAAAAAATATACTATTGTTTAGACAATATGCACCATTTAGTAATGTAGACATTAAAGCAGCCTCTGAAATTTTATGAATATTTACTGTCAAATGAAATACTAAATGGAATGAAAATTTACCTAATATAAGATGTCGATAAAGGACCACGCACCATCCTAATGGAAACAGGAGCACCGTCAAATTGTCTGAATTTTTGATATGTGATAGTACTTGATGTCCTGATCAATAGTGTTTATGGGCCCAATCCTATCCTATGGCTAGATTTCGATATAGTACAAGATCCCGAAATTTTAAAATGTGTACCAAAAAGTCCCTGTAAAATATTTTTAAAAGTTTCTGGCGGATATATGTAATCAAAATACATACTTAATAAATAAAATCAAAATATATTTTCTTACAGGGCGATTCATGTTTCCATAGACCTTTTTGTTCAAAGTATGTATTTTTAACATGCAGAAATAGCCTGAAATATTGGATATAATGTAGACCTTGACGTCCTCCTTCAAAATTCTAATAGGTAAAATTGGATCATATGGCTTGTTTTCGAGAAATTAAACGATTAAACTGTAAAAATATCAATTTTTATCAATAGCAACTTTTAGTAACAAAAAATAAACGAAATATTGGAAACAAAACATTTTTACACACTGTATTAGATTATATTAGACCGTTATATATTAATTGGCAAGCTAAAAATTCATACTTACAGGGTGATCTCACTTGAGCTTGTAATCAACAAATCTAAAACAGCTGCCAAGAAATTAAAACGTTTATTGTTCCAATAAATAAAAAGGTAGGTAGGTATATTTTAGTTTTTTTATCGAACCCATAATTCATATTTTAAGCTCGTTTCTACAACACCAATGCGTTAGAGACCTAGCGTTTTGGTTTATTTGTTATCCCTTTTTAGGAATGTTTTACTGATATTTTTGGAGAATCATATGCAATTGTGCAAAATTGATTATTCCATCGAGCTTTGAAATACCTCATATTACACCACCCTATACATTTATTTAATAGCGTTTCTTAACTTTTACGAGAGATTCTTCACATGAAAATTATATTTATCCTATGTAGTTTACTAAACCCAATAAATAATTGATTAATCTGAAAAAAATACAATGTAAATAATTAAGGTAGGCAATTAACTTTTTTTTGTAACTTTTATTATAACAGATCTACACACTAATCACACTAATCAATCACCCTGTATATTTGCAATTTTAAAAGTCTAGACGTTTAATGAGTGTGTGCTACACGTGCAAAAAGCATATCTGTTGCACTCAGCATGATTGCAGCTCTCGACTTCGTCTCGAGCTGCAAATTTCAATCATCGTGCAACAAATATACACTTTTTGCACTAGATACACAAATAACTATTGGTAAATTCTTAATTTTGCTTACTACCTAAGTAAAGACATCGGGATATTGTATGTAACTATATGTATACTTCTCTAGTATGCTATGAAAAAATATTTTCAGAATAAATACACATCTGTCATTGAGTTTTATAATAAATAATTTGTGGTTGTTTATAACACTTGTCTGTGTTTTTAAGGAGATTAATAGTTTAAAATAGTTGTTTTAAATACTGTTTTCTGCAAATATGGCATTTGCAATTAGGATAAACTGTTATGATGTGTGTAATAGAAACTTTCAAGTTAGACTCACCACGCATTTAAACGAAGAAAACAATATAGATTTTCTGAACATGGCAACTTATAGACGGCAAGCTGCTGGACATCCTGCTGTCGAGAATCTGGAAGAAGTCAGATCATGTTTAAATTGTTATCATGGAATTGCAGAGGACCTGAGACAGATTGAAAATAATCCTAATATCTTTAGACTTAACGTTTTAACTGCCAATTCAGTACGTTATTGCATAATATGCAATATGCAAGGTAATGTAAGAAAAATGTAGAATGTAGAGCAAATATTTTTCTAGTTTCTAATATTTATGTACTTGAACATTTGAAGATTTGTGACATTCATCTAGATAATTCTGGTTTTCTAATGAATAATTTACTTGTTGGTTTGCGTTTTGTTAATAAACCGTATCTTCTAAATATTCAGTCATTTTTGCCCATTTCAAGAACTGCTGCTAATTCAAACAATCATATCAAAAATTGGGAAGATCTAGAATCTTTTAGTTTAGAGGAATTTAAATATTTAACTTCAATTTCAAAAGATAACTTCCAAGAACTACATCAACCGTATCGTCTAAATATTCAGTCATTTTTGCCCATTTTAAGAACTGCTGCTAATTCAAACAATCATATCAAAAATTGGGAAGATATAGAATCTTTTAGTTTAGAGAAATTTAAATATTTAACTTCAATTTCAAAAGATAACTTCCAAGAACTACATCAACTGTGTGAGCCAATTGAACAATATGGTAGAATAAGACATATTGAGCAAAAAGATTTATTTGCTTTTCTTGTTAAATTAAGACATGGATTACCGGACACGGTGGCCTAGTTGGTAAGGCGTCTGGCGATTCAGCTTGGTCAGTGTTCGGGAAGTAGGTTCGAATCCTGCCGTATTCAAGTGGAATTAAAGTCAGATAAGACTTTGGGCAAGTGCAAAAAGGTATTTGTGCCATACGCAGTTTCATTCACGCCGGTAAACAGACCGGATGAGATCGGATATCTCGTGGAACTGATAGGGGTTGGTGACACAATTACACACTTGTTAGTCGGTAGATCACCTGCATGACAAAGGCATAGTCCTCGATTTAAGGTGATTGAGGACCGTGGTTCGAGCCCACGATAAGCTGTAGGTCCCGTCCAGTTTAGGCCATTAAGTCAGAAAAGAGATGTTAAAATTAACAAACAACAAAACATAAGACATGGATTATCAGATGATTTTTTAAAATAACTTTTTAATTATTCTTTGAGACCAAACACTAGTTAGTGTTATATACAGTGTGACCCATTTTGTTTGGAAGCACCCATGTAAAATCCGCATTTTTCAACCGATTTTGATTTAATTTTTTCTGTAAGATTCAGTATCAAAAACAGTATTTTGGCACACATTTTCATACCTTAATTTCCATTTTCAATGCCCTCTATGTTAATTTTTCGTTGCCAAAAAAGACGAAAGTATATTAGGCATTTTTTTTTCTCAAATATGACTATACCACTGGATTCATAATCGTTACAAATGTAAACTACCAAAATTTTACAAAAAAAAAAAATATTAACGGCAAAGTTATAACCGATTTTGATTTAACTCTTTTTTGTTAGATTCAGTATCAAAAACAGTATTTTGGCACACATTTTCATACTTTAATTTCCATTTTCAAGGCCCTCTATGTTAATTTTTCGTTGCCAAAAAAGACGAAAGTATATTAGGCATTTTTATTCGTTACAAATGTAAACTACCAAAATTTTATAAAAAATTTTTAGTAACGACAAAGTTATAACAACATGAATTTGGAAAAAGTTGTATTTTAATTAATTTTTTACGTAGAATGTAGACTAATTTTAAAAATGGCAAAATAGTAAACAAAAACTAGGACTAGAAACATAGTTGCATAGTAAAAAATCGAAGGCGATAGCTTAACCCGTTCTGGAGTTATAGCTTCTGAAAGTAACGTAAAATTGTGCTTAATAATTTCATTTATTAACAAAATGCCATCAACGAGTATGCTATGAAAATACAAATTAACAACTATTAAAAATAACTAATAATATATTTTGATCAAAGCAATAATAATTTAGTTACTATTCAACTATGTTTTGAGTCCTAGTTTTTGTTTACCATGTTGCCATTTTTAAAATTTGTCTACATTCTACGTAAAAAAATAATTAAACTTTTTCCAAATTCATGTTGTTATAACTTTGTCGTTAATAAAATTTTTTTTATAAAATTTTGGTAATTTAAATTTTTAACGATTCTGAATCAAGTGGTGTAGTCATATTTGAGAAAAAAAATGCCTAATATACTTTCGTCTTTTTTGGCAACGAAAAATTAACATAGAGGGCCTTGAAAATGGAAATTAAGGTATGAAAATTTGTGCCAAAATACTATATTTGATACTGAATCTAACAAAAAAAATTAAATAAAAATCGGTTGAAAAATGCGGCGTTTACAGGGGTGCTTCCAAACAAAATGGGTCACACTGTATGATGGACTAATAATGAAGAAATCTTAGAATAGGTTTAAAACGTATTAATTTAGGTTATAATTAAACTGCTCATTAGTCCTAAAGACCAGGTAGCATTGGTATAAACACTCAAAGAGTCTTACAAAAACATCAAATATTATTTTTTTTATTTACCTACCCTTCCTTGGACTTAAACTTTATTAACATTACCTACCTACTATGCTTTTTATGATCGCATGTGGTGGCCTTTAGTTTTGCCCATAAAATTGATTTAATGATTCTACAAAAATATCAGTGTAATAGGCCTAAAAGGGGAAACCACTTAAAAAAAACGCGCCTATGGCTCTAGCAAAAATATTTGTCAAATCAACTAACCTGTATTTATATCTAATCTTTTCTTGTACCTAATGAAATAATGAATAACCCTGTATCATCAATAAAATAAATTTTTAAACTAAGAAACTTATTAAAAAATAAGTAAAAGGTAACAATTAATTATTAATTGTTTGGCAGATGTTTTAGATTTGTTTATTTTGTCATCTTACAAGCTCAAGTGAGATCACCCTGTAAGTGTGGATTTTTTAACCTGCCTCCAATTAATATAACGCTGCAATATAATCTAATACAGTGCGTAAAAATATTTAGTTTACAATATTTCGTTTATTTGCTATTGATAAAAATTTATATTTTTACAGTTTAATCGTTTAATTTCTCGAACACAAGCCAATTTTACCCATTAGAATTTTGAAGGAGGACGTCAAGATCTACATTATATTCAATATTCAGAAACTTTGAGGGTGACTTTGTTTTATCGATATTTCAGGCTATTTCTGCATGTTAAAAATACATACTTTGAACAAAAAGGCCTATGGAAACCTGAATCGCCCTGTAAGAAAATATATTTTTATTTTATTTATTAAGTATGTAATTTGACTACATATATCCGTCAGAAACTTTTAAAAATATTTTTTTTTGGTAAACATTTTAAAATTTCGGGATCTTGAACTTTAATGCCCTGTATATCGAAATCTACCCATAGGATAGGATTGGGCCCATGGACACTATTGATCAGGACATCAAGTACTACCACATACCAAAAATTCAGATAATTTGACGGTGCTCCCGTTTCCATTAGCATGGTACGTGCTCCTTACTGTTGGCTTTCTTACGTGTCATGAAGGCTACAATTTATTTTTTTGCTCAGTTCATAAGTCAATATTGCGGTCAGTTTTATTACAGGTCGTTTTCGGTATTTCGGTAAATCATTAAGAGGAAGCGTTACTATACTATGTAGTCCCCAACTTTTTAGATTAATTTTTTATTTTGAGAGAAAAATAAGTACATATTGGTAAAGGTCTAATCTAATGTTCCGAAAAGTGACTTCACTTATTCAAAATTTGTTTTAGTTTTTTCTAAAAAAAATCGCAAAATTCCGTGTTTTTTAATTTTTCCGATTTTTTTTAGAATAGAACCAACTCATTTTTTAAAAAATGTGTTGTCGCAACATAGATTAGATCTTTACCAACATGTACAAAAAAAATTTATTCACTAATAATAAAAAATAAACCTTAAAAGTTAGGGACTACGAAACCCTTGACTGACAACATTTTGCATCCGAATAGTGGCGCCGCTCTCAAATAGCATCTCGTTTTACCTGTTTTATTGCGGGTCCAAATTATTATTAATTAATTATTGATCGATTCTTCTAATTATTTTTGAATTTTGTAAAGTCGATCTATAAATTTATTTGGGAAAACCAAAAAACTGTGGAGGTTTACTATAATGAGAAGTAAGAGATCTTCGTTCTTTATCACAAAGAATTTTTTTATTTTTATATAAAGTTTTGGACAGGCATCAACTCAGAACTTTATTATCCTCAGGTAAACTATTGGACCCCTCGTAGATATATGAATTCAGCACTTAATGACTTAGTACTTACCCCTTTAATTCTTGTTAATTTGAATCAGAGTTGTTGGAAAATGTTTGGGAATTTTGGGATTTTTAGACATTGATTGACATTGTCAAACAACTTAAATATTTATTTAAATTCACAAAAGGTTCTAATAGATTTTGAAAAAGCCATACACAATCCTGTTAACGTTGTTGGCCGAAAACAAAAATTTTTGGCTGTCGATTCCACTTGGCACAAGCAGAAGATTCCTTATTTCCATCAACAGTATGGGCTTCTAAAAGTAGCTCCCCATATTATACAACGAACACTTGTGAATCCTTGAAAAGTATCACTTCCCCTTAAGCCAACAAAATTTACGGAAACTCCCATATCTAGTTGAACACCATTAAATAGTCTTATTGGGAAAATAACAATGCTGTTAAAATATTAACTTATATGAGTCACAGTATACAGAATATTTTTAATCTCATACATAAATACATAAATCAACACTATTTTCCTAAAATAAATCTAAAAATCTTCGCCTATGTATAATAAACTACATGATTTTGTCGAGTAAAGGAATACGTCTATATGTATACTGTCTTGCACCTGTCATAAGAATTAGTTTTACCTGTGAGAGATTGAAATGGAAAATACAGTTACTGTCGATGTAAATTTTACTTTTTACTTCGAAACGGCTACAAATAGAGTGAATGTCCTTTAACTGATTTATGTTTGAAAGATAAATCATGAGCAGTAGTTACCTTAATACCATCGATAATCGTATTCGGATACAGTACATAAGTCACATATTAACAACTAGAGTTACCGTTTATTCGTGATGAGTTAACGTTTAGTAATAGAAGATTTACGACTCGATACAAATGTTAACTGTGATGTATATACATAGGACTCGTTACATGTAGGTATTGTAAAAATTGTGTTATTTATTATTCTCAATAAAAATGGCGAGTTCTTATGGTTTAAAGGTACTGATATTTACATACAAAAAGGTGTACGATAGGGCAAAATGCAGAGACATTGTAAAGAGAGTTATATAATAAGAGAGTCGGATTGATCCTCCCAAAATATGGATCTGGAAAGCGAAAAGCAGCTTTGCCCCACCAGGGGCATTTTTGGAAACGATATTTATATATTTAGATTCACCCTGATGGTATTGTAATCATAAACAATTATTCGAAATACACACTCTTAAAAATTTATTTTGGACTTTTGAGAATAATTTTTATGATGCTTTTGACATTTATATTAAACAAGGTTTACTAGGTACACAAAAATACGATTAAAAAAAGTTACTTACGTACTTATACATCTTATAGTTTAACTTTTGTAACAGTGTCTCTTTAAACTTTCTTCGCTCTCCTCTATACGATTTCCTGGGATGTGAATATCTCTTGCCTGATCTCCTTTTCCATCGCCTTTCTGAGCCTCTTGTATATCGCGAACCCAACTATGAATAGCGCCAATGCAAAAGCTGATGCTCCCATCATTTCGAAGTGGGAATTTCGTTCTTCTTGTCGGACACCGAAACGTAATAATTACTTCTTGCTTGGATTTGTTAGCTCCGGCCATATTTTTTGCTATTCACGCAATTGGTTCTGCTTATAATTTTCATTCTTGTTGAATTAATACTAATACTGGGTTTTTTAAGCCATCTCAGATTCCATCGTCATTGACTAGTGCTCTTGAGTGGCAGGATCGCCAAGTGATGTCCTGTCTTAAAGGACTGGCAGGATCGCCATGTGATGTCCTGGTTTACGGGATGAGGTAGGAAATGAAACTCAGTCCTAACTAACGGGCGTCTATTTACAGTGGTACGGAAATACATGCATTCTACAATATTAGGTATGAAGTGAATTAATATGATATAATGTTACTAGGAAGATTGACCTTAACCGTTCTTATATACAACAACTAATCGTACGTGATAAGCCATCAACCTTCCTATTTACACGTAACGAAAATATATACAATAACATGACCTTAAACTATTACTAATAACTACATGAATGAATCTACTGGGCGATGTGCCTCTACATGCCACAGTTACATTTTTTGAACATTTTAACCTAATATATAAATACATAAACAAACAGTTTAGAAATAATTATCAAAACGTTTACATAACTATTATTTATTATAAAAATATTATTTCCAGTAATTTTACTTTGTTTGAAAATATATTTAATTATGATGCAACACCTATAACCCAAGAGTTATGTAAGTAACATATACCATATCTATTAAATGTTTTATATTTATTTCATCCAGATACAATGTTTACCAGTAGCTAGTTTTTTTTGTGTCAACGTCTTCAACTACTATGATTATTTCGCCTCGTGTTCTCTGTTACTGTTTCCCAGCGCCACTTTAGGAACAGCACTGTTACTTAAAACCCAACAGTAAATGGTCGAGTGAGGAATCACACCTGGTATATGAAAATCAGTTTTTAAATTTTTAATTAATTAAAACTTAGAAAATGATTTCTGCCGTCGGTGGGATTCCCCAGATGTTTTTTTCATTTTTCCTTGTGGGGAGATTGTGGGGTACTAATGTATAGGGGTCTTTTGTCTAATATGTTTAACAGGCTTTGAAGCCGCTACTCTTTATAGTAGAAGAGCTTGGTGAATAGCTCGTTGAAAATATTTTTTTATTTGCAAAAGTAGTTTCGAAAGTATGACCAGACAACCCCTGTCCGGAGTGTTCTTGCTATTTTTTTTAAATGCAAATACAATGGTTTAGAATACTTTATGCCAGTTGATACTTTGCTGTTCTTTATTTTATACCATTTTAATTAAGAAAGAAAATATTTCCGTGGGTCTTGACATCACCAGACTATTGTTTACTCTACAAATTGATCTGGTATTCATCTTTTTTTTCACTTGTATATTGATATTATCAAATCTCAATTACAATTTATATTATAATATTAAATATTCTACAGTTTTTTTATTTCTATATTTTTGATTCCGAAACTGGTTTTATCGATCTTATGTTATTTATTCGCTGTAAATGTCTTTTTTTCAATAAAATCAAGAGTTAATTCAATTCCAGGTTATCTCTAATTTTTGTATTTCTCAATCCATTGATTCTTATCCTTTATACTTCGTAGGTACTTCATTTTGATGGCTTGTATTTTGATTAATTTTTTTTCTTTACAAACGCATTATTCATCGCATAATATACTTTCAAGGTTTTTTCAATTCGATTATTAATGTTCATTTCCTATCTTCATTCCTATTTAATTCAACTTCCAAGTATTTAAAGCTTTTCACTTATTTAATATTTACGCCATTGTTAGGTCGTCCAACCGCTCTCCTAAGCTTTTGTTTTTACTTTGTTAATTTTAATTCCTTATTCACTTAGTACTAGCACTGAAGGCCACCCAAGTAAACGTCAAACTTATGTGGAACTGTGCCTGTGCCCTGAATGAGCCAGAAAACCGCAAGAAAGTGACCCTGACATGTGCTCCGGGGCACAAAGGATACCAAGGGAATAAAAAAGCCGACTAACTGACTAGGCAAGGCTCATCAATGGCATTCTATGGTTCGGAACCCTTCTGCGGCATATTTAAGAAAGCAATCATCAAAGGAGTGGAAAAATAGACCCAAATCTAGTGGAAACAATATCCAGGGCAGCTGAGCAAGGACAGAAGGGCCGGAAAAGCAATAGTAGACATGCTCACAGGACACTGTAAACTCACAAACACATAAAAAACGTAGGTCTAGCTGAAGAAACCACATGCAGGTTTTGCCAGACAGAAGAATAAACCTCCAACCATATCCTATGCGAATGCGAAGGAATAGCATGGACAAGGTTTTCACAGAAGGGAATGGAATGCCCAGAGGCAGAATGCTACGTTGAAGATCCATTGTCAGGGATCATAAACATACTTAAAAGGATGAAGCTCTCGCAAGTCATCTAACTATCAAGGGAACCACAATAGATCTGCAAAGGTCGCAATGGAAATATGCCGTGGGGCCACTTTTTTTAAATATCTTATCTTATCTTAGTATTAGTTTCAGTTTTCTCATTTTTCTGCTATTGCTACTATACCATTATCCAACGTTCCTTGTGATGTATCAAAAATGTAAATAGTAAATTGCTTAGTCCTCTAGTTTGTCCTGGAGTAGTTTTGTCTTGGATGACGTATTTAACAAAGGATATTTTTAGATCCGCGTGTAATTTTAAATTGGATACATGCCAGGGCACAAATATTTATTATATTTAATTTTACCATTCAGAATTAATTAAATTTTAAAATATGGCGGATGCGTCTCGAACCTTCACCATTTTTTAAATTTATTTCTAAGGTTTTATCAATGATTTCTCGTTACGTTTCTCAAATCTTGTATATCCTGTTAAGTTGTGTTCTCGTTGATATCTTCTTCCCTTATGAAATCTTGTGTGAAGCTTTGTATTTTTCGTCTCCTAACGGTTTTTGGTAATATTCTTTTTTTGATAATTTTATTTTAGTATTATTATTATTTTAGCAGCATGTTTCCATTTTTAATTTTAAAGTAATTTTAATGGTTTGTGTTACGAGTTTTGATTTTTTTTACTGTTTCTCCAAATTTTATCCAATCATTTATTTTGACTTTCTTACTAGTTTAATTCTAATTAATTTAATTTTATATAGTAAATAAGAAAATAAAATTATTTTGAAAGTAATAAACATTCAGTTTTTGATATAAAGGATGTTATAGTTATTTTTGTATCTAGTGCGCGAAATGCTACTTTGGTGATCGAGAACTGATTAAAACTGAATAAAAAAATAGTCGAGATCACCAAAGTATTTCGCGCACGAGTTACAAACAAAATTTTTTCTACAAAACGTCTTAAAATTGTTCTAAAATACGTAATATGTAGCTTGATATAAAAAATAGTGTGGGACTGGTTTAAAATGTTTTTCCAAATCAAGTAAGTACTGTAACTATGGAAACAAAATGGCAGTGTTGACAATTATTTTAAAGTGACAGTTGTTGATAATTATTTTAGGGTGACTTTATGCTGGTGTCAGTTTTCTAGTGCCTGATATTTTTAACCGTAAAATAACGGAAATTTCGAGCGACGATGAACTAAGTAGTACCCCACCAGATGCGGCCAATTCGGTAATTTAAAATCTTTTACCGGAGGAATCGAGGCGCCAGTATGAAAATGCATATCAGCAATTTAAAGAGTGGTGTGAAGCAAATCAAGCAAGAAAAAAAAAGAAGTCTAAGAAGTTGAAGTCTTCCACGTTGGAAACTATCCTAAGAAATGATGAAACTTATTTGATGGTTAAGGTAGATTTTGATTGATTGTTCTTATGAGTTTTTTAAATTACTAAATATAGTCATTGATTTCCTTTTGGGTCGATGACATAGAAGATAAAAATTTTGATGATTTTGATTGTTAAAGTACCCGATACAAAAACTAATATACAACGAATGTTTACAGTTTCAAATTTAGATTATATTGATATTTACCAAAAATATGCGGCTCTTCGTCCAAGTTATGCTACCAGTCGCCGATTATTTTTGAAATACAAAAATAAGAGAAGTTGTTGGAATAAATTGTTTTGGAAAGATGCCTAGCTTGATAGCAAAACACCTAAAATTACCAAATTCTGATGCCTGCACTGGTCATTGCTTTCGGAAAACTTCAGCTACACTTCTTACTGATACGGGGGGGGGGGGCGATATGTGTTTTGAAGCGACAGGGAGTATGAAAATCTTCGACCGTTGCCGAAGGATACGTCGAAGATTCTATCAATAATAAAATTCAAATATAAAATAAAATTTTAGACTGTGAAATTTCACGATCAAGTGCTATCGTTAATCATTTTGAAATAAATGATTGCTTGGATTTTGCTTGATTGAGGACTAAAAAGGTTAAAATACAAAAATCTCATATAGTTTACATGCAGTGCGAGAAATATGGATTTCGCACACTACATCGCGTACGGTGAAAAAAAGGGTCACTTACCTTGTTATGAATGCGCGAACCTTGTCATTTTTTGACGTTTGTAGAAAAAACGACCACCAACTCCTAGACTATAACGCTCATCTTGTTAAGTGTATTATTTCTTAACAAAATATAGAGAAAGCCCAGTGGTAGTATAACCTCATAAAATTAGAACACAACTTAATTAAATATTTTGACTAAAGCCCAAACTTTTGGGTACAAACTCTGATAATTATAATTTATGTAACGCTGCACGGTGATTGCTTAGACACATTAAACATCCGGGTAAAAAGCAAAACTTTTTTAATTATCAACTTTGATAAATGATTTACTAGCTCATAAAAGGGAATTTTGCTTACCACGCAACTTTTTACTGGGATTTTGATGTTTGCGCACCATTTATTTTCCTCGTTACGATCGAGAAGTTTCGCGTAAGCTCCTTGATGAATGAAATTAAACGCCATTCATAATCAATATTCTAGGAAAAGGAAGGCGTTTGTTTTCAGATTCTCGATATACTCTCGATATATTTAGAAGGAATTCTTATTAACTTGACATCTTGAAAACACAAACGAGTACACAAAGGAGTACTTTTCTTTTTCCTTTTATTGGTATGTTTTCTTCAGTTTTTGTTTTTACTGGGTTATGAAAAGAGTTTGTTAGTGCAGGATATTATTTCCATCTCTGCTACCCACCTATTTCTTTATTCTTTCTTTTCTTGCATCCCTTAGTTTGCGTAGTATAAGTTATCATCGGTAACTATGATTTTTTTCCTTTTTCGATACGAGTTATAGATACAATATTGGTATTTTTGGTGAACTCTAAGTAAGAGCATCAAAAATGCATTTTATATTAAGCAGTTCTTTCCTCAATTAAAGTCACTACTTGTTATGCACTGTCCTAGTAGAAATGATTAGCATTTTCCTTTGGGTTGACATATTCTTATATTTTTTATATTAAAGGTTCGTTTCCACGTGACATAAAGTCGTGACTTTTTATGTCGTGACAGTGAATGCCCGACATTTTATTTCATGAAAACTGAAAAAATCACAGTGTCATACTGTCGCGACATCGATGTCACGGAATCAAGAGGGATTTCGAGACGGACGTGCGGACGTGCGGCGTAAACAAATAAATGTTTGGCAATATTCGCAATGGAAAGTTGAATATTGAGAAATTTTTGAAATTACGAAAAACAGCCGTGTCTGTGGAATAAAATAGACCCAAAATTTAAAGATCGGCATGCAAGAAGCAATAGCGAAGAAGTGCTAATGCAGATAATGGAAGTAGATGATTATAAGAAAAAAATTAGAAGCATTTGTGAGGCTTGCAATACGGAAGTTCTAAAAAAACGGAGCAGAAATTAACGACGTATATGTTCCAAAACTATATTGGTTTGCCACTGCAGATAGATTTTTACGACTAACTACAGATCATTTTCTTCAATTTTTTTTTTCATTTTTTAAAATTTCGCACCTGATAATTTCATTTACAACACGTATAGCAGTCAAAATAGTTTCACTTGACGCTATCTTAAACTGCATAGAAATGCAATGGCATTAAAATGACATCAAAACACAAAAGCGACATTACTCCTAATGTCATGACATAAAAAGTCACGAGTTTATGTCACGTGCGTGAAAACGAACTTTGAGGACAGGCGCCGACACCGTTACCACACCATTTAATATCAGATGTTTGACTGGGTTTAAGCCACCTATATTTGTCATTATTCTTGTCCATGCAGACATCCGCAGATATTTTTTGCATTTACATTAGGATAACTTACCATAGTCATTGGAAGCATATGTTTGCCTTATCTCCCTTTTAGTAACCACGGATGCCGACTTCTGTGGTGCTAACATCAGATTATGTTCTTTCATCTATTTTGCAATAAGTCTAAGTGCAACGTTGCCAACATTCATAACCTGTCTATTATCTCTTTTCACAATAACGGCTAGATATTTTGTTCCATCTCCTATTTATATTCTTAGTACGTCTTTGTCTAAAGAAGAGGCCCAAGACAGAGACCTGTGGTATACCAGAACACTGGTAATCATTATACAGGGTCTAACAAAAAGGTAGGTCATAAATTGAACCACATATTATTGGATCAAAAATAACTCGATTGATTATAACTTACCTTAATGCAAATGTGCACACAAAAAAAGTTACAGCCCTTGGAAAGTACAAAATGAAAATCGATTTTTTCCAATGTTTCATGAACTGTTTAACATTTTGTAATGAAAATGGATACATGGCTTTCTTATCGTAAGAGCATCTTTTTCATATAAAATCACGAAATCTGTACAGCCCATAAAAATTTTAGGGGGGTTTTGAACCTCTAAAACCCCACATACTTTTCTATGCGTTACAATTAAATTAGCATTGTGACACCATTGGTTTACTACATCGTTTTAAATTTTTTTTTGCTTCTTAGAACTATTTCGAAAAACCAGTTTTTATCGAGATGCGGCCTCTTTTTCATTATCCTTCAAAAATTTTGAGTAACAAAAAGTAAGTTATACTTAACTGAGTATGCATGTTATTTGCAGGAATCGCAGGTATAAAAAATATGTACAAGTATGTAGTATTTACTACAATAAATGTTCAAAATGGCGTCCATTTTCATGAAAACACTTACGCCACCGTTTTAAAAAGGAAAACCGAATTTTTTGGAAGATCATTGGCTTCTGACGAAATTGATTTGCACTTTGAATGATTCGATGCCTCAGTTGTTGTTCGTCGATTATTTCAACAGAATACACGTCCTCTTTCTTATTACCCCAGAAGCAAAAGTCAATAGGGATAATATCTGGATTTGTGGCTGGTCAAAAAATAGATGCATCAGGGTCCCTTCCAATCCAACGTCAAGGATACAGACCGAAAAGATATTCCCTAACTTCGTTATCGAAATGCGCTGGAGCTCCATCCAAATTTTCCCCTTCTAAATATTCTGGTAAATCATTTTGTAAGAACTGCAAGTTATTTGCACCATTTAAATTATTAGGAAGAAATAATGGTCTGCCCATACACTTTAAAAGTTCTTTGGTAATGAGGATTTTCTTTCGGCCCATGGTGATTCGTAATGCCATTTCTATTGAAGGTATAGCTTGATCGGTAAACAAAATATGAATCAGTCGCAAAATCCCATTCTTTTAGGATAATCTTCATCTAGTAATTCTTGAACGGTTGTTGAACAGCCAACTAACGAATTTAAGGATAATGACAAAAAGGCAGTATCTCGATAAAAACTGACTTTTAGAAAAAGTGCTCAGAGGAAAACAAAATTCAAAAATGATGTATTAAACCAATGGTGTTACAATACTAGTTTAATTGTAACGCATAGAAAAGTTTGGGGGGTTTTAGGGGTTCAAAATGACGCACCTCCTCGACATTTTTATTTCTATCCCGTACATTTTTGCTTCATGGGAATAATTTGTAGGTGATTTCGACCTTTTTTAGGCGTGGAAGGTTAAAGGATTGCGACAAATTTTCCAAGTTAATCATAGCTATATTATAACCATCTCTGTATTTCGTTTTCTAGATCCTAGATCTAGGAGTAGTAGTTACCGTCAAAGTATAAGTTTAGTTTTTAGTTCTAACATTTAAAAAAATACCTGAAATACTTAGTTGTTTTCTTTGAGATACAGATGCTTTTTATAAAATTGTTGCTAACATTGTTGCAACTATACGATGTTAGCACTTTTCTCTATTGTTAATTTATTTGATACAGCAACGATTAAATTTTGAGCATTACAGAAAAATTTTATAGAAATTTCCGTCTTCGTTTTATTTTAACTATAACCACATAATCTCAAAACATTCGGGAAAAAACTAAGGATATAACCCAAAGACCCTGTAGTAGATGTACACGTGAATACGTGAATAGTGAGACCGGCCATCACTCATGGAGTAGTAGTCTGTGGCAGCAGAACTAAGTTGGCCAGAACAAAAGGCAAATCTAGCGTATGCATAACAGGTGCAATGAGAACGTGCCCAACGGCCGCCATAGAGGTAATCCTAACCATTAGACCTCTCCATATAGTAGTGAAAAGTATAGCGATAAGGACAACCTACAAAATGAACAGAGAAGAATCTACCAAACGTAAGTTTTGTCTCCTTCCTGGAAATCACCAAACCTGGGACATGCCCCAAGATGAGATGACAAAGAAGTTTAGCTTTGTGAAAGAATTCAACACAAAGCTAAATAACAAAAGTGAATGGGACTAAGAGACCAAACCAAAATTGCCATTAAATGGTACACAGATGGTTTCAGAACAACAGAAGGAACAGGAATAGGAGTATATGGGCCTCGAACTAAATATTTCGAAAGTCTAGGCAAATCTCGGAGCATTTTCGGAAAATGTGTCCAGTTCAACATAGAAAGAAATTTTCGTAGACAAGGGATCATCATCATCATGGCAGACAGCCAAGCAGCCATTAATGCTTTGAACACCTACGTAATCAACTCCAAGATAGTTTGGTAGTGCCTAGAGAAACGAAACTAACTAGGCAAGGACAACACTGTTACCCTCCTATGGGTTCCGGGACACACTGGAGTGGAAGGTAATCAAATAGCAGACGTACTCGCAAAAAAGGGGGCTGAAACACCATTTCTGGGACCTTAACCCTTCTGCGGAATAAGCACCAGTATAATACTTGATGAACTAATAAAAAAAGTAAATAACAAAAGATCCCAATACTGGATAGGACTATAAGGAATGAGGCAGGCCAAGACAATACTCAATACTGGGAAACTATAACCAGAAGAGATCAGACGATTGCATCAGCAAAAGTTCAGAATACTCACGGGTATCCTAACAGGGCACTAGCCGGTTAATAGGGCACCTAATGAAACTCGGATTAGTAGAGGAAGAAGAATGCAGATTATGCGAGGAAGAGGAAGAAACCTCTATCCACATTCTCTTAGAATACATAACCCTGCAAAATCCAAGGGTACGATACCTCGGAGAATATTAAATAGAAGAGGGAGATCTACCTAACCTGAAGTCTACCGACTATATGCAATAGGACTGGAGGAACTGCTCTAATCGTTGAGACATCCTTAACGAATGAGCAGCAGATCAACAGATCTCAAAACCTTAGTTTTAACAGCATTACTGGAAGCTATTTAGGACCTGCACAGTTACCTTAAAATACAAAATTACAACTAACATTTTTATTCAATTGTTACTCGTAACAATCATTGAATAGATTTCATATATTTTACCGCAAATATTTATTCATAATTTCCTTTCCAACGCATTTAATATTCTAGGGATCGTGACGTTTTAATACCAATATAAATTTTCATCACGTAATTCGGGAAGCTATTTAATTAAATGATACTGATTTGGCCTAGATTAATATTTATTTTGGAATGATCGGGATTCGATCTGACCTAAATTAGGGTTGACCCGATGGTTCTTATGGGAGACGGTTGAATTTATTAAAGTAATAGACTGGTTTCATAACTACTTGAAAACTGTTAAAACCAATTCATCAAAAATAAACTAAAAATTATTACGCATGACGTACGTTTCAATTATAATTTACAAGAAACAAATAATGTAGTTTTCCTGATGATGGAAATAAATATTTCCGCAAGCTTGGACAACCTTTAAAGAGTTCTCTTTTATTTTCTGCATAACCCTTACTAGTTACAAATACAGGGTGTCCCACGACGATTAAGACAAGTAATATATCAGAATTGGGCAGTAGTACAGAATTATAATTTTGGGGGTGTAAATTAGAGCAAATGTTGCATCTTTTCTTGTTATTGTGTTACCCAACGAGGTATTTGTTTTTGGTGACGTGACGTCGCATTCAAAATTATTAATGGGACAACCTGAATATTTGTGCCTTTCTGTGTTCCTCCGGATAAAATAATTCCAACAAACTAGCACACTTGGGGTCGAAAGTGATTAATTCAAGAGCTACAGGTACTTAAAGGATTGTAAGTTAAAAAATTAATAATTGAATCCCCCGTAATTTTCGGCAATCTTACATTTGTACGTAATGTTTAAGACAAACCAATATTATAATTTTTAATAAAAATTCAAATTAACTGTCACAAAAAAACTTAGAGGGGATTCAATTATTAATTTTTGGGTAACACAATAACAAGAAGATGCAACATTTACTCTAATTTACACCCCCAAAATTATAATTCTTTACTACTGCCCAATTCTGATATATTACTTGTCTTAATCGTCGTGGGACACCTTGTATATATCTTCCTAAATGTCTCCTTATTCTTTCCTCACTTTATTGAGTTCTTCTTCCTGATATGTTGAAATATGTGATATAAAATATTGTATTATAAAATAGACAATATATCTGTAAGCAGTAGGTGTATTAAGCCAAATAGACCATCAAAATCTATAATAATCAATAAAGGACCATTATTCTGTGTATAAAAATTTAATTAACTCCCTTTCACGGTAGTGGCCAACATAACCTGAACAAGGACTTCGGCCTAATAAATAATTTAGCACTGAGCCGGCTGTCAACGAGCCGCCATCATGATAAAAATAACAGCATGTTACACCAGCTTATTGGCCTCATTTTTCATTTGTTTAATGTTGGCAAAACAATGTCGGCAGATGAAAACTTATTTCCGTACATAACTCATCTCTGGCGGACGTTCTAACGGCCGCCTGGGATATTGGTGTGTCTGTGGGTCACGGAAGACCACAGAAACGAAAATACAATAAGAAAGTTGATGTATGATGTTTGTAAAGGTAAACTTTCTTGATTAATAGATTAGTCGATTCCATACAGGTAGAAACATTTACTTAATTTTATATATGTTTAGTAGTTGTATAAAGGAAAATAATACAATTAATCCTGGAAGCAATTTTAGATATGTCAATTCAAAACTCCACATAGCCATCAAAACTGCCTGGAGGATTGAAGGATTGAAAGATACTGAAAAATATCAGTGATCACACGCCCATGGTATGATATTTCAACAATCTAATATTCTTAAACCGTAGTATATTAATGGTCACAATATATTTTTTATGGTTAAATTTAATAGAACATTTTTATTCGATGGTTGAAAAATTGTATCTTTCAGCGTTTTGTCATCCTCTCACATGTGCTATATTTGGCCGTAGGGATAAAACTTGAAGCAATAAAATTTGTAGCTGATATCTCGTTGTCATCGATTCTTGCTTACTCGAACAATTTAATTTAGCCTCAGTCCATTTTGGCGAATTCAATGGATAAAAATATCTATTTGTATGTACCAATACAGCAAGCAGCATTTACAAGTTTCTAATGAAATTTTCGGTTTGCCTCGCATCTGGTTCTATAAAATTATAGAAGTTTGTAAAGAAAACTACATGATGTATGTTCAGAGTAATTAGTTTATCTAGAGATGCGAGATGCACTTTTATTTTAACTTATTTCGTACGCTTTTGTTTATTGCCGAATGTTTCTGCATGAGATGCCGTAAAAGAAACGAACTTTGACAGTTCATGAAAATAATATCGGTTAAAAACATAACTGTATCATAGGCGTACACAATGTTGTTGCAGAATTAATTTAATGTATACAGGATGGTAGAAACATTTTTACAAATAAAATTGGAAAAGAGGTTTGAAATTGAATTCATTTCAAATTAAGAAGAATAATTCTAGATTCAAAGAAAATGTGCCACGTGGAAGTTGGACTAATATAAAAATGTTTGAGTGGCTATAATATAAAGAAAGTTTACTATCTGGGTGATTACGACAGACCAACAGAAAAAATAATTTCATAAGATATGGATAAGGAAATGATTCTAGAAATATTGAACAAGTTATTTTACCAAACTCGGAAACAGATAATACTGGCGAAGGACTGCAAAGTTTACATTCTTCGAAAAGTAACTTTTAAAACAAGAGATGTCATTTGTCAACTCGTTTTTTAAGGGATCAGTTCCTCAAAAATGAGCGAATAAATGGGTAATTTAAAAACGGAATTTTAAAACAAGTTGTGAATGAATACAGTTTACTTTTTGTTGTTTTACATTGGGTCTGTGCCCATCGCGCTGGAGAAAACCAAAAATTTTATTAAAAAAAAAGACAAACAATCCTACGAATTGATGTAGGCATTAAAAAATCATCGGTAATTAAATGGCGCAATCCGGAATTAAAAATTGAAAAAACCTCTCAAATTCGCATAGAAAAACTCCTATAAGAGACAGAAAATATTTATTTAGCAAAAACCCTACGTCATTTCGTAACCAATTGGATAAGAAAGAGAACCAAACAAGAATTTTTGAAATCGGTGGAAAATTATCATTTTAATCGCGTCCACCGTTTGAAAAAACCTGTTTCAAGATACACGCAAATAAATAAATAATTGAATATGGAATGGATGATATTTATTCTTAACTATAATTCGTTGTACAGTAGTTCTAGAAATTCCTACATATTGGCTTAATTCTCGGCTGCTTATATTCGGGTTCTCAACCACAGCCGTCATAACCATCATCACATTCTCTTCGGTGAGAATAAGAGCTTGTCTTTTATGTTTCAAATAATTCACTGAAACACTACTATTAAATCTATCAGCTATAATTGAGGAGGTCCAGTACAGTGGCCTGAAAGGTCGCCAGACTTGACCCTTTGCGATTTCTTCTTATGGGGATATGTTAAAGACAAAGTTTATTCGGAACCAGTTACTACAAAGGAAAATATGAAGATGAGGATAAGGGAAACTTTTGCCACCATAACACCAGAAATGTTGTCAAAAGTACGAAATTCATTGAAAGAGCAAGCTCGTAAATGTATTCAGCAGAATGGACGACATTTTGAACACCTCATGAGCTGAAATAACGTATTAATTAAAATATAAAATTCAATCTATATGCAATTTTAGTTCGATTTTCATAATGGTCGTTAGTGTTTTTGATTAAAACAGTATTTTTGATTTTGTCGTTATTTACCTATCGAGAAGTATCATTGGATATGGTCCATATGGTACCATTGGAAATGTCATTGAATGGACCTTCAAATTATAATATCCTATACAGGGTGATCCATTTGAAAAAAATGGGTTTCGGCAATTTAAAGTTGGCGAAATTCGGTCCTTGTTTCGAAACGCCCTGTATTTTTTGAATGAATCCAAATGATGTGTATGTCTCTGTACATACCTTTGGTACTTGCATTCCCAGTTATTTTTATCAATTTTTGAAAATATAGGTTTTATGAAGATTTTTCTTCGCTCATGTTTTTTCATAAAATTTTATTAAATTGTAAATAACTTGACAACGTTGCATCTGATCCTCAAAAACAGAAGAGGTATGTAAAGTCCACATTACAGATATTCTAAAAATGAAAAAATATATAGGGTGATCCATTTAAAAAAAGACCGAATGTTTTGCTCCGGATTTATGTTTCCCCCTGTATACTCGAAAATAATTTTAAGAAGTAGCACATCGAGCCTCCAATAACAAACAATAAGATTTTTTTCTCGATCTTTATCAGCCTAGCAGCTATAGTCCGAGCGAGGATAGGTGGGCCACCCTGTAGATACGTAAGTCAATAAAAATGGTTTTGTTGTTTGAGTCAAATTATTTTCCAGGCATAGAAACAATACTAAATATCAGTTGTTCATGAAATTTGATTTGGTTGCAAACGAAATAACAGGACATTACTGCACATGTCGGTCGGATGCCAGGGTGGTGGGAATGTGATGTCATGTGGCAAGTACTATTTGGTACCTCAGCTACAGTAGGCTAAATTATTATTACAGGCACATCAAGTAGTCATGTACATAAGTAGACTTACTTTTCATAGGGCCTTGTATTTTAAAAATATAAGGTTTTTCACATATTATGGCTTAAGGATATTAACGTTATAAGTTGAAAACATATGGTTCTTTATGGTTTCTATTGAAAGAATGAAGTGAATAACTTTGTAATGGAATATTTTAAGTATTTTTCTAATGACAACGATATACTGAAATACTGTATTTGTATAATAATAGTATTGCTTTTCCAAATTGTCAACACTACTCAGACAAATCTCGAAGTTAAAATAGAAAAAATCTCAATTCTGATAAGTGAAGCAAACAAAACGACGAAATATGATTTTTTTGGTACGTTTGTGATGACCCCGGTGAACTAAATACTGATTTGGATCATAATAGTGTTGCGTTACCAAAGTCATGACATATTTTAGACAAATCACGAGAACAAACCAAAAATAGTCTCAATTTGTGATAAATTACTTTTATGTTCTATTTTTGTAACTACTTTTAAAATCACCCTGTTACTCCGAAACTAATTATAGGATTTGATTATGGTCCATTTAAAGTGTTACCGATAGGTCATGATCTACAACAAACTAGAGTTTCATTAAATTCCGCAATCAACCAAAATGCTATGTATTCCGTGCAGGGTCCTTTGGGTACAAGAATAGGCGACATTTAGATATTATTCCATGTAAAGTAATAGTATATTATATTATTGTTTATTATATTCTTTTTATTTAGTTTATTTAATATCAATTTACATTGTTTCATCTGAAATTTAGACTTTTCTCATTTTGCCTTTTGTCGAGAAAACTGGCATAATATTAATCAATGTCATTCCTTTAAATAATTTCTTCATAAAAAAAGTTCTCTTATATCTTATATTTCTTTTTTAATTCTAAACGCAATTTTATTGGCCCAGTATATTTTTTTCCAGTCCTCGCGAATATGCATTGAAGTGTTTCGTAATCTTTTTTCAAACTATTTGTAATTAATTCTGTATAAAGTTATTTGGTGAAATATTCGCCGAGCGACGTGGTTGCCCATCTGTCTCGCATTCGGTTGTTCGTGGGTTTGATCTCCACGGCCTGCTGACCTGATATGAGATTTTTAGGGACTGTCTCATAAGGAATAGGCAAATGCTGGGTCAGTAACATCCCCGCAGATATCTATCACTATTCCTTCCACCCCTATCCTCTCAGACTTCCCCGATCCTTCCTGTAGGGCTGTAGAGGCTCGAAAAGCCGATAGCGTCCCGCTTCTCCCGTGGATAATGAAATACTTTATCTTTACTGGAAATATTCAATACATCAGCTGCTAGCCTCCACAAAATTTAAATCGTACAACGACATAATTGCCTTCCCTATTTTATATAACTCTCTACCCATTTTCATAAATATTGGCGTTATTAATGACAAAATATGTAACGAGATTCAACATTCCGATTCTTATAAATATTTGTCTCGTATGTTTCACATCATAGAGAGTGTTGGAGGTTGAATCCTTTTATTGGGATCCAAATCTTATCTATCAATATTTTTATCTGGTATTTTAAAGGCTTAGTTTTTTGCACGTATTGCTACATATTTTATATTGAATTGCAAATACCAGTGGCGGTGAAATATGTTGAATGTTCAAAAATTTATTAATTTATTTCCGCAAAAACAAAAAAGACGCTGCTAATTTTAAAGTAAAAATCTAGATAATGCGTTAAAAGAGTAAATCTTGTTTTGAAGAAGACAAAACGCAACACAATTTGTCTTTAAAATATAATAAGTTTCTGGCCGTTATATTAAACAAACGAATCTTATTTTGGGATTCGTATTTCATGTTCCAGTTCTGGTTTTAGATGTTTGAGTACATTACGATACCAAAACGTTACACAAATAAATTCTGATGCTTTTCCTTTTCTCTTGCAAACTCGAGTTTATTTCTCACCGACTCGAGGTACCTTGAGATTGAGAAATTTTAATATTGTTTCGTGTTTATTCAAGACTGATTTATTAGTTTGTGGCCTTTGCTGGCAAATTGAATTTTTGCTGATGCCAATGCGTGACGTACAGCAGAAAAGGGATCTCGGTTTGAAATATAAATTTGATTTCGTTTAGCTAAATAACGAGTCAATTGTTTATTTCAGTTTGGTAACAAATAGGATTAAATAAAAGAGGTCATATTCTAGAACAATTTTAGAAGGAAACTCTTGGTGAAAACTGAATTCACCAGTATGATCTAAAATATTACATTAAATAAACAAAAACGTGAATAGAGAAAAGCGAAAAAATAAATTCATAGTTTTAAAATCGGTTTCAAGCCACTGTTATTTTGGATTATGGCTAAATTTTTCAGCAAATTCTGATTTCAACTTTATTTTTGAGAAATAGTTTCATAGATAATAAAATTGTGTTAAAATGTGAAAAGTTTTACATTAGTTTTTTGGGCGTTGCAGTTGGATGGCGTCGGCCGTATGTTATAGCTCAGTTACAAAATATTTAAAACCAGGGTCCGTGGATTTGATTAGAATTCCACTGGTAAATTCATAGCAGAATCGTTAATTAAAAAGATTACCAAAAGAACAGGAAATATTTAGGGCGCCACCTGGTTTGTTTGATTAAAACCAAGAAAATGTACTAGGAATTTATCAGCTGAAAGTTAGAAATAAATTAAAATCAACATAGTCAAAGTATCCAGTTCGTCGTTATAGTTCGTGTAATACATATAGTAGCCCCAACTTAACAGCTTTAAAGCGGCGCGACGCCTTTGTTGCTACCAAATAGACTTCTAACGTAGCGGCATCCTTTGAGACTGCCGCTAGTTGCCGAGGACGCAAAGACCAGTTAAACTATGATTTGGTCGGCTGGCCGAGCGATTAGTCGCTTCGATTACATCTTAGTGAATGCATGTTTCTATTTTATCAACTCGAGAAATATTCTGTGGCTCCCGTGCTATATATTAAAGTAGAACACTCGACATCGACTTTAAAGAAATTTTCAGATGGCTGGACTATAGCGATTACTTAAACTATACTTGGAAACATTCATCCTACAAAGATCGAACCACGTCGATATAAATTACTATAGCTATACAACTGGTAACACACCCTTTGCCATATTATTTTAAATAATATAATAGTGTCACGCATCCCAAATATAGTTAAAATATTTACGAAAAGTCAAAATCTTCTTAGAACAGTTTATTTATCAAAACTATTTTAATACAAGTTTATTTATATAATTAAAATCAAAAACCCAAACATCTAACCAAACCAGGTCGCGCCGCTAAATTTCGCTGATGTGCAGAATCACGAAAGTCAAGGTTGGGTGGCTCAAGCACGAGTCTAAGCTAGACAGAAAAGTAGAGCGATTTAACCAAAATAATGATTCTGCACATTCAGCTATCTTTGGTTTTAAAAACGTTCCAAGGAAAAAGAGTCGGTTAGTCGGTAGTCGGTTAGTCGGGTAGTCGGTAAGTCGGTCTTTGACTACGAAGGGGGTCACCGAAAAGGTGACCGCCAGAAGAAAATTCGGCGAGAATAAAGAAATTCACGTTTAAATTAATTAAATACATAAAGTAAGAAGTAATAGTCCGCGAGTTACGGTCCTGGTTTGGGAAGAAGTGTGAGGGTGAGTGTATTTCACAGGTGACAGCCAAAACGGTTGAATTCTTAAGGCATTTTTTCTCATAATTTTTGTAATTTTGGAGTTCTAATTAACAGTATTGGTAATTCAATTTATTTAATTGTAATAATTATTTATATTAACAACTTATTTTTGTTTCAGGTATGTAAAAATAGCAAATAAGATTTTATAAATAAGTAAGTACAAGTGCATCATTTTGTTACTACTATTTCATAAAGTGATTAATTTTTTTCAAGATAAAACTTATTGACATTATTAACAAAGCAAAGAATGTATCGTATAAGCAATTAAAATAAGTAAGAGTAAATAAAGATAAATAGTACCTAAGTAAAAAGTACGTCAACATTCGATATTATCCTTATTATTACTCTCTTTCGGGATTACAGTGGAGTGTATGTAATTATACTATATTATAACAGGCTGAGGAATCCCTTATTATAACAATTAATATGGTTTCTCGGCCGTGTTGTATATACTATTTTTTGTCACTGTCAACTGTCAACTGTCAAACAAATAAAACAATTTTTATATAGTTTTATATATGCGGTCTAGAAAGGTGTATTTTTGTTTGTTACTTCAATTTTATTTTCATTTTTGTCGACGTATTTAATCATTTTGTAGTTAAAATTTTGTTTGTGTACTTATTTGGTCATAGGTTTTAATTTAGAATTAACCCGAAACATTAAGCTTATTTCGCCTATTTTTTAAGCTTTATTTTACGAAAAGTAAACAAAGTAAATCAAATCAAGTTTCATTAAATTAAATTTTAAATAACTGAAACTAAACTATAATCAAATGTAAACAAACAATACATTTAATCTTAATCAAACAATGCTCGATTTTGCTATTCGATTTTTAATATTGTAATAAAATTGAGGCTGATTATTTCGCACTACAAAGGTTTATTTTGTTTGTTATTCTATAAAAAAAAATGTCGGTAAAAATATAAGGAAGTTGGTCTAAGAGGTGAAGAGATTCACATTTATAGTTCATGCTCTTAACTACAAACTACCTGGATTGAATAGGTCCGTAGGATGACATATGGATGGTGTCACTATTGACAAATTCATATGATTTTTAGTAAGTACTAATCTTAAAATTATAGGTGTCAAAAATGCACTACAATCTGACGTTTAGTTCACAAGTTAAAGTGGTTTTAGTGACTACTTTCGTAATTTTCAAAACTGTAACAAATATTATACACGGTACGCTTCTGCTCTGTCATAAATGGGTGATTGTCATGAAATGGGGGTTTTTGAGATTTGCTGGTGAACAAACAAAAAAGTGCTGAAAAAAAATTTTCTCATGTGTTTTCAACATTATTTTGAAGTACTTTCTGTATATTTCCACATAAATACACACGAGGAATAGACAGTGAGAAGTTTATATAGAAATTATATGGCTTCGGAGGCGACACAAAATCAATGGAATTCTATTTCATAATGTAAGCGGAGTCCCGCGTTGTTTATTAATCCAATAACATTTATACTTGTTTTTTATGATGAAAATAATATTCTAAATCTTAATAGGCGAGAATTTTTATATTTTGATGGGAGGAAAATAAAAAAAAAGGTAATTATTTTAATCTACAAAATGAAGACCCTGGAGGTTTATCTGAGCCATTGGGGTGACGCAGGGTGGGCTATCATCTGATTCCCTGATGATCAGTTTCGGAACACTGCTGCTATCGTTCGAGACCCTAGGCGCGCGGCAATAATGCACTGTTTTTCCGTAAACGTAGTGCCGTGACGTAAAAGCGGAAAATGGACAGGTTACGGAGGCGACAAAAACCCCCATTTCATGACAATCACCCAAATAACTCCAGACAACTAAATTGCCATAAAGTAATGTACGATGATTTATGGTAATTTATATAATGGTCTGCGCAATTACTGATTGGTTTCCACGCAAACGATCGGCTCTACTCAATCTGGTCTACTGTATAGTATATTGTTATGGTTTAAACGAATTAAAAAAATATGTAAAAGGGGGTTTGAAAATAAAGAATATTAAAAAGTATAAAATTTTTAGAATTTTCATTATTTAACAAATGGCGCAACAACGTGGGGCTAAAATTGAGTTAACCCAAAAGATGGAGGAAACAAGTAGAGAAGATCGATTAATGGAATTTTTGATCAATATGAGGGAAGATATGAATAGAAAATTAGATGAAAATCGGGAAAAAAGTCAAAGAATGAACAGGAAATTAGACAAGAGTCTAGAACAAATAGAAAAGATTAAAAAGGAACAAGAAAAGCAGAAAGATCAAATCAAAAATATACAAGAAAACATAAAAGGACAAGAGAAAAATGTAAGAAAATGGTGTTAGAATCAGCTTAGAGAATGAATTGGAAGAGAAGATATGTCAAGTAGGGGATAAAATGGATGAAAATTTAAAAAGTCACATACAAGAAGAAGTAGCGGAGAAATTGGTAGATTTTCAAAAAAGAATAGAAGAAGTGAAATTGCACACAAAAGCTAATGAGGAAGGTTTAGAAGGATTTAAGGTAAAGGTCGATATGTGAAATTATGGAGGAGAAAAATAGGATATGTCAGAGGAATGTGGAGGTTATGGACAGATATGTAAACAAGAAAATTTATCTAAGGGGGATAGGCAAACCATTTTCACAGGGATAAATAATTTACATGACATGGGTATTAAATTTGATGGGAAATTAAATACAAATAAAATTAAAATAAACTTTCATAAATGGAAAATAAATTAACAATAATTAAAATATTTCGGAGGAAAACAGATTGAGAGATAATTCTTAGGATAAAAAAAATATATTTTCACTAATATAATTAATTATAACGTGAAAATAATTTGGGGGAAATTGTTATGGTCTAAAAAAGAAATTGTTATGGTTTAAAAAAAGAGACAAAATTATGGCAAGTGGATTTTAAACGAATTAAAAAAATATGTAAAAGGGGGTTTAAGAAAAAAATTGAAAGATGGTTATTATGTTTGTTTTTGGTTTGTTTGATGTTGATTAGATTTTGAAATGTGAGAAATTAATTGAAAATAAGGAATATTAAAAAGTATAAAATTTTTAGAATTTTCATTATTTACCCCTTATTCGTTATTATATCATGTACTGTATTGAACTAACCTTATATATATAGGGTGCGCTAATTATTTCCACTCGATCTCTAGCACCGAAACTAAAAGAGATATCAATAAGATTTTTTTATGGGTAGACAGTGTCACTCAGACTACAATTTTAAAATATTTTGATGTATACAGGGTGGCTAATTTTTGTGGAATGAAAATTAATTTGTTTTTTTAGATTTAATGAAAAAACAGCACTTCAGAAATATCAGCACAAAAACCACATTTTTTAAAAAATTCCTCAAAAAAGCTACTATGATGTAAATGAAACATGCAGCTATCACAATAATCACACAACATCTTCACCTGTTGCACAGGGTGTTTGCCGATGGCCTGCCAATAGTCTAGTTTTGAAATGGCAATAACTTGATTTTTTCAAATAGGACACCATGTATATTTTTCTTCAGTTAGAAGCTCTCCCTAATACGCATTAAAAAAATATAGGGTTTTGCAAATCTAACTTTACTATTTACTTTAATAATTGACGTTAAGTGACAAACAACATATTTTACACAATTTTTAATAAGTACAAAATTTTACAAAGTTTAATCGTAAGAAAACTACAATAGTGAAAGTTAAAATTTATAGTAGGTGTTCAAAATGTCTTCCATTTTCATTTATACATTTTCTTGTCCTTTTTTTCATTGATTTACGCACATCTCTTAGCATTGCAGGGGTCACCTGTCTAAATGCTTCAGTAATTCTTTCTTTCATATTTTCTTTTGTGGTAACCTCTTCTTTGTAAACAATATTTTTAATAAAACCCCACAAGAAAAAATCGCAAGGTGTAAGGCAAGGCGATCTAGTAGGCCAATTTATAGGTCCTCCCCTTCCTATCCAACGATCCTGAAATTCCCTATTTAACCAATTGCGAACATCTAATAGGTAATGTGGTGTGGCACCATCTAATTGAAACCACATTCCGTTGCGATAATTTTGAGGCACATTTTGCAATAAGTTGCGAAAATCATGTTCTAAAAAATCTAAAAATATAGCTCCATTTACAGTCCCATCAAAGAAATAGGGACCAATTACATAATCACCTATTATTCCCGCCCACACATTCAAAGACCATCGATACTGTGATGTGGTTCTAAATAAATGTTCATTGTGGTCCGAATAATAATGTAAGTTGTGTCTATTTACACAACCGTTCTTATGAAACGTGGCTTCGTCTGAGAATAAAACTTTGTTTAAAAAGTTACGCTCTGTATTTATCTTGTTTATTAACCATCTACAGTATTCCACTCTACGCGCGAAATAACGTGGTAACAATTCTTGGTGAAGCTGGATATCATAGGGGTGATATTTATTCTTTTTATTATGCGTCTAATTGTAGTATTGGAAATATCTAACTCATTGCTTAATTGCCTTGTGCTTATATTGGGATCTTCAACTATACTGATCATTACCTTATATTCGTTGTCAATAGTAACAGCTGTAGTTTCACGTGAATGTTTTTCATACTTGACGGTTCCTGTTCTATCAAATATATTCTTTAAATTCTCAAAAGTATCCTTTTGTGGATGACGTCTTTCTGGGTATCTTTGACGATAGACCCTACTAGCAAGAAACGCATTTTTTTGACATTCACCCAATATCCATATCATAACAATATTTTCTTGAACACTATAATTCTTATTAAAATCTATTTTTTATACACAATACCGATTAAATATAGTAGACGTAATACAATACAAAATTTTATGTTAACAATTAATGCCATAACAAAATATACCTACTGTCATTTTCATAGGTAACTTGATTTCTTATTAAAAATTGTTTAAAACATGTTGTTTGTCACTTACCGTCAATTATTAAAGTAAATAGTAAAGTTAGATGTGCAAAAGCCTATATTTTTTTAATGCGTATTACGGAGAGCTTCTAACTGAAGAAAAATATACAGGGTGTCCTATTTGAAAAAATTAAGTTATTGCCATTTGAAAACTAGACTATTGGCACGCCATCGGCAAACACCCTGTGCAACAGGTGAAGATGTTGTGTGATTATTGTGATAGGTGCATGTTTCATTTACATCATAGTAGCTTTTTTGAGGAATTTTTTAAAAAATGTGGTTTTTGTGCTAATATTTCTGAAGTGCTGTTTTTTCAATAAATCTGCTTAAAATAGGAATAACTTGTCAACGCCGCGTCGGATTTTCAAATACGAAAAACTACCGTAAGTTTAATATTAAGTAGAATCAGAAGACATAATCGTATACAGGGTGTTCAATTAAAAAAAACCAAATTAATTTTCATTCCACAAAAATTGGCCACCCTGTATACATCAAAATATTTTAAAATTGTAGTCCGAGTGACACTGTCTACCCCTACAAAAAATTTTGTTGATATCTCTTTTAGTTTCGGTGCTAGAGATCGAGTGGAAATAATTGGCGCACCCTGTATAGAGCTAAAGGTATAAATATTCAACTGAGATTGGAAAAAGTATAAATGTCTTTGAATTGAAATTTAAATCCTTATCTAATTCTAACTTAATAACCACAAACCGTCGGAGATATACGTTATTAGCTGGTTAATTAAACTATAAACAAAGACAGCTGCCATCGAGTTGATGAACTACATAATGGCAGACACGAACGTTCTAATTTAAAATTTTTTTCACTAAAATAATTCTTGTACGCCGTCAACATGCCAGCCGGTATGAGTGGTTTATAATTAAATTAAAGGCACCGGAAACTCACTAAGCGGAACTGCCTTCGTAAATACGTTAAATGCACAAAACAAATTATACCTTCGATGTAGTGAACGTATCGTGTGTCGCACTTTACGGGATGGTTCAATTTTAAACTAGGTCAACAAAGCCTGAGTAAAAGTTAAGCGGGATTTTTTTTTTGATTAAAAAATAACACGCGTAATTAAGAAAATTAATTTTGACTTGTTTACTGAATTAATATTTTTCGAGTGGAATATGCCAATTTATTTAATACCATTATTTTCCAACCATCCAAACTGGCGGGTATTTTTAAAATTATGTCAATTTTTTCTTTTGAACTCAGTGACAGCTAATCTCTAATCTGAGACCACATTCATTATCCAAGTAGCATTTTTCGTGGACAGAACGTGGCGGCCACGACATTAGAACCTTTAAAGTGTATTGCCAAAATCTTTGCCACGTTATAGAAACGATTTTATTACGTGACGGTGACTGAAATGGGGAATACTTTCTTGGTGGCAGCTACGTTCCAAGCCACGTTGTGGTTACCTGGCGAAAACGTGGTGGTGTGGTGGTTGACACTAAACACGAAACTTTGTTCGCTGTTCTTGACTTTTTGTAACTCGTTCTCTGTCCTGCATATTATTTCTTACATTTTCCTTGCTTTTTCTCTAGCTTGATACAACTGGTAGCCGAGGGTGGTCCGCAAAGTTTCCGACCTAACAAAGATACAAGACATTTTTTCTGATTTTTTTTTTTATTTTTCAACATAGTCTCATTGTAACTCTACACACTTCTCCCAGCGATGTTCCCATCTCTGTAACCCGTCCAAATAGTAATCAGCATTTTTCTCTGCAAAATAATTGTTCATGAAGGTGATTGCCTCTTCATTTGACGAAAATTTTTGTCCTCCGAGCGCAATTTTTAGATGAGGGAACAAAACGAAGTCGCTTGGAGCTAGATCTGGTGAGTAAGGCAGATGGTCAAGCAGTTCAAACCGTAATTCGTGGATTTTCGCCATGGCAACCGCTGAGGTGTGAGAAGATGCGTAGTCTTGGTGAAACAGGATTTTCTTTTTCTGCAAATATGGCCGTTTTTCCGCAAGTTCTGCCTTCAGCTTGTCAAGTAATGATGCATGGTATGCTCCTGTAATGGTTTTTCCTTTTTGAAGATAATCGATTAAAATAACTCCATGACTATCCCAAAAAACAGTCGCCATCAATTTCATAGCCGAAAAAACAGTTTTTGCTTTTTTGGAGCCCGATCCCCCTTTGCAGTCCGCTGTTTGGACTGTATTTTTGTTTCGGGCGTATAATCATGTATCCAAGTTTCATCTACAGTAATTAATCGGCGCCTAAACTGCCTCAAAAGTGTGTTGGAAATGTTAAATCGAACAAAAATAAAATTAAGTTATTCTTACTGTGTAGGGGTAGATTTAGTGATTATTACGTAATAGCCATCCAATCGAAGTTGCGATATCAGTTTCTGCCACTAGCCCAAGTAGCATTTTTCGTGGCCGGAACGTGGCGGCCACGAAAAATGCTACTTGGGTATATAATATTATATAATAAATCTCTTTCTATATTAAAAGGTTTTTAATTTTTATCGTTTCGACTTTCGGTCATTTTCAAAAAATTAACAATAACAAAAAATAATAATTTACTGTAGACACAGGTCACTGGACAAAACCTGTTGCCAATATATTTGTTGTGACGTTTCTGGGCACGATCGTTAAAGGGATTTGTTGTTTTTTTCCATCATATAAGAAGTTTTCACTTTTGATAGCTTTTGTCAATGAATTTTTTTTTGTAAGATATTCAATCAAATTTTTACAATATCGATGCCGCTTTTATGATTTTGTGTTTAAAATTATTAGGTCCTTTTAATAATCTAAAATCTAAAATATGTTGAGAGCAGCTTTTGACATCTTAAATTTCAAAATCTATTTATTTGTCCCATGCTGTATGTTTCTATAGTAAATTTTTGTTTTTTGTCTCAAACTCAAAACGTCAAAAATTAAAAACGTTTTAATAGAAAAAGTGGTTTTATTATCCATATACGCCAAACCGACACCTGGCGGCCAGTGCCAACAACAATTGTCCGAGTCAGTGACGTTTACTTTCTTTAATTATTTGTTTAAAATAATTATATACTTACCTCGATTGTCGGCTTGTAAATTTTTGTTTTCGTTTTAGTGCTTAGTGTAGTATGGGTTTCGCAAAAAACAGTCCCTTTGATCTTAGACGATCCGTCAATTTTCAACTCGTGCACGTCGGAAACATGATTGTTTTCGACGAGTTCTTTGTCTTTAGTAAGGCTTTTATGTCGGAAAATTGTTAAATTGACTCGTTTAAGTAAACCAGTAAGGAATTTTAATTTATTAGATTCGACATCCTAAGACCGGTTTCTGTCTTTCGACTTCATCAGTTAGGCTTTTCGAATCCAATAAATAAAATTCCAAACTCGTACAAGTCAATAGCTATATCCGCTATAAGATAACATTTTTAGATGTGCTACCATCTATGGTAAGAAGAGAGTATTGACCATAGATGGTAGCACATCTAAAAATGACTCGTTTAAATTAGAATAATCAAAAAATGTTTTGGCCAAAGATGTTATACGTCTGAAAATTATGAACTTTAAGAAAAAAAGACAAGAGAAGAAATTACAAAGACAGATAAGTTAACAAATATAAACTTAGAAAAACATCGAACCGTAAAATAAAGGAAAAAATCGAAGAGAGGAAACATTTAATGAGACAGAATTAAGGAGGGCTCACCGTATTCCATACCCTTGCTCAACTTATCCGACCCTTTTGGAAGGTTAAGTGTCTCGGATATTTCTAAATATATGGTCCTAACCACTGAACTAGGCTTAAAATAGGTTTAGTTTTCTCGGAAGGGTTAAGAGTTCACTGCATCATTTATCCGGATATGTAAGTATCGAGTAAGTCTGATGCACGGTTTAGGAGCTTCGATTAAATTAAATAAAAATTAAACTAAGTGAGTTATCCATAATCCTCAAATGTGGCCAATGTTTTATTAATTAAAACTCATCTATGTCAGTACCACAAGTTTATTTATTTATATTATTTATTATAAAAATTGTTTAACTAGTAATAAGTAATAACAGAATTAAAATAGCTGCAAACAAAAACGTTCGTCTTTAATAATCATATTTTTTTTCTTTTTTTATATTAAAATGCCACATAATGAGTAAGATCAATGAGTAATTTTTGTCCAACTTAAATTAATACGTGAAGATTGGATAACTAAAGTCTACTCACTAGCGTACCTTAGGTTCAGTACAAAGAACGAATAACGGAAATCAAGTTCAAAAAAGTGAAAATATGCTATCTTCCTACAACCAAGCTGTTGCAGGACCATCAAATGCCAGTAAAAACAATAATGTTAGAACACAAATTAAAGCAACTACTGACCCGACTTTACAATTGATCTTAGAACAACTTAAGAAACAGGAGCAGTTATTCCAAAAATTTAATTAACGATTAACTCGTTTAGAGCATAGTGCCAAAGGAGCTATTCCAAAGCAGATGAATGGCTAATTTTAAAATAATGGAATGGAACGCTAATGGTCTCTTGCAACACCAACAAGAATTGCAAGTAATCCTAGATGTAAATAAACTAGATGTGTGTCTCATTTCTGAAACGCATTTTACTAATCAGTCACATATTAAATTTAAAAATTATAAAATTTATCATACTAACCATCCAGACAATACAGCGAGAGGTGGAAGTGCCATAATAATTAAGGATAATATCTTACATCATGAAGAAATAGAATATAAGACCAGAGAAATCCAGGCTACTGCAGTAAGTGTGAGCATTAGACACTCTCAGATTACTCTAGTTGCTACCTATTGCCCACCAAGATATTCTTTGAAGAAAAACCAATATATAGATTTCCTATCTAATCAGGGAAACACATTTATTATTGGCGGTGACTTTAACGCCAAAAATACCCACTGGGGATCTAGATTAACGACCACTAAAGGTAAAGAACTTTTAGAAGCAATGAAAGAATATAAGTGTGAAGCGTTATCCACTGGAAAGCCTACCTATTGGCCAACCGATCCCAACAAGATTCCAGACCTTATTGATTTCTTTATAATCAAAAACATATCGGTCAACTTTTTAGAAATAGAAGAAGGATGGGACATGAATTCTGATCATTCCCCTATCATCTTAACACTTAGTGAAAACATTATTAAAAAAGAAAATAACCCTACATTGACTAACAAATTAACAGATTGGAAAAGCTTCAAAATCATTCTTGAAGAAAAAATTAATCTATCTGTTCCTTTAAGAAATAAACAACAACTAGACGACGAAGTGAAATTGCTTAATGATAATATCCAACAAGCAGCTTGGGAAACTACACCTGCTATTAATAGAAGGACGGTAGGAAACAACTATCCTAGAGAAATAAGGGAACTAATCTCTGAAAAAAGAAAGCTTAGAAGAAAATGGCAGCAAACTAGAGCCCCACAAGATAAAACTATACTCAACAATGCTACCCAAAGACTCAAAAGAGAAATACAACAAATTAAAGAAGAATCGATTAGTATTTACCTAAGAGAATTGACAGACGACAGTAGTACTGATTATTCACTCTGGAAAGCTACTAAGAGATTGAAAAGACCCATAATGCAAATACCACCTGTCAGATTGGAAGATGGTAAATGGGCTAGAAATAATGAGCAAAAGGCAACAAGATTTGCAAATCATCTAGAAAAAATCTTTCAGCCTCATGAAGATCAAGATGAAGAACCTACTCTGGAAGATCAGCCACAGATTGGTCAAGAAATAGAATTTACCTCTCCCAAAGAAGTAATTACCGAAATAAAAGAAAATATCAATCCGAAAAAAGCTCCAGGTTTTGACTTAATTACTGGAGAAATTTTAAAACAATTACCCAAAAAAGCAATAATTAAAATAACTAACCTAATAAATGCTGCCTTCAGATTGAAATATGTACCCAGCCTTTGGAAAATTGCGGAAGTCATAATGATACCCAAGCCAGGGAAACCACCACATGAGGCATCGTCATACAGACCGATCTCATTACTGCCTGTTATGTCGAAACTATTTGAGAAACTCCTACTCAAAAGACTAAAACCACTTATCGAAGAAAGAGAAATTATCCCTGATCACCAATTTGGATTTAGAAATAAGCACTCTACGATCGACCAAGTTCATAGAATAACCAACATTATAGAGAAATCATTAGAAGAGAAAAACGTTTGTGCTACTATCTTTCTTGATGTAGCACAAGCGTTTGATAAGGTTTGGCATGAAGGCTTAATACATAAGCTCAAGCTTTTCCTTCCAAAACAATATACAGATATCCTCCATTCATATATATCGGAAAGATACTTTAGAATTAGGCAAGAAGAAGCCTATTCCGATCTTAAAGAAATTAAGGCTGGAGTACCACAAGGAAGTGTCCTAGGACCTGTCCTATACTTACTGTACACATGTGATATTCCAGAGTTAGAAAACAATACCATAGCCACCTTCGCCGACGACACTGCCATTCTAGCGGTAGGAAAGAGCAATGAAGAAGCAACCCACAAGCTGCAAACAGCCGTCCACCTTATCTATGACTGGACGAAGAGATGGAAAATTAAACTTAATGAAACTAAATCACTCCACATTAACTTTACAAACAAAAGGATAGATCATATTCCAGTCAGAATAAACAATAACCTGATTCCATATTCAAACACAGCAAAATACTTAGGTATTACATTAGATGCCAAACTCCGATGGAAAGTGCATGTTAAAAAGAAAAGAGAAGAACTTGGACTGAAATATAGAAAAATGTACTGGTTAATTGGAAGAAACTCCACTCTGTCTCTACATAATAAGCTTATGCTTTATAAGCAGATACTTAAGCCTGTATGGACCTATGGTATCCAACTATGGGGATGCACCAAAGCAAGCAACTTAGCAATCATCCAAAGATTTCAAAACAAAGCACTGAGGAACATAGTAAATGCCCCTTGGTACATTCGCAATAGTGACCTCCACAGGGATCTGGAAATGGACACTGTTGACCAGACCATCAAGAAATTAGCCAAGAGTCATGAAGAAAGACTTCATCATCATGTCAATGTCGAGGCTATCCAGCTCCTTGACAATACTGGGTTAGAAAGAAGACTTAAGAGGATCAAGCCCTTTGAGTTAGTTTAGTGTTTTTAGTGCAAAAGCAGAGCTTATATGTGCACGTTAAAGCTTAGTGCAATCCTTTCTACAGAACCTAAGGAACGCTGATGAGTATACCTTAGTTTTAAACTTCAAACTCTATTAGATTAAGTTAGAATTAAATTGCTCATTGGTCACTGATGACCAGATTGTAATATACTAAATGCCTTTATGGGTGTTTAATAATAAAAAAAAAAAAAAAAACTAGCGTACCTTAGGTTCTGATAATTTTTTTTTACACCATACTTAACGTGTATTCACTACTGCGCACTATGCTCTGCTTTTTTCTGTCACTTTCACTTACACTAACTCAAAGGGCTTCTTCCTCTTGAGTCTTCTTACTATATCACTGTTGTCCAGGAGCTGGATGGCCTCGACATTCACGTGTTCATGGAGTCGATATTCGTGACTTCTTGCAAATTTGTTAATTGTCTGGTAAACAGGGTCCATCTCCAAATCCCGGTGGAAGTCTTGCACATCCCCAAAACTGGATACCATATGTCTATAACCTGTTTCAGAATTTGTTTGTATAACAATATTAAGTTATATAATGACATGGTAGAATTTCTTCTAAGCAGCCAATACATTTTTCTGAATTTTATGTTGACTTCTTCACGTTTCTTTTTGACATGGACCTTCCAGCGTAGTCTTGTATCTAAAGTAATACCTAGATACTTTGCTGAATTAGCATAAGGGAACTGGGTATTATTTATTCTGACTGGTATATACTCATTGTTTTTGTTAGTATAACTAACTTGTATCGATTTATTTTCATTTAATTTGATTCTCCAACGATTGGTCCAATTATTAGTTCTATCTAATGATGTTTGCAGTTTTCTTGCAGCCTCTTCGTGGGTTTTCCCTACTGCCATAATATTGGTGTCATCTGCAAAGGTGGCAATTGTATTTTGCTCTAATTCAGGAATATCACTAGGTATAGGACTGGCCCTAATACACTTCCTTGTGGTTCTCCTGCCTTAATTTGTTTAATTTTAGAGTATGCTTCTTCCTGTTTAATCCTAAAGTATCTTTCTGATATATATGATGCTAATAATTCTGACAATTTTGGCAATAATCGAATCATTTTGTGTTTGAGTCCTTCATGCCAAACTCTATCGAAAGCTTGCGTTACATCAAGGAAGAGAGTACAGGTAACTTTTTTCTTCTAAGATTTTTTCGATAATTTTAGTTATTCTATGGACTGGCTCTATAGTTGAATGGTTTTCTCTAAATCCAAACTGGTGTGATGGAACTAGTTTCTTTTCTTCTATAATAGGTTTTAGTCGTTTTAGTAATATTTCTTGCAGATTTTGAATTAAAATTATCTAAATTTCAGATTGTGTTTTTAGGGGGAAATACATATAAACCCAACAAAAGTACAAAGTAGAATTTTACGAAACATCGAATCAGCATATAGCGAGAAACGTAGTTTTATTGTAGAGAAAATTATTGACCATTTCCAAAAACCATGTTAAAATATATCCGTAGAACCACAAAAAATTTTATAGTTCAAAATGTTGCTTTCTTCACTTTATGTTTGAATTAATTTTGGTAAGGCCGTACTGTACAATATGCATTTACATTACCAAGAGATATATACAGTCTGTGCGACATTCAGGATTAAATTGGAACAATGATAAATCGCGAGCAAATGAGCAACATATTAAATATACGTGTATGAGCGAGACGCTTATAGAGTAAAGCAAAGCATAGTTGTAAAACACGGTTAGAACTGACGAGAAATGTCAACATGTACGCACATATTCCAGAAATTGTAAAATAGAAATGTGAATGTGAGCTAAACAATAGGGAATTTATTTATCAAGCTTTGGTTCGGAATGGCATCAAATTTTAATAGTAAAAACTTTAAATACTCTGTCACTTTAATACAACAACGTTTCGGCTAAATTCGACTTTATTTATCAACATGCTTCTCTATTATTTCGATGCCTTTTTGATAAAATATCGGCGCATGAATATATCGGTCTAAAAATCACAATTCAGAAAAACTAAATTAAAAAATTGAATGTGATTTTAATTTAAAACGAAATTCAATTTTTGAATATACTACAATCGTTTTCATACAATAATGGAGGAAATTGTTGTTTACCGTATACACTTTTCACTCACTTATCTGACAAAGCTTCGGATATAAGCGATTTTTTAAATTATTTCCTCCAGTTTTCGAGAATTTGTACATTTTTCATTTAACACCCGCTTACTCCCGCCAGCAGATGTTCATCAATTTTCTTTGTAAGTATTTCAAAAACGTAAACTGCTCTTGGCGAAAACTCTCTGGGGTACACAAACCACATGAGAATTAATTAACCTCATCTAACTAACTTGACAGGTAAATATAAGAGTAGAAAGATTATAAATCGTTGCTACACCGAGAATATACTAAGTTTGATGCTATATAATTTATATTGTACTATCATAAGATGAGTATGAAACAGTTTTTAACGAATAAAATGTGAGGAATTTAAAATTTTTAATTTACTGTTCGTATATTATTTATAGAGTTCGTTGATAAATGCTCAAAACTCAAATTATTTCAATTGTGCATTGCGCTTTGCAAAAAACCTGCGACACTTAATAATAATAATAAATAGTTACAGTCTACAGGGTAGTGAAAATATTACACGCCAACAGATATTTTCACTAGTATTATTACAAGAGGTCAAATTATTTCCGAAAATTTTTTCGAGCTCATGAATGCTTTGAAAATTAACCAGATTCGAAGATGAGGGATAATTTTCTAAAAATATTCATGGGCGAGAAGAAATTTCCTGATTTAATTTAACCTCGAGCGTTATTCGGTACACCAAATTGTGTTTAAAATAAAATAAAATATATTTTGACTTTTTACAATGGCTTATTTTTTTTCTTCAAAGCCACTACTGAATCTAGTTATTCTGAAACTACTTATAATAACAGAAAATAAACATTCTCGCTCTTGAGATTGAAAGAAAATTCTGAAACAGTTGCCTCTTATGTATTTTATACGTATTTCATACTCACTCTAGAGACAGAATATTCATTCCGAAATTGTTTAAAAAATAAGGTTTGCCATGAATGTCAAATTAACTGTCAGTATTAGTTGACGTGTTCTTAATATTGGTTTGTAAAAAGTTTTAATTCATTAAAAAGGAGTAGAAAATCAAACGATTCAGATGTAGAATTTGAAAACACTCCTCCAGAAATAAAAAAAATATGCCGATAAATAACTCAAAATTTGCTACCGCGACCGCTAAAATCCAAGCTTGAATATAAAAATACTACATAATGTTGAGAGATTAAGGTTTCATTTTACTATATTCAATTCCTACTTTCTGTGGCCGTGGAGAAAGTACAGTCTGTTTCTCTGTTGGAATGAAAATCCGACACTCGTGTCGAATTCTCATTCCAATATACTATTCTTTGACAAGACACCATCAAAACAGAAAGTATTAGTTGACATGGTTATTCAGTTGCTATGGAAACTAAGTAAATCCTTAACCTAAAAAGTATGTTTTCCGAAGCTGTCAGTTTTTTTGATTTTTACTCATTGTAGTTACACGGAAATACAATTTTAAGACTTAGGATAGTATATTCTTTAACTTTACATATATATTTAGTGCTTTTTTTTCTGTGATTATGTCAAAAAATTCAACTATAATTCGCTAGAATGAAAAAATGTCCAATATAATACACGTGTTGCCATGGTGACCTGTCATTAAACCCATTTTGATTGGTTAGAAAGTACTGGTATGGAATTTTTGTAAGAAATATCATATGGGCATCTAATTTTTCCGAAAACAAACGAAAAACACGTTGCTAAGTAATATTTTAACAAGAAGCATGAGTGCTGGTGGCAACAAAAATCCGAGTCGAAGACGAGGATTTTTGCACCTGCAAGTTGTTCACCAACCCTCCTTTAGCCAGGTTACTGACTGCTTTCGACCGCAGAGAGTGGTTGGTTTGTTATTTTTATTTCTTTTGTATTTAATCCTGCCCTCTCTGTTGCTTCTTTAGTCCATTTCGAAAGTTCGTTTTTTCCCACTGGAGTGTTTTTGTACCATCCAGTTGATTGTTCTTTGTTCCATGATGGGTTTACTGTTAAGAATAATCTATCAGTTGTTGTCCTAGATGAACGTTTAACCATTAGAATTTTAAAAAGATGGACTGGACAAAAGGTAGGGTTCTTCGTGTTGGGACCAGTCATTTAATAACGGCCATTTTTTTTCTCCACCGTTTTATTGAAGAGAGGATTATATTCTCTTCCTAAAAAGTAGGATTTCTGAAAATCAGTTAGGTATTTTAAAAAATATGTAACTATAGACCAGTGCAGATAGCTTTGAAAATGGTAAAAAGTGAAATAAAATAATAGTATGATGAAATCCATAGGAAAAGGAAGAGAATATAACAAACATGAACGGAAAAATAATTTACAGGCGTTCTGGGGTCAAGAAGTGATAGGGGGGAGTTTTTAAGGGTAGAAAACTGTTCGATTTCCGGCAAAACTACAAGTCCTATGGAAAAAAGTTAAATAGCAAAGTTGTAGGTAATAAAAAGATCTACAACTTTTTTATTTACACTTTTTTTACATAACCTCAAAATTTATGTGAAAAATTCAAATAACCAATTTTTTAGATTTTATTTTTATCTGTTAAAAAAAATTTTTTTTCACGAAATTTGGTGAAAACTTACCTTTTTATGTCCCAAATACACTGTAATTTTTTTGTTTTAAAATATTTATTTTTTTAACCTTTTGACTTAAAAGCAGTCTAATTTTCAATCGAAAATTCTCACTTCAAAATATCTGCTTTTTGGTCGTTGAAATCTCTACTTTTTGATAGTGTAAAAAAAATATACATTACTATGGTAAATGTTCTCAAAAATTCCAAATAAGAAACGAAGAAAACTCCGAATTTATTTTTTTTAAATCATCATGTACAATTTTGAGCTATCTATTTAAATTTATACTTTAATTACTCTTTTGTTTATCAATGTAACACGGAATCTTACGTTTTTCGAGTAATTAAAGTATACATTTTAATAAATAGCTCTTCGTTTCTTATTTGCATTTTTTGCGAACATTTACCATAGTAATGTATATTTTTTTACACCATCAAAAAGTAGAGATTTAAACGAACAAAAAGCCTACCGACTTTTTTAAAAAAGCAGATATTTTGACGTGAGAATTGTCGATTGAAAATTAGACTGCTTTTTCGATATTTAGTCAAAATAAGGTTAAAAAAATAAATATTTTAAAACAAAAAAATTACAATGTGTTTGGGACATAAAATGATAAGTTTTCACCAAATTTAGTGAAAAAAAATTTTTTTTTGTAAAAGGTAAAAATAAAAAACCAAAAACTTGGTTATTTAAATTTTTCACATAAATTTTGAGGTTATGTGAAAAAAGTGTGAATACAAAAGTTGTAAATATTTTTATTACCTACAACTTTGATATTTAACTTTTTTCTACCCTTAAAAACTCCCCCCTTCCACTTCCCGACCCCAGAGCGCCAGTAAATTATTTTTCCTATCATTTTTGTCATATTATCTTCCTTTTCCAATGAGTTTCATCCTACTATTATTTTATTTGGTTTCAAAAATTATCTGCACTGTTCTACTACGTTATCTACCTGTTTTAATCCCAGAATTATCCACTTCCTCTATAAAATAATGAACTCTGCAATTGACTGCTTCTCCACCTCTCCAGGCAAGTTCTAGTGAAGCGATATGGTAAAATTTTCGCTGGAGACCCATAATAAAACCATTACGTAGTATACTTCCAATTTTAATGAAGCAGAGCTCGATTTTCTTTTATTCGCGCACATCTGCAAATTCCTTCGTTTCGCATTACGAGCTTCCCTACTAGACTTGAAGATAATATCTTTAAATGGATCATAAAATATTTTTCACTTCATAAAACACATCTCGGTGTTCCACATTGTCTTCACAACTAGTTATTTGTAATTTTCACCGTTTTCTTTCTTCATATTGCACGCCCAATCGTTCAGGATTAGGTTTAGTTGCTCTAAACTTGTAGTTTCCAAAAGCTCGTATTTCTTTACCTTGCAGAATTCCGTAAACTGTTTCCATAATGACGTATGGGTTTTAACGGTAAAGCGACTCATTTTCACTACATTTTTGATATTTTTTTGGGATTGATTTGCTTATTTTTCACTGATTTCCGTAGTGGAACATGAACCAAAACGAGACATTTTCAATTTTAAGTGAATGTTACGTCAAATTTTGACACCTAATAGCACACTTGTATAATCGACTAAAATAGCCGCTCATATTTCTTTATTTACCTAAATAGTCGATCATATTGCATATCATGTCACTAAATTTCATTGTTGGAGCCATGTGTGAATGAAATAATCAGTCATCTTTTTTTTATGTCACTTTTATACATATTTGTTAATGAATTAAAAAACTAAGGCAACAGGAAAAATTAAAATCAATTTTTCTCTAAAACGGTGCATCTTGTTGCCTCTAAACAAGAGTATCTTTTTTCGTTATTGGTGTTCCAATGTTGTTACAGAAACGCCGATAGATTGATTAGTCGATACAGTGGCGGTTCTAGAAATTAAGGGGGGGGGGGGCACATCCAATTTTTTTTAATGGTCTGACTCTATGCTTTTGCCAAATTGTTCAACATTTGTTAACCTATTGTGGATCTAAGATAGGTTTTTATATGTTTTAATCTACTGAAAGTGCGTTCAGTAGTTGTACTATTAGTGCCTATTAGTGGAGTGAAATTAGAATTTTATATGGATGTAAGAACTACGTCAATTTTTTTTAATTACATAACATATTTCCTCCACTTTTTAAAAAAATTCTTGGATTCTTTGGTTATTTATTGCCTCTTCAGTAAAAAAAAAATAATGTGCGCGAATTCTTTTTTTGAGGTTAGGATACATTTTTAAAAAACCCTACTATACGGATCGATACTCTATTTAATCACGGTCATTTTAAATTTTTTTTATTTTTCCACGACTCTTAGAGCCGAAGATATTTAAAAAATAGTGAAGCAATCCACTCAAAAAATACCAAAAATTCCGTTTTTGGCCCATATCTCGCGAAGCTCCAGCCCAAATTTATTGAAAACTGTTTACAAGCTACTCTTTATGTATATAAAATCGAAAAAATTAAAAAAATTTGACTTAGCTCTTACATCCATTTTCAGAATATTTTCGTCTAATTTCACTCCACTATATGGTGATAAATATTCGGTACAATTTAGCTAGATTCGGAAATGCATTTTCAAGATCATTTGAAATGATATATGGCAATATTTCTTCAGTTGTTACATTAATTTCATTATCTTTAAGTTCTCTAAATAATAAACTAAAAGCAATTACATCACTAGTTATAAAATCGAAGGGGGCGCTAAAAACGACATTTGGTAAAGGGCGGGGGGGCATATTGCCCCCCTTTGCCCCCCGTGGCGCCGCTAATGAGTCGATACTACTTTTTGGTACATACTCTACCTATGTTGGACAATAAACTCATTTTAGTATTTGTTAATCAATACTATTTACAAATACATTTACAAAAAAATAAAATTGCATAATTTAAAGGCAGAAGAACTGGCATCAAAGATGAACACTGTAACTGAAGAGCAATTTTAGCCTGCCATACAGAAAATATTAATACTGGACATGACATGATATTTTGAACATTATTTCCTATTTACGTGTGTTTAACATGGGTTGTATATTGAAAAATATTTGCTAAGTAGGTCTTCGGATGTTTGAAATGGATCGAAAACGACCGAGAGTGACAATTTTTGATATACATTGAAACCGTGAGGACACCAAATTAAAAAGTGGAAACAAACTGGTCGTCCCACTCAACGAAATTGCGTATTTATAAATTTATATGAGTTTTTTCTGACTAAGACGCCGTTTAATTATTTCCAGAATTGTGATTTTTTGCATATCGTCTCAAGTAGTGATTGCCATCTGCAGACATTCGATGAATTTGGCCATTCGCGAGATTTAGACTCTTCAGAAACTAAAAATATTCGTAAAGCAAAAATGAAGCAGGAATATTTTATCATTTCAATATAGAATCTGCTAATAACACAAAATTTTATGTAATATGTCTTTTCAACCTACTACTAAATAATTAATAAAGAGTTACTAACGATAAAGCCTAACATCAGTTTGTTCTCTTATTCGCGAATGAACCTATTTAACACAATAACTTCAGTAAAACAATTTGCTGCAAGGGGAAATAAAATATGAATTAATATTCACGACCGCTATTCCACAAATTTAGAAAAGCACCAAAAACTAAACTAATATAAGTGAAAGAGACTCGAAAGCAAACCGAGAATTTCACGGGAAAACTTAAAGTTGTTTCATTAAAAGTTTTCAACTTATTTCTGTAGGCGGAACCCCAGCTGAATATTCACTTTCTTATAGAGAAACTCAGACTGATATGTTAATAAAAAATACCGCAATTTATTACTAAAGCGTTATTAATGATTGAGTCACGATTTATTTAACTTTAAGTTAAATGTTTCCAATTTAGGTTAAAACAATACAAGATAGTTTAACGAATAGTGGCCAATATCGAAACTATTTATACCTATAAATTTGTTGCTAGGAAAATGCATAAAGCAGGGTTTTTAAGATTTTTTGCGTTTGCCGTAATGTGTTCAAAAAAAAAAACTTTAAAATAAAATACAAAACAAATTTTGTATGAGTAGGCAATGTTTTTTTACGATCACTATCCAAAGTAGCCTTTTGCACATTCAAATCTAACTGCCAAAGTTACTTTACTCCCGTTTTAAACAATTAATTTCCATGACAAATTAAGCTTTAAATCTGCACGTAAGTAGGCAACACAACTTACACAGAACACAGGTTTCGCTGAACAAGTTTGCCATGCCTGTGAAACATTGTAAAATTTGAATTCGGTAATACCGACACTCTGAGGCCGGGATATATCGATCATATGACTGTTCGTAAGCTGGCGATGATTCTACGTATGCTACCGACATAAGTGGCGCTGATTCCTGCGTATATGTTATTTATCGATACTCATTGACAGCTGGCACACCTACCACCATATGGCGACAAGTTGTAAAATGTTAGGTTAGGACCCCTGACACGTTGGCAACCCTGTTGACACGTGTTATCTGTCAACAAGTGGATATAAAACGGCAACCCGTAATGACGCGTGACTTTTATATTCCTTATGTAGATTCACATGTAAAAATGTTTTTGCTTTCCTTGCGTGTGTATCTATTTAACAATTTATTGTACTTTTAAAAATTAAAAATTATGGATGTAAATGAGAGTGACTCAAATACACGTCCAGAAATGGTTAATGCTACAAGAAAGATTATATTTAATCTGCTTCCAGGAAAATCGAAAAGTTAGTGTGAGTTTGATTATCGTGTGATCCTAGAAAAAAACTCGTGTGGAAAGCTATTTGCCGCTTACGATAAATTGCCGCGCTCCGCTGACGCGTCGCGCAGAAACTTTTTATCTCAAGCGGCAAAGTAGCACTTTCCGTTCTTAATACACAAAAAGCTATTAAGTTCCAGAAATAATTGATAATTTTATGGGGCTTGTTTTGAGCAGGTGTTATTATTCTTCAGTGAAATCCTATAGTTTACCAGTAGTTTTGGAGATTCGTTGTTATTTTTTAAATGTTTAATTTTAGAAGAATACAGAGACAATATGTTATTATAAATTTTGCACATATTTTAATTTGTAGATTTTCTCTTATTAATTCATTTTGCATTAATATAACTTTTTGTTTATTTTTATTACTATAATATATAAATTTATTGTGTGATGTCCTAAAGAACTGGCAGGATCGCCATGTGATGTCGTGGTTTAGGGCGCTGCTTAGTGGGAGTAAAGGAATGAAACTCCTAACAAAACGGACGTCTATTTTATGGTAGTACTTATTTGCAGGGATCCACCATTATGATAACTAATAATAATGAGTCGATCTAATAATACTCTATAAATGACTTCGTATTGAACTCTATAAGAATGTCAATATCGATATGATCTGAGGAAGGTTGACCTTAACCGCTTATATATACAAGTAAATCTAAACAATAAACGAACGAGGTAAGACATCAACCTTCCTATTTATACGTAATATAACAGCTATTTATATTGTATAAGTACATAAACAAGGGCTTTATTGAACGAATAATTTTATAGCCGAGCGAGCTTGCGAGAGAGGCTATAAAACGGTGAGTCCATAAAGCCTGTTTATGTACGCGTTATATACATGATTTTATGTTCGATTGCAATTAAAAAATAATAATAAATTGAAAAAATTAAAATTTGATACGATTTTGGCTGACAGCAGTTGCGATGACAAGTAGATGTTTATTTTTTAAACATGTCAAATGAGTTGTCTTGCAATTTGTCAGTGACGTTGGCAATTACTTTATTTTACTAGTAAAATAAAGTGAACTTTATTTTACAGTAAAATAAAGTGCTACTTTATTGACGCAAAACTGTTCTATAAACAGCGTTTTATTGGTCAATCGTACATAAATATGTATAATAACATGACCTTAAACTATTACTAACAATTATTTGAATGAATTCTAAACAAGCCAATTCAAGGAGCGTCTGTCTAGTTAGAGATCTCAATGACTATTGATATATTAGTTAGATTTGCCGTTATTAGACTTCCACTTCCTGTTGAGATGCGACCAATGGGTAGATATTAGAAATAAAATAAAAGCGATGTCATGCTATCCAATATTTTAAGTGGTGTGTGAATTTTGTACATTATTTACCTAAATAAATGAAGCTATAAATCCAACACCATCTGAGGTAAAGCAGGCGCTGACTCTCTGTTTAACTTTATAAATTTTCTACACACACACGTACTAGTGATTTCGAAATAAATCTACAAAAATTGAAGGGATAATCGAAAGTTATGGGAGGTAGTTTTTTGGGTAATAAAACTTTTTATTTCTATTATCTTGTATATAAAATTTGCAAAGAATCTTACTTAGATTGTTTTGCGTCGAATGATTGTTAAAAATCGGAAAAAACGGCAGATAGATTAGATTTATGACTGCTAAACTAAATGTCTTAAATTCCCAAGTAGCAATTTATAACCAGAATAAGCCTGAAAAGTATTAAAAAAGGAAAAAATGTTCATTTGACAGACATAAATAATTTGCTTGTCAAATGACAGCCATCTCATAAATTCAAAGGTGAAAATACAACGTTGCCAATTCAATTTCAGAAATCATGGATTTAGGTAAATATTTAATGGAACGTTGAGTAACACTGTTAAAATGGACACTTGTCAAAATGTGCTAAAAATATGTGTAATAGTTTTGGTTTTAATCATCTTTCTCTGAGTTAAATATTCATATGTCTATGCTAGACTTTAATATTGAAACTCGGTTTGTTAAATTTAATAAATTTTCGGGCAAATATCGTTTTGACGAAAAACATCGTGCCTTTTTTTAAATGAAAAATGTAAATGTTTCTTATCGTTATAAAAAATGCATGGTAGAATCAAAAAATTTTGTAGGTCCAAGCATTTGACATTAAGTTATAATGAAATAAATAAAGCACTCGGTACATAGCTACGAAAGTTGTTGAAAAAAAAAGAGAGTCTTCGAAACTTGAAAAATTTTAGGAGGACGTAATTTGTGTTGCTCCTAAAAAGAAAGAAATTGTTAAAAAATAGTATGTAAATAAATGTAAAATAAGTAATTGAATTAAGTTAGAAATATCACTAAGTATGTACCTCAAAGTATTATATCGTAAAAGTGAACATTAAAAGTGTTAAAAAATTAGAACCGGCATATGGAACATGGGACCAACTGAATAGGGCATTTGAATTGCCAAATCTTCAACCCGAGACCATGAAGGCTCTTCATGAAAATAGAAAATGGATAAATCCATTCTATTTTATATTGTTAAAGTTATAATATAAAGATAATATTATAACGAATCTAAAACTTTTGTTGTCCCATATTTTTGACGATTAATAATATTTATTATAAATTAATTTGTTTTCACAATAGAGTTGAGAAAAATAAAAATAACTGAAAGTGTTAAACGCGAAACCAGAAATACATACCTTAATTATTAGACATAACCATATCGTGCTTTCGACTATTTACAACTGTTTTCATGTTTTTCAAATGTTTCCACCTATTTTGAGTAATTGGAGGCTTATAGAACTTTTAACTACCATCTTTAACTGATTTGAATTTTTTAAACTTCTTTAGGTATTTTCTCAACGGTTTCGACTATTTACAACTGTTTTCATGTTTTTCAAATGTTTCTACCTATTTTGAGTAATTGGAAGCTTTTAAAACTTTTAAACCCCATTTTCAACTGATTTGTATTTTTTAAACTTCTTTAGGTATTTTCTAAACGGTTTCGACTATTTACAACTGTTTTCATGTTTTTCAAATGTTTCCACCTATTTCGAGTAATTGGAGGCTTTTAGAACTTTTAACTACCATTTTCAACTGATTTGTATTTTTTAAACTTCTTTAGGTATTTTCTCAACGGTTTCGACTATTTACAACTGTTTTCGTGTTTTTCAAATTTCAGCCGAATTGATCTTACAGCCGAATTAATCTCTACCTTGCGAGAATAATATCTCAAGACGTATTAGAGATGATTTTAAAAGATTGATGACTCTATACGAAATATTTATTTACTTTTAATTAAAGCTGTTTGTTTCTGTTAAAAGGGAATTTTTAAAGGGGATAAATCTAGAGAATAGGTACAATGTAAATATATTTAAAAATTCATCGAATTTCTGAAGCGCAATCAGGGATTTGTGAGGGGAACAATCAGGGATTTATAAATCCTTTTATTTATCATTACATTTTAACCATTATTATAGCTTTTTTTGCAAATATCAGATTTGTCTTCCAGAATTTCTTTCTCTGCCAAAAATTAGGTAAGATTTTAAATATCTGCCCATAATTTTTCTTATTTTGCTATTAATACCATACTGTAATGAAGTTATTTTTTTTAAGCATTCAATTTAAGATCAAATCAAAAATGTATTTAAAATTAAATAAAATATTCGATTTTTGGCTAGCTCACCGGGTACATTTTTAATTCTATAATGAAGCAACTACGGCCTAATCGGTCGTTGCGCGCGCTATACCTATGTAGAAATAGTAGGGAATACATCCGGAGAGTCTAAATGGTTACGATTTCACCGGTCAGAATTAAAACCTTAGAAAGCTTATGTCCGAATTTTTCCGCCGTAAAGTAAAAAACCGAGGTAAACATTGACAAGTTTTTCACCATATAAGTCCGTCGAAAGAATCATTTATTTTATACGCGATAAATTACTTTGATTTTAAATAACGAAATATATTCGAATTTTATTTGAATTACATTTTCGCGTTTTGTTAACAACTACCGAATCGTGATTAGAGATTAATTTATTTAATTTATTAAATTAATTTATATATTTAGATTCTTTCCGAATTAGACTTTTGAGATTTTGGTTTTAGAAATTAATTTAGAAAATCTTTTCAAATTAGTTATTTGAGTTTTTTAGTTTCACTTTAATTGTCCGCCCGTTCGGAAGCAAACGTTTGGTTTTTAATATTCATTTCTGCGTTATACTAAAAGCCGATTAACATTTCTTTTGGGAAATCACTTTTAAAATCCGCTAGTAAAGTCCGAATAGAACATTTCTTTTAAACTTTTGTTTTGGTTCGGGTTTTGAGGGTTGGGCTTTGAAATATTATATTTTGAATCTGTAGATATTAGTTTTCATAAGCAATATATGTGTCATCGTTATTTTTTTGGTTTATAGTCACGGAATGTTGTTTCTGAAATCAACAAGACTCCTGAAGATTCTGTATCTCCATCTGAAGCTACCTGTGCCGCTAACACGCCGTTTCTAAGGGTTGCGTCTCTCGTAAGGCATAATTTTCTTTGTGGCAAGAAAAAGCCTTAAAATACATAGTTTACAGTTTGCGATATTCGATTATGTATAGACTACGGCTGCATGCTTGTCTTACCCCTTCTTTTGTTCTGAATATTTATTTATTTTTTGTCTTCTCATGTATGGGGTTATGACTGCACTTCCTCATTCAATTCCCTATTCAATCAAATACCGTCTACAAATCTATTTTAAGATAATTGTAATTAGCCATCACTCCCTATAGTTGCTTCTTCTAGTTGTCTAAAGTTTAGTACACACCAGGCAACATGGTTAGCATGTTGCCGATAGATAAAGTTGCATCCACTGTATCTGAATACATGTTGTCAGTGGTGTTGTACGTCCACACCACAGTCAAGTTCTGAATTATAGACGTAAACACAGCAACTGGTCCTGGTGTTTGTGTTGCTTTATTTGTAAAAACTGCCAGCCCAAAAAACGAAAAAGACGATATCCCAGATCAATTTCCAATTTTCTTTCTTTCTCGTCTAAATTGTGTTTTTAGGGATTTAATTTTTCTGGCTATATCATATGTACTTGTTTGAAAGGGTATAGCCATTTTCGACACTTCGTCATATTTAATATTCCTGGTTTTATATACTTTCAGCAATGCCAGCACACCTTGCAACATTTCAATTAGTTTTATAACCTTATTTTTGGTCCAAGAATATTTGATTTCTTCATCGTCACTTGTCATTATCACATTTTTAAATAATAAAGTAAATAAGTCGGTAATTTAAAAGTAAAATGAAACCTCAACATACTGGGCGATGTTTCCATTGTCAAATGGGTAACAGGAATGCAAGCAACCAGCAACAAATTTCTTTAATGTATGCCGGCCATTGTTGATGAGAATCCATCAACATTTGGCTTGTTGATGGGATACATGTTGGCAACAACACCGTCAACATGTTGCCAACAATTTTGTTGCCTGGTGTGGACTAAGCGTTATAGCGAACATTAGATATTGTTTTCCTCTTTTGCTCCAAACGCTTCGTCTATCTTTTCTCTTTACCTTTTACCCCTAATTTTTGCATATAGATTTCCTGGTATACTACCTTCTCTAATTGTTCTTAACGTATTGTTATCTTCTTTCTTAAATATTGAAACTTTTATTCCTCTCTGCCAATCTTCTACAACTTGATCTTGTTTTATTGATAGATATATCGACACCTGATATGAATAACATTGTAACTATATTTTACTTAGTTTACAGGAGAGTACTTTGAAGATTTTTGGCTCATATTTTTTATTGTAACTTTTTATTTTTTTTACATATCAATACTTTTCCTCATCTTTCTACTAGTTTAAACTATTCGATTGTGAAACTAGCGGACATACAGTTTTACTCGCGTTCCTAAGACGTATACTTGAATATGTTCCTATGAAAATCATTGTAACTATACATATAATGTTATTTACATAATTGTTTGTACAAGTACATGGGTATCGATGAATGGTAAGTGATATGAAATGGAGCAAATACAATTGTTATTTGTCTATTATTTAATGAAAATAAATGAAATTTACATTTGTGGAATTTTACAAACTACAGAGACATTTTAATCAAACATTACACTCTTGGGAGTTCTCAAGAGAATTGAAGTAAACAAAACATGTTCTTACAAAAGGATATTGAACCAGTGCGTGAAATACTAATCTTCATCATCAACTTACAATGTTATTTTTCCAAACTAATGAAAAATTGTATAATTGTATAATTGTATCACAACTTACAATAAATTAATTTTGACTCAAACAATCATTTCGAGAAAAACATTGTATATTACTTTACAATGTTTCAATGAATAGAACTCAATCAATGATAAGAATTTGCGGTATCGTAACTTATGTTACCATGCTTAAACAACAAACTGAAGTAGAATTTGCAGTTACGATGATATTATTTTGTATTTTGCAATTGAGATACGATGAAAATTCTTGGACTCAAATAAAGATCGTTCTTTAGTGAAGCTGCTGAGTTATAGAAGGAAAAAATAGTAACTTGAGTTCCAACTGTATTCATATCAGGTATCGATATAGTGTTCAAGAATATTTCTCTCCCGATAAAATCACGAACGTGAAAGGCTCCTTAGTAAGAAATTTTTAAAATCTATTTTATATGTTTGAGCCAAATCCGTCCAATTTTCAAAAACATGTCATTTACAGTATCATTATTTTACGGATCGAACACAAAAATGATAGGGCATTCATATTTCATTCATCTTTTATTATTATTTCTCTTTTAATTTCGTTATCCGATTTTTGTATGATAGCGTGCGGAAAATAATAATCCTTCATTGTATCAGTCTGCAGAAGTCCCTTGCAAGAACTTTTTCTTTTTCACGGACCTTTCCCCAATTTTATTAAAACGGAGATTTTTACCTGTCCTGGTTTCTTTCAATATAGATTCGAGTACTGATGTAGGAAATGAGGGTCACAATGTGACTAAGTCAAGAAAGAAAAAAAATTCCAAACAGAATATTTTTTAACATTTTTTGGGGAATAAAATTTATTGACTGGGGATCAAGACTAACTACAATTGAGGCTACTGAATTAAGAATAGTTATTCTGGCAACAGAACGCAACAAATTAACCATATGACTAAAGGAAAGAGTACAGCCAGAAGAAGATGGCAACTGTCTAGTAATCCGGCAGACCAAACATTTTTAAACATTACACAACACTTGAAGAAATTGTCGAATCTTACATTAGTCGAGAAAATTTAACACAAAAATAACCCAAAATGTGGAATTTTGGAGCAGTAAGTCGGATTGAAATGGGGTTTTTTGCATTCGCTTCGTTAGCTAGTCTAGAAATTTTGTGCCACATTTTGATCATGAACTTTTTTGAAATTGCACTTTCCAAGTGTTGAAGCAAAAATTCATATCTTGCACAGGAAACATCCGAACCACACAAATTTCAGTACCAGAGGTGTTTTGGGTTGCTAACCTGAATATGATGTCCAAATGAGCCCCCGGTGTACTTGGAGGTCAGGACAATGTCAGGAACGTCATCACCTGGAGTTCCCTGTAAACTCATCAAAAATCGATCGAATCTCTTTACCCGGGGGTTTTTCGGGTCGCTAGTCCCAGTTCTGACATCAAAATCGTCATCCGAAGGACCTGGCGCACGCTATCTTACTAAACACATGGAGTTTTACTGAGATTACTTACTAAATCGATCGAAAAACCTCACACGGTTTTTCGGGTCGCTCGTCACAGATCTGACATTGACATCGTCCTCCGGAGGACCTGGTGCACCTGGCGCACCGACCTTGCTAAAAACGTCATCTCTAGCAGTTTTACTGACATTTTGTCGTCAAACTGTCTAACATTGCTTTAATGAATGCTAGTCAATATATTATTAGTAAAGCAAGTTCTCCATAATAGTGTTTCGATCGATTTGGTGATAATTTCAGTAAAACTCCAGGAGATGACGTTTCGATCGATGTTATAAGTAATTTCAGTAAAACTTCATGTGTTTAGCCAGGTCGCGTGCTGCAGGTCCTCTGGAGGACGATATCGATGTCAGATCTGCGACGAGCGATCCGAAAAACATCCGGGTGATGTGTTTCGATCGATTTGGTAAGTAATTTCAGTAAAACTCCTGGAGCTGACATTTTTAGCGTGATCGGGGGCACCAGGACCTCCGGAGGACGATGTCGATGTCAGATCTGAGACGAGAGACCTGAAAAACCCCCCGTGTGAGGTATTTAGATCGATTTGAAAAGTAATTTCAGTAAAACTCCGTGTTTAGCCAGGTAGCGTGCATCAAGTCCTCCGTAGGATGATTTCGATGTCAGAACTGGGACTAGCGACCCGAAAAACCCCCGGGTAAAGAGATTCGATCGATTTTTGATAAGTTTACAGGGAACGCCAGGTGATGACGTTCCTGACCTCCAGGTACACCGGGGGTTCATTTGGACATCATATTCAGCGACCCAAAATACTCCCAGGTACTGAAATTCGTATGGTTCGGATGTTTTCTGTGCAAGATATGAATTTTTTCTTCAACACTTGGAAAGAAGAATGCACATCTTGATGCAGAGGTGCCATTTCAAAAAAGTACATGATCAAAATATGGCACAAAATTTCTAGATGAGCTAACGAAGCGAATGCAAAAAACCCCCTCTCAATCCGACTTACTGCAGCATATTCCACATTTTTCTGCTATATTTTCTCGCCTACATATAAAACTTCGCTGCTAGTGATACAACTAGAAAATTAAGGGATCTATAATACCAAATCCATCCATTCGAAAATATTGTACACAGTTAGATAGGAACAGTAAACAAAACGCTGATTTATTTGCGGTTGTAAATATATTAATATCCACGTGCTAACATGTGAAATATTGATGCTGACTTAGCTTTTCAATTCAGTTTTTCGCCTAAACATGTTCCATACTGGTTGGAAATTATGCTGCCCTAAACAGAAAACCACAATCGAGATAAAATCATATAGACTTCATTATTGCCAATCATATGCAAAATATTAGAAATAAGTAACAAAATCCTTGAGCTTATCCATTGTATCAAAAACTAAAAAATTAATCCGTGTCAATTTTACAAATAATGAATTTACAAATACACACCGTAAATGGATGGATATACAATATGCTCTCAAAAAGAGCAATAAAAATCAGTGTAGATGATGTCAACATAAGAGGCCTGGTTGTAAAATGCTGTCCACGGGGAGGGGTGCTCTCACCACTACTGTGGAACATGGTCTTAGACAGGGGCATGAGAACCACATCAACTAGAGCAGTGGAGGTGATTCTTGGTCTAACCCCCCTTGACATATTTGTTAAGGAGCTTGTTGTGATGATCATGACACGGCTACTGGTATACAACCTGACGTAGGATCCGGTAAATCGAGGTGTGACTTGTGGCACGCGGTCCTTGGGGAGGTCCCACTGCTACAAGCCAACACGGATTCGATTGCACCAAGATATGCCTTTCACAGACCCTACAGGGTAATAATAAAAAACGTACAAGAGGCTACATTGGCAGAGGGTGCCTTGTTCACCCACACCGATGGGTCTAAAATAAATGAGGGACCAGGCTGTGGAATTTATTCCAGTTCCCTGAATCTTAATATAACATGTGCAATGTGTTCAAATGCTAGGGTAGCTCAAACAGATGTCACTGCTATTTCCATCGCCGCAAAAGAAACTACCAGAAGAAACATTACATCCTTACGGATAGCAGACAGGCACTACTAGTTCTGAGTAGACCACGCATTACAGCAGGTCTAGTACTAGAATATCACCAGCCCCTGACCGAATCTTGCACAAACAACGTGGTCACTGTAGCTTGGATCAAAGGCCATGGAAAATCAAAAGGCAACCGCATAGCTGACTCGTTAGCTAAGAAAGCAGCCTACCAGAAACTCCTGGGACGTGGCACTTTCATAGGCTTATCGACATCAGCTGTGGCGTACCTACTAAAGAAGCACTCCATTGAAACGTTTAAGGGTAATGGGACGACGAAATAGGCTGCAAGCTAGCCAAGGAACTTCTACAGTATCCGAAACCTTCAAAAGATACATGACTTTGAACAGACAGAACCTGCGCACAGCCACTGGTATCCTGACTGGCCACTGTCATCTACGAAAACACCTCCACAGGATGGGGTTATCTGACACTCCTCTATGTAGAGGATGTGAACAGGAGGACGAGACTGTCGAACACATTATTTGCGAAGGCCCGACATCTTCACAAATAAGATATTTTCTTTTCGGCGAGCAGAGGTTAACACAAGCCAACATGAGGGAGCTACCTTTAGGTGACGTCATCACCTACTTTAAACAAGTAGGCTGGCTGATAAGCTAGATGGCTCAACCTCTGAAGGATGCACAATGGTCCAAATATGGCCTACGTACTGTGGGGTAACCCATCCTTCAAGCTTTACAGATACAGGGAGATCCCAGCTCTTGATATTATTGATACCACTTATAAAAATAAAGCAAAATATCTTCGACTAATTGTGAATGCCAAGATGCGATGAAAAGAGCATGTCAAAAAAATACCAGCTGAATATAAAAAACAATTTGTTGGCTTCTGAGTAAAAACTCTTGGCTATTATCCATAATATCCTTGATCTCCCTTACGTTCAAAAAGATACAAGAGCAAATGAAGACACTTTAGACCACCATGCTAACCAAGTAGAAGCTCATTCAAAAACTAAAGAGAACTTCGCACTTTGTGCGGTATTTGAAAAGCTTTGTATAAGAGTTTATTACTCAATTAGATATAAGCTTAGGACATCACTGGAAAAACTATGTTATTACCATTTTTAGTTTTTAAGATTTAATAAAGAAATATTGAAGGTTTTGAAATCAGCAAAATACCACGGGGTATCTAAAAAAAAAATACGGATGATACTGACAAAATTTTATTTAAACATTTTTATTAAACAGTGAAAAATGCAGCAACCTAAATGTATTTGCTAGATAAAAACTAACGCAACAACTATCAATTATGTATTTCAGGGAATCTGAAACTGAAGAAGCACGCAAGATTCTAATCGAAAACCGATAACGATTAAGTTGATTGTTATTTATTTTCTTAATTTTGCTCCATCATCAGCGGGAACTTAAGGTATAAAGGGGCAGATTTTTTTGTATTGCATGTATTCAGTATTTCAATTTGTATTAGAGTTTGAGGTCACAACTTATATGAGTAACATTAAATTTTTATTTTAAATATTTTTTATGTTTTTCCTGGATCTTTGGCAATGGACGCTAGTCCTTCAGCTACACACAAAATGTAAGGAAGTCATTTTAAGTAATAAATTAACCAACAGATCATAAACAAATTCATCTGCAGTCGGGAGCAACAATTTAACACACGTAGGAAATTAGAATGCCTACTTTCATAAGATCATCCACCAATTCATTATTAGAAAAACTTTTACAGCCGAAAAATGTGTGATCTAGATCTGTATTTTAAATATTTGATTAACAGTTTTAAATATCCAATAAAATATTATACAGTCAACTCTGTACTATTACACGTGAGACTATACCGCACCCTTTTTTCGCTTACATTTTAGAATCCTAAATCGCGAAATATGTTTTCACAAAAATTCGAATATCGCCGACCCTTTTCCGATTCAATTAACTGCTAAAAGTTTATAGATAACGTCCGAAATTACTTCCAAATTGCAATTTAGCATTAAATGTTCAACTGAGTAACCACAATTTCCAATATCTTGTTATCGAAACCAAAATATCGGCCTCAAGACCATAATTGGTTTAAGAAATTGCTTCCCGCATTATTCAAGGCAACTGATTATCTGGATTGCTTAATTGAACTCTATGGAGATTGTGAGATTAGCATGGTTCATTTAATAGGGAAATCAAAAAAGTAAACAGAGCTTATGTTTACTTTATTAATTATTCAGTTAAGCAAACGTATGCCAATATTATTAGAATATATTAATTTTAACTGGTAATTGTTAGAATATACAGGATACAGCGAGAAAGTGTATTTTACTTCTGTAAAATAATGAAATTATGTGCCTTCCTAATATTTATATTGGATTAGATTAGATTGAATGCATGTTGAAGTTTATGGTGACGCTTATCCAACTGATAAATCATGAAGAGTCAAAAAAATTCGAGAACAAAGAATTAGAGGCATTACTCGAAGACTAGGGCCATACTATAGGCCAGGCTGGCCATGAGCAAGTAGAGAGGCTGCTTCAGCAATGACCAATGTCGACCAATATTTGATACTGGCCGATACTTGCATATTTGTCGAGAAGATCGGCAAATATTGTCCAGCTTCCAGACAAGTCAAAGGAGCCGCTAAAACGGGATAATTTTACGTAATATAGTAAATTCACCCTGCTACATAAGCAACTATTAAGTTGAAACAATGATTTTGTGTTTCTTGTTTTAAATATTTGTATCAAATCTCTTATTTTTTGGACTCATGCGCTTATTGGTATGAAGGACCAGTGAACCGACCTTGGTTGAGTAGAAACACCATTTTTCCTGGTCGTCAGCATGTATACATGAATTTAATTAGATTCATTCATTCATTCTATTACAGCTAGACTATAAGGTATAAATAATTTAGAGAACTTTTTAAACCTATTAAGTAAAGGTATTCAAGCCCCCATTCATATCTTTTCTTATACCTTCGATTCGTAAAAAATGTTAACACTTAATGAGGGACAAGAATTATTATTTAAAATAATTTATTTTTAAGTTCTCTTAACGTTTTTCATAGTTATTCTTGCGCACATAATTTTAACAGTAACCAGTATTTTTTTTAGTTAAACAGAAATAAACTGTTTTTGTGTACGCGTATTTTTGAAAACCTTGGATTTATTTGATAATCCAATAAAGGAAAAATTAAGTTCTTTGCTTGAAAATTGCTCACCAGTGAAGCCAGTCCGCCATTTCCTGTCCTATAATTCTCTTCAACTGTCGTTCGCCATAGTTTATTTTGTTAGTTTGAAAAGGAAAAAGGATATTGCTTGTCAGCGCTCCTGTTTTGTAAACGTTAGCCACTGCTGCATTGCGGCTGTCTATGGTAGAACATGAAAAGTTAACTTATCTACACAAAATAGAGATGAAATTTAAAATGCGAATAGGTAAAAGCTTTAATATTTTTATTGTCAGTTTAAAATTTGATCAACAGTAAACAATTGAGACATTTAATTTTCCGGAGAGGATAAATACAAATCTATAGATATATAGAAATGTACTAAGAAATAATTTAACCCTTCATGTGATATTTTGTTATATTAATATTTTATTTTTAATCTTTTATATATTCTGGGTGTGACTCACCCTGTAAAATACAAAATATTTCTCTTAGTCACAGATTATTATTTGTTTTCTATTATATCCCCAATATAACTAAATCTTAAACTTAAATTACAACTTATTAATAATAATAATAATAATATCGTCTTTATTATTTCCATATGCATTATAATTACATTATACATACAATACAAATATGAATTTTTAAGAAATAAAGGGCGAAGTTCATTTTTAGCAAATCAAGCGTTTGCAGATAACGTTCTTCCACTTAACCCCTGAAAAAGAGAAATGAACGAGCAAACATAAACAAACAAACAACCTATTATTTACAATTGAACGTGTTATTTTTTAAACTTAAATTATTCTGTTCTGTTAATTGCAATGCGAGATCAAGTATTCACCTTTGACAATTGAACAAATAGTTTTTTAGTAATTAATTGTAATAACCGATATTATTTAAGGTTATTTTTACCTATTTGCGTGTCTATCAAACCTTGGCAGAGCGGGGAATTAAGGCTTACTGAGTTTTATACCTGAAAGAAAATCCTAGACGGGCGTGATCCCTGCAGCGATTCAGTGCAGAATATACCTTATGTCTCACGAAGTGTCTAAAACTCTCGGGGTTTGGTAATTTAAAAAAAAAACGCTTATTAAAGTTTAAATGAAATTAACTACTAAAAGGAAATTGTTAACAAAACATGACTACAATTTTTAAATAATATCTCTAGCTTTTACTACTAAGAAAATGCCTAAAATGATCCAAAAATGATAAAAAATTAAAGTAACAATGAAAGAAACTAAAAATGGCTCGGTGGCGGTAAAATAAAACCCCACTTAATATTTCTTTACTAAACTAAGTGACAAGAAATTGAAACTTTGTTTCTACTAAAAATCAGAAGTTCGCTAGTTACCTCCACGATACATGTGAAAGAAAAGGGAAAGGCCCATTCAAGTGCTGAGTAAAATCTATGAACAAAGGTTAAATTTCTGATGTCTACAGACAGGCTTTACTGTATACAATACTTAACCCTAAACTGTCTAACTGGAGTTACTTAACTCAAAAAACAAACTTACTCAGAAGAACAAACTTATTTTTCTATTAGAAAACGCGACTTTTACAGCGCAACCCGTGAACCACTTACGAAGGGTCCATACAAAATTACCCGCTCTTTTCGTCCCGCGATCAGAAAAACTTTACTTTTTATTAATTTTGTCCCCTCTTTGTTGGAGGGATATTATTTTTCCTCAACTTATTACAAGGACCAATCGCGTTCATTTTCCTTGGATGCCATTAAAATTGTCGTATGTACTAACCAATCACGCGTATCCCGTTATTGCTTATCATTCAAGCTACTAGAAATGAAAATAATGCCAATTCGGCACTTTTGTCTTTTGTGTTACGGTGTAAAGAAACTTTGACCAGAAAAATTGTTTATGACATCCAATATTTAACTTCCTTGAATTGAAAGAGAGCGGTGTCGGATTGCTTAACTTATATTTTGAAATTTTTCAACAAGCACAAAACCAACGTACATTTATTTCGTTTTTTGCATACTTTGCATTGTGGTAATTTTCTAGTTATCTACTTTGACTATACCGGGTGTTTTAAAATTATCTATGACTTTCATATATTTCTTTCGCCATTTTTTCCAGATATTACATAATTTATATTTATTTAAATGAAGAGGTTTGAAGGTTTGCGGTAAGCAATTATATAGTTCGAAAATTTGATATTTTAAAAGACCGTCTGAATGTTTCAGTTCTAAAAGCTGGGATTGTGAGCCTACCCTTATGTCTAATATTCAGATTATGTATATCCGTACGATTCGTAATTTTGTTATAGAGATAAGGTTGTGTTTTTGTCGTAATTATTTTATGAAAGAACCATAATGCATGATGTACCCTTCTATTTTCCATATTCAACCAGCCGATTTCCTGGAGTTTATGTGAGGTTCGTTACGTGGATCGTTTTATAATTGTTAAATTAAAATTATTTGCCTACGAACGCAAAAATAAAATTTAAAATTCCCGCTTTACTACTTACTTTCTGTAAATTAATTCCCGCTTGACAGAGGTAGTACATAGAATGAATGTAAGTGAAATTATTATACTTTAATTAAGGTAATTATTATTATAATTACATTAGTTTTTATACCTTTCCAGTCTTTTAATTGAAATTAAAAAGTGAATTTCTGAATTCCTTCGGCAGAGTGCTTCTCAAAAATATAGGGTTGTATGGTTTTATATTAAACACTAAATATCTCAAAATCAATAATTAGGAATAAGAAATTTTTTTCACCAAATATCCTCGATGATGTTGTATTTTCATTTCATATTCATAAATTTACCGAATGGCTCTTTTCCCATACAGGGGCAACCAAAACTCAGGATCAATGTTTTCTCAGTTTTTTCAAATGGAACACCCTGTAAATAAGGCCATACCAGAATATCCCACACTATAATCTTCCAGAAATATTTGATTTCTACAAGGAAAGTATGAAAACTGTCCTAAAAGCAATACTGATATACCCCCTAAACATTCACCTCTATAATTAATTAAAGGTCACGTTTGTTGATAATTCCTGTAACATTCAAATGTTCCAAGAGTGATTTAATATAATTGATAAATTATCTACATTCCGGGTAGTTCGATATCCTGATTCAAGGAATGTGCGAGTTTTCGAAGGAGAGGTTTGGGGAAACAAGAAGTGAATAAAACGTGGAAGAAAAAGAATAAATTAGCGATGATGTCGTGAATTTTCACGTAACTACAAGGGAATTTGCAAATGATACATTATTAGAGGGAGGGAGGGGCAGCAAGGTCCCAAGACCTCATGCCCTTAAGATTTCTATTATCTGGGGATATGTTAAGGAATAGGTCGACAGCGAGAAACCAACAAACAAGATCAACTTTGACTCGAGTTCGAAGAACCATCGTAGATAGACTTAATGTATGCATAGCTCAAAAATCGGAGATTGTTTGAACATTGTTTGTGAAATAATGGGTTTTTACATTTTTTAAGATTATTTTGTTACCATATTTGTCCATCATTGAGTACAAATATCTATCATTATTGCTTTTATTACTTTTTTCATACTTCTTAAGAATTAGATACATTACCGGTGGAAATCAAATAGATAAACCCTACATTTTCTGAAAGCCCATAGTGTGTACTATTCTGGTATGGCCTTATTGACAGGGTGTTCCATTTGAAAAAACTGAGAAAAAAGTGATCCCGAGTTTTGGTTGCCCCTGTATGGGAAAAGAGCCTTTCGGTTAATTTATGAATATGCAATGAAAATACACCATTTTCGAGGATATTTGTTGAAAAAATTTTCTTATTCCTTATTATTGATTTTGAGATATTTGCTGTTGAATGAACTCATTTTGGGACATAAATGTCACCATAACTTCAGAACCACCCAGCATAAACCCATACAACCCAATACTTTTGAGAAGCACTCTTCCGAAGGAATTCGATGGAGTGAAAATATATAGGGTGTTTCATTTAAAAAAACATAACTTTGATAAGTCACACATTTATGGGGTACTCTGTATGTTGGTAGTTATTTTTGGAACATAGCTTTCATTGCTCTCTACAACTTTTATTTGAAACATTTTTTCCTATCTTAAAAAGGAAGCACCCACGCATCGATGATACACCCGGTATATCTACCAAAAAAAAAAGGAATATTGTGATTTGCCATAAAGTCCCAGCCAACATCAATGGCCTAATAAACGGTTAAAATAACTTAGAATACCTGGTATAAAATTTAATTTCACTCACTTTCTGCGAACAATAAATTCATTCTGTGAATTAACACTGTCAAGCTATAAGTAGAAAATAATTCGTAAGCAGGAATTTAAAAATTTTATAATTTGAGTGAAAGATAGTTTGACTTCGTAGGCATATAATTAATTATATTTATACTTATATAAAAAATTAATGTTCTGAGTTTAATGTTTGTTTTAAATTGGGAAAATAAAAACCAATAATCTAATAAAAAGGATCAGTGACGAAGAGAAATATTTAATACCAAAAAATCAAATATACATTGTTGAGGGATCAGATGAAGAGACCCTACTGTACATTAGTTTACCAAGTCGGCCGATATGTTGAACATACCGCTTTTTTAAAATATGTCGTAGCTTCTAAGTGGACTGTAATTTTGAAGTATTATTTTGTCTTTACAACTCCAAGAACAAAAACAAAAACACCTTGTAGTTAACGATTTATTAAAATAACGAATAAACAACGCACACATTAACAATAAAGGTACATGGTTAATTTACTAAACCATATTAGTAAGTGACGACAAATAACGCACAAATTAACAATAAAAGTACTTGTTTAATTTACTAAACCGTATTAGTTAATGACGAAAATAAATCACATCTTTCAGAAAATATGAACCGTTTTTAACTTAGTTCATGATGCGCGTATGAGATGTGTGTTGTTTTGACTTTCGTGTCCCTTTCGGGATTAATGTGGACTGTACTTTCTTTGTATTATATATTTTTTGATGATTAAAACATTTTCTAACACTTACTAATAACTTTATTAAACATCTTGACAATATGACAAATCAGTTAACAATGATTAAAAACAAAAAACTGCTTGACATCCCCTGCTACCGATAATATTTTATATGCGAGGTTGCCAAATTATATAAAAATACGATATTATAATTAAAAAAAATAAAAAAGTCAAATGAGGCCGAACCATAGCCGCCAGCCTTGAAAGGATTGCCTTTCAACATAAAACATAAAGTAAAACATAAATAATTATCAAACAGAAAAAATGTATATAAAGTTTAAAGGTCAGAATTCACTGGTAAAGCGCACACTTTTTGAATAGACCTTTTAACTACACCCGAACAAGTTTTGACACTCACTACGCGAACAATACTATCCGTGCCAGGGTGAGTCTCAATAATGCGCCCTAATCTCCAATGTAGGGGGGCAATGTTGTCTTCCTTCAATAAAACTAAGTGACCAACACTTAGATTGCTGGAGGATTTGGACCATTTGTTTCTCCTTTGAAGAGTAGAAAGGTACTCGTGGGACCAACGGGACCAGAAATGTTGGTACATTTTCTGGATAAGCCTATACTTGGGCAAACGGTTGTCAGGAACTTCCTGGATATTCATCTCTGGTAGAGCGGTGAGTGGGGCTCCAATAAGGAAGTGACCAGGTGTTAATGGGGTTAAATCTGAAGGATCAGGGGAGAGTTCGGTAAGAGGACGAGAATTAAGAACTGCTTCTATTTGAGAAAATATAGTTGAAAGTTCCTCAAATGTCAAATGATAATTTCCGATAATACGATTAGCATGAAATTTCGCTGATTTAACAGCACTTTCCCACAGTCCTCCTTGATGAGGCGATTTAGCAGGTATAAACAACCATTCAATTTTATTATCATTACAAAACCTTGAAAATTTTTCATTGTCAGAAATATTAGATACTAATTCAAATAACTCTTTAATTTGATTGCTAGCGCCCACATAATTAGTACCGTTATCAGAATACACCCGCTTACATATACCTCGACGCGAAATAAACCTCTTAAAGGCATTAAAAAAAGATTCAGTGGATAAATCGCTAACCACTTCAACATGAACCGCCTTAGTGGCAAAACAGATAAAAATACACATATATGCTTTAATTATAGCGCGATTCCTTAATTTCCCATCCTTTATAAGAAACGGACCTGCAAAATCAGTTCCACAAACATGAAATGGCCTGATGGGCTGATTAACGCGATCAAGGGGCAGATCACCCATTTTTTGAGAAGATGAGACAGGTTTACATTTAAACCATGTCATACATTTCGAAATAGCACTTCGTACTGCCCTCCTGCCATTAATTGGCCAATAATATTGTCTTACAGAATTTAACGTAGCCTGTTGACCTGCATGCAATTGTAAATGATGCTCATTTTGAATAATTAATTTACTCAGATTATGTTTATACGGTAAGATAATTTGAAATTTTCGATCAAAGTGCAGAGGCGCTTTTCGTAGCCTACCACCTACCCTTAATAAACTGTCCTTACCGATAAACGGATCCAATGATTTAATTTTGCTTTTATTGAAAACAGATTTATTTTTTACTAAAGAACTTATTTCCTTTTCAAATGATTCAGTTTGTGCTATTTTAATTAATTTGTTTAAAGCCTCATTTAATTCTAACATTGATAATTCGCCGCTCAATTTAGATGTCGCATTTGATTTGCAATTTTTAACAAACCTTAGAATCCATGCCGTAACGCGTTGTAGCCTAGTTAAGCTAGAAAATCTATCTATAAGTGAAAATGGTTCAAGTTGATTAATCAAAGTCATAGGTTTAACCTTTTTTCTCTCAGGAATGTCAGTGATATTAGAATTTATTATATTTACATTTCCAATTATGGTTTCACTTAAAAATTGTGGTCCCTTCCACCACAGGTCTGAATCTAACAATTCTCGCGGATTAACACCTCTAGATATTACATCTGCAGGGTTTTCTTTAGATTCCACATGTTTCCAATTACGAACGTCACTCATACCTTGTATTTCGCTAACACGATTGGCTACAAAAGTTTTCCAAATATGTGGCTCTTCAGCTAACCAACATAGTACAATTTTAGAGTCACACCAATAAAAGGTTGGTATAACATTATCAAATGCCTGTTGGACCCTATTCATTAAATGCGCCAATAAAAGAGCACCTACTAACTCCAATCGCGGTAATGAAATAGTTTTCAAAGGCGCTATACGTGATTTAGCACACAATAATTTAACATTAACTGTACCATGCGAATCTATCGTTCGTACATAAATACATGCTCCGCTAGCCTTTTCCGAAGCATCACAAAAACCATGAAATTCAATGCTCTTATTAGCATTCACTGATACGTGTCTTGTAATTTTTATGTTTTGTAAATACTGTAATTGATTTTTAAATTCCATCCAAATTGTGAATATTTCAGAAGGGACTTTCTCATCCCATCCAATCTTTAATTGCCACAGTCTCTGCATTAGTATTTTTGCTCGGGTAATTATCGGACCGATTAAACCAAGTGGATCGAAGATCCTAGCAATAGAAGCTAGAATCACGCGTTTTGTCACTGGAGAATAATCCCTTACTTTGGTATCAATGACATATTCAAGTTCATCCCGTTTTGCGTTCCAAAATATTCCTAAAGTTTTAGAATTATCATTATCTGTTAAAAAATGCCCCAAATTATCTGATTTCCGGTCAGACAACTGATTTAAAACTGATATTTTATTCGAATTCCATTTTCTCAAATTAAATCCGTATTGCTTAAAAACACGCGTAATTTCCTGTGCTATAACGATTGCATCTTTATCTGTTTCACATCCAGTAATCAAATCATCTACATAAAAATCTCGTGATATGGTTTTGCTTAATTGAGGAAATTTATCCTCAATATCATCAGAAATTTGCTTAAGGCAACGAGTAGCCAAAAATGAAGCCGGCCCTGTGCCATAAGTAACTGTTTTTAATTTAAAATGTTGAACTTCGTCATCGGGACTTTCGCGCCAAATTATACGCTGCAAATTTTGTTGTTTCTCATTAACATTTATCATCCTATACATTTTTTCGATATCAGAAATAATAACTACATTATGCCATCTAAACCTACACAAAATTGAAAAAATGTCGTCTTGAATACACGGCCCTATTTTAAGTACTTCATTTAATGCTAGACCGACAAACGGTTTCGCAGTGCCATCAAATACCACTCTTAATTTTGTGGTACTGCTAGCCTCGTTTGATACCCCATGATGTGGCAAATAATAAATTTTTTCATTACCCATACTTCGTGAATTCATATCTTGGTCCGATATTTTTTCCATATGACCCATGTTCAAATATTCCCTCATAAATTTAACATATTTTTCCTTGAATAAAGGATTTTTCAAGAATTTTCGCTCGACTGAAACTAGTCGCCTCTCAGCAATTCCTAACGAGTTCCCTAAATCCGAAATATTTTCCCGCGTCGGTAAAGTAACCACAAATTTCCCGACTGCGTCGCGAGTAACCGTTTCGGAAAAATGATTTTCACATTCCAATTCTTCGATTGATAGTACCTTTTTTGGCTCATTTTCCTCAATTTTCCAAAATTTCTCAATGTCATTTAATTCTTGGAATACCGATAAATTACATTTAACTTCATTTTGCTTATTTTCTCGTGTCATGGTCAATGGACCTGCTATTACCCAACCGAATAAAGTATTTTGCAATATAGGCAAACCTATTCCGAGATTTATTTTACCCTCAATTAAGGTTTCATAAAATATACGAGCATTTAATAAAATATCAACTTCACTGGCCAAATTGAAGTGTTGGTCAGCCAATAAAATATCTCTAGGAATATTTAAACGTGACGTATTAAAGGAATAATTAGGAATACTTGCAGTAATTCTTTCTAACATTAAAAATTTTTCAAATGTTTGGTAGTTACCAAAAATTGATGTAATCGTAGCTTTAGTTTGCATTGTTATCGTATTTCTAACTTGATTAACTCCCACTATGGGCAAATTTAATTTAGTAATTGGCAAATTTAACTTTTTTACTAAGCGTTCTGTTATAAAACAAGCTTGCGAACCGCTATCAAGCAGGCATCTTACTTTATGCTGCTCACCATTTTTTCCTGTGACATAAACTACAACCGTGGCTAATAAAATTTGTGATTCGGGAGTACAACAATGAGCGGATACTTCGTGATTTATTACATCTAGCTGAACCGGCAACGCCGCAGTTTCAGCTGATCGTTCTAATTCCGAATGTGAGGACCCTTGATTTCCAACTGATAAAAAATTTGTTTGATTTGCATTTCTTGAATTTTCGTAGTGTAACAACGTATTGTGCTTTTTACCGCACCTTTTGCATCCTTCGGATCGACACTCTCGAGCAAAATGATTAGGTCTCAAACAATTTATACATAATTTTAAAATTTTTATTTCTTGCCAACGTTTTTCGACAGCCAAATCTTTTAACTTATCGCAAAAGTAAATAAGATGTTGACCGTTGCAAAATTTACATTTGTTATCGAAACTAGCCACACATGATTTTAATTCTTTTTTATGATTTGAAAAATGCGTCATTGAGTTACCTGGTCTCTTTTGTTTATCTTTATCTTCTAACGCCTCTATGCTTTTGCATCTCTCAGTTAGAAACAACTTAAAATCATCCATAGTGGGTTCCCCCTTAAATTTACCTATTCGCGCCTCATTCCACAATATTTTCGTTTGTCCCAATAATTTTCGGGACATTAATAAAATTAAAATTCTGTCCCAATGCTCAATAGGCTCCCCAAGTGATTTTAATGCTCTCCAATGGCTGTTTAGTTGATCCAAAAATGATCTTATGTCATTTACTGGATCCATATCTATAAGACTTTTTAGATGCTTTTGGATAATACCGGGTTTATCCTCAAACCTTTCTATTAACATGTCCCAAGCTACTTTATAATTTCCATCAGACACCTCTAATTCGGACAGTACCTTTTCTGCGTCCCCTTTTAAACATTCTAATAATCTATAGAACTTTTGAACATTATCAAATTTTGCATTATTGTCAACTAATGAAATGAATGTATTTTTAAATTTAAACCATTTATCATATTCCCCACTAAAAAAGGGCAAATTAAACTTTTTTAATTCCAAATCAATGCTTTGGCCTCTACTTGAGCCACTTGTATTTAGAGTGATCTGCGCCTGAACTGTTGCGTCATACTCTGCTAATTTCTGTTTTGCTTGGGCTATATTCTCAAATAAAAATGTCTCAAATTCGTCACGGGTATTAAGTTCTAATTCTGCAGGCTCTAGCAACTCAATTCCCAATTGTACTTCATTAAAATTATCTAACACGCTTTCTTCCAACTTTTCTAATCTAACGCGTAACTGCTGTAAACTATCATTGTTTATAGTGTTTATACCATCTAAAAAATTTTTAAATCGTGTGATTTGGCCTTTCAAGGCACCACGTTTCTGCCTTAGCGTCGCCAAATCAGTCATATTTCTAATTTAATTTTAATACCAACAAAAATAAACCTCAAATTATCGTCTCAAACAAAGCAATTCCAAATTACAATAATTCTCTTGGTAAAAAATGAAAATAAGGAACAGTTATGCACTCACCGCACCTCCCTCGATCTGATTGTATATTGTCATCAACCTTGAATCTCCATACAACGGCTTCTTTCACAAGTGTCGGCTTTTCATCCAATATTTTTTTTGACGAGTTGCAATTATATTGCAAGTAAATAATTCGCTCGATGGACCATTATGTGTTGTTTTGACTTTCGTGTCCCTTTCGGGATTAATGTGGACTGTACTTTCTTTGTATTATATATTTTTTGATGATTAAAACATTTTCTAACACTTACTAATAACTTTATTAAACATCTTGACAATATGACAAATCAGTTAACAATGATTAAAAACAAAAAACTGCTTGACATCCCCTGCTACCGATAATATTTTATATGCGAGGTTGCCAAATTATATAAAAATACGATATTATAATTAAAAAAAATAAAAAAGTCAAATGAGGCCGAACCAAGATGTTTTGTCTTTGAGTGGTGTTAAAACACTAATTAAAAATTTGATGAAATCTAGTCGCTCAAGCTTATCCCCGCCCGTCCGAATATTCTAGAAAGAGTTGTTATCGTGTGGGCGAATCGATTTTGGTTAGACGGGTGGATTTTTTATAACCGTCTTTGTCTCTCGCGTTGGAGAAACAAAGTTGAATTTTATCTTAAAATTATTAAATCGTTGCCTACGTGTCAAGATGCACGTAGTGCAAAACATCCGTTAAGATTTCTGCATATCTTGCGATGTTGTCAAATTGTTGTCCAACTGGGGGCCTACGTGATAAAATGCAGGTATGATATATTTGAATATTTGGTACAATGTTGTCGGTTTGAGATTATATGTTTAATTTGTTTTTGAAAATTAAACATACATATAATTTACCAAAATTTAACAAAAAAAACTGGATCTAGTGGAGGAAAATAAAGAATTCTGTAAACAAATAAATTGAATGGTATGATTTTGGATTAAGGCGTACAATTAAATGTTTAAAATAAGTATTCCTTCACTAATAATAAATAATGAGTAAAAATAAAGAAATATGGGAACACTTTATAAAGAAATATTTCTGGATATCCGTACAAAAATTTAAGCATCAGATTGAAAATATCAATATTGTCAAGTATATGGGGGAAAAGTTTATCTCCTGGCAACCCAAACAAAAAAAGTGGAAATAAATCCTAAGTTCTAATATAAGAGGAATGTAGCATAATAAAAAATGTAACTTGAAAAAACAGAAAATAGTTAACCTACCTGAAGAAAGAACGCCATTGGACCACATATGAAAATTTTAAAATACAATTTTTAATATTGGAACTAAATAAGTGATAACTAAGAACTCACTTATATCGTAAAATTACAGAAGTCGTTGAATTTGTAAATTTTTGTTAACATAAAAACTAGACTCAGTTAAGTGTGAACATGTAATAGTTTAATTGATAAAGATAATACTAAATCAATTGCAATTAAAAATGTGCATTGAATTACCACAGAACAACTACCTCATAGTTTCAGACTCTTTAAGTGCTTTACATGGAATACTACAATTATATCCAAAACATCAAATCTTACAGATGATAAAAATAGAACCTTACCAACTACAGTCTCAACATAAAAATGTCAGATTTCTTTGGGTCCCATCACATGTGGGAATAAGAGGAAACGAAGAGGTAGACGCATTGGCACTTGAATCAACTGACAATGAAAATATTCCTCTCCTAAATAACTATCCATACATGAATCTAAACTCAAGGAAATTAAACCGCAGATCACGACTAAACTACCAGGAGCAGTCACAAGAAAAGATTAAGTGATTTTGAACCGCATATTCATCGGACACACACGTCTTACTCATGAACATTTGCTTAAAAGAGATCCAGCTCCAAAATGTCCCAACTGTGCTACTCAAGTAACGGTTAAACATTTTATGTTAGAATGCCCAGTGTACCATCGGCAAAGAAATACATATCAGTTAAGTGATAATTTAAGAACTATATTGACTAAAAACCATGAAAAAGTGCTACAATAACTGAAAGCTCTAATTCTTCAATTGTACTATGTTATATTATATTACATTATATTATATTGCTGTGTACTGTCCAACCTGCTAATAACTCGTAGTAGTTGAAGCGGCCTTATTAATGCACATTTTGTGTTAAAAAAAATGCATTAATAAGGTCGCTTTAAGAACAAGAACCGAAAAATATTTTGAAGATTTTCTTTAAGAAATCCCTTTATCTAGACAGTGTTCCCCCAAACCTCAGTAATTCTATTGGAACTAAGTAAAAAACGGAATTTTAAAATTGTTGTAAAATACTAGAAGGAAAACTTAACTTTAGTATAATGGTTGGTTGGTTCAAGTGGCGAGCTAGTGGAAAACTGTCCTAAGCCCCAATTAGTGCTTTTGCTACTACGATCGCGTGAACCCGAGCTTTATTTGGTTGTTTTAGATACATCTAGTGGTATTCAGGAAATGTATTGTTTCCGTAGGCCACTTACTGGATAGATCGGTGAGTTCTTTAAGGAGGTAATTCCCGAGAGAGCAATCCCTGGCCCTGTCCAGCGCTGGGCACTTGCAGATGAAGTGCGTAATTGTCTCTTTTTCGCTAGGATCTCCACAGCTACAAGACGACCGATTAAACGGAATATTAAGCCGAGAAGCGTGCTCGCCAATTGACCAGTGACCCGTGTAAACAGCCGTAACGAAAGCTTCAGAAGGTTATCCGTTTTGTTTTTGACGTACGAGCGCTACGTTTGTCTGGCCGTCTTGCACGTTGTTTCCACCTAGCGTCGGCGAAGGCTAGGAAGTGTAGATAAATATCTTGCTTAATCGTATTAATTGAGGGTCCATAGCTATCCCCACGTTACGTTTTGAAGACGGATCTTGTCTCACCGCTTGGCATGCACGCCAGATCGCTAGCATCTCTGCTTGAAATACGCTAGATGTATACGGGAGTCTAAACGATTGGATAATTTGGAGTGACTTCGAGTAGATACCTGCACCTACACCGCAGCAGTCCATCTTTGAACCATCAGTGTAGATCACCGTGTCTACCACAATCAATAGATTGTTGTTTTCCCACTCGCTAATATAATACTTTATATTACTTTTAAACGAGCAATCATTTTTGTTAGACGATAAGTTATGTTTACTGGTTGCTAGACACAACACGTCGGTAATAGTTTATTACATAAGAGTTGTAAGAAGCATATTACGTACGAGTGGGCAAGTTGGACTGGCCGCTAAATATAAACGTCAGTTTTCGTTTATTTAGTAGAAATTCTATTATTTCAATTAAAGTGTACTTTAATGCGCATGCTTGCAAAAATATGACAAAATGCATCGTATTTCAGTCTGAGTTTGCAAAACGTACTTGCATTTGGTCACAATCAATCAGAGCGGTGGAATAAGGTCCATTGACCAAGACGTGGTGCACTGTGCTTAAATGCGTCCCGGCGTCTTCTCGTGACTATGACCAGGTATAACAGCAGGAGTACCTGCCAGGATAACACTAAGTATACTGAGTAGTTTATAAAAATCAAACATAAAAATTTTTTGTTTTGTTAATTCATAGACAAATTATTCCATCAAAACATAAATGTATTTAACAAACATTTTAAAATTAATAGATATGCGCATTTTTCTTCGTCTGTAATGCTAAATGAATAAACAAATGAACGAAACGAGCGTTAGCCAACACTGCATTGCGGTTGAGGGAGAAAACCTGAGAGGCTAACTTAACACAAATTTTAGATGAAATCTAAATTGGGAGGAGAACACGGTCTTATTTTTTCTCTCAGCGTGTAATCAGCTGTTCTCAGACTTTTATGTTAATTTGGAAAAAGAATTTACAAATGAACAAAATAACGTATACTTTAGTCGTAGAGGTACAGGGGTGTTTTTTTAGATCAGGTTAAAAAAAACCTTTTTTCGCCTACCATATCTGAAAATGAATCATATCAATCCTAAAAATCATACCGAAAGTAATATTTCCGGGCCTTGGGCCGCAAAAATCATAAAGAACACGATTTTGTATTTTTTTACTATCTACGTAACTTTGACTTTGACGTTTCACATACAAGAGAACTAAACTGTAAAATAATAATACGTTCTGATTCTGAATAATTGTGATTATGTGAATTAGTGAAAATGAATAGTAATTCAGGCAGTGATGAAGAATTTACGAATACTCAACCAGACTTGTAAGAAGAAGGTAGCAATGTTTCTCTAAATTTGTTACTTAACAAGACAACGCGCAATGGTACGAAAAGTCCTATGAATTGTTTAAAAACTGGAAATAATATATAAAATTAAAGATTTTTATTATATTTTCCTTTTTTTTTTGGTAGGCGAAAAACAGTTGTGTGCCACACATGCAGAAAACGCTTTAGCAGCCCTTAACTATTAGCTGCCCTCGCCTCGCTTGCTCATGCAGCTAATAGCCTCGGGCTGCTAAAGCTCATTTTCTGCCCTTGTGACACAATATACTATATCATTATCGTTTATGAAAAAAATTAACTGTATCACACAATTCACCAACCTTAATTACAACAGTGTCAACAACTCACTAATGCATTTTGATTTGTACAAATTTTTGTTTTCATCTATTTACGCATTTATTGTTAGTTCATATGCCATTCTTTTCAATTTCTTATCATTGGTCGGATAATTAGACATAAACATAATATAAAATATGTAAACATCCCAGTAAAACCAAATGTGTGGCTTACAATGTTAATTTAATATTGACTCATAGTTATTAAATACATAAGAAAATAAGCAATAGATTGCATTAAAAACATTATTCTAACATAAGTATGGCTCCAGTTTGTAAATCCGGCTCTAGGTTTTGTGTGGTTTCCCTAGGCCACTGCACACCACAATTAGTATAGTCCTCGTAATCGCTTTAGTGTGGCCATCTGAGAAGTGCTTTAAAGTCGATGTCTAGTGTTCTACTTTAATATAAAGCTCGGGAGCCAGAGAGTTGATAAAATAGAAACAGGCATTCGTTAAGATGTAATCGAAGCGACTAATGGCTCGGCCACTCGACCAAATCATAGATTAACTGGTCTTTGTGTCCTATTCCCTATTACCCACAGATTGAGTAAGCCACATTGTTTATATTATAATAATATATAATATTCAACCAATGACTCCTCGACAGTCCACGTTGACTGCCTCAAAGGATGCCGCTACGTTGGCGAGGTTGAAGTTTTTTTGGTAGCAACAAAGGCGCCGCTTTAAAGCTGTTAAATTGGGGCTACTATACTACACGAACTATAATTAAACAAAGAGCCATAGCTAGCAGGAATATTTGTTGTAAATCTCTAATAAAATTCTATTTCAGGCCCTGAAAAGGAGATTCCTATAGTAGGATATTAGAACAAAACCCCCAAAACAAAAAATGTGATAAATGTAAAAATTGACAAAAAAACACTTGGCTACTAAATAATCTTAGTCCATTTATAGTTGGCCATACAGATAGTATTGCTTTATTTTTACTCGAGGAGTCCCTTTGTGTCAAACCAAAGGACGTAAGCTGAACCAATCCCTATTTGAAGCAATCTTCTTTCCTATAATTCAAAATAGCTCCTTCAGTACAAATGAAGCCACTGCTTCCATTTTTGAAGGTATATCGCCAACTAAATTAGCAAAATTAATAACACTCTTCCCATGATGCTAACATGGTTAGTGAAACATGCGTCGAATGTTTAAAAAAACTTTTTATTATGGGTTAGTTTTATAATAAATAATAAATCTAAGCTTTTCTCATTTCCACCAAACAAATTGTTCGGTATCTGAATTCTATCTGTGCGTGTGTTAATTTTAAAATTCTGACTTCAGATTTTGATAGAGCATCAAAAAGTAAGCTTATGGTTTGAAGCGTCCCTCCGTACCACTTCGGGAACACCTTCAAAATGGTGTCCAAAATATAAAAATTTAGAAGTTTAAAATTAAAATTGAATTTAAAGTAAACACATAGTGAATGACGATTTTGGTAAAAGTGAGTAGACTGTGGCTGTGTTGATTAGAATGAGAACTGTCAATCTAAAATTTTATTAATAATTTCATTACAATTTGTTCGGTCTATGGCAATGCTAGAAGAGCATTCTCAACTGGTTTCAATTGCCTTTTTCTCAATTACTGTAAAAATTGGGTGTATATCTCTATGACTATAATTTATAAAAACGAATTTATAAATGAAAAGGTAACTTGTAGGGCTACGGCATTTGAATAATTCGTATAAAGAAGATCTTGCTCTTTTGATTTTTTTCGAATACGTTTTTCTTTGTCCTTTATCTGTTCATTGACATGGAAGTTATTAGATAATTATGTTTTAAAATAAAGTTAAAAAATATCTAAAAAAATTGATTTAGTAAGTGAATTTATACCACATGAAATAAGTCGTTTATCATGTAAATTCTGTCCACAAGTTTTTTAAACACCGTAATGAAATAAATTCAAGCAATCTTGAGCGATCAATACAATCGTCTTCAATCATTTGGATGTACGTCACTTTTTGTGAAGACTATTGCTAATTCTTGTGTTTTGTAACTACAGTTTTTTTTCATTTATTATTTATTATCTTTTGGTTGTGTATTACATTTTTCTAGGACATTTCATTTTCCTAATTCCCTGCTATATGAGTTTTCCTCCTTCTCTTGAGGGTAGTTTGTAACTACAGCTCTAGATGATTGTATAAATAAATAAGCTACGCAGTCTAGTAGGCCGATGTCCTGCTAAATTATTTCTTCCACACCTTCTTATCCTTTTTATTATACATGGTAATTTTTAACAAGTTTATTTTCTGCTATCGGCCTTACTTTCGCTCATCCTCTCTAGCCTTTACGACCTATTGTGCTCCTCAGAAGAAGTTTACGTACCCTTCCTTAAGTTATTCTTCGTATATATTTTAGCTATTGTAGACTCTGAGTTTTAATAATATCTATTATATTTATTTCTTTATACGGCTGCTTCAACTTTTCAATCGTTCTCCTGACCCATATTTCATCTTTTTTCCTTCATCCAAATATCTTTCTGAGTACTCATTTAACTTTGTTTCGATTTAATTAATGTGTAGGTTTCGCACAGATACGTTGGATATATTACAGTGTTGTACAGTTTTATATTTGTGTGTCTAGACGGTTTTTGTTTATTTTAACACAACCTATCAAAAATAACAAAACGATATTAAACAAAATTTTTAGAAAAAATCACATATTTACACTAAAGTGATGGACGGAGTAGAAATAAATCCAGAAAACTGTCTATAAATTTACTGTGACTTCTATATGATAATGATATTCTCAATAAAATATATGTAGTCATTTTTGACTTACGTGGTAAAAAAATTGAATCCATTTTTAAAAAATGTATGCAATCCTAGAAGGGCATTCCATATATTTGTTTGTTCTATATTTGCAGGAAATCTGCATTTAAAATATTCACTGAACTAAACCTTTTGTAACACCATGAATGTGATTCCTAACCTACAACATAAACTTACATGTGAAACGTTAAATCACGGATTAAAAAATGGCTGACATCTGGTGAGCTAACATAATAAATAATTTGAAAATTCATGTATAAACGATTTATATCAAACTAATTGTCGTTTCAATTATAATTATTTAAAATAAAATATAATTTATCCAAAATATTATGGAGAATGGATCTCAGGGGATGTGTTGGGAATCGTAAGTATAAAATTATTTCCACAGTTCTAGTTCTATATACTTTATTTTCGCAGTATTTATCCCCGACATTGTTATTAGGCAGAGCAACACCTATAAGTGAGGAGATAACTTTCAAAAGGGATTTTGTCACAAAAATTTTTTTTTGAGATATTGGTATCACTGGATTCCTTTTACAAAATCCTACAACATGTGACTAATATTTTGCATCAAAACGACCTTTGTCCTATTTAAAAACAGTAGACAAAATCTGGGTTTGGAGCAAAAAGTATTTTGTCCATGGTCTGTTTTCAGTTCAAACGGCGTTTTGTCCATTAAGCCAATGGGGGCACTGCATTATGTAAACAAAACCCAGGTTGCTAGGTTACAGCAGAAGCACTGTTGTTTGGTGAGTTAGTTGAGGTTATGAGTGAAGTGTGCACTGTATTGCAAGGTTAATTTAAGTGTTACTCTAAAAGAAGTGTTTAATTTATTATTATGGAAGAAGTTGATGGTAGTTATTGGCAGTAGGAAGAGAAAAAAACGAGGGACAGCAAGAGAAACAACAATTCACAACCTAAAAGGCCGCTAGTTTTTAACCCTTGCACCCACAACACCAAAAGGTTTTCATGCGTTAAATTTAAACCAAAACATTTAAAAAACTTTAAAGTGCATTTCTACCAAAAACCTAACAAAACAAGGCAAGATATCATCATAGGTAATTTAGTTACTACTAGGCCTGTGAAACGGCATAGGACTAGGCCTGTTGTTTTGAGTAAAAAAGGTAAGCCAGGTTGCGAGCACTCTTTTAATGTAGCCTACTATTTACTTGCAGAAAATAATTTGAAAATTCCGGTTTGCAAAAAACTATTTTTAAATGTAACAGGAATTGGTACGAAAAGATTGAATAACATTATCCATAAAGTAAATTGTGGCCAGGCTATAGAAGAGAGGAGGGGAGGGGACAGGAAAAATATTCTTAGTCAAGCAAAAAAACAAAATGTAAGGGAATTCATTAGCAAACTACGGGGAACAGAATCCCACTACAACAGGGCAAAGAGGGTGTATCTAAGCTCTGAACTTAGTATAAGAAAACTGCATGGTCTGTATAACCAAGAAGCTAATGAAGAATTGAAGGTAAAAAGCAGTATGTTTCGTAAAATATTTGTCGAAGAATTTAATATTGACTTCAAATCACCCCCTTCCGACACATGCAGCACATGCTGCTTATTGAAGGAAAAAATCAAAAACGCTGCTGCTGGTTCCCATCAAAAAATGCAGTTGATGGTCGAAAAAAGAGTGCATTCTCAGAGGGCAAAAGCTTTTTACAGCCATATGAAGGACGATGTGCCAAATTCCGTAAGTTATTGTTTCGACTTACAACAAATGCAGCCGCTCCCTAAGTGTCCGATTCAAGAGGCATACTACGCCAGACAAATAAATTCCTACAACTTGTGTATTACGGATTTGGCAACCAAGAACCCGATATTTTATACATGGACAGAGGAACAGGCCGGAAAAGGTACTTTGGAGGTATCCTCAGCACTTCTTTCACACCTGAAAAATGCAGATTTTCAAGGTAACAGTGTGTTTCGTTTGTTCTGTGATGGGTGTGTTTCACAGAATAAAAACAATATCATTTTATTTTTTCCTGTCCGTGGGCATAGTTTTTTGCCCGATGATAGAGTGTTTGGCAGAGCGGCGAAAATCTGTGATTTTGAGCAAGGAAGAATATTATGCATGTTACAACAGCATTGGACAAATCAAGAAAATAGGCGAAGATTGGGACTTTTTGGACACAAAATCTCTCAGCACATACTACAGAGATTTGGCTAATATCAGTGATGTGAAGCGTATTGTAATAAAAGTGAAAGAAGATGGTGATGAACTAGAAGTTATAAAGAAGGCTACCCTAAACAAGGATACGGTTAACACTACTCGCCAGCCTACCAAGAAGAAAACCGTTAAACCTAATTGCCAGTCTACAAGGAAGAATACCGTTAAACTTACTAACCAAAGAAGCAGCACAGGTGACAAGTTTGTTATTGCTAAGGGTTTAATGAACTACAGGTTTGACTCTGAAAATGAAAATTTTATTTCATTGAGGAAGAAAGGTAATATCAACCTAAAGAATGTACACCTGCCAAAAGTACCACTCAGCCACCCAATTACTACTGAGAAGAAGGATGTCGAGAAGCTCTTGAAGAAAATGTTTGGTGATGGTTGGGCCACTGAAAACATTGACAATAATCGCCTAGACTGGTACAAGGTTGTACTTTTTGACTCTCCAAGTGTTGAAAATGACGTAAAGGATGAGGAAACGTGTGACTGTTTAGAAAATGAAAGATGTGAACTGCATATTTAAAAACTTGTGACTGATTTAAAAACTAAATCCATAAAAAGTGCAATTATACTATGCCTAACATTTATGTTAAAGTTAACAATAATCATAAAAAATGTAATAATTAATCTAATTTTTTCACAAACTTACAGTCACAAGTTTTTAAATATGCAGTTTACATCTTATTTTTTGTTAGTTTTGAACAAAGTTTGTTTAACAATGATTTCTGTATAATAAAATGTATTCTTTTCAAACAGCGTTTTGTCCCTATGTTATTTCATCAAACCGCGTTTTGTCCATTGAGTTCGTTCAAAAGGCGTTTTGTTCATATTTAAAATACAAATTACTAATTTTAGAAGAAAGGAATATTTCTAATCCTTGATGAAATTGGTGTTTTTAGTTGTTATAAGTTTATTTGGGTAAAATTTGTTTCTGTAGGGTAAATATATCTCATGATATACGTTTTTTGTCATTCCTGAAAAGTCGGATTACTGTGACAAAACGCCTTTTGAAAGTTACCTCCTCAAGTATATAAGCTTTCTTATACGTCATAATATTATTACTACTATTATTTTCTGAGGAGTGTCCATTCATGTGATTCATAAAACTTCTACTGAGCTGATGCTCCGGTTAATGTAGGTCTTCCTCTATAATTTTTATTGATTCCCATATGTTTTTTGTTTATCTATCGTTAACATTTTTCCTTTGAATGAGTTAAATTTATTTCCTATAACGTCGTTTTCTCTCTAATAAAATTTTTATAATAAGTGAAAATTTAAAAATCAGAAAATTGATAAGCTCATCTAGTCCCCTTAAATTAACTAAGTTTGCATATCTACATTATGAAAGTTAGAATATTTTTGGCAGTTTTAAAATGATTTGGCCTTAATCAACTCATGTTTACCATTACCGATAACGTCGCAACTATATCGCGGAAAGTAAATAGTTGTTTATATAATGAACTTTTAATAGTTCAGGTCAATTTTCAAACTTTTCACCAAAATTTCGTATACTAATTAAAGTAGCGAATTTGCTCCCGCTTCCCATAATTGAAAGTTTCGGTGTACGCGATTCCAAGTTATAAGTTTCAAACTCAACACAAATTTAAACACAAACTAGGTAAATGTATACATGAAAGTGCAGTTGCGAACTGAAGTTTATATTTGAATATATCATTGGGTAAATCACTAAACGAGTGATTTGACAAATGTATTAGTTTCCAAATTATGGCTACATAAATTCAAATATTTACTCTCAAAACAGCGAAGGCATTTAATTTTTAAGGCAATTAAGGGGTTTTATCACCTTGACGGTATAAAAACTATTAAATATAGTATATTACGTAAGAAGTGTGGAAAGTGATATGTCAAGCAATCTTTACAAATCCTTCAGACATGGTGTTGTTTTGAACATGCAAAAATTTGTCAATTTTTTCATAATCCGGACCTGGATTTTTTTGTTACAAATATTCTAATCGCTTGGATACTTTAAAGGAAGTTCCTATGTGAAATATGAAAAAAATACTACGTGGTTCATAAATTACGAGTCTAGAAAGCACCCAAAATTAATAAAACACGCTGTATCTCAGTTAGGAAGGGGGTTACACCCTGTGTCGATTCCTGTAAATAAGTACTACCATAAAATAGACGTCCGTTTTGTTAGGGCTGTTTTATTCCTTTATTCTCAATAAGCAGCGCCCTAAACCAGGACATGACTCACCCAACAAATATAGATTTTTTGGAATTGTCTAATTGTGTTTTGTCTGCGTTTAATGTATGGAAACTTCGCAATGAAATATTGTAACGGTTGACTAATGTGAAGAATTAAATAAAGAGAATACAAAACTTATATTCAATATATAGAGAAATAATGAAACAAATAAATTAAACCATTAAATAATTATTTATTTTAATTTAAATAATCACTAGACAGAATGTAATTTAGAAAATAAAGTTTGAAACTAATTTTAGAATAGTAATTATATAAGAAAATATAAAATTTTAGATATCAAATTTTAACATGGTAATTCCATAGGGGATTTTCATCGATTATTTCCCTTGCCTGTCAAATATCAATTTTTAACCAATCACGTGCTTGGAAACTGATTTGACGCAGCCAATCAAAACAAAATAAAGCGACTATTCACCTTGGTGGTAAATATTCGGCTATTTGATCATCGTCTTCAATATTCACCTGAAGGACGGTATCCAACAATAACGAAGCCGCCCGTAAATTTCAAATTTTTCAAATAAAACCTATACTAATGGTATTATAAAATTGCTTATAGTTAATAAATTATCGATCTTTTTCTGAAACTATAAATATATTCATTCATTCCTTTCTATGTAATACCGTCCATTTTACGACAAACATAGTAGGCGCGCGTCATCTGAATTTTGACAGTTTGCCATTAAAGTTTATTACAGAATTAAATTTGACACATTTTGTTAAAAAGTATTAACAATGAGTAGATTCGGGAGGAAAAATCTTCAAGAAATTGAGAATATAATTAAATTAGACGTACCTGCCAAGACAGTAAAGAGCAAAACTAGTATAATTTATACGTACGTACAGAATTTTTTGTGACTCGGGAAATAATCTTATTAAATATAACGCGACCTTGACAAATTAGCTACTAATTTTATTGCTACTAAATTTCTCGTATATTTTACAATTTGTCTCGACAATTTTGGCATTTATTAATCAAAGAATAACTCCCTCGAGCTAAAGCTCTCGGGAGTTATTCAGATTATTAATGCCAAATTTAATTCTCGACGAATTGATCCTAAAATAAACTCGAAATTTAGACACAATAAAAATAGTCGGCTATTTGTCAAGGTCTTGGGATATTACTGTCGACAATTTTAGAATATTTACAAATAATTTAGCAAAGAACTAAATAGAAAAATTTAAAGTAGAATAGTCTCAGATAAGTCTGCGATCACTACAACAATGAGAACATTTTAAATGGTAGAAGAGAAATAAATTTTAAACTTAACCTCAAAATGCATTATCTTGATTTATCAATATGATCAATTTAAATTCAGGGGAAATACAATAAATCGGGAAAATAAAGTGTTGGGACTTCTAAAATTAAAGCATTACTGTAAAAAAGGCAGTAATAATAATGTTTAATATAATTTAAGAAATCGATAATGACGAAAATAAAAAGTCTTCATGTAAATTTAACATAAGTACAAATAGTAAATAAATTATGTTAAAATCATTCTTTTTGTCTCGAGAATGAATGGTAATAATCAAAAAGTGTATAAAAATTAATAATTTTTGAATTTTATAATAATTTAATTTAAAATTCTGTAAAATCCCAATCGAGTGGGCTTTGATATGATGGTTTATAATAACCAAATTTCGCTGTCAAGCGAGGCTTTTGCTCAAAATCTTTTAAACTGTCCACATCAGAGCTCGTCGCAAAAAGAAAAGAAAGTTAGAATCAAAGCCATACTGAGTGATGAAAGAAGTTAAAAAGAAATTTTACCTGTCAAATTTAAGTGAGGTTATATTTTGTGTAAACCAAGAAAATTGAGAAGTAAATCAAGAAAAGAATTCCAATCATTTATTTCTTCCTTTGTTCCTGAAAGAGAATCCAGATCCTGTTGCATCCATATCCAACTGTATCCCGTAGTAATTTATCCTATATTCCTGATTTGATTCCTGGAAGATATTATATTCGTCACATTTTGAATTTAGAAAGAAAGTAACCAGAAGTAACTAAAAAGATATAAGTCGTATTAAAGGTACCAATTATTCACTATTAAATATCGATATTTAAAAACGTCTATAAACAAAACAAGGCCAAAAGTATTTCTTATAATTAGGTTAGATTACATTTTAGTAAGTAACTAAATTTAGACTGGAATAAGGTAAGAGGGTAATTGTAAAACTGATATTATTGTTAATTTCATAAATAAGAAAAAACGCTTACCTTCTTCTTTACAACAAACCCTTCACAACAACCATAAGTTTAACCGTTTTTTATTTGATTGTTAATAAATATTTCTACATTTACCAACTGAGTCATTATTATCGATTTTTACAATTCACAGCCAATTACAGAAGCACGACTGGGATTAAGACTCATTTTTATACCGACTGAGTAGATGGCGCCCAACAAATAATTACATTCTGGCTAAGATTACGACAGAAGGTAATAAACAAAAAAAAATTTTAGTAAAATTTTAAAATATTAATGAGTTAGAGTCGAGGTTAAAGAATCTATTTATTAAATCTTATAATAATAAAATCAATAGTTTTTAATAGGTTGCTTACAAAGAAAATAAATTTCAGGTAAACTAAAGTTAAAAATAAAATATTGAATAAAAGTTAAATAAATATTTCTCACATTTTCTTTCACGAACAATCAAGGGGAAATAGATATTAAGCAAAAAAAAATTGGCCAAAAACAAATTTTGTTATTAAAATAAATAAGAAGAAGCTTTGGGAGCCAAAGCTTCGATTTTTCGTGAAATTTACCTCAAATTTTAGTCTTGGAAATACAATTTTACATACATTAGAACCATTCCTGCATAGTTTTACTAAAAGTATTGTCCAGCAGAAAAATCTACTTTCATTCTATTTTTAACCTCCCTTATATTTGACACAATCCCCATCACTTAACGAGAATGTGTCCTGAAAAAAAAAACAAATTAAGATTAACTTAAGCTGATCGGAACCAAAATAATTTTTCCGATCGAAATTAAATGAAATTCGATTCATTTCCTTTTACTTTATTCGTTAATTTGATATCTCTCTAAACGTCTGGAATCCTGCTTGCTTCTTTTCCAATTAATTTGAAAAGAAAGACGGACATCCACTCTTTCACACCCATTCATCTTTTATCTCTCATCTTTTTTTAATCAAAGGGATTTATTATACTTATATCTGTAAGCCTTTGGAGATAATGGGGAAAGGGTTTAATAAAATGTTTTTGTAAATTGACATTTTTGAAGTGACCGAAACGAGAGCAAATTAAAAAAAAATGAGAATAAATTAAAATGTAGGTATTACATTTTTTTATTACAAAATTTTTATATAAAGAACCTCGCACCATTTAAATGTAAAAAACGTTCTGGTCAAATTTCCTGAAACGTTGGTATGTTATAAAACTCGATGCACTTGCAAAAAGTGTCCATTGGCCCTATGGCTAGTTTTCGAAATACATGGTGTTAAACATCGTAAATACCACTTTTTTGTAACCAGATTTCTCATAACCGACCTGTTTTATTGGCGTTTATTGTAGAAAACATGAATTATAGATTATTTAGCATTAATATTTATAAACAATTACCGTAGAATTTGGTTAGTTACAGGGTGGTTCGAAAATAAGTAATATGGTTTTTTTTTATAACAGCTTTAAAAATACGAGCAAATATCGTTACATTATGAATAGATGATGATTCACAAAATGTGGTTACAGAGGGTATAAAGTGTTTTTAGCTTTTTAGCTTTGATTTCATATTCATAAATTTACCGAATGGCACTTTTCCCATACAGGGGCAACCAAAACTCGGGATCATTTTTTTCTCAGTTTTTTCAAATGGAACACCCTGTATATAGTGCCATACCAGAATAGTCAACACTATGAGCTTCCAGAAAATGTAGGGTTTGCCTACTTGATTTTCACCGGAAATGCATCTAATTCTTAAGGAAAATATGGAAAATGTCATAAAAGCAATAATGATATTTTTTATTCAATGATGGACAAACATGGAACAAAATAAACTCAAAAAAATGTAAAAAACCGTCATTTCACAGTAGATGTTCAAACAATCACCCGTTTTAAGCTATGCATAACCGGACACGGTGGCCTAGTTGGTAAGGCGTCTGCCGATTCAGCTTGGTCAGTGTTCGGGGAGTAAGTTCGAATCCTGCGTATTCAAGTGGAATTAAAGTCAGATAAGACTTTGGGCAAGTGCAAAAAGGTATTTGTGTCATACGCAGTTTCATTCACGCCGGTAAACAGGCCGGATGAGATCGGATATCTCGTGGAACTGATAGGGGTTGAAGACACAATTACACACTTGTTAGTCGGTAGATCACCTGCATGACAAAGGCATAGTCCTGGGTTTAAGGTGATTGAGGACCGTGGTTCGGCGCCCACGATAAGCTGTAGGTCCCGTCCAGTTTAGGTCATTAGGTCAGAAAAGAGACGTTAAAATTAACAAACAAACAAGCTATGCATAAATTAAGTCTATCTACGACTTCAGTTAAGCTGATCTTGTAGTAGAGCGAAGAAATCCTCTAATTCTATTTTTCCTTCAGCGTCGTTGGTTTGCCGCTTGATTTTTGTACTCACTTCTTGTGTTTCACTTTTTCTGTTTCCACAAACCTCTTCTTCGAAAACTCTCGAGTCGCATACATTCTACTGGCTAAATGCAGTTTCTGTAACATCTATCCGGAATGTCGATCATTTTATCAATTATATCAAATATCCCTTGAAACATTTGAATGTTACAGGAACTGTCAACAAACATGACATTTTATTATCGAAGTGAATTTATAGTTTAAATCTAATATTTTCTCGTTTCGAAATGAAATTACCCACCGAAGAAATGATAAACATGATCTGCATCAAATATTATGGTTTAAATTATAAATTCACTTCGATAATAAAATGTCATCTTTGCTGACAGTTCCTGAAACGTTAAAATGTTCCAAGGGTGATTTGATATAATTGATAAAGTGATCTACATTCCGGATAGATGTTACAGAAACTGCTTTTAGCCAGTAGAATGTATGCAGTTCGATATGCGACTCGAGAGTTTTCGAAAGAGAGGTTTATGGAAACAGAAAATGTGAAACACAAGAAGTGAGCAAAAAAATAAATTAGCGGCAAACCAACGACGCTGAAGGAAAAATAGAATTAGAGGATTTCTTCGCTCTACTACAAGATGAACTTTAACTGAAGTTGTAGATAGACTTAATTTATGCATAGCTCAAAACGGGTGATTGTCTGAACATCTACTGTAAAATGACAGTTTTTTACATTTTTTTGAGATTATTTTGTTCCATGTTTGTCCATCATTGAATAAAAAATATCATTATTGCTTTTATGACATTTTCCATATTTTCCTTAAGAATTAGATGCATTTCCGGTGAAAATCAAGTAGGCAAACCCTACATTTTCTGGAAGCTCATAGTGTTGACTATTCTGGTATGGTACTATATACATTTGAAAAAACTGAGAAAAAAATGATCCCGAGTTTTGGTTGCCCCTGTATGGGAAAAGTGCCATTCGGTAAATTTATGAATATGAAATCAAAATAGACCATTTTCGAGGATATTTGGTGAAAAATTTTTGTTATTCCTAGTTATTGATTTTGAGATATTTGGTGTTGAATGAACCCATTTTGGGACATAAATGTCACCATAACTTCAGAACCACCTGGTATAAAGCCATACAACCCTCTATTTTTGAGAAGCACTCTTCCAAAGGAATTCAATTCAATTCAAAGGGTGTTTCATTTAAAAAAACATAACTTTTCACAGTCACACATTTATGGGACACCCTGTATGTTGGTAGTTATTTTTGGAACATAGCTTTCATTGCTATCTACAACTTTTATTTGAAACATTTTTTCCTATCTTCAAAACGAAAGCAGCTATCCTCCACGCACGCATACACCCTGTATATTCATAATGCAATGATAGTTGCTTGTATTTTTAAAGCTGTTATAAAGAAATGATTTCTTCAAAAAAACCATATTACTTATTTTCGAACCACCCTGTAACTAACCAAATTCTACGGTGATTGTTTATAAAATATTAATGCTAAATAAATTATAATTCATGTTTTCTACAATAAACGCCAATAAAACAGGTCGGTTATGAGAAATCTGGTTACAACAAGTGGTATTTCCAATAGGTTTAATTTTTATCGAACTTTTTGTTTTCCCCATTTTAATCAAAATATGTTGCATGTTTTGAAAATGGACCGAATTAATTTATACACCTAATAGACCAGGGCCAATCATTTTTGTAAGACAAATTAAAAGTTCCGGAAGTGGGGTGGGGGTAGCTAAATATACAACTTGAGGGTTGGATATTGGTTTTTTAAGATTTGTGGCTGAAATATTCATCCTATCGAAAAAAATTTAATATAAAAGTTGTAGATAATTAAAAAATTTAAAACTTTTGTATTAATTACTTTTAAACATAACCTCAAAATTATCGAAAAAAACAATAAAAACAGTTTTTTCCGTTTTTAATTTTTATCTCCCGCAAAAATAGTTTTTTTTTATGAAACTCTTTGCGTTTTAAATAAGCTGTAATTTTTTCAAAGCAAAATATTTTCTTTTTCGATTTTATACGAATTTAAATTAAAAAAAAGCCTAATATTCAATCGAAAAAGTTCAGTAACAAACTTTCAATTTTACTTTCCCGGCCCCTCGCCAAGGGAAAGTATTGTGAACGCGCAATTTTTGAGAAAACGACGAATATATCCATTTTGAGGTCCCCTGAGACGATTAAAACGATTTCCAGATGGAAGTCTGTCCGTCTGTTTGTGTGTATGTGTGTCTGTATTCTTCCACGATAGCGTCCGCACGCTTAATCCAATTGAGCTGAAATTTGGTATATGGGTTTCGGGTGATCGGGGGCGCAGGAGCCATATGTACATCGCGAAAAAAATAAAGACGTAAAGTTTTTATTTGATATTTTGGTGCCTCTCTGGCTTGTAAATACATCCTGAAATTTTCATTCCTTAATTTTGAACCTAGCCTTAAAAAAAAATTTTAAAATAAAAAATTGCAACCCGTAGTGTAATTATTGAAATGAAATTTGTAATTTCTCCATCTCGTTTTATTGCTGTAAAAAATTTAATTTTATCGTTACATCTACTAAAAGTTTTGTTGACCTGGCATCACTGCCCTAGAAATTATAACATAAAAACTAGTTTAGTATTGACACATTTTAAAAGATGCATTTACACTCCTAGAAAAACACTATTTTCGATTATAAGAGTTGTACCAGTTTTATATGACGTGCAGTGTACATTACAAAAAAATAAAATACCTAAAGTTTTTATTTAGTATTTAGGTGCCTTATTGGCTTGTAAATACATCCTCAAATTTTCTTTCGTTAATTTTAAAACTAAGCAATGGAAAAAAAATTTAAAATTTAAAATCCAAATGACATTTGACATGTCAAAGAAAAAGTAAGCAAAATTCCGACCCTAAAAAATTGTTTTACTTTTTTTTGATATGTGAAATGTTTTTCCTTTTATATTTCAAATGTCATTTTTACTTTAAAATAATTCGAAACGAATTTTTTTTTGGGACTTTACAAAATTTTAACATCAAATTAATTATTTAATTTTTATTTTATAACTGCCGGAAAAGTCTTGTGGCGACACAACAGATTTTTTTAACTTTATCGGTGCTCATTTCCTTCGTTGAAATATCGACTTTAAGATGGTATGAAAAAATACATTGTTCGTATGGAAGAATTTCGTTAAAAATGCAGAAGACCAAAAAAAGAGTTATTCATAAACGATTTTTTAATTAATCTAAACAATTTTTTATTTCTTATTGCAAATAAGCATTGAAAATTATGAAAAAGGATAATTTCCATGTAATATAATGTCATTTATATTCATTTAACTATTAATGGTTTGAAATTACCGAAAACATTGTCTAATTCCATAATATGAAAAAATTAAGCTTATTTAAAACACAAAGAAGAACGTTTTCATTGAGTTTCATAAAAAAAATATTTTTGCCGGAGATAAAAATTCAAAACAAAAAAAAAACGGTTTGTATAGTTTTTCTACATAATTTTGAGGTTATATTGAAAAATAGTTAATACAAAAGTTTTACATTTTTTAATTATCTACAACTTTTGCATTAAACGTTTTTCGATAGGATGTATATTTCAACCACAAATCGTAAAAAACCAGTATCCAACCCTCAAGTTGCATATTTAGCTACCCCCACCCGACTTCCGGAACTTTTAATTTGTCTAATTTATTTTTTTTAATTTCCATCCACATACTGCTAAGAATTTTTTATGAATTCGGGTATTGAAAATCTGTTTGGCCCTGGTCTATAATAATTTTAAAAAAACTAATTGAAGACCAAATATAATAACTATTTTATTACTATTACATCCGCGTTATTGTTCGTTCATCCTAAATGACTAACAGTGGGTTGATACAAAACCTCGATAGCTACAGATATTTGTATTTGAATACGCCTTTCTTTGTCTTATGGCTGTTTCCCCTTCTGATACTCCATCCATTCATTCCCCCTTTCCGTCTCTTATTTAATCAAATCAAACGCGAGATTTGGCCCTCAACAAAAAACGAAGCGCTACGCTGGATTGTGCCATTTTATTTCATCTGTCACATTCTTTCGGGGAGGCGAGAAGCTTTTTCCCGAATCCATCCTCGACAATTTAGGCTTAAATAGTCATGAGCCGTTATTGCTTAAGTGGATTTTAAGCTGCTATATTTTTGTTTTTATTTTATCCATTGGTTTTAGTTTATTGTACAGTAACAGCTTTGTTTATGTATTTATTTATATTAATTTTACAAATATATTACAAAATACATTAGACAATAAAAATTTCAAACCATACATCTATCTATCTGTTGATGGGGGTGTCGATACTCTGCGACCTATAGGATCTATTGTGCTTCTTCTACTGCCCAGTCGTTAAGGATGTCTCTCCTCTTCCTTGGAAAATCTGCATTCTTCTTCCTCTACTAATCCGAGTTTCTTTAGGTGCCCTCTCAACCAGCAGAGCCCTGGATACCCGTTAGTATTCTGAGCTTGTTTTTACTTTTGCTGATGCAGTCGTGTGATCTCTTCTGGTTTCCCAGTAGTGTCTTGGCCCGCCTCATTCCTTGTAGTCCTATCCAGTATTGGGATCTTTTGTTATTTACTTCTTTTATAGTACTGGTACTTATTTCGCAGAAGGGTTCAGGTCACAAATGGTGTTTCAGTCCCTTTTTTACGAGTACGTCTGCTATTTCATTACCCTTCACTCCAGTGTGCCCCGAAACCCATATGATGGCAACAGTGTTGTTCTTGCCTAGTTCGTTAAGATTCTCTAGGTACTCCCAAACCATCTTAGAGTTGATTACGCAGGAGTTCAAAGCATTAATGGCTGCTTGGCTGTCTGACATGATGACGATCTCTTGTCTACGAAAATTTCTTTCTAAGTTGAACTGGACACATTTTGCGATGGCGTAGATTGCAGCTTGGAAAATGCTCGGAGATTTGCCTAGACTTTTGTAACATTTGGTTCCAGTCCCATATACTCATTCCTTTTCCTAAAACCATACATAGGTTATATTCCCAATATTAAAACTTTTAATAAAAATTAATTATTTACACTTTTGGAAATGCAAGAATGTCCTAACGCTCCAGGATTTTGTTTAGACTGTTGGCTCAAGCCATGTCCCCGTTATGCCACTGTTTGCCAGTTGGCAATGCCACAAGTAATGTAGACGTGACCGTTATCACGTGCCATCGTGCCAGCGGCCAAGCCATCAGAATCACTTAAATGTCAGTCTCCTTCAAAAGAAGCTGATAAGAATGGAGAGTGGGGACGTGCCGACCACTGGCATCACACGGCTTCAGACTTCAGTTGTGATTCAGACTAAAATAAATGCGAATACAAATGAGGACGTATTTACAGCAATTGGCTTCGCCAACTGGAACTGCCAAGTGGCAGACAACGGCATAGTGGAGACATAAATAAAAACTTTCGTTTATTGTTCATTCTATTTTGTGTGCAGAAATACCTTTTTTATTATTGTTCTTTCGTTTGATTTGTACCATATGCTGTGTTCAAAAATAAATTTTTCTACAACTGCTATTAATAGTAGTGTATTTCTCGTAGCTTACTTAATTTCAAAACCATGTATTGCTCATACTGTGAGATATATTTTTGCCCACGGCACTTTGCCAACACCGCATACATTTATATAGAGAATCAACTAAAATCGACAAAAACTTAGTTGGCTGCTGTTCAGCTTTAAATAGTTGTCACAACTGTCAGATTATAGAAGGTTTTTATATTCTTAAGGTAGTTTTCATTCGTGCTTTGATAAAAAATAAAATATGGATACTGACAGTAGGGAGGATTTTGACAATACTCCGCCAGAGATATTGGAAAGAGCCACAAAAGTAACGTTAGATTTGTTGCCGGTAATTTCAAGAAAAAAGTATGAATTGGCATACGAAAAATTTATGGAATACAACATACAAAAATAAAACTAAAAAAATTATTTAACTATTAAGAGGTAGGATACTTCAAAGTTATTTTAGTTTTACTAACCATAAAAATAAATATTAAGTTGTATTACTTGCATTCTTTAAATTTGTGCAGTTGTAGAAAAAGTATAGTGTGCAACACGTGGAGAAAGTACTTTTCTCACGAGTGTGGAAGTTTGTGGCACGAGCCTGAAGGGCGAGTGCTGTAAATACACGAGCTTTTCCCACTTTCCCGACTTGTTGCACAATATACTATTTTAATTTACATTTTTTACTTTTTTATGACGGTTTCTGTTATTTCTAACAGCTTCAAAAAATTTTGTTTTTAAACTATTTCTTGTGACTATTAAGACAAAAGTGATTATGCAGTTTAAAAATTTTCTATTGTCTTCTTATTGGCCACTATCGTTTCTCAATATTTAGCTGACAACTGATATGTTGCTGGCGCTGCACGTGTTAAACGAATTCAAAAACGCTGGGCCACAAAAGGAAAATAAGCTTTAGCTTTGATATTCTGTAAACTTTTAAAAATGGATTGATCTGTGAACAGCTCTACACAGGTTTATTGTACAAATTTATGAATTCACTACAGCTTTGATACCGAATATTGAATTTGTGGGAAAGTTTTTGACGCAATCGCTTTATAAAGAAAACTCGCGAAATTTGATTACTTCCGCTTCGTTTGGAGCGTTTACCAACACGAGCCCACTTGCGCTTCACTTATTTATTTTTCATTAATATTTTGTGGTTTGAAGAAAACGTTAAGGTGCCTTCGGGGTATCATTTTACTTTGTATTCGGCTACTTGAATATATTTGCCTGCATGACCTCCACTGTCAATTTACAATGGTTTTTTTTATCAATTATAATTATTATTAGCATTAGAATATACTTGAAAATAATTAAGGTAACACAGTTTTACACAGGTTTCATTTTACCCACTGGAGATCAATGAAACGACGTATCTCTCCAATAAAGAAACAATAGTGAAAATTTTATTAAACTAATAATTACAAAAAAATAACTATTAATTAAATTTGTCGGTTCTTACTTAAATAAGGGATTAATGTATCACACTCAGATTAATTATCTTATCCATTATTAGGTCAAAACAATTAAATAATTAAAAAAGAAATACTGTTGCACCAATAGATAAATCGCCCTGTATTAACATATTGATATCAAGCCTTACAAAAAATTTAAAAAAACGCCAAGTCGGATGATCATACAAATGTATTGGTTAATCAGTCTCGTCTAATGACCATCGTCAGATTTTAAAATAGAATTAAATTTACATACGAGAGGTTATCTTTAGTTGATAGCTCTCAAAAAATACAAAATTTGAGCCTATTTCATTGGAAAATAGTTACATAATTGCGCTAAGGATCAAACTGTTATTCAACTTCTATGAAGTTCGGAGAAAATTATCCTGAGATAAATAAACGTAGCAGGAAGGAATTGTGTTGCATGCCATTGGCTAGTAAGAAGGTTTACATCTTCAATGATAATAAAATGTTTTATTGGACCAACTCATTACCAAGACTAGGTACTAAATCGTCTTTGTAAACATCAATTAATTCTTCTGCTGCAGCATTCAAACTTGCAGCGTCCATCTCCTCTAATTGATTGAGAAATCCAAGTCTCGAACTAGGATAAAACATGACACTTTGAATTTATCTTTTGATGACAGGTTAGCGTCATGCGCTTTCATATAATCGAGCAGATTCTATCCAGTGGCGGATCCAGAGACATGTTCTGGGGGCGGGGGCATCCTCTAACATGCGCTATTTTTTTTTGTTAACGAGTGGGCGACAAGACCACAGATCACCTTATCTATACAGAAGCGAAAGTCTGCCTTCCCGCCCAAACTTTTTCTGAGAGCGCTTGCGCTTGGTAAAAACACAGTGAAGCAGAGCAGGTCGCTGGTAGCCTAGATGGTCGCTTAAGCACGGGTCAGACTAGGCTGGTTACCAGCTGCGAATTAAAGAAGCCGCTACTATCAGCTTGGTGTGATTACAGAACCCATAGCTGACACTTTTAGCCGGCGAATATTTGTCAGCAGCTGGCTAAGTTTGACATGTTCAACTTTTGGTAGCAGGTAGCGGGTCACGTGATTCAGCTGATCAGCAGCGGCTGCTAACCAGCCTAGTCTGACCCGTGCTTTACTCGCATACTCGCTGGTTACCTGACAGAAAGCTGTAAACACACACACTGGAGCTTCAGTCAGTCGCTTGTCGGCGCGTTAAAGATGGAGAGTTTATTTTTATTAACAATAAAAACATTTTGTTGCATACTTGAAAACATTGTATCTCCAGAATATTCAAAGTAGGTATAAATTCAACATACAAAAGCGTGTCTTGCAGAATTAAATTACACATACAACTTAATTTTCGTAGGGCATGGCCCCCGAGCCCCCCCCCCCCTGGATCCGCCACTGATTCTATCTTACATTTCTTGTTCTGGTGCGTGATTGTAAGTACTGGTCAGTATTTGATCGTCCTTTAGCCGATTCCTCCTATTCATCAAACTTGTCTCTTTTGGATTCAACACATAATTTTAATGATTCCAATGCACGCATTGCAGATTCAAGAATCATTTTTGGGTACTGGTAAATTTGACAAGAATACGAATATCGCGCTTTGGGCGAAAAATGAGTGGAAAAAGTAGGAGAACTGCTCTTTCGTTGTTTCGTTTTCCATATCATTCGGTATTCGTTAGGAAATCTTAGCTAAAAATTTCTACTGTGGAAGCCTGCAGCCCCGTTTGCCTTCCCTTAGGTCTAGCTCTGGCTAGTAAGAAGGTTCAATGATAATTAAAATTTTTCTTATGAACAGCTTTCACTGCAGTTGGTCGTATGTTTAACTTTGAGGTCACCCCGACGATAAAACCCTAATAATAATGTTGTAACTAATAATAACAAAGAACGACGTGTAACATGGTTTCTCCACGTATAAAGGACAAATACAGACACATTCCCTAGAAAAATCCTTAAAACCGATATAATAAAGAAACTCAAGTAAGGCAGGCCGAAAAAAAAACGTGAATGAGTGTAATAGGAAAAATAGGTGGAACTACAAGAGTAAGTATAGAAGATATTATGTAGTAAAAGGTAAGAAATAATGGAAAACATGGATCAAGAGTACAAGTATAGACAGTCTGGCATCCTAGGGATATAAAATTCACACAAAGAACACAAGATGAATAATTGCTTCACATGAAAGTTTAAAAAGTAAAAAACACAATTTGATTTACATTTCTGTATTCTAATTTTAGATTTTAAAAGTTGAACCACTAATATTTCTTCCACCATAATGGTATCACAAAACATGTATTTTAAATTCTTACTTACTTGTAATAAAATTATTGGTTTTTTTTCTACATATTTTAAACCAATAATAAATCGTTTATTAATAAAAAAATAATTATTAGTAACAGCGTTGGATATCTTGGTACTTTTAAACAACTAGTGAACTACGAAAAGAAGAGATTTCGTAAAATTGCAATTGCGAAATGATTACTAGCGGTGGGAATTTTATTTTCTCGGAAATAAAAAGAAAAAATACGATTTTTCGAATTTTTCTCGACAGTTTTGAAGTTATGTTAAAAGGTGACCTTTCAAAAGTTGAAGATTTTTTCATAATCTATAACTTTCATACTGGATATTTTTTTATATTTATCTACATTTTCATTATTAATGGAATATTTATAACAATATGGAACAAAAATCAAATTTCAAACAAAACATTGAAATACAGTTTCTTTTATATTTTTTTCTGTGGAATTAATTGGAGTAATCATTTTATTATTTTATTAAAAATTTAAACAAATTATCAACAATTACTGAAAAATTCGTTATTGCAAAAATAATTTTTTGAGTTTTTTTAATTTTTGAGCATGTTTTTAAATGGAGATTGTTATTTTTTTATATTGTATCAAAAAGTTCACATAAAAACAAAAAAAATGAGCACTTAAAGAACCGTGTACGTTTTTTTTTCCAACCAACTACCTAAAAAGGTATACTTCCATAAAAGTTCATCAAAATTAAATTATTTTTGCTGAAATTAAAAATAGAAAACTAAAAAAAAAGTGTTTAATAATTTTTTGCATTTTCCGCGAAAATTTTGAGGTTGTGTTAAAAAAATGACTCGCATAGAAGTTGTACATTTTTTCCAGATCTACAACTTATTGGATATTTTTTGATCATGCGTCAAGTTTCGCGGAAAATCGCAAAAAACCATTTTGTCCCCCTTTTCACCCCCCTCAAATTAACCCTTTAGCACCCCTCTTATTGTACGATTTTTTTTTACGTTCATTGTAAGCCTCTTTACCACTTGCAATCATAAAAACCCTGCAGAAAATTATTATTGACTCTAAATCTAATTTGCCTGCTCTATTTACGTATATTTATGTTATGTACTGTAAATATTGTGTCCCAAATTTACCAACTCAAAAATTTCCTTAAAAAAGATTCTTGAGTCATAAAATATACTTCTAAGTCTCTCTCAACCATTATCGCATTCTTCTCCTTCTTTCGTCTTTGGTGTCAAAAAGTTTCCCACAAATTCGATATTTCTCGTAGATACGGTCAACGCCTACGAAACATCTTATTGGATTAGTTTCAACTTTTCTAGCAACGCCACACTAGATGCAGGTACAGCTAAAATAGTTTGTAATGTCGTTTTCAGACATATTAATTAAACTTTCTGCACCAATTACTCAGAAATAATTGAGATAATACTGGGCGGTACATGCCATTGAAACATACATAAAATTTGAATTCGCTATTCGTTTTTGTATTTATTTAAATTTGGGGTAAAAATATTACACAAAAATTCCGTTTACCTAATAATAAAATTTATTTAAAATAGACGACATCCAGTGTCCTAAACTTTATTCTTATTATTTGGTTAGTTTCCTATACAAGGCCTTCTAAGAATGATTCAAAGAAGACTACCCACATTTTACGCGTTTAACGATGGTTAATGGATGTGCCAGAGATATAGCAATCTTGTCTCCAGTCACAACCAAAACTATTCTTTGATTAGATGTTTATTATACTTTGTAAATTCGTCGGAAATAGCTGATGAAAGTTTCATATTAATATATTTTCGGCTGGGTCATACCTTTATTTCCCCACCAGTTATACGAAGAAATAGCCTAATTTTCAATCGAAAAAAAAGTTATTTATAAATTTTCAATTTATAATTTTATCAGAGCTCATTTTCTTCGTTGGTTATCGCTGTATTTCAAGAAACTTTGTCTGATTGGATTACAGCACAGGTATGCACTTTATAAGAAGTAAATTTAATTGTGTTATAGTTTGAAGTTTAAAATTCTTAAATATATATTGTTTAAAAAAGTATAATAATTATAATTATAATTTTTTTAATATAAAATCGAAAATTTAATATTTTGTCTTGGCAAAATTACAGGTTATTTAAAACACAAAAAAGACATTTTTTTCCACATCAAGGCAAAAAATTGGAAAATTGAGATTTGATTGATTTATTTTAATATAACATCGTACAAAATCGAAAAATGAATAGTTTGCCTCGGAAAAATTATTTTATTTTTAATAATAATATTAATTCCTTTATTACAAATATAAGAATATAAGAAAATTTAAAAAAATTAAAATGACAAAATCAGATATTCCAAACGTTCCTGTCGATAAGTCTCTTAATCTTATGAGAAAAAAGTAGACAAGTTATAACATTAAAATTACAATTGAAATTGAAAATATAAAATAAAAAGGTTAATATTCTACATCTAATGATATGATTGAAACCAGTCATCATAACCTTAAATGAAATATACCTAAACAGAAAACATTTTTTTACTTGACAGTCTTGACATTTAACCAGTGTTGCCAGACGAAAAAAAAAATAAATTACCATCACCAGATGAAAAAGTTGCCAGATTTCAAATATTTTTCACCAGATTTTAAATACTACTTATTTTTAGAATAAAAAAAGGTTTTTGAAAAGAAACTTTATTAAAAATGTAATAATAATAGTAACAACAACAAAAAACATTATTCATTTTTTAAATACATATTTTTATTATGCTTTTTTAACATTTCTGGTGGTATATCATAATTATGACATACTTTGCCATCCTTACTAATGATTCTTTTACTGTGTAACAGACCTCTTAACGTAGTTGAACTTAGTCAATTTCTTGTTTTAGTTTTATTTAAATTGATTGAGCTGAATATTCGCTCAACACAAGCACTGCTATGAGGAAGTGTTTTTAATATAGATGACTTCGTAGATGGCTCTCTTTAGTAAAATTAGAATTATAATTTAATTAAATTGGAAGATTTCTGATGTTACTATTATCGATAGTTAACACTAACTTAGATATACAGTTGCATGAAACTCTGTAGAAAGTAGTAAAAATCACCATTTATTAGGTATTTTGTTAAAGTTTTCACCAAATCACCAGATCTGGTGAAATTTCACCAGGTTTGGCAACGCTGCACTTAACGCCTTCGCGGCGCTATTGCGCATGAATACTCTCTTACTAAACTCAACTCTACTGGTACAACCAAGTAGAGCACACCCATGCGAACTTGTAGACGATTTCTCTTGATTTCAAACGTACGGATTTTTTGTCGCTGAGAGAGTGAGGAGTGATCACGTGGTACATTCTCGCACACGATTTAAGATGTAGATAAGAAAATGAGCTCTGATAAAATTAATAAACTGAAAATTTATAAACTAACTTTTTCGATTGAAAATTAGGCTTGTTCTTAATTTAAATTCGTATAAATTTGAAAATTAAATATTTTGTTTTGAAAAAATTACTACTTTAATACACAAAAAAGAACGTTTTCACTAGGTTTCATAAAAAAAATATTTTTGCAAGAGATAAAAGTGAAAAACGAAAAACACGGTTTTATCGAATTTGTATGTTTCTTTTCTAAAGGCTGATGTTTTAAAACAAATTGTTATTGATGTTTATTAGTACATCAAGAAACGGTAATTTTTTTATATTTTCAATTTCAATTGTAATTTTAATGTTATAACTTGTCTACTTTTTTCTCATAAGATTAAGAGAATCGACAGGAACGTTTGGATTAAGATTAAGAAACAGGAACATTTGGAATATCTGATTTTGTCATTTTAATTTTTTTAAATTTTCCTAAAAAATGTTTTACATTTTTAATAAAGGAATTAATATTATTATTAAAAATAAAATAATTTTTCCGAGGCAAACTATTTATTTTTCGATTTTGTACGATGTTATATTAAAATAAATCAATCGAATCTCAATTTTCCAATTTTTTGCCTTGATGTGGAAAAAAATTTCTTTTTTGTGTTTTAAATAACCTGTAATTTTGCCAAGACAAAATATTGAATTTTCGATTTTATATTAAAAAATTATTATACTTTTTTTAAACAATATATATTTAAGAATTTTAAACTTCAAACTATAACACAATTAAATGTACTGCTTATAAAGTGCATACCTGTGCTGTAATCCAATCAGACAAAGTTTCTTGAAATACAACGATAAACAACGAAGAAAATGAGCTCTGATAAAATTATAAATTGAAAATTTATAAACTAACTTTTTTTTCGATTGAAAAATAGGCTTTTTCTTCGTATAACTGAAAAATAGATATTTTGCTTTGAAAAATTCTCATTTTTTGATAATTTTTAATAAAAGAATTAATATTTCCATAACGGATCTAAAGAGCTTATAATTGGTCTGAATCCAATAATTTGGCTGTCTGTCCTAATAATTTCTTCTATTCCCTCTTGTACGAACGTTTCAAGTGAACTAAAATATATGTTTTCGTCTACTTTTTGTTGAACTTTCTAAATTTAAATTTGGCAACGTTGACACGATTTCGAGATGGCCACGTGGTACATTCTCGCACACGAGTTGTACTCACACGTTTCAAACATCGGGGTCCTGTCTGTCGATGAATTCTCGACATTTGAGCCCCAGTGGTATTATATCTATTTCTTTTTGTTTTATGAATGTTTCTCTCTCTTTTCGCGCTTATGCAAAATTTCCGGATTATAATTGGGTCTAAATTTATGGTGCAGTGCCGGCGGTCTACGGGTTTAATTTTATTAAATTATTATATATATGGTAGGGTAAAAATTTTTGATTGACAATTGAAAAGCCTACAAGAAAGCTTTTGACAGAGTACCAAATTCTTAGCTTGTACATGTACTGTAGATATTAACATCCATTAAACTATAATCGCATTTCTGGGTACCATAATAAATCATCAAAGCAAATAGAAACACAGAATTAATAACGGTGAAGTCATGAATGGAAACAAATTTTTCCAACTACAAAATCAAAAATTAAACTCGAGCAGTGTATACCTACAAGAGTAAAATAAAAAAATGAATCAAATCAACACCCAGAGAACATATCCGTGAATTTTTCAATAGCAGTAATACCACATTCGTTTTGAAACCCGAGTATTACACTGTTGATTTTGCAAAGTAAACACTAACATTGTTATAACCACCGTCACATATTACATGACTGAATGTCGCAAAGTAGTAAATGACAATACAGCACAGATACCTCACAGCTAATTTGGAAAATGGTGGGCTACTGATCGGATTATTCAAATTTAATTGAGTTTTATTAATTGAATTAAAAATAAATTATGATTTTTAAATATCCTGGTTATAGGACAATTTATTCACATAATTAGTAGAGTAGATGTCGTTTTGAATACGAAGTTGCTCTTTTATATTTTTTTTTGTAATTTCATAGATTAGAGGTGCCTTTTTCACGTGATCACTATATGAAAGCTAATCGAGGTGTTGAGGGTGGGGATGGGGGGTAAATTAACGGGTAGAGATATGGGAGTTTGAGTTTTATTTGGATCGAAACGATTTGTAGAGAGATTCTAGCTGTTTTAGAGATATTGCCGGAATATTATTTGTGAAAGAGAAGACAGATGATATGAGAGAGGAGAGAGATGAGAGGGAGCGCTAGGCTTCTTCCCTGGCATCTAATTTCACGGCTCCTGTGCCAGCGCACCCGCTTTTATAAACATTTCATGCGCACCTGCAGGGCCTAATACAGTTAGAGCTTTGGGGTTAAAAAATCTTGAAAGAGAATTGATTGCCCTTGAAAATAAGCCTGGGCCGAAGTCATTAACACTATCCCTTGCCTTTCTATCGGTCAAAACTCTTTCACCCGACTCGCTCCCGTCCTGGTTATCAATATATATAATAGTTTATTCAATATATATAAATACAATGAATGCTAAGCGATAAGTGCTACTGTACTTGTTTCGAATCGAGTTCTTGTAGGGTTCAAATCAAAGAGAAAAAAATTTCACATCTGACGGCGAATACAAAATTTTCCCCACTTTATATACAATTTAAAAAAATAATATTTGCAAAATGCGAAATTCGGTCGCCATTTGTCCGTTTTCGCGAAAATCTCCTTAATAAATCCTGTAGCAGTGTCCCCAAGAAAGAGTTTGCCATTTTGCTGACCCGGATTGGTCAAAAATTAAAAAAGTTCGACTCGACTCAAAGATTAATCAGTGTTGTTTACCCTCCTCTCCCCCCTAATTAACCTAGCGACTTTGGACACAGGAGGAAACAATAAAGTTTCTTGGTCACTTTCTTCCCTGCGAAAAACAACTGGTCAACAAGGTAGGAGAACAGAGCCAATCAATGGGCTTAAATATCAACATCAAAAAAACAAAGTTTATGATTATCTCTAGAAACATAAATAAGCTTGAAAACTTCACCGTAACATTTAACGCAGGGTCCATAGAAAGAGTAGACAAATTTAAATACTTGGGAATCTGGCTTTTCGAATACTGGACATCAGACAGGGAAATAAAATGTCGCCTTGAACAAGCTCGACAGGCATTCCTGAGGTTTCGAAGAGTGCTTACCTTTTCCGATTTTGACCTTAACCTGAGACTCAAATGCTACGTTTGGTCGGTGCTTCTCTATGGAGTGGAGGGTTGGACATTGAAGGCGAATGCAATTAATTAGAGGCTTTCGAGATGTGGCTGCATCGCAGAATCCTAAAGATACCTTGGACGGCTAGATTAGTAAACGAAGAAGTTTTAAGACGTGTCAACAGACAACGTAAACTGTTTGAATTGATTAAAAAAAGAAAAACGGCATATCTGGGGCATATAATGCGAATCACGAAATATCAATTCTTGCATCTATTGATCGAAGACAAGATCAAAGGACGGAGAGGGATCGGAAGGAAAAAATGTCCTGGCTGCGAAATATCAGACAGTGGATAGGGCTACGCGATATACAATCGTTGATACATACCGCAAGGAATAAAGAAGCAATGGAAAATGTTATCGCAAACATCCATTAGTGAATACGCATTGGAAGAAGAAGAAAAACGGGAACACAGCTCTAGGTGTGTTCTGGCCGCGGCGAAATCGTAATATCTCTAAAACCGCTAGACCGATTTCAACGGGTCAAAATTCAATTTATGCATTTTCGCGAATCTTTCATTATCCCTAGAAATAGTTTATTTAAAAATAATACTTTAAGCCGCTCTCACAGTCCAACCACGTCTGGACTTTAAACAACTACTCCTGGGGCTAATGCCCGCACAGGCATTGAATTACATCCACCCAGATCGCGTGTCGGAAGCTATACAATAGACCCTTTTATTTTGCTATTAAAGGAGTCGCCATTCTTAGACCGGTTTCGGCATTATTGTGCCTCAGCAGGAAGAAGTAGATTAAAGCATTATTTTACCTCTCACTAACTAAAAAACATTTTGGATTTTTCCAATATATTTTATCTAGAAATAGTTTTGATCCAAATAAAACTCAAGGAGTTACGTGGGAAAAACCTATTTTCCATAACTTTAACGTTAATAAAAAAAGTAGGTAATCTGCATATTAGTTTGTATGTAATTTGCTTTAAAAAAACATTTATTTTTCATCAATTAGGTATGAGCAAATCTGATTAAAAATTAAAATGTAAAATAAAAAAGAATTTAAATTGACATTTAATTTAATCAACTTCATCCATTAGCCGCTGGTAGATTTATTTTTGTTGTATGTACATATTAGATTCTTTTAACGAAATTAATGACACCTATAAGATTTGCAACAAAAAATTCCTAATCGTTTTAGCTGAAAATTGAAAGCGAGGAAGCCACAAATTTGATAATGGTTTCGACAAAGCGTCTGTTATTTAATGCTGTTATATATGATGTGACAGTTTGATGTATCTTGTGCATGTATGTAACTACAGAATACAAGGTAATTAAATTATCACTGTGCGTTATGTCATGCGTGTTTAATGATAGTGACTTAATTTAATTGAAAAGTGACTAGAATTCTTTTTACACCGATATGCTTGTGAATTATCGAGTCAAGAGGCGTAAATTTTCTAATTATTTGTAAGCAGAACAGCGGAAACTGAAATGAATTCAACTTTGATTTTAAGTAGTCGTTTTAGATGGAAGCTACAATTAAATAAAACAAAGATAGAATATTAGAATTATTGGGATAAGAATAGGCCAGGAAAATAAAAAGCTAAAAGAATCTGATATGGATAGGGAAAGGTGGAGAAAGTTAAAACGATGGAAGAGACAAGTGAAGATGTATAAACCTAAAAGCCTATAGCGTCTGTGTATATTGATTTTATATTGAACTTTTTTATGTAGTGGTGAAATGATGTTTGAAGATCAATAAAACTCAGTTATCCCAATACTAGGAAGTTTTTTAAATTGTTAATGTTAATATTATGGCTTCCGTAAAAACTTCTCTACAATACAAGCAGTTAAAAAATTAGCCTCAGATATAGTCGAGGGCATTGAAAACGGTGAACACACATCTGTCACCCTGTGTGACCTAAACAAGGCTTTCGTCTCTGTTAATCGCTCAGTGCTTCTTTAGAAGTTAGAGCGATACGGGATTAGGGAAACATTCTATACATTTTTTAAATACTATATCAAAAATAGGTCACAGTTTGTATTTTATAATAATGTAATATCCGATACCAGATCTTCAACGATGGAAGTGCACCAAGGTTCTATTCTTGGACCACTCCTGTTCATCATGTATATTAATGACATTTTATATCATATTGACCCATTAGAAGGTATTGCATTTGCAGATGACATTCTTTTAATATCTCATCATAATTTTTCTACCAATGGGCCCGTTAAATTATTAGGTATTTCATTAGATTTAAGTATCTTTGTCTATTACTGTTATTTTGACGTGTACAAGGAACATTTTGTTTCAAGTAACGAATAAATCTATCTATTAAGGAAAACTTCTTTTTTAACACAATTTTCTTTTTAATTGTGTATATAACTCTCTAAATAAATAATACAATCCTCTAGATTAATTTCGAGTTAATTGTTAGTGTAAAATGTTGAAAAAATTTCGGGGTCTATCCATTATACACGGACGAAAGCGTCAAGTTTGGGTTAATGAATGTAGCCGTTTGCAGGAAGTCGTCTAAATATGATGAAATAAGTTGTGCTCGTGTTTGTTTAGGTATTCTGCACTGTGTGAATTTTCACATAAAACTTTATGGACCTCTGCTAATAACAGTGAAAATATACTCTGTCAGGAGTGACCTGAATAACTAATAATAACCTAACAGAAAATGTTGGGTTGTTTACTTAATAGTGTCAACTTAGGATTATTGATTTCTTGTTTTTGGTTATTTTAAGTATTTCTATAAGTAGAGCAAAATAATGAAATAATGAATATAATAAAAAAAACTAGCTGCCCGTCCCAAAAAAATGAGACCAAATCTTTTTTTTAGAATACGACCATGTAATGAAATAAAATGTCAATTAAATAATTAAGACCATAATTTATTGCAATGCTTTGTAATGTACAATATTTTTTGTCTTTCCTTCCGGAGAGAAAACAAATAACACCGATGGTTAGCCGACTCTCGAGCACGCAACGTACAACTGCACATGCGAAAAACACGGCAATTGAAGATTTATTCCACACACTTCCAATGATTGAACATGAGATTATTCGCATTCTGTTTGCCTCCAAACGCTGTCTAAGCTCTTCTTCAGTCTCACGCCGACCGATATTTGGACGCCTCACTGGTGATATTTTCTTTCAACAGTGAAGTAAACCAAGACTGAGGCAATTGAGTGATAGATAACACAACGATAACACAATTATGACAATTATAAACCCAACGCAAAAAGAATTAGCTCCAAAAGTAGGTCGATCTGGTTGTTGGCTTACCAACTTGGGGACCAAGTGCTTTCTATGTAAAAAAATGCGCTGATTTCGAAAAAACTAGTCCCCGGACGACGCGATTCCTCCCGCTTCATATTGTTATATAACAAAAAACTGAAAAAGAATGTTTCGGAAAGTATGGGTCTGAGGTGGAAAAAGTATAGGAGTAAATTTGTTCAGAATTGTATTTTCTACAATATGATCAAATAGAAGCCGAGAAATTCGCAATGAAAGAGCGCGCCGACAAAATCTATTTTGCAAGACGGCTTCTAAGCGAGAAAATATAGCAGAAAAATGTGGAATTTTGGTGCAGTAAGTCTGATTGAGATAAGGTTTTTTGCATTCGCATCGTTAGCTCGTCTAGAAATTTTGTGCCATATTTTGATCATATTCTTTTTTGAAATTGCACCGCTGCATCAAGAAGTGCATTCTTCTTTCCAAGTGTTAAAGAAAAAATTCATATCTTGCACCCGGGTGTGTTTTGGGTTGCTTAGCCTAAATATAATGGCCTAAATCGAGACCATTGTGGGTGTTATAGCAAAAACTACAGAAGCTACTGCTTAATTATGCAATAACTATTTAACCCACGGGGATTGGGTTCACCTCACTGTTTTGCAACCAAAAGAGGTAACTAATTATAGGTTATTAAAAAAGATTGCATGAATTTTAAGGGGAGATAATGAGCAATCAATTTTGCAAATTTTTTTTTTTCGTATTTTGCATAAAAAACAATAAATTTTGAAAATAAAGATTCGAGACCAAGTGCATGTTGTAGAAAATACAATTCTAAACAAATTTATTCCCATACCTTTTCCGCCTCAGAGCCATACTTTCCGTGATGAATGCGAAAAATAACAATATAAAGCGGGAGGAATCTTTCCGTTTTTCGAAATCAGCGCATTTTTTTACTTACAAACATTCGGCAATTGATTTTTATTTACATAGATTTGTCAAATGTATATTAACTTTTAAAACAGTGTCTTGTAATATTTCCTAATTTTAGATTGCAGAGTCAATTTAATAATTCTACAGTGTAAGTTCTCAACAAAAGGTACGAAACAAACTGACAAGTGCGCTAAATTTAAGATGGTTTTGTGGTTACACAAAAGAAAAGTGTTAGATAAAACATCTTGGCATTCCAGGCTCTTGTCGGTTGCGTGAATCCTGAAGTATTGAGGTTTGCTTTTGTGAAACCGGAGGACCCGATGGGAAACAAAGTTAAAGGGTTTCAAAGTCAAGGGCTTAGGGTAATTTATTGAGATAGTTTCTTGCTTCTTAAAAAGTCAATAATCTTGCATGGGAGCTGTTACGTCCTTTATCTTAGGATTACTAAATAAAAATATGCTAACAGTAAAACATTGTTATAATAATCAGTCGAAGATTAATAGCAATAATAACCAGTTGAGAATGCTCTTCTAGCATTGCCATAGACTGAACAAATTGTAATGAAAGTATTAATTTTAGATTGACAGTTCTCGTTCTAATCAACACAGTCACAGTCTACACACTTTTACCAAAATCGTCATTCACTATGTGTCTACTATAAATTCAATGTCATTTTAAACTTTAAAATTTTCGTATTTTGGACCCCATTTTGAAGGTGTTCTCGAAGAGGTACCGAGGGGCACATCAAACCCTAAGCTTACTTATTGATGCTCTATCAGAATATGAAGTCAGAATTTTAAAATTCATAAACATAAAAAAGCTATAGTCACACACACAGATCGAATTCATATACCGAATAATTTGTTCGGTGAAAATAATGCCATGAAGATAACAGACCATAACAGAAAAGAAACTATTTTTAAATAGTGTTTAGGAACTAAATAAGAACATAGTAAAATCAACCAAAGCTCACTTTCGGTCCGACAGGTGTTCAACATAACCGCCTTCTGCAGTGTAATATAAGTGTTTTGCAGGCTTTCATGGATAAAACCCGTTATAACGACATAATGACAGGAATAATTTCAAAATATTCTACGTGGTACTTCTAAATTGACAATTATTCATCATTCTGTCTGTGATAATACCCATCATAGTACAGTTTAAAGGCATTACTTTCTAGTTCTAGATGGGGTTTTAAGTAGCTCATATTTGCTGGCCAGCTTTTGATATTACAAACTTGATTATGTCTTTGCATCTAACCGGTGTTGGCTAAATACGTACAGCACGATGTTATATGCTGTAGTAGTTCTTTATATCCCTGATCGTCTCTGCTGCACCTTTTCTATTTTTCTGCTAAACAACTTTAAATTTTAAAATCAATACATTAAAATTTTATTTAAAACGGAGAACATGTCATTAATCTATATTGCCCTTTGTCAATGGTAAGAAAAGTTGGAACGTAATCCGGATGGTTGATCATGTATGTGAACAGTTTTGCAAAAAGAGTATCCAAGCTCCTGGAGTTCCAGTTGTTAGTCAACTTCACTTATCTCATATAACTTCATTTGAGGTATTTTGGGTTCGACATTATTGTTCTTCCCTTAATTATAAAGTGTATTATAAAAGACCTGTTGGTTTGAGGTGATTACTTACTAGATTTAAGGCATTGACCATTAATTTTTGCTCAAATGTGTCTGGGAACACTACATATTGTTGGTGATTGGGATGATTTATGTTCGTTCCGATTTTCTTCAAAATATTTTTCACTTTATTCTTAAGACTTTTGGAGGCACTGATTTCACAGCATCTAGGGCAAAGGTTCCCAAAGTAGTCCATAGGAGACCACACGGGGGTCCACGTAGACGTGAATAGAAAACAGGGGTTCACAAGTTGTAAGGGGGATCCACGAAAAATTTTCTGGTTTTCATAATAAAGAACAAATTTTTTTTTTTTAAGTATGACTATTTTTTATTGTTGATTTACATTTCAGATTTCATTGTTGATTGTTTGTAATAATAAATGTTTATAATTTTGTATAACCAGAAGTATTATTTTAATAAATAGGACACAAGAAAATGTGCTACTTTTACTTTCCCGGCCCCTCGCCAAAGGAAAAGTATTCTGAACGCGCTAAAAAAAATTTGAGATAACGACGGATATATCCATTTTGAGGTCGATTAAAACGATTTTTAGATGGAAGTCTGTCCGTCTATCTGTATTCTTCCACGATAGCGTCAGCATGCTTAATCCGATTGAGCTGAAATTTGGTATATGTGTTTCGGGTGATCGGCGATTCAACCCATTAGTTTTTGGTTAAAATCGCTCCACCAGGGGGCGCAGGAGCCCTATGTACATCGCGAAAAAAATATAATACTTAAAGTTTTTATTGATATTTAGGTGCCTCACTGGCTTGTAAATACATCCCGAAAATAGTAAAACTTTGAAAGTGGTCCACGAGAAAAAAAGTTTGGGAACCTTTGATCTAGGGTGTCCTGAAAGAAGCGTGTGTGATGTTAGTATGGCCTATTCTTAATTTGCATAGAACTATACATGTTCCCGTCTTGAAAGTGCCTTAGGATATCCTGGTTTCTCTAGGTCCCTCATATATCTCCCCTTTGTTTTGCCATGATATGTTTATTTTATTGATTTTAGTTTGTATATCCTCAAATGGAATAAGATTTCCTTGATCTGTTGGTACTTTTGTTGCGATCTTCACTGCGATGTCTGCCATTTAGTTGGGGATTCTTATTATTTTTAATAAGCGTTATTAGTGATATGTGCAACGTTAGGCGTAGATGACATATAATACGAGATATTTTTTAATAAACTATATGGATAGGAATTGTCCAGGTGCAATTCGAATAAAGTTTTTGGAATAGAATGATGTGTCTGATATTCAGCGAACCCTATAAACCTGTTTGTCTCACTAAATTCAATTTCATTGTGTCTAATAAGAGTGGTAGTTAATGAATCTGCTTGACCTGCAACGCTTTATATATTAATCAATTAATTTGTCAATGTAAATGGATGTAATTGCATATTTGAACATAGTTTTTAGTTCACTTTAATTTAACTTTTTTTAATAACAATTTTGAATATTGTCAAATATAAAGGTACTTTACTCTTGAGTAAAATTCATATTTTTTGACAAAATTTTAATATCTGATGATTGTATTTCTGGTTTTAGAAAATGCAGAACTTTATACAGGGTGTTTCATAGTTAAACCGACATACGTTAACTGTAAATAGAGGGTACTTAGGTGGTTTCAAATAACCTTGGTTAATGGGTTTAACGCCTTTAATAACCGAGATACGGGGTGTTTCATCCATTTCGGCCAATATTTTGATAAGCCGTAACTTTAGAACCACCCTGTAGATTTCTCTCATACTTGGTACAGGTATAGTGTGTTAATATCCCAATCCTATAGTGTAAGAAATATAATTAAAATCCAGATCCGGATTAAGAAGAATTTGCAAAATTTGAAAATCCCCAAAACAACACCCTGTATATCAGATTATTTAAAACTGGGATGGATATTTGAAAATAACGGAAAAAATGAGTTATATTGAAATTTTTTTTAAGTGCACATCCCATTCTACTACTGGAGTTTTAACGTCAAATTACATCAAATGCATTTTTTTCATTTTCACAAGCAGTAACTTTCGAAATACCTGGTAGATTTCTTTCATATTTGGTACAGGTATCATCTTTTAGTAGCCCAATAGTATAATGTAAGGACTATACTAAAGTTAAAATCCAGATACGGATTAAGAGAAATTTGTAAATTTTGAAAATCTCAACGCAACACGCTGTACGTCAGATATTTTTTAAATTGGATTAGACATTCAAAACGAATGGAAAAAACTGAGATATTCTGACATAATTTTATAAATGCACATCTCGTTCTGCATATTACTAAAATTTTAAAGTAAATTCAATTAATGCAATACATATTGTCATTTTCATAAGCCATAACTTTGGAAACACCATGTAGATTTCTTTCGTATTTGGTACAGGTAGATTGTTTAATTAGCCCAATCGTACAATACAAGAACTAAAGTTAAAATTCAGATCCGGATTAAGAAAAATTTGTAAAAGTTGGTAATCTCTAAAATAGCATCCTGTATATCAATTTTTTTAAATGTAATCGGATACCTATTTAAAAAAAGAAAAAAAAGACAAAATATGTGTTAAACTAAAATATTTTTATAAGTGCGCAAGAGCGTTCTACAAAAAAAATACAGATTTAATTTTTTGGATTAATTCCGGATACAAAACTCATTAAACTATCAAGTCAGCTTCGGCAATAACACATCTTTTTTCTTTTTTCAAATAGGTATCCGATTACATTTTAAAGGGTGCTTACAGGGTGCTATTTTAGAGATTATCAACTTTGACAAATTTTTCTTAATACGGATCTGAATTTTAACTTTAGTTCTTGTATTGTACGATTGGGCTATTTAAACAATCTACCTGTATCAAATATGAAAGAAATCTATAGGGTTTTTTCAAAGTTATGGCTTACGAAAATGACAATATAGTAATACGTAGAACGAGATGTGCATTTATAAAAATATGTCAGAATATCTCAGTTTTTTCCATTCGTTTCGAATGTCTGATCCAATTTAAAAAAAAATCTGATGTAGAGCGTGTTGCGTTGGGGATTTTCAAATTTTACAAGTTTTTCTTAATCCGTATCTGGATTAACTGTAGTATAGTCCTTACATTATACGATTGGGTTACTAAAAAATGATACCTGTACCAAATATGAAAGAAATCTACCAGGTATTTCGAAAGTTACTGCTTGTGAAAATGAAAACAATGCATTTGATGTAATTTGACGTTAAAACTCCAGTAGTAGAATGGGATGTGCACTTAAAAAAACATTTCACTTTAACTCATTTTTTTCCGTTCTTTTCAAATATCCATCCCAATTTTAAAAAATCTGATATGCAGGGTGTTGTTTTGCGGATTCTCAAATTTTGCAAATTCTTCTTAATTCTTCTTAATTCTTTTAATTGTAGTTATTACACTACAGGATTGGGCTATTAACACACTATACCTGTACCAAGTACCAGAGAAATCTACAGGGTGGTTCTAAAGTTACGGCTTATCAAAATATTGGCCGAAATGGTTGAAACACCCCGTATCTCGGTTCTTAAAGGCGTTAGATCCATTAACCAAGGTTATTTGAAATCACCTAAGTTCCCTGTATTTACAGTTAACGTATGTCGGTTTAACTATGAAACACCCTGTATAAAAAATAACTTTTTTTCCTAAAATTAATATAAAAAAGTTTTCCATATGGTTCCAACTTAGTGAGACATACTGTATATGTATATATTTGAAAGTTAATATAACTTTTCGGAAAGAACCAAATATGTTCTAAAAATGTAAATTGCAGAAATCTATTCCAATATTCTTTTTCCTTTGCATTCAAATGTAAATGTCGAAAATAAAACGTGAACTTTCCTTTCCACAAAAGGTGATGCATGGCCTTGAAAACTATAAAATGCTTATTTCTGCTCATAGCTCTAAGCAGATACAGGGTTACGCTATCTAAAAAAATATAATTTACAATCTTCTCCTCTCAGTACGTCATTCGTCTAAATTAAAACAATGAGAGTTGCCTTAAAAAGTTTTTAAAGTTTCCAATAACTTTCCCAAAAAAAAACTAGTCCTACTACCGCTTCAATGGATTATTTTAAAATATTAAAATCGTCGCGCTATAAACAACCAACAAGCTTATTTTAAATAATGGCTTCTTAATTTCTCAATTTTATTTACTAAGAAGACATTAGGAGCGACGAAAATCCCAGTAGTACACAAAGTAAGTACGACAATTCCAATCATATTTAAAAAATGTCATACGAAACTTCAAAACTCGTAGTTTGCTATCGGATATTTAGCCTATAAGGAAGGAAGAGAAAATATAACTGGATAAAAAATCGATAATATAATTCATAGATCACGTGGTCTTTAGCGACCCAATCAAAATGCATAATGTCCTTAGTTACTATGCTATCACAGCGGTTATAAAAAGCAAAAAAAAATATCATCTTATTTACTCTCGTTGTTAGCCTTTTAATAAATTTGTCAGTTTGACCAGTAAAGTTTTTCATTGTGAATTAGGCATTCGTTATATAGTCTCATCGAATTTAACGCGTAATATGATTAATAATCAGTAGTGGGGAGTGGGTGGCTCAGCGGTAGATCACTGGACTCATAATCCAAGAGTTGTGGGTTCGAATCACACCAAAGGCAGAAATCATTTTCTGATTTTTAGTTAATTAAAAATTTAGAAATTGACTTTCATATACCTCACTCGACCATTCACTGTTGGGTTCTAATTAACAGTGCTGTTCCTAAAGTGGTGCTGGGAAATAGTTACAAAGCCTACACAGAACACGAGGCTAATGGCCATAGTAATCGATGCCGTTGACACAAAAGTAAAAAAAAAATAATCAGTAGTAATATCACAAGAACTTCGAAAATAATCGATTATACTTCCGAGTCACAAGTCGTATTTCGCAAAACACCACGAGAGCGAGGAGGAAGTATTAAATATTATTTATTTTTCACTTGCATATTATTTGTTTATTTTGCCTTGGATAACGGTTGCTATAAAGACACTCATAATGCCCTAGGGCATAATGAGCGGGCGATATGGCCATAACGCCCGCTTATTGGGAAAAGTAGAATTCGATAGGTGGTGCTACAAAATGTCAATGTCATTAGAGAGATGAGTAAAACAAACCATCTTCCATATAAGCCCTTTGATATTTTTGTGGTGTTATCTTGCTGTTTTAGTTGTTTTTGGTGTGTGATTTTGTAAAACTTATGCTTTTTATTTGATTGTGCTTCAATATTTTGTGTTATAAAACTCTATTTTAACCCCTAATATTTATATTTTTGGAAAATAGGTATGGGTGATATTTGTGAAAAGTCGAACAAACATGGTTATGGTTTCAAAAAATTCCACCGTCGTTAGAGTTTTCTATAGTTTGGCAAGCTTTGATTTTATTATAAAAATGAAGATGGCGTTGCACTCACTCCTCTTTCTCGACTTAACCGTTTGTACTAAGAGTTGGTGGGTTCAAAGCGATCTTCAGAATTTCTTTATAGATAGAAATTCGAGCTAGCCTGCTTCTTACTGAAGAGGAACAATAATTCCGAAACCGGTCTAAGAATGGCAAGCTCCTTTAATAATAAAATCAAAGTTTTTGGTTTAAAGCCCCGACTTGGTCGGGCGCCAAACCACGTCTGGACTTTCGTAATTCAATACCTGGGGGGGGCATATAGGCCAAGGAGTAGTTGTTGAAGTCCAGACGCTGGTGCAGTGCAGGACATTTAATGTCTTTGTTCTTGGGAACAAGTGTGATTTATTTCACAACCTTAGGTAGTTTTGGTACGCCCATGGTCCTTTTTTGGTATTTTTATGGTTACAAAAAATTCCACCGTCGTTAGAGTTTTCTCTAGTTTGGCAAGCTTTGATTTTATTATAAAAGTGAAGATGGCGTTGCACTCACCTCCTCTTTCTCGACTTAACCGTTTGTACTAAGAGTTGGTGGGTTCAAAGCGATCTTCAGAATTTCTTTAGAGATAGAAATTCGAGCTAGCCTGCTTCTTACTGAAGAGGAACAATAATTCCGAAACCGGTCTAAGAATGGCAAGCACCTTTAATAATAAAATCAAGGTTTTTGGTTTAAAGCCCCGACTTGGTCGTGCGCCAAACCACGTCTGGGCTTTCGTAATTCAATACCTGGGGGGGCATATAGACCAAGGAGTAGTTGTTGAAGTCCAGACGCTGGTGCAGTGTAGGACAATTAATGTCTTTGTTCTTGGGAACAAGTGTGATTTACTTCACAACCTTAGGTAATAAAATAACTGTTTACTTTTAGGTCTGATTTCGTATTTTAACTTTATTTTTGATATAGTATCATCTACATTTGTTGCATAAATAACATAGGTACCAATTCCTGAAAATACTCCAATAACACGGTTTCATCTATGGCAATAATTGTATTTTTCGATTTCTATTGAATAAATAGTTCGTATTCCTTCTCGTACAAGGGTCTGGATTTCTGAGGAAATAAATCTTTAGTTGCTTTGGCTGCATTTTTTCTAATATTTAGGTAAATTGGTATTTATTTCTATTTTATTTTATGAGACTTATATGTCACAACGCAACAATGACATTCACTAAATATAATGAAACACTGACAAAAATAAAATCTTGTATGCACCACGCTCGTTACTGAATCTAAATCTGTTTTTTCATAGATCTCGTTAAATTTCCAATGAAAATTTTTGGTAAATATTTGAGCTGGAATAGTAAATTATTGATCGTTACTTTCTCCCGAACACATTAAATGGGCCAACATATTTTCTTTTCCTCATAAATGCTCTGCCAATACTCTAAGAAGAAATACCGCTTTCTCTAAGATATGGATATGGTATCTACTTGATGGCCCCGTCTCCCATTTTGACAGAAACGATCGACAGCTAATAAATACAATTTTTTCACAAAAGTGGATTGGCAGAAATAGGACTACCAGGTGTCCCGTACTTAAAACTATTTCGTTTCTTTTACAACTGGTTTATAATGAACCGATAAATATAAGGTGTTAATGAATACGTGTTACAAATTTTTAGGCAAAATTGACACACATGTTTATAGGAACTTTTCATTCTATTTTTGAATGTTCTACATGCCCTACAAATCTGTAACACGTATTCATTAACACCCTGTATAGTATAAAAGTTACTAGAGAAAGTAAATACGGTAGTTGTGGAAATTCAAGCAAATCACTGTCTAAATGCTAGTGTTCATGTCTCTTTAGAACAAGGATTATTAGTTTGTATTAGCATTAACGAACGGAAAATTAATATAGTGCGAAATTAATAATTTGAATCATTGTGAATTCGGAAAATTTTTAATTTCGGCTTTTAAAAGTTTATATTGATTTTTTTGAGTGCTTGATGCAATAAATTTTTATTGGTTCAACTTTAGAGTGGATTTTTTAGCATGTTTTTCATCGTCTTGATGTAATAAAAGTTATAGCAGAAGTTGGGACATTAAATCATGGAAAGTTCTTTGATTTCCACTAACGTTTGATGTATGAAACTATAATAAAATCTAATTAAAATTAAATTGTTTATTATATTATATAAGCAACGAATTCCCAACTTGCATTGGGGGTTGCACAGTTTTTTATATTGGATATACTATATTTGGTATAAAACAGTGTGATGAATAAAGAAATAATTTTTCCTTGCTTTTCTTTCGATATGATGATGATGATTAATATCTCTATTATAAAGTCTGCCAGAACAGTTGAAAATGTTTCTTCCTCAGCAATTTAGTGAATTTTGTTAAACGTTTTTATTAAAATATTTGAAAATGTTTGAATCAATTTTTTGACACTCTGTCTATTATATATTTAAAAATGTTTGTGTTTATATAGCAGAGTTTCCAACACGCATCTGAACCGGGGTAATTCAATACCTGCGGAGGCTAGTAGCCCAGGAGTAGTTGTTTGTAGATATATCGAAATTGAGAGGAGGCCGAGAAACTGCAATTTTTAATAAAATTCCTAAGTGACCAGGTCAATCTAATTTGTACCACTGAAATTTGGACACCCTGTTTAAATATCTAAGTATGTCTAAAACCGTAATGTACATAAAAAAGAAGAGAATAATCTATTTAGAGGCGACATACGTCTGAGGAAACGAAAGTTGGAATTACTTTTCGGGTTTTGAATTTATTTAGGTTAGGGTATAAAGAGGAATAAGGTGACAGACAGGTTATGGGAAAATGTTGGAAAGTGAGAGTTTCTCTTTGGAAATAACTTTGGTGAAAATATATTGAAAGATCTCAGATTTAAGGACTCAACCAGTGTCGTTTCAAACGGCCTCATAATGTTTTTTGCAATAATGGTAAACATTTAAACAGAAATAATTATAAAAACAGTGTTTTATGATAATTTGAGTACTTGTATAAGGAATTTTTATAACATTTGAAGGAGGCTATGCCTACTTGGGAGTTTCCTCTTTATATTGGGTAACTTGGTATAATTTATGGTTTATCAACTTACTCGAATATTAAAAAAGGTCTCAATGATTAAAGCTAGAGAAGCGACATGCTCAAATAATCAGTATGTTTCTGATGGTTTTCAAATTTGGATGCAATTCTTACAGAAATTGTTGGCAGAAAAGTTTCTTTCTAAAGAACAAATGAAACAGGTAGTGCATACTATATCTGTCGAGATGAAAATTAGGACATAGTACTTCAAATAATGTGTGTGGATAATAATAAGTTTTTTTTGTAGATTCTGTCTAGCACAGAAGCAACTGGTAGTTCATATTTTTGGAGTCTAATAGCAAAGACTAAGTTGGACAAGGTACTCTAAATAAAATAAGAGGATAATCACAAAATTTTGTTTGTAGATTCTGCCAAAAACAAATGGAACTAAAATGACTTTACAATGTTTTGGAGTCTTATAGCAAAGACTAAGTGAAACAATCTTTGGACTTACAATCCCTTTGTGGATTTAATCATAACTACTTTATTTTAACATTAGTACGAAAACTAATGCTATGATGACATGTCCAAATTTTTATAATGGGTAAATACGCTAGCTGTCATGTATCATGTACAAGTCATTTGCAGAAAAATATGATGACAACAGATTTTCACTTCTTTAACCGGGGTTGTTTTCAACTCCGTTCGACGTTTCTTGGCTTCCATTTTGCATCATTCCCAACGTTTTCAAACCTACTAAAATCCTTATTAGATTTGATATGGATCTTGGTCCAGTAATGCATCCAATTCTGCATTTTTAAACTTTTTTATCTGTATGGGACGTACTTTGTCTTTTACGCCGCCAAAAACAGCCATTTTGTAGCGTTAGTAGTGTCACTAAAAGTTTCTACGATAATTCGACGCGCCCCAACCGCAGATTTTTTTTTAATTGAAGACAAAAGGGAAAACTTCCCGCGAATGATGCTCAATGGGTTCACAAATCTAATGGTGAGTTATTGACAGATGTGAAGTTTCTGATCCGCCATTTTTGACCAGTAGTTACTGCTGGCGCCATCTATTTGCATACAGCAGTTTTCCATTTGCTCTTCTGATAAGAATTTACTGATATCTTTCTAATTGGCAATCAGGTACCAGGACACTAAACTTCAAATTCTTTATATTTAACTCGTCATTCTGTTTTTCTTTCGAATCTACTAATTTAAATTTTTTGAATTTGTTTCTTTCAAAGGAATTTTTTCCACGCCACTGCGCCGAAGTCTTCAGATATCGGAGATTTTGTGCCTTGTTAGGGGCGAAGCTAACGCAGACGTCGAGGGTGTGATAAATTACGATATTGGCTTATTGAAAATATATGAGAAGATGATAGAAGAGACAGATAAATGTTACATGGAAAAAAATTACCTACTCGAGATTTATAATTACCTTTAAAGAGAAATGTTTTTTTTTAAAGAAAATAATTTTAGAACATAGAGTAGATTCTTAGTACAGATTGTGTATTGTGATCTAATTCAGGTACTATTGGTCTATTATTGTGTCTAGTAACTATCACTTTACTTTTTCTTTTTCGAGTCCGAATCTTCTAAAATCTTTCAGCTCAATAGCGGGCTACGTTAGTAGCGTTGTTGTTGGCAATCCACATATCATCTATGGAACACGTCGCAGGGCACAGGATGCATCTCAGGATATGGTCCTCATCCTGCACTTCGCCACAGGCGCAAAGGTTTAATTGGTCTTTCTGTATCTTCCATCTGATCATTTTCTTTTTCACCGGTGCCACTCCTGTTCTTATTCGGTTTATTGTTTTCCAGGTTTTCCAGTCCAGGGTAGAGCCTGATGAGGGGTGTTCCGACTGGGGAAAATTATCTGGTGGGTCCAGTGACTGCAGGACACTATTTCTGGATTTTAGCCTCCTCATTGGTTCTTGATGTCCGTGTAGGATATGGCGCTCATTAAACACTTGCTTAAACTTATCAACATGTTCAATGCCTTTTCTGCATTCGGTTGGTGTTGAGAAACTTGCCGCTCTATAGAGTTTTTCTAGGGGGTAGCTTTCCTGCACCCAGTGATAATTCTACAGGTTTGATTGAGAGCAACGTCATGTTTTGAATGTTTGGATCGGCACCGTACTGGGGCAGCATACTCTCCTGTAGAGAAGCAAAGTGCTTGTGCAGATGTTCTCAGGACTTGGAGTTTAGCGCCCCATTTACTTCCAGTAAGTTTTTTTATTAGGTTGTTCCTGGCTATCACTTTTTGCCGATTATTATAGAAGTGGTGTTTGAAAGATAGCGTTCTGTCCATAGTAACACCCAGGTACTTCGGTTTGTCAACGTGGGCAAGTTCTTCACCTTCCCATGAGATTTTAAGTTTTTTGTTTGCCTTGTGTTTGTTAAGATGGAAGGCGCAAACTTGTGTATTTGCTGGGCTAGGTTTAAGAGCGTTTTCGCTGTAGTAGTTGGACATAGTTTTCAGAGCTGCTTCCAATACAACTTCTATATCCCTAAAAGTTCTATCCTGTATGAAGATTGCAAGATCGTCGGCATATAGGAAATGTCTAGCATGTTTGGTGACTGGTTGATCATTGGTATAGATGATAAACAGAATTGGAGCGAAAACGCTTCCCTGTGGTAGCCCGCTTTTTTGGAGTCACCATCGGCTTTTTTTCCTTGCAGTTCTACATAAAACCGTCTGTTCTGAAGAAGTGATCCTATAACTTGCCTCAACCTAAGTCCTTTGTAGTGCTATATACTTTCTGGAGCAGTTTTTTGAGGTAGGTAGGTAGGTACGATAAGGACTACTCCTGGTGTTAATTTTTCTGAAACCCCTCTTCAACGTGTTCTGTCAGGTTGAGCACTTGGCCAGTACAGCATTTTCCAGGTTTGAATCCCGCTCGTTGGGGAATCGGACAAGTATTAACGTGGCTTTGAATACGTTGCAAAATCAGTCGTTCGTAGAGCTTAAAGAGGTGTCACAGCAATGTAACTATCGGTTTGCTGTTCATGGTTTTTCCTTCACTGATTTCAAACAAAATTATAATAACTATAAAGGCAAACTTGAATACAATCATTACTGTTCAAAGCTAGTTATCCGAACAAACTAGAGAAGAAATCTAATTTTATTAATTTATAATTTTTAGTGAAGTGTAACTTACCAAGTATAACCGATTAGCGCTAGTGATTCCCAAAGTGTAAGCCGCCGCTCTCCGGGAGCCGCGAGCCACCGTAAGGGAGCCGCGAAATATTTAAAATAAGTATCATTTTCAATTTTTCGCTAGTAAATGGGCGATCGCTTTTAAAAAGAAAAGTTTTCCAATTTTTTTATGAAATCAAAAATTTAGAAAAAAATCTGATGTATTAAGGTCGCCGCGGAAAAAATCCACAAAGCGAAAAAGATTGTGATCCTCTGGATTAGCCTTATCGATCGGATATCCGAATATTTGCTCTAACCTTCTTGAAATCGGTAAAAAAAAATAAATTTAACCAATCTTGTGAAAGAATTCCTAACTGATGTACCGTGATAAAGTTGCTTAAAAGATTTTTCGTCAAATAATTTTAATATAGAGATCATTTGTGCCTGGAGCTTTCAAAGTTTTTGATATTCAATTACTTTAATAACTAAAGTGGCTACAAATAAAAAAGTTTGCCATTACGTCTAAACAATAATACTGTTAGTGAAGCAACTACGTTAAAACAATCAATTCTCATAGGCTACTAAGCGAGGTGACCTCTGTGAAATTGAATTGAGGACCCGCTTCGATTTTTGGTGCACATAATGGGGATATTAGTCGAGCTACCATTATACGAACAAGAGAAACAGCGACCTCGTATTTTCGCGACTACTGTTTTTTCTATATAGACCAGGCCCAATTAATTTTGAAACAAAAAAATCGTAGCTGTATGTGGATGGTCGGAAATTTTAGGGTAAATTATAAGTAAATTCAGAAAAATCAAGAAGACTTAGTAAAAGTTTCGGAAGGGGGTGAGGGTTGGATATTGTTTTCTTACGATTTGTGGCTGAAACATGCATCTTATCGAAAAAAGTTTAATATAAAAACTGTAGATAATTAGAAAATATAAAACTTTTGTATTTATCATTTTCCATCATAACCTCAAAAGTATTGAGAAAAATGCTAAAAACCTTTTGTTCGTTTTTAATCTCCCGCAAAAATAATCTTTTTTTGTGAAACTTGGTGTAAACGTTCTTTTTTGTGTTTTAAATAAGCTGTAGTTTTTTGGAAGCAAAATATTTATTTTTCGATTTTATACGAATTTAAATTAAAAAAGCCTGTACATAAAGTAGAGGTTTCAACGAAGAAAATGAGCATTGATAAAGTTAAAAAATTAAAAATTTGTAAATCAACTTATTCGATTGAAAATTAGGCGTTTTTTTCAATTTAAATTTATAAATTTATAAATTTATACAGAATCGAAAAAGTTAAGTTTCATAAAAAATTGTTTTCGCGGGAGATAAAAATGAAGAAAAAACGGTTTTTAGTGTTTTTCTCGATTTTTTTTATATTAAAATACCACTTACGGGGCATTTGTTAATATTGCAATCTGATCACATAACGATCAATGAGTAATTTTTGTACAACTTAAACTAATAGGTGAAGATTGGATAACTAAACTAGTGTACCTTAGGTTCTGATAATTTTTTTTACACCAATTCAAAGGGCTTTTTCCTTTTGAGTCTTCTTACTAGATCACTGTTGTCCAGGAGCTGGATGGCCTCGACATTCACGCGCTGGTGGAGTCGATGTTCGTAACTTCTTGCAAATTTGTTAATTGTCTGGTTAACAGTGTCCATCTCCAAGTCCCGGTGGAGGTCACTATGTCTGCAGTACCAGGGAGCATTGACTATGTTCCTTAATGCTTTGTTCTGGAATCTCTGTATTATGAGTAAACTACTCTGACTGGCACAGCCCCAAAGCTGGATACCATATGCCCATACCGGTTTCAGAACAATATTTTCTTATACAGGGTGTTTCATAGTTAAACCGACATACGTTAACTGTAAATAGAGGGTACTTAGGTGATTCCAAATAACCTTGGTTAATGGGTCTAACGCCTTTAATAACCGAGATACGGGGTGTTTCTCCATTTCGGCCAATATTTTGATAAGCCGTAACTTTAGAACCACCCTGTGGATTTGTCTCATACTTGGTAAAGGTGTAGTATGTTAATAGCACAATTCTATAGTGTAAGAACTACAATTAAAATCCAGATCCGGATTAAGAAGAATTTGCAAAATTTGAAAATCCCCAAAACAACACCCTGTATACCAGATTTTTTAAAATTGGGATGGATACTAGAAAAGAACGGAAAAAAATGAGTGAAATTGAAATTTTTTTTAAGGGCACATCCCATTCTACTATTGGAAATACCTGGTAGATTTCTTTCATATTTGGTACAGATATCATTTTTTAGTAGCCCAATCGTATAATGTAAGGACTATACTATAGTTAAAATCCAGATACGGATTAAGAAAAATTTGTAAAATTTTAAAATTCCAACGCAACACGCTGTACAACAGATATTTTTTAAACTGGATCAGACATTCGAAACGAATGGAAAAAACTGAGATATTCTGACATATTTTTATAAATGCACATCTCGTTCTATTTATTACTAAACTTTTAAAGTAAATTCAATTAATGCAATACATTTTCATAAGCCATAACTTTGGAAAAACCCTGTAGATTTCTTTCATATTTGTTACAGGTTTGTTTAAATAGCCCAATCGTACAATACAAAAACTAAAGTAAAAATTCAGATCCGGATTAAGAAAAATTTGTAAAAGTTTGTAATCTCTAAAATAGCATTCTGTATATCAGTTTTTTTTAAATGTAATCGGATACCTATTTAAAAAAAAGACAAAAGATGTGTGATACTAAAAAAAGTGCACAAGAGCGTTCTACAAACAAAAAATACAGATTTAGTTTTTCGGATTAATTCCGGATACAAAACTCATTAAACTATCAAGTAAGCTTCGGCAATAACACATCTTTTTTCATCTTTTTTTCTTTTTTCAAATGGGTATCCGATTACATTTTAAAGAATATGATATACAGCTATTTTAGAGATTATCAACTTTTACAAATTTTTCTTAATCCGCATCTGAATTTTAACTTTAGTTCTTGTATTGTACGATTGGGCTAATTCAACAATCTACCTGTACCAAATATGAAAGAAATCTACAGGGCTTATGAAAATGACAATATGTATTGCATTAATTGAATTTACTTTAAAAGTTTAGTATTATGTAGAACGAGATGTGCATTTATAAAAATATGTCAGAATATCTCAGTTTTTTCCATTCTTTTCGAATATCTGATCCAATTTAAAAAATATCTGATGTACAGCGTGTTGCGTTGGGGATTTTCAAATTTTACAAATTTTTCTTAATCCGTATCTGGATTTTAAATGTAGTATAGTCCTTACATTATACGATTGGGCTACTAAAAAATGATACCTGTACCAAATATGAAAGAAATCTACCAGGCATTTCGAAAATAAAAAAAATGCATTTGATGTAATTTGACGTTAAAACTCCAGTAGTAGAATGGGATGTGCACTTAAAAAAATTTTCACTTTAACTCATTTTTTCCTTTCTTTTCGAATATCCATCCCAATTTTAAAAAAAATCAGATATACAGGGTGTTGTTTTGGGGATTTTCAAATTTTGCAAATTCTTCTTAATCCGGATCTGGATTTTATTTGTAGTTCTTACACTATAGGATTGTGCTATTAACACACTGTACCTGTACCAAGTATGAGAAAAATCTACAGGGTGGTTCTAAAGTTACGGCTTATCAAAATATTTGCCGAAATGGATGAAACACCCCGTACATCGGTTATTAAAGGCGTTAGACCCATTAACCAAGGTTATTTGGAATCACCTAAGTTCCCTCTATTTATAGTTAACGTATGTCGGTTTAACTATGAAACACCCTGTATAATGACAGGGTAGAATTTCTTCCAAGCAGTCAATACATTTTTCTGAATTTTATGTTGAGTTCTCCACGTTTCTTTTTGACATGGACCTTCCAGTGTAGTCTTGCATTTAAAGTAATACCTAGATACTTTGCTGAATTAGCATGAGGGATTTGTGTATTATTTATTCTGACTGGTATATACTGATTGTTTTTGTTAGGATAATTCACTTGTACCGATTTATTTTCATTTAATTTGATTCTCCAACGATTGGTCCAATTATTAATTATATCTAATGATGTTTATAGTTTCCTTGCAGCCTCTTCGTGGATTTTCCCTACCGCCATTCTCGATAATTTTGAGGTTATGGTTTAGATTTTTTAATTATCTGTAACTTTTATGTTAAACAAATCGTAAAAAAACAAATCCAACTCACAAAGCGTACCTATATTTAGCTACCCCCTTCCCTTGAGTAGATAGAAACATCGTTTAGTTTTTCGTAATTGCATCAATTTTCTGTAGCTTATTCAACTAGAGATTTTTTTATTCAGCTCACTAGCCCAGTAGATGAATCCTGGTAGACACAAACGGCGTTTTCTTGGATTTCGATGTAAATAAATAAACATTTTATTAACTATTTCGTTTTCAATAATTTATAACACAAATGAGTAGTTTTAGAATTTAAATTTATTTGTTTTGTTTTTGAATACAATGAAAACTAGTGTTAATTAATAACTATCTGAACATAATAAAAATAAAATAAAAAAGTTCGATGTTACTACAAGAAGCGGACTAGTTAATTGGCAAGAAAGTTCTAAAACTAGTCAAATCCGAGATACTCCACCTCCTCTATCAACACGAGACAGGCAGAAGACTGGAAAGAACAAAAATCCTAGAATAGTAAAGAAAACAGTTTAGATCTGAGAGACATCAATGGACGAAATGCAATAGAGATGCAATATACTGCTTATAAGTAAACAAAAAACAAAAGTTATAGTTTTAATTAATATTAAATACAGAACTATTAGCCCACGAGGAAGTGACGATTTTCGGTACTTTTTTCCCAGTCAGCAAACATATGGATAGGAGTGTTGGGTTGAGGCGGAAAATGCATCAGAATATACGAAAACACGGCCCTTTTTTTCCGGCGATAAAAATAGTTCTAGTAGTAAGAGGTATACTAAAGTTAAGTAAAAATAAGTAGGTAGTAACGGCACCAGGGAACAATATACTTCTAAACTTAAATATAATAAATATCAATTCCGGGTAAAGTTTCCCTCATTTTCGCAGTCATGAATTTATCAGATGATGGCCTATGAAGTGAGTTGAGTACTTTTGTAGCGGTTTCCCGGTACAGCCTTGTCTTGCTGACCTTTTAAACCCTGTTTGAGTTTTGCGCTTCAATAATGTGGACTGTATATGTACAAGAACTCTTTCCCCCGTCTCTCCAGTATTACCAATAAAACATCAAGAATTTCATAACACTTTTTATTTAAAATTCTTTAACGAAGAAAAACAGGAACAACACATAAAAACATGTAATAATAGGTACTATAACTTAACTATAAATAACTAGTATAATATTTCAACTAGTTTGAGCAATTCACTGAAGTGAATGTTTTAAAATTGAATTTGGAAATTGAAATTGCAAATCTATCGGTGCTAAGAACGATCTAACCGAAACGAAGGTGTGAGAGATACTAATTGCGAAGGGAACTCGACGGAGGTTTGAGTGATACTGATTTTACAAGCGCGACGTTTGCCGGTTGTACGATGCATCCAGACTAAGGCTGGATATTTCCAGTTCAAAAAAAGTTGTTATCGTCTGGCTAATATTCTAACGGTCGAATGGTCAAGGTTGAGTGTCTAGACTGTTTTATTTATTATTTCATCGCGTCGCTTTGTGCGACGGTGTCGGCTTGCGCGAGGTGGCGTGTTTTCGCGACGTTGTCGGATTTACGAAATATAATAGTCGTTATGCAAATTGCGCGGTATGTGGCGCGATGTTGTCGGATTTACGAAATAATAATAATCGTTATGCAAATTACGATTTATGTTCAATTTTTAATTGAAAATTGAAGAGCCTATATGTTTGTTTAGTACTTTTTATTTTTATTTTTATATAACTCGTATACTTCCTCTCCCGATATTATACTATTGTAATGCATTGTATCAATAGTGTTCCCCCGCATGTGCAAATATTATTTTTAACCTGCATGATGTACAAATCTTGTAATTTTAAACATTTAAGTATTTTTAAGTATTTTAGCAGTATTTCTGTTTAACCACCTTGTGTTGTGTCTCATTTTATTATCCTCAAGTCTGTGATATACTATCAAACATTGTACACTTTTTTTTACTTTTTTAACTACTATATACTCTGCTGTCTTTTTTTTTGCGAAACAAGTGCAGCAGCACTTATCGCACACTAAACTTTATTCCCCATTTATTATTTTTTCTATATTTTATATATTTCCTGATTAAAGTTATCATTACCATTATTATATTATGATAACAGCTTAAAATGCAATCTGGCTAATGTGGAACACCCCGAAAGCCTTCCCAGACTCGTCGAATGATCGTCAGGCGCGCTAAATTCGGCTATTCCTCTCCTCATTTAACTACCTGGCTTGTGTGGCAAGGTTTCCGATAGGCAAAATCAGTCAAATTTTTTAATCCGAAAATTTTCAGCCAAACTCACTTTTCTCTATCTAAGATAAGCAAGACTGATATTTTTATAAACTATATGTATGATTTAGGAAAATAAGTGGAGTTGTATTGTTTTTATTTTTTAAACCCATCCAAAAATTTTAGCCAGATGCAAAAATTTTGATTTTGTCACTAAGACAACAGTTTATTTCTATATATACCGCCTGGGAAAAAAAGTACGAAAAAAATTTGTTGCCTCCTGGGCTATATGAAAATAAAGGAGAAAACTAATTTGTCGTTTACAAAAAGAACACTACTATAGGCAATTTAACTCATATAGACTTTAGTTCGATCAATACTTCCGACCAACGCCCAATAATACTCAATCGAATTAGGCTCTTTTCAAATTGATTATTAAAACCGCTCCTTCATCATCATAATCCTTCATTAGAGTGCCGACACTACGCTAATCTTTTCCTGACTTCATCAATGTTCAATCTATCAAAACCAGAATTACCGAGTTCAAAATAATTAGTATTCAATGTTGGAAACGATTAAAAAAGGAGTTATGAAATGAAATACAGGTTATTTATTATAAAAAGAAATAAATCCCTCTCTCCTGTAAGGCATTTTCAACAAGCTAGATTGTTTTTAAATATCTTTTGATGAACAGTAAAAATTTGAAAAACTAAAGAATGAACAAATATTTTTCCTGAAGACGAGTTGTGAAAATGCTTGATGTTGATCGGTGAAATTAACATAAAAGTAATTTTAAAAAAGTGACACGCTATTTATCTAGTTGTTTTTGATTCCTTGAAAGGGTAAAGAAGATTCTTTTGAGAAATTATTTATCATATTTATGCAAAACATTTAATCTCTTGGCCATTTACTATACTTAAGACGACGCCGAAATTTACGAGACTTCTGCATTTAGAAGATAACCCCCATTTATCTCTTTCCCTTATGTTTGTCTTGGTTTTCTTGCACACGTGGTTCAAGAGACACCAAAAAATGGACAAGAAATAAAGTGAGGTACATTATAGCACTCGGTGCAAGAAGTTTAAGTAGATGGTCAGTAAACTATTAACTTCTACCTCCTCTCACATGTTCTAAAATGCAGACGATTATTTCACCATTTAAGACGTTGTTTTCAAATCAAGATATTATACTTTGTATAATCTAGGTATCTAGGACATTAAAGTTTTGGAGTCGATTACTCGATTATATAATCAGTAGTAATATCACAAGAGCTTCAAAAATAATCGATTATACTTCCGAGTCACGAGGCGTATTTGAAAAATGCGTCGCACGAGGAGGAAGTATAAAATATTATTTTCGTAATCTCGCGTGATATTCGATACGGTTATATAACGAATTATATAATTATTTTTGGTGACGTTTGCTCATTGTAAACGTCAAACGTATTGTTGACAAACTTTTCAAGATGGAAGAATGCGAAAATCAAAAACGATTATACCACGTCGTCAAGGGTATATTCGCTTATCAATAAGTGTTTGAAATCGAACATTTTTACCTACGCCCATGGCGACAAAGGAAATAAAAATAACCAAACCGCACGCATAGCAACAGTACAACACGCATCGTAAATCAAGGCCATCGCGCAGATAATCAACGCGGAAGTAACTCACCGACGAGATAAACATCAATGTTAAAAGCCGCCTTTGTCGGCAACCGCCTTTTCATACACCGCGGCACATTGGCGAGACTGCAAGTTGCCAAAGAGATAAAAAAAAGGCACAACAATAAAGCCGAAAATACATACCCGTGATTGGCCGCCGAAGGATCTCGTCTGTCGACAAGCATCTCATATAAATCAAAATTAAACCAGTACAACATCAGACTCCGTATGGAACAGGTCGCAATCATTGGACTGTTTCATACGTAATAAATTCATCCATTTTTAACTTATACAAATTGCATAATATTACATACATACCCGTATTCACATTCAGTTATTTTTTGAGCAATTGCAAACACAGTTTTGAATTTTGTTATATTCTATGTTTGTTGAAAAGTGTTTTGTTTTTTACGAAGTTATCGTTAATATATAAAATTCAAGTAATCAGTGTATAATTTCGCTACAACCTATTTATACAGTCCACATACAATTTGTCAGCCAACTTAAATCTACAATAAGTTGGGACAGGCCCATCTAAAGGGTGTGGCCTAATAAGTTTCGGTCTCCAAATTTGGCATTATTTGGAACTTCCCAAAACAATAAGTAAAAAGTAAAAATTGCAACTGCTATTGGCTAAATTTATGATGAGTTGTATAATCTTATTGAATAATAAACTATTTCTTCAAATAAATATTTTTTCATCGACCACTACAAAAAATGACATTTTACGTACTAATTTCCAAATGAAAAGTCAACTATTTTTGAAAGCAAGTACTTTTCGTTCTCAAATGACTCGCACCGTGCCGTATCCTAGTGACCACAGCGGACGAAAAGTGTTTGTGGACGAAAAATGCTTGCCTTCAAAAATGGTCGATTTTTCTTTCGGAAATTAATACGATTTTGCAGAGGTCGACGAAAAAAAGTAATATGCGCCTCGGCGAAAAACTGTCTACTGTCTCGCCTGCTTGCTAGCCTCTGCTATCAATTTGCAGACTCGACTATAATAGGCAGTTTTTCATCATTGGCACATAAATAACTATTATTTATTTGACTTTTTCGAAAATTGACAATGACACAAAATAGTATATTAAAGTATAAGTGGTTATTAAGGTCTTTAAAACATGCGCGATATTTAGAGCACAAAATCAATCTACCTTTCTTTCGGAAGAAAAAACAAAAATTAATTTGCAATCTGTCATATAAGTTTAATTGTTACTGACTGTATATTGCTTAAACATTACTTAAATAGTAAATATTTGAATAAAGCTTTTGAAACATTTGTTAGTACTATTTTGTTTAACGTTACAAGGTACTCCTGTCAGATCAAGGCATGAAAAAAAACGGTCATTTTACATAAGAATCAGCAAGAATGGTGTCAAGGCCAGAAAAAAAATCTATTGTGTCACCACAAGACTTTCCCGGCGTTATAAAATAAAAATTAAAAAAATTAATTTGGTGTTAAAATTTTTTAAAGTCCAAATCAAATTATACTTGGTATCCAAAAAAAAATTCGTTTTCAATTTTTTTAAAGTCACAATGAAAAAAGGGAAAACAATTTTTTAGGGTCGGAATTTTGTTTGTTTTTTCTTTGACATGAAAAATGTCATTTGGATTTTAAATTTTAATCTTTTTTTCCATTGCTTAGTTTTAAAATAAAGGAATGAAAATTTCAGGATGTATTTGCAAGCCAATAAGGCACCTAAATATCAAATAAAAACTTTAGGTCTTTTATTTTTTTTTGTAATGTACATGGAGTACTACGCCCCCTGGTGAGGCGATTTAAACCAAAAACAAACGGATTCATTCCACGATGATCCGATACCCACATACCAAATTTCAGCTCAATCGGATCAAGCGTTTGCTAGTTGCGATTTTTTAGTTAAAAAATTTTTTTTTAGATTCGGTTCAAAATTAAGGAATGAAAATTTCAGGATGTATTTACAAGCCAGTGAGGCACCTAAATATCAAATAAAAACTTTAAGTCTTATATTTTTTCGCGATGTACATAGGGCTCCTGCACCCCCTGGTGCGGCGATTTCAACCAAAAACTAATGGGTTCAATCCCCGATCACCCAAAACCCATATACCAAATTTCAACTTAATCGGATTAAACGTGCGGACGCTATCGTGGAAGAATACAGACACACAGACAGACGGACATACTTCCATCTGGAAATCGTTTTAATCGTCTCAGGGGACCTCAAAATGGATATATCCGTCGTTATCTCAATTTTTTTTTAGTGCGTTCACAATACTTTTTCTTTGGCGAGGAGCCTGGAAAGTAAAAAATGTTTTTGCAGATCAATGTAATCATGCAGCTAATCCCTAAAATGCGATTATCTCGTAAACCGTTAAGTTTTAAGGTTAATAAGAAGTATACTTTTCTATACTAAAATAACGTGGCTTTAATATTCTTTTACAAGAATAGCGCAAACTTAAAGAACAAAAAAGTTTACCGTACATTTATGCCACAAATGTGGCCTAACTAGCGCCCTCTACAAATTACATCAAAGTAGGTACCAGATTCTGATTTATCGTGTTCAAAAACCCCCAATTCCAAATTTTTATGTATATATCTCCAAAAATGCTAAATTTATTGCAAAAAATAAATCTTAAAATTTAACCTTTATCACCCTGTATATTCCTTATTAGCAACGTTTTATTAGAGCAAGTTGGTCCAAATCGTAATATTGTAAAGTGAGGAATCTACCATAATTCAATGTACAATTTCTTAAGGACCACCCTGTATGTGTGACTGACTGAGATTATAATGATATTGGCTACGCTTTCTTGTCTTTTATTTCTGTAATTCATAGTGGTATAGTGATTTGCTTGTTTAAATACTCTTCTTTCCGCAAATCTACAAAGGAAATTTCAATTTAATATTTACATACGAAATAGTTTTCCTAATTAAGTTTTGGCATGGAATAAGTGTCTACCATATTCTTGAAAATGTGTCTATAAACTATAGTAATCCTTTAAATTAAAAGGTCCTGTTTATCCTTATGTGAGAGAATCTCTTGAACACTTCAGAAGTGGGACAAAATAACAAAAACTATACCATGTGACACAGACTCAGGGTACACCGCCCTTTTCGCCTTTGTTTCTCTAGCTATATTTCTGAAATTTGGATCATTGAATATGCTCACTAGACGGCACTTTTTGACATATTTGGAAAAAAATATCAACTTTCAATTTTCAAATGGAACACCCTGTAGGTATATTATTACATTTTTGGAATCTTCGTACTTATCTGAAATCAAAGATACCTCACAGTTCATATTTCATTCGTCAGAATACCCATTTTATTTTTCGATCTAGAGAGCCATGAACCCCCTAAATTTATTCCAAATAATCAAAATAATCGTACACTAGCGCATTTTCGATTAAAATAGTACTGTGGTTCGAAATACGTGTGAAAAACGTAAAACAAAATGTTTTTTTATCCAAAACTCAATTTTTTCAAATGGTACCATAATGGTACTCCGATGTCATTCGAAAGTACCAGAGATGAGGTATCCATCCATATTGACTCTTTTTGTCTATAACCATTACGAACAAATTAATGTAGTCGAAAAAAGTTTAAGTATCTTCTCGTATCTTCTTGTTCAATGACAATAATTTATGAAGGTGGCTATGGAACACAAGTTACTGTTTGACATTTCTATAATCTCAACACTTAAACTTTCTTCAATTACATTATTTTGTTCGTAATGGTTATAGACAAATAGAGTTAATATGGATGGATACCCCATCGATGGTACTTTCGAATGAGGTCGGAGTACCATTATGGTACCATTTTGTTCAAAGAAAAATGAGTAAAAAAGAATAATTCTGTTTTTGTCCCGTTTTCTTCACTATTGAGTCACTGTGTTTCACAGACCTTAGAGTTGTAAAAATTTTCTCGACTTGCCCGTCTTCTTATAAAATATGCAAAAGCTCTGAGTATTGCTGAAAATTTAATGATTCTTTTACTGAGAAGGACTACGAATGTCTTTATGAATCAAATCAAATAACTGAAACATTAAAGGGTGGAAGAAAAGTAAACGATAAAATATATTTAAAGTTTACCGGTGCCGTTTTTTAAATAATTTATTTACAGCCTGTAACTAAATATTTATTTAAAACTGCTACCGTAAATATTTTGAAACCGTTGCAGAGCTCAATATTTTAGCTTTCTAAAAATGAATGATTCATTTTTTTTTGATAAATTTACATTTTAAAGAGATCCTGCTGAATCCCAATCCTTACTAACATATATGTGGAAGTATTGGCTTGTCGGTATGTTTATCAATAACTTCAAAATTACCTTGCAGAAATGAACGAAATATTGCATATGCAATATTATGCACTCAGGTTTCTGTATATATACTTTTTATCTCACATATTTTTATTATACAGGGTGTCTTATTGTATAGTACCCGTAACTTATATAACTCCAAGGTGGGTAAGGGACATAATGAAAGAATTTGGTCCGATCGAGTAAGAGTAATAAAAGGCTGGCAACTTTAAGAGCATATACAAGTGTTTTTCAGCAATTCCTTTATTTTAAGTACTTCTGAAAGGTTAAAATTTGTATATGATTTATATAATAAATATAAATTCGAAATAAATAGTAGAAATTTGTACCCTTGGTTGGTGGCCACAATTTCCTCCTAGTCGATTATGAACTAGCAAACTTAAGTCGACTGTATTTTTTCGTTTATAGCTGAAAGACTACGACTTGCATGTCATAGTTTGTAGTGACGATAAAATGTTAAAAAAAAAGTGTTTAAAATACAAACTTTAACAAAATGCTTACATACTGCATAGACAAACGATCAAGTTATGTTTTTGAATTGACTCCCAAAATCGAGATGGAAGGATTTCGTTCAAGAGTCTTGCAGGACATTGTGATAGATTGATTTAAGGAATTGACTTTTTTGGAGAACGTGTTTTCTGGACGTTGAACTGAACAAGATTATTGGTACCCCATCATCGAAGGCTTCAAGATCTCTATTGATGGAGTCAATCTGTTCCTGCCTGCATCTATTTATATCATTCACCGAAAGTGAACGTCGGACAGGTGTGCGAAACTGTAATGAGGTTCGTGGTGATCTTCAATGGGTCGATTATGTGTAAAAGAAACAGGCTGGGGACAGAGTGGATCCCTGGAGGACAATGCCACATGTAGAGATCGATCAAAGCATGAAGTTTATGAGCCACGGGCGCAGTTTCATTGGGAGACCGTAGTCAGATAACCTGCTTAGCGATTATTTAGAGATTTTACAATTGGAAATTTTATCTAATATTTCTTCCTCAACTTTTAACAAAATCAAATAACCCATTCAAAAGTTATAAGATCGTTCCTAAGGGCTGGGCCACCGGTTATACCGACATAAGGATGTTTTTGAGGAAAATAAATTACTGTTTTCAAATACTTTATAATATTTACCATTTTTTCTTTAAAACTCACGAATAAATTTAGTTCAGTTGTGAAATCTAGAAGAGATAATATGGATTTTTTTATTAACACAATATTAAATATCAAATACCAAAAGTCAATATTAAATCTCCCATTTTTAAAAAGTTTTCTCTTATAACAACAGGATTTGTTTTTGAAACTACACAAGCACGTTATAGCAAGCAAAACAATTATGCGAAGAGATCTACTTTCCTCGTTTGAAAGTATACAAAGGAGGAGGAAAAATGGGATAAATCAATTTAGTTCGAGTTCTCCAGTTGCCCTCAGACGGTAGCTAACGAAGTAAGTAGAACTTTTGACATAGAATAAAACTAAATGTTCGACACAAGGTTGGACTGGCACTTCTAGTCAAGTATTCTTTAAAATGATTTGAAAGTGGAAGACTAGAAAAAAATGCTAATTGCGTTTAAAGTTTAGATTGAGTTGTTCTTACGAAAATTATTCAAACTTAGTAATAAATTTCACAATGTAAACATTTGTCTAACAAAATACTAAACTTAATCGAACTTTGATATCATAGTAAATTTTAATATTTAAAGTTTGGGGCAATTTGATCATTTTGATGGAAAATTTTAAAACAGAATGGCCATCTTGGTGATACATGTACGTAGATCATATTTGTGTAATTTGCCGACACGATAGGGAATTGAGAAAACAAAAAATTACTTCACACACACTTTGATCTTTCAATAAATTTCAGTAATTTCATTCGAGTGTAATAAGTTCTGTATTGGCGAAACCTTATACCTTTTTAAATAAGACGAATGAACACCAATCTTATATTAGAAAAAAACAAATTGAAAAATCTAAAATCTGTGATCATACTCATATTTTGGCCAGAGGTACAGCTGAAGAATATGGAAAGAACCTAATAATTAATTACAAACGGCATTGATCTGCTTAAATATTAATTAGTGCGTTTCCAATTGTTTTGTAAATAGTTTACAAATATACCCCTCTTGCAGAATGAAGTAATTGGCAAAAAGATATCCGCTATATCAGGATAGTAACGTAAGTTTTTTCTGGGCTTTTCTTGTGATATGATAATTATGGCGAAATTTAATTTTGTCATTCCCAGAAACGCTACAATAGAATGACATTTAGATACTTTTACACGTTCAGTTTGTCACCAGTCAATTCAATGATTGTGGTTAGAATGACGCCAAACTGAACGTGTAACTCAGTGACTGAAAAACTGATAGATAGGACTGACAAATGTTTAAATTTTTAATATATTTATGATAAATATTATGCAAATATAAATTAGTGCTTAACAAGTGGTCATTGTAGCCTCACTGATAGCTGCTGGTGAAATAACAACACATAATTTTAGACCTTTAATCTTGTTCCAGTAACAAAGTATCACAAGGTCAGCGCTAGTTTTTCTTCAGGGCTGATTGATTTTCTCATGACGGTATCATTTTTTTCCAAAAATAGCTTAACCGTTCTCAACTACTCATCAAGCTTCTTTCATGCTTATAATTTGCATAATCCACGTCTTCACTTGTGGTTATTATTTCATTCAACAAGTTTAAATGTGTGTACTGATCTCTCTTCAGAAGACTTTCTTTAGTCTATCGCTTCCTCTTAACATGTTTCTTTTGTAGTTATGGTTAATATTATTGCAAGTGCAACTTTTTTTGCAAATCCATCGTACTTGAGGGCTCAATTTCTGGACCAGTGGGGTTCTGGGAGATGACTGATGTCGTTGTGGACTGATCGTATAAATACATGCGTCAATCTTCAGTATTCATGAAAAACTGAACATGTAATATTTCAGACTTCACAAGTAAAGTTTCTGGGCCGAAATGCGTCGATAAGATGAATCAGAAGAGAGAAAGTAAAAAAAACGTATCCAGTATTAGGGTTGCTATCAAATTTTACTCGTAGGTCACCAGAGTATAGATTTGAATAAAACTAAGTTTTTGGAAGAAAGGATATTTAACACATGCATGTTATACTTACTGAATGATAAATAAACCCCAAGGGTGGTGAAAAAAGGGGTTGAAAATCTTCATCAACAAATGTTGCCGAAACTCATTGAGAATTTGTCACAAAATAATAGTATTGAAATTCACTGATCCAGTTACAGTGGTATTTCCTAATAACCATTAAAAATTGAAAATCTTTTCTTTATAAATCAGTTTTTCCTCCTAGTCCTGCTCTTATTCGACATCAATCAGATCGACTCACGGAGAAGGAATTGGCAGAGCATGTCTGATTTCTGATATTGTAGTTGAGGAGCTTGCTGAAAATCTGTCAATTTAGTCTGCCTGAAAAATCAATTTGAAAAGTGGGTTAGGTGAAAAATTGCAGATCTTTTTATTAAAAAATGTTTCTAGTAACTAATTTTAAACAGAAGCTACATATATATTACTGTGACTCGCTCGTTTGTAGAGATAATATAGAATATAAATAATATTAAACATATCAAAATATTAAGAAAATCTTTATTAAAGTGCAGCAATAAAAAATTTGAGGTCTGGAAAGACTTTGAAAACTCTTTAAGATATTCCTGAGTAAACTAACTTTCCTTCCTCTTTAGTTCTTACCTAAATAACCGAAGGCAATAATAATATGTTCATATTAATGGTTTGAAGTCTGCCGAATATCTAGCTACGTCCGGCGTTCCCCAAGGATCCAATCTGGGTCCGTTATTATACAACATCTTTATCAACGATATAATTATGTAGTGAAATAGATGTTCTATTTGATATGCAATGCTGATGACTTTAAAATATATTACACTGTGACGCACTTTAAGAACTGTGAACGTTTGGCTAAAAACTTGGACAGGGTAGTTGTATGGTGGAAGGATAATAAGTTATCTCTGAACATTGCTAAATGTAGTGTCATGTCCTACACTCTAAAAAATAATCCGCTGATATATAACTACATAATAGATAGCGAAACCATAGAGAGGCCCAATACTGTTACTGACTTAGGAGGGACATTTGACTCGATGCTCTCATTTAATTTACACATCGATACAATCCTCAATTCAGCTTATCGAATGTATAGATTTCTATATAGAAACTCCGCTGAATTTGAAGAATTCGGAACTTAGAAGCTATTATATTATGCATTTATCCGATCAAACCTAGAATATGCCTCGGTTGTCTGGAGTTCCTAGTATCAGGTTCAAACTGACGGAATTTATACTCCAATCGGCATATCCCACGCAGACTTACTTCTCAAACATAGCTTTTTAGTCTTGAAACACGTCGTTGATATTACAGCTTTCTACTCTTATTTAAATTAATTAATAATCTAACAGGTTGCTCTAACTTACTGGAGAAATTAAACTTTTGTATTCCCCGATTATGGTCAAGAAACAACAATACCTTTTATCTTGAAACTCCTCGTACCAATATTTTAAAGAATTCTCCGTTATATGTCATGATGTCTACCTGTAATTCGGTAAATGAAGTAGATTTATTTTGTTGCAACTTGTTGAGTATTAAAAATCATTTTCTTAGTTAGTAAGTAAACCTATATGCTGTTATTATTTTTATATTGTTTTGTAAATTCAATTCCGTTCTGTAGTTTCTATTCTATAAATGGATTCTCTGTAGAACAGTGTAGTAAATGAATAAATAAATAATAAAGCGACCATGTTATGTATTGCAACTTTTACATTTTTTGAAGATATAATTTTTAAATTCTATAAATGTATACACTGGTTTCCTATTTGTCGGATATTTGATTACACTTCTTATTTACTAATGTTGTTCTGCTTATAGAGGTCGCTGATGCTGTTGCCAATGTCAAAAATGTATTTTGACTGACGCTAATTGTGATTCCAATCTCAAAATAGTAGTTTGTACAATAAGTGCGCAAAGCGCCACTTTTCCCACGAGCGCAGAAGTTTGTGGCACGACCCGTAAGGCGAGTGCTGCAAATCCAGCGAGTGGGAAAAGTGCTTTGCGTACGAGTTGTACACAATATTTTTTCTACAACCACGTTTATTAATGAACGAAAAATAGTATCTTATTTAAACTTTGAACAGAAAGAATTTAAAAAATTAAATTTTTGAATATAGAACTTATAGTTAATAGTAAAATTTGAACAATTTTGAATTGTTATACGTGGTGTATCTTTTTTTGATAGTAAGTTTTTATTAAATGTAATATTGGTGTTTGTCAACGAAGATGTTGATGCTTGTTCTTCATTGGTAATAATATCATATGAATTAGAAGCCCCAGGTATAATACATTTTTCTATTTTATTGGCAATTTCAATTTTGTTGGAGATCGAATCGTCAATATATCCTTCCGCCACTATATTTGAGCGCCATCCACCATGTCTCCGCCTGAATTTGCTAAAATTGTTGCTGAAGATCGGCGAAAACAATGACCCGTGTACAATTTAGACTTAGGTAATTTTAAATATTCTGCAATTTGTTTAGGCATATTTCCGAAATAGCCTTTTCTCAGTTGTATTTTGTGGACGCAGAAATGAATATTTTTTGTATAAATCATAGAATTTTCCAACTACAGTAAATATACAGTTCATACTGATTTCTCTTTCGAAACCTCAGGTAACAAATTTTCGGTTGCATTTTGAGCCTTTTCGATAATATCTGGAGGAGTACTTTCAATGTCGGAATTCGACAACTCAAAAGATAAATTTTGATCTTGATTCATAATTCCTAAAACAATGCGTAATAAATTAATTTGTTTTTATAATTAATAAATTAAAATAAATAATCAAATAAATAGTTTGCTTACAGAATTGTTAGTTAAAATTTAAAATTTGAACACCTAGAAAGTATTCACTTCAATGAGAATGTTAAATTGTCAAAAAAATGTTGACAGGTCATAGCTGTGTTGATGTACCTAACAAAATCAATACATTATGGTTGTTTGCTGTTTGTAACTATAAAATTTTGACATTTCTGTGGGGAAAAGTGCCATAGCGTGTACTTTTACCATTTTAAATTATTACTTTTCCAACGGATATCACAGGAATTAAGAAAAGGCCTGCTTTGCGTATAAAAATTTGTGTAGATAAGCGTGTATTGCATAGTGGTTGTGGAAAAATGTATTTTGACCACTGAAAACTGTCAAATACAACACAACACAAAATTTTGCCTATAAAGTATATCATTGAGAAAATTACTGCAGGTAATGTTTTCAGGGAACTGATTTCCACTTCAATGTTGAAAATATAATTTGACAGATATTAACCTACATCGTAGTTGGAATCGCATTGCTCCGTACTCTGGGTCCCCTAGAACATAACAAGGAGTGGTTTTCTGGATTATGTATTGTATATTCAACAGGGTGTCTATTTAACATTTGGAAGTTGTCAAAATAAATTTTTCGGTGCATATCCTAATCAGCGACTTCCAAAATATTTTCCCACCTGTTGAGAGGATATTGATAGTTGTCAGTTGTCGAAATACATTTCTGATTAGCGCCCTCGAACGCATACAACTGGTTGGTCCGATATTATGTATATCATTTCTCACTAGTTGATAGTTATTCTGACAGTTGGCATCTGTGAAAATACGTAATCAGTGACCACAAAAACATATAGATAGATTAACAAACTTGATTCGCATCATGAACATAGAGTGAATAAATAAATAGTCAATCAGTTATATTTTTAAGAAAATCTAGGTCTGCGCCATATAATTGTCAGTATCCCAGCTCTTCAGGTAAATCTAGCCTGCTAACTAAAGTTTCAAATGCTGACTAACGAACCTCGTTCGCTGTCCGAAGCCAATACGACAAAAAGGTTTAAAAAGATTTCAGGTATGACCACAGAGGATATTCAGCTGTCGTATTCAAAATTTAACATGTTTGAATAGATCATAGCTCTTATTATGCAGTTTTTCTGTTTGAGTAAGGGAGCTTCTTTTATTCCATTTTTCCGTTAGGTTTTAGATATTAAAAATTGGTTTTTGAGAATAGAGATTTGTTCTTGATTTCAAATCAAGTTTATCAATCTCTATCTCTATTTATACTATCCTAACATTGCTTAAATATTGTGAATTTATATGAATTTCATCGCTTTGTGTCTGACGTCAATCTGTAATTTGTACGTCGGAGAGTCATCAAATAAGGTTTACATAATTTTTAGAATTTGTAGTAAAAGAACTGTTAAATATTTTAGAACCTCTATATAAAACGTATTTTTAGATAAAGTCTTAAAAGTATAAACAAAAGTTAAGTACGGTATGAATTTATATCAGCTATTCAAAAATGGATATAACAAGATTCTCAGATGAAGTGGAAGTAGAAAAAATAAAAAAAGAAAACTTAATATAAAGATAATAGAAATTTCGGAAAGAAGACGCAATATAATAATAAATAGATACCTGGAAGCAGAAGTAAATAATGGAAATTTAACAGATGAAATAAATGAAAGTTTTGCATCCAAGAGAAAATTATTTAAGAGCGGAAAAACATTTTTTAGCACAAAAAAAATGTCTTAAGAAATACAAGCGGGAATTGCAGGAAAGTTAAGAAGTATTAAAAACCAATTTTAACGGAAAAAATACATTCTAAATTAAATTCAAGTAAATAATTGGTTTTTAAGATAAAGTGAAAAACAATTCACATTATACAGTGCGCGAATAAAGTATGGAAACATGAAGATATCTTTGAGTCTCAAATGTACACAAAACTTCATTTCTATAACTCATAGTGGCTTTGTACTTCAGATACTCTTCTTTGTGGATATTAAAATCACTTATTTTGTTAAAAAGTTTTTTAATTTGACGTTTCGGCTCCCTTAATCGGAAGTCGTTTTCAAAAAATTTACTATAGAAACAGAACTCTTGATAATCTTACAAAACTATGACAGCAACATAGGACACGGAGAAAGATTTTGAAATTGAAGGTGTCAAAATCTGTGTCCATCATATTTTTGTGACGTTTCTGATATTATACCGATATAGAGGGTATCCTTTTTGCAATTAACTCTTTTTGTAAAATAGGCATCGAAATTTTTGAAATATCGACCGAAGAATTAGAAACACATTCGTTATTATTTAAGCATATCAATGCTACTTCTTTAACTTTGCAGTTATAATTATTAGGTTCTTTTAATATAGAAGCAGTTGAAGAATTCCATTGTATTTTATGACCAAAGTCCCTTGCATGTTCACATATTTTTCGAATTGTTTATTTTTAATATATGCTTGGTGTTCATTAAGTCTAATATCAGAGGGCCCGAGGCCAGTTTTAGATTGGAGCGAGGACCAATTATGATTACCACTATTTTAGAATAGAGCGAGATCCAATTATGGCGCCCCACACTGGTACAGAATGCCTCCGTGGGCGCGCATAGCTTCTAATTGACTTTGCCGACATATAAGTCATGTGAGTGTGGTCTGTGTGGTCCAGTATAGTTCTACAATGTGTGTGTGAGTGATTGTGTGTCTGTGTGACCGTGTGTGACAGTGTGATAAAGGAAGCGGACCGAAATCGGTATGTTTGTGTGAACATCTGTGAGTCTATGTGTAACTGTTTATTTGCACGTCATATATGTATATGGGTTCATACATGTATGGACGTGTGTGTGAGGGTGTGTGTGGTTATATGTGAATGTGAATGAGTGTGTGTGGGTATTGTCGACTGTGTGTGAGAGTTTGTGAGTGTGCACGCCTTATTTGATGAAAGTTTTCACAGTAAATGTTTCGCCTTTTTACCCTTCAAACACAGTTTTCACACCAAGATCCGCCGAGATTCGCTTTCTAATATACATGGAAAGAGGCGCTGAAAAGTGTAGAATATCATGCGAAAAAAAAAACAGCTGCGGATATCCGCGGACTTGGAAGTTATGGGCATCCAAGTAACCCGGAAAATGTTATATAGCGTAATAAAATCCACACTCATAACTCATATGTCTTACATGTCGGCAAAGTCAGTTAGAAGCCCTATGCGCGCCCACGGAAGCATTCTGGACCCGTGTGCGCCCCTTTGATTATCCCTAATATCAGATATGGAACTTGGAAGATCTCGACATCTTAACTTTGTGTTTAATTTATCGATTCAAAATCGTTATGCCGCTCCGTTCGCCTCATTGTAGGGCCGGCCCTGTCTAATATGAAAAGGTTTAGATGTTTCTCCTATAAAAAATGTATTGCATTCGCATGGAATTTTGTAAATACAATTTTTTGTATTTTGAATTTCATTAAAAGGTTTTGTATTTACTATTAAAGATTTTAATGTATAATTAGTTTGAAAAACTGTTTTTAATTTAAATTTATTGCCAATTCTAAGTTTTTGGGATAATTTGGAATATAAGGGAGTTTTACTATATTTGAATGAAGTATTGGGGATTTAAATTTTGTTTTTATTTTTGATGTCTCGGTAAAGTTCACGATCTATAAATTTACTTGGGTAGTTGTTCTTAATCAAGACAGATTTAACAAGTGATAATTCATTATTTAAAATGTTGTTATTTGAACAAATTGTTTTTGCTCTATCGGAAAGAGATTTGACAATACCTCGTTTAGCACAAATTGAGTGGTTTGAATTAATATATCTATATCTATAATATATTAATATATCTATTTGTATGTGTTTCTTTTCTAAAAACTGATGTTACAATACAATTGTTGTTATTATGTATTAGTACATCAAGAAACGGTAATTTTTTATTATTTTCAATTTCAATTGTAAATTTAATAGTAGGTTCCGAATTATTAATATTATATAAAAATGTATCAATATTTTCCCTATCGTGTTTCCAAATTGCAATGATATCAGCTACATATCTAAACCAGACAGAGAGTCTTAATTTTGTTTATTTACAATTTCCATTTTTACAATCCTCCATGAAAATATCCGAAAAAATTAGAAGGATTGGCATAAATTTAATTTAAAAACAGTTTTTCAAACTAATGATACAATAAAATCTTTAATAATAAATACAAAACCTTTTAATGAAATTCAAAATACAAAAAATTGTATTTACAAAATTCCATGCGAATGTAATAAATTTTATATAGGAGAAACATCTAGACCTTTTCATATTAGACTTAATGAACACCAATCATACATTAAAAATAAACAATTCAAAAAATCAAAAATATGTGAACATGCACGGGATTTTGGTCATAAAATACAATGGAATTCTTCAACTAGATTATTAAAAGAACCTAACAATTATAACCGCAAAGTTGAAGAAGCAGCATTGATATCGTTAACTAATAACGAATGTGTTTCTAATTGTTCGGTCGAAATTTGAAAGCCTATTTTACAAAAAGAGTTAATTGCAAAAAGGATACCCTCTATATCGGGATAGTATCATAAGTGTTTATCTGGTTTTTTCTTATGATAATATTATCAAGAAAACTTCATTTATGACGAAGTATAAATTCTCTTATAATATGCAAATGCGCTATCCTTTTTCCAAAATCCGTTCCGAGAAACGTCACAAAAATATGATGGAAACAGATTTTGACATGTTAGAAAACGAGTAAGGAATTTAATTTATCAGATTCGACATCCTAAGACCGGTTTCTGCCTTTCGGCTTCGTCAGTTAGGCTTTTCGAATCCAATAAATAAAATTCCAAACTCGTACAAGTCAGTAGCTATATCCGCTATAAGATAAAATTTTTAGATGGCAGCACATCTAAAGATTTTGACATCTTCAATTTCAAAATCTTTCTCCGTGTCTTATGTTGTTGTCATATTTTTGTAAGATTATCAAGTGTTATCTTTCTATAGTAAATTTCTTATTATATATTTTGTTATGTCAAATTAAAAAAAAATTTAACAAAATAAATGGTTTTAATATCCATAAAGAAGAGTAGTATCTATACAAAATTTGTTATATGTATATGAAATAAAAATGTCTAGTGAAAATGCTCTTTTTTGTGGTAATTTTAATACGTACATGTATTTTATTTGTGGTTTATTTATTCCAAGATTACTGTCATGAAATAAATAGAATTCTAAACAGCCAACAAAAATAATGTTTTTTTTAAAGTTCAGCTATCAAGTGTGGCTTTCAGTTGAGGATATAGACAATGATCATGGGGGAGATTGTTCCACAGGTGCGTAGGTGTGCTAAGTTTTGAGACAACTTCAAAATGGTTAAGGAAAACTCAGGGAACTGTGAAATTGGGTAAAGGAAAAGGGTCGAAAAATTAATTGTAGACGAAAGCAGAAGCACTGACACAAAGTTATACGAAGGAATGTAATTTGCAGAAATTGCTGCAAACGCTTTGCACTCGAAATTTTAATTACAAGTACCAGATGGTTAAATTAATGAAATTAAAACTGGGATAAATAAAAAACACAATGGTCTTAAATTGATATTGTTTGACAACAACCAAATTTGTAAAAATAGGTCAGAAGTTTATAGTTTCAATTAAGAAGCATAATTATTGTTCAACAACTAAGTTTATTTTCTTCAATTTAAGTTTACAATAGTAGTAGGAACCTCTTTAAATTTGACATCCTTTAAGTAAGTCATTCGACTAGACTTTTTTGTTGTGTATCAAGTTTCTGTGAAGACTCGTCTTATTTTAAACTCTTTAAATCGGTCGCAAATTGAATTGGTTAAGCTGTTTACTGCCAGTCACTGCAAACTCTTGGGCTGATATATAGAGATAAACAATAGACAAATATAATATATTGCAGTACTCAAAGGCAGCTGCGACGAAGACGAAGGCGAATTTAATGACAACTGATATTGTAAAAAAAATTCTAAATTAATTATAATGGGTTAAAAGTATCTATTATATAGAAAATGTCAACTTACTATGCTTGTGTGATTAAAAAAAATTGACAAAAAATTGACAATTTCAAACTTTTTTTTTAATTTAAAGAGAATTTGCCCTTCTTACAGAGATGGTATCTGAGTCTGTGATTACTCTGAGATCAGATTTATGAAACTCCAAGAGCAATTTAGCGTACCGAGCAGAAGGTCATATTAACCTTTTTGCCTGTCTTTGGTCTGGAATGTTTTTCCAGTAGGCTGCACTAAGTTCCTTTTCCCATTTTCGGACTTCTTCCACAATGCGACCTAATTGTTTATGGTAAAAATATCAGATTATTATCTGAAGTTGGGATGTGCTCCTTTCTGTCGCTATTAAACGATTACGATTGTTCTCAACGCTTCTTCTCATATCTAAGGAAATCCTGAATTTAAAGCGCCTCCTCTACATATCGTGTTCATAGTTGCATGGCCCTTGGATTCCGCAAGAAAGTGGATAGAGGTTTCGTCCTCCTTCTCACAGAATCTACACTCATCTTCTTGTACGAATCCAAATTTATTTTGATTGGGCAATGCCGGTAAGGATTTACGTGTATTTGCGTAGATTATTTTGCTTACACAGATACAGGCATCCGTTTTTTTTTTTGGGGATATAGTCACCCAGAAGTATTTTAGTCGGTCTTAGTCACTCGAGATTCTTCCAATTGTGAGATCTTTTGTCTCCAACTCTCTTTTGGTCTCTCCTTATATCGTGCTGGAGGTGAGTCTACAGAAGGGGTTGGATCCCAGAAAGGGGAAACTGGTAATAAATAAATCGAGTTTTGGGTTGGTGATTAACCATATTCAACTATAGCTTAAATAGCTTAAAGGCTAATGTTTTTTTTTGTTTCAGGTGAGTAGGAGAATATTAGCTACAATAAGTTTTGTAAAAATGGTAAGTAGAAGCTTAAAAAAAATGAGAATTATTTTAGAAAAATTTAAAAACTGCTGCTGGTTAATTCTTTGTATCCTGATATTAGTGGAGTCAAACTAGCATGAAAAAATTGAAAACCTGTAACTTTTTTCGGAGAAATCGGATCGACCTGCGTTTTTTTTTTAAATTTTCGAAAAATTATTAGTAACAAAATCTACAGCTAACCTCTTTACGCTCGGAGATTTATAATTATTTATTTAACAAATTGGACAATTTTCTGAGAGTTTCGCCGAGGGTATGGAAAACATGACTGCCTGTTCAACAAAAGGTCTGCAAAATTTTCCCGTGCGAGTTTTCGAGGTCACTCATTATCTTGAAGATGTCGAAGCTATTGTTTTTTGTTCAATTGTTGTAAACTGGCTAATTAACAAATTAATAACACTGCCCCCCAAATACTTAGAGGACTCGAATTTTTTCCAAATAAAACTCTGGGTCCCCGGGGAGTAGCATGCCAACAAAGTTGTAGCACATAATTGTTTATTGTTCAATTGTTGTAAACTGGCTAATTAACAAATTGATAACTCTGCTCCCTAAATACTTAAAGGACTCGAATTTTTTCCAAAAACTCCGGTTCCACGGGGAGAAGCATGCCAATAAAGTTGTATCCCATATTTGTCTATTATTCAATGGATGTAAACTGGCTAATTAATAAATTGATAACTCTGCTCCCTAAATACTTAAAGGACTCGAATTTTTTCCAAAAACTCCGGTTCCATAAAGTTGTAGCACATAATTGTTTATTGTTCAATTGTTGTGAACTGGCTATTTAACAAATTAATAACTCTGCTCCTGAAAATTGTTCGATTTGTTAAATAAATAATTATAAATATCCGAGCGTAAAGAGGTTAGTTGTAGATTTTGTTACTGATACTTTTTCGAAAATTTAAAAAAAAAACTGCATGTCGATCCGATTTCTCCGATGTGTTCTTTGTGTAGGTAAGAAAAATAGATATTTATATTTTTTTATAGACTTTCTTTAGTGACTTTTATTGTCTTTCAGTACTGTTAAATGAAATATGTTAAAACAACTTAAATTCCAATAAGATATTTATTTACATTTACTTATTTGTAATAAATTATATTATTTAACAAAACATTTTTTCTTTATTTACACATAGGTGAACAATAGTGACTATATTTTTTAATTAAGCATAGTTTAAATAGCCGTAAGGGCTTTTTGACTTGCTGCACCGTTTTCTTTTATTTTTAAGTACTTGCCAGTATACTTACTCATATTTCCTATTCTGGCATCACTCTAAACGACTAAACGGCATCATATTTCGGCTCTCTTCGAATCTCAGAGAACTTGAATACTTTTTTACTTCCTATCTGAGAAAACGCTTCCTCTACGTAGAGTGCCATAGCCAGAATTCCTTTATTTTTCAACCACATCAGGCGTTCTACAAGGTTCTGTTTTGGGACCACTTTTTGTCAATTTATTTATAAATTACACTATTGAGGGTCTACGAAGTCAATTGTTTATTATATGCATACGATCTGAATTTACATTAAAAAATAAACTGCTTGAGTGATTGTGCCACTTTATAAAATGCTCTAGATAGAGTAAATACTTGATACAAAAAACCGTCTTCTGTCAATTGCTAATAAGTGCTCCATTGTAACATTCATTCGAAAACAGAATAACATCAGTTATAATTACTCAAATGGCAATAATGTGCTCACTAGATCCAATTCTGTTCGTGACTGAATGAATATTCAAGGGCTTTAGGGTTCATTGTCAGAAATACGAATAAGAATACAGTTCTCCCTTTATATAATTCGTATGTTCGATCTAAAACAAAATATGCATCTATCATTTAGTATCCATATTATAATGTTCATTCAAATACTCTTGAAATAACCCATAGACGCTTTACGAAATATGTCTTTCAAGATAGATGGTGCCTACCCTGCTATAGGAATATCTAACACTGCTTTATTAGAGAGACACAACTTTACTTCACTTGCAAGTAGGAGCTGCTCTGATTTTTCTTTATAAAGTGATCCATGGCCAAATCGATTTGAGTATGCTCAATCTTCATGTTCCAAGAGTAAATTCAAGACAAAACGTTATATTTTATCTCAAAGCCCCTAGAATAAATATACAGAAAAACCCTGTATTCAGAATTTGCACAACTACTATGCTATAAATCATAGGTGTGACACCGTCTCTTCTCTTGCAGCATTGTTTCGTTACAAAAAAATCAGATTTTGATATTTTTGTATCATGTCTCATATCTCCACTTTATTTATCTTTACTGATCTTTACTGTATCTGTAATTTCCCACCCTGTAAATGGATTTCTGTAGGGTGGTGTACCAAAAAAAAACAAAATTCTTCAACTTGAATATCTAGTTTCTCTCTTCCTTTTATTAGTAGTTTTCTTAACAGAACTGTTTTCTCTTTAGTAAGACGCTGTGCTAGCAGTTAGGTTGGCACCTACTAAAATGTTTCGAAATAAACCCAATGTCATTTATTTCGAAATACCTATTAATAAAAGGACCTAAGAGATGTTAAACACTTCAATTGCAACATAAATAAATAACCTATTCTACTCATCACCTGTGATGGCACGATAATGTTTGACACAAACAAAATTAATTTTCTCCAAAGCCACTACTGAACGTAGTTATTCTGAAACCACGTATAATAACAAAAAAGAAACATTCTCTTTCTTGATATTGAAAGAAAATTCTGAAACACTTGTCTCATATGTTTTAGAAGTATTTCATTCTTACTCTAGAGTCAGAATGTTCGTTCTGTAACACCTAGCTCTAAATATCACGTCCGCATCCTAGATAGCCATGAGTTTGACAGTTCTACGCGACGTATTATTTATTTAGTTTGCCTGAACAAAGCTCAGCTGCGTTTTTTGAGGTTTCATTTTACTATATTCAAATCCTACTTTCAGTAGCCGTGGAAAAAGTACAGTCTGTTACTCTGTTAGAATGAAAATTCGAGACTCGTGGTTCCTCAGGCTCGCGTTCGGAATTCTCCACTCGTATCGAATTCTCAATCCAACCTTGTTATAGAATATACTATTCAGGTAAAAATATTTTAAAGCAATTAATTATACCTACTGCGTTAAACATTAACTTGCGGATTTTATTTAAATAATTACCAATCATTTTACGAGTGGGTTGATTTAAAATTGAAAATCGCAAAATAATTATTCCTCTCTATTTGCTTTTAATATGCTGATATTTAGTTTGAAGCCAGCCATGAACATAAAATAAAAAATGAAATAAATATAGTCCATAAATACATTTTAATTAAGGTAATATATACATTTACAGGGTGTAATTGAAATGTGTACAAATATTGAAACTGTGTAAACTTGCAATAAGCTTATTCGCATATTCGCCTTATTAACAGAACAATAATTTTCTGAAGGTTCCTTGAAGAAATCAAGTACGCCACTGTATTTTATTTAATTCGGATACAGTGAATTTTTTATCGCGGAATGTAAGTTCTTTGCAGAGAAAAATTGTCACAACTGGATGCAAGCGAAAAGTTCAGGACATATCTTAGAAACTTTCGGAAATATAACTCATAACTTTGCAGCGGTTTTGTTTGCATGATAAAAACCAGTTCAAAATGCTTTTCTAGCATTGCCATGAACCGAACAAATTGTAATGACATTATTAATAAAATTTTAGATGACAGTTCTCATTCTAATCAACACAGCCAACAGCCCCAGTCTACTCACTTTTACCAAAATAGTCATTCACTATGCGTCTACTTTAAATTCAATGTCATTTTAAACAAAATGTTCATATTTTGGACCCCATTTTGAAGGAGTTCTCGAAGTGGTACAGAGGGGCACATCAAACCCTAAGCTTACTTTTTGATGCTCTATCAAAATCTGAAGTCAGAATTTTAAAATTCACAAAGACAAAAAATCAACACACATACGTACACACGTACACACATACACACATACACACAGATCGAATTCAGATACTGAACAATTTGTTCGGTAAAAAGGATTAATCCGTTTATTTTTCAATATTTTGACAGAAAGAAGGAATTTTCTGTTAAAAAATTGTCTGTTATTGTTAAGATGACGCTGACAAGGCCACAGGCCGAAACAGTTTTTTGTATAGTTGAAATACAAAAAAACATTCTAAAAGACATTATAAAATATACTAAAAATAGAATACCTATAAAAAATATATAAACTTGCGAGTTCCTATAATAAGAATTATATACCTGCTAGGTACTACCATAAAAGTTATCAAAGAAAAGAGGAAATTTCACACAAAGTGGAAAAAATACAAAAATCACTTAGACTACCTAACTTTTAAATTACTCCGTGGGAGATCGAAATATATGATTGACATCGATTATAAATACTACATTCAACAAATAAAAACGCGTATTTGTGATGATCCGAAGCATCTTTGGAGCTTAGTAAAATCTAAAAAGGGTAGTTCTTCTGCTGTTAATGCTCTGAAGGTTGGTAATCATATGGTAACGGATATCGAACATATTTGCCATTTATTTTCTGACCATTTCAGTTTAGTTTTTAACCCTTGTAATGAATTTAAGTTAGACCATACTAACCCAAATCCACACCATGGAAATAGTTATTTTATTCCACATGCCACCATCCTAAATAAACTTTTAGAGCTTCCAGAGAAGGCCGCTGGTGCTAATGAAATAGCTCTCTTTCTTAAAGTCGTATGCAAACGAGCTGTCCGTAATACTACACATTTTATTTAACAAATCACTTCACTAAGGCTGCTTCCCAACAGTTTGGAAAACAACTCTCGTTGTCCCTATTTTTAAATCTGGCAAGAAATATCTGGTTGAAAATTATTTACCAATTTCTAAATTATGTTTAATATAAAAAATAATGTTATCAATTATTACCGACTTTCTATATGTAGATGTGAAATCAATTATAAATTTGGAACAGCTTTATGAAAAGACGTTCCATCGAATCCAACTTATTTATTTACATAGATTATATATCCGAAACTATAAACACGGGTTATCAGGTAGACGCCATTTACACCGATTTTAGTAAGGCTTTCGATAAAATCGATCTTATCATCCTACTTAGAAAGCTTTCCTAAGTCGGTATACATGGCAATCTACTTAGGTGGTTCGGTTCCTACATCAGCAACAGATCCCAATCTATATCCATCGGAAAGTTTCGTTCTCCTATTTCTAGAATGGCCTCAAGGGTCACATCTGGGCCCCCTTCTGTTCAACATAGACATTAACGATATCTCCTCTTGTTTCATTAATACAAAATTCTTAGAGTTAGCTGACGACAATTTTTTCCAAAAATATCTAATTCTTCCGATAAACTCCTGATCCAAGAAGATTTAAATCGTCTGACTCTCTATTGCCAGCAAAACGATCTTTATCTGAACACATATGTCAATAGTGTTTTAAGCTTCGGTTCTTCTATTTGGAATCCCTATTATAACTGTTATATCGACCGATTACAAAAAGTCCAAGATACGTTTATAAAAAAAAATTTCATACTTATGCAGACATCGATATTTGTAAACGAGAACTGATATAACTAGTCGACAGACGTCAACTTTCAGATGTTAGCGAAATTTTAAGTAAAATTAATTTTATTACTCCATCCTATAACACGCGAGCGAGGGAAAAATCTTATCAAAATTAATAAAAGCTCTAACTACTGGATATCTTCTCTTCCTCTTTGATAACTTTTACAAACACTATTAAAAAATGATATCTATCTCATCTGTACTACTTTTTTTTATATAATATGTATAGTATATATTTTTTTCTTACTTTTATTGTTAAGCAACATTTAATAAGGATTTATCCATTTTGTATTAGTTTAGTAAACAGTGAATAATGTACTGGGCTCGTCCTGTTTGTATTCTTATATAAATAAATAAATAAAATATTTATACGATTCAGGGCGAACCCTTAAACCTCCTTTAAGTACCTGTCCTGATGCCGGTCGAGATTACATCCGCCTGAATGAACTGGTGTAATATAAGGGAAGAACCTATAAATCTAACAACTAGAAAATTAATTATAAGAAACAATAGGGACATACTAGATGCGATTCCCCACTCGACCATTCACTGTTGGATTCTAATTAACAGTTCTGTTCCTAAAGTGGCGATGGGAAACAGCATCAAAATCTACACAACACGAGGCTAATGACCATATAGTAGTCGATGCCGTTGATACACAATAAAAAAAAAAAACAAAACGATCAACTAGACAAATAAAGCTAACTGGAGTTTTTTGATAATGCTAATCAAAATGAATCTAGAATCACATTGACTGTAGGATACAGATATGGGATATTTCGTAAATTTAGGTACTATTAACCCATTAAGGACGAAGTTTTTTTATTTTCAATAATATCATTTTTCAATGAAATTTTTAATTAACTTTATTTAGTGCTACTTGAAAAAAATAATAAAAAAATGTATGTTCATAAATAAACCAAAAAACTGATGTTGCCATATGGCAACGCTAGTCCCCACTGGGCACCCAGATCCGATTACTAATATAGTAAGAAAATATAAGAAAAACGAACTTTAAACCCTAGTAATGTAATCTGTATATTTGTAATGTATATTTTTTATAAAAAGAAATTAAATATTACTGTGAAATTTTAAATTGCAGACAATACAAAGTCCAACAGCACATTTTGAATACATTGTACTTATAATGGAATTACAGTTCTCACCGGCGCATCGTTTTTTCTTCTTGTCGGGTGTTGGTATCAGGAAATGACCAGTATTGTCAAACCTTATATCATCTGAAACTCTACTGAAAGATCTGCTAGAAAGACTTGAGGATGGTTTCCCTCCTGTCCTTGGAGGATTTTTAAATTTTGTTATATATGTCTTGACGATCTCTCGTCTAAATTGAAGTTGATTTATCTTGTGCCCAGATCTTTTGTAAAGAATCCAACTATTTTGAATACTAACATCTATCAACCATGTGAATAAACACCACCACCATTTCTTTCCATCAAGTCGGTGCCACCCATCGATGAATTATAATGCCCTATCACTGAAGGCTGGGGTATTCTAACAAACTTTTTTTCTTTTTTTGAATAACGCTTCACCATCCCTAGAGGATTTACGCCATACGTATTGGAAGCAACTGTAACAATATTGTTATCTACCCATCTTACCACTAAAATTCCATTAGTTCTATCTATAACAATTTCGTATTCTCCTCTGTTTCTGTTCTTCATAACGGATTTATTTGGTAATGGACAAGTCTTTGGTAATCTGTTGTCTCTCATAGTTCCAGCTCCTTCATTTCCCAATTCTTGTAATTTAACCAAAAGATCAAAACTTGTAAACAAATTGTCAAAATAGAAAGAATAACGCAGTTTCTGTTTTTCTTCAGGTAATTGTTTCAGTAATATCCAAAATGGTGCCGTACATTTTCCAAATACATCTTCATAATTTGAATTTGCTTGTGGATTGCTGCCCTGATAAATCATAAAGTTGGCGAGATATCCACTTTCTGCATTGAGGCACCAAACTTTGTAACCAAATCGAATTGGCTTACCTTTGATGAATTGTTTACAAGAATGTTTTCCAAAATATTTCACCATTGATTCATCATAGTCCATACTTTTCTCAGGAACAAAATATTTCATAAAGTTTTTCCTAACACAATCAATGAGAGGTCGCAATTTGGAGAGTTTGTCAGTAAGATCAAGATTATGATTGTCAGCACAATGCAAATATCGAAAAATTGTTATAAATCTGTCCCTTCTCATGGCATTTCTCACCATATCATTTCCCATATCTCCTTCAGTATCCCAATAAAATTTTCTTCCGGACAGAGTGTTGTAACCGGACAAAACCAATATTGCCAAGAAACATTTCATTTCTTCTCGAGAAATTTGAGGGTTTGGTAAATTTTTGAATTGGGCGTATTTATTTGACTCTTCAACCAAACATTTCTGTAGACATTAATGTTTTAAAATTCTCATAATTCGTCAGGATTTGGAAAATATTTTGGCACGTATTCGAAATCTCCGCGTATCCATTCAATGTTCTTAGCTATTATTTTCTTTAAAAGTTCTGGCTCTTCCCGTTCAGTAGAAGGTGGTTGTGATGGGTTTTCGTTGTCTTCTTCGTTTTTACTGGAATTTTCCTGCTATGGATTTTGACAGTCATCAAATACTCTTAGTTCAGCTCTGCTTCTTAGCTGATTTCCAGAGAGATTGTCCCTCCTCCGTCTTCTTCTCCAGAATCCTCATCTGTCAGAATATCATTTTCTGGGGGCTCAATGTAAATGTTTCCTATAGGATTGTCATCTGAATAGGCTATTTCTAAAGCTTCTTCTAGTGTTAGCCCTCCGCTGTAATAAATAATACATATTACATATATATACCCACAAGGTCCTAGCGTTGCCATATGGCAACAGCCAACTTTACAAGATTCTAAGTACGATTCTAAATATTTGATTGATATATCAATTAACAATACATAACGGTTAATTATTTATATATTTGTAATTTAAAAACAATCAATTAATTTTACGCTAACAAAGGAGTAATATCACTTACACAAGTCTGAAGTCCATTTGTCTCGCATCGAATATTAACACACTTTATTTCACTCTAATATTATTGCAACAAATGCCTGCAATAAGTTCAAACCTGGCCATGTGTCTGATGAGGTATTCCCCGCAAACCACTAACGACATCTTTTTGCAATTATTAAAAGTAGCCGAACAGTAACCTACTTTAGGAATCAAGAAATTCGTTGCCATATGGCAACGCCAGTCTAATATAGGTTAACTAGCATGATCATAAAAAATATTTTTATTCCTGTCAAAGTAGAAAAATGTATCATTTATCGATGATGACTCTTTGACACTATATCCATTTGAAATATTTATTTCTTTAAATTTTTATAACCAACGACTCCCAGCAAATTCAGTTCAAGAATTTAATTTCAACATACCTTGTACTCCCATTGTGTGCGTCCCAGATTCAAAGTAGTTTTGCTACATAGAAATTCCCGCAGATTTGAACGTTCTGCAAACTTCCGACAGCTAACACAAGTTGTCCTAAGGGACTTAAATTTGAGAATAAAACTTCCGAATAGCCAGGGAATGTTAGTTATATCTAGAGCACATAAGTGTTTTTAAACCGAGAGACGATAAAAATGATATACGGCGAGACTTCTCTCAACATTACAGTTATTACGTCTTGTACTTTAGCGTTTTAGGGTATACTAAGCGCTTGTAGGTTTAAAATATATTATAGTTTATTAAATACTACATATGACGCCAGCAACTAGGAAGTTTTCACCAAGCACGAAACAAACATTTAAAAAAATTATGTAGTATGAAACCAAACGTCTTGTCATTTGGGTGATGTTAGTGGTAATTATCTAACGAATATGTTAAATTTTAAAGGACGTTAAAAAAATAACATGTGGTAAAATATAAAAGTTATTCTGTACCCTCTCACGGTAAATATTTAACGGATGTTGTTATCCGGTAGTTCAAATAACCCAATTTTACCCATTCTGTAACATTTTCAACGTTAAAAAATCACTAAAAGGTGTTAAAAATATCCATTAAATTCACAATTTTAACATGTATCTCTTTGGACCCGTTTAAATTAAGCCAGCTAGTGTAGTGTCCCATGAGTTATAGAAAATATGGCGTTAGATGGTCTAATACATCTTTTAATTCAAGATTTAAATGACAATCGGCAAAAAATGTAAGTATGATTTTTAACTATAGATATATAAAAAATGGTTTCTTTAATTCCATTTAATTTTTAGTATCATCAATAATTTGCGGTATAGGAATTTACGAGACGTCAGCAATCCGTTTGAAATACCAGAAAAACTTTTTTTAAAGCTGTTTAGACTAAACAAAGAAACACTAAAGCACCACATATTATTCAGCACTCAAGAATCACAAGAGCACCTGTCTACTTAAGAATATTATTAGTTCTACATTTTTTGGACAAGGAAGTTACCAGACAGGAATTGGTGTAGGATGGTGTTTTACTGTTAGCCAACCAACTGTAAGTAGATACATAGAGGAAGTATGTAGAGTAATAAATCAAGAACTAGCCTATCATTGGATCAAATTTCCATCAACCCAAGAAGACAAACAATTAATAAAGCAAGGCTTTAGATAACTTTCGAGATGGATAACTTTCGAGATGGTAGATGGTAGCCTAATAAGGATAGTATCATCTCCTGCAAATCATCCAGTTTATCCAGGTCCAATATTTTATAGCCGGAAAAATTTTCATGCCATGACTATTCAAGTAATATGTGACCATAATAAGAAATGTGTAGCGATAAATGCTCGCTTCCCTGGATCGGTCCATGATTCTGCAATTTGGATGATGTCCAGAGTTAGGCAAGACTTAAAAAGGGATTATATAAATAATCATTTAAATTATTTAATAGGAGATAGTGGATATCCCTTAGAACCAAGGTTGTTGGTTCCATTTGATGCACCTCCTCCAAACTCTCCCCACTCAAGATTTAATAGCAGACTTTCAAGTTTAAGGATTAAAATAGAGCATGCAATAGGGAAGCAGTTGTAGGTGCATTAAACACAGGCAATGGTTCTGTATCATTTACAATAATTTCTATATTTTCAACCTAAAAGAAAAGATAGATTTATAGCTTCTTAAGAGAGACTAAAACTTGTTAATATAAGCTTTTGCATAAAGGTTTATTAAATATGGATGAATATATTTATATTTTGTATTTCACCTATGCTCGTATTCTCATTATAAAAACCTAATTCTTGTACTGACGGGATTTCAGTTATAACTGTTTTTGACAATAAAGCTAGTAAACTTTCTTCCAAATCAGTCAAATCTTTTACTGTTTTTGGGCCTCCTCCAGTGTCAGTATTGTCTCTGTGAAGTAGTCTTGCGTTTTTTCTTGTTGAATTCTTTAGATCGTTTAATGCCTTAAAACAAGTAATTAAGAGAATTATATTTATTTTAAATATTATATTAGTTAATAAATATGTTATACTGAAAAGAATTTATACTTACTTCCTTTCATTGTCTACGATCTTTTTTGGCTCCTTTCAAATTGTTCAAGTTGGTGACCAATTCCACCCACAACTCCTTGATTTTAGAAATTTCACTAGGGGCCACTGTCGTCTCCAACAACATATTGAGGGCTTCTAAATAAGTAATTAAAAATTCTTTTTGAATTTTACTCATTATGGATGATCGGTTTTTTGAAGAATCCATTTTTTCACTTGGTCTCTTAATTCTTGGATTTGTTTAGCGCATAACCTCATTTATTCTTCTTTGTTTGCAATATACACAATAGTAGACCTACTTTTTAACGTATCGGGTTAAAAGAATTCTAACTTACCTTACCTTATTTACAAGATTTACGGAATGGCTTTTTGTGTTAAAATGTCAAAAATAAAAGTAGCGGATGGATAAAATTTAACATATTCGTTAGAGAATTACCACTATAATAATCCAGGCTATAACCATGCTACAGTTGCATCAATCCATTGAAGAAGGCCCTATGTTATACTCCTGGATTAATCCGGGTGTATTGGGTGCATGTCATAATCCTGTTCTATGGTTTTGGTTAGTGGACTGTAGTTGTTTTGATAAACGCTCTTTTAATATCCCATAAATAAATAAAAGAACACGCTAACAAAAAATATTGAGTAAATATTGATAGCAATTTACTGGTTTGAAATATGTAATATTTTTAAATTAATTCATTTTAGTACAAATGAATTGAAATTTACGATGCTTAATAAAAGATTTTCTGAAAACTGAATGCACTAACCCGATCTAAGAGTAAGCGTTATTAAAAAATTAAACGACCCTGTACAGAATACATAGCATTTTGGTTGATTGCGGAATTTAATGAAATTCTAGTATGTTGTAGATCATACTTTAAATGGACCATAATCAAATCGTATGATTAGTTTCGGAGAAACAGGGTGGTTTTAAAAGTAGTTACAAAAACAGAAAATAAAGGTAATTTATCACAAATTGAGACTATTTTCGGGTTGTTCTCGTGATTTGGCTAAAATATGTAATGACTTTGGAAAAAAAATCATATATCGTTATTTTGTTTACTTCACTTTCATAATTGAGATTTTTCTAGATTAATTTCGAGATTTGTCTGAGTAGTAGGGTAAACAGTCCAATTATTGGCACTTTAAGTTTGGCGTATGGATTAAAAGAAGATTAATGTATTATTACTTCAGAATCAGAGCCAATGTGCTTTTAGTTGGATATAATAACCTTCACAGAGTGTGAAATAAATTAAAAAAAAGAAAATCGTTGCTTAATTATTGTGATATTAACGAATTAAGTGAAATGGGTCTAATTCCCAATCATTGGCACCTTCGACCCAATTATTGGCATACCACATATACCAGTCATTGGCACCCTTTTTCTCATACAAAAGATAGATAAAAAGTTGTTTTTGCACAACTGTAAATTAGTATACATATTTCGTATATGATGAACACTTTTTACTTACCAAAGACAAATAAAAATTAAATTGTTTAAAATATTGCACACCCTTTAGAAACTTTTTCATATTAGAAGTACATGATTTACACGGTATTTTCTACTACATTTCTGACATTGAATTTCTGCTAATTTATTTATTAGTGTTAGCATTACAATGGACGTCGTATATATGTTATTTGTGCATATAAAACAAATACATTTTTTAACCAGAATATTATTTCTGCGAACAGGATTTTTGATGATTAACCCTGTATTGACTGGAATTCATTGAGAGTTGACCAATTCTAAATTTGGACCAGTCAATTTTCAAAAATTGACTGGAAATCATTGAGAATTGAGTGATTCGAATTTAGAAAGACTATATAGTGCTAGTTGATTTTAGACTATCTGTGTTTGTGCGCAGAAATTCTAGGGTGGATGAGCTGAAAGAAGAAAAAATGGAAACTGATTATGAGGTTGTGTGGGATAAAAGTGTAATCCAAATTTTTTGTTAATTGAAATGTTTTGGATTATTTCTTCATAATATTGTCTTACACATTTATTTTTTGCTTTCATTTTTGGCATCTAAAATTGAGATGTACCTACCTAAATAATTCATTTATGTTTTTGTTCTTTGTACATAAATGCTATAGTTACTAAATAGGTAATAATAACTTTAATTTAGATTTAAACAAACATGAATGTATTTATAAAATCAGGGTGCCAACAAATTTCTCCCTATATTCTGTTATATAAACTAATAATTGGCACCCATGTTAACAATTGAAATTATTGTGCCAATAGTTGGCACCCCCCTAATTTAATTAAAATATTACATTTTCCAATCAATAATTACTCCTTACTTAATAGTAACTACATGGACACAACAAAATAGATTTAAAATATTAATTATGTAATTCACAATTTAAAAAAAGATGTTTAAAAACATCAGTGCGGTTAAACGGATTAGAAGAAGTTCCGAATTTTTTAACAGCCATATATTTCAATGTATTTTACTAAATAAGCTGCTCTAATGTACGGTATACTTATTTAACGATAGATTACCATTTTTATAATGTTTCAGCAAGAAATTTCCTCTATAAAATTAGTGCCAATAGTTGGTACCTATACAGATACCTTGGCACCCATGTCAATAAATTGGAATCTATTATAATTTGCTTGCCAATAGTTGGCACCCCATTAATTTATTACAATTGTAATGTTTTCCCGCCAATAACCTCTCTTTATTTCGTAATAAACTTAGTAAATCAAATATATACTAATAAAATAACATATAGTTTGGAAATATGTTGATAGGACCATCATCATAATAAGCTGTTTCATATGGTTTACATAAAAACTTACCGTTTTCAGTTGGACCGGTGTTAACATCGGTCACTATTTGTAAACTTAACCATGCAACTCAAGTTCAACAAATGCATTTATTGAACAGAGTTGCCAGTTTTACTCTAACGTTCAGATTGCGAAGAAATGTGTATAATAATAATATAATAATAATAATAAGATCCCTACTAAAAGAAAGATTTCCAGCGGCACTATGTCCTTGGAGTTTCTCTAAATTATTTGTAATTTTTCTCAGAATGTTCGCCAATGGCGCTATTTTTTCTTTTTGGAGTTTTCCAGTTGCGACTGTCTCTATCATATATACAGGATAATATAGACCAGGACGGAAGACACTGCATTGATAAAGATACGAAACTCAATGAAAATGGTTTTATTAGAACCAGATTATTTTCCCGGCATAGAAACAATACTAAATACACATGTTTGTGATGACCCCGGTAAACTAAATACTGATTTTGACCATAATAGTATTACGTTTCCAAAGCCAAATCACGAGAAAAAAACCAAAAATAGTCTCAATTTGTGGTAAATTAACTTTATTTTCTGTTTTTGTAACTACTTTTAAAATCACCCTGTTTCTCCGAAGCTAATCAAACGATTTGATTATTGTCCATTTAAAGTATGATCTACAACATACTAGGGTTTCATTAAATTCCGCAATCAACCAAAATGCTACGTATTCCGTGCAGTATCCTTTATTTTACATCGATCTACGAGTCAAGAGTCGATGGAGGCTGATTGAAGACTTCTTGATTTTTAGATTTATTTCCGTCTCTACGCGGGGTTGAATTATTCTAGAACGTTTCGAAACGATTGAGGGCGCGTGATGTGTCAAATGCGCGATGATTGGTTGACTCTCAATCATTCTGTATTACATAGTTTGACCTTGTCTGCACTGATCTAAGTTAAACGCACGTGTTCACTGCATCTCACTTTGATATGAGTTTGTCTCGCTCTGTAAGATTTCCGGTTGCAGTTGCGTCTAATTTTATGGTGCAGTGCCGGCGGTCTGCGGGTTTAATGTTATTAACAATTACTTATAAATGTATTAGGTATTTGATTTTCTGAAGTGATATCAAAATTCGCGCTTACCCTGTACTTTAAATAGATAATTGCAGTTTTCTATTTTTTTTTCTTTTGCCTATGTCCGTATTGTGTGTAGTGTCATTTACAAAATAAAAGTAATTTGAAAATAAAGACTGAAAATTTAATAAGTTTACTCCATACACACGTAATAAGCCGTTCTGTTTTCGATTAGTCGAAAAAGTTTCCCATATGTTTCTTATTAGTTTCCTCAAATCTTTCGAAACCTGTAAGTTTCCGACTTTGGAAATCCGGTAAGATTCTTAAAATTTTCGTAGTTGTTTCGTTTAGGTACGGGGATTTAACAAAATTAAGTTTCAACGCGACGCAGGCTGCCACCAAACTTGGAGATTTAACTATAAAGCTACCTAAGACTTTTTAAATTGAGTTCAACGTTCTAAGTTGAAACTTTCCTCTTATTTACTACGTACATGTCTATAAGTTGCAGTACGAGTCAATACTTTGTGCAATCTCAATTTAGTCCAGTCCATGTATTGCCAATTAATACTTTTTCCGAGTAATAAGCAGAATGGACAAGACGTTCTTGAAGGATCTAATTTATCAACTAATGCTGGATAATTTGAAAATTTTTGATATTTTTACTATTCCTGCTTGATGAGCCGACACTTGCTACAGAAGAAGTTATTTACTAGTTTTTTTCTATATTCACGCAGCCACTAGATGCTATAGTTCCTTCTTCATTTTTATTTTATTTTTTAGGTAAACCAGTTTGCAGAATTTTGAAAAATGAAAATTAAATATTTTTTTTTAAGTGTATCACCAACTTTCTTTTAGCGAACGTTTTTAACGAAATATTTCTACAGATTTATATTTCTAAGTGAATAAACTTTATAATTACTATTATTATCAAAAAAAACAATAAATATCTGTGTGTAACTGGAGCATTCTGGTTGTCATCCTTACATCTAATTTCACGCACCTCTGACCCTTCAAGTTTTCTAGCTATAAAGTCATGCTTTTGAAAGACATGAAGATTAAACGAAAGAATTTCAGTTTTTCTAAATCCGTTGGTAGCAGTTTTAAATGTAGCAGCACAATGGCACGTTTTGCAGAACCAACTGGATAGTTGTAGTTTTCGAACAAATTCTGTTTGGTTTGGAGGTCAGTCACTGGAAATTTAAATGCTGCATCTAAAGGCTGCATCTTGTCTGTTAAGTAATAAGGAAGGCAAACTATAAGAAACTCCTTCACTGTTACCTAGTCAATAAGCTCTTTATTATTGGTGTGCGAACAAGACTATGCGACGATATACTATACCTTCTGCGTAGTAGAGAAGTAAAAAAAAATGTTTTAATTGTTGGAGACAATTATAAAAGATGTAGAGAAGCAGCGGAAATCTTTATTAATAGGCACCCTGACACTTCACAACTGTATGATAATAAATAAATTCAGGGGTTCTGGAAGTGTTGAAAATAAATTTAGAAATGAGCAGCAAGCTCATTAGCATTTCCGCACATTACATTTATTAGAGCTTTAAGCAATATACATATTTTGAGTTTGAACTCGTTTACAAATAAAGTTAGTATTATATGTGGATGTCTGTGTTGGAACATGAATATCAATTCGACATGATAATAGTACATTTTCAAGGAGATGTTGCTTCTTCCATATTATATTCTAAAGACGTCGAATTGCAAAAAATACATCATTTATAAAATGACAGTCGTAAATCATTTATAGTATATTACATAACGGGTGCAGAAAGTGACACTTTTCACACGAGTGTGAAAAATCACTTTTCGTACACTATTTTTCCTAAGACCACGCGATAATTTTACCAAATATTGTGAATGTGTTGGTTTTATATGTGTTCTGTTTCTATTTAGTTTATACAGGGTGTCCCGGAGTAGATTTTAGGTTTTAAACTTACCTTACGCCGACCCTGTTCGAAACTTTATGAAAATATTACGTCGAGCGTATAGCGGTCAAGTACGGATTTAAGTTACCATGGAACAGTGGACGAGTTCACAGCGTGCCTACACGGTTGAGTCTTATTTTAGAGCCAACGATTCGTCCACAGTTGCTCGGCAGCGTTCCATTCGAAAAATCGAAAACATGCACAAGCGCTTAATTTGACTCGTGGCAGTATGCACAGTATGTTGAGGAAAGAATTAAAATTCCATGCCTACAAAATTCAATCAACCCAATATTTAACGATGGTGCATTACCCAGGCGCCGAATATTGTACTGCGCATCAAAACGCCGCCGAGCAACTGTGGACGAATCGTTGGCTTTAAAATAAGCCTCAACGGTGTAGTATGGTAATTTAAATCCGCACTTGTCCGCTATACGCTCGACGTAATATTTTTATAAAATTTCGAATAGGGTCGGGGTAAAGTTTAAAACCTAAAATCTACTCTGGGACACCCTGTATTATAAACAATGCTGTTTTATTTACAATCACTTTTGTAGTAGAATAAATACAAATATTGATAATTAACATTAATTTGAAAACAAAACAATGAACTATGAACTTGTAGAACAAATAGGAAAGTAATTTACACGTGTACGGAAAGTACTTTCCACACACATGTGGAAAGTACCACTTTCCGTCGGATTAGAGAGAGCGATATCTGTTACTTTCCTATGTGGTCGTAGGAAATAGCTATTTTTGTACCACCACTTTAGAAAATGCGTTTTTCCGATCATTTTTTAGCTCGGAAAGTGCGTCGTTGCCGGTCTAGATCGGAAAATTGACATAACTGCTCGGAAAAGTGACATAACTGCTCGGCAAAGTACCTACTTTCCCGAACTCTTATGAAATGGGTATGTTAAATATCACAGTTGCCATGACAATACCGTAGCCATCTGTCAGTAGATGTTTTTGACGTTTTGATGCACTTTGTGTATTATTACAAGTTTCTAAACCGTTTCAAAATATTATTGTCCAATTATTGGTGGCTGCATAAAAAATATTGTAAGCGTATTTACAAGCATGCAAGTTTCAGGGCGACAAACTATTGTGGAAAGTGCCACTTTTCCTCGCGCAGAATGTAGTTTACTGACCGACGCGAAGCGGAGGGCAGTCTATATATAAGAGAGAACACAAGTATTGTTTATTAAACGACTTTATCATTATATGCTATATAATTAAGAATACAAGTATTTATCTATATTTTAGAATTAGTTATGATAATATTGAATGTGTAGTTTTGATTAGCACTTATATGAATACCATTGGAAGAAAATGGTGTTTGAATAGGAGCTTCAGTATTTGAAGTATTTCTGCTTAGCACATTATAATGCTGGTAACTTCTAGAAGTGCTTGGCTGATTATGGTAAAATTTTTCTTCTTTTTGCGTGAGATTGTTCTACATAACCTTCTGCAATATTGATTGATTTCCAACCCCCGTGCTGTTTTAGAGCCAAAATATCTCCACCAGCGTTTACTAATAGAGTTACTGAAGTTCTTCTGAAACTGTGCCCTGTGTAATGTTCGGCATTTGGATGCTTAAGATATTCTGCAATTTTTTGTGGTACTTTGGATATAGTATTCGTGCCAACTACTTGATTTTCAGGACGTAGTCAGATATATTTTTTAACGATTTGAACAAAATTTGGGCCGTTGCCTGTTATAGCATTTATTACGAAAGTTCGTTGTTTATTCATTTTTGAAGTGGGAATATTTATTACTAAAAGATTGTCTTTATCTTCAATATCATCCAGTCATTTTAATAAGCTCATCACATCGACGTGCTTCGGAAATTCGAATAACAAGGAGAACCTATGAATATTTTATGTCAAAAATTAAATTATTTGCATGAGATTTCATATCTTACCTTCATAAATAAAAAAACATCATCGGAGGCTTCCATTAAGAATGTATTTATTTCTTCTCTTTTAAAAGTTTTAGCTTTATTTGGTTTATATCCGGCATTTTGACGTTTCAAATATGCAATCAGCTTTGGATATACAATATCGACATTGAATATTTGGACCGAAGTGTTGAAGCTTTTAATGATTTTCCTTGGAGTGAAAAATATGCCAGTAAAACATTTTCTGAATAATTACTTATCTTATTGTCTTCAGCCCATTGCTTATATTGGGTATATTGTTTTTCATACCTGTCTTTAGATTTTTGTGGTGGTAATGTTAATGACGCTATGTTGGCTTGTTCCTTAATATTAGGTGGCGTATTTGAAAATTCAAGGTCACTTGAATCGCTCTCCATTTTTCAAAACTTCTATTATGTTCAATAAACGTAACGCAACTTTGCACCCTAAAGTCAATCGTAGTGTTTAACAACTGTCAGTGAGCCAGAGCATACTAAGATAGTTTTATTGTTAAGTCAAAAAACGTATCTAAAAATCCTGAATTTAAAATCGCCGTGTTTACTGTCACAGCATACTATGATTTTTTTATTCTTAACCCAAAAAACATATCTAAGAATCCTGAAGTTGAAATTTTCATTTAAAAACCTAACGTTAAAGTAACATTCATGTTTAATTTTTCCAGAATACAGGATAAACAAGATGTTCTAGAAATTACGGAAACAATTTGAATATAAGAGATTCACAAACTAAGGGGGAAGAAAAGTACTTTTTCTCCCTAGGGAGGAAAGTACTCTTCATCCCTAGGGTAGGAAGTAAGAGTTTCCTCCCTGATGTGAGGGAGGAAATTGTGTACGTTCTATAGGGGTAGGGGGAAAATTATTTTTCTGTTAGTGTTGGATATTATAAATGTTGATTTACAATCTCATTTTCAATTTTTTTCTTCATATTTTAATGTTGAAATGAAGGCTGTTAAAACTCTATTAGCCATCCAGGAATTTAAAGACATTTATTCTATTCCTTCATTTGGTAATTGTTAGAGCCTTGGAAAAAATCCGCTGTTGTAGCAGGTATCTATATTGGAAATGCAGTTTCACGCCTCTTCCACCGTTTTATTACATTTTCTGACCTGACCTAACCTGACCTGACCAGATCCATAGTTCTTAATTTCATATTTCCAGGAATTTTCATCGACCAGGACTGGGGTTTTACTATGAGATGTTTGAAAGAATGCCAGTATATCTGTATCATAATTTTCGGAATCTTTATAATTTGATTTGATCGTCCTTGAGCTTTTCGGTAAAATTATCGTAATACTGGGTTTTTTTAAATTTTCAAACTTTAATAAAGCTTCTCCAAAGAAAGTGTTCTATATTCACACGTGTGTGGAAAGTACTTTTCGCACAAGTATAAGTAACTTTCCTGTCTATTCTATAAGTTCAAAGTTATTGTTTTTTTTTTTCAAATAAATGCTTATTATCATTATTCGTATTTATTCTACTACAAAAGTGATTGTAAATAAAACAGCGTTATTTATAATATGAACTAAATACAAACAGACATAGAACCTGTCACAACTAAAACCATTTTTGCTTGGACAATATAGTACATTACATAACGAGTGTGGAAAGTGACACTTTTCACATGAGTGGGAAATATTGTCGCACGAGGCATCAGAGTAGAGAGTGTGATATCTGTTACTTTCCTATGTGGTCGTAGGAAAAAGCATTTGCACGATCGTGCAAGGTGAGCGATCGAGCAACAATGTGGATACAACATGGCGCTAAAAGTGTTTAAATTTGTGGTATAAGCATCATACTTTTTTCTCAAAGTGGTACTAGTGTGTGAAGAGCTGAGTACTGCACCTGCTGTCACGGTATCGTGTATTTTGCAAAATCTGCAAGTGAGCTACTTTGATTTTCCTAATTTACGGATACCAAGAAGACGTCTCTTTACGACAGACACTTGTCCTATATGATAAGGATTGTTCGAAATCGAACATTTTAATCAACGCCCATGGCAATAAAAGAAAATAAAATAACCAAAACGCACGCTTATGTACCTGCTTGGTAACAAGGAACACTATAACACGTGTCGTGAATCAAGGCCATCGCGCAGATACAAATTAACGCGGAAGTAAGTCACCGACGAACAAGGATATAAAACTTCAATGCGAAAGCCGCTTTGGCGGCGTGCGCCTTTTACATATACCGCGCCTAACTGACGCGATTACAGGTCGTCAAGCAAAAATAAAAAGACACATCTAAAAAGCCGCAAACGGGTAGCGGTAATTGGCCGAAGGGATTTCGCCCAACGGCAGGCGTTTCAAATAAATCAAAAATCAAATCAGTACAACATCAACTCCGCGTGGATCAGGTCGTAAGCTTGGGACTGTCCACGCGTAATAAATTTAAGTCAGTAGAACTTCTAACTCCGTGAGAATAGGTCGTAATCGTTGGACAGACCATACGTAATAAAATCAGCAATTTACATTATACAAATTGCGTGATTACATACATACCCTTATTTAAACTCACCTATTTCTTGAGCAATCGCAAACCCAGTTTTGAATCATTGTTAAATTCTACGTTTGTTAAAAAGTGTTTTCTTTTTTACGAAAGTTATCGTTAAATATAAAAATTCAAGTAACCAGTGTATAATTTCATTACAAACCACAAATACAGTCCACAATCTACGCAGCCAACTTAATCTACAATAAGTTGGGACAGACTCATCTACAGGGTGTAGTCTAATAAGTTTGGGTCTCCAAATTTGGTAACATTTGGAATCTCCCAAAACAAGGATAATGTACCTAATTATTATAGTCGATGGCGCCAGATGTATGTGTATGCCTGAAACGCAATAATAATTTCCTGGTTAACTCCAAATACATCAAGTGCACCCATTGTTTATCAAAATTTCATGCAGTCTGCGTAGGCGTCAAGGTTAAAATTTCTTGCTGAAAGCTCCAACTTGCTGTGGTTTTGCGATGCTTGCAAAAATCAATACAAATCGAACTTTGATGCCAAGAATGTGTCGGTACTAGAGAAATAAGTTTAATGCCTTAAACTAGAAAAAGAGCTAATTAATTCAGAAATGCTTAAAATGTGAAATTGTCCCTAATTAATTTGTATACCCTAAAAATCTATCTAATTTCAATTAAAATTAGTGATATAGAAACCGACGTAGGTTTCTTGCGAAACATTTTATCCACTGAATTTATATGTTTATATAATCGTAACAATAAGTCGAAATTCGTAAGAAATGTTTCATTTAAAATTCTTTTCCTTTTTTGTCCACAAACATTCAGTCAATCTTGGGATTTTGCAAGGTATCCAGGGCAGAAATTTGAATTCTAAAGGTCTTTTTTTTAGATAAATCGCACGTTTCGTTTTTTTTGTCTCGAGATAAAAAATGGTTCATTTTTTGTTTAGTAAATGGAGAGGCTTTTTAACTCTAATTTATCACATAAAAGAAAAATGAACAAGCGTCTTGACACCCTGAAAATATATAAACTGAAACAGGCAGAAAAAAAAAGTCTAAAAGAGTTTGATTTCTGTTTTCTCGTACTTCTTCATAATTAATGGGATACAATTTTAGGAGTATATAAAATATTTAATATATGGTAGTAAAATATCCAATTTTCATGGTTATCTATAAAAATAAAATTAATTTTTATGTTAATGGGTTTGTTTAATTTCCATTGAAATTAAACAACTATTAATTGCATTCATAGAAAATAAATGTCAACCGCGCTATCAGAAACACGCCAGATATATTCACCTTGCACTTCCGGTTCCTCTAAACCCCTGCATGCGTTTGTGGTACTTAGACACATATTCCTGAGCGTAAGCAAGGGGGCGTGACAAGCAAAATTCAGACGAGATCGGAACAATTTAGATAAGCTAATAATGTTAAATCAGTATCTTTTGGACCATCGATCGTTACAGTGCTCCATCGTATATTAAAATGCGACGTATTTGCTTCCTGGTACAGCAAAATGTTTTTTAAAGTATGTCGTTAGCTGCGAAACCAAGCGGGCTGCTCCGTTGTTGAACTACAACGTAACAAATTCTCTGACAAAATCAAGTGCCTTCTGATGCGGGAAAATATTTTTTTAAATTCTTTAAATGCTCTAATAGTGCAGCAAAATAAAGTGTGCCTTTGATTGTTCAACTGACTATATCTCCGTTAATAATGTAACGTAAAAATATTTCATTTCACAATGTTGTAAAAATACAAATTCAATTCTGATTGACTCGTAGTGCAACGTAAATCATTTTAGTGTTATTTATTGTTACCAATTTAGTATTGGTTAGTGTTACCAATGTAGTGGTTTTTATTTGTTACGTTTTATTCGTTAAAGTTTAACAAACTTGTTAAACGTAACGTGTGTGTTTTATTTGGGGTTCTGGACAACGAATGTTAAAATTACAGTCCACTTTTATCATCTTCAAACAATGTTTAAAGAGGCGGTATTGTAGAAAAAACTTGCGTCAGCCATCCTTGCAAACAGTTGCAAAGGGTATTTCACATTGAAAATAAGACAGGGTTAATGTCAGCACTCTCTCTAAAAATCGTGAGGAAACTAAAAACAATAAAAATTCCTCTCTCAAAATAATTTCTTATTTCTAAAAGGAAAAATAAATTTAGCCCGTGAAAATATCTCTCACTTTTCTAAATGAAATGATAACAATTCACTATCTGATGTAATGATCTAAAGAAAAAATTACACTCTTACAAAATGTATTTTTCTACTCTCGCACTACTTCTTATAAAGAAGTAAGTAAACCTCTCCCAGAAAAAATCTTGTTTAAAGAAAAATATAAAAACCAAATTTTTCTCTCCACCGTATAAAAACCTAGAAAATAATATCTCTTCTTCTACTCGAGTAAACTATAACGAAGGTGGAATTTTTTGAACCATAAAAATACCAAAATGGCAAGCTCCTTTAATAACAAAATCGAAGCTTTTGGTATAAAGCCCCGACTTGGTCGGGCACCAAACCACGTCCGGACTTTCGTAATTCAATACCTGATGGGGCATATAGCCCAAGGAGTAGTTGTTGAAGTCCAGACGCTGGTGCAATGTAGGACATTTTTAATGTCCTTGTTCTTGGGAACAAGTGTGATTTTATTTCACATCTTTAGGCAGTTTTACTCAAGTAAAGAATAAACGACCGATATACAGTCAATGCACTTCTCACTTTCTTTCAAAAGACACTCATAATATAAAATTTAAAAATAAATCACATGCTGTAAACTAAGAACAAACAATTCGTCCCTATTATTACCTTGTTCATTTTCTATAAAAGTCCTCTCATTATATCATTTACCGAAACGCTCTTTTCTCTATTACATTCTCAACTTTCCGACCGAGGTTACATACTTTCCACTCATATAGAGAATAAATATATAGATGCTACGAATTTCAATACAATATTGTACAGTTTGTCAATTTTCAATTACAGAATAAAATAATCTCACTTTACATAAGCCGCCAAAGCCGATCAAAGCAACTAGTCAGCACATTTGGAATTTTTTTCCATCTGGGCCCGTCTGATCTAAGATCTTCGATATCGCTGAAGCCTATTGGCTTATTGCGTTTATTGCCCATTTATTATTTCACCCAGTCCAGTATTTTTGTACCCTCTGGAAATTTGTTTCTGCAGTTAAAAATGGGAAAACTGTACTTATTAGGAGATATCTCTCGACGTAAATAAAATTTCGAAACGTTTCTATGGTTTAACAGATACTTTTCTATTCTGTTTCATTTTAAAGCAGACGTCGTTCTCTGCATCATTTTTTTACATATTCCTATTTTATTATCAGAGTTCAGAGTAAACCTGTGCAAACGGCTACTAAGCTTGAAAGAGTTATAAATATACCTGTGAAGTTGGGAGCGTCGATTAGTGCACCTCCGCTACAAGGCGCCGAGTACTCGGCACCTACTCGTCCCAGAGTGAGCTTGATGCCAAAAAACGGTAAAACCGAAAAAATTAACTCTTTCATTTTCGACTTTTATGAGTTGTATTGCATACAGCAGATGTCCCTGCACGCAATGCCACAGTAAAACCAGTTTGTAGCTCTCAGGTATTCCGCTTACGACAGTCTGAACATAACCTTTCTTGAGGGAGGTTGGAAGTGATTTCGTGCTCCAAAATATTCGAATAGCGTCCAGTAATATTGTTCCACGCTGCCGATTTCAAAACGGTTTAATGGTGTTTAATAGTGTTGAAGCTAGATCACTTCCACATAAAGAAATTGTTCGAAATGATCTATATTGTATGTTTAGAAGAGTGTTGAATGTGTACATTCCAAAGACGCGTGTGAATATCATAACCTAACATAAAGTATGAAAATAGAGTTATGATCCCAGGAGATCTCAGAATTTTGTACAGTGTAGAGTGTTACAAATGTTATTAAGATTCAAAATCAATAAAAACTTATGATACTGATTTGAGGATCTGTGTTCATCCAAATTAGGTGTGGTATATGTACAACCTTAGCAAAATATTTAAATTATAAGTGCTCCACTTTAAATATGCAAAGTTTTATTCAAATCGGACGAGCGGTTCTTAAGAAAATGGTTTATAAAGTTTGTCACTGAAAACGCTTTGCTCTAAGCTCATCATAATATATACGGGATTTACCGTTTTTTTATTTTAACTGTGTACCAAGATACCAAGTTTATATCGAGAAAATCCATGCGTGCCAAATGGCGGGCAAAACCTAGTTTTAAATAAAATTATTAATTTTTATTCATAACACTTTATAAAGTATGCAACACGGCATTATTTGACAAAAATGAAAAATTTTGTAAATGTTCATATAATTATTCTACTTATCCGATAATTATAAAGAAGATTTGAGATTAATTTACCGCATATTATTGCTCCGCTCTACTTTTAATACCATGCTCTACAAGAAACGTCGCTGTCGTTGGCAGTGGATGATAATAATTATCAAAATAAAATTAGACACCCGAAGCATCTCTATCACAAAAACTTGAACCACATAAACAAAAAGTTGTCCCCAATTTCAAGGCAGAGTTATAAATCACTTACAACGACCCTGATAATTTTATTAGACAAACTAGGAATCCTTCGATCCCAGGATCCCTAAATTTGATTCATTGCATAATAGGACTCTAAAAAGCGTTACAAGAAATAGGACCCTTACGGTGTTTCCTGCTAGTTGGATTAATTTTAACGAACCTGGCCACAGGATTACTACATGCTAAAAGACGATATATAACAAAAATAATCAAACCAAAGATTTGGTTGAACAAAAAATTAAATCACAGAGCAATTATACCTTCAATAATTTATTTGTTAATGTTAATAGTCCAGTAAATGAAGGACTGAAAAGATCGAATGCTGGGAATAAGTCGGGCATGAGTTCCCACATAGCGCAATTTGTAGGTCATCGCAGGTGTTTTAACATGAGAAAATCCTTAACGCGTTGTGTTCAAGGGGAGGGACTGAAAATGGGCCCCAAAACCTGGAAAATGGGTTTCCCTCTAATATCTGGCTAAATATGCCAATTAGAGAATTTTTGTTCAGACAAAAAATGGAGATCAGCTTATTCTCTACAAAAATGGCCCTTATCATTTTCTTCGAAAAGTCCCGTCATTTCAGCTGCTGCTCTACCTTCAAGAATTCCGCTTTCTATGAATTAACGCGTAACCGGGCGGACGAATTGTTCAATATCTCGGGAAAAAATTAATATTTTTCGATGATTCAAAGGTCATCGGAATGGGAAAACCCTTAGCTACAATTCCATGTGACTTGAAGTCAGTTCGTATTTACCAAAAATATTTAAAAAAAGCGGTCAAAGTTTTTTTCAACAATATTTAGAGGCTGCTTCATTAATTTATTCATATTTTCTTTAAAAATAGTCATTTATTCTAATTTTGCCTTGATAATGGAACCTTAGGGGGTCTTGAATGACCTCAGAAATTTACTTTCATCTAATTATTAATCCTCAAGAAATAAAGAGCGGGGAACAAGAAATGGATAAACAAAAAAAGGCCGGTTTTGACTCATGTGACCAATTTTCCTCATTTCTCGAAAATTATTAGACTCTATTAAAAATAAAAAAATATATTTGAAAAGTAGACCATCTAAGCTTCGAAATGATGTGCATTGGAAATCAATATAACGGATCATAAGATTATAATTCGCGCTTGTTCCGAAGATTTTCTGGAACTCCGAAATCGGCTAAAATATGCAAATAAACAAATCAATTGTATATTAGAACACCAGAAAAGTATTGCAAAAAAAATTCTGAGGTCATTCAAGACCCCCTAAGGTCCCATTATTAAGGCAAAATTAGAATAAATGACTATTTTTAAAGAAAATATGAATAAATTAATGAAGCAGCCTCTAAATATTGTTGAAAAAAACTTTGACCTCTTTTTTAAATATTTTTGGTAAATACGAACTGACTTCAAGTAACATGGAATTGTAGCTACGAGTTTTCCCATTCCGATGAACTTTGAATCATCGAAAAATATTAATTTTTTTCCGAGATATTGAACAATTCTTCCGCCCGGTTACGCGTTAATTCATAGAAACCGGAATTCCTGAAGGTAGAGCAGCAGCTGAAATGAGGGGACTTTTGAGTTCCATTATCTCGAAAACTGTTGAATTTTCGAAGAAAATGATAAGGGCCATTTGTAGAGAATGAGCTGATCTCCATTTTTTGTCTAAACAAAAGTTCTCTAATTGGCATAGTTAGCCAGATATTAGCGGGAAACCCATTTTCCAGGTTTTGGGGCCCATTTTCAGCCCCTTTCCTTGACCACAACGCGTTAAGGATTTTCTCATGTTAAAACACCTGCGGTGACCTACAAAATGCGCTATGTGGGAACTCATGCCAGACTTATTCCCAGGTTTGACCCTTCAGTTACTGGACTATAAGTTAAAAAAGCTTTTTTCAAACAAAAATGTAGAAACTTTTACATTTTTTATTCATAAACTAATAAAACTTTTTAAGGTTCTTTACATTTTTTAGATAATCTTATAAGATCTCTAAAGTATTTAAAAAATAATATCTGGTCACCGAGCTTCGCTCTTAATATTCAAATCTACATTTTTAAGCAGCCCAATGAGTATATAATTTAAGTATATTTATAACATGACAAATTATTAATTAATTCGCGAAAATCACGGAGTGGGCGACATCTACTTGAACTACTGATAGGGAGATAAATAAAAAGTTGATTGGCGATTGGCTTGAAAGTAGGCGGGAAAATTAAAAAAGCTGTCAGTGTTAATTTTCAATTGGCTGCATCTGTTGTTGACGTTTATCAACTGCTTGTCACAGAGGTTAGTTAAATGCATTAAAGTTGCCTAGTTTCTGGGGATTTCACCCTTTTAGGGCAACTTCTACTGACGCTTGATCTTCGCGAATTGTCACGGTAGACAGGCCCCGTTTCCGGGACGTGCAACAGCAGCGTGTAGGGCACACGTCCCGTCAACAGAAGATCGCTCAGCTCACTCTATTTATCACTATATAAGAAAAACTCTATGTTCAATTGATTTTATTATTTTTTGATCTGCAGTGAAGGAAAATTATAGGTCTGATATTCATACTTGGGTAAAAACCTCCACAAAAACCTGTGACCAGACTCTCGAGATGTGGCAGATATTGATATCATATTTTTTCAAAAATTCTTTCTCTCTCTCTCTCTCTCTGATCATGAAAACTTAAATATTAAAACTGTCCGCATAATAAAATAGTAGCCGTAAGGGGTAGTCTCACACTATCGGGGAAGGGAAGACAGGTGTCCATTTTAACAGTGTTACTCAACGTTCCTATAAATATTTACCTAAACCCATGTCATTTGACAAGCAAATTATTTATGTCCATCAAATGAACCTTTCTTTCTTTCTGATTAAAACGCCAGAAATTAAATAAAGTCAAACCTTTTTACTACTATACAGCACAGAAGAAAGGAGTGCAGTATTTAATTTGCAGAACGTAGTACAGGTTCAAGAGGTAGAAATTTTATTTTTACCTCATCCTTCAATGCTTATTTGTAGTTAAAATTTAAATTTTAATACATCTGATCGGCCTAATATAGTTTTTGTCTAGATTCTTGTTTCCATGGTTTTTACTGTAATAAATTTGTTCTTTTGACAGATAAGTCAGACTTTATTTATTCATAGCCGTATCGTATGTATTTTAATTGATTCAGAATTTTGTATTAATATATATTTCAAAATGGCTTCATTCTAAAAATATTATCAGTCCTCCTAAATCCTTGAAGGCAGAATTATTAGTAATAGCAAGGCAACATAAAAACAAATTCAAAAAATATATTATGGATGAGATGGCCAGAGAAAAAGGAATTAAAATTCTCAGATTTCCTCCGAACCACGCAGAGTTAAATTCCATTGAACTGATCTGGTCTCAATTATTAAAAGGTTATGTTTCTCAAAACAATAAAACATTGAAATTTCCTGATGTGCGAAATTTGTTTTTGAAGGCATTTTCAGATGTAAATAGAGAACATTGGGGAAAATGCATTGATCATGTTTAAAAATGTGGAAAATTCATTTAGGAAAGTGGATATATCAATGGATAATTTAATAGAACCGATAATAATAAACATCAGAAAAGACAATTATAGTGATGCCAGTAGTTTTAGTGAAGACAGTGACTTTTAAAGATAGTTCTTGAACTAACTTTTTTTTTAATCTTTGAGTTTAGGTAAGTACTGAAGCGTTACTTTTAATGCCAAGAGATTTAATTTAATCCCAACATATAATCCTCCTTGTTATTTATTGGTTAAATTTAATTCGTTCAATGTTAAAGTGTCGGATGCATAAAGTTTATTTTTATTTTTTGTAAATAATATAACTTCAAAATTTAATCTACGAAGTGCGTATATATATATTTTATATGCTGTGACCTTATTTATATTATAGAAACTTATTTTGCAAAGTACGCCTATGGAATGTGACGTTATATCCCCACTTTTACTGTACTCATCTATCCTTTATAGTATATATTACTATAGAAACAAGTTATTATTATGTGCCGTTGCTAGGAAATAAAACTAAAAGCTTAACTTTTCTTGTAAATATCTCGGAAGATCGAATTTTCACAGACATGAGACCTACATTTTTCGCCGATTTAGATAGGAATTAGTCTACCCTGAAAGTTTCATTGAATTCTGACGAGTGGATTTCGAGATCCTCTGGACACACACACATACACACACACATACAAACCTTGCTCGTTTAATAGTATTTGATAACATCCATGTTGCCTTTTACTATAAACAACAAAATTCATTTGTTTATAGTAAACATCAAAAACTAGATTATTTTCCTCCACCTTACTGGTATCTATAAACTCTGTTGTGCAGACTGTAATACTGTTTATATTATACCAGGTGTCCGCGCGAAAACTTTAAATGGAATTACATCTGGTGTTTTAAAAGATATCAACTTGAAATTTTGGAATGTCATTAATAATTCTAGACCTGGACTAGGGTCCTGTGGGAAAGTTTGAGTATGGAGAATTTTTCTTCAGGAATGTTTATCAGGTGTCCTAGTAAGTGTTTTGGACTTGAGTGGACATCCGCCATCCCGTACATTTTCCAGCTATGACGTCATCAAAGATGGCGGCCGCCGGATCACAGAAATTCTCATATTTCAGACAATACCTATTTGCATGAAACTTAGGTCAGTTTGTTGTAAATATTATTTTTAAGATGAATAGAAATGTGTTTTAACTGCTACTATAAACAACAGTTTCGTTAATTATATCATATTCTTTCTAACTTAATAAAAACATAAGTACCATGAATGCACACAGATATTGAAATATGGTTAAATTATAATTGGTATCACATAAAAATGACTTAACCGAAACATGGTTATATGATCGTCTAAAAAGGATTTTTACAGGTTGGCTCTAATCCCTTACTTGCAGAAGGAGCAACATTTAACTTTGTAATATCTGGAAAAATGGCGAAAGAAATAAATAAGTTATAGATAATTTTAAAACACCCGGTATAGTCAAAGTAAATAACTAGCTTTCCAAACTGTAGAAAAATCGAATCATCTAGAAAATTACCACAATGCAATGTATGCAAAAACCATAGTAAATGTTGTTGCTTCTTGAAAAATTTCAAAATATAAGTTGAGCACTCCGACACCGTTCTGTTTCAATTCAAGGAAATTAAATATTGGATGTCATAAACAATTTTTCTGGTCAAAGTTCCTTTACAATGTAACACAAAAGACAAAAGTGCCGAATTGGCATTATTTTCATTTCTAGTAGTTTGTATGATAAACAATAACGGAGTACACGTGATTGGCCAGTATATAAGACAATTGTAATGGCGTCCAAGAAAAATGATCGCGATTGGACCTTTTAATAAGTTGAGAAAAAATAGTATCCCTCCAAAAAAAAAGAGGGGACAAAATTTTATAAAAAGTAAAGTTTTTCTGCTCGCGAGAAGAGGACAGAGCCGGTAATTGTATACGGACCCCTCGTTAGTGGTCCACGGTCGCGCTGTAAAAGTCGCGTTTTCTAGTAAGAAAAATAAGTTTGTTCTTCTGAGTAAGTTTGTTTTTTTTTTGATTTTGAGCTTTGTTTTATCGTACCGCGCAGTTAGGTTAGTGACGCGTTGCGCTAGTGATATAGTTTTGTTTGGCGTAGAATCAGAAATACTTTCGTCGCCCCCGTGTACAAGGGATTTCCAGGTTCGTAGATTTTACCCCAATTTGAGGACGAGCTAAGAGTAAGATTTTGATTCGATTTTTCTTAACCCTTTTTTCATTGCGAACCGACTTGTGTTGTTTGTAAAGAGTTAAGTTTAACTCCAGTTAACTGTCCTCGCATTTTTTTTTGCTATTGGAATTGCTTCCCAAGACAGCTTCTGGGTTAAGTATTGTATACAGTAAAGCCTGTCTGTAGGCATCAGAAATTTAACCTTTGTTCGTAAATTTTATCCAGCACTTGAATGGGCCTTTCCCTTTTCTTTCACATGTATCGTTGAGGTAACTAGCGAACTTCTGAATTTTAGTAGAAACAAAGTTTCAATTTCACGTTAACCCTTTTGTCACTTAGTATAGTGAAGAAATATTAAGTGTGGTTTTATTTTACCGCCTCAGAGCGATTTTTAGTTTCTTTCATTGTTAGTTTAATTATTTATCATTTTGGGATCATTTTATGCATTTTCGTAGTAATAAAAGTTAGTCATTATTTCAATATTGTAGTCATGTTTTGTTAACCATTTCCTTTTAGTAGTTAATAGATTCATTTAAACTTTAACAAGCGTTTCTTTTAAATTATCAAACCCCGAGAGTTTTAGACACGTCGTGAGACAAAAGGTATATTCTGCACTGAATCGCTGCAGGGATCACGCCCTTCTAGGATTTTCTTTCAGGTATAAAACTCAGTAAGCCTTAATTCACTGCTCTGCCAAGGTTTGATAGACACGCAGCTAGGTAAAAATAACCTCAGATCGTTGACGGTTATTACAACTTCCTTTTCCCTACAAATGCAGGAGGATGCGGCACATTTTAAACAGTTGCAAGCACCAACAAAATCACTGGGATATTTATTTAAGTGTTTTTGGGGCACCAAATCATCCTCAAACACTGTAAAACCAAAATCACAAGGGCGGCAAATCTGCAATGTCTATATTCTTGGCATGATGATACAGCCACAATATAGTTCGTCTAAGGACTTACAAGAGGACCCTTTTCTAATTAACAGCACTAGGTATTCTTCTGCTGGTTTGAGTCTTTGTTCTATGTCATCCCAGTTAGATGATACACCAAAGTATTCCAAGTACACTGTAGATGCAGTGTGAAGAGCAGCTTTTTTGGTGCCAAACTTACACCTGCTTCAAGTTTCCGTTTGTACATCAGTAAATACCCAGAAATATAGTTGACATGACAGAGTAGTTCTGCACCAAAAACGCTTGATACATCATCCAAGTCACATGTGAAAACATCATTTTGCAAATATAGTGTGGCTTTTAAAAACTCTTAGGTCTTGGATACTCACTTATTCTATACTTCTCGTATATTTGTTTATGTGATTTCTGATTACAGATAATACAGAAACAGTCTCGATTAGAAACGTTTTCTACCAGATTTCCTACGATTTTCCGGTTTAGGAGATTGGGGCCTGCCTTTATATTCAATTTGTAATCTTTTCATTCTCACTTTTAATCCTTAAAACACTGCTTCCTCACATAATGAGCTCAAACGCTCAGTAACAATGTCATTTCTAACATTCGCAGCTGCCCTGATTTTGTCTTGGCCGTTTTCTGAACTTATTTCACTACCATCAACGTTACTCCATATGATGCATGCTTTCCCACCTGGTTTAAAGTCTGTAACACTGTCTACCATAAAGGATATATAGAGATAACCTTTTAGAAATGTTTGAAATTAACTCGTGTCTCAACAATGACAATTTCATTTACCTCAACGAACAGTTGAGACCAAAAGAAAATCATATTTTGTTAGATAGATAGTATACAAGAACATATTGTGCATCTTTATACCTGAAGATGGCTATTTAGCCGAAACTGGTCGCCGTCCTATTCTATACATGAATATTGTGGTACATGACTCTGTGTTTTATTTTTGAAAACTTTTGAACACATTTGAGACATGGATAACCTTTCGGATTATTTTTTACATTTTTTGTTTAAGGGAAATTTGGATCTGATTACGGTCAGCATCAGTATTTCCATTTAAAAGGTTTAATAGGATATCAGTTATTTTGTGCTGTTTCTGGTTTCGTATATGGGAAAGGGCCCTCGGAATGATAATGTTATTCAATTTTATTCAAGAGTGTACGAATTTTTTGTTTTATGACAGTCGGAACATAAAGGCAGAACCAATAAAGATAATTGGAAAAGGAACCACAGCGGAGATAATTCCGTCCTGTATGAAATTTACTACAAAGAATTTACTCGAAAAGAAATATGAAACAATTCAGCATTGCGTAAAAGTTCATTTATATTTTAAAACAATGTTACACTGGTTAAATGGAAAACAAACTTTTCCAATTTTATGTTCATGGTCTATTCGTTTTCTTGCTATGTTCCTTAATCTTGGCTCAATTAGTAAAATCCGTCTGCTCACTAATTCGCAACTGGATTTTAAAAATAAGTGGCACTGAAAGTGCATCAGTATTCGAAACTGCATTATGCGACCTTGAAATTGCAAATTTTAAAATATTTTTAAATGTGCTACCATTTATAAATTGTTAGAGGAGAGTTTTGATACTTTACAAAGCAAGATTCCCTTGTATTGGGTGTTGCATATCACACAATTTGAACTGTATGTTGCATATGTCGGATGTCGAATCTGATAAATTAAATTCCTTACTCGCTTGCTGTTAAAACATTTTTTAAACATAGGTGTTATCTTCGAGATACGTCTATTTTTCTCCCGAAAAATTCTACAACGTGGCAACGTCGCCGTTTCCTCGAGTAAGACTTTAGTACTTGTACGGAGAGTACATTGAACAGAACAAAATTTAATTTAATTAAATTAAAAAGCGAGTGGTTAAATTTCGGATCGTCATAGTTTTTTGTTTTAAGACATTGTTTTAAGAAAGGCAGTTTTCCTTATCCCCCTTCATCCTCTCATCGCCAGCCTAGCCAGAAAATTACATCAGCGATACTTTGGGTAAGTTGAGAATTCTTTCACCTTTCTTTGGTAATATTTTCAACATAAATTTTGGTCCTATAGAGTCGGGATTCAGAAAATTAGGTATGTGATTAATAATTTGTCTCAAGTTATTTTGTATTCTTTAATTTGCGGTAGAAATAACGATAAACAATCACAGTCGGCGGTGATTTAGGTTGATCGAAAAAACTGTTGTTGTTTTTCTGTTTTATCACGTTTTTTATAGGTGCACCAGTAAATGAACGGTTAAAGGCCTTCTTTATTTTTGAATTGTGCCTATAATTTTACCACAACAAATATTTACGACAACTAAATTTCTATGTGATGCTGAAATAATTCACAATCCAATGTTATTATTAAACTAAAGTAGGTAATTGGATTCTAATTCCTAATGATAGTAATTCCCAGTCTTTTTTTCATTTAAAAGTCCAAAGACTGTCGGGAATAATTCCTTATTTACTTCCCATATTGCAAATTCTTTTTCCTTTGCCTAAAAATGTTAAAGTCAATATTTTTCGATATACATTAATTACAGTTAATATAGTGATCCCTGTTTTCTTGTCTATATGCTTAGATTTTTGTTTGTAAATTTTCTTTGCCATAATATAATTTCGCCTCTATCCGTTGTCATGCTGATTCTCCCAGTTTTAAAGATTTAAAATTAAGTTTTTTTTAATAATTTATGAAAAGTAAGTTCGGTAAAACTTTAGTCATTGTTGACTTCCTGTAGAACTTTGTTAATTATTAGAATTTAATTTCTAAAAATTATGCGCCGTCCTCCTTATTGCATTTTTTCAAGAATATCCACAAATTCACGACTAACTTTCAGATTTTTTTTTTATTATTATGAAACACCCGTAAAGGCATTTAGTATATTACAATCTGGTCAACAGTGACCAATGAGCAATTTAATCTAATACAGTTTGAAACATAAAACTAAGGTTACTCATCAGCGTTCCTTAGGTTCTGTAGAATGGATTGCACTAAACTTTAACGTGCACACACAAGCTCTGCTTTTACACTAAAAACACTAAACTAAACCAAAGGGCTTGATCCTCTTAAGTCTTCTTTCTAACCCAGTATTGTCAAGGAGCTGGATAGCCTCGACATTGACATGATGATGAAGTCTTTCTTCATGACTCTTGGCTAATTTCTTGATGGTCTGGTCAACAGTGTCCATTTCCAGATCCCTATGGAGGTCTTATATTCTATTTCTTCATGATGTAAGATATTATCCTTAATTATTATGGCACTTCCACCTCTCGCTGCATTGTCAGGATGGTTAGTATGATACATTTTGTAATTTCTAAATTTAATATGTGACTGATTAGTAAAATGCGTTTGAAAAATGAGACACACATCAACTTTAATTACATCTAGGATTGCTTGCAATTCTTGTTGGTGTTGCAAGAGACCATTAGCGTTCCATTCCATTATTTTGAAATTAGCCATTCCTCTGCTTTGGAATAGCTTCTTTGGCATTATGTTATAAACGAGTTAATCGTTCATCAAATATTTTGAATAACTGCTCCAGTTCCTTAATTTGTTCTAAAATCAATTGTAAAATCGGGTCAGTAGTTTCTTTAATTTGTGTTCTAACATTACTGTTTTTACTGGTATTTTTTGATGGTCCTGCAACAGCTTGGTTGTAGGAACATTGCTTATTTTCACTTTTTCACTCACCTGACCTGAAGAGTTCTTACTTGTACTTGTCGTACTGGTTGTCTAGGTAAAGATGGTTTCTTCCTAGTATCAGCTCTAATTTTTTGTATTTGTTTAGCAACGATACACCCTCGATAATTAGCAGGATGGTTACCGCCGCAATGAATGCATTTTGGCTGTACATGTTCTGGCTTTGTACAATCGTTGGTATAATGTTTTCCAGTACATTTGACACATCTTGGTTATTTAGCACAGACACCTTTTGTGCACAGGAACCTTGTGAACTCTCAGATGCCTGTGTACTTTAAAAACACTACTCACTCCCACTTATACCTGTTTGTTTCTCAAAATGTACCAATGGCAATAAGGGATTTGGTTGTAATTGATTTATATAAATGTTATCGCGATTTTTTCAGTTTTTTATTGTTAAATGTGAAGTGTGTTGTAGAAATCCAAGTCTTTTATGATTTTTCATGAAATACAATTTTCCCAAGTAGTACAAACTGCTTCTAATTTTAATCTGTAGTCAAATATTCAGTCCCCCATAACGGCAAATTCTATTATTATTGCACAAGTAGTTAGAACAATGAAATTTAATATCGAAAATATAATACTAGGAATTAATTTTCCTACTACTCCAATTATTTCGATTATGGAATTAAAAAGCTTAAATCCTGTAATAATAATCGGGAAAATGTAAAGAATGTGGAAATGAAATCGATTGTAATGAACATTTTCCACATCCATATTAAAATGGGTGTAACAGTAGTAGTTTATGATGTAAGGACAAGAAGTGTTACTTTTTCGGACGATTATGGAGTTTGCCGACTGAGACATTAGTCGAAGCCGGCAATCCATAAGAGTCCGAAGAAGAAACTTCTCGTCCGCGTTATCATACAATATTTTTTATTCGAATATAAAAATATTAATAAAATGAAAAATTCTACCTAGTTCTACTTATAGTTTTGTAGTTTGTCAATGTCAATGGAGCTTGTGTTAGAAAATGTAGTAGAATTTTTAAAAAACCCGTTCCATTGCATTTTTATAGTGTAAGAAGTCCTAAAATAAATAAAATATACATATAAATATGTTATTCCGATAATAAAATACACCAAATATTATTGAACACAACTATTAATTTAAATCTAAAAGAAAAAGTTAAGCCAAATACCTATATTTTACTTTAAGGACATCTCACAGTTTACCGTCCGAAAAAAAACGAAAAAAGTCCTAGGCCGAAAAGTGCTTCTTGTTATTGTGTACTGTGTCGAATTTGACGTTTTTTGACATATTCGAATAAAAAATAAATTTATACTTAATAATAGGCATTTTTGTTAGTTTTAGAATACTATTAAAAAAGTAGGCAAATCAGAAGACATGTAGAAACGAAATTAGAAAAAGAATTCATTAAACAATACATAGGTATAATTGAAAAATCACTACATAGTAAAATAATTGGTAAAAATACAAAAACAATAAGAAAATAGTAATGACCAAGAGACACCAATAGAACCCAAGAATACAAGAAGAATGATATTATGACCGACAAAAATAGACAGCGAATATAAAATAAGAGCAAACTTAGACATAACAAACGAACTAGAAAATGCCATTGAAAGAAAAATTAAGGAGCAAAGAATAAAGTGGCTTGGATGTCCGTAGGGCAGTCAACAATATTTTCAATGATAAAATGAAAACTCTGTAGTAAGAGAAGAAGAGGAACACCGAAGATAGTTGATAATTAACAAGTTAATATTTGATTTTCTAAGAAGCCTTTTGCTGTTACATATCAACAAAATAAAATGTTGTCCTGTGACTAAAGTATTTCATGGTTTATCCTTTGAATGTATTATATTTAGTGACATATTTGAATGACTTCGAACACGTAATTGCGTAACTTTTGATATATTTCTTAAATAAAAACACCCTTGCTGCAAAGTTTTACAAGGATCGCTAAATTGTTGGTGTTTGATGATATAATTTTCCATTCAGGCTTAGTTGCTGGATCTAATTTTGATACTGCTAATTCAGTGGATTATAATTCTCTTTGCATTCTCAAAATTATTAAATAATAAAGCCCAAGCTCCAGGATAGTTCCCTTCCGTTAGTTCAAGAGATTTAATTACTTGGGAAGCTTCTCCCTTTGATATAATATGAGGTAATATAATTTTTAACATTATTATGATTGGTATCTTTATCAATTCAAGACCAGAAAGTATCTCTAAACGATAACCATTGCGTCAAATTCTTGCAAAGACAAATATTAGAAATTAATACAATTCATTGTGAAAAAATGTTGTTATAAATTACAAGATTGTATTGACTCTCTTTCTGTCGAAAGTTCTGTGTTATGAGGAAATTAAAATAATACATAAACAATACAGGCTTATTTCTACGAGATCCAGTCACCTCCAGAACTATACATATCATTCAAAATTCTCTCGAAGGAGAGTTGTTAAGGTACTTTTAGACGGTCAGTTCAGTTCTCCGTTCAGTCTCAGTTTCAGTCGAACTGTCAGTTATTTGTATGTGTAAATACGAAAAACTGTAACTGATACGGAGACTGAAACGGAGACGTGGCTCAATGGGAGTTCCATCAGTTGTCAGTTAAACGGATGTCTAAACAAACCTGTCCGTTCAGGTATCAGTTTTACTCCATTTACTTCTCTTTTTTCGTGTTTTTTTAGTGCTAACACAACGCGACCGCAATTAGGTTATCAACTGACATCGAAACTGATCGTCTAACAACGGCAGAGTTTTCAAACTGAACTGACAACGGAACTGAGACTGAAACTGAACGGAGGACTGAACTAACCGTCTAAAAGTACCTTTAGAAAAACACCACCTTTGCACATGGTCCTTGGTGGAACCGGATATCAAAGATTAAGAACCTTTTTATGTTTAACTTTAAACATGGTCAGTTCTGGTCTAAGTTCAAAACTTTCAATAGTGCAGAAAAGGAGACAGACTTTCAATATCAGGAAAATCGAGTGATATTGACAAAAATGTGATCTTCTTCTAGTAATGCCTCTAATTATTTGTCCTTGATTTTTTTTGTGGCTATACAGAGCAATGCTTGAAGCCACTACATGATTTATTAGTTGTAATAGCATCACCGTAAAGTTCAACAAGCACTCGATGCACTTTACCATTTGGTAGTTAGAATTGCTCTTCTTCTGAAGCTTTGCTTGAGTATGTGGCTTTATCTTTTCTTTTCTCGCTTGACCATTGACATTTAAAGTTCTAATTTATTGCTTGATGATGGCTTTTGATTGGGTCAACAATTGAACTTTGATTTTACAAGAATATTTTAATAAGTGTATCTAATCTTAGTTGATTAATCCTGTTATATGACCTTTTTTGGCACAATAGATGGTCTCGCCTCATTGGCCACATCAATTAGCAAAAATTTTGATAGATTTTTCGAAAAATTTTATAAGAATTCCACGTATTGTATTAATACAGACATACAAAATACATATTCTAGCTAGTGACCCCTATACACTTATGATTCGTGTACGAAATAGTAAGAAATAATATAAAATCATGTAAATAAAATATCATAACATATTTTGGATTCGGTGGTGTTTATCTGTCGGATATTGTATTACCGGTAAAGAATTATTACAACTTCTATTTTCTGGTCCACATATATCAAACCGCAATGGATAGAAATTAACGCAACATGGCGTGAATATAACAAGTAGTTTCACAATTGAATAGATATCAACCGTCATGCCCGTTCAAACAAGCACAATTGCAACAAATCTACATTCACTATGTACGGATACTCGTATTTATTAGATTAAGCTGACATTTTGTTCTGTATGGTTTAATCTACAAAGTAGTACAAACAAATTTCGACATTTACAGAAAGGTGTTTAACAATATTTTTTTGTGGATTCATCTGAGAAAAAAAAATACTTTTTAAAAGGGATACCTATGAAAACAGATATACAGGGTGGTCCTTAAGTAATTGTACATAGAAGTATGATACTTTAAAATATTACGATTTGAACCAACTTGCTCTAATACAAAATTGCTAATAAGGAATATACAGGGTGTTAAAGGTTAAATTTTAAGATTTATTTTTTGCAATAACTTTATGTGCACATGAAAATTTGGAACTGGGGGTTTTTGGGCACGAGAAATCAGAATCTGGTACTTATTTCGATGTAATTTGTAGAGGGCGCTAGTTATGCCACATTTGTGGCATAAATGTGCGATAAATCCAAGTCATTTTAGTACAAAAAAGTATACTTGCTATTAATCTTAAAACTTAACGGTTTACGAGATAATTGCATTTTACAGATCAGCTGCATGATTACACTGGTCGGCGAAATTTTTTTTTCTGGCCCTGGCACCATTCTTGCTGATTTTTATGCGAGGCTGCAGGAGCGGGGCCCCTTAGTCTGATTCTTATGTAAAATGACCTCATGAATCCGAATATGACCTCAGTTTTTCCCATCACCCACGGTTTTTTTTCATCCCTCCAAATTATGGAAAACGACGTAACAAATATCAACAATACATGTGGTAATACTAAAACAACTGTGACATGGTTTGTGTTAGCCACCCAGAAATCACCTGTATTTTTATAAAATTGTGTGCAAAGAAAATAAATTTACCTTAAATGGTTTTAACGGAGCAGACTTGCGTGGTGCGCAGCAAGAATCATACTAATTAAGATTATTAAAACTGTTTAGGAACCGCGTTCCGATCTCGTCTTGTTAAGTCTTACCCAAATTGGGTACGTGAAAGAATGCGCCTACGTCACACGCTTGCAGGTGTTCAGACCCGGATGTCCGCGATGCTTAAAATAGAGTTCTTCCGTCTCAAGATTGACGATTTCGTCTCACTCCTACATGTATTCAGTTAAAGATATTTTATTGTCTTATTTAAATATATTTGGCGAGTGGCTAGTACGCTGTTGCCAATTTGTTTATCTTTGTCAGTGACGCTGTTGGCACAGTTGCCAATATGTTTATTAAATATGAATAAAATGAATGATGTTTAATTTGTAATTGGAAATTAAATAAGTGGGGATTTGGATTCAGGAGGTCATTTTACATAAGAATAAGCAAGAATGGTGTCAGGGCCAGAAAAAAATTTTTTTCGCCGATCAGCGCAGTCATGCAGCTGATCCCTAAAATGCGAAGAATACTGTTTTTCTACTAAAATAACTTAAAGAGCAAAAAAGTTTATCGCACATTTATGCCACAAATGTGGCATAACTAGCGCCCTCTACAAATTACATCGAAATAGGTACCAGATTCTGATTTCTCGTGCCCAAAAACCCCCAGTTCCAAATTTTTATGTATACATATCCAAAAACGCTAAAGTTATTACAAAAAATAAATCTTAAAATTTAACCTTTAACACCCTGTATATTCCTTATTAGCAACATTTTATTGGAGCAAGTTACTTATATGTACAATTACTTGTGTGCAAAAACTTTGGAGGGATCGGACAAACCGTTTTTCCCCCAATTAAAAAATGTTTCCAGAAAAGTGCATTTAAAGGTTAAATCTACAAAGACTTAAAGATAAAAGCGAATTACCGACTAATTTGCCATTCCAGTTTCATATATATTTCTCGTCGAGATGAAAAACGTAACATCTTCTCTACGAAAACAAATAGATATACATCGATCTGTAAGGCCAAATATGAAAATTATTACTTAGTTTCCTTGAGAATTTGCGACATCTATGATCGAGAAACTTTAAAACACTGCTGATTCAACTTAAAAATAGTGATATCTTTTCTATATCCTACTTATTTAATCATTTTCCCCCTCCTACGATAGGACCAAAAATCTAGACTATACCTTTATACAGACAACGGTAAAATCAACAATGGGATTTTTCATTTTATCGAATGAGTAAGGAAATATCCGGCAATGCCGATTCTTAGTTTAAACAGTGTGCCAAACAAAGCTTGGACAGCTTGATATGATGACTTCAGACAAGGACAGAAAATTGCAGCTCTATGTATTTTATTAGATACTCTGAGAGAAAACCACTCCTAATTTTCACTCTGTATATTTTTTTTTACTTTAAACGTCAGAATCTTTACTACTTACTTTACAGTTAATGTGGTATGCTTAGAATAACTTTTTTGTGCAGCTTCGGAACTCTTCTATTTACATAATGTGCGGATTAATATCTAATCTATGCGATAGGCAAAACATTCATCAAACTAGTGCGATTATACGTACGTCGCGATGATGACAGATTACATACGAGCTAAATAGCGTTATACGTACAAAAGCGTTAAGTTCTAGTTTCATTGGCAGTGATCAATGGGTAATTAATGCTGGCAACACAATAATAACATGGTAAACATTTATTTTGGCAAAGGCTCGTTATATGATCAGAAAGACAATTACAGTGAAATGTTTGGTATTAAATGACAACGGTTTCTACGTATGATGTTAGACTAATCTCAATAGCAATTAACACCCTAAAAAATGGGCATGGATTAACTTTTATTACCATAGGGCGCAAAAAATCTTTTTGCCGTGACCATAAAAAAATTATTTCTTATTAAAGTATTGATGCTAACTTGATATTATTGTTTTAATAACAAAAATAAAACTCCATATGTTTCTCTTTATCTACTTTCTTTTAGTAGAATATTCGCATCAACCCAACACACAGATCAAGTTCATTGGAATTATATCTGTCCAATATTTAGTTATTTATTCTGTTTTTATCACGTTGCCGGAGACATCAGAACCGAACAAACAAAAACTAACACTCATTTTGTCTGCAATCCCCATAAAAATCCATAACGCAATAAAAACTGATACCAGTTAAAGTTTTATATGAGCGGATCTAAATTGCTATCAGAAATGATTACTTTTTTTAATTATTCTATATGCGGAAATAAACTGGAATTACATTTTAATTTTTTATTATTATTGGAGATGAACAAAACGCCAATGCATGTATGTATAGTTCATATAATATCTTATAATAATAATCTTATGTCTTAACTCAATTCCAAACATTTTGAAAGTCAGAAAGTAGATTATGTTTTTTATTTTGTATTAAAATTGTTTGTTTATTCTTTGTTCCAGAATGAATGAGTTTGTTTCTTATTTTAAATGTTTCGCGCCTATTTTAGTCTCAAATCGCTTATTTTGAACTCTTGCGCTTTTAGTTCCAAAAACTAGAGAAGCGATCTTGAATTAACAAGTACAATTTCGTCTGCCTGTAGATGTACATGTGTCGTATATGCCGCTTTGCTCTTAATCCGCTTATTATAATTTACTGTGTTATATTTGTGCAATTGGGCCCTCTCATAACTGGATTATGTCATAACAGGTAAGCGTGTTTGAGACTCGTTAACTTGGATTTTCTTTTAATTGTTTAAACCAGCCCTTCTGGTAGTATTAACATTCATTCTACTACACCGTTAACGGAAATTATCATCCTGATCTCGTGCAAAACCTCGCCTCTGCGCCATCGCCAGTTATGTATACAATATACTATCATTTACTATATTTACAATTATATACAGATGTAGAATACTATTACCGGCACATAGGGTTTCCATTGCGTTGTGGACGAGCAGTCGACCAGTAGAAAATATAAGAAATGTTCCCTTTCCTACACTGTCTGCCTCGAGCAACTCATTCGTGTTACAAACACGCTCACATATATAAAATTTTGTACCTCTCCTCTAACCGATGATCCCCTGTAGAAGGTTTGACTGATGCAGAGCTGAGCCTTAAGTTCTAGATACGAAGTCAAGAAGTTAACTGTCATTTTCAGTTATCGTCGTCGTAGGCGTTCGAAGTGAGCATGTTCGGGTTTCTTCGTATCCACCTTTTCTAATTGGCCAGGACCGATCGATATTTACTGTATGCTAAGCTAACGCAGACACGCGCTCTGCTACCGTAGAGTAGGGATACAACAATGTAGAGTGATTCAATTGAATAGTTGATACGTTGTCGCCCAGATTTCTTATATATTGTGCTGGTCGACTTCTACGTGAGCTCTTGTCCAAAATACATTGAAAATCCTACGTTCCGTTAAAATTTTGCTAAATCTGTGTATTTTTAACATATTTCAATTGTAATAACTGTCCACCAAAATGATATCTTTTTTTTTTACAAAAATCAATTGAAGATCGATTATTGTGATGCGATTATTGTCTAAAAATGTGCCTGTGTGTACGAATTATTTTTAAGCTCTATTTATAATTTCATAATATTTTCGAATATTAAACAGTTTTGAGCACTAACTTAATTAAAATCTTCTACCACGGTAACTATTTTTTAAAACGCAAATTGGGCTTGGAATTGGTAAATATTCGAATAACCAGTCATTCATTCATAATTTTCAGCGACCTAAACGGCTGTTAACACTGCAAATTACAAAACAGAACTCTATTTTGTGAAACATTTCAGAGCCTTTGAAATATAAATTCCCATATGACGTTTCAATTCAAATTTTGATAATTAAGTGCGATATGGGATTGGATAACGATCGAAACAGTAATCAGAAATGGATTTATCTGCCGCAACGTGAAATTATACCGAGTGATAACATATATCAGGAAGTACCTGTGTGCTTGTACGTATGAATGGATTTGATTTATGAAGATATTCCAGTAGAGTAAAAAAGTTTGAAGTGTTAAAACCCCATTTATCTTATTGGGAGTACAAATTAGTTTGGTGCGTTTTTTTTTGTATTCAAAAATACTTCCATTAGCATAACCAGCCTTCGCTAGTTGGACCATCGTCCAACTTTAGTCTCTACTCTTTGACCATGTGTCACTAGAAACCAAAGTCCTTGATCAACCTTCCTTAATCTACCTTGTGACCTTTGTCACTGAGCATCCTTTGTTTACCATCGTCAGCCCCCAGCCCTTTGCTAGATTTGTCGGTAATGCTTACATTAATGTTGACCTTCGTCAACTTCCAGCCCCTTGCTAGATTTACTCACATTACGTTGACCTCCGTCAACTTCCACCCCTTGCTAGATTCACTCATATTTACGTTGACCTTCGTCAACTTCCAGCCCCTTGCTAGATTTACTACTTGCATGCATGCTTTCTTAATTATGGCTTTTTGAGTTTCATTAATTTAATATTACCGAACTTTCATTTGTCATAGGCTAATTCAATTAGGTTTGTTTCTTTTACTATTAAATCCGGCAGTGTATATAATTTAAACAGTTTTCGTGTTTTATTTATTATTATATGATCTTAAGTTAAATAGTCGGTTCCTATTTGTATGATAAGGTCGTGATTTAAATAGGCCTCGTTAAGAACGACAGCTTGCACATTGGTGCTGACTTCTTCAATTCCGATGGTAACTTGAACTGTTAAACTTGTTGTAATAACATTTCCCATAAACATTATTTTAACATTCTTTCAGGTCCCACATTAGTTTGGAAGTTTAATTTTATAACCACCCACTGTTTAATTAAAGTGCACGTACTTCCCGCATCTATTAAACATTTTATTTGAAACCCATTAATAAAAGCGTTCTTTATGAATATATTTTTCCTCATTGCACTTTCAGTGACCGCTCTCACCAGATTGTTTATTTTTCTATCGAGAAACACTCACGCACTGTTGTTGCCTATGACCCATTTGTCTTTTGTAAGTTTACTTATCTTTTTCTCCAAGCGCCGTATTCTTTTACGTTGCTCTGGTATCTGTTGAGGAACTCGAGCAAAATGAACTCGACGAGATCCTCCTTGAATGCTGGGACGTTTTTTTATTCTTTCTCATGGTACTAACTAATCACTTTCACTGCTTTTCGCAAAATTTTTGCACAACTAAACTTTTTACTTGTTAAGGTCACTAAGTTTTATTATCCCACTTCTGAATTGTAAGGGTTAAATAAATACTATAGATAGTTTAACAATTATAATTATTGAGGGTCTTCAAATAAACATGTATCTTTACTGAAAGTATAGCCATTAATTGATCATGCCTGCATCCCATCAATCAAACTGCTAAAAACTCTGCATCAGCATGATCTCATACATTCATATAAATGTTAGTCCAGTCAATATTGTAGTGTTTTGAGTATTACAAATAGTAGTCCCATGTGAGATCCCTGAGGTTTTCCTGAATTTATGTATTTAGTATGATCTTTTGTATTATTTTTATAATTAAATACTTTTTCATAACATTTATTCCATATATTAATTTCACTGTGTTTCTGCCAATGTAATTGATAAGCAATCAGTCATTAGCGAATTGTTTTTTAATCTTATGTACCTATTCAAAAACAGCGCATCCACTATATTTTCAAAATAAACTTTCTTTGTGACCTATATTTTTAACAGCATCCTATAACTAATACAATAATAACGTATATGATATAATTCACCCCCCCCCCCCCCACCCTTAAGGTTATCTCCAGGGGTTACGCGCCAGGTGCGTGTGATAGTGATGGATCATTGGTAGGAAGCCAGGTATTCCCATAGGTAAAACAAAAGTGAAAGCAACGATGAAATTTTAGATACCTTCAACTTCATTAAACCGTCAGCTGAGTTCGTTCTCGATGAATATCCGAACTTTCAAAAGTGACACAAATTATTGTTTGTTGCTTTATTCCACGTTTAACCAACAACTGAATTCAATTTAGAAGCAAATAAATTTAAACAGGTGAACGTATAAATTTTGTCCGTAATTTAATCAATAATTTTAATTCGGGTATTGTCTCTTTTATTCGAAATGAACGATTTTCCAATCCCGAAACGGTTTGATGTACTAGCAATCAGAGCTGCATCAAACAATAAAACCACTCTTGTATGTTTGAAAATGTTTATTTAATTTGCAGCAACATAGAGGTTACAATGTTAAAGCTTTATGTAAGTTTTTTTGTTTAAACATACTTTAATACGACTTGTCGAGGATGTTTGTAACGATGTAAATTTTATTTGTAAAAAAAAAATCTATTAAGCAGAGATTAACGTTTATTAAACCCAGCAAGTTCTAATTTTTGTATAATGGAAAACGAGTATCTCAGGGCGGTGGATTTCCATAACGATTTTCAAAATCTTCTGATTGCATATCCGAGCACGAGCGTCGATCGTATTAATAAATAAGTTATAAATATAATTTTTTATCCAGATCCGCTTTAGTAAAAACATAACAAATTTGTATTATCTCAAAACCACATTTATTTAAAAAAGAAACAATTAAGTTCCATGTAACAAATTTCTAGGTAAATCTAAATATTTTGGTAATTTAATGTTTTGAAAATTAGATAAATTAATTTATTTTTCTTGTCAACTTGTGAAATAATTCAAATGTAACTATTAAAAGTTTTAAAATGTTATTAATAGCCCAGTTGTCAGGGACTCTGACCTCTCATAAAATGTGATATCGATGAAATTAGGCTCTTAGGTACTTTGAAGGATGTAGAAAATGCTCTAAAGTGTATGCTAAGTTCACAATTTCGAAAATTTGGTTTTTGCGTTATTTCTCGAAAAAGTAATAGGGCCACGTAAAAGAGCCGAAAATTATACTCAAATTTATATTATGTTATTCAAAAAAAAATTTGTATTACTATAAAAAATTATTAAAAATATAAGCGAATTCGAAAACTCGCCAAGCCGCTGAATACAAATAGTCAAGTGAGGCGTTTGGGAAAAATCTAAAGTATCTTTGCCTAGAGATTTTTTATCGTTTTATGCTCTCAAAAAATACCAAAGAGCCTAGTTTCAGCAATATCACGTTCTATGAGAGATTTTGGTCTAGTGGCTCTGGCAACTGGGCTATAATTTGTATGCCTGGTCCATATTCAAGATAAAATTGTCTATTTATTTACTACTTACCTCAAATTCAAAGTTTGTATTTAATTGGATAATCATAAAATTACTATATGTACTGTATATAGCGGATGCGAAAATAACGTATTTTTTTTGCTGAATCTCAAAGTTGAAATTTATACTTAAGTTTGATATCATAAAGACCTATTATGTGTGCATTTTTCAGATTTTTATCAGGTCCCCCAACAAAAATATTGCAGGTTACCTTTAAAAAAGTTGAAAAAGTTGTTTTTTAAAAATGCATATCTTTTTATGGGTAAGAATCTCACCATTAATACTTTATAAAAAGTAACTATACTGCGTATTGTAACAGCCAAAAAAAATATTAAGGCTGAGAAGTTATTCCTTCTTTGAAAAATTACCCTTCAAAAATTGAATTTTGCCAATTTCCGACCAATAATTTTGAGCTGTAAAAAATATATGAATAAATACATATAATTAGGTAATTATGGTTTTATTTTGTAGGCCACAGTGTACTGAACTCAATGCCGTTTATTTGAGAAGGCTAGGACGATCCATTGCTGTACAATTTAAAAAATCGTAGACGCCTGCCAACGCGAAAAAATGCGTGCGGCCTAAAACAAATATGGCCGCCATTTCCAAATGGTACACAATAAAGGATGAGTGTCATAACAGCCATATGAAATAAGTTGCTTATAATACTTTTTATATTTTGCCATTTTATTAATTTTTTAATAAATTTATACTTTGCCTATTTTAGATAAGTTTGCTTAAAAAAATGAGTTGGTAGCACTGTTCCATAATTTTTAAAATTTGACATATTTGAAATAAAAATATAACAGAAAATGTCAATTCATGTCATTTGTTGATTCATATTACCAACCGTATAACACAAAAAGTTGCGTACTTTAATGAAACATTAGAGTTCTCAAATGCGTATCATAATGTAAAATATTATAGATGCAAAATATAAAAAAATATTTTTGAACCCCAAAACATAAGGGAATCTACCTACCAAATATTAATTTTTTTTGAGATGGTCAAGCAACCAATTATTTTTTTTTTGGACCACTTGGTATGGATTGACCCAAAATGTTTCGATACAAAGAAAGGAGGAGGCACACTTTTAATGGGATTTCCAACAATGTACGAATTTGATAAAATTTTAGAATATTGTAGATATCGACCTTCTGATCAAAATATCTCCTGTGCCCAAAGAGATCCTATGACTAGTTTCCGAGATACAGTGGCGGGTAAGGGGTATCTTGAAAAACACGAATTAAATGAAAAATGCTATTAAGGTTGGTATTTTCTTTAAAAAAGTGATTCAAGCAATTTAATTTGATCTTAGGCGGCTATGTCGGATGTCACGTGTCGATTTTTTATGTACAAGGTGTACTCATAAGTAATATTAATACTATTTATTTCCATACTCTCAACAAAAAACTGACAAAGTTCAACCTCACCTTGAAAATATTTTTTAATTATTCTAGAATAAAACGAAATATACATATACCTCCTTATAGGTAAATATCGTATGTATAACCTAATTTAAATATTTAATAAGATACTACTTAATTTAAATGTTTTTAAATAATTTCTGGTAAAACATTTTCATCGTTTTTGTGGGGATTACCAACATCTTCAACATACTGTAAAACCCTGTTGTTTGGATATTTGACAATTGCTTGATATCGGGCATAACTTAAATACCAAAAAACACTGCAAATGTGGCAGCACATACCTACTAGGTATCCCCGCGGAAAAAAATATCTTACCAGAAATTATTTAAAATATCTAACATTTAAATTAAGTTTTACATACTCTATTATTGCTATTGTTTAATTTATTCTTGTAGGTAGGTATATAAAATTATTTACGTTTTATTTTAGAACAATTTAAATATATTTACAAATTGAGGTTAGACTTTGTCACTTTTTTGTTGAGAGTATATATGGAAATAAATAATATTAATAATATATTTATGAGCACATAAACATACAAAATCGGCACGTGACATCCTACGCCAAGATACTATTGAATTGTTTGTATTATTATTTTTTTTAAATAAAATACCATCCTTTATAATATATAATAATTCGTGTTTTTTAAGATACCCCATACCCGCCACTGTATCTCGGAAACTAGTCATAGGATCTGTTTGGGCCCATGAGACAGTTTGATCAGAAGGTCGATATCTACAATATACTAAAATTTTATCAAATTCGTACATTTATCCATAAAAGAAAAGTTCGCGTGTTTTTTGATAAGAATAAAAACAAAAACTTTATTTTTAAAAAACAATTTTAAAAGAACATTTATTGAAAATATAATTATTATTGATTGGTTGGATTGGTATACTTATTTTAATATTTTCTTCTTAGGTTTCTCTATATAGCCCAGTCGACAGGTTGGCATATGTGGAGTTTTATGTTTCTACGTTTATGTTTGTGTATGTGTTTTATATATACACCTTTACATTTTTGTATTTTATAAATTCTGTTTTGTTTACTGTTTTTAAATCATGTGTTGCCATACGCTAAATAAATAAGGGGAAAAAGGTCGGAAGTTAATGAAACTTTGGGATGTTGTTCAGGGATGGTTAATTAATATATTGACCTCGAGGACCCTGTGCTAAAAGAGGAGGGGGGAACTGCAAAATTTTCGACCCTCCTCCGGTTTTCCTTAATTGCTTTTTTTCCTTATGTCCTACGGCGATAATTGGTGATGTTAACCAGGAACCATAATTATCACAACAACATTTCATTACAGTTCAGGTACCTATAACAGAAGAAATAATGTGGAATTCTGCATTTTTTAGCGAAATTTGAAAAATGACGTTTTCTTCGAAGCTAGATATCGCGGTAAAGAATTGACATACAAACATGTTTGAATAGTCAATATCGTAGGAAATTTAATGCTCTACAACAAAGTGTAGAAATGTCTTTGCCGTATGACGTAATGGAAAAAAGCAATTAAGGAAAAACTGGAGGAAGGTCGAAAATTTTCAAGTTTTCCCCTCCTACTCTTTTAGCACAGGGTCCTCGAGGTCAAAAACTTGAGAAAATGTTAATTAACCATCCCTGAACAACATACCAAAGTTTCATTAACGTCCGACCTTTTTCCACCTGAAACTACTTGTCGACTGGGCTAATATGTAGTATTTTCATTTTGATATGAATCTGAGCCTCCAAATTACTAACTAAGATTTTCGTGATGTTCAGAAACATTTCCCAACCGATTCATATTGTATTTGACAGACTATTCATTGATATTTTTTTGCAGTTTTGCAAACTCTTACACTGAATTGCTATGAAATTATAACTAAAGTTGACTAATAAAGTGGCGTCCGCTTACTAGATATTGAGGAAGAGAAGTTTTTATCGCGATAAAAAATGATGCACCTTTTTTATCGACGTCAAAGTGACAAAAGCAATTCCAAGTATATGACGTTTTAACATTGGAGTTAATTTATCAGGTTAAAATATTCTGAGTGAAAAAATAACCAATTTTTGTAACAAATATAACAAAAACAATAAAATTAACCAAAAACAGAAAACGAGAAAGTGCAAAAAATTAATTGAGATTGCTCCAAAGATCAGCGTTTTATTCAATATATAATACTTCCTTGCTTTTTTAGTGATATTTCTAATTGTTTTTGCTAACCACAGTGTTGGGAATTAAATCCTTGTTGGGATTATATCCTTACCCCAGCCAATTATGAGAAACAGATTATATGTGTGACACTGATAAAGACAAAACACGAAGAGAATATCACACCACGTCATAGCTGTATGACGTCACCGTTCTTGGTCTCCGCCTACTCGAGCCCAGTGGCGTGTTGTGTGGTATACAAAAATGAAACTGCCTATATTTTAAAATATTCAATATTTTTTATTTACTGAAATTTAGTTTTTATTTGTGTTTATATGAACAATAGCCTGATATTACCATTGTACTGGATACTAAAAATTTTAGAAAATCATATATTAAAATTGACTTACCTTTTTTGCTCCTTGTGCATTTTTATTTTTAATGATATTATAAAATAATAATTATATTTACTAATACATACGTTGAAATAATACTTACAAGTGAATTCAACAACACAAAAGAGAACGAACGCGCCCGCCTATGCATGTCGAAAAACGTGGGGTTGTTAAGGACGCTAAGCCGTTGCTAAGAGGAGGTGCAACTTGGCCTATGACGCGGTGTGATATTTTCATCGTGTTCGGGTTCTATATACCCTTTCTTATCCCAGGAGTATTCGATGGATTGAAATGAAAATCACAAATTCATTTGAATTTTACATTGATGAACAAAAACAATAACCAGGTTTCACAAACACAAAACAAGTAGCTTACATATATTTGGATATGAGATAGCTCAGGTTTGTGTGGCGATGTGCCTTGTAAAAATAAACATAATTATTTTCTGTATACCTAGTAGTGTTCAAATTCTATATCTATAATGTCTGAGTCCTAAAACTCACTCATCTAGAGTACAATTTATCTTTATAATAATAAACCCCACCAAATATTAATTTAACTGTCTCTAAGAATATAGATAGAGCGAGTTAATAAATATGGTGTAAATACCACAAACTATAGCTCTGAACAAATATTGAAAATTTTACCGGAGGAGCTAATGTTTAATAGCATATATAAATCCCGACCACTAAGCAATTTGAAGTTCTGTGTTGATAGAAGAAACACAAACATAATAGAAATTCGCGGTAAGTGTAAATGTAAAATAACGAACTTCTTGTTCTCATGTACAAGTGGTAGTAAATTCAAATAACCGCGAATGCGAAGTATTATAGTAAAGGGTGTAATTTAAATTAGTAAGTTTGTTTAAAATTATATTCACAAATCAGGAACAATTTATCATAGAAAAAATACATTCATTTTATCTATCCTCTCTTATATTCATTCGTTGTCAAATTTTTATTTATTTTTCAATAATTATTTTCACTACCTAGAGTATTCCAAAGGTCTGTTTTTGCTCCGTTTTTGCTCCGAATTTATTCCATGTTTTCGATCGAAACAATCCATTCTGATTTAAAATATTTTAATGCCGTCTCCGAATTCCGAGCTTTTTGAGAATAAACCGAGGTATCTACTGATAACGCTTTTCAAAATGTTTATTTTATTTTCACCGTATACTTGGTAGCTATTTTGAGACTAAAAGAATCGTTTTATTGTACACGTTAAAGAACGCGAATAATTATATAGCGACTAAAGCCCGTCACTGTCACTCTCTGCGAAACAAGTCTGAGATCAACAAGACCCGTGGAATTTCCGTATCTTCATCTGAAGCTATCTGCGCCCCTAAGACGTCGTTTATGAGGGTTGAGGAGTAAACCATATTAAATAATCTGGCGCCCGAGCGTTTTCCCATATTAGGCATCATGCGTAAGGCATAATTTTCTTAGAGGCAAGAAAAAGCCATGCAATGTACAGTAATTTCCTTATATCTTGGCAATGGCAAAATAATATTCAAATAAAATAAAAATAAATGAACCCAAAGCACGCTTATGTGTCTTGAAACAAAATCAATATGACGTCAAAAAGCCGTCAAAAAGCAACACGTGTCGTAAAAACAAAGCTACCGCGCAGAAACAAATTAACGAGTAAACAATCAAGGATATCGGATTACACTACGTCGCCCGCGCTTTGGCGGCACGCTCCTTTAACGTACCGCACCCCTTTCGGCACAACGGCAGTAGCCAGGTCGACATAAAAAACTTACATCTATAAGACCACGAGCAAGGCCCCCGATTGGCAAGATTGGCAAAAAGATCAGAGTTATAGAATCAGTAGAAACTTTTCTCTCCGAGTGAATAGGTCGATGGACCTTTTACTCGTAATTAAATACAGTAGAACATAATCTCTCCTGAACGTCGTTTCGGCGGCTTCAGTATTTACGCGACACTTCGAGCCCACCATAAAAAACTTGCATAATACAGAATTGCATACCTTTCTTAATCAGAAACGTTTCTTGAGCAATTGCACTAGAGTTATAAATAATTGTTAACTATATAATATTGTTAAAAGTGTTATCAAAAGTAGTTGTTAATAGAAAATTACAAATCAACCAGTGCACTCTTTTATTACAATTCTTCGTAAATTCTAAAACCAACTAAGAACCTACAAAACTACAGTCCACATCTTTATTGCCAGCTTAAGCTACAATAAGCTAGAACAGACGCATCTACAGGGTGTCGTCTAAGAAGTTTGGGTCTCCAAATACATAATAAAAATTGGATACGCCCAAAACAGGGGATATAATAAATTAACCGGCGTAGATATTTTCAAGAAAATAATCGTTTTCGACTTAACCCTGTTTATTTAGAAACATACATTGGCGCATGACTTGAGCGTTCTGATCAACCTTCTATTTTCTTTATCAGTTTCTTCCATGTCATTATATTTTTTGTGCTACCCTTTTCCGGTCTGCCACTCCATACCCTTGTATCCATTGTCATCAATTTTTGCCTGACGTCCCTCTTTTCCACTTTTCTTCTTCAGTAATTACTTTCTTACAGTGTCTTCGCTGCTTCATCCTTCTAACAGGTCCCAGCTTTCTTAACTTCTGTCTGCTTTGATACGCTCGAGTATACTACTCTGCATTATAGTTTCTTTTTAGTTTATCACCCCAATTTCCAGTTCCTACAAAAATAATTTATCTACCAAATCTATAACGACTCATTTTTTTGCGTTATAAAATTTTCTGAACATCTTCCACCTCATATCTCAAGCTTATATTAATTTTTCTTTATTAGCATCCAGGCTCCAAAGCCACGCACCACCGTAGGCATGATTAATGCTGCTCTTGATATCAAATTTATATAGTGTAGAGAATTAACAATTTCTGCAATTCTTCGTCATTTAAATTCAGTCAATGTTTGAAGGTGGTGTAAGGACAATGATACTTCAGGATATCTATTTTATATATGTAAACAATATCAGGAGTAACTCCGGTCGTTTCTTAGTCAAAATTTGAGCCTTTATTATGGGTCACAACTTTGTCTCATCTTTCTGGAAGCAAAAAACTTTTAACCGCACAAAATTAAGTAATTTAAAGAAAATCATAATTTATTCTAATTAACAAATCTTTTCTTAATGCGCTAAATCCCGTTTGGTGTCTAAATAATGAAAAATTTAATGTTCTAGATTACTATCTTTCCGCATTATTCTCTGAACTAGTAATTTAATGGCGAAAGGCTGCAATCACGCGAGCCATAAAAATGAATTTAACACTGAATAATAAAGCTTTTTAGGTAATGGTTTATTACATTATAACGTATGATATAGTAGTAAAATTGTAATGATGACAATAAAGAACTGAGTCGTTTATGTTCGAGCATATTTTTTCGTAATAATGTCTTGTAGCTTTTAGCTAATATAAAAGAGTTACGATTAACATTTAATATTACTGCTGTTTAAAGCTTTGATTTAAGTGAAGTAGTCAGATAGATTTTAAAAGATGGCTAAATATATTTGAAAATGTCTAAATTTCACAAAAAGGTATTTTATAAATAAATATACCCCACTTATAAATTTTTATGAGAATTTAATTTAATATATTTCTCCGTTTATATGATCCTCAGAAAAAGATAATCCATCGATACAATCATCAAGAATACTCTCCAAACTTTCAACGACCATTTTGTTCGACTGTGAGTTAGAAGGTGGCATGAGTAAGAAGTTGAATAATGATGTACCATTTTTCTGAAAGCGTGCTTCGTCTTCAAATAAAACATCTTTTTTAAATAGTTAACTTTATTTACAATCTGTTACAATGTACAATATAACAATAAGTAAATCGTGTATACATAGACCTGTAGAAAGCAGTTTATCAACTGATTCCTATATTTACATTAGTTATACTTTAAATATAACCAGAGCGAAAGTGCAAAAATTACACTAAAACCTGTACAGAAAGTCATCTTAGTAGTTTCAGGCATCTATGTTGCACTAATTGTGTTGGGTCCGTAAGGATAGCTTTTGGATGAGCTTCTAACCTCGAAGAATATTTTACATACGGTTATCTGATTTCATCTTTTACTGAGTTGGTACTTTAAGATCTCGTACAATTATTTTGTTAGACACAAACTATGATCCTTGGGAGAAAAACCTGAACATCTTAGCTTGGAACCTTTCTAGTATATCGAAATTAGAGTTGGAATTTGAATTCCAGAGCTCTTACTGGTACGTCAAAACGGGTTTGAAAATAAAATAAAACATAATCAAAGAAAGATAGTTCTTCTGGAAATTTTCCTCACTAACATATAATTTAACACTTTTGATTTCTTCTTATAACATGATCACATGATGTCAAGAATTTCTCTGATACTGGAATGAGGATTTTCAGTAACACTGAGATGTACATTCTTTAAAACAGTTTTTGTTTATTCGGTTTTCCTGAAAGTAACTCGCAATCCAGCGCTTCAATAAAATTAAATTCAATAAAATGAGTTTTATCTGCTAATATTGAAATACAATTATTATCTAGGTAATTGATTTTATGCAATTAACAATACTAATAAATACAGAGATTGAGTTATTTGCGTGAATTATAAACTATAACTAACGCTCCAGAAGTCGAATTGTCATAGCAAGAATGTCTAGAATTACACTATAAGGATTGCTCAAGCGGACGAAGCTATCGGCTACTTTCACTTGGTATTTATTTATTCGTGTCAGTAGAATCACACGTTAATTACGAAAAAAAAAGGAATACTACATGTCTATGGTCACTTCAGACGTAAACTAAATATTTTTTGCCCAGAAAAGGGGGACGTCAATTGCGTTCGGCTTCGCTGCCATAAGGTCCTCTATGGTACATATAGCCAGGAACACCGGGCAAGTAAACATATGTTGCGTGGTTTGCAGTTGTCCACAATCGCAGAGATTGGAGTCCACCGGGTAGCCCCACTTATTTACGGCATCTTTCGATCTTGCTGTGTCCGTCCGCAGTCGGTTTAGCGCCTTCCAGATTTCCCAGTTTTCGACGCCTCCTGGTGCCAGTTCTTCATTCGGATTCATCAAATGTTGGTTTGAGGTCTTCCGCCAAAGGTCCACTCTGGTTTTAGGTTCCTCGTAACCTTCTGTCGATCTCAGGAAGCTTTGCCTTGAATTTAATCGCTGATGGGCCGGTTGGAGACCGTGGAGGGGGTGGCGTTCACATACTGCTGCTTTGGTTCGTTCTTTGAGTGCAGCTGCTTGTCTGGATGGCAGGATGAGCGATGCCGGCTAGGTGGTGGATCTTGTTCAGGGGTGTTGGCTTCAAGCATCCGGTGATGATTCTGCATGTCTCGTTGAGCGACATCAACTTATTTTGCATGCGCTGAGCTATACGAAACCGGGCATGCATACTCGCCGGCGGAGTGGCAGAGGGCGAGTGCTGAGGCTTTGAGAACCCTGGATTGGGCTCCCCAATTAGAGCTTGTCAGCTTGCGGACTATATTATTTTTTCCGCTGACTTTTAGTTTGGTGTTAAAGCAGTGCCGCTTGAATGTTAAGGCCCTGTCCAGTGTTACACCCAGGTATTTAGGATTAGGGCAGTGCTCCAATGGTTAAACAACGTCAAAGGGTGACCGCGATACGTGAAATGTGATTATATTATATCGTTAAATTTTTATTTCACACACACAAACGCACAGACACGCTCAAACACTCAATTTACATTATTTGTGTTATCAAGTCACCTGGCATTCTGCCACTCATGTCGAATGTGACAATATATCTTTCAACAACGAGAAAAAACCTAAGTGAAAATGAGTTCAGATAGTGAATCAGAAATATGCACACCTCCAGATATAGAGAAGCGGCCAAAATTACAGCACTTAATCTGTTGCCTGAAAAAGCGGGTCAAAAATATGAAATAATATATAAAACTTTCATGGACTGGCGCACTACCAGGAATGTAAATTCATTTTCAGAATAATGCTGGAATATTTTAATGAATTATCAAGCAAATATAAAGTTTAATATATATCATAAAGTAAATGTGCTAAAGAACGTCATAGTACCTCTTTATGAGACCCGTGCTGCAAACTTCATCTGCGTGAGTTATTGCCTACATCACCGCTCATTGAATATAGGATTTGAAACTTGCTAATTTATTGTCATCCTTTTTTTGAAATTAAGTATCTATCACTTAGTATTTGTATAGATATCAAATCTCTTTGGTTGACACAATAGTCCGAGGAGAAGTTGGTCCATTTTATCGGAATTAACTATACACCGAAAACTAAAGATATAAATTGGTAGGCATGCCACTGCCTCAATAGCCATACTGAACTGCTGCCAACATGTAGCCGCAGTTATTTATTACCCATAGAATGGTCGCTACAAGTCAACGATTGATTAATTTAATCACTATCAATAAGAATAAATTATATTTGTTGTCATACTATTTTAATTACAATATTGTAATTATGGTATATATAAGGGGTGATTCAGAAGTATATTTGGAAAATTAAGGGATGGTGGTCAAAATAGTGCCCGTACTAACTTTTTGTGGCCTACGTTAAATATATAAAATAATTTTTAATTCATAACTTGAGTACCATCATTTCAAACTCAACCAAATTTTGATGGATTACAACACAAATACGTGTGTAAAATCCATAAAATCAGTTGAAAGTGTTTATTAGACTGACGATTCGCAGATCACTGCAGATTATTGCACCGCATCTGTACCTCAATAACTACTCCTGGAGGTACTTGTCCCTACAAGGTAATCAATTACCTCGCTCTGAACACTTGCTTAAACGCAAACAGTTTCTCTATTGGCTTGGCAGGCCCACCGTGGTCTTCAGGATGTGAACAGTTGGACTAAACTTAATTCCTAAAATATCCCCAGTGGATTTAATTCTAGTGAGCTGGCCATGGAATTTAAACCCCTTCTCCTTCCAGTGCACATAGGTAATTCGATAAAATCATTATGTAAATACTCACAAACTCTCGAGTGAAATGTGAAATAGAGCCGTTATATATAAACAACATTTTGCACCTAGTTTATGTAACAATAATGTAAATGCTTATGTTGATTTCAGGTTTCATTGTAGGCCCTAATAAAAACGGCTTCCTCAGTTAAAATAACATTTTGAATTGCTCTTTGCTTTTATAAAAATCATGTGGGGTATTAAAGACATGATAGACAGTTAACCATTAACATTTTGTACATTAACCAGATGAAGGAGGAGTTCTTGTGAAATGCTGTTAACTCTTGCCTATGACATGTGAAATTAGACAGATAATCTTCTACTACTACCGACTGCGTTATAAACTTTAACTTCTATTTACGCAGTTCAAACCGTTCTTGATAAGCATTCGCCATTTATTTTTAGAAGGATTGATGTTAAATTGGATACTTGATTACTCTGATAAAGAATTTAATTGCTTTGTTCACTGGTTTGTTTGCTGTATTATCAGCGAGATAATATTACTACTTATCAGAGCCGGAACTAGGATACTAGCGCCTGTGGCGTGGCGAATTTTCTAGTCTACCTTTATCTTTGCCATCTCCTACGTTAAATGCTGTAGAATGATTGATACATTAAAGAACTTGCAATTCATAATTTTTGGTTGATTGTAAATCTAAAAATCAGAAAATGCCTTTTACTTTAATAAAAAATATTCATGTAGAAATAATTTAAATTTTTTTTTACAAAAACAATTGTTCTGGTCTTCTTGTAATCTTCCATGTTTCTCTTGCATATATTATTGATAGAAGGACTATTGTGTACAAGACGTTTTATCAATTTTGCCCATTTCTTTAAATATTTATAACTTGTTAATCAGCCAATAGATTTTTTGCCACACGTCACCTGCATATACGTCGGATATACCGATGTATCAAAAAAATAAAAATCCCGATCCAGCATGGCAAAAAATTTGCAAATTCATCCGTCCTCCGAACAACTTCTTGTTTACCTATATTTCTATTAATTTTAAGCTTGCTTGATTAGTTAGGTACTTTTTTAAACTTTACATATTAAGTTAGTACTACTTTGGATTTACCCTAGAACATAATACATTTACAGGTCCGTATTGAGGAGCTGAGGAGATAGTACAACACTAACGTATCTTTTTAAGCGAAATACCTCTAAAAATAGTCAATAAGTACGGAGACTAAACGAAAGAGATCAAAAACTTAATTATTACGATAAAAATACATCATTTATCCAAAATGACCTTCATTTTGGTCAAAACACGTCTGTGCTCTTTCTAAAATTTGGCGTATATACTCAGATCTAGATTATTTCTTATTTCAGCACATGCGTCTTTAATTCTTATGGATGAATGTGTGGAATGGTGTCAGCAAATTGTATTTCCAGTTCTTTTTGGACGATTTTTGAGGATTTTTCTGAAATATCATCTTAAGCTTTCCTTTTGCAGGCGTTGTAGATCTTTAGATTCAAATGTTTCTAGAAGGGTCCGTGGTTGTACATACACAAGGTGACTTTGACAAATATTATTGTCACCAAGTGTAAAAACTTTCGCTGTTTTTTTGGCACAGGTACAAAAAATTTCAATCCTTTTCAAATCTTTTTTCGAGAGTTTTCGACGACTCAATAATATTACACTTTACACAAACAAAGTTGTTCAATAACTGCCAAATATTGAATACTTTGTAAAATTATGCAGGTAAGCTTGTGGTTTTCTTAATAAGTTATTAACAGGTAATAAGGGTCTGGTGCTAACTTTCATCTAGGATTATAGGACCATCATTTTCAACCAAATTTATAATATTTTATTTCGGAGCTACATGCCTTATTTCATGATGCCCGTTTAATTTTACTACAGGCAACTTACCACTATCTCTCACGTAGTTAAAAACTCGTGCTCATGAATGGGTCATCTTCATCCAGGAAACCGCCTTTCATAATCTCTTTTTGCGTCTCGTCCATTGTCATCACAAAAACCATAAACGGAAATCATATCTGCATACGCTAACGGCTTGTTGAAATTCAGACTTCCTAAAAAATTGGCATACCTAAGTAGTTTCTTACTGGTACTTTGTAATGTTTGTTACTGTAAATATATCTTCCTTATGATGACTGTATTTTATGCGTAGAGCCGCAGTGAAACATTTTGTAGGATGAATTAAAAATGAATGATTTTATTTCGAACTAAAACATTTATTTAATATAAATGAATATTTGTTAAAAGAAGAATATGTTGTAAAGTGGAGTTTCGGACTTCCATTGTCTAAAGGTATAAAGATTTTTCAATCTGTTATTACCTGAAGACGATTGGAGATACACACAATCGAAACATCGTGACAAAAGATTGAAAAATCTTTATACTCCAGACATTGTCAGCCACTTTCAAACAAAAGAAGAATATGTTATTTATATTTTGCTTATTTTATTTTTAACAATCAAGGAAAATCCAAAAATATCGTCTCAATTATCTGATTTTCTGTTTAGAAAAACAAGTAGATTTTTATGTTGCTATAATGGTTAAAAATTTGTATAAATTCAAATTTTTCATTATACAGTTTAAAGGTATATTACCGTATATTAACTAAAAATACATTTGGAGCAGACCCTTTACGTCACCCTTTACTCCTCGGTTCTACTAAACAAAAGAATTATTTTAATTCTGTTACGTTCAAGATTTTTTTTACACAAAGAGCTTCTCTCAAAACAGATTGAGAAGTAAAAAGGCGAGGAAATTATTACAACAGTTTAAAAGTTTGCAAGCAAAAGAGTACTCAAACAAATAATAAGTTTCTTTTAAATTACGTTCCTATTCAGACGACATAATGTCATCTTTATAAATTTATAATTTTTTCAGTTAGTAGCTTTAAAATATTATTATTATTAATAAAGTAAAGACCCTTATATAACCATGTTTTCACCATATTAGTCAGTAGTTTTAGTCAATAGTTGCTAAGTTTTAAATGGTTCTTTAATTTGTTTATATTTAATGTACCCTGTGGGCCTGATGATGGCAGATCTGCCGAAACTAGTTGCCCCATTATCTAAAAATTAAAAAAATTTTGTGGTACTGACTTAGAGGCGTTTTATTTTATTGAAACATTGGCCACATTTAAGAAAAATTGATAACTTAATCTATTTATTATTATTATTACTGAAGCGGTGAACTAGTTGTATCTCCCTTTGTTTGCCTGTGAAGTCAACCACAAATGGAGTTTCCTCAAGCGTCCTGTTAATATATTACTTAAGCTCTTGTATGTCAAGACTAAACAGATGAAGTTTTTATCTTCTGCCCGGTCCCCTTATAAATATTTTACATTGCTGATATCAACGGTACCTAGTCAATAGCTATATTTTTCTGGTGTCTCCTCGTATGTTTTTTGTACGTTGACGGGATCGAATATAGGTTGGTTAAAGGCTTATTTACACTGTTTACTTTTGATGTATATCCAAAGTGAATTACAGAGTAAAATCATTCAAAATAATCTTTGTTTACATTTTTTCATCCAGTTTTGTGGTTTCACTTTCATCACGCACAGTGCTCAATGCTGATTTCGTGTCCTGTTTATCTTCTATGAGGTGCAGCAACGTGGTGGTTAGGATGTCTCGTTCTAAAAGAAATGCAAGGATTATTAGAGGCATTAACTTAATTTCACGTGGACTGATACATGACCTGTACTCTATTATATCGACAAGTGGTCATACTCAAAGACTTTGGAAGGAGAGGACTATCGTCAACGCTGTTAAGAAAATGGTCAGAAGAAAATTCTAATGTATACAAGAATCATTTAAGAATGAGAGAGGCCAATTCGAATATCTTCTAGAAACAGTAACTCCGTTAATTAAAAAAAAAGATACTTGGTTTCGAGAACTATAAATAACGCTACGATATTTGGCGACTGGAGACAATGTGGTTGCATTGAGCGCACTCTAACAGAGTTACAAGAAGTACATTCCCAGTGTTTTTTCCTGAAGTATGCGAGGCTATATAAAAGTCATTGATATATTTTATAATGTTAATCGCTACATTTGGTATTCCACAAGCACTCGTATAGCTGGTATGCTTCAAGAAACAATTCCATAGGATTGTTTTGCCATGTGAATTACATTGCCACGAAAATAGAAAAAAAAACAAGGGATTTTTGCACCAGATCCGATTGACGGATGTAGTGAACTAAATAGTGAACAGGACTAACAAACATTTTTCACTGCACCTTCATTCTGGATGAATCACCGTTTTAGGGAATGACTCTTTTAACAAAAGCTTGTAGATGCAGTTCAGTTAGCACTTTTACTTACTATTTAGTTAGGAACTGATAACTATTAAATTAACATACTCCAAAAAATAATTGACTAACAAATAAACCTATTTCAAATTCCAAAGGGACTAAACGTGAAGCGGTATTTTATGACAAACTGCACAACTTTTACCAATCAGCTCGACTAGAATTGCATTTTAACCCGGCGAGGAAAAATAGCTTTAAGGTTTAAGTGTGATTTTCCTACATTGTTCCATTTCAAAGGGATCTGGTTTATTTTAGTTTCATAAAATGAAATTAGAACGAATAAGTGGATACTGACAAAATGAGTTGGCTGGTGTCCATATTGTCTCGCCGTGAGGATTTTAGATTTTAGTAAAACTCTTTTATGAAGCGTTTTGTGGCAATACATTTATTGTTAATTAATTAAATGAATAATATTTATCATTAGCTAATTGGGAAAGTTTTAAGCTACATTCAAAAAATAATGCTCGTACTAGATTTTTCGAAGATATGCCAAATAGAGTTATTGAAACTGTGTTGTCTCAATAACTATGGTACAGTCTCTAGAACTACAGGGTTTGTCACGTAGATGGCCCATTAGCCATATATAGAGAAGTATAGATATATGAAATTTTTAAGGGAAGTAGACTATTTGGGTGTTTGATTCTCTCAAACACTTAAATGGTCTCTTGACTTTGACAGCATGCTCAACCGAATACGTAAACGAGCCGGCATCCTTGGCGCTTTATGTGGCCGGTTTGGTCGGTGCAACACCAAAACCCCAATCCACGCTTACAATTTCTTCATCCGCCCCGTTGCCGAATACACAGCAGTCCCATACGGCGTACTACCCCCCCATCTAGCCCGAAAAATCTCCTCACTGTTTCCGTCTGGAGAAGTTTACAACTCCTAATTCTCTCTCGTTTCCAACTCCTAAGGAAAAAATACGTCTCTCGCACTCTGAATGGCTCAAACACCAACGCGCAAAACACCCTCCTCACCCCCTGGCGACCTCGTCGCCTCCCCCTCTTCAGGGAACCCAAAGCCAAACTCCCACAACCCAACCTCAGACTTCTGGCCGACGCCCAAGACCTCCCCTTCCCCCCGAACACCAAGATCTACTGGACTCCGCCCCCCTTACCATAAGGTAAACCCCCTCAACACACCATAACATAACCTAATATAACATAAGAACCACTATGAACAGAATCGTGATTTAGGTTTTCGTTGTTTTCCTAAACCATATTTCCCCCCTTAGATTGGGTACCGTTTTCCTCAAACCAAAGGGTGGAAATAGCAAAACTGGCGATTCTTAGATAAAAAACTGGGAAAGAGCTCCTGCCCACACAGGCCCCAACCAACCAACACACAACATAATACACCAGCGCGCACAGATACCCATAGGAAAATAGGTTCCTTATTATTGTAATCAGGGCACTCTACCCTGAAAAGGATGAAAACTCCTATACCAGGGAATTAGGAAAATGAAATGTCCTAGAAAAATGTAATGTAATGTAAATTTTTGGATTCAGTGTCAAATTTTGAACAAAAAATTATTAATATACCACGGGTAACAGTTTCCGAGATATTTGAGATTTTTTTAAAATTTATGAAAAACACGCATTTACTTTAATTTCCGTATCTGGCTTAGTTGTTAAGCTATTAATTTCAAATTTTATACAGAGATTGTGAGAATATCCTTCTAGTATACGATGAAATGACAAATACGATATTTTATACAGGGTGTCTAGAATGGAGCGTCGAATGTCAATATTTTCAATTCTCAATAAGTCGATAATTTCAAATGAAACACCCTATATTGTATAATCACGGCTGAATCAGTTTTTTATTGTCTTTCGATCTGTATTAGAATTCCCCATACCTAAAGTTACGTATTTCTGAGTTATTGCTAGATTTATTATAATTTTGGAGATATTTTACATAAATTATTTAATAAATCTTTATTACTGTAACTCAGAAGAGCCATTTTCACTTACAAATTGCACGAACTCAGAAATACGTTACTTTAGGTATAGGGAATGCTAATAAAGATCGAAAGAGAAGAAAAAACTGATTCAGGCGTGATAATAAAATACGGGGTATTTCATTTGAAATTATCGACTTATTGACAATTAAAAATATGGATATTGAACGCTCCATTGTAAATACCCTGTATAAAATATCGCATTTGACGCCTCACCGTATGCTAGAAGGATATTCTCAAAATCTCTGTATAAAATTTGAAATTAATAGCTTAACAACTAAGCCAGATACGGAAATTAAAGTAAATGCGTGTTTTTCAAAATTTTTTATAAAAATCTCAAATATCTCGGAAACTTTTAAACTTATATATGGCTAATGGGCCATCTACGTGACACACCCTGTATATATCAGTTTATTTATTTATCTGCTGCTAAAAAAAATATGAAAAAATTATTTGACGAAAATAAATCATTTAACCTATTTTATTAATAGTATGTAAAATATTATTTTCTTTGGAAATTTTTCTATTAAGAACAAATTACAACCGTATATAAATGCCTCCCCGTATATCGGTAACTTTATATCCTTGTCCGATATTGAATTTATTTCGAATTACTGAAATAAAGAAACCTCGGCTGGCGTTTAAATCTTTTAAAATTGCACTATAAATGCCAATGAAGCCCATATATCCAAGCCAGCCAGATATTGACTTTCGAGAATTTTATTTTAAATTTGTAACGGTCGTATAACCACTTTGACATGTCGAGTTCCTTTTCGATCAGAAATATTTGAAATTTATTTTCAGTGGTAAATAAACAGTGTATACGCTAACGTGCACTATCGGGCTTAAACAATTTAATTATTTTTTTTAAATTAAAAACCATATTTTGATATATCATGGGTTTTAAAGTGTATGATGGATGTAACTAATATTTTAAAAATCTTTGTTTAAAAATTTTGTTGGGGTGCTTTCAGCGACCGTTTATCTGGTACGGAGTTGATAAAAATTTAATTAAAAGTTGACATTTTTATTAGAGCTTATTTAAACAACAACAAAAACACGAATAGTGCAGACGATCTTTGCAGGATGTAATCAGAACTCGTTGGAATTATGTTATCATGACACTGTGATTACAAATTTGTAGTTAACATTTTTTAAAAGTGAGTCTTTCTATAGTTTAAAAATCCAGAGAATAACCGAATATTTTATAAATATTTATAAATTTTATTTCAATAAACTTCCGGCTAACATTAAATCATGTGCAACTTTGAAAGCATTCAAGCAATGTCTACTACCTACTAAAGGGTGGATATCACTCTTTGCAAGAGTTCTAAATGTTGAAATGGTTAGCAAATTTTTGTTTATTAGTCTTAGTTCTAATATTATTTTTTTTATGTTTTCTTTGACAAATTCTATACATGTTTCTGCATGTCACAAAGAAAATAAAGAATTGTTATTATTGACTTTAGACATTTGGCTAACTCCCTCTACGGGGAACATTCACTTATCACAGATATCTTAGATGTTCAAAATCGAACATTCATCTACGCCCATGGCAATAAAGGGAAATAAAACTAATATTCAAATAAAATAAACATAAAAGAACCCAAAGCACGCTTATGTGTCTACCTGGTAACAAAATCAACAAGTATCCAGAATGAGCATGGCAACAGATTACGTCAGAAAGCTACAATGCCGCGCAGAGACAAATTAACTAGTAAATAAGTCGCCGACAATCAAGGATATCGAATTACACTGCGAAGCCGCTCTTTGACGGTACGCGCCTTTTAAACATACCGCGCCTTTCGGCACGACGACGGTCGCCTGGTCGATGTAAAAAACTCACATCTATAAGACCGGCCACATGGCCCGTGATTGGCTGAAAGATCGGGGTAGCAACACAAATGGACTTGTCCAACGGCTTGCATTCGAATAGATCGTAATTTAAAATAAGTAGAAACTTTTCTCTCCGCGTGAACAGGTCGATGGACCGTTCACTCGTATTTAAATCCAGTAGAACTTAATCTTCGGCGGCTTCAGTATTTACGCGACACTTTGTGTCCACCATAAAAAACTTGCATAATACAAAAATGCATACTTTTCTTAATCACAAACGTTTCTTGAGCAATTGCACTACAGTTCTAAATTATTGTTAACCATATACCATTGTTAAAAGTGTTATCAAAAGTAGTTGTTAATAGAAAATTACCAATTAACCGGTGCATTCTTTTATTACAATTCTTCGTACATTCCACAAATAACTAAAAAACCACAAAAGTACAGTCCACATCTTTATTGCCAGCTTAAGCTACAATAAGCTCGAACAGACGCATCTATAGGGTGTCGTCTACAAAGTTTGGGATATCAAAAGGATTAAGCTCTTTTGGGGCTCTTTCCTTGTTATCGAACCCTAACGTGACGTGGGGTGCAGGTGTATCTCCCAAAAACTTCCGGACGATGCCAGACGTCGCAAGTAGTACGGCCTTCTGCAATGGTTTGTAAAGATGTTCACTAAATCCCTAGCCCTTGATGTTCTCCAATAGAGTCTTTGGTACGACACCCGTGGTTCATATTATAGTTTGAACCTTCTCCATCTTCATTGTCTCCTAATTTGTACTCTCTCTATTTGGCAATCTTTTCATTGTACTTTTCACTCAAGTTATTGTAGGTATAACCACGTATATCAATGTTACTTGCCTAGAAAATTTATTTACTAATATTATATCTGGACTGTAAACACACTTCGGTCCCAGTAAAGTTTATACTCATCATTCTCAAGGATCGCTTATAGTGTGGAACATGGTCTGTTTAAAAAGCTTCAGTTTCTTGGCCAGTTCTTAATGGAATAATTTCGCCACTGAATCATGCCGTCCCTTATACTCATTCGCAGCAAATGCCTGACATCCTCCTGTGATATGTTGTATTGTCTCTGGTATCTAAGTGGTCTTGTACGATATGTTTTAAGTAGTTTTTAGTTGGGATGATCTTATCTAGAATAGCTAAGAGAAAACCTTCGGTTTCCTGGAACATCTGTCCTGATGTCAACCAGTAGTTCGACGTAATATTGTCGACATAACCTTGGATGTCCTCATTGAGATGCCGTTATTTTTTCTTCATCCGTTTTATGGTGTTCGGATGCTTCTAGACGCCTCATACGTAGTGGTGTAATGTGTGTGTTTATCAAAAGTTACTTTTGCTACTGTAGAAATCATCGTCTTTGGTTACAATCATCGTGTTTTTATACAAAACTGTAAGAAAATATATGAGTAAATATATTTATTCAATGTTGACTTTCTGTTAAAGTGAAATAATTACCATCATTGCAGTTAGATTTTGACTTGTATTATAGGTATTTGTTTAAAAATATATTTATAATCTACTTCTTATTTTAAGTTAAATTCGTTTGATGTGGAAATCTAAAATCTGTTCGGTCGACAGTCGTTTAATTTTCACTTGAAAAGTTTGAATATTCGTTCTTTTCACGCAGATTAATATTAGACGTTGTAAGTAAAGAATACTTGGGGTGGAAATTTTAAACTTCTTTGAAATTCAGCCATAGAAAGCTTTAAAAATATTTTCATAAAAGTGGGTAATTTGTATTCTCCTTTCGCATTCTTGCGAATAAATAAATAAGTAAGGAATGATATACACCCTGCGTTGAGGTATAATAAATTTTTAAAATATTGTTTTCTTAAGCACTTTTAACATTTATTTATATACTTGTAACGTTTCCATTACAAATTTTACTTCAATTTTCTTCATGCAAATAGATATAAATAATGACATTTACATTAACAGTAACTTTCATTTATATTGCGTTGTTCTCAAACCTTCGGAGTATCTTTTCCCAAAACTAACCTTCAAAACTGAATCCCTCTGAAATACTTCGCTACTGATTTTTTGTTTTAATTTTATTTATGGTTTAGATAGTACTTTTTTAACTTTATTTGTTTTTAAACTTTTTTAATTATATTTTATTAAATATGAGATGTTCGAGAAAGTCTAGAACACATTAATTTTAATTAACTTATATTAAATACAACTTCAGTTTCCTTACTATTGAGAATATTTCACATTTATATATATTACATACAAAGTAAATTGATTTTAGTACAACTGTCAAAAAAAACTTGATATTTCTGCACCTCTATTGATGCGTAAATATTTACTTTTTTCACCGTAAAAAAAATACTTTTTTTCACTGCCAAAATAATTCACAAAATAAACATGAAATATTACTTTATGAAGGATTTATTTTTAACAAAGTCAATTACTAATTGATTATTCAACATTAAACAATTTCAATTATTGGAATAATAATTGATAGTAAAGTTTGAACAATTACTTCCAACATAAATTCCCGAAGATGTTCCATGTTGCTGCTGATCAGAAACGTTAGATATTTCTTGAAGAGTTGATTCCACAATTTTATCAGATATTTTAATTTGTTTGGAAGAAGATGGACAATTCAATATTTTGTTAGAAATCTCAATTTTGTTATTCAAATTATCTTCTATATATGCTTCTGCTACGGAGGTAGATTTCCAGCCACCGTGACGTTTTATGGATATAATGTTGCCCCCTGCATTGGGCAGAAGAGTTACAGAGCTTCTCCTGAAACAGTGACCTGTGTAGCTCTTATAAATGTCTTTTCCATTTTGCAATCAAGCTGGGAATTTATTCTATTTTATTTATCCCCACATGTTGTTTAATACATTTTCCTCTCGAATATTTCAAAAATAATCTGTTACTTTTTGTATGAGGCGGCCGTAGTGCTCTATACTTGCGGTATATCTCAATATAATCAGAATTTGAAATAGTAAACGTTCTTGCGTAATAGGTTTTCGTATTAGGAATTTTAACAATCAATATAGATCAAGCATCTTCAATGGCATCAATAGTAATATGTAATAATTCTTCACGGCGACAAGCACCGCTGGTACCCAAAACTAGGGCAACCTACAAATCAAAAATATTGAAATTACTACTAATCTTACAAAATTATGATTATATCTGTACCTTATAAAGTAAATTTGTTTCGTTATCAGCATCTTGTATAAATGTATTGATATCATCCCTTGATAAAACTTTAGATTTCTTTCCTCGGTAAACACTCCATAACGTAGGTTTTATAATTTTTGATTTTTCCTCAAAATAGCATAAAAGCACATTTTCAGAAACCTTTCTTACAAGTTTCTTGTCGCACCATTCACGAAATTGGTCATTTGTTTTCTCATATAGGTACTAACTTGGATTTGGTCGGTAACATATTAGATACTATTGCATTTGCTTTCTCAGATATATCTGATGGTCTATCATTACCACTATCATAATCATCATCCATCTTCTTGAAATTGAAGCAACTACGAGCAAACACAGTCAAACAGTCAAACACGCGGCGTGCCAACAAACCTTAACGACACAGAAAATCCACTTGATGCTGTGAAACTGTGCAATAACTTATGGGGATAAAAAACCACGTCAAGATGTATTGGAAGTATTTATTTTTAATATATTTCAGACGATGTAAATTCACATTCACAGTTGTACAAAAAATGTTGTATCTCGTGTATAAAATTCGTGTTTTCGTGGGACATTCGAGAGAAAAATTAACACTCTCATGTGCCATTAAAAAAACACTCACTTTGCACACTTAATACAAATTAACTATTTGTTTGCTCACTCCCACTTTTTTTTTAAATCCTATTTTCGCCGAACAAATTGTTCGGCATCTGAATTCGATCTGTGTGTGTGTTGATTTTTTGTGTTTATAAATTTTAAAATTCTGACTTCAGATTTTGATAGAGCATTAAAAAGTAAGCATAGGGTTTGATGTGACTCTCCGTACTTCTTCAGGAACACCTTCAAAATGGGGTCCAAAATATGAAAATATTGAAGTTTAAAATGACATTAAATTTAAAGTAGACACTTAGTGACTGACGATTTTGGTAAAAGTGAGTAGACTGTCGCTGTGTTGATTAGAATAAGAACTGTCAATCTAAAATTTTATTAATACTGTCATTACAATCTGTTCGGTCTATGGCAATGGTAGAAGAGCATTGTCAACTGGTTATTGCTAAAAATAATAATAAAATGAACTTTAATAATTAAATGAAGCATTAAAAAATGGCCTATACAATTAAGACACTTCCAAAGTCAAAGTTCAAATTCACTTCGCCTATATTGCAATGGGATTTCCAAGTTGCCAGAACGAACCAAAATAACACTAAAGGGGAACATGGAAAAATCTGGCTCTTTAAGGTTCTTAATCATTACTTATATTTATGCAAAAATGCATACGTTACTGTAGAAGAGGGCGTAAAGTCAAATATTAGTAGACAGTTGCATATAGCGCTGATTTGACAATTTTAAAATCGATCATATAGTCTATAGTGTGCAATCAAATTAACTCTAAACGAACTATAGATCTATTACTAATTGCTTTTTTTTGTTACAGGTGAGGCCACAAGCTTTGAATCGACAATAGGTAAACAAAAATAGTGTGTCATTAAAATTTATCATTGATACCTACCACTTGACTGGAAACTGGGTAAAAACCAACATTTCAGTATTTTGGAGATCACTTTCCCTGTTATTAATCCCTGCAATTTTAATTGAACCGTTTTATAGACTTGAGCTTTATGAACAATTTGGCTTATATTACATGGTACAAAGTCAACTGTATGGTATGTGTCTGCAGAATTTTTTATTACGCTAAAGTTAATTTGCTTATCATTCCAACGTAAAATCAGATACAGGTTGTCCCATCTAAAATTTGCACCCAAATATTTCGAGTTTTGTTCAAATCTTGAGAAAATGCCAAAACAGGTCAATTTTAACCTAGGGGGGGCTCAATTTTTATCGTAGTTTCAAACTTCTTTTTTCATCCCTCTTGCGCCCAGAACCACCCCCTGAAAAATCTTAAATGGCAAGGGGTGTTAAGTGACACATCGTTTTGAAGCTGCTTTCATTATCTACTGTAACCCCGTTCTTTTTTTTATTTTGAATGACTCTTTTTTGAGAAAACTGATTAGATTACACAGTCCCACAAAAAATATTTTTTTTGTCTGTGCCAAGAACTTCACTACTGTAACTAGGGGTTTTTGGGGTCGGTGAATCCGAATCCGAGATCCGCTTGACCTTATCAGGTCAGGGTCAAGGATATTTGAGGGTCAAATTGAGGAAACCTTCTGGGAAAAATAGGAAAAAATTCATATAAAGGTAAAATTAAAAAATGTTGAATTGAAACAGTACATACGTTAAAATTAAATTGTTTTTTTGAACTACTATTGTTTTCTTTCACAATAATCTAAGCAGTTTTCTGAAAAAAGAGTCATTCAAAATAAAAAAAAGAACGGGGTTGCATTATATAATGAAAGCAGCTTCAAAATGATGTGACACTTAATACCCCTTACCATTTAAGATTTTTCAAGGGGTGGTTCTGGGCGCTATAGGGATGAAAAAAGAAGTTTGAAACTACGATAAAAATTGAGCTCCCTCTAGGTTAAACTTGATCTGTTCCGGCATTTTTTCAAAATTTGAACAAATCTCGAAATATTTGGGTGCAAATTTTAGTTGGGATACCCTGTATTGTTTTATTGTAAAATCGGATGTTACTCTACCGAAATCAGCATGTAGAGTGGATTAATAAATACAAAAAATAAGGAAGTGTAGTTTTGTTTATTTTTCATTGAAAAAGCCTAACATTTCGCTTTCGTATTGATGAACCATTAATATAACATATTTTTAACATCTCTTACCCGCGTCTTCTACGGACCCTTATGTATACCTACACACTCTTAAGAAGAAAGCAAAAACCCAAAGGGGTTTAGAAAATTCTTTCGACAAAAAGCAGATTGATTGAGTGTGTAAGTGAAGCCGATATTCAAAGACCATGCCAAAGAAATGTATTGCGTACGCCTCCAAAAAAAAATCGAAAGGGGTCTAGTGGTGGCGGTGGTTAAAAAATTGTTTTTTTTATATTAGATATCAAAGTGGATATGGGTTAATAGGAATTAAATTTCATAGGAAATCAAAAGAAAATCGTAAAAGGTAAAATATTTTTGAAAAAACTAAACAAAACTAAAATGGCAAAAAAAAAAATTCCAATTGAATACGGGTTACATAATTTCAACAAACTATTTTTTTAATCTTCTGTGCTTTCCAATGAATTTTATCGCTACACATATCTCTGCAGACATTCTAAATTTCTAATGAGCATAGTATACGGATAGAGTCATTTTTACTTAGCTTGAAATATTACCAGTTTGTGTCATCGAAGATTTTCATGACATTCCGATGATGTAGCCTATGTGCCATGGTAATACACTTTTGCAAAAATGGAAGAAGAATAGTGGAGGAGTAGGGGGCATTTGCATACCAGAGACACTTCTAACATATGATTCAAATTCTTAAAAAAAAAGGATTCCTGATCCGGATTCTCCGAAGAAGTCCTTAAGGCTTCGTATTAGAATCACCAATGTTATGTTCGGATCCTTTTAAGATGTGTGTTGATCAAGGGATCTATCCGTCCGAATTCAAGAAAGCAATTGTTACACCACTCTTCAAAAAAGGTGACCAACTACTAATTACAAATTACCGACCAATCTCTCTAGTGACTCATTTATCCAAAGGTTTTGAAAAATTAATTAAAAAAAGGCTCACATCCTATATAAATAAATTTCATATTCTTTCGATAAATCAATTTGGATTTAGGGAAAAGGTTGCTACAGAAGATGCAATTCTTTCATTGACTTCAAATATCACGGAAGCCTTAAATGAGGGTAAGCCGTCGTTGAGTCTATTTATAGACCTAGCAAAAGCCTTTGACACTGTCAGTCATCATCTACTGCTGCAGTCCTTAGAACATTCTTAAATTTAAAATATTTAAAATCTATCTAACAGGAAGATACCAGGCTGTAAGGGTGGATGATGTTCTAAGTTGTTACCAGGAGATATAGTATGGAGTGCCTCAAGGATCAGTGCTAGAGCCCACCCTATTTAATATTTACATTGATGGCTTGTTTTCAATGAGTAACAGCGTAAAAAGTATCGGCTTTGCAGCCATCTTCTACAAAGATGATAATTCGATTAACTTAAAAACAAAAGTAGAAACTGACTTTGCAAGAATAAAATGTTGGCTGGATAAAAAATTATTAACAGTAAACGTAGACCAAACAGAATATTTGCCCTTTTGTTGTAACACTTCCCTTTAATCAACTAACTATCATAACTAATGTTACTTTTAACATCTATCCTAAAAAGAAAATAAAATACTTAGGTATAATTATTGACACTTTAAATAGGATTCACACATACTATTTATTGTCAATAAACTATTTTATACAGGTTTAAAAATCTAAAACAAATCTTAAGTAATCCCACTTAAAAACAGTATATTATTCTCTTGCAGAAAGCTTTATTCGTTACGGAATAGAAGCATGGGGAGATACTTTAAAAACACACATTCATTCGCTAGAAGTTATGCAAAGACGTTTTCTAAAACGTACTTACAATAAAAAAGTAGATATCCATCTGATTTACTATACTCCGAAACACATATATATATATATATAAGACAAATGTATTTCTTATGTACCAGTGTTAAATATCACATTAACAAAAATACCGCCATTTTTCCAAGTCATCAGTATGACACACGTCAAAAAAAGTCATTTGTTGTTCCCTTAATGCTGAAACAGGTTTCACAAAGATCTTACAGCTGTTTTTCTCCTAAAATTTACAATACGATTCCAGAAAACATAAAAACAATAAGTAACACAAAAATATTTAAAAAATAATTTAAAAAATACCAATTGCACAAGAAACGAACGGACATTAGAATTATTCGATTAAAGAAAATAATAATAAAGGGATAATCTTGTTAAATTTAGTTTTAGTTTGTTATTTTTAAATGTATTAATTATCATTGATCAGTTTGCGTTTTCTATGTTTTATTTTATTAAGTATTTTATATTACGTATATTAAGTATTTCTATATTTTTATTTATACATTTTTTGACGAACCAAGTTACTGACTTATCGTCTGAGGTAGACTTTATTTAATTACTATTTTATTCACTTATACTATTATATATTGTTCATTTATGATTGAATAAAGTTATTATTATATTAAAGACTATACTACGCCGGCGCAACAAGCCGACTCGCGAATTGTAAACAAACGCAGATTGTTTCTTTGGACATCCTTGATCGTTCGAATTCGAATCCAACGTTCATGACAACTGATGGCGAGACAAGGGTTTACGAGTATGATATGCAAACATGCAAAATTCGCTCAAAATTCAAGGAGATCCTCATCCGTTTTTTCGATATCCGCGGTCTGGTACATCATGAGTTTATTCCAGAGTGACAAATGGTGAATAACAAGGTCTATTTGGGCTTACTAATGCATTGGCGTGAAAAAATCCGTCAAAAACGGCCAGATTTATGAAAGAACAACAACAAACAACAACAAAGCACAACAGAGTCACGATTATGGACGAATTTAAGGTCAAAAACGTAATCAACCAACCAACCAACCAACCAACCAACCACCCTAATCACCTGATCTAGCTCCATGTGACTTTTTTTAGTCCCCAAACTCAAATTGCCATTGAAGCTATAAAACAAAATTCATGACACTGACATGATCCGTGATTCGTGGTCCGAAAAATGGATTCGAATCACTTGACTCGAATCCTTTTTTTTGTCACTGATGATGAAATATCGATACAGTATGATAATCCAAAAAGAAAGAAGTCGACGGGACCACCTGGATACCAAATATACAAGAGTTTGTATATTTGGCTTAACTGTAGATGTTGAGAAGCCCGATTTCTAGATTTCTTTCTTTTTGGATTATCATAGTATATCCATATCTCATCATTAGTGACAGTAAAAAGGATTCAGATTCGTGATTCGGATCCTTTTTTTGAGGATTAGTCCCAGCTCTGCCACATATAGTAAAAGAGTTCATTATAATCGGGAAAAAAAGGCACTTAGTACAACATATTGCCGAAAGATTTGTTCCCGATTCAAAGGATAGGGTTGGCGGCTCATTCAGGAATGTGTGACCTATTAGTCATGGTTAGGAGCGGATTCAGCCGCGAAAGGTGATATAGGTAGATAAAACGCTCAGCTTTTAAAGGAGTCTTAAACAGGTCAAATCAGATTTTGAACGCTCCTACAGATCTGTTTGACCTATTTGAATGCCTGGTTTATACCGGTTAAAAGGCTGATTTGGTCTGGAAGAAGAAAAGTAGAGGGAGTAGGTAATCCCTACTGCTAAGGTCTCGTCCTTCAAATCTCGCATAAGTGTCCTTCTGGGTTTGAACGGTTGCTTGTGCGACAAACAGGATGACGGATAAAGTAATTTTAGAATACTTTACACTTTACAAAAAATTTAGGTTTTTGCGAATCGAGTTTGACTTTAATTAGATAATTTTTTTTTGCTACGTATTGCACACTAATCGAAAAACAATCTATATACTTTAAACTTTAATTATAAAAACAATTCGCTTCTAATTTTAAATGTATCACTTGCACTACTCATAGAAATCTTGGGTGAAAGTTAAACTAACGAGATTTTAGATAAAAAATAACGGAAAAACCTATAGGCATTACGAAAAAGTTGATCAATTCAATTACTCTCGAGTAGATGAATGGAAAACAAAATTGCCAATAATGATGGTTCGGGAGAAAGGGGTTTCGTATTCTTGGAAAAATAAGTTCCTGACGAAACGATCTAGCCGTATAGTTATGTGAGCTTTTCGCATAAAAATACTTTAGACGATATTTTAAGGTCTAAGTCTATGCGAAAATATGGTGATATCATCTGCATCGCAGTCGTAAAAAGAGATTTTTATATAATCGAATAAAGTTATCTGCTAGGAGATATTTTTTGAATTATGGGTTTAACATATCGAATTATTGATGACATGTAATCTTATTTGGCCGGTGGCTATTATAAAAATGACATTTTGGTAAAAATAAATCTTTCAAATACAAAAAAATTTTCTAAAAGGTGATTGTACCAAAATTACACTTTTTTAAAAATGGAAAATATAAAGGATCATCTCGTTATTTGTGGGAAAATATTATTAGCAATCTGACAATATGTACCAAGCACCTCTTAATTTGTCTATAAAACTGAAATTAAAACATATTTATCTAATAAAACAGAAATTATCTACCTAGATACCTTATGTGTACAAGCTGTGAATTATTTTCCACTTAACTATAGTAACAAATCCATACAGATTACATTTGCAACAAGAAGACATGCATGCCCTCAAGTCCACATAAATAATAATCAAGTTCCATAAAAATCTGAAGTAAAGTACCTAGTACTTCATCTGGACCAAAAGCTTACTTGGGAAAACCACATAAAAGCCAAAAGAACACAGTTAAATACAAAAGTCAGGCGAATGTATTGGTTACCTGGAAGAAGGTCTCAACTCTCACTTGAGAATAAAATAGTGATTTACAATATTATTCTAAAGCCTATTTGGACATACGGAATTGATCTCTGGAGTTGTAGTAAACCTACTAACACCAAAATACTAGAAAATTTCCAGTCCAAAACTATTAGTATGGTAACTAACGCTCCATGATAATAAACTTTATTTGTTAGCTGTCCCCAATAAAAGTAGTCATTGGTATTAAGATCTAGTGTACGCGGAGGCCATTCAATATTTCCTCCTCTACTAAAACGAGATGGAGCTTAAAAATTTCGTCAAAGAAAAAAAAAGATCAACAAACCGAAGACAACAATACTGCGATCCAACTCTTAAGAAATTCTTAAACAATAAGAATCAATACCGATCAGGAAGAATCAAGATATTCATACCTACAAAACTTCTCAACAAATGATTAGACAGAATATTATCTTTGAAAATCTATAAGCAAAGTTAAAAGACCTATTGCCTTTGTTCCTCCTATTAGAAGAGATAAATAAATGTGGGCCAGAGACAATTAAGAGAAAGAAGAAGTGTAGATATATTTGCACCTAGTTAGCCAGCAGAAGGAAACTTTAGTAGACAATAAAATATCAGAAACTACTCCGAAAGAAGTAGCTGAGGAATTGAAAATTACCCATAATCCGAAAAAAACACCCGAGGTGACTTAATTACTGGTGTAATCTTGAAAAATTTGCCTAGAAACGGTATTATCATGCTGACATACCTTTCTAACGCATCCTGTAGATTAAAATATGTGATCAGGTTACCGACACCTGGTAAATAACCAAAGCAAAGTCTTGTGGGCCTACGAGATTAAAACTTTTGATTGAATATAACAAATTGATCCCAAATTTTCAATTTCACAAGCAGTTTATTACCGATCTAGTAGAAAGAATTAGGAATTTTATTGAACGGCTTATCTAAAAACCTACTTCGGAGCCGGAAGACTATTCTAATTTACAATAAATATGAATTGGGTGCCTCAAGGTACTGGTATTTGACCCATACTCAATTTATTATATACCAGTGATTTCCCAACTTTCGTAAATACAACTAACTGTAGCTACATTCGCTGATGACAATTCTCTTCTTGCAGATGATCAGGTTCAATAAAAATCTGTAAGAACAATAGCTCAGGTACTATCCAAATATTTCAAAATTAACTATTGAGATCCATATTTTTTATACGATTCGGTGGTTTGCACCTTCCACCTTAACACACACAAGGCAAACGAAAAACTTAAAATATCATGGGAAGGTGAAGAACTTGACCACCTTGACACACCGAAGTACCTGGGTGTTTATTATGGACAGAACGCTATCTTTCAAACAGCACTGCTATAATACTTGGCAAAAAGTGACAGCCAGGAACCACCTAATAAAAAAATTTGCAGGAAGTAAATGGCGCGCTAAACCTCAAGTCCTGAGAACATCTGCAGAACCCTCTGTTTCTCTACAGGAGAGTATGCTGCCCCAGTATGGTGCCGATCCAAACATGCAAAACAGGTTGACGTTGCTCTCAATCAAACCTGTAGAATTATCACACACCAACCGAACGCAGAAAACGCATTGACCATGTTGAGAAGTTTAAGCAAGTGTTTGATAAGCGCCATATCCTACATGGACATCAAGAACTAATGAGGAGACTAAAATCCAGAAATAGTTTCCTTCAGTCTACTCCACTGGACCCACCAGATAATTTTCCCAAGTTGGAACTTCCCTCATCAGGCTACCACGAGTTATTCTCGATTAAAGATATTCCTTCGTGGGATAATCCGCTTTGGATGCCGGCTAACCACAGTGAAGTGGGGTGTGGATTGATAAATGTTGTTAATTAAAAAGAAAAATGGGCGCCAGGAGATTGTTTTACCCTCATCCAAAATATGGCCAATTTAGTCACTCAACCTCCCGAATGGATCTAAATTGAACCCACAAATAAAAAAAAATCAACTACGTCGTAACCAAAAATTTGCTTACCTTAGGTCAAGACTATTTGTGACTATTAGTAAATAAAAGAAAAGTAACTAATTACTCAATAACTGTTTAATATTTCCATTTACACAGGTCAAAAACAGAAAAAGGAACCCAAGGGATACCACTAAAATTGCAAGAAAATTGCGCTAGTTTAAAAAAAATGATTAAATTAATTAAATGATTACGAACAGTAGGGGTGTTACACCGTCCGCGAGAGCTCTCAAGGTCGTTGGAATTGGGCGTAAAAAAAATACAACTCGCCCCTATAAGTCGCTTACAAAATTCCAAAAATTTAATTAGAGAAAATATATGAAAATAATAATTTAGAGTCCTTTAAAAATTACTAATTAACAAATAAATGTACATGAACAAACATAAAAAAAAATATGAAAAACTTGCGGGTGTTCCAAAACTCCCTCGCTTTTAAAAAGTGGATTTTCTTCCACCAACTCAAAAATTAAATTGCGGCAACTTGCAGCTACTAACTCGTCAGGTCAGGTCAGCCCAATACGAGAATGTGGTTAACAATCTGCCCAACACGAGAATGTGGTCAACAATCTGCCCAACACGAGAACCCTAAAATAATATACATTAAACCCCTAATCGAATACCCCTCGGCCCAGAAAGAAATTTACAAACTCAAACAGTTTATACAATAAAAACATTTAAATATCTCAACATACCCTTTTATACAGTGAAGGGGAATTCTCGGCGAATCGGGAACTTTCCTGGCAGATGCTTCTGTGGAAGGTGAATCCTCGGAGAATCAAATCGTCTCCCGTGGAAGGTACTATCCCTATAATATTAATAGGCCTTACACACTTGCCAAATAACATAATACTCGACTTTCATGAAAAACGCCTTACCTTACAAAAATGGCGTCGTTACGAACGTGGCTTGGTTTGGTACAAAATATCAATTCCTCTTCAAGAGAATCAGACCAGGGTAAACACACCAAATCAAATAGTCACCCTGCAAGTCTAACAATACGGGAATCGCTCGTCTATCCCAATCAATGGTACGAAATAATCTTCATAAAACACCGGGCGATTCCTCAAAATTTTGTCTAAACCACGTTATACTTTCTCACCCAACAAGAAAAGAAAGCCAGCCCGTCCCGAAATTTCCTTCGAAATCATTCTAGAACGAACTCATCCACGCAAGTCCAGAAAGAGATGCACCTATTAACCGCCACGGGTCACTAAAAACGACTTGACCAATCATATAACATGACTGGTCAAACTCTGCGACTTGACCAATCATATAACAGGTGACTGGCTATCTCATCCGTACAGTACCTCAAATTTAACAGAAGAAATGACCGGAACGACAAATCGAAACATGACATCGATAAAAATAAAGTAAACAATCTGTTTTGATATTCGAGATACTTTATACGAAACTAAATAGCTCGTTCAAATGGATATAAAGTGAGTCAAAAACTTGAGGCTGAATGTAACATATGTTATGTGATATATGGTTCCTAAATAATATAATTCGATCCATACAGTGGCTCACACCTACCCAAGAAAAACAAGGTATGGAAACTAATTAATGTAGTAAGGTCTTAATACTGAATTTAAACGTTACAAGGCTCTACCCTAGACTGGAAAACCTGGAAAACATTAAGCCAAATAAGAACAGGAGTGACACCGGTGAAAAAGAAAATGATCAGAAGGGGGATACAATCAAAACTTTGCGACTGCGGCGAAGCGCAGGATGAGGCCCATATCCTGAGATGCATAATGTGACCTGCGACATGTTCCATAGATGATATGTGGACTGAAAGATTTTAGAAGATTCGGACTCGAAAAAGTAAGTAAGTAAAAATAAGAGATCCATATTACGATTAAAATACCTGCCAACTGCAAAGGAAGATATCAAGAGGTCTGCTTTCGCTGGGTTGTGTGTTGAAATGACACTAAATTGACTTCAACTATTGATCTCTTTAAGAATTGGGACACTATAGTGCCATCTTTAGATTAATGAAAGTAGTCCTCCTAAGCTTGGCTTTTTGAGAGGCGTTATAAAAAAAGGCAGAGTTTAAAGAGAGAAAAAAATCAGTTAAAATTCATATATTATTCTTTACCATAACACCACATTTACCTACGATATAAAGTTTTCATATATATATTTCCTCAAAACACATATGCTGACTACGCCTCTGACTTTATCCGCATTCTCCTGAAGTACAATTAAAATAGAGATTTATAATCGCCAAAACAGGATTTCCATAAGCAAATTTGTATGTTGAAATGGGGGTATTGTAAAGTGAGTAGAATGACTAAACTCTTGATGAGATCCGACACTTTGTGGCTAAGGAGTGACTGGGGGCCTATTAGAGGTCCTCTCCCTAACTAACCCAAGACACTGGCGGTGAAGTTGATAATACCCTATTCGATGGTAAACATTTTATCATACGGAAATTTGCTTGCGTTATCTGAAAACGCTTCAAGGCCGGCTGCGGTGCGTTGCGGATTGGAAATTACTCCCTGGGATCCTTCCATTTGAGCCGTGTGCGTGTTTACTTTATTAAAACGACAAAAGTTAATCTTTGCTTAATTTTGGTAGTGTTGTTATACGGCTTAAGTTATATGGTCCTGATGAGGAATGAGCTCATTAGATTATGTTTTTATCAAAACATTTTATTTGAGAAATGACATTTTTCTGACACTTGGAAATTCTCTTTTATGAAACCACTTCCAAAAGCATCTGCTTAGTGACCTTTGACTCGAACATGCTTTCTAGTTTATCAAAAGTTTTTGAAACAATCGTTATAGTCGCCACAGACATTGGTCAGAAAATGTACTTCAAAACATTAGAGCATATTTGTGTAAAATGGCAACATTGTAAAAATGCTTCGGTACATTTATTCATGATATTCTCGGACTAAAATGGAAAATCATGACTCACTCAGTTTACGCATTCTGACGAATGTTTGTGCCGACTATACCAAACACATTTCTAATTTTGTTCTTGCAAATAAAACTTGATTTTACTCAAAGATTTATAATAAGATTTATCATAAGATTTATCATAAGATTTATCATAAGATTTATCATAAGATTTATCATAAGATTTATCATAAGATTTATCATAAGATTTATCATAAGATTTATCATAAGATTTATCATAAGATTTATCATAAGATTTATCATAAGATTTATCATAAGATTTATCATAAGATTTATCATAAGATTTATCATAAGATTTATCATAAGATTTATCATAAGATTTATCATAAGATTTATCATAAGATTTATCATAAGATTTATCATAAGATTTATCATAAGATTTATCATAAGATTTATCATAAGATTTATCATAAGATTTATCATAAGATTTATCATAAGATTTATCATAAGATTTATCATAAGATTTATCATAAGATTTATCATAAGATTTATCATAAGATTTATCATAAGATTTATCATAAGATTTATCATAAGATTTATCATAAGATTTATCATAAGATTTATCATAAGATTTATCATAAGATTTATCATAAGATTTATCATAAGATTTATCATAAGATTTATCATAAGATTTATCATAAGATTTATCATAAGATTTATCATAAGATTTATCATAAGATTTATCATAAGATTTATCATAAGATTTATCATAAGATTTATCATAAGATTTATCATAAGATTTATCATAAGATTTATCATAAGATTTATCATAAGATTTATCATAAGATTTATCATAAGATTTATCATAAGATTTATCATAAGATTTATCATAAGATTTATCATAAGATTTATCATAAGATTTATCATAAGATTTATCATAAGATTTATCATAAGATTTATCATAAGATTTATCATAAGATTTATCATAAGATTTATCATAAGATTTATCATAAGATTTATCATAAGATTTATCATAAGATTTATCATAAGATTTATCATAAGATTTATCATAAGATTTATCATAAGATTTATCATAAGATTTATCATAAGATTTATCATAAGATTTATCATAAGATTTATCATAAGATTTATCATAAGATTTATCATAAGATTTATCATAAGATTTATCATAAGATTTATCATAAGATTTATCATAAGATTTATCATAAGATTTATCATAAGATTTATCATAAGATTTATCATAAGATTTATCATAAGATTTATCATAAGATTTATCATAAGATTTATTATAAGATTTATCATAAGATTTACCATAAGATTTGTCATAAGATTTATCATAAGATTTATCATAGGATCAAAACATTTTATTTGAGAATGTTTTTAATGTTTCATTGTAATATTTTACTATAAAGTTGTACTGTGAGATGTATGGAAGATTTTATTGTAAGACTAGGTCTTAATATTTCATCTTAAGATTGTATCACTATATTTTATCATAAAAGTTTATCATAAGGTTTTATCATAGGATTGTATCATAATATTTTATCATGAAATTTTATACTAATATTTTATCTTAAGATTTTATCATAAGATTAATTGGCTTGAGATTTTATCAAAATGATATGATCTGTGAAACCATTAGTATTTTGAAAAATTATTTGACAGATCAACGTTTTCTATGAGTTAAACTTTATTATTCTTATTTATATGATTTTTCGCATTTTAGCTTATTTATGAATACAAGTTTTGTTTTCTATTTTCTTGACTGTTTGTTCCCATTTTGTACAGTACAAATATTTTTTCATCTTCTTGAATTCTTTTTTTTTTACCCCTATACATCTTGTAGCCGTTTTTTCTCTGGGCGTCCTTTCTCTTTACAATTTTTTAAAATAGATATTAAATTGCTGAAGCTGAAGTTTATATTTCTTGCTTGGAAACAGACATACTAATAATTGACAGAAAGAATTGGAATTTTTATTATTCGTGGATGTGAAGATGAAAGATATCAGATGCTAGTTTGAAGTAACAATAATTGCTTGAACCAACAATCAATTTATCAGAGTATATTGTGAGAAATTTCTTTGTGACACTATTAAAGGCATTTTTATTTTAAAATATGTTAATTATTTATATTTAAGAAATAACAAGCTAGAAATGTCCAAAAAACATAAATTTTTCTGTTTCCAGTTGCACCTTCAGCAATATAATATATATTTAAAATAAATTGGATTTATTCATTATTATAATATTGTTCACATACCCAAATATTTAAAAATTTAATTGGTGTTAAGTGGCGTTACTATTTTGACAGGTACAATTTCAGAAAAATGATAATTATGTCAAAATATGCGTATATAGAAATAAAAATCGACTTGTGCCCGAATTTTCGTAAAAGTCAATCTACAATTGAAATGAATAAATATTTCAAACTTTGTTAATGCACGGACTGTGTGTATGTGTAATCAAAATTTACTACCCAAACACCACTTATCACTATCACATAAATTCAAAGACATGTTTTCCAAATGCCAACAATCCAACTTAGTATATTGCATTCCATGAAATATATTGGTCAAACCAAAAGAAAACTTAATAGAATTTGCTCAGAGTCATATTAGAAATTTAAAAAGAACAAGTGCGTTCGCACATCACACTCTAGATAAAGATCATCCACCAGAGTATTAGTAAATGAACAAAATTTTAAGAAAAGATCATTTTTAGAAATGTCCTAAATTGTTAAAGAACCCAGCATTATTTATTCTTACTTATTAAGCCTTCCTTCTCATTTTTGGGATAACATCAATTATAAGGTCTACCAACCCATATAAACAGTTAGTGATATTGTTCCTGTCAATATTGTCAATACCAATTGTCACAAAATTTCTTAAGAGTTTTTAAAAGTACTATTTTATCAATTATACATAGTGTTACTTGCTAGATCTGTATCTGTAAAGCTAGAAGGGTTGGTGACCCCACAGCACGTAGGCCACATTTGGCCAGCCTTCCTTCTAGCTCGTCAGCCAGCCTACTTGTTTAAAGTAGGTGATGACGTCGCCTGAAGGAAGCTCCCTCATGTTGGCTTGTGTTAACCTCTGCTCGCCGAAAAGAAAATGTCTTATTTGTGAAAGTGTCGAGCATTCGCAAAGAATGTGTTCGTCAGTCTCGTCTTCCTGTTCACATTCTCTACACAAAGGAGTGTCTGATAACTCCATCCTGTGGAGGTGTTTTCGTAGATGACAGTCGCCAGTCAGGATAACACCAGCTGCCAAAGTAGCCTCTTGCAGGTTTTTTGTTATTACCCTGTAGAGCCTGTGAAAGAAATATCTTGGTGCAATCGAATCCGTGTTGACTTGTAGCAGTGGACCTCCCCAAGGACCTCGTACCACAAGTCACACCTCGACTTACCGGATCCTACGTCAGGTTGTATACCAGTTGAGCGTAGCCGTATCATGGTAGTCACAACAACCTCCTTAATAAATATATCAAGGGGGTGAGACCAAGAATCACCTCCATTGCTCTAGTTGGTGTAGTACTCATGCCCCCTGTTATGTTGAGGCATGCTATTCTTTGGATTTGATCCAATCTGTTGGCTAGTTTTGACTCCCCAGGCAATCGCACCGTACGTTATCATAGGTCTTATGATAGCAGTGTAGATCCATCCGTAACCTTAGGTGACATTCCCCAGATGCGGAGAATGGTTCTTCCAAAAGCTTACTTGGGAAAACCACATAAAAGCCAAAAGAACACAGTTAAATACAAAAGTCAGGCGAATGTATTGGTTACCTGGAAGAAGGTCTCAACTCTCACTTGAGAATAAAATAGTGATTTACAATATTATTCTAAAGCCTATTTGGACATACGGAATTGATCTCTGGAGTTGTAGTAAACCTACTAACACCAAAATACTAGAAAATTTCCAGTCCAAAACTATTAGTATGGTAACTAACGCTCCATGATAATAAACTTTATTTGTTAGCTGTCCCCAATAAAAGTAGTCATTGGTATTAAGATCTAGTGTACGCGGAGGCCATTCAATATTTCCTCCTCTACTAAAACGAGATGGAGCTTAAAAATTTCGTCAAAGAAAAAAAAAGATCAACAAACCGAAGACAACAATACTGCGATCCAACTCTTAAGAAATTCTTAAACAATAAGAATCAATACCGATCAGGAAGAATCAAGATATTCATACCTACAAAACTTCTCAACAAATGATTAGACAGAATATTATCTTTGAAAATCTATAAGCAAAGTTAAAAGACCTATTGCCTTTGTTCCTCCTATTAGAAGAGATAAATAAATGTGGGCCAGAGACAATTAAGAGAAAGAAGAAGTGTAGATATATTTGCACCTAGTTAGCCAGCAGAAGGAAACTTTAGTAGACAATAAAATATCAGAAACTACTCCGAAAGAAGTAGCTGAGGAATTGAAAATTACCCATAATCCGAAAAAAACACCCGAGGTGACTTAATTACTGGTGTAATCTTGAAAAATTTGCCTAGAAACGGTATTATCATGCTGACATACCTTTCTAACGCATCCTGTAGATTAAAATATGTGATCAGGTTACCGACACCTGGTAAATAACCAAAGCAAAGTCTTGTGGGCCTACGAGATTAAAACTTTTGATTGAATATAACAAATTGATCCCAAATTTTCAATTTCACAAGCAGTTTATTACCGATCTAGTAGAAAGAATTAGGAATTTTATTGAACGGCTTATCTAAAAACCTACTTCGGAGCCGGAAGACTATTCTAATTTACAATAAATATGAATTGGGTGCCTCAAGGTACTGGTATTTGACCCATACTCAATTTATTATATACCAGTGATTTCCCAACTTTCGTAAATACAACTAACTGTAGCTACATTCGCTGATGACAATTCTCTTCTTGCAGATGATCAGGTTCAATAAAAATCTGTAAGAACAATAGCTCAGGTACTATCCAAATATTTCAAAATTAACTATTGAGATCCATATTTTTTATACGATTCGGTGGTTTGCACCTTCCACCTTAACACACACAAGGCAAACGAAAAACTTAAAATATCATGGGAAGGTGAAGAACTTGACCACCTTGACACACCGAAGTACCTGGGTGTTTATTATGGACAGAACGCTATCTTTCAAACAGCACTGCTATAATACTTGGCAAAAAGTGACAGCCAGGAACCACCTAATAAAAAAATTTGCAGGAAGTAAATGCCGCGCTAAACCTCAAGTCCTGAGAACATCTGCAGAACCCTCTGTTTCTCTACAGGAGAGTATGCTGCCCCAGTATGGTGCCGATCCAAACATGCAAAACAGGTTGACGTTGCTCTCAATCAAACCTGTAGAATTATCACACACCAACCGAACGCAGAAAACGCATTGACCATGTTGAGAAGTTTAAGCAAGTGTTTGATAAGCGCCATATCCTACATGGACATCAAGAACTAATGAGGAGACTAAAATCCAGAAATAGTTTCCTTCAGTCTACTCCACTGGACCCACCAGATAATTTTCCCAAGTTGGAACTTCCCTCATCAGGCTACCACGAGTTATTCTCGATTAAAGATATTCCTTCGTGGGATAATCCGCTTTGGATGCCGGCTAACCACAGTGAAGTGGGGTGTGGATTGATAAATGTTGTTAATTAAAAAGAAAAATGGGCGCCAGGAGATTGTTTTACCCTCATCCAAAATATGGCCAATTTAGTCACTCAACCTCCCGAATGGATCTAAATTGAACCCACAAATAAAAAAAAATCAACTACGTCGTAACCAAAAATTTGCTTACCTTAGGTCAAGACTATTTGTGACTATTAGTAAATAAAAGAAAAGTAACTAATTACTCAATAACTGTTTAATATTTCCATTTACACAGGTCAAAAACAGAAAAAGGAACCCAAGGGATACCACTAAAATTGCAAGAAAATTGCGCTAGTTTAAAAAAAATGATTAAATTAATTAAATGATTACGAACAGTAGGGGTGTTACACCGTCCGCGAGAGCTCTCAAGGTCGTTGGAATTGGGCGTAAAAAAAATACAACTCGCCCCTATAAGTCGCTTACAAAATTCCAAAAATTTAATTAGAGAAAATATATGAAAATAATAATTTAGAGTCCTTTAAAAATTACTAATTAACAAATAAATGTACATGAACAAACATAAAAAAAAATATGAAAAACTTGCGGGTGTTCCAAAACTCCCTCGCTTTTAAAAAGTGGATTTTCTTCCACCAACTCAAAAATTAAATTGCGGCAACTTGCAGCTACTAACTCGTCAGGTCAGGTCAGCCCAATACGAGAATGTGGTTAACAATCTGCCCAACACGAGAATGTGGTCAACAATCTGCCCAACACGAGAACCCTAAAATAATATACATTAAACCCCTAATCGAATACCCCTCGGCCCAGAAAGAAATTTACAAACTCAAACAGTTTATACAATAAAAACATTTAAATATCTCAACATACCCTTTTATACAGTGAAGGGGAATTCTCGGCGAATCGGGAACTTTCCTGGCAGATGCTTCTGTGGAAGGTGAATCCTCGGAGAATCAAATCGTCTCCCGTGGAAGGTACTATCCCTATAATATTAATAGGCCTTACACACTTGCCAAATAACATAATACTCGACTTTCATGAAAAACGCCTTACCTTACAAAAATGGCGTCGTTACGAACGTGGCTTGGTTTGGTACAAAATATCAATTCCTCTTCAAGAGAATCAGACCAGGGTAAACACACCAAATCAAATAGTCACCCTGCAAGTCTAACAATACGGGAATCGCTCGTCTATCCCAATCAATGGTACGAAATAATCTTCATAAAACACCGGGCGATTCCTCAAAATTTTGTCTAAACCACGTTATACTTTCTCACCCAACAAGAAAAGAAAGCCAGCCCGTCCCGAAATTTCCTTCGAAATCATTCTAGAACGAACTCATCCACGCAAGTCCAGAAAGAGATGCACCTATTAACCGCCACGGGTCACTAAAAACGACTTGACCAATCATATAACATGACTGGTCAAACTCTGCGACTTGACCAATCATATAACAGGTGACTGGCTATCTCATCCGTACAGTACCTCAAATTTAACAGAAGAAATGACCGGAACGACAAATCGAAACATGACATCGATAAAAATAAAGTAAACAATCTGTTTTGATATTCGAGATACTTTATACGAAACTAAATAGCTCGTTCAAATGGATATAAAGTGAGTCAAAAACTTGAGGCTGAATGTAACATATGTTATGTGATATATGGTTCCTAAATAATATAATTCGATCCATACAGTGGCTCACACCTACCCAAGAAAAACAAGGTATGGAAACTAATTAATGTAGTAAGGTCTTAATACTGAATTTAAACGTTACAAGGCTCTACCCTAGACTGGAAAACCTGGAAAACATTAAGCCAAATAAGAACAGGAGTGACACCGGTGAAAAAGAAAATGATCAGAAGGGGGATACAATCAAAACTTTGCGACTGCGGCGAAGCGCAGGATGAGGCCCATATCCTGAGATGCATAATGTGACCTGCGACATGTTCCATAGATGATATGTGGACTGAAAGATTTTAGAAGATTCGGACTCGAAAAAGTAAGTAAGTAAAAATAAGAGATCCATATTACGATTAAAATACCTGCCAACTGCAAAGGAAGATATCAAGAGGTCTGCTTTCGCTGGGTTGTGTGTTGAAATGACACTAAATTGACTTCAACTATTGATCTCTTTAAGAATTGGGACACTATAGTGCCATCTTTAGATTAATGAAAGTAGTCCTCCTAAGCTTGGCTTTTTGAGAGGCGTTATAAAAAAAGGCAGAGTTTAAAGAGAGAAAAAAATCAGTTAAAATTCATATATTATTCTTTACCATAACACCACATTTACCTACGATATAAAGTTTTCATATATATATTTCCTCAAAACACATATGCTGACTACGCCTCTGACTTTATCCGCATTCTCCTGAAGTACAATTAAAATAGAGATTTATAATCGCCAAAACAGGATTTCCATAAGCAAATTTGTATGTTGAAATGGGGGTATTGTAAAGTGAGTAGAATGACTAAACTCTTGATGAGATCCGACACTTTGTGGCTAAGGAGTGACTGGGGGCCTATTAGAGGTCCTCTCCCTAACTAACCCAAGACACTGGCGGTGAAGTTGATAATACCCTATTCGATGGTAAACATTTTATCATACGGAAATTTGCTTGCGTTATCTGAAAACGCTTCAAGGCCGGCTGCGGTGCGTTGCGGATTGGAAATTACTCCCTGGGATCCTTCCATTTGAGCCGTGTGCGTGTTTACTTTATTAAAACGACAAAAGTTAATCTTTGCTTAATTTTGGTAGTGTTGTTATACGGCTTAAGTTATATGGTCCTGATGAGGAATGAGCTCATTAGATTATGTTTTTATCAAAACATTTTATTTGAGAAATGACATTTTTCTGACACTTGGAAATTCTCTTTTATGAAACCACTTCCAAAAGCATCTGCTTAGTGACCTTTGACTCGAACATGCTTTCTAGTTTATCAAAAGTTTTTGAAACAATCGTTATAGTCGCCACAGACATTGGTCAGAAAATGTACTTCAAAACATTAGAGCATATTTGTGTAAAATGGCAACATTGTAAAAATGCTTCGGTACATTTATTCATGATATTCTCGGACTAAAATGGAAAATCATGACTCACTCAGTTTACGCATTCTGACGAATGTTTGTGCCGACTATACCAAACACATTTCTAATTTTGTTCTTGCAAATAAAACTTGATTTTACTCAAAGATTTATAATAAGATTTATCATAAGATTTATCATAAGATTTATCATAAGATTTATCATAAGATTTATCATAAGATTTATCATAAGATTTATCATAAGATTTATCATAAGATTTATCATAAGATTTATCATAAGATTTATCATAAGATTTATCATAAGATTTATCATAAGATTTATCATAAGATTTATCATAAGATTTATCATAAGATTTATCATAAGATTTATCATAAGATTTATCATAAGATTTATCATAAGATTTATCATAAGATTTATCATAAGATTTATCATAAGATTTATCATAAGATTTATCATAAGATTTATCATAAGATTTATCATAAGATTTATCATAAGATTTATCATAAGATTTATCATAAGATTTATCATAAGATTTATCATAAGATTTATCATAAGATTTATCATAAGATTTATCATAAGATTTATCATAAGATTTATCATAAGATTTATCATAAGATTTATCATAAGATTTATCATAAGATTTATCATAAGATTTATCATAAGATTTATCATAAGATTTATCATAAGATTTATCATAAGATTTATCATAAGATTTATCATAAGATTTATCATAAGATTTATCATAAGATTTATCATAAGATTTATCATAAGATTTATCATAAGATTTATCATAAGATTTATCATAAGATTTATCATAAGATTTATCATAAGATTTATCATAAGATTTATCATAAGATTTATCATAAGATTTATCATAAGATTTATCATAAGATTTATCATAAGATTTATCATAAGATTTATCATAAGATTTATCATAAGATTTATCATAAGATTTATCATAAGATTTATCATAAGATTTATCATAAGATTTATCATAAGATTTATCATAAGATTTATCATAAGATTTATCATAAGATTTATCATAAGATTTATCATAAGATTTATCATAAGATTTATCATAAGATTTATCATAAGATTTATCATAAGATTTATCATAAGATTTATCATAAGATTTATCATAAGATTTATCATAAGATTTATCATAAGATTTATCATAAGATTTATCATAAGATTTATTATAAGATTTATCATAAGATTTACCATAAGATTTGTCATAAGATTTATCATAAGATTTATCATAGGATCAAAACATTTTATTTGAGAATGTTTTTAATGTTTCATTGTAATATTTTACTATAAAGTTGTACTGTGAGATGTATGGAAGATTTTATTGTAAGACTAGGTCTTAATATTTCATCTTAAGATTGTATCACTATATTTTATCATAAAAGTTTATCATAAGGTTTTATCATAGGATTGTATCATAATATTTTATCATGAAATTTTATACTAATATTTTATCTTAAGATTTTATCATAAGATTAATTGGCTTGAGATTTTATCAAAATGATATGATCTGTGAAACCATTAGTATTTTGAAAAATTATTTGACAGATCAACGTTTTCTATGAGTTAAACTTTATTATTCTTATTTATATGATTTTTCGCATTTTAGCTTATTTATGAATACAAGTTTTGTTTTCTATTTTCTTGACTGTTTGTTCCCATTTTGTACAGTACAAATATTTTTTCATCTTCTTGAATTCTTTTTTTTTTACCCCTATACATCTTGTAGCCGTTTTTTCTCTGGGCGTCCTTTCTCTTTACAATTTTTTAAAATAGATATTAAATTGCTGAAGCTGAAGTTTATATTTCTTGCTTGGAAACAGACATACTAATAATTGACAGAAAGAATTGGAATTTTTATTATTCGTGGATGTGAAGATGAAAGATATCAGATGCTAGTTTGAAGTAACAATAATTGCTTGAACCAACAATCAATTTATCAGAGTATATTGTGAGAAATTTCTTTGTGACACTATTAAAGGCATTTTTATTTTAAAATATGTTAATTATTTATATTTAAGAAATAACAAGCTAGAAATGTCCAAAAAACATAAATTTTTCTGTTTCCAGTTGCACCTTCAGCAATATAATATATATTTAAAATAAATTGGATTTATTCATTATTATAATATTGTTCACATACCCAAATATTTAAAAATTTAATTGGTGTTAAGTGGCGTTACTATTTTGACAGGTACAATTTCAGAAAAATGATAATTATGTCAAAATATGCGTATATAGAAATAAAAATCGACTTGTGCCCGAATTTTCGTAAAAGTCAATCTACAATTGAAATGAATAAATATTTCAAACTTTGTTAATGCACGGACTGTGTGTATGTGTAATCAAAATTTACTACCCAAACACCACTTATCACTATCACATAAATTCAAAGACATGTTTTCCAAATGCCAACAATCCAACTTAGTATATTGCATTCCATGAAATATATTGGTCAAACCAAAAGAAAACTTAATAGAATTTGCTCAGAGTCATATTAGAAATTTAAAAAGAACAAGTGCGTTCGCACATCACACTCTAGATAAAGATCATCCACCAGAGTATTAGTAAATGAACAAAATTTTAAGAAAAGATCATTTTTAGAAATGTCCTAAATTGTTAAAGAACCCAGCATTATTTATTCTTACTTATTAAGCCTTCCTTCTCATTTTTGGGATAACATCAATTATAAGGTCTACCAACCCATATAAACAGTTAGTGATATTGTTCCTGTCAATATTGTCAATACCAATTGTCACAAAATTTCTTAAGAGTTTTTAAAAGTACTATTTTATCAATTATACATAGTGTTACTTGCTAGATCTGTATCTGTAAAGCTAGAAGGGTTGGTGACCCCACAGCACGTAGGCCACATTTGGCCAGCCTTCCTTCTAGCTCGTCAGCCAGCCTACTTGTTTAAAGTAGGTGATGACGTCGCCTGAAGGAAGCTCCCTCATGTTGGCTTGTGTTAACCTCTGCTCGCCGAAAAGAAAATGTCTTATTTGTGAAAGTGTCGAGCATTCGCAAAGAATGTGTTCGTCAGTCTCGTCTTCCTGTTCACATTCTCTACACAAAGGAGTGTCTGATAACTCCATCCTGTGGAGGTGTTTTCGTAGATGACAGTCGCCAGTCAGGATAACACCAGCTGCCAAAGTAGCCTCTTGCAGGTTTTTTGTTATTACCCTGTAGAGCCTGTGAAAGAAATATCTTGGTGCAATCGAATCCGTGTTGACTTGTAGCAGTGGACCTCCCCAAGGACCTCGTACCACAAGTCACACCTCGACTTACCGGATCCTACGTCAGGTTGTATACCAGTTGAGCGTAGCCGTATCATGGTAGTCACAACAACCTCCTTAATAAATATATCAAGGGGGTGAGACCAAGAATCACCTCCATTGCTCTAGTTGGTGTAGTACTCATGCCCCCTGTTATGTTGAGGCATGCTATTCTTTGGATTTGATCCAATCTGTTGGCTAGTTTTGACTCCCCAGGCAATCGCACCGTACGTTATCATAGGTCTTATGATAGCAGTGTAGATCCATCCGTAACCTTAGGTGACATTCCCCAGATGCGGAGAATGGTTCTTCCGCACTGTTCATAAGATATGTATGCTCTTTTGGCTCTGTTTTCCTTGTTAACTTGCTATCAGAGGTGACCCCGAAATATTTCACCTCTGCAGAAAAGTTTAATTTATTTTTTAGGAGGTTTGGGGCCTCGATGTTTGCAAGCTTCCTTTCGATAAAAAATATTTCGTTCCATGCGAGAGCGAGTGGGATAGAATTGTTACTTTTGAGACGGAGAATCGAAACGGATTTCCGACTCGCCATAGTATCATCACATATTCACACGTAAGCAAACTTCCGGTTCATATAACATACGCAAATATTGTCACGTACACCACCCGGGGGGCGTGGTTTAAACAAGAAGGTTTCTGAACAGTTTTTAATAATTTTTTAATCAGTAATATCTTAGCCGCGAATCAAGCAAGACTTCTTCGTCGTCACAAACACGACGTAATGTTACAATTTCTCTGACAAAAGAGTAAGACTTTGTCCGCGAATCAAGCCAGTTTACTCAAAATATTTTTCATCTTCACTGTCCAAATGCAGTGCAAATTTGTTTCATTTTGATAATTAATTAACTAACGCAAGTGCGTTTCTGAGTGATTGGTAACATAAAGTGTAAGCCAAATTAATGCTGTTTCTGTGTTACCTGTTCTTTCGTTGTTTTTTTGGAAAGTTTTTAATAAACCGTTGAATACAAGTAACATGTGTGTATCATTTCGGAGTTCTGGAAAAGGAAAAATTTAACTACAAAAAAACTACAGTCCACTTTAGAAGCCACAGACTATACGTATGGATAAGAAGGTCAAATGAAATAGAATATCATCGTCGCTGGGGAAAGAATTGTTGTTATTTATTATTTTTTTGTTATTATACTTTTAAAAAATTATTAGAAATGTCAGAGATGCTTAACCGATAAAACACTTTCTATATAATTTAATTTTATATTTGAATTAATATTTTAGTGTAATGAGCTATTGCACTAAATTTTGTATATTTCCTTAGCAACGGGGTAAATAACGCTTGTTATGTGACAATATTTGAATATTTTTAGTGGGAATATTTAAAAATTATTTCATATAATAAAAAATATCGTTCATTACACGTCCAAAAATGCTTTTTCCCGACTCCTAATGAAATATACTAATTTGAAACTGTTAGCTTTAATTTAAACCGATACTTTTAATGACAGTTATTTGGAAATTTTATAATTCAGAATGTAATTTTTGATAGTAAAAAGCTTATCTGATTGACTATATTTCATTTTTCAATGTAACTATCATATATTATTGGTCATTATTTTCAACATTGACGGATGCAAAATAATAACCTGATTGCAAAACAGGACTGTGGATATCTGCCATGCAAATTAAATAGGCGTTAAAGTTTTTCATCACTTCAACATTCGCAGATATATTTATCACATTCTATTTTAATATAAATTACTTTTGTTGACCCATTTTTTCATTCTCTTTCATAAATTCATTCGTTAAATTGCTAAAATGCTTGGAATGTTAAAATTAAGCTTTCAAAATATCCAGGATTATATTTTAATAATTCATTTTTCAATGACCAAGATGTATGACGCCTTTTTCTGGTTCACGAAAACAACTCAAATTCCAAGTGATTCTAAGGGTGTTTAACATAAATTTTTCATTCGGGATATCATTCGAATATTTTCTAAAAGGATTTAATTTTGATGAGAAATTATATATGAGATGAAGAACAAATAGCAATGAAAGCGTCAAAGGGAATATTTTAAAAAATAGTGAATTAATACATTTCTATCATACAAATATGAAAGCTAATATTACGGATTTATTTCAATTTGCATTAATAGATTGTCTATTAATATTTGCTGGATATTAACCCTCCGGCGGGCGCGCTTTTTAGAATTACACAAGAAGACGAGCCGCGGCAATTTGCCGCATTTTGTTATTTGGGTTTACGTAGTTTACAAATAACGAAGAAAATTTATTTTACTTAGTAAAATAAGGACAAATATACCATTCTTAATCATTTTATTATAGTAAAAAAATATACAGTGTGTGCAATTAAGTCGGCACCATATGGAAAACGTTTTTTATTATTTGTTTTAGGAAAAAAGTTATTTTTGATAAAAAGTCGTGCATGGTCTAGAACCTAAAATGCAACTATCAGATATCAAATTTTTACAGTGTTATACGAGGTTTGTCAAAAAATATGAATTTTGTTTAAGAGTAAAGTACCTTTATTTTGGATGAACAGAAACTGAACTGAACAGAAATATTATATTGCACCAGATGTGTCGATAGGCGGAGTCAATAACATAAACAAGGAATACCTAAATGCCCAGTTTCGAAGGAATCCTCACATTTTAATTATAACACAAAAGCAAAAAGTTGCGGCAGATTGCCGCTGGTGCGCCCGCCCGAGGGTTGATGCTAATGCTGTGGGTCCAGATCATGTGCAACTAAAAAATACACAATACAGCCTTGCTAGATATTACTGATGATATATTTAGAGATATAGATCATGGAAAGACAATAGTTTTGACTTTAATAGACTACTCGAAAGCGTTTGATACTATCAATCACCACATTTTGTTAGCTATTTTAAAGTACATAGGTTTTTAACTCACAAATTTTTTTAGAAGTTATCTATGTGCTAGGTTTCAGTTTGTCGAGACTAGGGTAGGTAGGTCGGATAATAAATCTATTTCCTGTGGAGTGCCACAAGGTTCAATTTTGGGACCAATACTGTTTTCACTGTACGCTTGAAGCATTCATAATGTCCTAAGTCACTGCAAGTCTTACATGTATGCAGATGGCACACAATTGAAATATTCTTTTTAAGTTCATAGATACAGCATGCCAATCTAATGATTAATAGTGATCTTACCAAATTGTCCATTGAATCAAAAAACATTTTCTCTCAATTAATCCGTCTAAATCTATAGTTTTAGTATTTGGCAAACATAAAAGTAGAAAATGAACTGCAAATAAAAATAGAAGATACAATTTTGCTGTCTGCTAAAATTACTAGAAACTTAGGTATCGAACTAGATAGTGAGCTTAGATTCAAACAGCATGTTACAAAGTGTATACAAAAATCGTAGGCTAATTTAAAGATGTTATTTCTATAGACGCAGTTTAACTATTTCAGTTAAAATCCTGCTTTGTGATACACTTATACTGAGTCATTTTAATTATGGTCAGCGTATGTGGTCCTTGTATAGATAATGTTGATTTTAATCTAATTCAAAGAGTACAGAAATCGTGCTTATGGTTTATTTATTGTATCAAAAAATATGATAGAGTAACTCATAAACTACGTGATGCAAATGTTCACAACATCAATATTCGTTCTCGCGGTTACATATCTCCACCACCACACCGTACCTGTATGTTTCAAAGGTCGTTTTCTTATAATATTTACAAGCTATACAATGGTATTCCCAGTCTATTAAACAATTTGGAATCAGCCACTTTTCAAAAGAATATACCTAAAAGAATTTTATGTAACTCTCCAACATAACATTTTTTTCTCCCTAAAACAACTATATAGTGCCTTGTGCTTTCAGATAAATTTTATTGTTTATCCTAAATCTTGTTTATTTTGTTTATTTTTGTTTTGTTTTGTTTGCTAGGTCCGACATTTTGTATTAGTTTTTACTGTTTGCCGACTCTATTGTGCAGTTATTGTGGGTACAATATTTATATATTGTTATTTTTTGTTGTTTTTGTTATATGTAGCTGAAAATAAAGATTATTATTATTATTTTTTTTTTTTACTTCTGTGTCAACGGCATCGACTACTATGGCCATTAGCCTCGTGTTCTGTGTAGGCTTTGTTACTGTTTCCCAGCGCCACTTTAGGAACAACACTGTTAATTAGAACCCAACAGTGAATGGTCGAGTGAGGAATCACACCTGGTATATGAAAATCAATTTTTAAATTTTTAATTAATTAAAAATCAGAAAAAGATTTCTGCCTTTGGTGTGATTCGAACCCACAACCCTTGGATTATGAGTCCAGTGCTCTACCGCTGAGATAAAATTGTTTTCTTCAACTAGTCCGTTTCATAAATATACAGGGTGACTCACGACTATTCCCTCGTTCTCTTGTGCCTAAACGGTTCAAGATATCAGCTTAATTTTTTAGTGACATATGTAAATTGATAAGATCTATTTGTTTAAATTATTTGCAATTATACAGGGTGATCCAGAAAAATGTAGTTTATCAAAGTTAGGTTTTTTATATTATTATTATACGTTAAAAAGTAAGTCAACTTTATTCGACGTTCTCTATATCTATCTATTATCAATTTTGAGAAAATCGTGATTTTAAGAAAAATATTCTATTTAAACAAGAACTAAAAACACAGAAACTTCATACTTTCAGTAACACAAATTTATATCGATTCATTCTGACTTTTAGGCCTTTCATTTGCACTGTGTAGGATTTCGATATTTTGCACAGGATGTTTAGGAAATGGATTCTAATTTTATATTTTTCAAACATCAAAAACTCACTTAACTTCAATGGACCACCATGTATTTTTTTATTCTATGTGAAATAACTTTTCATTTTCTATCAAAAGCTATGAGTAATGCATATGTATAAAATTAACGTTTAAAAAGTTATTAGGATTCTTCTATAAAATTACTGTGAACGTTTCCTATTGTAGTAGGCCATGGTTTTAGAATGAGTTCTTAGTTTTAGGCTCAGTGGTTGAAAATACAAATATCAATTCAAGAGAAATTTCTAGACAAACTGGAATTAGTCGAACAAGTGTTTGCAGAATTTCGAATACGTACCATACTTATCACATACAATTTCACCAGAATTTATATGAACGAGACTTCTCCAATAAATGGATTGGAAGGGCAGGTCCACATGAATTTTCAACTAGATCTTCTGATTTAACCAGCATGGATTTCTTTTTTTAGTTTACAACACTACACCTACCACTGCTGATGACATGAAAATTACAATAAAGGATGCGTTTGCTACTATAACACCAAATATCCTGAGAAAAGTTTTGAGATGTTTTGAAAAACGAGTGCGGTTAGGCATAGAGAAAAATGGTCATATTGAACATTTATTATAGTATTTTTTTTCATAAATGTTTACGTATTGATTTTAGTTTCATTTCTAATTAAGTTTTGATCCCATAAATATTTATCAACTACAATAAAAAATCATTGCCTTCTAGAATGTAAACAAAAAAATAGGAATTTTAGAGAAAAGTCCTAATAACTTTGTAATCGTAAGTTTTATACATATGCATTACTCAAAGTTTTTGATAGAAAATTAAAAGTTAATTCTCATAAGATACAAAAATACAGGATGGTCCATTTAAGCTAAGTGAGTTTTTGCGGTTTGAAAAATATAAAATTGGAATCCTTTTCCTAAACACCCTGTGCAAAATATCGAAATCCTACACAGTGCAAATGATTGCCCTAAAAGTAAGAATAAATCGATATAAATTTGTGTTATTAAAAGTAAGAGGTTTCTGTGTTTTTAGGTCTTATTTAAATAGAATATTTTTTTTGAAATCACGATTTTCTCAAAATTGGTAAGAAATAGACATAGGGAACGTTGAATAAAGTTGACTTAGTTTTTAACCTATAATCTAAAAATGTCATAAAATATAGGGTGTTTTTTAAAAAAACCTAACTTTGATAAATTACAATTTTCTGGATCACCCTGTATAATTGCAAATAATTTACACAAATAGATATTATCAATTTACATATGTCACCAAAAAATTAAGCTGATGTCTTGTACCGTTTAGGCACAAGAGAACGAGCGAATAGTCGTGGGACTCGTGGGTCACCCTGTATATTTATAAAACGGACTAAATGAACAATTTTATGCCCAAGAAAAACAAGGACAATTCTTGAGGTTGTAGTACAAAAAGCGTACATTTAAAACTTTAAATTTTACATTCACTAAAAGGTTCAGTTTGGTGGTGTATTCCGTGTTTTATCTTTTGTGGTATAGAAAAATCAGAGTAACACAATATGTACTTCCGAGAAACTACTCAATACATATTATCGCTAAAACCCCTGTCGTATAAAAAGGACTATTTATCGTATCCGGTTTATTCCATTTGGAAATCTTCCCATCGCCATTTAGAGCCGATTCTTATGGGCTGATTCACGAGTTTTAACTCTCTTAGTATTCAATTTCGCACCTAACTGCTAATGAAATATTCAGTGCTCCATCTTTCGTCGAGTCATGGAGACGCCTCTTCGCATCTGTGTATACGTCTAACGACTTTTGGGTTTCTGGGTGAACTCGCCCATTAAATTTTATATCAGCGTTATTGTATTACCTTTTTCGACATTGTATACTCGTGTGCGTCGTTAGGATCTAAGGATGTGTTGACATTAAGCTAGATGCTAAATCTTTAGCAAACAAGTATAGGTAATGGCTATGACTTTAGTAATAGAATCTTTTGAAACGACTCAGTGGTGTGCAGCATTGATTTAAAGAAACTAGAGTTCAATTATGTGTCTCTTAGAGAGCCCAAATATTTTGAAAATTTTATAAAAACTTTTTTGACATGGTTGACATAGTTTTGTTTCAACAGAACTAATTTATTGTCAACAAAGTCACGCCAGTAGTGTCGCAGTTCGCAGTCTGATACGATGCATAAAAACTTTTTGATATTGTGGCACTGAGTGTCACGGAACTGCCATTTTTATACCTTCATTTTTGGTAACCTATATTGTGTAGTTTTATCTTGTATTTTTTAAAGATTTTAATATTTTTAACATTAAATTTAAAAATCTATAAAATGGCTGCCAAGTTCGACATTTTAGATTTCCTTGTTTATTACAAAGCATAACAAATAATACAATCGAAACTGTGTACGCGAATCCTGATCCAAACTCCGCAATAAACGAATTTATTCAAATACTATCCACCAAAAAAAGCAAATGCATTGAAAGAAGCAAACAACTGAGGAAACATTCAAAACTCGCCCCTTCTCTGACAAATGCATTATTAACTTCGATTAACAACAAAAATTACATGTTCAAGAATTTCAGAAAGGACCCAAATAATGATATATTGATAAACCAGTAAAAAATTTACAAAAATAAGCTTACTAATCTAATAAAATAATCTAAAGTGTGATTACTATAAGAAACAAATAGAAGAAAACCTCAACAATACAAAATTTCTGTGGCAAAAAGTGAGAGAATTGACCAACACAACACCAAAAAATAATGTAATCTCGGCAGTCCGTAACCAAAACGGAGACCTCCCTCATGGCAGCAAAGATATCGCGAATGAGTTCAACCTCAGATTTGTTGAAATAGCGAAAACACTTGCAGAAAAAATTATAAGAGATCCAAACCAAAAAACATCAGGAAACATTACTTCGAACTCTATGATTTTAACTCTAATTGAAACGAATGAACTGCTGGATATAATAATGGACCTGAAGGATGGAAAAACTGTTGTAAACGACGGTATAAAACCAGAAACTATCAAAGCTGTCTCCGAATACATACTGCTTCCCCTTCAACACTTATTGAATAAATGTATAGACTTCTGGACTGATGTATTCAAACCTTCAATTGTCATACCAATCTTTAAAAGTGGGGACAAGACAGTGGTAACCAATTACAGACCAATTTCTCTCATCACTCATATGTCACAGATCTTCGAAAGGTTCTTGAAAAACAGATTGACATCATTCATAGCAAACTATAGACTCATTTCCAACAACCAATATGATGGCTTTAAGGAAAAAACGTCAACGGAAGATGCTGTTCTCGCACTATCTAAAAAAATACACACATCACTGGAAACGGACGTCCTTGTCTATGTGTATTCATCGACCTTTCGAAGGCCTTCGATACTGTCAGCCACCGATTTCTTATTGAGACCTTAGAACGAATAGGTTTGAGAGGAAAATGTGCAAATCTGCTCACAAATTACCTACAAAATAGGAGCCAAGTGGTAAAAGTGTCTGACACAATGAGTGATCTGAGAGGAATCGAATATGGCGTACCTCAGGGAACTGTATTGGACCCTCTTTTATTCAACTTATATGTCAATGAATTAGTTTCTGTAGATTCCCAAGGAACAGCTATAGGATTCGCCGATGACATCGCCATCGTCTACGAAGCGGAAACATGGCTAGAGTTGAAACATATAGTTGAAAATGATTTCAGCATTCTAAAAAACTGGTTTGACAGCAAACTATTAACAATCAATAAAGGCAAAACCAACTTCCTATCCTTCAGTTGCAATAAAGCTGGAAATTCTCCGTTTCAACAACTCCACATGAAAGCCCAGGGAGGCACTTTTAAAATTAATACAGCACAAAAAACACTACCACAAATTAAAAAATCGCTATCCAAAAGATCATATGCATATATCACAAAAAAAAATATAATAGTGTTGCTGATACAATAAAAAATGAAAAAAACAAGTTTAAATTCAAAAGAGAATTAAAAAAATATATTCTGGGAAGGGATAGAAAAATACTAGAAACAAAATAATGAAGTAGTAAAGTACTCATATCTTGCTTGCTAGATTAAATTTCTCTTTTCATGGAATAAAACCACTTAATTTGTTGAAAAAGTTTTAATTTTCAATCTTATATCACAAACTTATACCATTTTAATGTGTCACTTTAGATCTTATTATAATTTTATTTGATATGATTTCCATATACTTGCAATTGTAACTTTTATCTATAAACTTTTATTAATTCTCTTCACATTTCATAACCCTATGCCATTTTAATTTGTTAATGTATTTGTAATGTAGGTATTTGTTTCAAATATCGAAACAACTGAAAGATAAACACCCCAGCCCTACGGGTGAAATAAACTAATGTTTTACCGATTCGTTAAAATCAGTTGTCTTAATGACAACTAGGTATATGCCGCTAGCTTGTAGTCGGTGAGAGGGAGGATTCGACAATTAAAAATGATCGTAATGCCTAGGCGCCAAGAAATTTGTCGTCATATACCCTAATAGAGTGAACAGCCCCAAACTTCTAAATCGACTGCCCACTCCCAGATTGGTACACGTTCATAAATCTATGTAGGAACCCACGTATCATCCCTTATAAATAAAACCACTAGGTGAAATTTAACTTGAAAAAGTTTATTTTTGACTGACTCTTTATAAAAAAACTACAACTCAGAATATTTGGATGAGGTAACTGGTACTTCAAACTGTTACCTCGAACCAGCTAAAGTCAGAGTTACTGATAAAATAAAATAAGTGGAAAAACTACAATAGTCCAGGCCTTGACAGACAACAGTTTGAGTACTAAACTAGTAAAATCTAGACTATCTTATGAAATAGAATTAAGACGTCTGAGCTCAGTGCGCATATTAAACTAGAAGAAATAGTAAAAATCAATTGACGAATTACTAATACAAATTACTTATGTTTAACTAAACTTCAATACATTCTAAGACCCCACTAGCAATTGCACTTACACAAATCGTGCACGATAGTGATAAAACTATTTTAAAATTTACAACCCTTGAAAATACACTGACTCTTCTAGGGTACAATGAACTATTTATACGTTAACTTGTAACTGGTGAAAATGAAGAAACGAAGTTACACTAAATCAGAAGTACGAAAACAGTGAAGGGTAGTAATATTAATCAAATTCTGGTATCCCTTTTAAATAATACTAAAATTCACAAATCTTTATTTGATCTAACGGTTATTCTGTCATTCTACCACTTATCCCACCATCACTCCCAGCAAGAACAAACCTTCAAGCTTGGGTCAAGCTACAGAGATTCCTCAAGGCTCAAGGACACGGAGACAATCTAACTTCAGGTATACTAGCCGTTCTTTGCTTCAATCTTCCAACTTTACAGTATAACGTGTAACCAGATAAAGAACCAGTAGAAAAGTTCTAGAAGAAGAATAACCAATAAAGAGGTTCCCAAAATAAGAACATCAAATAAAAGATCCGAAACAAAGAGTCCACTAAAGATCCAAACCAAAAAAACCCTAAAAAATTCGGTTAAATAAGTACAGGAAACACAGAAATTTTCTCCAGACACTTAGTCAGTATAAGTGTATCTTTAAAAATGTCTTAAGTCAGTCAAAAACCCCACAATTACCATTCTAACCTAACACAAAGGTTACTGGCGTAACCTAAGAGTGAACAAATTATAAAAATTAAGTAAAAACCTACACAAACTAAACTATAAATAGAATTAAAATGTTACATACCCAAACAGGTTATAGAGTTATACAGTTATAGAGGGGTGGAAAAATTCTACTACGCCGACAACGTATGAGGTGAATCTAAATCTTCATAATCCCGAAACCTGATCGTTTGGGAGAACTAATCTCAGAAATATCTCAGGAATAATATCCAGCCAATTTTCCCCAAACTATTTGGCAAATTTCGGTTAAATCCCACTAAGGATGACTCTACACATCACGGTCATAAATTTCCAAAATTTACCAGCAGACATAGATACCTCACATTCACGGCACGACAAAGACCTGACACCTCACCACTCAAAAAGAATACCACCAGGCCAGAAAGTTGGTACCCCCGGAGAAGTGTTCCGTTGATATGAATAGCGGTCGATACCACTTGGTTCGAACGTACCTGGTTAAGACAGAAGAAGCGGGCCTGAATTCTACAGCCAACCTTGACTGACAGATGACGGTAGAGACAATAATTATAACCTGTTTTATTAGTAAATAAGATAGAAATAAAAATAAATTACAGATGTAGTGTTTATTTAAGAAATGAATGGACGGAAATTGCTTTAGAGATTAAAAATGGACAAAACTAGATGGTATTCTTTAGACAGTAATATTGGTGATAAGTGGCTTAGCGTCAATTTATAACGTTACATTATCGATTATTACTTTGTTTTTATATTATATTTATAGTGAATAAAGTTGTATAAGGCAAATCCAGAATATAAACCACTGTCATAAAATCCCACATACTTGTGTGAACAGCTTACAACTTTTAAGTGTGATAAGTGTGACAAGTGTCATGCAATGTCGCACCACTCAATGCCGCAACATTGATGTCACCGTCTGAACGAGGCTTAACTCTTTACTCCGGCAACAATATCTTTCTGAAAACCAATAGAAGCGGGCATACAGTAAAACCATATCCGAGTAAATTCAATTAAATCCAGGTATTCTTCAACACAATGGAGGATTGAAACAAAAGTGAAACGTGGTATTGTAATTTCGTGTATTTATATCCTGATATCCCGATTAGAAGAGAGTTACTAGTGAATACAAGGATTTAATGGAAATTATTCGTTACTGTACGTCTGTTTTGGTTGATATCGATATTTGTATGTTCCCTTGAGGCTTAATAATTAAACTCGAAACACTGTTAAAAGCGAGTTATCACTTCTGAAAATTACTAATACTTATTGCTACTAATTTGCAAGAAAACAAGCATTTACATGCCTACGGGGCGACGTTTTCAAATTTATCCTGAAATGTCGCTCGGCAGCACAATAATAAAGAAGATACGAAAGTAAAACAGTATTATTTCTAGAATTCAGTGCCCGGGAGGAATCATTATTTATTTCTAGAATCTGTTTTGCAAAGACAACATGGTGTCATAATGTCAAAGATATAATTCGTCTGATCTGTATACAATAAAGTTCATTCTTTATTTAATAATTTTAACATATCTTCCAGGTCAATCGTTAGAGTGTTGTTTAATTTTCAATCACAAAAAATTAAACATAATTCTCATTCTCATTCTCATTTCATTAAATAAACAAACCGACAACTCTGCTATCCTACGTCACCGAATGGCAACCCTGTACCGGTGAATCGCATCACAGATTCAAATTATATCAAATATAAGAAGTTAAAACTTTTCCACGAGTGGGAGAGAGACTTCGGTCAATATTGAGACAAAATTCGAAGCGGATTTCCGGATCACGCCATTATATCATCGCATAATTGAACGTATACCACACCCTCCCGGTGCAATATAACGGACAAAAATACTCTCACAGCCATGGTAGGCGTGACTTAACAGTCGACAAAAAATTCATAAGCTGACGACTGAGAAGCCCAAGCTTGGCAAATTTTTAATCAGTGTGCATCGAACCCTTAACATGAACACACTCCGGGGTACTGAAACCTCGTCGATATTTCTCTCTGACAAATTCTAGATAACTTCTATGGTGAAGCATCTCCCTTTGGCACCATGCTAGGTCCAAGGGGTTCAGTGTGCTATTTAATCTCGAACGAGACACATCTCCGTTCAACGAACGTTAAAGATTTTATTCAACACATGACAGTTATGACTGTCATTATTAATGTCATTTTAGATAAGTAAACTATCAAATAACACACTAGTGAAATTAAAGGAAAACGCTAACGGTTTATTCGAATTTGAAGTAATTGTAAAATTCGTTGGTTCGTTGGCAGCTTTCACACTTGGCAGCACGACAACGACACGACATGGAGTAGGGATGAATTTACATTGAAAGCGATGTCGTGGCTTCGTCGATTTCAATGTAAATTCATCCCTACTCCATGTCGTGTCGTTGTCATGCTGCCTAGTGTGAAATCGCCCTATCGGTACAGCTACTGATAGTGCTGGAAGACGCCGACGCTTTAGAACCTTGTAATTTTTCTGCAATTTGTATTTTGTTGTGCACCGATTCTTCTAGGTATCCTTCTGCTACGGTCGAGGACTTCCATCCTCCGTGACGCTTCAAAGTAGTCATGTTAGCTCCTGCATTGGCCAAAACAGTCGCCGAAGACATTCTCAGGCAGTGAACGGTGTAGAGCGCTGGTTCCTCCAATTTCAAAAACATTGCAATTCTTGAACAACGTATTTATTCCCACACACTGGCTGTTATACCTCCCATTTTTGTAAAAAAACAAAAAACGGCTATAACTAGTATTTTTTAGTCTCAAAGACATGTATTTTTTACACAAATTGATCGGGTTGACTGGAAATCCTTCTTCAGGTATGGTGAAACTTCTCGATTTCTTGGTTTTAGTGTCTGACAAAACTACGTGAAAATATTTCCCTTTGTCTTGAATGTTTTCTATTTTCAAATTGACCAATTTATCGCATCTACAAGCACCGCTAATCAACAGGTACTCGTTGTCGGGAGCTTCTTTCAAAAACTTCTCTATTTCAGGTCGTTCTAATGTCTTGGACTTCTTTGGTTTGTATCCCTGTGATTTGCTTTTAAAAAAGCTCGTTAGTTTGCCATATTTTGAAATGTCGATTTTTTTATAACGGTGAATAGTCTAGCGAAGCATCGAGTATTTGGTCCATAGCGACGATGGGGCTAATTTTTTTTTTAAATGTAAAAAATAAGCCAATAGAACATTTTCATCGATACCTTTTATGTTCCGTGAATTCATCCAAGACCCAAACATTTTGAACTCCTTGTCGTAAGCATCTCGGGACTTTTCTGGCAAAATCAGCATCGCTGCTTCTTCCGCTTCCGTAAGGATATCCTCAGGAACGTAATTTTCATCGGTTTCCTCTATTTTCTATACTTTTTTTCTTCGAAAAAGCTTCCCTTTTCTGAATGGAAAACTGACAAGTGTCAAAATTTATTTAAACATTTGCTAACGATGTATCATGCCCGTGGCAACCAAACAAACAACCTACTTTGACCAAAATGTAGAAAAAGTCACTGTCAAATCATTCTGACATTTATAGGATACCTACTGGATAAAACATTGTATGCCACTTGCGTGTTATGTTTCCTAAGTCACTTGAGAATTTATATATTATAAATTTTCCCATAAATAACTATTATTTCATTTTTCTAAATAAGTTATGGTTAATAGTTGAGTAACCAAATACTTTGAATACAAAGAGGCCGCATAGTAATCAAACCGAAATCGGCTGACCTTGCAAACGGCTACTTTCGTAAACCACTGAAACTACGACAGCGCCCTACAGGGCTGGTTTCAGTGTCAAAATACGACAAGTCTGTTAGAACTATATTGAGTTTGAACCGGATAATATAGTCAATACAATGATATGAAGAAAAAATCTAAGATAATTCAAACTTTTGACATATATGCATAGAGAACCATATGAATTAATATTAATTTTCTTGTTTGAGTATATAAGACGGTGTTAAACTTTTTTCGTTTCATCTAAACCTCACAATGATTTGATAGAACTTTGAAGCCTTCCTTCCATGTATAGTTTGATTTAAAGATAAAGGAAGAGAATAATTCCATTTCAAATGATTGTGGTACTGGTTTAAATTTTTTGTTTTTGTAAATTCTTAAAAAAAATTCCAGGTCGAATAATATGTACTATTAGGTGTACCACTTTCCTTCCGGTGCTGGTCATGCAGGGCGTGTGTCATTGATCGAAACAAGTGATAGAGAGAGTAACGTCTGGATAATACGGCTAATGGGTAGGACTTCCCATTTCTTCGTTTCCAAGAATGTCTTGATCACTTTCGCAACATGAGGTCGAGTATTGTCATGCTGAACAAATCACTTTTTCGTTTCTCTCCATAACGATTACGTATGATTGTTTTAGTGGATTTTAACAGCTCATAATAAACTATGCCGACCTGGTCCCACGAAATACTTTAGAGCTGTAAATGTTCGTTTTGGCTGTCGACGTGAAAGCATGGCCGGGATGAATTGCTGCGCTTTTTTTTTCGTCCACAGTCACAATGTTCAACATCTGTCGATTTAAACTCGTACAGCACGCAATGTCCTTGCTTCTGAATCATTTTCATGTCTTTGAGACGTTTTGAAATTACTCCCAATGATCGTGTCAATTTTTTTTAACTTGGGATACGTCTTCTTTAAGTGACTTCTTCAATTGAAGGATACATTTAATACATCCCGCAAATCACTATAACACAGATATAAAAAAAATTGTCAGTGCCAAAGAAATGTTTCTTCATGTATGTTGATTCGTTAAATCTGAATCTTAAGTAAGAATAGCGCCACCACCCTCCAGTTTCTTGTAATTCGCGAAAAATCACCGTCCAATTTAAAATTTAATTTATTTGTTTTCGAGGGATCAGCATTGATTGTTTTTTCATGAGTTAAAAGAAACTGGAGGGTGGTGGTGCTATTCTGATTTCAGATTTTGATTTAATGCATCAAAATAAATAGAGAAACATGTGTGAGTCTGGCCACTATTTTTTGTGTGCATGTGCAATTAATGCTGATCCCCAAAATGCATTTAAAAAAACTGGAGGGCGATGGAACAATTCTGGCTTCGGTTTCGGATTCAGTATATAGACATACATAGAAAAACACGTGTCAAATCCTGACAACAACTTTTTTTTATGTGCCTGTGTAATTTGTCTCGAAAATAACTTTTTCCTATGACTATATGCGAAAGTAGCTTATATCGCATAAATAAAAACGTCAGAAAGTTGACAATAGCTGTCACATTTAAAACAGTGATGATATGAACTTAAAACTGATACGATATTAATATTTCATATCAGTTTTAAATTTCGCATTTCTATCTAGAAGGCAGGAACTGTCAAAATCAATGACACAAAGTTTAAAAGTAAGTATTAACATATTAAGTTCATTTAATTGTTGTTTCTTATTAAATAATTTTTATCTTTGGAATTTGTTCTAATTATTGGTCGTAGAAAAAATATTGTCCATAACGCGTTAGAAAGTGGTTTTCACACTCATTCCGTTTCCGTTCACTCATGTGAAATAAGTCACTTTCTACGCTGTAAATTTATTGCATGATGTCTATGATCTATTTATTCGGCCACTACTTACCGCTTTGCATAGGAAAATGGCGCCTAATATTATCAAGGTACCAACGTTTCTATTCATAATATTATCTTTTTAAATACTTAATAATAATTAAAAAAATTGAGAAAAACTTGATTATTTGACAAATAAAGTATTAAAACCTTCTTAAAAAAATATCAAATATACCTATCTTATAATTTTGTTGGAGGTCAACTATTTGATATAAAATTGTGTTTACCGTACAAATAATATCAACTCCGAATGTTCGCTCTCCACTATTTTATAACGACTATTAAAGGAATTTAAAAAAGGGGTCAGCCGAGAGATTTTATTCTCATCACATACCGGTTTTTCTGGCAAAACCTTGCTTAATCAGCTTATTTAAGCCCCTAATGAAAACAAACGGTCTAAACTTGGACCGTGATGATGTTTCCTACTAGACAAAAGTAATTTTCATCGGGCTGCAGAGTGGTTAGTAAATTACAGAGTAAAAAGTGGGAAATGAAATGAAGTAAAATGCTGATTTCACTCGACAGCGACCAGTAGCGTCTAGAATCATTTTTAATTGATGAAGTGTAACTAGAGGTAATCTCTTGAATAACTAATTTTAATATTAGGCAAACGGATTAATTGCTGCAGTTAATTGCGGCCCATCCTTAATTAAATTTTGGCTGGCCAAACAAAATTTTTCTTTTTTACAAACTTTTAACATTGAATTTAATTGAAAATAATTAAAAAACTAAATATTGTAGAGCATGTCATTTTTAGACATGTTTCGGCATAATTGTGCCGTGTCAGTATCAGACGAGTAGTCTCGTTTCTACTGACTTGCTTCACTAACAACAGAATCAGAGAGTTGATATGCCGACAGTATTCTGATCAACACAAGTCGGGAATTATGTAATTCGATACTTTTAGGGTCTTTTAATTACACTACTAATTACTGTGTGCACTTAAGCTGCTTTTTCACTTATCAGTTTACTAACTTGAAAGGCTTTGTTCTATTGAGTCTCCTTAACTGGTTAGCTTTGACTCGGAACTAAATAGGTTCGACGTTTACATTGTTGCAGAGCCGTTGTTCATGAAACTTACTTATTGTCTACTTAGCAATATCCATTTGGAGGTCTCAATAAAGATTGCTGTTTCTGAATGACCAGTACTATCTTTTGTACAGCCCCAAAACTGTGTCGCATGTCCACATCGTTTTAAGAACTTGCTCATTCAATAACAATTGGTTGTATGTAGAAATTTTCTTCTTTTTTTACGCGAATATTTTGTTGTATTTGCAGAAGGCATTTGGTTATTATTTAATTTTTATAAGAGATAAATGAATAAAGGTATTGTATTATGTATTCATCAAAAAGTAACACTTCAGATTTGATATTATTCCCTCCTACTTGTCATCTCCAGGATCTCCATCAGTATCGACATTGACATCTGAAGAGGTTATAAATTTGCTACATCTTCTAACATATATAGGGCTCCAGGAAGAGAAAACCCTCAGCTACAATATAAGAATATTATTTAGTTTCTTAATTTGGTTACCATAATGATATCAGTTAAAAAAATAGATACCTTCTCCACCAACAATTGTCGAAATTCTATTATTGAAGCAGAAAAGTGGGGGGTAGATGCTTTAGCATTGGGTTTCTGAAGAATTGGAGTTTTTGTATAGACTGATTTGTTTTTCTAAACAGAAATTTGGAAATTCCCTTGATATAAATTGAGGACTTTTACACCTATAATATATCAATCATGACTCAAACTTTTTTTAAAGTTTTATCGCTTGACAAGAAGTTAATTAATTCTAATTAATAAAAAACACCTCGATCAAAACTTAATACAAAGCTTTTACCGAGGCTTTTATGGATGTTTCCAAAATATTAGAGGCATTTGTATGAAGATTTTGGACAGATTTCCTGGGAATTTATTTTCGATCTCTTTATGTAAGTAATATTACCACAAATTTATTTTTGACCTTCTCTTCTTGCGAACCTAATTGCATAAAATACATGAATTTACCGTTACTGAACAGAAGGTTTAGGGAAAGGGGTAGATTTAAATGAGTTACTCTTTGCTGATTGGATAACATAACTTAGCCAAAAGACCTAAACCGGTTTCAAAAAGTCAAATCCAATATATTGCTTTCCAAACTTATTTATTTATCTTATTGTTATCTTATATTATTATCGGTTTCTGATGATGCTGTCCTTGCCAACGAAACATAGGTCAAGTGTTACGGTTTTTTAGTTTTTTTTGCAATAGAATCGTAGTTTTAACTTATTTGCCGTGTATTGTGAAGGAACCTTTTTTAACCAAACAGAAGGAGTCCCTTTTGCAATAAAAATCTAATGTAGTTTTATACAATTGTCTGACTTTGTATATGATTGATTGATCTAACCATATTTTCTTTTTAAAATACTTAAAACACAAACAACACATAAATCAGGTTGATACAAATTGCTTAGTGCTTAGAAAAGTATACGATTTCCATACAGCCCATTTTTTATTATACCTTATGCTAATTGACACTTAGTGCGCCAAGGAAACATTTGACATTTGACTGGCCCAGGCCAAATTGTTTTTTATGCAATACACATACTGAGGGGTTCATTTAGTGATAGAAATAGTTGATATTACTACACAGAAAAAAAGAATATCTTAAATCAAATTGTAACCGCATTAATTCAAGAGAATGGTATTCTTGAATAGGTCCAACCAAATATTAGTTTGATTTTTTGACAAAATATTCTTGGCTACTTGGTAACAGAAAGCTTTGTGTCAAATGTACACTTTCTTGTTAAATAGTGTGGTTTGGTTGAGGTAAGAATATTTCAATTTTGTTGAGAAACAATTTTCTTGAATGAAGATGATTTCTCGGCCCATGTGAACAATGATCCTCTTGATTCAAGAGGAATTTGATTGTGGCTGAGGTATGGATACAACAATGAATCATTATTTCACGAACATGAACTTAAGTGATTGACAACACAAAACAAAGCATTCTCAACATACAAATAGTTATGATTGAATAGAGTTTTAAGATCATTGCAAATGATACTCAATGAAAATCAATGAGTGACGTGACACCATGTATACAGTTGATTGAAAATAGCCCACATGCCTTCACAAGTCGTCCACAGGTGTTCTAAATGGTTCGTCTCCAAAAAACTTTTAACTTCTATGCTGACTCGTTTTAAATAATTTCAAACAGAACAGAACAGACACATGTGTCTGCGATTCTACATTCTATATGCTTCTTTGGGGCAAGCGCTAATACTTAATTCTGCTTATTGTTCGAGGGAGTCAGGTGTACCTGGTGTCGTCATCAGAACACATTTGATAAATGTTATTTTTGAACAGAGAGAACTATGATTGACTGAAATTGTTTTCTTTCAAGAAAATTCATGTAAACAGGCAAACAACGATATTAGTTGAAAATAGAAGACAGAACGATATAGGAGATCTTAGATTAGACGGGCCCAGAAATGAAAAAAAAAATCCCTATTCTAAATCAAGTACTAACCAGTGACGTCGTTGCTTAACTATAGAATCGGTAACTTGATTAGCTATACCAATGCCTAATTATTATCGAATAGGAAAATATTTATTTACCCAGCCCCAAGTAAATTTAACCAAGCCGACACTGGTAGCAACGGTAACCAAACTATAAACCACTTGTGGAAAAACAGAAGTAATCTCATTCCAGGTTAAACTCTTGTACAATTAACGCCGGACTGTAGAGAAAAAAGTTCATTTTCGAATGAAACTTGAAATTAAGTTTGTATTGTGAAAGTTTGACCAGAGGCCGAAGCTAGCAGTTTATAATTCGTTTACTTTTCAGTTTAATAAAAACAGACTGAATTTTACGGTAGAAAACTAATGAAGTTGCAGCTCTTCGCCCATTGTAAAAATTATTTGAAGAGTAAAACTATTACTAAAACGTGACTAACTGACCAACAGAAATAACCGGATAAATGGTTTTTCAAGGTGTGGTGCTGAGTTGTTTGAAACTGGACCAAGAACGAGTCTACGATGTTTTTTAAACTTGTCTAGATAGTGGTGGAATAAAACAAGTTTAGAGATATATAATTGACAGGACGGTGCAAAATGTTTAGATTGCATCAATAATGGAATATGTTGGTTCAGCGTATCCCTCTCTGTGGCAATGTTTAAAATTAGTTCTTATCTAATCCTTGTAGTACAGAATAATCAAAAGATGATCCCTAGAAAACAAGAAATCCCAATTTATTATCGTAGACCGGGAGATGAAACCTTTCTACACCACCATGTTTCTTTCATTTTGCTACATTCATCTACACCACTGGTGTTGGTGCTGCAGATATCGGGTGTATGGTATTACACCGAATATTTAAAGAAACTTCATCTTCTTCCGCTGATATCCATTAATGGATATTTACGATCACTTCTGGCCATTTTTTCTTATCTCTGGTGGTGAATTAATTATCCTGTGGTTCCTATTCCTATCCAATGTTTGATATTTCGGTGCCACGACATCCTCTTTCTGCCTAGACCCCTTCTTCCCTCTATTTTTCCTTCTATTAATAGTTGGAGCAAATGCTACCTTTCGTTGCGTAACACATGTCCCAGGTACGCTGTCTTCCTGCGTTTTATCGTGCCCAGCAATGGACCTTTCCATGAACTATTAGGGAACACTGTAATTATGTGCTAATATTAGTGAGAATTTTGTTTTTTGAACCTCGAATTGCAGTTTCATCTGAATTGTAGGTTCGTTCGTTTGCTGCACGGAGCAAAATATTGTAAATATTTTTTCTATCTTCAGATCTCTTTCCTTGCAATTATCTTCTATCTATCTGTGGTGGGGGTGTCGATGCACTGCGACCTATAAGATCTATTGTGCCCCCTACTGCTGCACGATCGTTAAGGATGTCTGAACGATTAGAGCAGTTCCTCCGGTCCTATTGCTTTCAAAAAGTTCAGGATGTCGGTAGGCTTCAGGTTAGGTAGATCTTCCTCTTCTATTTTATATTCTCCGAGGTATCGTACCCTTGGATTTTGCAGGGTAACGCATTCTGAGAGAATGTGGATAGAGGTTTTGCAATTATCTTAGACGAGATAATAATATGCAATAATGAAGTTATAATGCACATTGGACAAGAAATTGTAAATAATGTGTAATGTTATTAAAAACAAAAACAAACGATAACCTCAAATCTCAGGCAACATACAACTTTTATTACTCTGAGCATACACCTGACAACTGTCGTTCCGTGAGAACTGTGTTTAGGATTTGCAGTGCTGCCAATGATCGTTCTTCATGAAAAGGTAGGCCCGTTCAGAAACTTCGAATGTTTTAGGTAAAGAAAACAGTAGCTAAAATGTGGAATTTTATAGATGAATCGATCAATTGACAGAGTTCAATTATATATCAATGGTGTACATCAAGCAGTGAGCTTTATTTTTGGGAAGAACAGCTATGCGTGTTTCTAAACGTAGATTATGGAGGGGGGTGTTTTCGATGAATGTGACGTCAATGGTACACTTTCAAAAGCGATTTTTTTTAAATGAAAAACGTATGGTGGCACTCTAAGTGAATTGGACGTTTCATATGAAATACCATCGACTTACATAAGTTTTGGAATTTATTTTTCGTAAATGTAAAGGTCCATTCGCGTTCTCTTCCTATCGTCCTCAAAATTTCCTCGTTAGTTTTTCTTGTTGTTCAAGAGACTTTCAAGATTCTTCGATAGATCCACATTTAAAATGCTTCCAACCTATTCATTGTGCTAACCTTCAACGTCCAGCGTTCCATACCTTACAACAATGCGGACCATACGTAACATTTTGTGAATCTTATTCTGAGATTGAGGTCAAAGTCAGAGTTCGTTTCTATCCCGCACTTGATTTCTACGTCTGAAGACCAGTATTCACATAACCAAGTCCCCAGATAGTTAAACTTTTTTACTCGTTCTATGTCTTCACTATCGTAAAAGAGTTTCGCATTCTGGAACTCATTTAATTTGCGGGTGATTGCTAGGAATTTTGTCTTTTTAGGTTGATGTTAATTCCCTTAAGTCGGCCGTGAATTCCAACTATGTCCAGGAGCCTTTGGAGGTCATTCATATTATCTGCTATTAGGACTTTGATGCCTAATTGTTGTCCTTCGAGAGCTTTTTGGAAGATATTTTCAGAAGAAGAAACACACCGGTCGATAAGTATGTAAAACTGTTTAGCCTGGTTATTCACCCGTCCTCTACACCTTACAACATCTGTTAACTATCTATTACCTACTATTTAGCCAGGTTTTACTCTATACATCGTCTGTTAGCGCCAATCTTTCAGGCTGACTCAGACCGTCGGTGTCTGCCTGGGGTGGGGGGATATCTACTTAAATTTGCTGCTAATTTTACCTTTACAGCCAGGTATTTCAAAAAACCGTTTAGGATCAATGATTCCTTGAAGTACAAGTATCCATAACGAACGCAATAAAAAAAAAGATTCCGGTAATCCAATATAATCCGATTTTTCCTTAGGTTCAATCTGCTCTATAATCCGGTAGGCTATGGACATATTTTTCAGATTATATGTTTGTTCAACTACTAGTTCTAAAGTGAAATATTTTATTTAAAAAACTAAGTAGGTATTAAAATTATTCAAGTAAAAATACCGATTTACATTGTATTCAACAAACAACGGTTCGCATTAATTGGAATATTCAACAATGTTTCTCTTGTCGACCAACATGAATGCAGAAATTTTCCTGAATGAAATTCACTTATTCAATCTGGTATCGCTGCGGAATTGCAGAATAAGACGATACACAGGGGAAATAAGTTAAAATGTGTGCAATACGATTTCGCCTATAAATGCTCGAGTCTCTATGAATGCAACCATTCGTTCGTTACTAAAGGACCCTCTTCCCTATCTTTTATGGTCAGAGAAAAAGCGACAAACTTCTCTCATTACTGAAATGTATTTTTTGTTTCGTCTATTTATCAAGTTAAATGTGTGGTCGGGTGTTCGTTCAAAAGCTTTTCCAAATTAACGACTTCACGAAATTGGTGAGGAAGTCAATGGCGACTAAACAAGATATAAATATTATTATATCAGAATTGTCTACACTGTTAAACATTTTCTAAATGTTTTTTTATATAAAAAGATTGCTAGACGTAATATGTTTTAGATGTGAAGGAATTTTTCTCTTTTATTTTTGAATCATAGTTTAAACTAAATTTTATAAAACTATTTCATTTTTTCACTTTTTAAAATCTGATAGTTGGTGCCCTAGTAACAAACCTTTTTTTTTTCTTGATGGGCCCGTCTGATCTAAGATCTCCGATATCGCCGAAGCCTATTGGCTTATTGAGTTTGCTGTCCATTTTGTTACTCCACCCAGTCCAGTATTTTTGTACCCTGAACTAGTTTGTACAGTTCCGTTGCTGTGAGTTTGTTAAAACTTTCTTGGTCTACTGTTGGTTGCCCAAAAAGTGTTTGTCTCTGGTTCCTTATTGCATAGCCTACAGGTCCAGGTCTCCATTGTACAGTTTAGGAACTCTTTTACTGGTGCATGACCAGCCATGAGTCCTGTAATCACTCTCAGCCTACTTCAATCCAATGAGAGAAGTTCAGCTCTTCTTTGGGAACAGGGTATTCCTATGAAGGATTTTCCCTGTTTTTGTCCTGACGCATTTTGCTAGTGTTGCAAGTGTCTCTCCCTGATCCACTTTTTTATGGCCTCTAGGGCGGCGCATTTCGGTGCTCCGGGGGTCGGTTCTGTTTCGGGTATTTCTCCTGATCCCCTTTTTGCAAGTTGATCAGCTTTCTTATTTCCATCGATACCCTGATATCCAGGTACTTACCCAGGCCAGCACTACTTTGTTCTGGTCTCCCAGGACTTTCAGTTCTTCGATGCATTCCCATACCAGTTTAGACGTCACTTCCTGGCTTGAAATTGCCTTCAGTGCCGCCTGTCTGACATATGATTAGGATCTGTTGCTTTTTAAGGCCTCCCTATTATTTTCTCTGGCTCATTGCAGAATTGCATACATCTCCGTTAGCAATACCTTACTAGAAGTAAAAGGTCTCTGTAAAAAAATATTGCGAGCACTTCCAGATCTGATGCTCAGAGTAACAGTATTTGGAACTCATATATGACTAAAATAAATTTACTGCAGGTAATTGAGAACTAGATAATAACTTAAGCGAAGAATATTTACACAAAAAAAGATTCATTAGGGGTACCAAGAACGAAAGCATATATATATATATATATATATATATATATATATATATATATATATATGTTCTGCTTTAGGTTTCCACGGGCATTATATGAATAGCTGGGCTTCCGGGATCTGCTCCGTGTTGTCACTGGTTGATTCTCAATAGAATCGTTCAACTGACGACGTTTCGGCACAATCTCATGTGCCATCTTCAGGTCTTAGTTTTGCTGCTTTGCTTCTAGTTAGTCGCATTAAACTGACTTCTCTTAGCGTTGTCGAAGGTTTATGTACCCTCTTCGTTTTCCGGTCTACTGCACACAGGTCTGTTGTTAGCGGGGGCGCGCGGGGCTTTCTATTTTGGGGTGGGGGTAACGTCGATTTCCACGTCGCGGGAAGTCTTTGTGTGTCGTCTCTGGTGTTTAAGTTGTCAGGACGTTTCTCTATTTCGATGGCTTCCCTTATAATACGTTTTCTTTTATTTTGTATTCCAGCTATGACTTTGGTGTTTTCAAAATCTATCTCGTGGGAAGTCTTTCTTACATGTTCCGCTAGTGAAGATGTGGTTTCCTGCTTTATCACGGCGTTGCGATGTTCAACTCGTCGAGCACTGATTTTTCTATTCGTCTGTCCTATATAGCTACCTTTACAATCTTTACAGGGGATTTCGTAGACGCCTTGTGTTTCCAGTGGTATTTTGGATTTGGATATTGCCAAATGCCAAATCCAAAATACCACTGGAAACACAAGGCGTCTACGAAATCCCCTGTAAAGATTGTAAAGGTAGCTATATAGGACAGACGAATAGAAAAATCAGTGCTCGACGAGTTGAACATCGCAACGCCGTGATAAAGCAGGAAACCACATCTTCACTAGCGGAACATGTAAGAAAGACTTCCCACGAGATAGATTTTGAAAACACCAAAGTCATAGCTGGAATACAAAATAAAAGAAAACGTATTATAAGGGAAGCCATCGAAATAGAGAAACGTCCTGACAACTTAAACACCAGAGACGACACACAAAGACTTCCCGCGACGTGGAAATCGACGTTACCCCCACCCCAAAATAGAAAGCCCCGCGCGCCCCCGCTAACAACAGACCTGTGTGCAGTAGACCGGAAAACGAAGAGGGTACATAAACCTTCGACAACGCTAAGAGAAGTCAGTTTAATGCGACTAACTAGAAGCAAAGCAGCAAAACTAAGACCTGAAGATGGCACATGAGATTGTGCCGAAACGTCGTCAGTTGAACGATTCTATTGAGAATCAACCAGTGACAACACGGAGCAGATCCCGGAAGCCCAGCTATTCATATATATATATATATATATATATATATATATTCTGTTTTCTTCCATTACCTAAATATTTCATCAAGTTGGTGTTAAAAGTTATTAAAATGTCTCTATTATGTTTTCTTTAAAGTTTCAACGGAAGTTTCAAAGCCGAGTTGCTCCTAAAGTTAGCGCCTCAAAACTTGAAAAACTTAAGTTTCTCAATTAGCTAAAACTGATAAATGAAGCTTAGAAACGAGTTTTGTCAACTTTAAAAAGAAAAAAATTCCCAATTTGCATTGATGATGGTAAGTGTTTGAGTGATTCTGATGGTCAAAATATCACTGTATTATTCGTATACTGCCAAGTTAACAATATTAAGTAAAGGGTCGTTCAGACGGTCAATATTTGATTTCTGTCAATCTGTTGACCATGCATAGGTATAGAATTGTTAACATTTTTAAAAGAAATGACAAAATCTTAGATTTACATCAAGCTGATTGGTCAGTAAAATATGCTGGGAATCTAGGATTGGAAAAAACAAAAAAATAAAGGAAAAAATAGGGAGATTTTTTTGAAGAAATTGAGGAAAGCTAAAAAATGTATGGGATAAAAATTAATGAAAAAACGATAAAGAGAAACAAAGTACTTTTTTAAAATTGATGTACAAGGTGGCCAAATAAGAATGCGAGGTACTGTATCTGGGAAACTATCCATCGTAGAGGCTTGCGGAAAAAAAAGTTATAACTAAAACGGCCAAGAGAAAAACCTGGAAAATATTTTAAAGTTTCTAAAATGGTCGCTAGGGGGCGTAACTGCAATCTTGAATCTAAGAAAGTGATGTTTCTGTGAATTCCGCTATATTAACCTAACAAAAAAATACATGATCTTTAAAGTAGAGGATAATCTGAATCTTTTTTGTTTGAAAATTTTTGTTGCATCACTAAAAATAAAGTGGTGGGGGGGTATTCAAAGGTTTCAGTAAAAAACACCCTGTATATTCGAAACGGCTAAGCCGATTTTAACAAACTTGGGCTAGTTGGAAAGAGCTATTCTTGGGCTAAAAATGGTATAATATTTGAAGTTTTGTTAGTTTCAGATGTCGCCGCTAGAGGGCTTTTTTCGACATTTCGACAGAAATAGTTAATTTTCTCAAAAAAATTAAACATATTGGTATGGTTTCTTTATCATGAAAAAGTAGCTAAATAATGCCTAAACAAGCTCGCGAAAACCGCATCTCGGTATCTTGTTCCTAACCTAAAATTTAGGCCAAAGAAAATTTTATACGGAAATCTCTTAAATTTTTATTTTTTAAACTAGTTAATTTCTTTTATTATGTAAGTTGTGGCCCCAAAAAGGACCGAATTAAAAAAGAAAGGTTTTTAATGTCCCCGTAAATGCTCGAAATTCTGAAGCCTCTCATGGGTAGACAAAACTGCAGCTTCAATTTCGGCTCTCGGTATGTTACGTAATGCATTACGAATCTGATTTTTCGTATCTCTCTGGTCTGAAAATTCAAGACAAGTTAAGTCTGGTGATCGCGCAGGCCATGGAAACAGACTTCCTCTTCCAATCCAACGCTGTTGTAATACTGCATTAATATGCTCTCACACAATAATGGAGAATTTTTATTTCTAATTCTTTGGACCGAGGAAGCCACCTCTAAAATCTGCACAATATGCATTATTGGTCTGCAGAAAATCCGCATTGGTTGCGTGAAGTTCAGCACCAAGGACGTTGGAGTTTAAATGTGTGGTGTGGCATACTGGGAGGCAGAATTATTTTTTTTTAGCAATCCCTAAGTGGCAATATCTTTCTTGACTTTTTAGCCAATAAATTACCGTTGTTGTTGGAAGATGTTTCACTGGAAACACGTCAAAACTTGTTTTTGCAGTTGAATGGTTGCCCAGCACATTATGCTATTATTGTGCGAGAGCATATTAATGCAGTATTCCAACAGTGGTAGATTGGAAGAGGAAGTCTGTTTCCATGGCCTGCGCGATCACCAGACTTAACTTGTTTTGATTTTCAGACTCAACCTACGCCCAGATACATATGAAAAACCGGATTCGTTAATGCATTACGTAACATATCGAGAGCCGAAATTGAAGGTGCAGGTTTGTCTACCCATGAGAGGCTTCAGCAATGCATAGAGTGTGATGATCAGCATTTAGAGCATTTACGGAGGCACTAAAACTTTTCTTTTTTAAATCGGTCCTTTTTAACCATTTCTGACGAGATGTCGAAAAAAGCCCTCTAGCGGCGACATCTGAAACTAAAAAAACTTCAAATATTATAGTATTTGTAGCCCAAGAATAGCTCTTTTCAACTAGCCCAAGTTTGTTAAAATCGGCTCAGCCGTTTCGAATATACAGGGTGTTTTTTACTGAAACCTTTGAATACCCCCCACCACTTCATTTTTAGAGATGTAGCAAAAATTGTTAAACAAAAACGGTTCAGATTATCCTCTACTTTATAGATCATGTATTTTTTTGGTAGGTTAATATAGCGGAATTGGCAGAAACATCACTTTCTTAGCTTCAAGATCGCAGTTAAGCCCCCTAGCGGCCATTTCAGAAACTTGAAAATATTTTCCAGGTTTTCCTCTTGGTCGTTTTATTAATGACTTTTCTCCGCAAGCCTCTACGATGGATGGTTTCCAAGATACAGTACCTCGCATTCTTATTTGGCCACCCTGTACAAGTTATTTACAAGAGGTGTGTAGAATAAACGAAATATATTGTGAAGTTATCATAATTACATCAAGATAAAGCCATACAAAGATGCAATACTGTTTGAGATAAATCAGTAATATGGATTGATTTAATAAACATCGTAGCAGTGTGCAGTTATTGCATCAATCATTAGCATCAACGACATCAACACGGAAGGAACTGTATAGGAAATCGGAAGTGGAGATTAAGTGGTATCTCTTTTACAAACAATTGTTGCGCCATTAAAGTGTTTAGGTGGTACTTACCCACTAAACATTAGAACTTACAAACACTTCCTGCAAGTTTATTTCCGGATTGCAACTCAAACTTATTTTGTAAGCGTGTGGAAAATTTGCAATAATCTTACAACTTTTAGTTTATAATCGAGAGTTTTAAGCAAGCTTTTTTGAGAAAATTTAAATTTTTAAACTTGAGTTAATCTTATTTCTGTGAACTTTCAAAATCAAATCAGCAGAAAATTTAATATAAGTTAAATACATAAGTCTATATTCAATTTAAAAATAGAAAATTTTGCTATAAGTATATTTCTATATTTTACAACTATATTTTTCATTATGATACGCATTTGAGAACTATAATGTTTCATTAGAGTAGGTACGCAACTTTTTGTGTTATATACGGATCTTTTAATATTAATCAACAAATTACAAGAATTCACATTTATGTATCATTTGTATTTATAATAGCAGATGATCAAATACATTTAGTAATTTCAATTTGTTTTAAAAAGAATAGGACTTGTGAATATCATCTATTAATTATATATTTTGATATGCCGATACTTAAAAGTAACTATTATGTTCATTTAAAAATTACGAACGGTTTAATATTAACATATCAAACTTTGAATATAACAATTGTACCTTCGGGCTCTATGAAATAAATAATATAATTTAGTACATAGCTTTAACAACTTAGCTATTAACAAAAATATTTAAAATCAGAACATTTATGCACTCCATACGAAGGCAACACGTCCGCATCAGCATTCCAGTCCGCGGACGAGTATTCAACTGTAGTTCATACTAATATGAATATGTCCAGACGTCCTAGTATAAAAAATTGAAATAGTAAGAGTTTAAAGTGTATTTATAATGGTAAGTTTAATGGAGGTTTAAAAGTTAAAGTTTAAAGTTAACTTGTAATTGAAACCACTTAATACTTAAAGTAAGTTTATTTTTTAAGATGCCATAAAGTTAAGCATTTTTAAGTTTCTTTTTTTAAGTTGTGAGTGAGGAAGATTCAAACTTGCTGAAAACTATTATACGAACTTGCAAGGAAACTTGCATTTATATTGGTAAGCTCGCAAACAATTTGCAGTAAGTTTATTTTGTTAAGTGGGTAGTGTGGGTAGTGTTTATTTAGATTAGTAGATTAGTTTTTTTTAGATTGGAATGAATGGTAGAATGAGTGAATATAATATAATTGTGTCATAATATAATTAAAACAAAAAGGTTTGATTTGTTTAATATTAAGATTTTCGTTAAATTGTTTTTCATGTTTTCAAAGGTTCGTTGTTTCTTTTAATATTTTCATAATTTTTTCAATTCAATTCAAAAAAGATTAAAAATGGTAACAATTTTATGAATTGAACTCCCTGAGAAAGAGTTAGAAAATAGAAAACTAATTAATAATAAAAATTATTATAATAATAAAAGATCAGGCGCTCAACAGTATTATTTTTAATAACAGTAAAGAAATAAAACATAACAATATTGATGGAAATTATATTGACCGTCTGAACTTCACATAAGGAATTCAATTGTTGCTTTGTAAAGTTCCTAAAACTATTTTCCGTGTTTCATTGGTCAGTTTTGCTGCTAGATTAATACATATAGGAATTCAATTTTTTTCTACTATATGTTTCACTAAGTTGGTAATAAAGGTCTCATGTCAGTGAAGTTTTCTTTAAAGTTTCAACGAAAGTTTCAAAACCAAGTTGTTCCTAAAGCTAGCGCCTCAAAACTTGAAAAATTTAAGTTTCCCAATTACCTAAGATCTTACCCAATAGACGCTCCTTGTTAAAAACATAAATTCTGATACAATTCTCGCGGACATAAATAAATCCAGCAAGTTTTCCAAACTTTGTGAACCCATAAAATAGCGAGCGATAACCTGACAGTAAAGTATCTGCACTATTTTGCAGATGTTTCAAACTCTTGCAGTTTAGTACTACGACGAGATGGTTAAATGTTACACTCCAACTACTTTGTCGTTGTTAAGTCTTCCCCATAGTGCTCGATTGCACGGTGGACCATAACGGAAAATTGCGGACCGAATCTATAAAGTTTTGATTAATGATGAAATCTTCAAATACTAAATCATCTTTAATTACTAAGGTACTTTTAAATGCAGGCACAGTAAAAGATGACAACATAATTTTTAATTAAAATGTTAACGAAAAAACGGTTATTAATCTAGTTAAAAGTACATTTCGATTATTTTATGATTAACTTAAATAAAGAGTTATTTTTATATTAATGTTTTTGTTTAATTTCAATATTATTCATCTTAAAAGTCAGTTTCATTGTTTCATTATAAGTTTTATTATCAGATTCATTATCCGTTTCATTATAAGTTTCATTGTGAGTTTCATTATCAGTTTAATTGTCAGTTTCATTGTCAGTTTCAAAAAAACCATTTTTAGGATTTTGCAACATACTTGATACTCTCATGGAAATAAAACCACTTATTTTAACGAAAAAGGGGGCTTTAATGACGTTTCGACTTTCTTAATCGAACAACGTTATCAAAATGACATAACAAAATATATAATAAAAAATTTACTATAGAAACAGAACACTTGATAATCTTACAAAATATGACAGCAACATAGGATACGAAGAAAGATTTTGAAATTGAAGATGTCAAAATCTGTTTCCATCATATTTTTGTGAGGGAACGAATTGTTAAAAAAGGATAGCGCATTTGCATATTATAAGACAATTTATACTTCGTCACAAATGAAGTTTTTTTGATTCTTGTAACATTATTAAAAATGATCCCTTAACACTCAGGAAGTCGATTAGACATTTGATGTTCTGACAAAGAAGTTGTATAGAAGCAGGTGGCGGATTTCATTTCGAAAATCTGCTATAATTCTCAATCCTTGCTCTTTGGTTTTCGTTATGTCGTTATATTTTTTGTGCCTTAAGTTCTTTTATGTAATTGTCTATTCTTGTGTATTATTAAAATGTATTATGTTCTATTTTCTTTTCTTTAAGTTTAAAAAGATCAACCTGTATCAATTAAATTTTTTTATTAGAAATTGAGTAATCATGTGGGGAAAAATGTTCTTTGTAAGATCCTTATTAGAGTTTTGAAAAACCATATACAGGGTGAAATTTTTCATACGAACAAAACGAACTATTTTTTTAAGACCGGGCCTGATTTTTTCTAGCTTGAATAAATCAGTTAATTAGGTGGTAGTAGTGTAACGTTTTGATAAGAAAATTGCCATTTGATATTCCCTATAAAGGCATCAATACGAGGTAGTAGTAGTAGTATGTACTCATGGCTCAACTTGTATACTATTCAACGACTAAACAATACACTTGTAAAGTCGGTTAGAAGCGTTGGAATAATAAGTGAGGTAAATTGTACTACAAGTAATCGAGCACCTCTCGAATTAAATATTAACAACAACAACGTGACTACTGGATTTCAGATTTGCAATTATTTCACCGATACAGGTACAATTTCAATCACTTAAATCCAGCTAATTTATAACCCAACTCTTCCGTATGAGATAAATGATATTATTGCTAATACTTTCAGAACAGATCCAGGATTAGTTGACACACGCTACAACTCTAAAAGTAGTGATATTATTTGCTCTATTTCTCTAATTGTACTAACCTGAAAAAGCTAAAAATATTGAAATCAATACCTAGTTACAAAAATAGAAGTTCGTCAAATGATGTAGAACTATTGAAATACTTCTTTACAGTCGCAGTTTGCTGATGCAATAAAAAAGCATTTCATAAAATATTGGTGAGTTTTATGTACAAAATCATCTCTTGCCAAATTATTACCATGCTTTTAGAGCACATATTACTTTAACGAATATTACTTGAACGAACATTACTTTAACAAATATTACTTGAATGAATATTACTTGAACGAATGTTACTTGAACGAATACTACTTGAACGAATTAAGGCCAATTAGTATTGGGCCAGTGCTTTCAAAAATCTTGGAACATAATCAACAGATCAAAATGGATCTTGAAAAACATTATATTCTCCATACCAATCCTTCAGGCTTTAGATGTGATCATTTCTCGGATGCTGGTTCTATCGCCAGCTACACTTAAGCCTCTTGGCCTAAGAGGCACTACTACAACATTAACAGATGTCATTGAAATTAATTCCATAGGTAGTAACATTAATTTTTTTTTAAATTAAGAAAATCAATTTATCAATCTTATAAAAGCGTTATCCAGTCCCTGTTTGTTTATTTTTCCAATCGATGTTTGATAATACAGTCAGTCTGCCTTGATTTCCTGACGGTTCATTGATTTTTAATTTGTTGTTTATGTCAAACTTGTTTTGTGAGTTTGCAAATTTGGAAATATAGATTTTGATTTTGAATTCTATGGGGAAAGCCCCTAGCAAAATTCATAGAAGCTAAGCTAGATGGAGTGGGTCATATTATAAATTTAAAACGGTTCGGATTCAATAAAAAACAAAGTTGATATAGCAAACAAAATCCATGCGGGATGTTCCAAAAACAATATGCAGGAAACTAATTTACAAAAAATGTAACAATTCCCAGCATTTCAAACACATCTTCCCTTACATATTTAACGTTCACAATTGTACATTTAACATAAATATTCAAAAATAATGTATTTGGTCAGTTTATGAAGTTGTATCCCTTCTGTATCTGTATCTGTAAATCTAGAAGGGTGGGTCACCCCACAGCACGTAGGCCACATTTGGCCCATTGTGCGTCCTTTTGAGGTTGAGCCTTCCTTCTAGCTCGTCAGCCAGCCTATTTGTTTAAAGTAGGCGATGACGTCGCCTGAAGGTAGCTCCCTCATGTTGGCATGTGTTAGCCACCGCTCGCCGAAAAGAAAATGTCTCATTTGCGAGAGTGTCGGGCATTCGCTAAGAATGTGTTCGACATTCTCGTCTTCCTGTTCACATCCTCTACACAGTGGAGTGTCAGATAACCCCATCCTGTAGAGGTGTTTTCGTAGATGACAGTGGCCAGTCAGGATACCTGTGGCTGTGCGCAGGTTCTGTCTGTTCATAGTCATGTATTTTTTGGCTGTTTCGCTGTTCGGATACTGTAATACTTCCTTGGCTAGCTTGCAACCTGTTTCGTCGTCCCATCTACCCTTAAACTTGTCAAGGGAGTGTTTCTTCAGTAGGTCAGCCACAGCTGATGCCGATAAGCTTATGAAAGTGCCAGGTCCCAAAAGTTTATGGGAGGCTGCTTTCTTAGCTAAAGAGTCAGCTGCACGGTTGCCTTTTGATTTTCCATGACCTTTGATCCAAGCTAACGTGACCACGTTGTTGTTGCAAGCTTCGATCAGGGCCTGGTGACATTCTAGTACCAGACCTGATGTAATGCGTGGTCTATCCAGAGCTAGTAGTGCCTGTCTGCTGTCCGTAAGGATGTAAATATTATTACCAGTAATGTTTCTTCTGGTAGTCTCTTTTGCGGCGATGGAGATAGCAGTGAGCTCTGTTTGAGCTACACTGGCATTAGAACCCATTGCCCATTTTATATTGAGATTCAGGGATCTGGAATAAATTCCACAGCCTGACCCCTCATTTGTTTTAGACCCATCGGTGAAGACACATCTTCCCTTCACATATTTAACGTTCACAATTGTACATTTAACATAAATATTCAAAAATAATGTATTTGGTCAGTTTATGAAGTTGTATCCCTTATGTAGTTTAAGTATTTGTCATAATCAGTTTATTATATAAAATAAAGTAAAGAAATACGTTTACATCAACGTGTCGGTCTTAAAAAAATATTGTACGTCACGCGACCAAAAATTAGTGTTTAGCAGGTCTCTCCAAGCTTGTTTCGACCTTCGAAACACTTAGTGGCGTCTGTGAGTCGGAAGGACATGGACCAAAATTCATCAGGATTGAGAGTTCCTTCCCCCCATTTTCGAGGATGCTGAACACGATGGCGGTATCAGAATTCAGCATCCTCGAAAACGGGGGGGAGAGGTACTCTCAATCCTACTCTCAATCCTGACTAATTTTGGTCCATTTTTCATGGTTTTTTCCGAATCACAGACGCGACTAACTACTTTCCGGTCTATATTTTAATTTGTATGTTGCATTTACAAAATGCATTTTTTAGAAATATTTTTTTTTTATTTAAAAACATATATTCGCTGGTAATTAGTTGAGGTAATAATGTGTGACGTTTTGATACCATTAAACAAATCAACTAGTTTTAAAATAAAACGTGATCTTGATCTTTGCATCAGGAGTTTTTTCACTACTACACAAAAAGAGTCCGTTTGGCCACCATAATTTAAAATATATATCATAAAATAGGATAAAAGGACGAGTATTGAATTTAGAATAGAAACAAAATATTATTTTACATCTCTAAACATTTTTCAATGCTTGCCAATTCGGAAATAAAAAAAAATAAACCAATATATCTATAAAAGAAGAAGTTGTATTAAAAACTTCGATTCAAATATCGTTTCTTAATTTGGTACGCCATTGGCAAGTGATTTATACGCGGACTTTTGGATGCCAGCCACATTTTTATTGATCGAGATTTTGTATTCGACATTTACTGCTCGTCTTCTTCTTATCATAAATAACTTCTTGATTTATTCTCACAGTTCAGACAAAATGTAGGCCCCGGCCTGCATTTGACTATTTCGCAAATAGTCCATATGCTTTTGGTGTATATTAAAGGAAATTTACAATCAAGTCTTCAACTTAACTAGGTCTTTAGTGAAAACATAATATTAATGACTGAAGGCTGAAAATTAACTTAATTCTTTCTAAGGGTTAAACCTAATATTTTCTAATTAAGTTAGACCAATTAATCGGTTAAGCGTGGGCGTCATGGCTCAGCGGTAGCATGTCCGCATCGCAACGAGACGACTCGGGTTCCATTCTGGGAAAAATCAAGTGGTTCATAATATCGGCAACCCACCATGACACGGAGAGTATGTAAAACGCTCATTCCTGACCGGTTATTAAGCCACGTAGAAGGCGTTAGTCGCGGCCTGAAAATTTATACACCACCCGGACTGAACCACCCATTACACGAACTTTACTATACTTATCGGATAAACATAATGGGACTATTATTCCTTCAATCATTATCTTCCACAAAAATGCATGCTTCTATAAAAGCAGAAGAACAAAGGAATACATCTTATGGCCTGTCATGAATGCTGTATTAATTAGCTGTATAAATAAAGTACGAAACAAAATATCGAACTATATATAAGAATGCCTTGGGCTTTTCTCCAAAGATGTAATTTGAAACCGAAACTTTAAATTTTCTCTCTTTAATACGGGATGTCCCATATGTTTACACTAGTGGGCGATCTATTAAGCTGTTGGATTAAGTCCCGAAACGTTTTGGGTTCCAGCCGCGTCTGGACTTCTGAAATTCAATACCTGTTGGGGCACATATTCCAAGGAGTAGTTGTTTGAAGTCCAGGCGTTGGTGCAGTATGTGACATGTTCTAATGTCGTAATTTTTTGAGATCTGTGATTTTAGCTTATTTCACATCATTTGTGCAAATTCCAAATATACCAGAACGTTGTGGAATGAGCTAACATGCAGCTAGACCGTTGGGTCAGTCATCGATATACTTTCTCCTTCCTTAGTTGTTTGGGGAATCTATTGTAATAGTTTTTTTAGATTTAATTGCTTTAAAGAAATCGCATTCTAAAAAGAGTATTATAATATAAAAAAAATTAAATGAAATGGGGTCACTTAAACTTATTCACCTATAAAGAGATCCTTGTTTTAAAAATTGTTGGAGTACAGATGAAGAAAAGGTGCTAAGCGATATTGACTTAAATAATTTAAGAGAAAAACCTTAATTATAAATTAGAAATCATGAGTTTATGGAAAAAGCGCAACCCCAAAAATTCGGAAAAAATAGTAGTTTATGATACAAGGATGACAACTAACGTCTCAACCGGCAAACTCCATAATCGTCCAAAAAAGAAAATTCTCGTCCACGTTATCATACAATAATTTTTATTAGAATAAAAAAATATTAATAAAATAAACAAAAATATTAGTTCTACTTATAATTCTATAGTCAATGGATCTTGTGTTAGAATGTGAAGTGCGGAGCTGCACAATTTTAAAAAAACGCGTTTGTTATAGTGTCACGAATCCCAAATATAGATTAAATATTAATTTCAGAAAAAACGTACAGGAATTTTATTCATCAAAATTATTTTAGTTTAAATTCATTATTATTATTTACTCAATAGAGAACAAAAAATACAAACATCTAATTAAACCAGGTCTTTTCAAAATTTCGCTGATGTGCAGAAACACGAAAATCAAGGTTAGATTGCATAAAATGTAGGGCAATCTTTCGGAATTGCGGATTCTGTCACGTCAGCGATTTTTGCCCAAAAAAACTATTCGCGGCAAGAGAAATTGGTGAGTGAGGTGTTGGCTGCAGGGTCGCGAGTTAGCCACAGGGTTAGTCGGTAGTTAGCCGCAGGTCGAGTCGAGTGTTGGCCGCAGAGTCAATCAAGGGTTGATTAAAAGTTAAGTTCCTCTGGGGAAGTATAAGAGTCCGGCATCCGAGCCAAAGTCAAAGCCAGACCTTTAAAGGGAAAAAGCCGAAAAGGGAAGAGTGACATGCCCCTATAGTCCCAGTATGCTTAGGTAAGATTTTATTGGTAGTTATAGTTAATCCATGTATATTTGAAGGGTGACCCAATAAAATTGTATTTGTTTTGTACTTCTTGTTTTATTTCTTAGAGTGAGTGGTGGTACCAAAGCGTAATAACTGCTAAGTATTCGGGGAGAGATCTCCATAACTTCGTAAAGGTCGAACAGGCGTTTCGCCCTGGATACGTAATACGTAGGCCAAAAATCGGACCTCGTGACAATAGTGTAAGAAGTCCTAAACTATATAAAATATACACAAATTGATTTTGAGGCTTGCGAATAGCTGATCGATTCATGTCACTAAAAAGCAACGGAAGAAACAAACAAGTGTAAGAAATCTAACATACCATAACATAATCTACAAATGGCACTTGATTTTGTTTAAAAACAAAATAAGAGAAGCAAAAATGCCCAAGTTCTATTTTCTAAAATCCACCAAATATTAACTTAAAGCTAAAAGAAAATGCACAAATGATGTGAAATAAGTTAAAATCACAGCTCCCAAGGATTTCGACATTAGAAAATGTCACACACTGCACCAACGTCTGGACTTCAAACAACTACTCCTTGGACTAAATGTCCCAACAGGTATTGAATTACAGAATAAAAGAAAATGTAAGCCAAATATATTTTACTTTTCCGGACTGTACACCGTCCGAAAAAGTATTTTTCCGGACGTGGACTGAAAAGTTCTTCTTGTGTACTGTCTGGAATTTGACGTTTTTTGACATATTCCAATACAAAACAAATTATTAAACCACAACACTGTTTGCAAACAAAATGTCTTTAATCAAAAGTTTAACAACAAATATTTTAAATTGGCGGGTGTTTGTTATCAAATAAAGAAACTATTAAATGAAATAAGTAAATTGACAGCCCCATATTACCACTTCATCAAAATTCTAGCTTACACCAAAATATAAAATCTTAGGGTTTAAGATTAATTTCAAATTTATATTATTAACGCTTTCGTGGAATGTGGAGACAAGACATTTAAATGTAGGACTCAGGTTATTAGGAAACGTCCTAGCATGGTACTCTAGAAGTAATTCGCATGCATAGTATTACTGATCCACGCCAAGAAAATAATTATTATCCTGTCGAGCGGAAGAATGTTATAGAGAGAGGGAAACATACTAATATTTAAATGAAAGGAAAAGAGGAGGATATAAAGAAGTGTAGTGTACAAATAAATGACAAACAAAACTAGAAATTGTACACAGAAACATAGTGAGCAGTTGAAATTGAAGTTAAATGTTAATAAAATTTAAAAAAAATCAATAAAATAATGAATAAATATTTTAATTTTAAGATATGTTGGTTGAAAGGAAATTAGTGGAGAAAAGCTCTTGTTTCGCCTTTGGGTTTGACTGAAAAAAACATGTTGAGGTTGGTAAACATTTTCTTTTTGTTCTTCCATAAAACTGATTTTTGTGCCTCTTTGAGATACAAAATATTATAATAATATTTTGTCATTTTTGACTGCAATAAGTGAAGTCAATACTCGAACTGGAACTACAGAAAATTTAAGCTCAACTTTAGGATGCAATCTACGATTTCTTTATATTGGTTGGCACAATTTTCCAATTACCAAATGGACGTACAAATATCTTGCCAACGTTTTCTAAATTGGAGCAAATTCATTATAAAGTCATTTTAATGTCGATCAGATATCAACTCGCAAGGGGGCTCATTTAAATGAAAGTTAAATAAAAGAATTTTTCAAAATACTTTTCCTTTTTGCCTCATTATACTTACATCTACATAAACTCGAAAAGTTTGTTCAAATATCCGAAAGTATACCAGGGGACTCTTTCATATTCATCGAAATAAATATTACATCACGTCTTCGCGAACTTTTTTAATATAATGATCAGCAGTAACGCCGGATAGGCAGGTGGGTTTTATTAAATTCTAAAAATCCCGCTCCATAAAAGTTCTACATAAAATTTGAGATCGACATGTCGGCCGCTCCATTGCCGATGCCCCGGTACCGTTCTGCCATAATCGTAAAATATTTTATTCAGTCACGCACGTGTGAAGATATCCGATTCGATGGAATTCCGGATATGCTGCTTTGCTTGCTTCGATAAGAATCAGTAGCGCCCCCATTTGCCTATCAAACACAATCCATTTCGAATTACGATATTCAGCATTTGGGTAAGTTATTAGCCAAATGGACCCTGACAGATAAAGGTTGTAACCATGAATCCAAAATATACTCGAACTACATGTTATCGGGGGTGCCGATCACAATCCTGACAATCAACATCCCGACAATCATAATCCCGAGGTAACAATCTCGATAAATCACAATCTCGACAAATCACAATCACGACAAATCACAATCCCGACAAATCAAAATCGCGACAAAGTTATGGAAGCTTTTTTCGATATTAATTAGCTGAAACTGAAACTCCATTTTGGTCAGTGCGGATGGAGGAGAATTCAGGCAGCTGGCTTGGCAACTAGTTACGCCAATGATGATGAAAACTTCAGTCTGTTGATGCGGCAAATAATAATTTCCGGATGAGGCCAAAGAGGTAATTACTTGGTTTGAAAATACATATGTGCACGGAAAAATAAGGCGTCAATTAAGGAATGGCTCAGTTTATTACTCCGTGGCAACGGAAGTACCACGCACTCAAAATAATGTTAAAGCTTAGCACAGAAGATGGGAAAACCTTGTGGGAAGAGCTCATATTGGTCTTATCCACATGATTACTTTCGAAGTATTGCTCCTAATTTAGCAATATAAAGTTATTAATAATAATATTAATATTAATTTGTGTTAATTTGTACAAATTATTGTTAATAATTAGTATATGTGAACTTTTTTTTTCATTTTATTTCATTTACAACCTAACAAACAATTAATTCATTTACAGGGAGGCCAGAATATTCTTTGACAACATTTATGGGGATTTCAATTAGTACATAAGGATTTCAATTTGTCGGGATTTTGATTGTGATGATTTCGATTGTCGGGATTTCGACCCTAACCCGTTATCGGACTACATTTAATGCAGGAGGACGATTTGATAATTTACCAACTTTCGTTTCGAATTTTTTTAAAGTAAAAATGACGTTTGAAATATTATAAAAGGAAAAACATTTAACATGTCAAAAAAAGTAAAATAATTTTTTAGGGTCGGAATTTTGTTTACATTTTCTTTGACATATCAAATGTCATTTGGATTTTAAATTTTAAAAAATTTTTCCATTGCTCAGTTTTAAAATTAAGGAGAGAAAATTTCAGGATGTAGGATCTTTATTTATAAGGCACCTAAATACCAAATAAAAACTTAAGGTCTTTTATTTTTTTTGTAATGTACATAGGGCTACTGCGCCCCCTGGTGGGGCGATTTCAACCAAAAACAAACGGATTCATTCCGCGATGATCCGATACCCACATACAAAATTTCAGCTCAATCGGATTAAGCTACGGGTTGCGATTTTTAGTTAAAAAAAAATTTTTAGGTTAGGTTCAAAATTAAGGAATGAAAATATCAAATACAAACTTTAAGTCTTATATTTCTTTCGCGATGTAAGGGCTCCTGCGCACCCTGGTGGTGCGATTTCAACCAAAAACTAATTGGTTCAATCCCCGATCACCCGACACCCATATACCAAATTTCAGCTCAATCGGATTAAGCGTGCGGACGCTATCGTGGAAGAATACAGACACACAGACAGACGGACAGACTTCAATCTGGAAATCGTTTTAATCGTCTCAGGTGGCCTCAAAATGGATATATCCGTCGTTATCTCATTTTTTTAGCGCGTTCACAATACTTTCCCTTTGCGAGGGGCCGGGAAAGTAAAATGTCTAAAAGAATTACCGGGTTTGTCGCACTATAAGATGCACCTTTTTACATAGAAAAATGGACTCAAATTTTGGGTGCGTCTTATGGTCGAATGGTAACTGTAAAAGAGTGGAATAAATGGATGGCAAAGCAAAATTATGATGTCACCGCAACAGGGTATATGAAAAGACCAACAATTTAAGTAGTTTGTACCTGGGTGAAAAATTCATGGGAAGTTGTGAAAGAAAAGATTACAAAGTCATTTAAAAAATGCGAAATAATGCTATAGATGGTACTGAAGATGACGCAATTTTTGAAAGGAGTGACAAAAATAGTTCAGACGACAGTAATACAAACGATGACATTGGGCGCTTTCACACTTGGCGACACGACAACGACACGACAAGGAGTAGAGATGAATTTACATTGAAATAAATGTAGTGGCTCGATTTCAATGTAAATTCATCCCCACTCGTTGTCGTGTCGCCAAGTGTGAAAGCGCCCATTAACGAGACGAGTGATAGTGCCGAGAGTGAGGATGAACTGAATATTACTAGTAGGAGTTATGTGAACAATAAATAAAAATTATGATCCGGAAGTAACATTAAAATATATTTTTCTAAAAATCATCCTATAAATCTGAGGTACGTCTTATCGGCCGAAAAAAACGGTATACAAATTTTAATAAATAAAGCATTAAATTTGACCAAAACGAAGCGTATAAATAGCTGATTCTTTCAGATAGAAACCTTATTTTATTGGATTATAGAACCCATGACCGTGACCCCCAGACAGTGACGTTATCAACTGGCGCCATCTTGGGCCAGGCTTGGTGTTGCTATACTACTAACAAACATGATTTACTGATGAATGCGGTTCACATTTAGAAATATTATTTATTCTTGATGTCATCCAGCTTAATTGACTTCAACCGTACTTACATATCGCTTAATTCGGTCAATAACGTCCAATTGGAAAACTCTTATATATTCTTATGTATAAATTTTAATGGATTCTGGTTTCATGAATTTTCTTCCATTATCACTAGCCAGAGAAGCCCAATTATTCATATGATTCTAGCTTCAATCATTTAAAACCTACCCATACGACTTTTCTTGCATTCCTAGTGTATCTTTCTCCAGTTCTTCAAATTCTTCCACAGTACAGAACTTAGGTTTTTAGTTACGTGGGTGTGAGTCAATCAGTCCTTTCATGTACAATATGAAGAGTGTTTCAGAATGAATGATTTTGTGTTTCTTGTTTTAAATATTTCGCGCCTAGTCTCAAGTCGCTTATTTAATAAGCACCAGTGAAGCAACCTTGGTTAAATAGATGCACAATTTTCCTAGTCGTTCGCATGTACATACATGAATCGTATCTGCCGCTTTGCTTCGCTAAGTTTAATTTATTGTGCTATAAATAAATATGAAAAATGTAATAGAATGAATGGTGTATTACGAAAAAAAAGATGATTCAACAATAAAAAGAAAATTTAAAGGTTAAAGGTACCTGTTGTATAATCCGTCTCTGAAGAAGTGGATAGTAGCAGCGGTACACTATCCACTACTTCAGAGACGGATTACACAACAGGTAAGCGCGTTTGAGACATGTTAACCTTTTAAATTTTCTTTTAATTGTTGAATCAGCCCCTTTCTCGTAATATACCATTCATTCTGTTACAAAGAGAAAGTGACCAAGTAGTGGGCCCTATTGCATCCCATAAGTGACTTAATCTAATACTTCTTTAATTGAGTAAATCCTGCAAAACTCAAATAACCTTTTATTTATTTTATTTACTTAGATCACTTACAATCTCCACGAGACGCTACTGCAAATATTCTCCAATTTCAAATAGTCTTAGCTGAGATTGGGTTTTGTTTCTACAGGTGACCTAGATGGGTTAAGAGAAGTAAACTATTCTGTGTATCTAGCTTTCCGTGACAAACTGACATCTCGTTCGGTCTGTCGACCCTGGGATAAAATCGTATCTATTGTCACGGTTTTATGCTCAGGACGTATTGAAACAAATTTTACTGGGAAGTCAAGATCTCCTTTCAGGATGTTATCTGCAGGAAGATAGTCGGTTAGCGGTAATAGGAAAGTGTGAACGATTTTTCTTGGTAGAAAGTCAATTGATGTTACAATTCTTTTTTTATTAACCATTAAGCTTGAAATATTACTAATAAACATTGTTAAAATTCTGTGTTTACTGGAAAACCCAAACAAGTTCATAAATAAGTTTAATCAAAGGTAATACCACGAGTCCTCCAAGTTTTATCTATATAATTCAAGAGGACGAGCAGTATTTGAAAAGCTTATTTTTTTTAATTATTTTGTATTAAAACAGAGATGTAGTCATTTATGCAAAAGACACTTTACACTCAAATCTTCAATATTTTCTTTATCAGTTTCACACAAATCTATTCGCCTCCATTTTTTAAATTTAAACGTCAAATATTGAGGTGTTATAGATTTAAATATAGGCACCGCTTGATCTAATTGATTGTATAAAAAAAGAAAAACGAAGAGATGGTTTTATCACTTGTAATCTCCCTGAGTTTGAATTACTATCGGAAATATTTCCGAGAGCATGAATTTTTTAAAATTATCCCGCGTCGAACACGAGGGATACTTTTTTTAAAAAAAAATCATGCTTGAGGAGATATTTCCAGATAGTAATTCAAGATCATGGGACATTCGGTAAGAAAATTTCACACCAAAGTAATATAAAAAATTATATCATGACATTTTCGTAAGACCGGTGTATTTTTATAATTTGACACTTGACAGAAATACTATCGCTGTGGTACAGCCCAGGGTAGGAAAATACTATCGCCAAGTTTTTTGGTTGCTACATTAACGAGCTGAAACGAAAGCTTCTTATTGGTTAAAAAATGTTGGTGTGAAATTTTCAGTATAAAGCTCAATGATTGGTTAGGATCGTGAGCTCTGATTAGCTGAAACCACAAATTCTGACGATAGATAAAAAAAATAATTAATTTAAAATATTATTTCATATATATCCGTTTTAAATTAAATTAAATTAAATAATAATTGTTAACCGTTGTCAGTAAAGTCATGGAATATATTATCTCTGAGACTATGATGGATTTTCTCCTCGATAAACATATTATCCCGAGCCAACAACAAGGATTTATTCCAGGACGGTCAACACTAACCAACTTACTTCATTGCGTTAGTGACTTTACATCGTTCTTGAATAATCGAGAACCCATAGACATAGTATATTTGGATTTCTCCAAGGCTTTTGACCGAGTTCCCAGGCGAAGACTCCTGTACAAGTTAGAACATTTTGGCCTTCGAGGAAGCTTAAATCAATGGATCGAAAGCTTTCTTACGGATCGTTTCTACAAGGTTCGCGTTGGTAATGCCTTTTCTCAAAAGAGATCTTTTAAACGTGGTGTTCCACAGGGCTCAGTACTGGATCCACTACTGTTTACAATATACACTAGTGATCTACAGTTCCACGTATCTAGTAAAATATCGCTATACGCAGATGACTCCAAAATATACGACAATCCAATTACAAATCATCAGTCTGTCCAAAATGACTTATCTTCTATACATCAGTGGTCCTCAGAGTGGCTTTAAACACTGATAAATGTGTAGTGCTTCATGTCGGTAAAAATAACCCTCATTTTCTATATTTTATTAATGGTCAAACTTTAGCCACAGTAACTTCTCACAATGATCTAGGTGTTATCGTAAACAGCGGACTATCGTAGTCGGATCACGTGCTTTCAGTATCTAAATGTGCAAATACCAGACTTTATCTTATTAGTAACTGTTTTTTAAAAGTTTTCTTTCAATCCTTTTGCAAATTGTATACCACCTATGTAAGATCAGTTCTTGAATACGCCGGCCCAGCCTGGTATCCGGACTTAAATCGTGATAGAACATTACTTGAAAACGTACAACGGAAAGCCACCAGAGTTTTGTTTGGGCGCATTAGACCTTCATATAAAGAAAGATTGTCCATAGCCAATCTTACCACATTTGAACTACGTCGGTCGCGAGGCGATATAATTGTAGCTTTCCTAAAATATAATTTTAGTGATCTAAAAACAACTTTTATCCTAGCAGATACAAGACTTAGAGGACACCAGTTCAAATTGAAGAAGGAAAATTTAACACCTAGATCAAGATAAAACTTTTTACCCAACAGAATTTTTTATACCTGGAATATTTTAGACTACGAGATCATCTCAGCATCAAGTGTCAACATCTTCAAAAACAGACTAGATCAGTGCAACATATTTAACAGTTTCTGATCTTAATTTCTATTTGTGAAACTTGTTGTTTTTTTCTTTTATGTCTATTATTAGGCATTTCTGTTTTTTATCTTCTACAATGTTTAATTTCTAATTTTGGGCATAATAGGAGCCTGCTCCTCTGCCCTTAATGTGTAATAATAATAATAATAATAATAATAATAATAATAATAATAATAATAATAATAATAATAATAATAATAATAATAATAATAATAATAATAATAATAATAATAATAATAATAATAATAATAATAATAATAATAATAATAATAATAATAATAATAATAATAATAATAATAATAATAATAATAATAATAATAATAATAATAATAATAATAATAATAATAATAATAATAATAATAATAATAATAATAATAATAATAATAATAATAATAATAATAATAATAATAATAATAATAATAATAATAATAATATTTTAGTAGTAAAACGGACAAGGCTGTTACGTTCATTTAATAAATATTATTGATTACAGTTCAGGTGATTGCATAATCGCTTATTGAGAGAGGTTGCTGAATAAATGTCAGCTGTTAAGATTTTGTCCTCCATATTGCGTGGCATTTTATTATCTTAAGATAGGAATAAATATCAATATCTAATATTATGTTGGAATACTGGTGCAATTAAAAAAAGAAATTTGATAAAAAAGACCACAACTGCTTCTCCATCGACCGTGTTATTCAGATCTGCATCCCAGTGACTTTTATTTTATTTTGTTTCAGACTTCTTTAGACCTAAACATAATAATACTCTAGGGAAAGAGATTTGTCTTTATGAACATGAACATGAAAGATTATTTAGGAAAATTGTCTCAAATAAAGCGACCCCTAGACGCCTAGACAATAGTAAAGTACAGTAATAGGTATTGTGCAATATCGTGATCCAAATTAAACAATTATTCGTTTCACGCATATCAAATAAATGGCAACCTCGCGGCCCTCGAACAGTTTAATAATTTTAGTTAGTATGTACTTGAATTTTAAACGCTTCACATCATTGCTCCGGGTTAACGAAATTCTAAAATTCTAGATGATTTTTATGGTGAAACATCTCCCGTTGTTACCACACTAGGTCCAAGGGGTTGTAATCGGGATATTAAATGCCCAATATATCTCTGACAAATTTAATTTAAAAAATTGTGTTGTTCAATCTCAATCCAGCCACATCTCCGTCCAATGTAACGTACATTTATTTCATTTACAAATGAGTTACGGTTAACAGTTAAGTACCCAAATATTTAAATAGAAATTCATTTCTGAGCGATTGAGTTCAAAGTACTGTGAATCATTGTAGTATTTTAGTGTCGTTTTTTTGTTACGTTTATTTCGTTAAAGTTTTTAATAAAACTGTTAATAAAAGTAACATATTAGGATTCTTGGAATTAAATTATACAGTCCACTTTAGAAGAGTCAAACAATCTTTAAAAAAAATACGTGCATCGGCCGACTTTGGAAGCAGTTGCAACAGATATTTCAAATTGAAATAGAACAGAGAATTTGTGAAATATATTGAGTCAATCAAAAATGGTTTCAAATATTTGAGCACTCGTTTTTCATATTGAGTGTCTGTAGATCTTATTGCACTTTATCACTCTAGTTTGAAATAAAATGTGATGTTATTTTTTCTGGGAGTATTTTGAATTATAAAACTGTTATAATAATAAGTGCTAATAATAAAGCTGTTCGACTAGTAAAACTGTGTAGGGAGCACTCATTCTTGAGTAAACCGTTCTTTCTTTAAACACTTTTAATTATAAAACTGATTTTGGCCACTGCTTTCTAGTATAAAACTGGCTTTGCACAAATAGAAATTTCTACGTTGTAATCAAGTAGGTTGTTGACAGATATTACAGATTATTGACAGTTCTGTGAAAGCTAATGTCAAAATTATTCTTGTTGTGTTAAATGTAGCAAATAAATTAATAGTTTTCCGTTAAAGTACTTATTTATATTTTGTCGTAGAAAAAATAGCGTATTCAACTTTCATGTAATGGCTATTAATAGCTATCAATACATGATCGTTGCATATTTCATTACAAATAATGCCAAATATATATTTTTAAATTTCAGAATGGTTCGTCCATTATTGACTAATTTTTGTATTAAATATAGCCGCTTGAGGTTCTCGATCTTTGCCGTCACGAACATTAATCCTGTTATCAGTAATAAAGAAAAATTGAAAAGAAAGACGCAATTTTTATTAAATTACGTCATGACAATGAAATATGACAAAAAACGAGGTTCGTTGTTACGACGTTACTGAATTATTAAGAGCTTCAATTTTTTATATTTAAAACAGTGGGCGTTAGATGATCTGTTACTGAAAAAATTACAAAAAATTATAATTTTAAATACACACAAGTTGAACAAACATTAAGAAAAAAATCACTACAGAGAGAGAGTATTACAATACCATACAATAATTAATTAAATACTTAAACTATAATGCACATATTAACATAAAATGCATATAAAAATTAGGTAGGTATAAAAGTATAATTAAAATGAAGATAAAATATAATTTTTCTTCTTTGCAATAAGAGTAAAAGAAGAGCTAAATAACTAGTAGATTGGATTTATTCAAATATTGTCTCTTTTGGATTTTCTAGTACATTTTTTTAATCTGTGTTTAAAATATTCTAGTTTATTTAAGTTTTTGATAAAATCTGGAAGAGTATTATACATTTTTGGTGTCACACAGGGTGCGCCAATTATTTCAACTCGATCTCTAGCACCGAAACTAAAAGAGATATCAACAAGATTTTTTGTAGGGGTAGACAGTGTCAGTCGGACCATAATTTTAAAATATTTTGATGTATACAGGGTGGCTAATTTTTGTGGAATGAAAATTAATTTATGTCTTCTGATTCTACTTAATATTAGATTTACGGTAGTTTTTTGTATTTGTAAATCTGACGCGGCGTTGACAAGTTATTCCTATTTTAAGCAGATTTAATGAAAAAACAGCACTTCAGAAATATTAGCACAAAAACCACATGTTTTAAAAAATTCCTCAAAAAAGCTACTATGATGTAAATGAAACATGCACCTATCACAATAATCACACAACATCTTCACCTGTTGCACAGGGTGTTTGCCGATGGCGTGCCAATAGTCTAGTTTTCAAATGGCAATAACTTAATTTTTTCAAATGGGATACCCTGTATATTTTTCTTCAGTTAGAAGCTCTCCCTAATACGCATTAAAAAAATATAGGGTTTTGCACATCTAACTTTACTATTTACTTTAATAATTGACGTTAAGTGACAAACAACATATTTTACACAATTTTTAATTGTCCAAGTTTTTTACTCTTTTTCTGATTTACTCTTACGTTTTAGATAATGAATAAACTCAATGAGGTTTTTATCTAAAGCAAATGTCCCAATAACCCTCTTAATTAGTTATTGAAACCCCAACAAGGGCTTTTCGAATTAACTCATTAAAGGAGAAGATAAAGGAATCACTGATTCTAAAAACTTGGAATAAGAGGATATAATTATAGTAAACCTAAAAGTTTTGCCAGCTTTCAAGATCCGTTCTAAAGTTAAAAAAAAATATTTCTGGACGAACTGGAAATCCTGTAAAATCGCCTTACTGGCATAAAAACCAGCCATTAAAGTGAAACAGTTATTTATGAGTCAAAGTTTGCAGGCCTGTGTAATCTGTATTTAGGAACACTTTGAAATATAAATTAAAAATTTTCACGACAAAGTGTACTTAAAATTTATGAGGTGCAATTAATATCCTTAAACAGCATCGAAAGCGGTTTTTATATAGTTAGTTCCTTGAATAGGCAGTCATAAGAATTTTGTCGATTCTATATTGTGAATTTGTTAAATGATTGTGACTGAATATTTTGGAAAACAGATCAAAAAATTGTTAAGCAAATTTGCCGGCATTTTAAATAAGATTTTTTAGACTTCGTATATAGAAAATTGTGTAATAATAAAAATGTGTATAAAGTTAAAGGCGATGATGATGGGACTTGATAAACTATGTCTATTTGCTATTAAATAATTGGCAATATTTTATTTTTATTCTACACTCGATAGCAAGGAAAAAAATTCACGTATTCTGTAGGTGTTCTACAACTTATTATTGTCTTTTGTATGAATCTCGAGGAAAAATGTTTTGGGCAAGTTCTGGTCTGATAAAAACTCCTTTCAAAATTTCTATAGCGCTTGCCACTTTGCCGAATATAGAGTGAGTTGGCTCAAATAGACGATGTTTGAGATAATATTCGTAATTTATGTTTCATGAATGTGGATATTCGCCTTGGAGCTCTTTCTCTGTTGTTTCTCATTGCAATTTCATTGCTAATTTCTTTCGGCTGTTTGAAGTTGCTGTGATTTTCTAAATAGTGGTGGAGGTGTATCCTAAATTGTTGTAATCGTAAAAGGAACTGTTGTAATTACATTCTGTAGTGGAATATAATTATTAATCCAACCAGTTCTGAGTTGGCATTCTTATCAGACCATATGAACCGTGCTGGTTTTGATTTAGGCTTTCCAATACTTAGTTGATGCGTAGAAATAAAAAATCACTCTACTTTCAATTTTATATTCTCAACAAAACGATTTAGATTAACAAAACAAAAGTCTAGCAAAAGCTTACATAAGTCAATATACAAAATCCCAGTTTCGTATTGGCCTTGTGCCTTGTTTTAAATTAAGTTAATTGTATAACATTATAGAAGTTGGTTTGTAATAGAAAATTGGCAATAAAAAGCCTTCAAATAAAACTACTAACGCTTAGTACAGCATGTTGATAGTAGCAGTTTAAAATTTTATTGAATTTTGTTTATTTGGTTTTGCGCGTTACCTGTGACGGCGTATATATAAATATGTTGAATTTTCAACAGGAACTATCTAAAATAGTATCTAGTACTTTTCAAGTTTTATAATAACCAGACTACCACTTAAAATATCAGTTCGCACTTTTTTTACATTTACTACATTATTGACTACAACATTCACTACAAAATCTCAGAGCATTCGAGCTTTTGTGCAAATTTCAGTCTGCTACCTGGATTTCCAGATATATGGTATATCCATAATTACTAATTTACTAACAAGTATTAAATTAGTTTTGATTCGACATTCACTAATTTTCGCATTATGCTCTCACCACTTCAGCATTCGAATCGAACAGACAAATCCCAAATTCGTGTAAAGTTAGTAGCAATATCAGCTAAGGACAAAGTACACAAATGTCCCGGCATCTATTGGTAATCAGATAATACTGATTATATAACTCATCATAAATTTAGCCAATAGCAGTTGCAATTTTTACTGAGTTACCATGTATTGATAAGCGATTATACCCTTGACGACGTGGTATAATCGATTTTGTATTTCGTATCCTTCCATCTTGAAAAGTTTGTCATAGTCTCGTGGTGTTTCGCGAAATACGTCTCGTGACTCGGAAGTATAATCGATTATTTTCGAAGCTCTTGTGATATTACTACTGATAATACCTGATTATACATAGAGTAGCTCCACCAATCGAAAATTTTACAATAATTTAATTTCCATAGGAACCACATCGACATTAATATACCTACAACAATACACAAACTAATAGCACCGTCAAATTTTGACGTTTATCAATATTTGTTCAAAAACATAGTATATAATAATTGTAATTTTCATTGTACCAATTTGTATTTAAATTAATAAATTGTTTATGTTTACTTAATTTACTCAAAAAATAATGGTATCAGATATAATACGTACTTCAAAATAAATACGGTTATACATCTCAAACTTCCTGCATAATTGCAAATCGAGTCAGTTTGACAGAACAATTTAAACTGTCAAACTGACACTCTTTGTAATTATGCAACAAGTTATCGATGTATAACCAGATTATTTTGAAGAACTTATAGTATTACTACTGATAATATCGGGGAAATTTAGCTATGTAAATTGAAAAGGATACATTTTGGAACGATTATATAACTTTCTAAAGGAATCATTTAATCTTGAAACTAATTTGATTCGCCTCCTTATAAACTTTTGTGAACATTAGATCCGTAAATTGCAAAGGACCAGGCACCTTTCTTATGAGAAAATGGCTTTCCGTCAAATTTTCTGAAAAGTTGATATGATGTAAAACTCGATGCTCTGACAAAAAGTGTCTATTGTCCCAAACTAATCCTATGGCTAGTTTTCAAAGTACAGGGTGTTAAACATCGGAAATGCCAGTTTTTTGTAACCAAATTTCTCATAACAGACCTGTTTGCAAGTGTCATTGCATCATGAATATATAGTTTAGGTAATTACTTCTTGGTGATGAATCGTGTTTTATACAGGGTAACTCAGAAATATAGTTACAGAAGACATATAATGTATTTTAGCTTTAACGAACCGCCCTGTATAAACGATGTGTTATAAAACTTTTATAATATCTTAAGTAAATGTACGACCTGTCACTCTAGCACCACTCTATGTCATACAGCGTGTTAAACTGATTGCAATTAGATTAAAAATTAGAAAACCTGTGTTTTGTGCAACACCCTGTATTTTAAAAGTTTCTCCGTCAACTTTATAAATTAATACATTTTCACATTAACAGAAGGTCAATATTTAACTGAGCAAAATTTTGTTGTAATCCCATGACCAGTTTTCCTAAAATGTGTACCCATAACACTGTTTTCATAATTAGTAAGCTTTTTTTATATTATCTTAGAACAACTAGTAACTATGGGTACCCATTTTAGGAAAACTGTTCATATGATTACAACAAAATTTTGCTCAGTTAAATACTGAACTGGTATTAATGTGAAAATGTATTAATTTATAAAGTTGACGGAGAAACTTTTAAAATACAGGGTGTTGCACAAAACACAGGTTTTCTAATTTTTAATCTAATTGCAATCAGTTTAACACGCTGTATGACATAGAGTGGTGCTAGAGTGACAGGTCGTACATTTATTTAAGATAATACAACATTTTTATAACACATCGTCTATACAGGGCGATTCGTTAAAGCTAAAATACATTATATGCCTTCTGTAACTACATTTATGAGTCACCCTGTATAAAATATGATTCATCACCAAGAAGTAATTACTTAATTACTCAAACTATACATTCATGATTAAAATGACATTTGCTTGTATTTTTAAAGCTGTTATAAAAAAAATAATTTCTTCAAAAAAAACAATATTACTTATTTTCGAACCACCCTGTAAATAACCAAATTGCACAGTAATTGTTTATAAAATATTGTTGCCAAATGATCTATAATTCATGTTTTCTACAACAAATGCGAGTAAAACAGGTCTTTTATGAGAAATCTGGTTACAAAAAAGTGGCATTTCCGATGTTTAACACCCTGTACCTCGAAAACTAGTCATAAGATCGGTTTGGGCCAATTGACACTTTTTGTCAGAGTATCGAGTTCTACATCATACCAATTTTCCAGAAAATTTGACGGAAAGCCATTTTCCCATAAGAAAGGTGCCTGGTCCTTTGAAATCAATTCTAATTAATAATAATGGTGCATATGTTTTAAAATGAATCGATAAAGCAATTTTTTTTCCCCTTACCTTTGTCCTTGTATATCCCCTCACCCCTCTTACAACCAACAGAATTGAATACGAGTCTTGAGAAAGTAATATTACCTTTTATATTGCAATTCCTCAGCACGATCTAAAGGACAACACGATTCTCATGATGCTAAATGGATTCCTTGTTACCTTGCCTTTATTTGGCTTGACGATTTAAACATTATTTTTAATGCGCAGTGAATGTTTTTATCTCAAATTGAGTTTAAGCTTGCCTATGTACAACGAAACGAATTGCTAGTGCAATATAGTGTTAGTGCAGACACCTCCTGCCAGCCCAAATGTCTATCCTGTTGTAGCAAAATAACCTGCAGTGCAACATTTTGATAGGACCAAATAAAAATTAATATCTGAACAGATTAACTGAAAGTCGTCAACCCAAAATTCAAACATATTTATGTTACAACAGGGGGGATTTAGTCTTAAAGGATTTCTTTAATCTAAAAAGGAATTGATTTTGTATTAGCTAAATATATTCTTAACCAAGTACGGAAAAAATCGTAAATATTTATCATTATTAACCGAAAAAATTCTGCATCTTGTCACACTAGCACCTATTTAAGGATGTTAAAAAATTTCTCCAAGTTAGCTCTGTGCTTTGGCCATTGAAGCAGATTCTGGTGTTTTTAGGGCGATATTAGGATGACCTTTTTTTAAAACATACCACCCAATCCTTGCCTGCCGTCTTCTTCTCTTTATTGAATCGATGGAATAAATTGATTTATTCAGCTAGCTGAAATACCAGTTGGCGCAGATCCTTGAATTATATATCATAAAATCGCTGTTCCATATCAAAAATATAAATAATTAAAGGTATCTGCTTGTTAATCCTAGTTAAACACACATATGTAGTTAGTTATCAACAACTTTCCTTTCTTCAACCGCATCGCGGTTTTTTTGGGAGAACCTTCTTTCGAGCGGATTTCATGGAACACAAAACAATCTTATTTATCCTTACTCCTTCTATGGCCTCTTACGTTTCCTTTGGATCCCATGATTGTTGGGTCAACTATTATATGATTCAAGATATTTGAGATGACCTCGAATAGTTCTTATCATGGTTGCTAAAGATTTGCATTAATTATTATTAGGTCAGGTCCAAATCTACTGAGTTTGAGCAGTTATTTATTAGTTCAAATTTATGGTGTATATTTCTACTTTCGTATGTAAATATTTATGTTTTTTACATTCATAAAGAAACCAAAACTTGTATTCACACTTTTTCCAGACTTTGGTCTGGCAAAACAAAAAAAATAATTTGTATAGTACAACCCTCATGCACTTGTTTAGTATCACAACTAATAAGTTAATAGGATTAGATAAAATTGCCAAGGCCAGCAGTCAGTCTCAAATATCTCTAATCGTATAATATCTTAAGTAGATTTACGGCATCTTGATATCGTCCTGTGAAAGGGACAAAGATCTGAAACGAGAAGGTGTTGTTAGTTACTAATTATATTAAGAAAATAAATATTAATTTTTTTTATAGAAAAAGTACAAAATACATTTTTAGGATACATATACCAATCCCGGTCGTATTAGACATTAGGATGTTCAATGTTGCGTGATAAATTTGAACTAATTTAGACGTATGTTAACAATGACGACATTTTCCTACAAAAGTATAAATAAAATATTTTAGCCAGTCTTTAAAATATCCTCAAGATTTCATAGGTTTACCCTGGTATCTGGAAGATTAAGACCAACAGACTGATGTTGTAAATAATTTTAAAATTATATTTGTTAATAATTTGATATTTTTTTTAAATTATTTTGTGACTATAAATTGGTACCAGTATTCTGAAGATGTTTGGAATTAAATAGACCGAAATGTCAATTACCATGTTGTACAGTTTTGTTCTACAGCTTTGTTCTACAGTTTTGTTCCTAAGCCAGTAAAACGAAAGTTTTGCAGTGTTCTTTAAAATGGACAAGATTTGTTTGAAATATCACAATAGAAATAAATAGCTATACCGCCAAAACCTATTTTTAGATTAAACTTCAGCATTTCAATTTTTTTTTAATATGAAATTTAAAAAAAAATATTTGTTACAAATGAAAAGGTAAGCAATTTAAAAAAACTTGGAAGACAAGCACGGATCCAGGATGGATTCATAAAATATTCAAAAGAAACATAAATTATTAGTTTTAACTACCTAAGGTTGTGAAATAAATTACACTTGTTCCCAAGAACAAAGACATTAAATGTCCTACACTGCACCAGCGCCTGGACTTCAATAACTACTCCTTGGGCTATAGGCCCCCCCAGGTATTGAATTACGAAAGTCCAGACGTGGTTTGGCGCCCGACCAAGTCGGGGCTTAAACCAAAAACTTTGATTTCATTATTAAAGGAGCTTTCCATTCTTAGACCGGTTTCGGAGTTATTGTTCATCTTCAGTAAGAAGTAGGCTAGCTCGAATTTCTATCTCTAAAGAAATTCTGAAGATCGCTTTGAACCCACCAACTCTTAGTACAAACGGTTAAGTCGAGAAAGAGGAGGTGAGTGCAACGCCATCTCTTCACTTTTATAATAAAATCAAAGCTTGCAAAACTATAGAAAACTCTATCGACGGTGGAATTTTTTGTAACCATAAAATACCAAAAATGGACCATGGGCGTACCAAAACTACCTAAGGTTGTGAAATAAATCACACTTGTTCCCAAGAACAAAGACATTAAATGTCCTACACTGCACCAGCGTCTGGGCTTCAACAACTACTCCTTGGGCTATATGCCCCCCCAGGTATTGAATTACGAAAGTCCAGACGTGGTTTGGTGCTCGACCAAGTCGGGGCTTTAAACCAAAAACTTTGATTTTATTATTAAAGGAGCTAGAGTTTTCTAAAGTTTTGCAAGCTTTTATTTTATTATAAAAGTGAAGAGATGGCGTTGCACTCACCTCCTCTTTCTCGACTTAATCGTTTGTACTAAGAGTGGGTGAGTTCAAAGCGATCTTCAGAATTTCTTTAGAGATAGAAATTCGAGCTAGCCTACTTCTTACTGAAGAGGAACAATAATTCCGAAACCGGTCTAAGAATGGCAAGCTCCTTTAATAATAAAATCAAAGTTTTTGGTTTAAAGCCCCGACTTGGTCGGGCGCCAAACCACGTCTGGACTTTCGTAATTCAATACCTGGGGGGGCATATAGGCCAAGGAGTAGTTGTTGAAGTCCAGACGCTGGTGCAGTGTAGGACATTTAATATCTTTGTTCTTGGAAACAAGTGTGATTTATTACACAACCTAGTTTTGGTACGCCCATGGTCCATTTTTGGTATTTTTATGGTTACAAAAAATTCCATCGTCATTAGTTTTAAGTTAAAAAAATTATTTGTTTTTCAGAAACATCACCACCACCTGTTTAAATCTTTCTCATTCGCCACTACACAGCATATGCTCAAATTTTAATCAAATTGCAAATGACTGCGACCTTCACTTTAATTCCTTTATGCAGATTGTTGATAAATCTAAACAGAATTTTTATTTCAATTTACAGTTAGGGTGGGCTTTTAATTAATTTAATTATTTGTATTATTTTGAAATTATTTAGATAATTAACCGTTCTGTTATGTAATTATTTTGTATTATAGTTGCTACTTTCTATTAATATTGTTCTGTAAATGGATTTTCCGTTGGACAATAAATGATTATTATTGTTAATAGATCATGAATATTTAATGTTTACTATTTCATATACGTTAAATGAGCCAGTGAGATTTTGCGCTACGTTAAGACTAAAAGATCACTTGACAATAACGAACATTTCAATTTTTTTAATATAAAACTTTAAAAAATATATTTCATTAATTATTAAAACTGTATTGTTTTGTACTTATCTTTCAAGTTTTCCAATATCAAATATGCTATCTATAAAAGTTAGTTGATATCTAAGAGCATTTTTCTCAAATGCTTAACTTTAGAAATATTTTCTGGATTAACTTAAAATACCTTAGGATAAAGGAAAAAGTCCTAACTGTATCTCTTATACTATAAGAGAGACGATGGAGAGCTTTATTAACTATGCAATTTGTTTTCATTGTTTGCTCTTATATATCGTAATTTGTCACGAAGCTGAGACTCTTTATCTCCGTCGTACGTCTGATGCTTGATCCAAATCTGGAAAATGGGCTTGTGTTGCGCAAAATTTGCTGTTCCACTTTACTTTTCAGATGGGACGGCATCACGTCGTTTTTTTCTTCATTCAATTTTTAATTAAAATAAACGGCATACCGTGTAGATTGATACACTAATACTTATAGACTGTAATTTAAGTCATTTGATATAATTTTTGCGATAAATAAACAAAAAGACATTCTACACATACATGATTGAACAGTAAATATAAAAACTATTACTTTTTTTAGTTAGCAGCAAAGCTTCCCAAATGCTAGGTTTTCTCATGAGAAATGCCAATAGTTTTCCATCAACACCCTGAAGTAATGTTCAAAGTACCTACTAAATGGCGATACCTCATGCCCACAGTTACTTCAACTCGTAAATTTCAAAACGGTAAACGTTGATACTAGTGGTAATGAATTGTTTGCTAACCCATTTCATCATTCCAATTCCGGCTATCACTGTCCTCTATCTAGATCCATGAGATTAGGCAACGAAATAAATAGCTATGATTTTTGTCTGACAGGATTAAATTTGAAATCTTTCAAAAAATCATTGCAAGCAATCGAATAGCTAGATTTATTGTCCTGTTCTTGTCTTGTATTTCATGATTAATTTATACTGTTTGTAGGGTGGAAAAAGTCGGAAGGAAGTTAATGAAAGTTTGGAATGTTGTTCAGGGATGGTCAAGTTTTGGACCTCGAGGACCCTGTGCTAAGGGGGGGGGCTGCAAAAATTTTGACCTTCCTCTGGTTTTTACGCAAAGCGTAGAGCTTCTTTCCTACGGCAAAAGCATTTTTGTAGAGCGATAAATTTCCTACAATTTTGACTATTCAAACAGGGTAGTATGTTAATTCGTTACCGAGATATGGCGCTTCGAAGAAAAAGTCATTTTTAAAATTTCGCTAAAAAATGGCCAAAATGATGAAATGTTCTAATTATGCTTCCTGGTTAAAATCACCAACTTATAGTCCCCCCCCTTCCTCTTTTAGCACTGTGTTCTCGAGGTCCAAGACTTGAGAAAATGTTCATTAACCATCCCTGAAGAACATCCCCAAGTTTTCTGTCGACTGCACTATAAAATATATTTAAAAATTTATTTATCAACAATAACTTACGCACATGGATCCATCACTACGCTCCACAGTCAAATCGATAGTCAGCTGAATGGATAGCGCCTAAAAATGCAAACGTCATCTGGTAAAGCCGGGTACTCACTGGCGAACTGCAACTACAACTGCAACGGTTGCTGCAATCAAAATTCACAGTGTAGACGCGTTGCACAGCAGATGCATGAACACGCTTCAGACGGTTCGTAGCGAACCACCGATTGTCGGTTTTTGCCACGAACACAAAGGGAATGACGGTTGGATTGTGGACATGTTTGTGGTTAGTTCGTCAGTGAATACGTGTAGCACAACGAATGCGGTACTGGCAATTATTTTACTTGGGACTGACTGTTGCTGTTCGCGAGAACTCAACTCGTTAACGTACCATCTAAAGCAGGGATCCAACAGCTCGTTGAATGCCACTCCACGCACCAAGCTTGTCCGTTCACAGGCAGTCAAGTTCGGGCTGTTTCCACAATGTATTTAGGTAGAGTTCCTTTGAACCGCTATCCAACAGCCTGTGAACGGGCAAGCTTGGAGCGTGGCGTGGCATTCAACGAGCTGTTGGATCCCGGCTTAAAGTTTGTTGCAGCAACCGTTGCAGTTGCAGTTACAGTCCGCCAGTAAGTACCCGACTTAAGATTTTGGCCTACGATTGTGGTAGCTGCTATTTACCACTAACGAGAACATGAAAAGAAATTACTGGAATAATAAAGTAAATGTTTTAGGGTATTATAATGACCTATTTCCTAATTAAGTTACTGTGATGACCATTTAAGTTCAATTGTAATGCCGATTTTGGCTGGATAAATATATTTTTTTTAATTTTTACCATGTCTTCCCGACATAAAAATACATATTTTCTCCAAGTTTTAAGAAAATTCGAGGATTGTTTGGTAATTTATTGCCAATTCAGTAAAAAGAATAATGTTCGCGAATTCGTGTTTTGAGGTTAGGATATATTTTTTAAAAAACCCTACTATACGGATCGATACTCTACTTCATCACGGTCATTTTAATTTTTTTTTATTTTTCCACGACTCTTAGAGCCGGAGATATTTAAAAAATAGTGAAGCAATCCACTCAAAAAATGCCGAAAATGCCGTTTTTGGCACATATCTTGCAAAGCTCTAGCCCAAATTTATTGAAAAATTGAATATGTTAGTTCAGTGAAATGTACCATTATTATTTACAGCTATCCGGAAAAACCATAGATAAGAATTTTTTATAATATTAAACTGAGACTTTTAATATCCTGACTTAACAAAATATTAAAAACGTCACAGCCTACTTGTTAAAATGATAATAATTAGGAAAAAATCACGTTATTTTTAGATTTTTACGATTTTTAGTATTAACAGTAATTATATTTTTTTCTCACAAGAAGCAGAACACTTTCTCTGTGAAATTAATAATAAAATGAAGACTTCATTAAAAATAATGAAGTCTGTATATACTTCTGAAAAAGAAGGAAATGTTCAATTTAAAAATCATAGCTCAGCGAATTGAACATAGTAAATTGATATGAAAAATAAAAAAATTGTAAATAGAAAGAAATATGTCTACAATACAATAACACTTGAAAGATACATCTTTTCAAACAACTTAAGGTACACTCTTTTACATTTAAATCTATTTGTAATTGTCATCTTTGTCATATAAGTGGTTGCCACAAGACTTTCCCGGCAGTTATAAAATAAAAATTAAAAAAATTAATTTGGTGTTAAAATTTTTTAAAGTCCATATCAAATGATATTTTTTGGTATCCCAAAAAAAAATTCGTTTCGATTTTTTTTGAAGTAAAAATGACATTTGAAATATTAGAAAATTTTAAACTTTTTTTCAATTGCTTAGTTTTAAAATTAAGGAATGAAAATTTCAGGAGCCAAAAAGGCACCAAATACCAAATAAAAACTTTAGGTCTTTTATTTTTTTTGTAATATACATAGTGCTACTGCTCCTGGTGGAGCGATTTCAACCAAAAATAAACGGATCCATTCCGCGATGATCTGATATCCACATACCAAATTTCAGCACAATCGATTTTGCGATTTTTTAGTTAAATTTTTTTTTTAGGTTAGGTTCAAAATTAAGGACCGAAAATTTCAGAATATATTTACAAGCCAGTGAGGCACCTAAATTTATAAAGTCTTATATTTTTTTCGCGATGTACATAGGACTCCTGTGGCCCCTGGTGGGGCGATTTCAACCAAATGGGTTCAATCACCGATCACCCGAAACCCATATATCAAATTTCAGCTCAATCGGATTAAGCGTACGGACGCTATCGTGGAAGAATACAGACGGGCACCCAGACAGACGGAAAGACTTCCACCTGGAAATCATTTAAATCATCTCAGGAGACTTCAAAATGGATATATCCGTCGTTATCTCAATTTTTTTAGCGCGTTCACAATACTTTCCCTTGGCGAGGGGCCGGCAAAAAGTTACGCATTACCCTATCAACTTAAACAAAACATATATTAAGTCGAAGAAAATAAAATATTTTGGAACCAAATCATTTTAAATTATGAGTAATAAAAACAGTACAATTGAAGTGAAACAAATTAGAAAATGTCACACACTGCACCAACGTCTGGACTTCAACAACTGCTTCTTGGGCTATATGCCCCAACATTCGTATTTCTTGGGAGCTTGTGATTTTATTTCATGGCTCGGCTGTCTGATAGACAACCTTTGGCTCCGTTTTCCTGAAACGGAGATCGGGTGGTTCGCAAAACAAAAAAATATTTATTTCAAAGGCTTATGTATTGTCCTTAGCCAAATCTAAGTTTAATAACTATTAGATACCATTCACCAGTATAGTATAAAATCGTTCTTAGAAATATCACACAAAATATGTTGATATAATAAATTTTAAATATATTTCTTCGTCTCATGTAGTTATCAAATCTTGGGAGCTTGCCCAATAATGTTCCTATGGTAAATTAATTATTATATATTTTGTTATGTCAATTTTTTGAAAACGACTTTAGAAATTTAAATTTAAAGTCCATATGATCAGTTATACATGAAATGAAAAGACGTTTTTTCTTAAATAATTTCAATAGATCACTGATGAATAAACACAGTTTTTTCTTTATTAATAATAAGTTTATTTTCGTCAAACAATTCTACTAGCTTATTTATTCTAATTTGAAATTCAACAGTTAATTGGGAAATATCATTATTACAAAATAGATAGGAAGTACTATCGGCAAATAATACAATATTGCCATCATTAACCATCAGAGCTAAGATAAAGATTAAAAATAAAAGAGGCCCAAGGACAGAGCCCTGAGGTACGCCACAAATGACTAAACGTGTTTCTGATAGACAAGAATTAACGACTGTTAACTGATTTCTGTCAGATAAGTAGGAACTCAACCACTCACCAACTCTTCCCCTAAAACCATACTTACAAAGTTTCACATTAAGTAGACCATGATGTACTAGATCAAGTGCTTTGCTTAAATCCATGAAAATACCAACACTTTTTTTGTTTTTGTTTAAATTATTATATGAGTTACTAAGGAAGCTTAGGGCAACAGTTTGAGTCTACCTGCCCTGAACCCGTGCTGACACGTTAAGTATATTTAAGAGCGAAATCTACCATTTTCCTAAACATAATTTTTTTCCACTATTTTAGAAACACTAGACAACATGGGTATATGCCTATAATTATCCATACATGATACGTCACCATTTTTAAATAGTGGTATAACTTTGCCAGTTTTAAATTTCTTAGTAAAACACCTTCTTGAAAAGATCGGTTAATTAAATGATTGATGATTGACCAAGCGGCCTTTGATTTATTAGAAGCAAAACAGTATTCTCTAATTTTTTAGCAGCGGCGCCGACGCAGACTCTTCTATAAATCTTCGGTGATAATTTTCATGTTCAGGTGAATTTGTGGCTACTTTAATGCAATATAGAAGTTTTAGTTTCTCGGAAGATATATGTCATACCAGTTGTAATTCAGTTAGACATTAAATTTTTTTTATTTAATAGTTACTAGTGAAAAACATATATCGATATAATAAAGAAGAGTCTCAGAAAACATTCTGAAAGCATCTTCAATATTTATGGTTTGATAAATACCAACTCAAGATTCGTTTATAATGTGCTGTAAAAACAAATTATAATTCTCAATATTAAATATACGTTTCTCTGATGTTTTTATGAATTTAATTTTACTATTTATATGTCTTTTTTTTGCAAATAAACACTATTCTCTTCTATTATTAGTTACACAGTCCCGTCCACAAATAAGAATGGCAAAATATCTACATAAGAAACCTATCGTATACTTTATCGTTTTTATCTGGGGCTTTGTTACTATTATAACATAATATTCAAATTATAAAAAACCAACAAATTTGCGTAACACATTCCAATACTCTCGAGTAGTTGTTGGAACAAACTATAGAGCAAATGATAATCTGATTTTCCATCTCAATTTATTATTTTTCTGAATTAATATATACAGATTTAATACCTAAGTATTTTCTTAACTTTATTTCCTGTTTTAGTTAATAACACAGGCACACAAAAAATGATAAACCAGAGGTTAGACCCCAATATTCTTAGGTTTTTGGGGTCGCCGAAACCGAATATGACCTTGAAAAATAATTTATATTGCCCGTTTTTCCGCTAGCACCCCCTTACCACCCCTTGAAGAGGATCGAATTTTGAATTGAACCAGAGAGGGTGCTAGGGGAAAAACGGGCAATTGAAATTATTTTTTATGGTCATATTCGGTTTCAGCGACCCCAAAAAGTAGGGTCTACCCTCTGATTCAGTTCAAAATTCAAACCTCTTTAAGGGGCGGTAAGGAGGTGCTAGCGGAAAAACCGGCAATTGAAATTATTTTTCACGGTCATATTCGGTTTCAGGGACCCCAAAAACCTAAGAATAGTGGGGTCTATCCTCTGGTTCAATTCAATATTCGAACCTCTTTATACAGGGTGTTTCATAGTTAAACCGACATACGTTAACTGTAAATAGAGGGTACTTAGGTGATTCCAAATAACCTTGGTTACTGCGTCTAACGCTTTTAATAACCGAGATACGGGATGTTTCATCCATTTCGGCCAATATTTTGATAAGCCGTAATTTTAGAACCACCCTGTAAATTTCTCTCATAATTGGTACAGGTATAGTGTGTTAATAGCCCAATCCTATAGTGTAAGAACTACAATTAAAATCCAGATCCGGATTAAGAAAAATTTGTTAAATTTCGAAATCCCCAAAACAACACCCTGTATATCAGATTTTTTAAAATTGGGATGTATATTTGAAAAGAACCGAAAAAAATGAATTAAAGTGAAAATTTTTTTTAAGTGCACATCCCATTTTACTATTGGGGTTTTAACGTCAAATTACATCAAATGCATTTTTTTTATTTTCACCAGCAGTAACTTTCGAAATACCTGGTAGATTTCTTTCATATTTGGTACAGGTATCATTTTTTAGTAGCCCAATCGTATAATATAAGGACTATACTACAGTTAAAAGCTAGATACGGATTAAGAAAAATTTGTAAAATTTGAAAATCCCCAGCGCAACACGCTGTATATCAGATATTTTTTAAATTGGATCAGACGAATGGAAAAACCTGAGATATACTGACATATTTTTATAAATGCACATCTCGTTCTACATATTACTAAACTTTTAAAGTAAATTCAATTAATGCAATACATATTGTCATTTTCATAAGCCATAACTTTGGAAACACCCCGTATATTTCTTTCATATTTGGTACGGGTAGATTGTTTAAATAGTCCAATCGTACAATACAAGAACTAATTTTAAAATCCAGATCCGGATTAAGAAAAATTTGTAAAAGTTGGTAATCTCTAATTTTTTTAAATGTAATCGGATACATATTAAAAAAAAACAAAAGATGTGTTATACTAAAATATTTTTGTAAGTAAAAAAAATACAGATTTAATTTTCCGATTAATTCCGGATACAAAACTCATTAAACAGTAAGATTCGGCAATAACACATCTTTTTTCTTTTTTCAAATATGTATCCGATTACATTTTAAAGAATCTGATATACAGGGTGCTATTTTAGAGATTATCAACTTTTACAAATTTTTCTTAATCCGGATCTGAATTTTAACTTTAGTTCTTGTATAGTACGACTGGATTATTTAAACAATCTACCTGTACTAAATATGAAAGAAATCTACATGGGTTTCCAAAGTTATGGCTTATGAAAATGACAATATGAATTTCATTAAATGAATTTACTTTAAAAGTTTAGTAATATGTATAACGAGATGTGCATTTATAAAAATATGTCAGAATACCTCAGTTTTTTCCATTCGTTTCGAATGTCTGATCCATTTTAAAAAATATCTGACATACAGCGTGTTGCGTTGGGGATTTTCAAATTTTACAAATTTTTCTTAATCCGTATCTGGATTTTAACTGTAATGTAGTCTTTACATTATACGATTGGGCTACTAAAAAATGATACCTGTACCAAATATGAAAGAAATCTACCAGGTATTTCGAAAGTTACTGCTTGTGAAAATGAAAATAATGCATTTGATGTAATTTGACGTTAAAACTCCAGTAGTAGAATGGGATGTGCACTTAAAAAAAATTGTCACTTTAACTCATTTTTTTCCGTTCTTTTCAAATATCCATCCCAATTTTAAAAAATCTGATATACAGGGTGTTGTTTTGGGGATTTTCAAATTTTGCAAATTCTTCTTAATCCGGATCTGTACCTGTACCAAGTATGAGAGAAATCTACCGGGTGGTTCTAACGTTACGGCTTATTACCCTGTATAAGGGGCGGTAAGGGGGTGCTAGCGGAAAAACGGGCAATTAAAATTATTTTTCATGGTCATATTCGGTTTTAGCGACCCCAAAAACCTAAGAATAGCGGGGTCTACCTTCTGGTTCATAATTTTTTTTTGTGTGCATGTGTAATTTCTAATAATCGTTTTCCCTACGTTTACCACTGTATTTTCTTTTACAATTTCAACATTCTGAAATAAAAAAAAATATGACAGCCATAATCCAACAATTTATCTTCTACAAATCAGCTTATACGCGTTGACATCACCATAAATTTACATATTTATGAACTCTCGCTATGATGAATAGAGTTGTATTATTAGACAGGTAAAATCTAAAAAAAAAGTCCATCGAATAACACTCCAGGCATTTCCTCTATACGCTTCAAGTAATTTGTCATGCGTCTTTCGTTGCCACTTTTCCACAAGAAATCATCTATCATTCTGGAAATGTCGGAACTCGAAAAATAGAAGAAAACTTATTACCTACTAACTTTATTAAGTCTGTCACTACGCTCTATCTAACATATTCAGTTATGGTAGGTACGTAGAAATAATAATTTTGAGATTAAGATAAAGTACAAAAATTTATACATCATCGTCCGTTGTTATAACTGCTGCCCAATCTATAGGTAAAGTATTATTTCCAATTTCGGACGGGCCATGTGACGCATTTGAATACCAAAATTCGTAGTAAGGAAAAATGAAATTCGTTGGCATATTTTATCTTTTACTAGGTCGATCCTGAGACTAGAAAGAATTGTAAAAATGCCCAGTTTATTAAAATATTAGTTCACAGACAAGTTATTGAGAAGTAGAAGTTTGAGCGAACTGGGTAATTACATTAAAGTGACTCTAGTCTGTGTGTTAACACGACTGCCAACTACGAGATAACTCGTAGTTTACGTCCTTGGCTAGGACGCTAGGACGTGTTTCGTATTTTGTTTACTTATTTCCATGCAACTTCGATTAAGTTTGTGATATATTACTATAAATATTAATAGATAGCTTCTGAATAGAAATTATAATCAGTAGTAATATCGTGTGCTCGCGGGGTATTTGATACGAATATATATGACGAATTATATACTCTATTAAAGATGACGTTTGCTTATTATCAATATCTAATATATTGTAATGGTGTACAAAATGGGGCAAAATTATTGGAAGTAATTATATTAGAAAAAAATTATTAAAAAAAACTAAGTAAAAAGGACTTAAAAAAATAGTTGTGATGGTGATGACATGTTTGTTTTGGATGACAGTTAGTAATTTTAATTTGAGAAATGTCAATAGGTTAATTTGTTGAAAAATAAAAAAATTAAAACTGAGAATTCTTTAAACCTTACAATTGGCGCAACAACGTGGGGCTGATTAAAATAAAGCCACCAAAATGGATCTTAGAAATGGGAAAAGAATAGAAGAAAATATGGAGAAAATATTTATTTTTATGCAGAAAATGAATAAAAATACAGAAGATTTGGGAAGAAAGATGGAAGATAAAATGGGAAAGATGATGGAAGACAAAGTGGGAAAGATGGAAGACAAATTGCAAACATGAACTAGGAAATAAAACAAGAAGTAGCGAATGTTTAAAAAAAAAGAAGAGTCAACTTTATACACTGAAATTAAAATAGAAGAGACGAAAAAGGAAATAAGAGTGGAAATGATAGCTAGAATAGATGAAGTAGAGGTGTAACAAGAGATAAAATTAAAAGAAACTGAGATCAAGTTAAAGAAAGAGATACAAGAAAACAAAAGTAACATCAATTCAAGAATAGAAAAAATTGAAACTAAAATAGAAACAAATAAAGATGAGGTTAGAAAAATTTAAAAACAATAAAAGAAATACAAGAAAAAGAAGAGATTTTCAAAGAAAAAATTGAAAAAGATGTAAAAGAAGTCAAGCAAGACATTAGAAGAAATGAAGGCAATTAAATTGGGGGTACAGAGAAGAACAAAAACAAGATGAGAATAAAGCAGAAGAGAGAATTAAGGAAATAGACAAATTGAAAAGAAATTATCATAGATGGAAGATGAAATTAAAAAAAAATAATATTGGATATTGGAAGAAAATTTAAAAGAAGAAATTAAAATGAATATGAGAATAGAAGAGGAAGAGAATTTAAGTGTACGAAAAGAATTAGAAAAAAATACAAGATTTTAGTGGGAAAAACAGATAAATATTTTTATGATAAAAGAAATTAAGAAAACAAATTTTGGGGGAATATTGTAATGGTGTAAAAAATGGGGCAAAATTATTGGAAGTATATTTAAAAAAAATATTAAAAAAAACTATGTAAAAAGGACTTAAAAAAATAGTTGTGATGGTGACATGTTTGTTTTGGATGACAGTTAGTAATTTTAATTTGAGAACTGTCAATAGGTTAATTCGTTGAAAAATAAAAACTAAAAAGTTAAAAATTAGAATTATTGAAACCTTCTTAATATATTGTTACCATGACAAACTTTTCAAGATAGAAGGATGCGAAATACAAAAACGACTATACCACGTCGTCAAGGGTATAATCGCTTATTAATACATGGTAACTAAGTAAAAATTGCAACTGCTATTGGCTAAATTTATGATGAGTTGAATAATCAGACAACATTTATACAAGATCAGCAAGCAAAAGAATATTTTTATTGATTGTAAAATTTTTTAAAACAGTTGTCCGCACAAAAGACTGCTCGCTTCTCTTCACAGATTGGACAGAAGATTATCAGCGTTTTTCTAGCTTGGTCACAACTTAATATGCAAATAAACGACATGTAATCCAGTAAATGAAGGAGGAAAAAAAGCCCAACCTTTAGATTATTAGTTTCCATTTTTATTTTCTGGTTGAAAGTGGCTTTTGGTACCTCATTAAAGATGAGACAAAGTTTGCGTGAAAAGCTCGTGCGACGGCCGAGAAAATGGCCCCAAAGACCAGGAAAATCGGTTTCCCGCTAATATCTCCCAAAATATGGCAGTTAGAGATTTTTAGTTCAGATAAAAATTGAAGATCAGTTAATTTTCTGCAAAAATGGTTCTCATGATTTTTTTTGCAACATCAATATTTTCTTCAAAAAAATCGGGTTGAAAAATGGGAAATTTTGAGACTCATGAAATATGCAAGTTATTTACAAAATTTGAGATTTGGGGTGTTTGAAATTCATTCTTTTCAATGTTTTTACTGTGGAAACTAATTGTAGATGGCGCCACCACATTCTATCCATTGCCAAAATCCACGGTGCCATAAATGAGAAAGATTCTGAACAGCTTTTTCTAAATTTTTTCGATATCTCTAACGAGTTTAAAGTTCAGATTTTCGCTGATTATCATAAAAAATGTGACCCATCACCCTGTACGAGTGTGTAAACATTCAAATCAGTATTCCTTCATCTTAAGTGCGACACACTGTATATACACGTATTAATATATATGGATATATATGGACATTCAGTTCATTATTACTTAAAGTATATAGGCCAAATAAGATTTTCGACGTTTAAAACATCTCCACCTTTGGCGGCCGATATCTCAAAATCCGTTCATTATTTTTTTCGAGGCCATGGAGACATTTAATGAGAACGATATTGTCACGCTAAACAAAAGAACACTCAGTACATCATGTTTTTAATAGTATTTTTTAATAACATAACATTGAGCTGGTCACGTCAGACCCAATTCGCGAGATATAAATATCCGCCGAGTTAGCAATAAAGGTACTCTTGTCTAGGGTGTACAAGATCGTACAGCCATATCTTTTGTGTAGCTTATGGTAAGGCCCTCTGTATTTTATATGTGTATATTTTTATAGTTGTTAATAAACTTGTTTACTGTTTAACCTGGTTTTATTTCATAAAGAAAGGTAGCAAATAATTATAAGTTAATAATTCTCACGACCATTAGGGTCATGACAATATGACTGATACTTTTCAGCAGGTTTGAGCGAAATTGAGTGAAACCCAATCCCCCTTTAAAAACTGCGGGGTCCTTTACACGCGCTCCAAAAACAGCAAAAAATTGGGATTCAACAAAAAAAGATTTAATCAAAATGCAAAAAAATTAGAGTTTACACATTTCACAGATGACAAAGGACCTTCTGAGGACCCATAATCAAGAAAATTTGGAGCAAATTAGTGCAATACAAAAAAAATAGGAACAAATTCCTGGTGAGGTCAAAATTGCCCGGGAGCAGAAATTTTGACCCGTGTTCCGATATGGCCAAAGGAGTCAACCCGTAACTCAAGGGTATGATAGCGACAGATTTCGTCTTTCATATGAACTTTGAATCATGAGAAGATATGCATTTTTAACAAAGTTATTGGATAATTTGTCCGCCCGCTCATGTGTAAATGCACGGACTTGCTCTCCGGCATACAACACAGAAGCTCATTATTCGGGGTGCGCTTGGCCCCGTTTCTCTCGAAAACGGGCAAATTTTCGAGAAAAATCATAAGGACCATTTTTGTATAAAATTAACTGATCTTCAATTTTTATCTGAACTGAAAATCTCTAACTGCCATATTTTGGGAGATATTTGCGGAAAACCGATTTTCCTGGTCTTTGGGGCCATTTTCTCGGCCGTCGCACGAGCTTTTCACGCAAACTTTGTCTCATCTTTAATGAGGTACCAAAAGCCAGTTTCAACCAGAAAATGAAAATGGAAACTAGTAATCTTAAGGTTGGCCCCTTCATTTACTGGATTAATGAAAAACATAGGTCTGGCGGAAGAAACCACATGCAGGTTTTGCCAGACAGAAGAAGAAACCTCCATCCGTATCCTATGGGAATGCGAAGGAATAGCAAGGACAAGGTTCTCACAGAAAGAAACGGAATACCCAGAAGTAGAAAACTACGTTGAAGAGACATTGTCAAGGATCCTAAACTTACAGTAAGAGAGATGAAAACCAAAACCATGTTTGGATGACCCTAGAGCCGACTGGTGAGTAGTAACTTCCAGAAGTGTAGCATCTTCGCGGGGGTGAAGAAGAACAAGATATGGATGATTCCTACAAGGACCTACACAGCGACAGTGAAGACGGAAATGGCGAGGATAATGACGATGAAGACGAGTCAGAGTGATTTTCAATAAACAGTATTTTTATCACTTTTTCCCGCTTCATTTCGTACAATTTAGTTGGAGCGCGTGAGCTATGATTAATTTATACACAGCGGCAAATAAAATTCACTTTATTTTTATGTTTATAAATTGATCGTACCCCACGCGCGACCACGTAGCCGCCCCATTCAGAAAATTTGGGATTCTTACTGAAAAAATCTTTCAGAATAAAAATTCATAAGAATGATAAACTATGAGAGAAAGTATGGAGAAATCGCAAAAAAAACGTATTTTTGAGGGAATTTTAGCAAAGTTATTAAAAAAATAAAAACGGATTCAAAAAGCTCAGACTTTTTCGCATAGAAAACGTATTTTTTCGAGATTTTATTTTGAAGCTAGAAATGCGTTAAAAATGAGCATCGCTGTATCAAAAAGTTGTCTGATTATTTACATGCTACATTCAATTTGTCTGATATCATTTTTTTTTTCGACATCTGGGCAATGTATTCAATCATTTACGACCAATTTCAGACATATTGATATGGATCAGTGACGTGAGATATGTAAGGCGACAGATTTTTTGTATCTGACCCGACTTGATCTATAAAAGTGATTTCCAGGCAGGCTGCTATGAGACAAAAATCTTGGTTGTCATCTCTCTTACTAATACTTAAAAGGACGAAGCTCGCGCACGTAATCTAACTATCAATGGAACCACAATAGATCTGCAAAGATCTCGGTGGAAATAGGCCTTTTTACATATCTATTTACGTCAAGAGAGATTAATTAGTTCACTTGCAAATCTCCTTTGTGGAAATCTGAAGTTTACCGGTAGTTCTGAAGTTAGCTGGATCGATGGATGAATAAGTGGGTTGTATGTATGTATTTTTTGTTTCATTGTCTATTAGAACATCATAACAATATTTTATTTATTTAAACATTTAGTAGTCTTTTCCCTTATCATTATTTAATTAAACGTTACTATAACTTTTTACTTGGTTTTTTTTTTTGCGGCAACATTTGCACGTACTAAGAGCAAAAGATGTTAGGAAGCGTCTTATCTTTTCTACTTACTTGGCTACTTCTATAAAAATAAATTGTGTGGAAAGTTCTAACGTCTGAAAACTCCCTTCGAGTAATTGGATTTGAGTGATCAGGTGATTTTTAACTAAAAGTTGATTGTTTAATATTGGGGAAGCTATCGCAACCGGAAACGAATCTACTTATTCGACTGTAGAATAAGATCACATCCTATCTATAATATGTCTATCTTAAAGAAAAGAAGTGTAACACTGCGTAGTTACGGTCAAAAGCTTCAAGCAGACTGAATTTTTAACAGGTGTGTATTAAGGATTCATTTTTAATTTTTATATGAACTGGTTAGTTGTAAAGTAGATTTATTTTTTAAGCGTGTATTGGAACAATTTGATTTTGTGGGCAGCCGGCGATGACACCAGCACGACATTGTTTTATTGGTACAAAGTACCTGAGCACCTGAGTAGTAAGGGATATTACAATGAAAATGGAATTTAAAGTATTATTAAAAAATCAGAAATGATATTTTTATATGAAATCGATTACTTATTTTTGTAAAACCCTTAATGCGACCCTGTGTACTAGACCAGTCACGTTGTCTCCACGTGCAAGTTTGTTTACACTTCTGTTCTTTATGATGGACAAACTATACTTAAAGAAAGTTTTAATTTAAATGTTTTTAAATTAGTTTTTCTTATTTCTGTTAAAAATGAGTTCTGAACAGTACGATAGGACATTTGTTTATTGACCTTCAACAGAATTTAGTAAAAGTAAAGCAGTAAGTAGCAAAAAAAATAGTTTAACAAAAAGAGTTCATGGAGGGATAAAAAATAAAATTGAATACAAAATTATTAAGTTTAACAAATCCTATGACAAAAATCTTATGGATGATTTTTTAAAATCATGTCACAATTTTTGAAAGAGTTTTTTTTCGAAAATATTTTCGAAATTACTAAGCTCAACAAATCCTATGACAAAAACCTTATAGTTAGTTGATTTCTTAAAATGATGTCACAAATCATTATTAAAATATGACACTTTTAAGTAATGTAAATATTTGCTTGCAAGAGAGTTTCACATATAAAAAGGTATACAGTAGTACACAAGCAAAATTAATAATTAGAGAAAATTAAAAAAACAATTTATATCAAGAGAAATAAAGATAATAAAAATATAATTCCAGAGATATAGAAATTGGGTAGTTACAATAAGTTACAAATTAATAATAATGATAATTATAATAATAACAATAAATGACGAAGAACTTAAGGCCCAATTAAAACTAGTAAAGCAGTTTAGCGACGAAATCAATATGGAAATTGGTCTACATAAATGTGCTAAAGTCACCTTTATACCTTGGTATAGACGAATATGAAGGAGTAAAACCTAGAAAGATGAAAACAAAACTGACCAAAAAATATTACCGAAGGACTAGAGAAATCTTAAAAACTGAATTAAACGGTAAGAATAAAGTAACTGCCATCACAACTCTTGCACTACCAGTAATCCAATATAGCTATGGTGTAATAAAATGGACTCTTAGTGAAATCAGAAAGTTAGATCGCCAATCTCGTAAACTACTAACGACGTATGGAGCCTTACACCCCAAGTCAGATGTTGGCAGACTCTACGTATCCAGGAAAGACGGAGGAAGAGGAATGCTAAACCTTGAAAATAGCTATGTAGTCACCCTTGAGGGAATCAACAACTATCTTAAACTAAAACAAACAGATAAATTTCTTGGTGTAGTTTATAGACAACAAGAAGAACATATTGAAAAGAAAAGCACTGAAATAAAGCAGAAACAAAGAATAGAAGACAGCAAACCGCGTGATCCTGAAACAAAAAGAGTAAAGTTTATCAAGGAAAGAACTAAAGAGAGAAAGAAACATGCACAAGTGAACAAACGAAGAGAAAATAGAGAAAGAAACTATAAACAAAAATCAATCATAGAAATGGCTTACCACTGCAAATCTTAAATCCGAAACAGAAGCACTAATAACAGCTTGTCAGGAACAGGCTATCACTACGAACTACACGAAGGCTAAAATCATGAAATCCCGCAATCACCCAAAATGTAGACTTTGTCGGATTCAAAATGCAGTATCGGGATACCCAATCTTAGCAAAGAAGGCCTACCTAGACCGCCACAGTAAAGTAACTTCTCTACTGCACTGGAATATATGCAAGGAATATAATATAGATGTAGATGATAAATGGTACACAGTCCAGATCCTGTTATTGACACTCCAGACGTCACAACAATATGGGACACCCAAGTACAAACCGACCGACAAATAATAGCAAATAAGACAGACACAGACATCATCATAAAGAATAAGAAAAACAGCTCATGCCTCCTTATAGACGTATCTGTTCCATCAGATTATAACATAATACAGAAGGAGGCTAAAAAAAACTTAAATATAAAGACCTACAAATAGAAATACAAAGGATGTGGAATATCACAACCAAAGTCATACCGATCATCATTTATACTTATCGAGATATTAATTTTTTTAATAAAAAATTAACAGGTGCAGACCTTCATATTGAAAATTCTGTGTGAATATCCCCAATACCAAATAAAAAACATCTAATCTGGTTGATTAGTAGGACGATCAAGGTAATTGATGTCACCAAAACTTCTTTTTTGTATACAGGGTTGTTAAAAAAATGATGAAATCAAGTTCAAAAATGTCAAATATCTTCATTTTTTTAAATGAAACAATCATATTTTTATTCTTTTACTTAATTCTAAAGCCGAAAATAAGGGCAGTTTATTCTATTCTATTCTATTCTATTCTATCACTGTACGATGCGATTGACTTCAAATAATGACAATTAATACTATTTAATTGTGACAGGTAAATACACAGCCTGCTAAAATAATTAATATTTTTAAATACATGTCAATATCTCAAAAACGCTTAAGATTTGGTATAGAGAAGTGAACATAAACTGCCCTTATTTTTGGCCTTAGAATTAAGTAAAAAAATAAAAATATGGTTGTTTCTTTTAAAAAAATGAAGATATTTGACATTTTTGAACTTGAACTTTTCATCATTTTTTTAACAACCCTGTATACAAAAAAGAAGTTTTCGACATGTCACCAATTACCTTGATCGTCCTACTAATCAACCAGATGAGATGTTTTTTATTTGGTATTGGGGATGTTCACACAGAATTTTCAATATGAAGGTCTGCACCTGTCGATTTTTTATTAAAAAAATTAATATCTCGATAAGTATAAATTTTAGGTATAGGGTATTCTACACAAAGTGACATTAAAATTTAACGTAGATTTCGAAAAGTTAATCATATATAGGGTGTTCCATTTAAAAAAACAAAGTTGCTGCTCACTTCCGGTATAACCGGAAATGTCATGTCTTTCAAAATATTTTCAGTGAATTCGCCATAACTTGAGACCCACATATCCCAATTTTCAAAAAAGTCGTGTAGGTAATTTCCAATATACAGATAGTGTAAGCTCGTCTTGAAACACCCTGTATAGGTGCATCGTTTGCACTTGGTGGTTTCTCCTAAATCAAACCATAACGACTAATGTTATGTGATACCCAGAAATAATAATAATAATAATAATAATAATAATAATAATAATAATAATAATAATAATAATAATAATAATAATAATAATAATAATAATAATAATAATAATAATAATAATAATAATAATAATAATAATAATAATAATAATAATAATAATAATAATAATAATAATAATAATAATAATAATAATAATAATAATAATAATAATAATAATAATAATAATAATAATAATAATAATAATAATAATAATAATAATAATAATAATAATAATAATAATAATAATAATAATATAGGGGGGTGGGTGGCTCAGCGGTAGAGCACTGGACTCATAATCCAAGGGTTGTGGGTTCGAATCACACCAAAGGCAGAAATCTTTTTCTGATTTTTAATTAATTAAAAATTTAGAAATTGATTTTCATATACCAGGTGTGATTCCTCACTCGACCATTCACTGTTGGGTTCTAATTAACAGTGCTGTTCCTAAAGTGGCGCTGGGAAACAGTAACAAAGCCTACACAGAACACGAGGCTAATGGCCATAGTAGTCGATGCCGTTGACACAGAAGTAAAAAAAAAAAAAAAAAAAAAAAAAAATAATAATAATAATTGTTTATTCAATTTGGTTTCCATTACAATATAATACTAAATGTAAATTTATAAGTACTAAAATATAAATAATTAAATATTGTTCCCCATATAGTTTAAATTTCTCTCAAAAAGAATAAACAGGGAAAGCCCACTGATGACCTGTTAAAGGGTTAAATAAGCATAATAATTACACTGCTCCGATTTTAATAAAAATTTTTAAATAAATCGTTTCTTTAAACATAAAACAAGTTAAAAAATATTCAACTTATTCGATTACAATTTCAATCAAGCAAACACCCCCTCAAAGTAAACAGTAGCTAAGCTGCGAGTTATATTTTTTCTTGGAAAGGCATTTTAAAATTTGCAGTCGGGACAGTAAACTTACTTACTTATTATAAACGATTGGAAAATGCAAACTCCCGGCGTTTTTACAAGATTTCCGATTTTTTTCTCAAGGCATCCATCCATCTAGTTTTTTTTTACAAAGAGGGGTGAATAAATTTTAATATTGTAAAGTGCGTGGTGACAGAACCGTACCGGGAGTTAAGTGGGACGTCTTAAATATAGCTGGAGGTATTTTTTATCCTCTACGGATCTCTCACAAACATTTAAGTAATTGATACTCAGAGATTAAAAGGTCGGAGAAAATACTTTCGCGATTGACATATTTAAACTAATTTTTTTATAAAAACGAAGGTGTATTTTAATAAACCGAAAAAGGTATTTATAAGTGTTTGGTAATCCTGGTTAATAGTTTCCGCAACACGTTGAAAAAATAAATTTTGTATTACTAGTACTGATATATTTCTACCGAAATATTTTATGGGAGTAACCAAATTGCACGAATGAAAAGAAAAATAGTCAAATCTCCCAGGAATTGGACATAAAATGTCAACGTTGCCACAACGTCTGGACTTCAAACAACTACTCCTTGGGCTATATGCCCCAATAGGTATTGAATTATAGAAGTCCCGACGTTGGTTGGAACCTGAGAAATCAGGACATTAAACCAACAACTTTGATTTTGTTATTAAAGGAGCCCGTCATCCTTAGACCGGTTTCGGCATTATTGTGCCTCTTCAGTAAGAAGTAGACAAGCTCGACTTTCCATCTCTAAGGAAAGTCTGTCAGTGTATTCGACTAGCCCAGTTCCTATAAAATACAGTTGCGTTAGCAAGTGTATAAAGAACTGAGAAAGCCCAGCGCCATCTATCACAATAATAACAAAATCAAAGTTAGCAAAAAGCAGCGACCTGTGAATATATTACTAGTACTGATATATTTCTACCGAAATATTTTATGGGAGTAAACAAATTGCACAAATGAAAAGAAAAATAGTAAAATCTCCCAGGAATTGGACATAAAATGTCAACGTTGCTACAACGTCTGGACTTCAAACAACTACTCCTTGGACTATATGCCCCAACAGGTATTGAATTATAGAAGTCCCAACGTTGGTTGGAACCTGAGAAATCAGGACATTAAACCAACAGCTTTGATTTTGTTATTAAATTTCTCAGGTTCCAACCAACGTCGGGACTTTCATAATTCAATACCTGTTGGGGCATATAGTCGAAGGAGTAGTTGTTTGAATTCCAGACGTTGTGGCAACGTTGACATTTTTGTTTTTTTATTGAAGGACAAATACAACTTAACATAGTGTATCCAATTTTTTAAAATAACGTTTCGTCTTTGAAGTGCCACTCTCAAATACTTTTTTAAATATGGACCTTGTGCGTTTTATTTCAGTTTTGAAATCCCCATTTTTTTCTCTATCCAACCATGTAGATCACTTAATATTTTTATTAGGTTTTGACAATTTTGCTAAGTACGGTCCTGTTGCATTTTCTTTGAAAATATTTATAAATCTTTTTGAATAAAATTAATTAAAAATTGAGTATACTTTGACCATTTTCCAGAAATCAATCAATTTGCAACTAATTTTAGTAATTTTCGATAATTACTAAAATAACAACGTTAAAAAATAAATAAAATTAAGAAACGTCAAAATAAAAGTTACTTTTTGTTTCAAAGCCATCTTGATATGCAATTGTGCACATTTCTTGAAAATTTACATCGAAAATATGCTCGATAAATGTAATAAAATAAAAAGTACAGGTCTGCATTTAAAAAAAATAGTTGAGGGTGTAGCCCTTCAAAGACGAAACGTTGTTTTATAAAATTGGATACGCTATGTTAAGCGATATTTGGCCTTCAATAAAAAAATTTGATATACTTTTTCTATCTTAATAAATATCTTGGAAACGGCACCTTATATTTTAATTTTGAAAAACCAATAAATTCGTCATGAAAATACTCATCTTTTTCCCAATTTATTCAACTTTGTATCTATAACGGTTTACGAAAGGCCAGTAGTGTTCAATTAAATTTAGCGCCACCCTGTATAGTTCAAATCGGCAAACGTTACCAAAAGTCTTTTCTTTACGACGTACAAACTATAGTTCCTTCGTTTTTTTTTATGAAAACCCTCCCTCGAGCAAATCCTGCGCACGGGCCTGCTGAAAATTTGCTTTGATAGGCACATTGGTGTGTTATATTGTTTTTTAAAATACGTTAAAAAATGTGACGGCAACTAGTATAACAATAATACTTAAAACATCATCCTAAACATGCCATGGCGTGCTATATGCAAAGAACATATGTGATAGAAATAGTCGTAAATTTAACTTTAACCTAAAGTGTACTTACAGCAACATGGTACAAAAGGGTACAACAGGGTACCAATCGTGAACTGTGTTTTCCTTATATAAACCATAAACAGTTCTACGTACATTTGATCTTAAAGTGGGCGTGATAGCTTTAGTGTCGTTTTGGGAACCATTAACATACCTTTAAAGTGGCGGCACTTGATTATATGATTGCAGTAATTCTCGCCACGTTTTTGCCACACGAAAATAAATCAACTAAAGTTTAAATCATTTTTTCATGTTAATACCAAACACAAAACATCTATGGAAAATTGTACAAGAAGTTACAGGCATAAAAGATCAAACTAAAACAGTTGGACATATAAAAAATAAACATGAAGTCTTATTGACTGATAATAAAACTATTGCAAATTAATTTAATTTAAAATTTATAAACGTGGGACCGACTCTTGCTAACAAAATAGTCAGACATCCACAGACAAAAGCTAAATATAATCACACTATTCTACAAAATTCAATAGTTTTAAATCACGCAGATAAGAAGGAAATAATGGAAATAATTAAAGACCTTAAAAACGATAAATCTCCCGGAACAGATGATATAAAAGCAGAATACATTAATTGCACCATATCAAACCTCAGTTAATAACTATGGGCTGATATTTCTTATAACTCACTTATCAAAAATCCTGGAAAAAATTTAAAAAAGCGGTTAATTGGCATTAGAGAAAAATATAATATAATATCCAAGCAACAGTTTAGGTTTAAAGAAAAGACTTCAACGAAGAATGCTATACTAGAATTGACGGAGAAAATCCACTCATTATTAGAAAAAGGAAAATCTTGTTTTTGTTTATTTATAGCAAGTTTTTGATACTGTTGACCACCGTCTGTTGCTGCAAACTTTAGAAAATATTGGAATTAGAGGAAATTGTTTAGAAATATTTAAGAGTTATCTGAAAGAGAGAAAACAGCTAGTTAACATAGGCAAAGAATGCAACAATTTTGAGTACATAAAGTGTGGCGTACCCCAAGGTACAGTTTTGGGACTACTGTTGTTCAAATTATATATAAACGATATATTTAAATTAAACAGTTCTGGGCACATAATTGGTTATGCCGATGACACCGCAATTTTTTACGAGGACGACAATAATTGGTTAGAGCTAAAGGAAAAAGTGGAACTAGACTTCCTGGTTATAAAAAATTGGCTTGATAATAAACTTATAACTGTAAACTTAGATAAAGCAAGTTTTCTACCTTTTAGCTGTAATGTAACAGGAGCTTCTCCTTTTCAAACATTAGAATTTCCTACTAGTGCTAATATCTATAATAGATATAAAATCGGTCTCAGAAATGAAGTACTTGGGACTGCACATTGATACAAATGGGATATCCACATTAACTACATTGTAAAAAAATTAGTCAATTTTGCAAAAAATTAAACAGCTGAGTAAATGCCTACCGCAGCATGAATTAAAAAAACTATATTCAGCACTTTTTGAAAGTCACCTAAGATATGAAATTACAGCTTGGGTTCTTCTCTGAAGGTTCATTTAAAACCACTTGAAATAATTCAAAAGAGATTTTTAAAATTAATATGGGAAAACATTCTTTCCGAAAATCTATATATCGAAAATAAAGTATTTGATCTTAAACAATTTCTCTTCTTTTGTGTTAAATACAATTTTAGTAATAATAAAAGTACCAATCGCGAACACCACTACTTCACTAGAAAATGTAATCACCAAGCTTACCCAATAATTGTTAAAAAATCAATTTCTCAACGGGCATACTATATATAAAACTGTCAAACTAATAAAAGTATGACATGTCATTTTCCCCAAATTTTTGTAATTTAAATCTATGTTGAGCAATACCAAAAGACTGGAACGAAAATTCAAGTAGGTGTATATGCGAGAACGACTTGCCTGAATGGATATTTTTAAAAAATAAAAGGTAAAGAAAAAACCTGCTTAATTAACACATGGCGACCCTTTTGAGTCTTCGAAATTCTGAAGTAAATGCTCTGGAAAAAAGGGAATACTTAATTGGAAAGAAGATCGGTCAAGGTTCATACAGATGTCTGATCTTTGGATATGATTCTATTTATAATGTTGATGATGATGTTTTATGATGCCTTTATTTTTTACATCTTTTCTTTCAAAATTAAAATTCAAAATTTATGTTTTCTACGCGCTTGCAAAACCTCACTACTACCCTGCACAGCGTATTTAAGAATGTCTTTTAGCTACTCCCAAGCAATCTACGATGCAAGAAAATTTATTTCATTAATCCTATTTTGGAGAGTGACGTTTCTAAATTGGAATATTTCTTTTTTCAATGAAATGTAATTTGGAGGTTTCGCGGCTGTTCGTTACATCAATCGACTAATGTTAATGATTTATTGGTAAGTAAAGTAAATGGTACATCTTGTAACGTTAAAAAAATTCTGTGAAGATATCGATTGTTTCTAATATTACATAATGCTTCTGTTTTCATTAACAGATTTTTGACGAATGAATATATAATTTTACTAGCGTTGTGACATCGGTTCAGCAACGATTCAGTAATATCTAGTTTAAATCGGTGTTATATCGTTTCTTTTTTTTGTGTTGATTGGAAAAATCTTGCATAACCGGCTAGAGTCGGATTCTTACTGACTAAAAAACCACCTTGAATCACTTCTCCAGAACCGCCCTCAGGCGTTACTTCAGAGAATGTGTAATGATATCGTACGGTTCTCCCTTCTTCTTATTTCCTCAGCTGTTTATTTCCCGTTCTCTCTGGTTTTCCCTTTCTCTTCTCTTAGTGGTGATCTTCACATTTTTACTGATAGCTTCCCATTTTTCCTAGCATATTTTCCGGCGTTAGCCTTTCTGTTCTCGCTTCAGTCTTTTTTCTACCTTCTTCCCGACGGACGCATTCAAAGATTGTATGCTCCGCGGTATCTATCAGTCCGCAGTACTGGCATTCCTCTGCATCCATGACCCGTTAGGACTTGTGTGAGGAAAAAGTTAATATTCCATGGTTCTATATCGCTTTTATAGGTCTTCCTGTCCGTATGACCTTCCCTTCGTTGGACTCCCAGGATTGTTGCCATTTGTCCATGGTCTCTCTGCTTGCTAGGCTTCGGAGTTCTCCGTTTTCTATCATCATCCTCTCTTCTGCCAATAGGTCTATTGGACGGGTTCTTGTAATCACCAATAAATCTTTGGTCGATGCAGTTCTGTACACTTGTTTCTCCATGGCCCTTTTCCAGATTGTAGCGCCGTATAGTATAATCGACAGAGCATATAATCCTTCTATTGCCTTCTCGGGGGACCAATCTTAGGCAGGAGTCTACTGATGTTGCCTAAGACTTTTCCGGCAATTTTTCTAACATACATCCCCAGATATTCGTGTCTTCGATTTTTACCGTGGTGTTCTTCAGTTTCTCCTCGCTGCCAGTAGCACTGCTTCGGACTACTGGGTATCCAGCTTCAGTCGTTTCGTCGTCATCCATCTTGTTATGTCTTCCAGCGTTCTTTTGTATATCTGCACTAGATCTTGAAGAAATAAAGGCAGAAATAAAACATTTTTTAATAATTTTTATTTATTTATTTATTAGAGCCTTATTATGACTGACACGGCTTCTAGGTTATCGGGAGATGTTTTGATCCAGAAGATTTTTCCAATTTACTCACACCAGTAACACTTCACAATGCTATGCTATAAGTTTCTCCTTAAATTCTAAGGATTACTTCTTATTTAATCCGACCAGCGTTGCCGATAAATGAACAGCTTCTAGATTTATATGATCACTTAGCCTCGTTTTATGTATTTGATCTCTCCAATTGTCCTACATCTCATGAATGTAATTATTCTGTATGTGGAGTATTGACTATTTAATCAGGCACTTTATTCTGGAATATCTGTATTTTAATTTTAACTTCTAGAGTTCCATATTAATGGTACAACTGTTTTATTTTAGGTCATGTGTTGATTTTAGCTTTCCAATCATTTTTCCAATTACTGATCTGATTGCATGATCGGTGTAATTTATTTCTTACTATAGCCATATTTGTTCTTTTATTTGTTTTGCTGTATTGTTTGCCAAAGTGACAAAAAAGTCGTTTTTTCTACTGGTATGTTACATACATAAAGCAAAGGCAGATTTCGATTTTTTTAACATTCGTCTTTTTTATGTGAGTGATTTTTTGAATCCAATTTGAAAAATATATAAACAAAGTACTATGAGCTACAGAATTAGGTTGGAACATGATGTTGAAACTTGACTTTTTTATTTTCGTCGTGATTATTAAGCTAAAATATTAGCATCCCACTTAAAAACAGTGAAGTTAAATATTGGTTTTTAACAAAAAGAGTTCTCAATGTCCCGGCATATAGAATGCGGTACCTTTTATACGTGACGTCAGTGCTGCCTACACAAAATTTACGTTAATTTTTAATCACTTTGTATGTTTTTATATTTTGACGTTGACGTAATTGAGAAATAAATAATTTGACTTACTGTCAGTTGCTTCTAAAAAAGTATTAAATTTTCTCATAAAGCCACGACAAATTATTCGTCAGTCTGTGCTACGTGGTATAATAGAGTCGCCCACGATTTTCATCTTCGGATATAATTTGTTTTATGCAATTAAAAAACTACAAGATGGGATCGTGAAAGAAAATTCCCGGAATTTGCCAAAAATTGCCTACTGTCAGCCAGCATAAGAGGCCAACTGTCGCCCAGATGAGAAACTTTATTTATTTTTCATTTAAATTTTAAATCTATACTAGAACCAAAAATTATTGAGTGTTTTATTGGCCCTTGGCATATTGAAGGCAGTGGCTGCTTATTCATTTTTGAACTGTTAAGGACTAACCCAAATAAATAGTAAATTATTTTTACAATAAACTAAAAACTTTTTCCTTTCGTCTCAGATTCGTCAGATGCACTGTCGATACCGCTATAATCAGAAAAGTTGATAATGACTGGTTCAACATTTTTTGTTCTTCCTTCAAAACGTGCTTGATGCATTTCTTCCAGTTTCTGCAGTGACGCTTTGAATGGCTTCTTTGAGGTAATTTTGTACATCCGCCATTTTAAATGTCCTGTTTTCACGTGTTACTTGTCCCTTTACTTGTCCCAAATCAATTCTATAGGATCTATTCGAAGTGGTAAGGAGGTAATTCGAATTTTCACCGAACACATTGTTTGGTATCTAAATTCGATCTATGTGTGTGTGTATGTTGATTCTTTGTGTTTATGAATTTTAAAATTCTGACTTCACATTTTGATAGAGCATCAAAAAGTAAGCTTACCTCTTCGAGAACACCTTCAAAATGGGGTCAAAAATATGAAAATTTTGAAGTTTAAAATGACATTGTAAAGTAGATACATAGTGAATGACGATTTTGGTAAAAGTGTGTTGATTAGAATAAGAACTGGTTCATATTTATAAACATACATTTATAATCTTTGAATATTGTATCACTACACAATCAAGACTGCCTTTTGACACTTTCTATTTGTCACTTATTATCTGTCTAAGCTAATTCCTTGAATGCATTTAATAGAGAATTATTGCAACCTATTTTTGGCATATCTTTTAATAAAGGATCCTTTATTTTGACATGTACGCATGCGCAGTGAAAAGCTCCTTAAGTTTTGCTTTTATTACATTAAAATACAGGCTCTCTGTATTTAATTTAAATACAGGCTTCCTCCAAGGTTTGCCTTAAATGAAAGAACTTTATTCTGACTGATGAAGGACGGTTAAACTGTTAAAAATCATTAAAATTCATTTTTTTATATTATAATATAATCACACTCTACTTGTTATTGTAAAAAAAATAAAAATTTGAGAAAAAAGTAGTAGATAATTAAATACCTTAAATTAATCGTTATTCTAACAACCCTATGTTACGTTTGTGATATTACCAGATAGAAAAGGGATTGCAACTTACTCGCTCGTTAAAATGTACTTATCAGTGAAACGGACAAAAAGAGGAACATAGATTTGTAAAGCGTTGCCATGAGTTTTATAAAAGAATAAGCAATAAATAAAATAAGTTATTTGAAATGGGCAGGAAATTATTTATTAAGTATTACTCATTAATGTTTTTTCCTAAGAATGAGATATGACAACGCTGTTTAGCTTGTTTTATGGTGATTTATATTCTAAATTACTCTCAAACATTATTTGTTTCAGTTTAGTGTCCTCACGCCTTGTCGTGTAAAGCTTCTGCGACAGTTTCTTTTATTATTGATAGATAAAATTTTTGACAAATGTCAAATGCACCGACTACTATATTAAAATATTTTGTACATTATTAAATTTTAATTGATTTTAATTGATGTAATTCTGATTGTGAATAAAATAGTATACAAACCTCGGTTGAAAATGTCATTCCATGACATATTTTCCACTTCAGTTTGTGGTATACTATTTAAGAATATATATACCGGGTGACAATGAGACTAGGGCCATGTCTATATCTCCTACACTTTTCAACCAATTTGAATAAAATTTGGTACATACATATGAGACCATTTTGGATTGACAGACGTATAAAAACAAAATGGCCGACTTCCGGTTTCGCCAGAAATGTCACCAACTTCGATTTTTTAAATGGAACACCCTAGATATTTGATATTCTTTTGATTCTACGGCTCAAATTACATACGACAGTGTTGTCAACTTTTTTATTTTTGAATAAAAAAATTCAGATTTTTTTTCAAGAAATGATTATGTTTAGGTTTTAATAAAAACAAAATTGTACATAATGTATATCGTTGAATTGGTAATTAAATTCTTTATGGAATGGCAAGATGGCCCTCGGTAGCTACCATTTGAAAAAAACGATTTATTCGTTAAAAATGAATTCAGAAAATTTAAATTCCTGCTATAGGATTTGTTATTGATTTTATCAATGAAATGACGATTACTATGAATGACTGATATCAATTAGACTAGATTTTAACCTGATCAAGGCCTCCTGTGCTAAAAAAAATTTGAGAATTTGAATTTTTTTATTGAAAAATAGAAATACCGACAACACTGTCGTATGTAATTTAAGCCATAGAATCCAAAAAATATCAAATATAGGGTGTTCGATTTAAAAAATCGAAGTTGGTGACATTTTTTGCGAAACCGGAAGTCGGCCATTTTGTTTTTATACGTCTTTCAATCCAAAATAGTGTCTCATATCTCTGAACCCAAATGATGTGTATGTTTCTGCACATACTTTTGGTACGTGCATACCCAGTTTTTTCCATCACTTATTGAAAATATAGTTTTTATGAAGATTTTTGTTCGTTCATGTTTTTTCATAAAATTTTATTAAAATGTAAATAACTTGACAACGTTGCATGTGATCCTCAAAAACAAAAAGGGTATGTAAAGTCCACATGACAGATATTCTAAAAATGTTTTGTCCCGGATTCATGTTTCACCCTGTATACTCGAAAATAATTTTAAGAAGTAGCACATCGAGCCTCCAATAAAATACAATAAGGTTTTTTTTCTGGATCTTCATCAACCTAGCAGCTATGGTCCGAACGAAGATAGGTGGGCCACCCTGTATAAATTACGCCAATATTTACATTTTCAGAAGTGTTTGTTAAAATCACGAAAGTGAAATTATTTGAAAAGTTTACTTTACAAAAAAATATTTCAAACTTGCCTAACCTTTTAATATCTTTAAATATCAACAACAAACCGTCTTGCATGCGTTTTCGTAAAAACATTTTTTTGTTAAAATATTTTCACAATACTCACTCAATTATAAACCGGAGCGCCAAGGCAAATAATAACTCTCGTTCCTCCCCCTGCACAAGCTTTACTGCTGGTGCTCCAAGGGGCTGAATTTTAGGGTTCAAATTAGTATATTAGTATTAAAATTATAAATATAATTTTTATAAATTAGTGAGCATTTTATAACCAATCTTGCCGACTGAAGAAATGGACTATTTTTGCACATTTAGAATTCGATCCAGTCTATATTAATAATATAAATAATGATTTGCTATCAAATTTTGTATTCGAACTCTGAGCCAATATTTAAACCTCTTATCCTCTTAGCCAACTTTCATGTTATACTCAACTTGAAGGTAACCATCCCTGTATAAAGCAAAAATTTTTGCAAGTTTCCACAAAATTAGCCCGCTAATTAATATCCAGTTGATAGAAGAGAATCAAGGCGAACAACCAAGCAAGCATAGATGCTATTTGTTAGCTTCCTATTGTTATTCTTGGCAAGATAATGCGAAACCCTTCTGGAGCTTAATGGTTCGTCATATTTAATCAAAGACGTAACCCGAACTAGCAGATTATGAATGTAAATGGCCGAGCGGGATTCCTCCCCATAGCCGTTTACTTGAGCAATCTTTCTTGGCAAACATATTAGATTTGGATTTAGCTTGCCAAAATAATTAGGAATATACACTAAGCAACAAAATTTCGGTTTAATGTTTTTAAATAAAGAAACAAGTTTTTAAACACCAACAGACTATTAGTTGTAATTGGAAACATTATTTAAAAGTGAAAAAAAAAACTAAAATAAAAATCTACTAATGCAATTAAATAATCGCAAGATAATTATTCGTAAGTAATATCATAAGGGCATCTAATTTTTCCGAAAAAAATTGAAAAAACACGTTGCTAATAATATTTTAACAAGAAGCACGAGTGCTGGTGGCAACAAAAATCCGAGTCGAAGACGAGGATTTTTGCTTACAAAACATACTACCTATTATATATGCATACATAATAAATATGTAGATATTAATGTGAAAACTGAAAAACAGGTAATTTATTTAATCACAAAATACTACAAACTTAATTATTTATGGTACAATTAAAATATAAATTGCAATTTTGGTACACAGTAGGAGTAATGTTTGAAATCTTTGTTAACTCATTGATAACGTTGGGTGTGGGTAAATCATTAATGTTATTAATGGGTCCAGCTGCAGAGTCAGAAGCTCGAGGAGTGGCTGCAGGATCTTCTGTTTTCTGTTTTTCAGCTGGAGGTTCTGAGGCGTCACTTCTAAGGGTGTTTATGATGTTGGAATGATGCTCATTATCCATTTGCAGATAAGGCTCAATTGAGTTGGCTGAACTGTGGCCTGTAATTTTAATTAATTGTTGGTCACCCACCACTCCTTTTGCCAGGTTACTGACTGCTGTCGACCGCAGAGAGTGGATTGTTATTTTTATTTCTTTTGTATTTAATTCTGCCTTCTCTGCTGCTTCTTTAGTCCAGTTCGTTTTTTCCCACTGGAGTGTTTTTGTACCATCCACTTGATTGTTCTTTGTTCCATGATGGGTTTACTGTTAAGAATAATCTATCAGTTGTTATTCTGGATGAACGTTTAACCATTAGAATTTTAAAAAGACGGACTGAACAAAAAGTAGGGTTCTTCGTGTTGGGGACCAAACATTTACTATCGGCCATTTTTTTTCTCCACCCTGGGCGGTTTTATTGAAGAGAGAATTATATTCTACCATTCCTGACAGGTAGGATTTTTGAAAATCAGGTATTTTAAAAAATATGTAACTGTGTTATCTACCTGTTTTAATCCCAGAATTATCCACTTCCTCTTTAAAATGATAAACTCTGCAATTGACTGCTTCCCCACCTCTCCAGGCAAGATCTACTGAAGCGATATGGTAAAATTTTCGATGGAGTCCCGCCGGAGTGTCTTCGTTCGTAATAAAACCATTGCGTGGTATTCTTCCAATTTTAATGAAGCAGAGCTCCATTTCCTTTTATTGGCGTACATCTGCAAATTCCTTCGTTTCGCACTACGAGCTTCCTTACTAGACTTAAGATAATATATTTAAATGGATCAAAAATTATTTTCCACTTCATAAAATACATAGCTTGCATTTTTTTTGCAACGGTGTTCCACATTGTCTTCACAACTAGTTCTTTGTAATTTTCAGCGTTTCCTTTCTTCATATTCCACGCCCAATCTTTTAGGATTAGGTTTAGTTGCTCTAAACTTGTAGTTTCCAAAAGCTCATATTTCTTTGTCTTGCAGAATTCCGTAAACTGTTTCCATATTGACGTATGGGTTTTAACAGTATTGTACGCCAGATACAAAGCGACTTATTTTCACTACATAAGCTGACTAGCACTGTTTAAAAACAGTATTGTTTAGCGTCGTTTTCTGGTGTCCTAGGAGACCATAATTACTTGTTATCAAAGGTATTGCAATTTTTGGTGACAACAGCTGTCAAGTTTTGCCGCGGGTAAACTCCAAAAAAACTGCTGACAAGAGCTCTAATACAGTTTCTTCATCTAGAAACCTTTGTAATTAAAAATTGCGCGTTTGTGATTGGTGGGGGAAATAGTCGTTTAAATAAAAGTTGAGCTGTTTATTATATAATTTTATTGTATTATATTATTATTAAAAAAATAAGTCGTCCGACAAAATATATCTTCCAAGCAGAAAATTCCTTCTTGTATACATACATGCATAAATTTTCTTGTCAGGGGACCCTTATAAAAATATATACTTTATTTCCGAATAACATAAAATTTTATTAAAATTTTCTGATTAGGTATTTTTAAAAAACACAATATAGGAACTAAACTAAAGAACTATCTGTCAAGCATAATCAGTTTTAATATTACAAGAGCAAATAAAAAAATCGATTATACTTCCCAGTTATGAGGCGTATTCTGCGAAACACCACGACAGCGTAAATTACGATTCAAGAAAGAAATGACTAAAATTAATAAAAGGCTCTGTATCTCAGTTAGGAAGGGGGTTGTACCCAACAAATATAGGTTTTTTGGTATTGTCTAATTGGGCTACGTCTGCGTTAAATATATCTACACTTCCCAATGAAGCACCCTGTTTATTACATTATAATATCCTTACTATTATTCTATAAACTAAGTCTGCCAATGTTTTTACTTTAAACATGACCAATATTAAAATGTTGAATATTTTTCGTGTAATACGGTAATATGCTATAACATAAACGAGATCATCCGTTTCAGTACGTAATGCTTTTGAAACGCCTCTCGTGATACGAAGTAAGGAGATTTTACCATGCAAATTGGATACAAGATGTTGAAAGCTAGCCGTAGTTCCGTTTTATGCCTGAAGCTCGTTGTTTACTTAACAACTTAAAAATGGTAATCACGCTTACGTTTGAGCCATATCGATTGTCGGCATAATAATTGGATAATAAAGTTAATGCACGAGAATTAGATGTTCTGGTATGATTTATTTCGTATCGAATATTTAATTTTCTGATTTGATGAGACAACCTAACCTCATCCACACCACTCCCTAAGGTTTTAGATAGATAGATATATAGTGTTATTAACCGTGTAAGAGGTTACCTGGGGATTTAGTTTATTTAATTTTATTTATAGCAGCCTGTGGACATTCTCTTGCAAAAGAAAAATTATTGATTATTAATGATTTTTTGTATTTGACAAAATAAAAAAATTTCCTGGGCGCCAGCAAGATTTCCCACCACCACATGCACCCCAGATTGGGTAACAACTTCCCTACCCTGACTAACTAAAAAATTTTGATTGATTGATTGATTTGCTGAATTAAAACCTGAGTTAAATCCTCTTAAAATCAGAGGTCCTTCTTGGCTGCGCGTGCGTAGTATTCTGTCGATTATTATTATGGAAACTACTTCCTGTTCAGTTAATGTGTTTAAGAAAATAATAGATCTACGTTGTTATATAAGTTATATATACCTAATAAATAATAAAATAAATGTTTATTGATTTAGATATTAATTTCAGTACGATAATTTACTAATAATCGAATGCATTCTGTTTTTTATAACGCCTGATCTTTACTTCTTTGACTATAGAAGAATTATTTATCTATTTATTTATTTATAGAGCTCAATATAAATATTGGGTACCTTTATTATTTTAATTCTGTTTGTAGGATGTCTCACGATTCTGCTTCAGTTCGGTAGATATTATCATTCCATAAAATAATGACAATAATTCAAATTCTAGTAGTTGAAAAAAAATTAACAATTTTACAAACGTCACAGCTGTCAAGATAAAAATCCACTTGGCAGGAAAGACAGGGATCTGCTTTATCGACTTCACAATATAAGGACCTGACAACAGGTAATAATGGACTGTCATGGATTTTGTCAAAATTTGGTTTTTATAAACCGGCCTCAGGGCTTGCTGAGATGTGAAATTCTTTGATTTTTGTGTCAAAATCAATGTACATGGTTAAATTTTTATATTTTTGGAAATTTTTTTAACTATTTTTTTCACTCTTTTTATATCACTTTCACTATTAAAAACCTTTTTTAAAACACTATAATTTCTATTTTACCTAACCTAATTTTCTAAATACAACTTTATGTACAATTTTAATTTTGACATTTCTCATAATTATTAACCTCTTTATTAATGTTATTTTTACTTTTTTTTCATAGAATTAGTGCATTTTTAATTTTAAAAATTTGTATAACTATTTCTCTAACCATAGTTAATATTGTGGAGAAGATTAATTTCATCCACAAGTTTCACAAATAGATAAATTTTTATGGTTAGAGGTACAAATTATAATTTGTACCGACATTCATAATAATCACTACTAGTGATTCTAAATGTAATTATTAAAGTCCAAATTATATCAGTAACTGTCCATAAGACCCTCTTCTATTGAACTATCGTAAAATTTTTTGAAAATTAATATTTTTATTTATACAAAAAAATACGTGAAGTTAAAACTTGAAAATTTAATTATTTATTGATAAATTGTTTAATACTGATAGTAGTCTTTATTAATTTTATTAATTCACACATCTTAAAATTGATTGTTAACATCTTCAGGGATGTTACCCGTTACAATAGATTTATTTATTAAATAGGAACCCCTAATATACATATAAGATATATAAAATAAAAAATACAATAAACAGTTGGCTAAAATTATTCTACAACTATTATTAAAATAGGAATTAAAAAAACAATTTTACATACAACACAATAAGACTAAAGTTTTTATGTATTAAAAAATATAATACAATACAAAAAAAAATATGGTAATAGGGCAATTTTATCTGATACTTATAAATTCTTTGATCTTTATTTTAAAGACATTGAGAGATTGTGAATTTTTTACATCTATGGGTAGATTGTTAAAGTCTGAGAAAACTTTAAAAAACAATGAATTCATTGTACTTTTATAGCAAGTTCGCGAAATATATATGTTATTAATATTTCTTGTGTTGTGTGAATGAACATCTTTGCCGAGAATAATATATTGATACAAATATTCCGGAGCCATCTGATTTATAATTTTACAAAACAAAATCATGAAAAAATGAAATAACCTATCGTTTACTGAAAACCATTTTAGAGAACATAACATATTCCTTATAGGAGCATAACGATTAATTCTTAGGATTATTCTCATTCCACGGTTTTGAAGTATGTTCGGCTTATTCAATGAGGTTGAATATTCGTATTATAAATAGTGATTCTTGTATTAACTGATAAACTTTGAGCTAATCTACTAAAAAAATAAAGTTTTTTTAATATTTTTATTGGAAATTATTTCAAAGTTGCCTTCAAAGGTCAAGAAATTATCTAAGTAAAATCTTCACTGATGTAACAATTTCTATTCATTCTCTGTAATACATAAATGTGTATTATTTGTATTCAATGAATTATATTTGTATTTAGTTGTAACTATCATAGCGTGGGTTTTTGAAACATTTAGTTTTAATTTATTATTGTCTAAATATTTACTAAGAGTTTTTAAAATATCATTCATTTTTTGAATGGCCTTCTCTAAAGGACCCCGCAGGTTTTGATAGGAAAATGGCTTTCGGTGCATTTCTCTCAAACTTCGGAAATTTATTCTTCATCCCATCCCGATCAAAAGTGTTCATGGGCCCAACTCAATCCTATGTACAGATTTCGAGCTAGCGCGAGTTTAAAATGATTAGGGGGAACTCGATATATGGGCATTTATCGGCAAGTTAGGCGTTCACCTCTTTACGTTTATCGTTTATATGATGGATATATGTCATACACACCCAGATACACACACACGCACACATTTAGCGTCTTTTAGAAGATTTTATTTTGATTTCTAAACTATTGCTTAAGAATTTATTTTTTATTGACATTACATTTTTAATTTTTCAATCACTTTTTTGTTACCATGACTATGTCCGACATGGGCGTTTCATTAACAGGGTTAAACACAGCCAGTCACCTTGAAATAAATTAAAAAACTAAATAAACGTTCAATGGAGAAATATTTTTTGAAAGAGAATGCTTATCAATTAATATGTCCAGCACAAGCGTCACTTTTTTACTCCTACAAGGGTTCCACGAATCGCATAGAGCAAAAATGCAGCATAATCATTACGTTTATTATTCTTATTTATTTATAGCACATGTGTTATTAATCTAACTACAATTTGGCGTAGTCGTTGGGAGATCAACTCGTCATATTTGTTTAAAATGAAGGATTAAAAAGGAACATACGAAAAACCATCTTGCCATCAGCGAAATAACAACGATGCTTATTTCAGCTCATTTTCATAGTGCCCCTATTAAAGTAACATGTATTTAACTCTATGTTCTATAATCTAGACATCTATCACTCGCGGTCCACCTTCAATCTAATAATCTTGTTGACTGATCTTTCTAACATGAATTATTAAAAAGGAACATGTGAAAAACCATCTTACCCCGTACCATGGAGTATGATTGTGAAAGCTAATTTTTTTCACAACGAACAAATGTGCATTTCTTCGGCGTCTTCATCATCCACACCGGCACAAACATTGTTACCCCAATGTTCACAAAGCTGGCAACCTATCCAACCTTCTAGTGATTTCAGAAAAGTATTTATGTGTAAAAAAATTGTGTCTTCATCATTGTTCTTTTGCGTTTTGTCTGAAAGTTTAGTATTTTTTTTAGCAGTTTTTTGTGTAGATTATGAGGATTGGCATTTTTAAATTTTCCAGCTCATTTTTATGAACCACTTGATTTTCTTGGGGTCGTCTCGTTGAGAAGTGTATATGCTAACGCTGAGCCATGGCGCCCTCTGCAGGATAAGATGATGACTAACCGTGTCAAGTGCATTTGAAAGATCCAGAAATATACACAAACAGGGCTTGCTTTCATTAAGTGATTCACTTAGGTACTTGTGAAGTTAGGACACTAACGGCGTTTTGTGTGGATGTTTTCTATCTAAAACCAAACTGTTGTTTTGAGAGTATTTCATATTTGTTTAGGTATGAAACTAATCTATTTTTAATCAATTTTTCAAACTTTTTTGAGAAGTGGGTGATTAACCATATGTGTTGGTAATTGCTGATGTTGTTACATATCCCTTTTTATGTAATAGAGTAACAATTGTTCTATACATTTAGATAGAGTATGTAAATGGTTTTAAAAGATAATCACAGTTTAATTTAATTATTTCAGACTTTGTGTTATCTATTCCAACGATTTTTTAAATCAAAATAAGTGCAATTAGGAATAGATTTTGATCGCTTTTTATTTGGTTTGCTAAAGCTCTTATTAAATTCAATAGCAATGTTAATTTTATGCTGGACATAATTGTTAAGTTTTCTCATACAAAGAGTATTTCTCCATTGAACATTTAGTTTTGTATTTATTTCAAGGTGTCCGTCCGGCTGTGTTTAACCCTGTTAATGAAACGCCCATGTCGGACATAGTCATGGTAACAAAAAAGTGATTGAAAAATAAAAAATGTAATGTCAATAAAAAAAATTCTTAAAAAATAGTTTAGACATCAAAATAAAATCTTCTAAAAGACGCTAAATGTGTGCGTGTGTATGTATCTGGGTGTGTATGACATATATCCATCATATAAACCATAAACGTAAAGAGGTTGTAAGGCTTTTTCTTGCCACAAAGAAAAATATGCCTTACAAGTGACACCCTAGTACGGAGATTGCTCGAGCGCCAGATTATTTAATGTGGTTTACTCCACAACCCTTAGAAACGGCGTCTTAGGGACACAGGTAGCTTCAGATGGAGATACGGTATCTCCAGGGGTCTAGTTGACTTCAGACTTAATTATTTTTAATTTATTATATACATTTAATAACCCTGAAAAGAGGTAAGGTTGGTGAATATAAACCAGGAAATAAACGTGACACTTATATTGTTTTTAGCTATGTTACACAATAAAAATTTGTTTTATTTCAAAGCCCAACCCTATTCAACCCTGAACAAAAAAAATTAAATTAAATGCTCGATTCGGAATTTACTTCGCGTAATAATCGGACTGACTCAATCAGACTAAGTTAAAGATATCAAAATAAGGAAAAACTCGAGTAAGATTATTGAATTAATTAAATACTAATATTCGGCGGAAGCATTCGTTAAATTTATTAATTCAAATTAAACGGAAAAATCTATTTAAATGATTTATCTACTCAATCGACCGGGACAAACGGGAATACAGACTTACGATCGAATTTACCAGGTTTCTACTAAATAACGGCAATTCTAGCCAGAAACGGAGTCTTGTCCTAAGCTTTTAACGTACCATTCATTAGCAAACGATAGCTAACCAGGAATGCTAATGCCTGTTGACGCAAGCCTAGTTTGAAAAAGATATTAATAAACGATAGCTAACCAGGAGAATTAATATCAATTCCAACAATCCTCTAAACGGGAACGCGGCGGGTGAATTTACAGTGGACCCCTTGATATTGATTAACGATAGCAAACCAGGAAAATCAATACCAATCCCGGCAAGTCCAAATACAAAACAAAAACACGCTTGAGGTTGTCAGACCCTTTTTAGGCGTTTAGCGTACCATTCATTAGCAAACGATAGCTAACCAGGAATGCTAATGTCTGTTGACGCAAGCCTAAGACAGGACGAATATTGATTAACGATAGCAAACCAGGAAAACCAATAAAAGTCCCGTCAGACCTTAGACCTCAATGAATATATCCAAAATACGGTTTTTGATTAATTATAGTGAATATAAATAATTAAGAAAAGGAATACGAATTCGGAATAACCTGGTAAAGTCGTATCTAATCTCGTTCCGGCTTTTTAAGAGGAAAATACTAAGCGGCTTTTATTATATTACAAAACGAAAATTTAAAAATCAAACGTTTGCTTCCGGACGGCACGACAATTAAAAGTGAAACAAAAACAGTTAACTTGAAAATATTTCTAAATTAATTTCCCAAAACAAAATTAAAATTTCAATAATCTAACTCGATCAACAAAGTAAAAATTTAATTATTCAAAAACAAAATCTCGAAAACCCAAACGCGGACGGAATTAAAAAAAATAATTTAATTTTCCCAAAAAAAAACTAAATCTCAAAATCTAAATCAGAAATAATTTAATTAATTAAATTAATCTCAAAAAAAAACAAATCTTAAATTTCGGCAAAAATGTAAATCAAATAAGATTTTAAAATTCGGATGTGATTTCGTAGTTATAAATCAAAATAATTAAAACGCGTGTAAAATAAAACGATTCTTTTGGCTTCAAATTGACGACCGACTTTCACGGTGAAAAACTTATCAATGTTTACCTCGGGTTTTTTGCTTAACGGCGGAAAAATTCACGACGGACTAAAATGTTATCTCAACTTAATTTTTCAACTCGCAGGAAAAGAATGAATCTTATTTTTAAATTCGTAAAACATTTGGGCTCTGAATAGTCCCTTCTCCGGATAATTTCCCTACTATTTCTATAAAAGTATCGCGCGCGCATCTAGCGATTAGGCCGTATTTGTATTTGTTTCGTTAAAGAATTAAAAATTTACTGGGTGAGCTAGCCAAAAATCGAACATTCCATTTAATTTGAAATAAATTTTGATTTAATTTGAAATTGAATGTTAAAAAAAATAACTTCATTACATCCCCCCCTTACTTCGGTAAGAAAAATAAGAGTGAACTCCGTTTACGCTTATTTTTCTTCCAAACCTACCTATCAAAATACAATTTTAGATAAAATTTACAAAAAATTTAAGTCTTCGGCGGGATGCCTCTACGTTCACGGGACAATTTCCCTTGGTATTACCATTATCATTATGTAAACTTTTCCTAAAATAAAGATTATTAGGGTTATTGTTACCAGGGTTGGTAACATCGAATTCCGACACTCCGGTGTCGGGTCTACGGGAACATCTACAATATCGGGACATGGTGCCTACAAGGAACCCTCGACGGCGGGTTTGAGGTCTTTGATATGCACCTGATTCAGCCTCTTTCCAGTTGCATCTTTTAGATTGTATATGACGGGAGACATAACTTTGATAACGGTATATGGACCAGAATATTTCGGAGCTAATTTAGCAGCTACATGATCGACGGCGGACGAGAGGGTGTGTTCCTTTTTCATTACCAGATCTCCAAGTGAACATTTCCAATCACGGCGGCGGAGATTATAATAGTGACTCTGGGAAGTGAATGCACGGGAGAGGTTGAGCCGGGCTAAATCATAACACTCTTTGAGTTTGTCTAGCCTTTGCACAAAATTTTCGGGAATGACGTTATCAGTCTGTCCGGTATCAGTTTGCGGATCAGCTGCTTCAACTTCTTGGCGTAGGGATTTGGGGACGACAAGTTCCCTCCCAAAGTTTAAAAAGGCTGGAGAATAACCGATGGATTCGTGCCGAGATGTATTGATAGCAAACTTGAGATCGGATAAGTGTAAATCCCAATTTTGGTGGTCCTTGTCGCAGAACTGTGCTATCATTGTCTTAATCGTTCGGTTTGCACGTTCCACTGGGTTAGCCTGTGGCGTGTAAGCTGGTGTACAACGGTGGCGGATTCCCAACTCTTTTAAAATAGACTCGAAGAGTTTGCTAGTGTACTGTGTTCCATTATCGGTAATGACTTCTTTCGGGCACCCAAAGGTGGTAACGACATCGTCGTAAAAGGCGGAACTGACACTCTTAGCAGTTGCTGATCGGATAGCTTTGCATTGAACCCACTTAGTGAATCGGTCCATGAACATGACAATATATGCATTGCCCTTCTTACTTCGGGGTAAGGGTCCTACCAGATCGGTACTAACAACTTCCCATGGCTGTCGATTCGGAGACGGAAACATTTTTCCTGGTGTCTGTTGTTGAGACGGTTTGTATTTCTGACAAGTTATGCAACTTCTTACATACTTCGTTATGTCTCGGAACATACCAGGCCAATAATATCGTCGGGCGATACGGGTGGTGGTTTTTGCAATTCCGGTGTGGCCGGCATTTGGTGCGTCATGATTCTCTTTCAGGACTCTGTCTCTTTGCGGCTTAGGAACACACAATTTCCACGGATTGGAGAATTCAGGCTCTTTGTAATCGTTGATGTCCCAAAAATGGCGGTAAAGACGGTTTTCTTTTATACAGTAGTCTGGGTGGTCTAATGGATTTCGTTCAACCTCTGCCTTCTTGGTTAGATACCATTTACAATTAGTATCTTCCTCCATAGTGCAAATATCAGGAAGGCTTGACGGGTTTTCGGTGTCTGGTAACGGATTGCGAGACAGCGCATCGGCTATTCGGTTTAGAGCTCCTCGGCGGTATTGGATCTCAAAATCGTATTGTTGCAGGAAAATACTCCATCGTGCTAATCGGCCGGACGGACTCACTATAGAATGTAACCATTTGAGTGATTGATGGTCAGTAATCACCGTGAAGTGGTAGCCTTCTAAATATGCCCTCATCTTTTCAATTCCCCAGACTATCGCTAGACATTCCTTTTCTGTCACAGAATAATTTCTTTCGGCTGGACTTAGAGTTCTACTGGCATAGGCGATGACGTAGTCGATGCCATCTTTCTTTTGTGTCAGAGCTACTCCTAAGCCATGGTCTGAAGCATCTGTTTGTAATGAAAACGGAATGTTGAAGTCGGGACAGCTGAGGATCGGAGCTTCAGTTAAAATTTTCTTGATTTTCAGAAAAGCGGTTTCTTGTTCTTCTACCCACCTCCAACGGTAAGATTTTCTCAGTAGTTTGGTAAGCGGCGATACTACTTGGGAAAACGATGGCACAAATCGGCGGTACCAGGAGGCTACACCCAAAAATCTCCTGAGTTCTCTAATATTTTTCGGAGCTTCGAATTTTGAAATCGCTTCAATTTTCTCGGGATCGGTGCTTATTCCATCTCCGGTTACTATGTGTCCAAGATATTTCATGCTGGGCAAACAAAAATGACATTTTTCAAAATTGATTTGAAGTTTAGCCTCTCTCAGGCGTCGAAAAACTTCTTTCACATTTGCTAGGTGAGATTCGAAAGTCTCGCCAAGAATAATGATGTCATCTAAGTACGCGAATGCGTGCGGATCCATATCTGGACCAATGATTCTATCAATTAGCCTTTGGAAAGTGGCCGGAGCAGAATGTAGGCCAAATGGCATAACCCGGAATTGGAAAAGCCCTCGTCCTGGTACAGTGAATGCAGTGATTGGCTTACTACGAGCTGACAGTGGAATCTGCCAGTAACCACTCTTCAAATCGAGGCTGGTAATAAACTTAGCGGCTCGTAGTTTATCCAGGATGGCGTTCATATACGGTAGTGGATATGCATCTTTCATCGTAACTTCGTTTACTTTCCGGAAATCGATGCAGAATCGGTGCTTGCCATCTTTTTTTCTTACAATTACAACAGGGGAACTCCAAGGACTTTTTGAGGGTTCTATTACCCTTTCGTCCAACATCTTGTCTACCTCCTCGTTGATAATTTCCTGCATTTTCGGATTCTGTGGCCGGTATCTCTGTTTGATCGGTTCTGAATTGACTAAACGGATTTCGTGTTCTACTAAATCTGTTGGTCCTTGAATCATTTCAAATGCGGGCAGTTCAGTTTCTAAAAATTCATCCAATTTTCGGGATTGTTCGACGGTTAACGTTCTCTCAGAAACAGGGGTGATAGCTTCCAACGGACATCCTATACTCCGGATATTTTCTCCTTCTTCATCTTCATCACAGCTTTCACTGAGTTTGGAATGGTAAGTTTCGTCTATTTCTATTTCGTCCAACCCTGACCCGAAGTCTTGTGTCTTGTTGCTGGTCCTTGGGGTTGTAGAACATATAGGGACGGAATGGTTAGGAGAAACATTCGGAAGGGACTCTTTGTCCTTTTTGTTTTCTGTTTCTTTCTCTTCAGGCAAATCATGGAAATCCTGTGGTCCACATTCGGCGTGGACCATGGCTTTGACAACAAATGAGTTTAGAACGGCGGATGGAATCGGATTGAAAACGGCGGACGGAATCGTATCAACAACGGTATCTTTCTGTACGGCTTCTTCTACAATTCCCATTGGATGACAGGACACGGCTTGTGTGATAGGGAGCATCGGTATCTCACCCATTGTTACTTTTCCAGTCCCCAATTCCAATCGGAAATCATACTTCTTCAACAGGTCCATTCCCAGAACTATGTCGGCACTCAAATTCGGAAAGTGGACTATTTCTTCAGTCGCTTCTTGGTTGCCAAGCTTCATCTTTACGGAATAAGTGTCTTGAATACGGATAATCATTCCATTTGCTAACCTAGCAGTTGTCGGAACTGCTTTTCTGGGTTGCTTTTTCTGGGAAAGATGTTCCGCCAAACGATTTCCTAAGTATGATTTTGAAGCTCCGGTGTCTAACAATGCCAAGAAATTTTCACCTTCTATTTCCAGTGTTAGGTGCGGGCGGACGTCATGATCGGGTAGTGCAATGGTTTCTTGGGCGGCTAGTGTCGGTTGGAGCTGTTGGGACCTCCCTTCCGTACAGCTCCCGTCTCGTTTCCCGACTGGTTACACGGGCAATCTCGGGAATATACACTTTCCTTCATGCATCGTGAACAGAAAATTTTCCTTGGATTTTTACATTCTGTTCGACGGTGTCCTGTTTCTCCACAATTCCAGCACAACACTTCTCCACGGGAAGTGAATGGTTGTGGTTCGATTCTTTGCGGTTCCAGTCGTTGTGGTACGGCGGCGGCGGAAGCAGTTCTTTGGGGATAATTAGGACGGGAATATTGGGGTGAAGTAGTCTGAGGGAAACGAGAAGGGTTTGGTTGGGAATAGCGGGGTTGTATGGGTGGTGGAGGAGGGAATGATTCAGGAGGTGGGTGACGGGAAACGGTATTCCTCGGAGCGGAGCTGATTGACGGAACATTCTGTAATTCTTTCCTTAATAGTTCATATTCCCTGACTACTTGACAGAATGTTGTGACGTTGGAATAATCGGTCTTGCGGATCTGTTGTCGGTATTCTGGCAATAAGTTTCTGTAAAGCAAGAGCAATTGTTGAGCGGTTGTCAGGTTTCCATGTCGCCTCATGAGGGTCTGAAGATCTGTTATATAACTTGAAACGGTCTCATTTCGGCGTTGTAATCTTTTACCAATTTCAACCTCTAAGTCTATTTGGTAATTTACGGGGAAGTAGAAAGTACGGAAGTCGGTTTCGAAGTCGTTCCAGGTATTCCAAGAGAGTCGGTTATTACGGAACCATAATGCGGGGTCTCCAGACAGAAGTTCAGGTATATTTAGTAGCAAACGGTTTTTATCAACGCCTTTAGAAAGGCAGATTTCTTCTAGTCTTTCTAGAAAAGATACTGGGTCGTCGCGGTTATCAAAAGAAATTTTCCAATCGTGTACTCGGATCGGTTCGGAACTAGCATCACGTGCGTTTGGCATATTTTACGGGTTTGTTTCACGAGTGGTCCAATACCGGAACACAACACAGGTAAACCGCGGACACGGGATGGCTTTGAAATCCGGTTAAAATCTACAACTAACTAGTTTTCGGCTGGTTTATATTCACTGCTTTAGGGCTTATTCGGAAAAAGAAAATTAGACAAATTTTAATTAAAATCCTAGAAAAACAAGTGTATTCTGGAAATTAAAATTAGAAAAAAAAAAACGGGGTTCTAGTGGCAACGGAACTACTCTAAACTGAAAATCAATGCGGTCCCTGCTCGGGCGCCAATTTGTAAGGCTTTTTCTTGCCACAAAGAAAAATATGCCTTACAAGTGACACCCTAGTACGGAGATTGCTCGAGCGCCAGATTATTTAATGTGGTTTACCCCACAACCCTTAGAAACGGCGTCTTAGGGACACAGGTAGCTTCAGATGGAGATACGGTATCTCCAGGGGTCTAGTTGACTTCAGACTTAATTATTTTTAATTTATTATATACATTTAATAACCCTGAAAAGAGGTAAGGTTGGTGAATATAAACCAGGAAATAAACGTGACACTTATATTGTTTTTAGCTATGTTACACAATAAAAATTTGTTTTATTTCAAAGCCCAACCCTATTCAACCCTGAACAAAAAAAATTAAATTAAATGCTCGATTCGGAATTTACTTCGCGTAATAATCGGACTGACTCAATCAGACTAAGTTAAAGATATCAAAATAAGGAAAAACTCGAGTAAGATTATTGAATTAATTAAATACTAATATTCGGCGGAAGCATTCGTTAAATTTATTAATTCAAATTAAACGGAAAAATCTATTTAAATGATTTATCTACTCAATCGACCGGGACAAACGGGAATACAGACTTACGATCGAATTTACCAGGTTTCTACTAAATAACGGCAATTCTAGCCAGAAACGGAGTCTTGTCCTAAGCTTTTAACGTACCATTCATTAGCAAACGATAGCTAACCAGGAATGCTAATGCCTGTTGACGCAAGCCTAGTTTGAAAAAGATATTAATAAACGATAGCTAACCAGGAGAATTAATATCAATTCCAACAATCCTCTAAACGGGAACGCGGCGGGTGAATTTACAGTGGACCCCTTGATATTGATTAACGATAGCAAACCAGGAAAATCAATACCAATCCCGGCAAGTCCAAATACAAAACAAAAACACGCTTGAGGTTGTCAGACCCTTTTTAGGCGTTTAGCGTACCATTCATTAGCAAACGATAGCTAACCAGGAATGCTAATGTCTGTTGACGCAAGCCTAAGACAGGACGAATATTGATTAACGATAGCAAACCAGGAAAACCAATAAAAGTCCCGTCAGATCTTAGACCTCAATGAATATATCCAAAATACGGTTTTTGATTAATTATAGTGAATATAAATAATTAAGAAAAGGAATACGAATTCGGAATAACCTGGTAAAGTCGTATCTAATCTCGTTCCGGCTTTTTAAGAGGAAAATACTAAGCGGCTTTTATTATATTACAAAACGAAAATTTAAAAATCAAACGTTTGCTTCCGGACGGCACGACAATTAAAAGTGAAACAAAAACAGTTAACTTGAAAATATTTCTAAATTAATTTCCCAAAACAAAATTAAAATTTCAATAATCTAACTCGATCAACAAAGTAAAAATTTAATTATTCAAAAACAAAATCTCGAAAACCCAAACGCGGACGGAATTAAAAAAAATAATTTAATTTTCCCAAAAAAAAACTAAATCTCAAAATCTAAATCAGAAATAATTTAATTAATTAAATTAATCTCAAAAAAAAACAAATCTTAAATTTCGGCAAAAATGTAAATCAAATAAGATTTTAAAATTCGGATGTGATTTCGTAGTTATAAATCAAAATAATTAAAACGCGTGTAAAATAAAACGATTCTTTTGGCTTCAAATTGACGACCGACTTTCACGGTGAAAAACTGATCAATGTTTACCTCGGGTTTTTTGCTTAACGGCGGAAAAATTCACGACGGACTAAAATGTTATCTCAACTTAATTTTTCAACTCGCAGGAAAAGAATGAATCTTATTTTTAAATTCGTAAAACATTTGGGCTCTGAATAGTCCCTTCTCCGGATAATTTCCCTACTATTTCTATAAAAGTATCGCGCGCGCATCTAGCGATTAGGCCGTATTTGTATTTGTTTCGTTAAAGAATTAAAAATTTACTGGGTGAGCTAGCCAAAAATCGAACATTCCATTTAATTTGAAATAAATTTTGATTTAATTTGAAATTGAATGTTAAAAAAAATAACTTCATTACAAGGTGAACGCCTAACTTGCCGATAAATGCGCATATATCATTTTAAACTCGCGCTAGCTCGAAATCTGTACATAGGATTGAGTTGGGCCCGTGAACACTTTTGATCGGGATGGGATGAAGAATAAATTTCCGAAGTTTGAGAGAAATCCACCGAAAGCCATTTTCCTATCAAAAACTGCGGGGTCTTTTAAGTCAGTGCATGCAATAAAAGTACCATCTGCAAATAGCTTGATCATGTCGCATTTTATAATTATTTATATATCGTTAATATGTAATATAAATAGCAGTGGACCAAATAGTTTTAGTGATGATGAACACGATGGTAGATTTTAATTTTTCGATTGCACAACTCCCTGAACTGGCCAACAACAGGTTACATCTACCCTTTCTTCATTTTCGATGATAATAAAGCCCATGAACATATTGTCACGCAATCTTAAACCCTGCTACCCCCTCCTCCAATTCAAATAGCGAAAAACCATCCCGAAAAGTGATTGGACGCGTATATTATCTGTCTTACGGCCCGAATCTATTCCAATACCCGTTTTTGCGGATGATAGATCCTGATCAAGGCCGTCTAAATCTGGTGTATCTCCAATATTGTTGAATCAAGTTAATTCGGACTGCAGATTTACTGTGGTAATGAGTTTTAACGAATCCTTCAGCCCATTTTAATTTTAGACGTCAGATTATAACATTTTGGACGAATTTGCTCGAAACAATATTTAATTGTATCGGCATAAACTTGCACAATTTAAATTAAATATTGTCAGTGCAAACAATTGCGCCATTAAATTTCCCCCTTGACACCCGCTTTTAATTCAATTGTCCTTTTTAAATGAACGCACAAATCAAATCAAGTATTCCGGTGGAAATCCAGCTCAGGCATCTTTAAAGGAAGGTCCTTAATTGGCTTTTAGTCATTCACAAGGAGAAGATTCAAAAGGACTAATAAGGGAATGACATTTTGAGGGTAATATCTTTAAATCTGATTGGATGGTTAGTAAATTTCAATCCTTGTAAGAGCCCGAAGCTCGGATTAATTTGTATATTTTTTCACAAAGAATCAAATATATTTTCAGATATAAATAGTTTATTTTGTTTGGAAAATCAGAGTCGAACAAAATATTTTTATATGTTTTTGTTGTTTTATTATTTATAAAGTAAAATAATCAAAGACTAGATTATTATTATTTCACTGTTCGTTGGCATTTAATTAAACATTCCTGTTTCATGAAGTTGCCATGCGAAACTTTTATAAATTATTTTTTTTTGCTGATTCTTTTGTACACAAAAAACGCTGCATTGTATGTAGGGTTGAGCTGACCAGCTTTTATTTCAAAGAACGGTCCTTTTACTAACTAACTTGTCCTTTGTCCTTTAATTACATGACAACGTGGCACATCTTTTACATTTCAGATTATCTCGTTCATCTACCATCAGTACTGCAAACTATGTAGTTTCCCTTATTTTTAAGGTATTAATTTTTAGAGAAAGTTTTGTAACTATCATAAAAACTATATCGTATAATTAATAATACTAATAATAAAGTTTATTTACAAAAAAAAACAATATGTGTTTACATCAATTTTAAGAAATGTTTGTTGGTCCGAAGTGGAAAAAAAATTATTACTAAATTTACACAGCGAAAATAAATACTGAAAAATAATTAAATTAAATACAGCATTTAAAAGTGGTGACTTAAATAATAATTATATTAATATGTGAAAATGACTTTGAGAAGCTTATTCTTCTTTAAACATTGAGAGTTGGATAATCTTTTGGTGTTTATTTATTTAAGTTAAACCAAAAATTAAATGATCAATAAATGCACTTACTGAAATACTGAAAATGAATATAGTTTATAACAACCATCTAAACATTAACATGTAAATAAATTAAGTAGCTATGGAAAATTTTTGGAACAAATTAATGCGTAAATAAGGTCACTAAGCGTTAAAATGTCAGTTTATACGTTATTAGAAATGTAATAAAATAAATGTGTGATGTTGAATTTTGAAAATAAATGATTCTAGGTATTTATTATTGATTATTTTTTTCATCTGTCAAAACAGTCAGATTTTGTGGTTTCAGCCCATAACAGCTCAGGATTCTAACCAATCATTGTGTTTTATACTGATTATTTTTTTCATCTGTCAAAACAGTCAGATTTTGTGGTTTCAGCCAATAACAGCTCACAATACTAACCAATCATTGTGTTTTATACTGATAAAACCGCTTCTTCGTTTTTGTTTTTTGATTAAACTGTGTTTACCTTTTTTGAAATGTCAAATGTAATCATTTAACAATTTTTATTTCGCATTATCAATTATTATTATACTAAAATGTATTGCAAATCTATGTTAATACCCAAATTTCAAAATATATTTGTAAACTAACCTGTTTTTATCCGTTTATCTTAACACACAACACAGCTCCATCCATAATTTCGTTTAAAACTGTCAAATAATGTCTAAGTCTAACCGTTACCCTTAATAAATAATCTTAAATGCCTACTACTAGATAGGCAACTTATATTACGTTTGTAGGTATAGAAGCAATCATGTCAATATTTGGCGTTTAAATGTAAATGAAAATATCGAACTTTTGAGTGTAAAGTGTCTTTCTCTGTTTTTAACACAAAATGATTCAAAAAATTAAGCTTTCCAAATACCACTCGTCCTGTCAAATTTTACAGATTAAATTTTCAGTTTCCATACTCAAACGCCTTTATTTCAGATATTTGAGATAAAATCAGTCGTCCTGCGGACTCGTGATTTTATGAATCAGTTTGTTTTCGTGGTTTTTCCAAATAAAGCCGTTTTCGTTAAAACCAAAAATTTAGTCGATAAAATTTGGAGGACTCGTGGTATTACCTTTGATAAAACCGCTTCTTCGTAATTGTTTTGTGATTAAACTGTGTTACCTTTCTTGAAATGTCAAATATAAACATTTAACAACTTTTATTTAGCATTATCAATTATTATTATACTAAAATGTATTGCAAATCTATGTTGTTAATATACAAATTTCAAAATTTATTTGTAAACTAACCTGTTTATTCGTTTATTCACACACACACAACATCAGTTTTTGAATACCCAAATACTTAAAAATATATAAATATCTTTAAAACTGACAAATGTCAAACTCTATATCCGAATTAAGCCAAACGCAATCACGTATGCCTTGGTGGCCCTGTATTTAAAACTATAACAGCTCAATATTTTTTGATGTTTCAATTTAATTTGATAAAGAAAATAATGAACATTTGTGTGTAAAGTGTCTTTTGCATAAATTACTATATTCTCTGTTTTTAATACAAAATGATTCAAAAAATAACCTTCCAAATACCACACGTCCTCTCAAATTTTATAGATTAAATTTGGAGGACTCGTGGTATTACCTTTGATAATTCTTGCAGAACAGAGTAAAAGTTTATCACATTTTCTATGAGAAGAAGTAAGTTATTAATTTTTAATTTATCCTGTGCAATAAATATTGCAATAAATGCTAAATTATTTAGTAATTTTTTACAATTAAATTTATTTCTGTTAAAAGGCCACGACTGTAAACTTGGATAAAACTTTTTAATTCGTATGACATTTTGAACTGTACTTAAATTTTTTAAAAGAACTTTACCCTTCAGCATAAATCAATATTTTTGATTTTCCCTGTATGTATACCACTAAATATTTTACAAATGTTAGTCTTATTTATTGATTTATATGTAATGCAAAACTTTTAATAATTTTTCAGAAATAATATATAAGGTACATGTATAGAAGCAAAAGTAAAAATTTTCAAATATGTTTTTATATTTTTTACAAAGCTATTCGCATCTGTATCGGTGCAATGAAATCATCTCACTGTGATGCAATTCTGGCTGAAGCCCAAAAACCTCCTTTGAAAATAAGACGCCAGTATCTAGCTAATAAGGCACTCATTAAGCTACCAGAAAAAGTCTGTAACAATAAACTTGGCCAGTTAGCTTCCCTTGCCGATAAATGTTTAACATACAAATATTGGGCAAAGAAAAATAGCCCACCGCTGGTTGATGCCTTTATTTTTATAAACAAATTTAACGATATCATAAATTCAATCGATACATATCCTATTTTCAGGTTTGAGTACAACACTGTAATGGAAAGGCCTAACATCACATTCCCCACATAATCAGACGTAGAAACCGTACATAACAACATTATGCTATCCATACTTTCAACTCATAAGAATTTACACAGATGGCTCAAAAAATGAAAATGGCACCGGTTGTGCTTTTTACCACTCGGACAATCGTTTTTCTCATAAATTTCGTCTTCACAACATGTGTTCAATATTTACCGCAGAAATGTATGCAATATGTTGTTGTTGTTTGTTTATATTAAAGAAAACAACATTGGACACTGCCTCATAATATCCGATTCAAAGTCAGTGCTACAGGCATTAGAAACAAAAAATTCGTTAAGTCAATTTAATAACTTAGGCCAATCATATGTTACATTCGAAATTACAATAATTGCGGTAAACTTGCTCTTTTGGTATGTTGTTTGGTTCCACCTATATAGTATTTATCCAGATTTGCAGCAGTCTGAAATTTTCGCGCGCTGAGTAGTTGCTGAAAAACCACGAAATTTTTTTCTCTTTTTTTAGTTTTGTGCCAAAAAACCGACATAGGAAGGCTCTGACGACAAAGGCCACTACTACTTTTTTAAAGTGTACAAAATTCCTGACAATTTAATTCATTTGTCTAGGTCTAGTAGGTCACATGATACAGGGTTCCCAGTGTTCACTATTTTCCCCAAACTGTTGAAAAATTGGAAGTGTCTAATTTTCGACCAAAATACCAAGTATAATGAATACCTCAGGGGAAATTAATGGGAGGTGAAGTTACAGCAAATTTAATTATGGGTACCCTGACATTGGAGCTCTGAAAAGCACTAAAAGTGCTGAGCGATGTCGCTGATACCGATCATTGTCTGGAAGTATACTATTCGAGAGGCACACCGTAATCAAAACACCTCTGCATCAAACAAACTCGGGTTTGATGCCAACCACGACATCTTTGCCCCCAGCCCCTGAACTACTTCTGAAAAGCCTCTCCTGCAAGTGCAAGAAAGGTGGTACTGGGTCTTGCTCTTGCATGAAGGCTTGGATGAAGTGCTCTATACTGTGAAAATACTGCAAGGGGAGTGAGTGCACGAATGTCCCACCAATCGAGGATGTAGAAGAAGGTGGAGACGACCGCCATGATGCTATTGAACACGTGTGTGATGACCCCGATGATGCTATTGGAGAAAAGTTTGATGTCTCTCCTGCACTTCAAATGGGCATCAACCTCCCCAACGACATCAACGAAGGGGAGACCCTCTCGTCGAAGTTGATATTGATACTTCTGGGCCCTCAAGAAGACGCGTAGGTTAACTTATGCCCAAAAGTGGTGATTACAATTAATAATAACAAGGTTTTTTTAAATGATAGTTATTAAGAATATAAGAATATTTTTGTATATTGTCTCTCTTTTTTCACTTAAATTTAATTTAGATGAGCATAATTATTTTGTTACTAGATAATAAACACATAGAAAAGAATTCTAGTAATTTTATTATAACACTCGATTTTTAGATTTGTTTGGTTTTTGGTCGTCATTGAACTATCTCACCCACGGACGCATCTTTAGTCTCAAAATGAAGGTAATTAAATTTGCTACAACTTCACCTTTCAATAATTTCCCCTAATATACCTCATTATACCTGATATTTTGGTCAGAAATTAGACATTTCCAATTTTTCATCATTTTAGGGAAAATAGTGAACATTGGGAAGCCTGTATCATGTGACCTATTAGACCTAGACAATTGAATTAGTGCTTAAACTATCAGGAATTTTGTACACTTTAAAAAAGTAGTAGTGGCCTTTGTCGTCAGAGCCTTCCAATGTCGGTTTTTTGGCACAAAACTAAAAAAAGAGAAAAAAAATGGTGGTTTTTCAGCAATTACACAGCGCGCGAAAATTTCAGACTGCTGCAAATCTGGATAAATACTATCTAGATGGACCCAAACAACATACCAAAAAAGCAAGTTTACCGCAATTATTGTAATTTCAGCGTTTTTATTTGTACGATATGAGTGGCCTTTTATGGGAAATTACAAATTGTATTATAATCCTTAAAGAATTTAACATAAAAATGTCTTTTATATGGACTAAAGGGCATGCCGGTATTAAAGACAATGAAGTGGCAGATCGGTTGGCTAAAGAATCTTTAACACAAAGTAACATATCTGTCTTTTTTAATCCCGCAGATATATTACCTACCCTGAAAACTGAAATAAAAGTAACCGGAATTGTATCTGGCAACAATACGTCAGAAACATCATCAACCAATATTATTTACTTCATCCCACTCTTCACATAACTATTCCCCATATCTTCGAATATAATGTTAGTAGATTTTACTTAACAACCCTTACAAGAATCAGATTAAATAACGTTTACTTTCCAACGCATCTCGCCAGAATAGGTGCTATAGATTCTTCAATCTGTTCTTGTGATAATACCATATTTTGTTCAATTGCAACAATCACCTGCATCACATTAACAATTTTTTTCCGACCTTAGTTTGCAACAATATTTTTTTGCCAGTAAATATAGTTAACACACTTGCTTTTAAGAACCGACAGGTATTAGACGGATTAATACATTTAATTAGAAAAAATAAAATTAACATTATAATATCTACATAAATCTATAACTATCTGTGGCTGAGGACTAAGTTTCCTAATGCCAAAAAACCACACACACACACACACACAGGTGCTCGATCTAATCTTTTACACTGTTCATCTACGCCTAAAATTTTCAAAAACTGTGTTGAATTTCGCAATTATTTTTTCATTTGTAGAATTATTTTTAACAACTCTTGTTTCTTGGTTAACAAGAATGATTTTCAAAATCAATGAATGGTCATTTGTCGTTTCTGTTGTAGAGCATATCTGCCAAATTAAATTTTACTATCTCTAGTAGTTTGTGGAATACTTTGGTTAAATTATGACACTCTGAATCGAAGGCCACACGTAGAAGTTTGAAAACCAGTAACCTCCATTATACCCTACAGCGTTGGACTTCCCATTTCCATTTGTATTCGCATTTATGCTTCCCATATTTGTTCTACTAGTCTATCGTTGTTTAATCTATTTAAATGTCCCCAACAACTCAATTATTGAGTTCTCTCGATATATATTGCAATACGCCAAACCGGCAACGCCTAAAGCGACATCATGCGGCGCGGCCCGTAAGTAATTAGTGTTGTCTTATGACAGGTGACACATGTAATACGTAGCAAAAAACATTTGTTACGATAAATTGACCGGTATTTTGACAAAACGAACGAACTTCAATTAAGGGAATCGGACGAACGTATTGTATGAGAAAATGCCTAAATAAAGAAAATATCAATCGCGACATTAACTTTTACTCTTTTTCAAATCGTGCTTGGGAAGTTTATCGCAAGAAATTATGTATTGCACGAGTATGACGAGCTCCGTAAGTACATACAGTTAATTTAATAAATAAATTTTTATTTTTCACAATAACAAAAATAATTTTCATAATACGCTGTTTTTAATGTCATTCATTTACAAATAATTTCTAACATCCAAATGAGAATGAGAAGGAACAGAGAAACTTATTATAAAACTGTACTTCCGGTTCCTCGACCAACTGCAGGCTTGTGTACGTAGACGAATGGGCAGTACTTAACAATACAAAAACAAAGCCTAGAAGCTTAGAAGCGCGAATTAGCAAAATATTTTAACCAGTGTGGCTTTGGTTGTTCAACTGACTACATCTCCGTTAATAATGTAACGTAAAAATATTTCATTTCACAATGTTTGAAAAATACAAATTCATTACCAATTAGTGTTGGTTAGTGTTACCAATGCAGTGGTTTTTATTTGTTACGTTTTTAATCGTTAAAGGTTAATAAACTTATTAAATGTAACGTGTGGGTTTTATTTGGGGTTCTGGAGAACGAACGATATTACAGTCCACTTTATCATCTTCAAACAATGTTTAAAGTGGCGGCATTGGCATTGTAGCAAAAAACGTGCAATCGGGCGACCTTGGAAACAATTGCAAAGAGTGTCTCATTGAAGGTACAACAGCCTTGATGGATCGGGTATTGTTCAATCCTATAGAAAATGGGTGGTGGAGGGCCAGCGTAGTACGTCATTTCAAGGTTATTCGGATGCAAACAAAACAGATAGGAATCGAGCAGTCTTGTAGTTAGAGTCCTTGAATTTAGGCTAACAGGATATCAATACCAACATATACATGATTACTATTTTTTTTAAAGTAGGTAGAAAGTAGTCCTTTGTTTCCGAATTTTTGCTTGCATGCTTGCTTAATTTTAACGTCTCCTTTCTGCAACTAAGGCTAATCTGGACGGGACCTACAGCTCCTACAGGCTCCGAACCACGGTCCTCAATCACCTTAAACCCAGGACTATGCCTTTGTCTAACAAATGTGTATATGTGTCACCAACCCCTACCAGTTCCACGAGATATCCGATCTCATCCGGCCTGTTTACCGGCGTGGATGAAACTGCGTATGACACAAATACCTTTTTGCACTTTCCAAAGTCTTATCTGACTTTTAATTCCACTTGAGTTTTCGCAGGGATCGAACCTACGAACCGAACACTGGTCTAGTATAAAGACCGAGGCATTAAACAACTATGCCACGGTGTCCGGTTTCCGAATTTTTAGTAACGTTAAGACGCGAGAATTTTCCCCAAAAGTGTAAAACCTTTTATGACACAAAAATAAATAGCCGCGTTTCCATATACAAAAATATTCCCAAAGATTTTCCAACTGAATTTATCATGCCGGAGTTTTCTCTCAGAAGTTAGATTAAAGTTCCAAATGCAATAAATTTTGGTTTCACTCTTAAATGGCTCCCTATTACAGCTAGTTTAGGTTGGGTATAAACTTCCCTGTTACGTACGTGTAACATACATTTCGGCAAAGCTCCTTTGAAAAATATTAGACATAAAAGGATTTTCATGTTAGGAAAAGAAAGCGCTGTTTACGTTTTTTATTTGTTGTTGAATAATACTGGTGTCTAACCGCAAACGAAATTATGCAAGCAGATAAAATCTCCTTGTTTCGAGAACGGATAGTTGAAGTTTCACCACATCACGTACGGCGTCATTTCGGTGAAATTTGTGGGTTAGATTCAATCAGACCTGCCTCCTATCGCAGCCAACAACTGCAAAATATAAAGATTTTATGCCCTAGATACTGCTAAAGGAGGTTTTTGCTATTTTTACTTTACAATGAAGAATAGAAAACCTTATTTTATTAGAGATTATAAAGATTTTTAGATTATCCTTTGTTCATTGTGAATTTTAGCAAAAAAGGTTTACAATTAATGTGGATGAGTTAGTTTAAGGCATAAGAAATACAATAACACAAAAAGAATGAAAACCCAACGAAAATGTAAAAAATTCATTTTTAACAAATTAATCGCCCAACATTTTTTTTAACGATTTGTTTCCTATTATTAAATGGATAACATTATAATGTAATGTAATGCAATGTAATTTGTGACCTATACGCTGGTTCACAGAGCATAAAGTGAAAGCCAGCGATGAATCCCATACCTCGGTTCACAGGGCCTGGGCGGTTCTTTTAGTTGAGAACCAAATGTCGGTTCTCATGGCGATTAACGTGTTAAATACGTCCCCATCAAGGTCAGTCTAAATCGTAGGATTTCCCAAAGATTATTTTTTCCATTTGTCAAAATAGTCAGATTTTGTGGTTTCAGCCGATAAGAGCTCACGATTTTATAATGATTATTTTTTTCATCTGTAAAAACAGTCAGATTTTGTGGTTTCAGCCAATAACAGCTCAGGATCCTAACCAATCATTGTGTTTTATACTGATAAAACCGCTTCTTCGTTTTTGTTTTTTGATTAAACTTTGAAATGTCAAATCTAAACATTTAACAATTTTTATTTAGCATTATCAATTATTATTATACTAAAATGTATTGCAAATCTATGTTAATACCCAAATTTCAAAATATATTTGTAAACTAACCTGTTTTTATTCGTTTATTGTAACACACAATACAGCTTCATCCATAAATTAGTTTAAAACTGACATAATGTCAAAACGTCTAAACGTTACACTTAATAAATATCGAACTTTTGAGTGTAAAGTGTCTTTCTCTGTTTTTAACACAAAATGATTCAAAAAATAATCTTTCAAAATACCACTCGTCCTGTCAAATTTTATAGATCAGATTTTCGGTTTCCATACGCAAACGCCTTTATTTCAGGCAAAACCACTCAAACAAACTGAGTTGAGATAAAATCACTTGTCCTGCGGACTCGTGATTTTCGTGTGTTTTCGTGGTTTTTCCAAATAATGCCGTTTTCGTGAAAACCAAAAATTTAATCGATAAGATTTGGAGGACTCGTGGTATTACCTTTGATTAAACAGTCTCTTCGTTTTTTGTTTTTTACATAAAACTCTGGTTTTTGAATTATCAAATATAAACATCTAACAACTTTTATTCAGTATTATCAATTATTATTATACTAAAATCTATGTTAATACCCAAATATCAAAATGTATCTGTAAACTAACCTGTTTTTATTCGTTTATTTTAAATCGCTTTAACATACACATAGCTCACTTCATCACTAAACTTTTGTTCATTAAACATCAGTTTTTGAATAACTAAAGACTTCAAATTAGCTAAATTAAGAAAGACTTTTTCCATTTCAGTCTATAAACTATATTAAACTATATTAAAATTGACAAATAATGTCAAGCTCTAAACGAATAAACCAAACGCGGTCGCGCATGCCTTTGTTTTTAAAATGTACTAGTTAAGTATGTATACCTTATTTATTTTAGCAATGCAGTGACGTCACACGTCAAAAATCTGCAGCGTTGCCAGGTAGATTTTTTTTCGTTCAATTAAAGATAAAATTGTGCCAGTTACTTTTTTTCCTAGCATGAATATAAATGTGCTATAAACTTGATTGGATGTAAAGAACTGCAAGTCTATAGAACAATAAAATCTTGACTATAAAGAATTTCCAATAGTAAGAAAAGTGTTTTAAGATTCAAATAAAAATTAAAATTAATGTAGTTTTGGAATTTTTATTGTAATATGCCATTTTGTTACAGTACATTGACACGGAGGTTAATTTGTAACTACTCTAAGTGAGAAGCCACAATGATTGCCATAAATCAAGAATTTTCGCTATATCACATCGGCAACGTCGTGAAGTGTTGCCAACTTTTAACAATTAATTTCCCCTGTACGTTAAGTTTAAATCGTATTTGCTCTTATAGTCTAAAGAAGAAAGGAGTGCTGTAGTTTAGTTTGAAGAACGTTCAAGAGGTAGAATGCTTATTTATAGTTAAAATGACAATTTTAATACATCTGATCGGCCTAATCAAAGTTTTCGTTTTGATTTAGTCATGTTTCCATGGTTTTTACTGTAATAAACCTTCTCTTTTGACAGATATGTCAGACTTTATTTATTCATAGCCGTATCTTATGTATTTTAATTGATTCGGAATTTTGTATTGTAGTGAAATCGCAATTGCCATGGAGTAATAAATAAAAATTTTAGGGGGGTTTTACAAAACAGCCGGCTCAAACAAAATCTGTGATTTTAAATAGCCGGTAGTTAAAAGGTGTGTTAAAATTAAGAATTTTGCCTGTGCCGCCCGGATTTTATTGGACATAAAAATAGACTATCCTTATTTTAATCTCTTTTAAGACTCTGATGAGCGCACGGTTGGGTAAATTACTATTTTAAACTTAAATAATTGTAATTTAACCGCCGGGTTGGCTAAGGCCAATTTTTTGTTTGGTTTTTTTTTTATGGTAAACTTGGTAAATTCAATATTTTCATTTTGTAAAGTACCTACATACTGAAAGAATGCTCAATAATACATTTTCAAAAAAAATATATTTTTAAATGATGATTTTATGTACCCCGTAAATAATATATAGACACTCACATCTGAACTTTCCTGTTCTGACAGATATATTACTCAGTTTCAGTTTCAGATGTAATTGAGAACATTGGAGAAAATGTTCATGTTGAAAAGGTGGAAAATTCATTTTGGAAAGTGGGTATAGCAATGGAAAACTTAATAGACCTTATAATAATAAACCTCAGAAAAGACAAGTAGTTATAATGAAGACAGTGACTTTTAGAAATAGTTCTTGAACTTTTTATTTTTTTAATCTTTGATTTTAGGTACTGAAGTGTTACTAAATACCCAGACTGCCAATAGATTAAAAAAAGTTTAATCCCATTAACAACATAATCCTCCTTGTTATTTATCGGTTAAATTTAATTCGTTTAAATTTAAAGTGCAACAATTTTGTCAGAAGCATAAGGTTTATTTTTATTTTTTGTAAATAATATAACCTTTTTCATTCAAAATTTATTCTACGAAGTGCGTATATATCATTTTATATGAAGTGACCTTATTTATGTTATAGAAACTTATTTTGCAAAGTACGCCTATGGAATGTATCCCCACTTTTACAGTCTCCTCTTTTATTCAAACTATAGTGTTTTCGTATTTATTCCGTTGACAACAGAAATAACTAGAAATTATGTCACTGCCTTGCTAAAATAAATATAGGTACTAGATTATATAAATTGTGCGATTTAGAATTTAGAATAAGTTAAAATATTCTGAACACATACAGACATTATTACTTCAATTAAAATTACATTTTTCAATCAAGTGGGCGCTGTATTCAAATTGTAACACTTCAATATTTGACGTTTAAATTTAAAAAATGGAGGCGAATATATTTTGAATATTGAGCGTTTGTCTTTTGTATAAATGACTACAAAAATTACCTTTTCAAATACCACTCGTCCTCTTAAATTTTATAGATTAAATTTACAGGGCTCGTGGTATTACCTTTGGTAAATATTGACATGACGTCCACAACTTTAATTCGTTTCTGTAATTCATAGTGGTTTCCGCGTTTAAATATTCTTCGTTCTGAATAGTAAATCACCTGCTTTATTAAATTGTTTTTAATTTTTATCGTTTTGATTTAGTCGTTTTCAAAAAATCGACAATGACAAAAAATAATAATTTACTATAGAAACAGGTCACTGAATAATTTTACAATATATGGTAACAACATGGGAAAAAGAAATAGATTTTATAAAAATAAAGGTATCATCCTATACAAACCTAAACCAGACAAAAGGCCTTAAATTTTGTTTATTTACAATTTTTATGTGACTATTTATAATGTTTCTTGTCTGGAATTTGATTTTCGTTGATAAATTCTTAAATTAATACAATTAAAAAAAATTATTTTTCAGCGTCTATTACTACCAATAGCCGAATTTTTCTTCATTGTATCTTGCCATATATATGCTGGTTGAAACGAACCTCTTACAATTGTTCCACTTTAGATGGATTTCAACATATCTGTTATAATAAGAACATGTTTCCTCGTCTTTTTGTATATGAACAACTTTATTTTTAATTGTATTTCACTTGTTTCAGGTATGTAGGAGAAAAAAAGTCGCTCTACAGAAATACTGTAAGTATGTTCACCGACCAGATTCTTCGGTATCTGAATTCGATCTGTGTGTTTGTGTGTGTGTAGCTTTTTTGCTTAGGGTTTGAGTGCACCTTCGTACCTCTTCGGGAACACCTTCAAAGTGGGGTCCAAAATATGAATATTTTGAAGTTTAAAATGACATTTAATTTAAAGTTCACAGTGAATGACGATTTTGGTTAAAGTGAGTAGACTCTGACTGTGTTGATTAGAATAAGAACTGTCAATTTAAAATTTTATTAATACTGTCATTACAATTTGTTCAGTCTATGGCAATACTAGAAGAGCATTCGCAACTGGTTTTATAATAAAAAACTCTCTGATTGACATGATACAAACTTGGCAGGAGTGTTTCATGGTTTCTTGCATAATTTTGTATCGGGCTGTCCGCCACATTTAACAATGTTGATTGGTTTTAGTAATACGTTTTAAAATCTCTATTTTAGTGTAAAAAATTCTACTTTCTTCTACTAAGAAAAAATGTTAATTATATCTTTGAGATTTTTATGCCATAAATGAGTATTTGTGGATGGTTCAGAGGCTTTTTTTACCTGATTCGACAGTTTCAAATTATTTGGAGCTGTTAGTGTTTGCTTATGGATTAAATCAATTTTGTACTTTAGTTGGTGTATAGATTTGACAGATTCTAATGAATAATAAAAATTCCTACATACTCCGTTGTAAGTAAATTGAGTTTATTATCTACCGCACGTATATAGTATATTGTAAGTGCGCCATCAAATCAAATTGGTAGACACCGCAACAAGGCAACATACTTCCACTTCCGCCATGTCGCTCAAGCGTGCTGGTTGTGTTGTCCGTTTGAATTTAAAATCTTAAAACATCTAAGACATCTTACCACATTTTCAATAAATAAATTAATGCAAAAGTGAATCAACATCGAGCAAACGAATTACAATGAATAAATCTCAATTATTTGAGTTTGGGAGAAGAATATTGCCAAGAGCAAGACTATTTCCTCTACCTGACTAAAATGGCCTAACGGTATAGCCCACAAAAGTAAGAAAGAAGAAGAACAAGGCAACATTTATACGTAAATAATTGCTAAATGTATACCCCATTTTTGTTACATTCGCCATAGTTGGTTAAAAAATATGTTTTTGTTATTTTTATATAAATTACCTTAATTGCTTAATCCGTAAAAGCCTTCGTGTTATATAACATTCCCAAACATCTGAGCCAAGTTACATTATTAGAATAAATTCGAATATTCTATTAACTCTAGTCTGAAATTGGGCCATTTCTTTTTTAAACGGCAAAACTTTGGCCATATCTCTGAATCCCATTTTCTAGACATTCCTCCATTACCTCAATACAATAGACACAATAAACAAATTTAGAAAGAACGTGCTAGTAAAACTTTTCAAGAAAGTTTTAATTTAATTAAATATTCCATGGCAGAGCAAGTGGAGTTAACGGAATGTCTAACATGGAATCGCACTCACGCACTACTCTTTCATTCATTAGGATACCTTTCAAGAAAATAGAAAAGTTTTCTGTCGCGGCAAGCCCGAAAAGAATAAAAAAGAATTTGTAAATTTTCTTTCTTTTTATTTCTGATAATTTTAACATCGATCTACGACAAGAAACATTTGAATAAACCTCTTTATATACAAGTCTGGGTTGATTTTGGTCAATACTCGGATTATCAAAGCAAGGTTTTTCCTTTATTAGTGCTTTAACCCTCGTTACAGGCATGTGAAGAATTTTTTCCAATAGGAAAATTGACAAAATCTTTTATCTTATGAGTAATTTGTTTTAATCAAATTAAACGTTTTTAATATTTAAAAAAAAATAAATTCAAAACAAAAGGAAATAATTATCCAAAAGAGATCAGAGACCTTATACTAGAAAAAAGAAAAATCAGAGCACCAGCAGATAAAACAGCTATAAATAATGCAACACAACAGTTAAAACGCCAAATTCAGCGTATTAAAAATGAATCGATTGGTGAGTACTTGAGTGAATTAACTAATGACAGCAGTACATATTATTCACTCTGGAAAGCAACCAAACGATTAAAAAGACATATTACACATTACCCACCAATTAGAAAGGAAGACGGGAGTTGGGCACGAAATAATATACAAAAAGCAACCAGATTCGCAGAACACTTAGAAATGAGTTTCCAGAACAGGAAGATTCAGTCGTTAGACCTACTTATCCAAAAGAAGTTTATGTGGAAGTCAAATAAATATAAATCCTAAAAAAGCCCCTGGATTTGATCTCAGTACCGGGAAAATCTTGAAACAACTCCCACGTAAAGCTGTTGTCAAACTGACCAACCTTATCAATGCATCCTTTAGGATAAGATACGTACCTCAGCTATGGAAAGTAGCAGAGGTTATAATGATACCTAAGCCAGGTAAACCTTCCCAAGAAATAACGTCATACCGACCCATCTCTTTATTGCCTGTTATTTCGAAACTATACGAAAAATTGCTTCTTAAGAGATTAAAACCTACAATAGAAGAAAAGGACCAGATTCCCTCCCATCAATTTGGTTTTAGAGAAAAACACTCAACGATCGACCAGGTGCATAGAATCACAGACATAATTGAAAAGTCTTTAGAGGAAAAGAAAGTCTGTTCCACCGTCTTCCTAGACGTGGTTCAGGCTTTTGATAAAGTTTGGCATGAGAGCCTTAACCACAAGTTAAATTTTTTACTACCACGTCAGTATTCAGAACTCTTAACTTTATTTATTATACAGATATTTCAGAATAAAACAGGAAGATATATATTCTGATCTAAGAGAAATTAAGGCAGGAGTACCCCAAGGTAGGTAGGTCCAGTACTCTACTTACTGTATACCAGTGATATTCCTAACCTCGAGCACGATACTATTGCAACATTTGCTTATGATACTGCCATTCTGGCTGTTGGAAAAAACCACGAAGAAGCTAACCGAAAATTACAAACACCTGTAGTGTTACACGTTACCGGTAGTGTTACTAAAATTATCAGACCCTAAGGTACACTAGTGAGTAGGACCTTAGTATTTAAGAATTCTATTTAAGTTAGGTTAGAACAAAATTGCTTATTGATCTTCATGATCAGATTGTAATTATAGAAAACATTGCCACAGATTGTTTTGCTACGAAAAAAAAAATATTTTAAAAGAAATTTTAAGATACATCATTCAGGCTTCCGTAGGTAGCCCAGGAAAGTGTTATTCATCTCTTCAGTTCACAGGTTTGGTTGTCTCTCGTTATTCTTATTTCATGACCCAGGTATAAGTAGCTATTCACAAGTTCTTGTCCACCAACAGCCAAACTTTCTCTAGGAACCAGGTTTGTCATGTATTTCGTTTTTAAAAGGTTGATTTTTAAACCAATCTCAGAGCATACTTCTGTATCATCTGCTTAATATCTTTCAGGTTGTCTGATAGTAGTATTATATCGTCCGCAAAGCGCAGATTTGTTAGGTGTTGATCATCTATGTGTATACCCTTATCTTCCTAGTTCTTCGAAGGCATACTCCAGGTCGGTGATAAAGAGTTTGGGCGACATTGTGTCTCCCTGCCTCACGCCTCTTCCGATAGGGATTGTGTTGGTGTTTTCGTGCAATTTGACCTTCATAATGGCGTTTTTATATATATCATGTATTATGCTAATGTATCGGTAGTTTACACGGCACTTTTGTAAAGAGTTCACGACTGCATCCCTTTCGACCGTGTCAAAGGCTTTCTGAAAATCCACGATACTTTGCTGAATTATATCTAATGATGTTTGTAGTTTTCTTGCAGCCTCTCCGTCGGTTTTCCCTACTGCTATGATAGCGGTGTCATCTGCAAAGGTGGCACTTGTATTTTACTCTAATTCAGGAATATCAAGTACCGGACACGGTGGCCTAGTTGGTAAGGCGTCTGCCGATTCAGCTTGGTCAGTGTTCGGGGAGTAGGTTCGAATCCTGCCATATTCAAGTGGAACTAAAGTCAGGTAAGACTTTGGGCAAGTGCAAAAAGGTATTTGTGTCATACGCAGTTCCATTCACGCCGGTAAACAGGCCGGATGAGTTCGGATATCTCGTGGAACTGATAGGGGTTAGTGACACAATTACACACTTGTTAGTCGGTAGATCACCTGCATGACAAAGGCATAGACCTGGGTTTAAGGTGATTTAGGACCGTGGTCGGAGCCCACGATAAGCTGTAGGTCCCGTCCAGTTTAGGCCATTAGGTCAGAAAAGAGACGTTAAAATTAACAAACAACAACAACAGGAATATCAATAGTGCATAATAGGTATAAAGGACTGGCCCTAATAGAGTTCCTTGTGGTACTCATGCCTTAATTTATTTAATTTTAGATTATGCTTCTTACTGTTTAATCCTAAAGTATCTTTCAGATATATGTATATGATGCTAATAATTCTGAATACTGTTTTGGCAATAATCGATTCAAAATAAAAGGTTATTACAAATTTGTAGTCTGCTTGGAAAACATTCTTGTAACGAGGTGTTACGACTTTAATCTTTCTTTTTTCTTTCTTTATTTAAACTCAAATTCTGAATAACCTAGATATTCCGGTCGCAGCAATTCATGCACAAAATTCTTTTAACATCGTTATTCTTGAGAATGTTTAGTGAAGAATGGTCTCCTTCTCGACCCTGTAAGTGACTATACTAGCAAATAACAAGTTTGACAGCCAGGCCAGATTTAGGACACTGATCTTAAACCAGATAGATGCAAAAACGAGTGTTCGGTTTGGGTAAGTGCATGTTCCATAACTTTTTTCTATCCTAGCTATCGGTTTGTTTTTTTAAACTATATGCACATTCTAAAAATATTTCTATTTCTGTTTTTTTAAATGGCAACCTCCCATTTTTGTTACATTTTTACATTCGCCATTAAATTGTCCATATAACGCACTCGAGTTTCTTAGACTTATCATCAATTGGTTTTGACTTATGTCAATTTATGTGTCAAAAAAGTGTCGTGTAGAGATCCACAAAAAATTCAGAACTTCAGAACTATTCAAGATAACTTAATTAACTTTTCTCCAGTCGATTCCTTAAGCTTTGCGCATCCTCTGAGATGTAGGCGAACTCGGAGTTGATATTCTATCGCCTACTGCGATTTTTTAAAAATGTCAAATTACAAATAGCCATAAGTCGACTTTTTCAAATGCATCGCCCTATATTTTATTACATCTTTGCATGACACGTTCTAAAAGATTTTTGGTGATATAGGGTTTGTGGGGTCTACTTTGTAAAATTTGCGAGATTTATTGCAAGATAAGAAATGTTGGCGGTTTATTCGAGATAAAAAGGAATCGAGTAGACCGCTGTCTTCAAATTTGACAGATTCATTCAATTTTGAAAAGAAACTGTTTCAACATATAGTGGTGTTTAGTTTGATTGCAAAAATATGGTTATGTCCAAACATTCGTGCGTCAAAAATGATAGTTTGCGAACAAATGAGAATACTGTTCGTTCACGATGTCTTAAGATGCATACTGACTTTAACATTTTTCCGCGAACAAACACTGAATTTGTTTGAAGTACCGACAATCCACTGAAAACGTTCGTTTGCAACAAATTCATTTAATTTATTTTAATAGCAGATTTCACGATGTCCTAAGATGCTTACTGACTTGAACATTTCTCCGCGAATGCACAGCTGCATAATTTATTCGCGCGAACGAAGAGTTTTCGCATTTATTTGCGAACGATCAGTTTTTGCAAACGAATCTTTGGACGTAAACCATATTTATTCAAATAAACTCAATACCACTCTATATCTGTCCAGACTGAATACTCGGTACAATCCACCGAAAATCGGCTATTACGGTGGATTAAAATTGTTAAATTTCAGCGTATTTTTGCTAAAATAACGATTTTAACATCGGTTTAAGGAAACTAACTTTTAGTTAATTTTTCATTTCTTTTTACTATGTTCCCGAGTTGTTTTATCTGTTTCCACATTTTTTTGGTCAGAAATTTTTTCATGGTTTGTCTATTTTTCATCAAAAGTTACTTTTTTTGTTAATTTTTATGTTTGTATGATTTATATTGTGACATATTCCTCTTGAAGCTAAAAGCCCACTTTTTAGAAAATTGTTCATTTGTATGTAATATACAAATAAAACGTTCTACTTCCATCTTGGTATTTTTATCCTATTTTTATTGCTAGGTATAAAACAAACTCCAAACATTAACGTCATTTAGATCACAGTTGAAATATACTGCGCTATCAAACTTTAACTGATCAAGTGGTACTAAAAAGAGACCTCGAAAATCTGACTCGGTCATCTTTTATACGTATTAAAAGTTTCTCGTTTCTAGGTTATTCCATTATTCAAGAAAAGTCCGTAAAATGTGTTTGTACAAAAATCAATGATAAATTTACAATCTACTGTTAAAAAATTCAAGTGATTTAAAGTCATTCCCTGGAAATTCTTTTATTTTATTTGAAATATATTTCTATAAAAACGTCATTGTATTTAATGGGCTTGTTTTTTTTTTTCAGTACCCGTGTAGTTAGTACAACCCTACTAGTATTAATTTTTTAAAAGACTGAAAAACACTGTTACCACGTATTTAAAACAAATATTGAATGTTCGAAAAACAGCAAGCAGTGAGGAACTAAAAAGCTAAGAAACTTTTTCATCTTTAGAAATACTGAATCAGCAGTAAACAAACAAAGACTTTACTAAATATAAAAACTAACAAAAGATATCCACTGAGACCTGAGATTGACCTCAAATTAATGGAGAACAAGGGCGGAGAAAATATATTTTTTTCTGCCTCGGAAAAAAAGTTTGACATGTTGTCTCTATTGACGGGTAATGAAATGACAAATCAAATTTATTCGTACATTATTCTTGAATGCATTCACGTGGTATATAAACGTATGAACACTAAGATATCATTTATCCTTAACATCAAAAGAATAGTTGTTAAACGTGCATTGCTTGAAGCTCATTTTCCCTGAACGATATGAGATTTCTGTTACAGAGGACATTTTTTCAGTGGAAATTAGATCTCCTGCCATAGTCACAACTCTTGTACCTGGTCGCAAATTGCATCTTACTTCAGGTGACATATTTCCACACGTTACTAACAGTTTGCTAGTTACTTCCGTCCTTTGGGCTAATGATTCGTCAACATACCATTCTGCGACCTGGTAATAATTTCAATGATACTACTTTTGCGGCCTCTACTAATTCCGGTGGACTAAGAGAAAACTCGGAATCAGAATATGCATTCATTATTGAGCTTATTGAACAAAATTAACTTTCAAACTACTAAATTCTCAAATTATGTTATTGTTTGACACCAAAGACTTCCTACTACAACTTGAGAGTTGTTTGATTACGATTGTTTTATTAACGCAACGTCAATTAAACAGCCTGCCGGTTTAAAAAATTCAAGTTCCGCATCAACCAATTTTTCGACTTTATTTTTATGTTATTTATATTAAACCCCTATTTGTGCCGTCGCAGAAAAAAATTGTGTATTATACACAGAAAAAAGTACGATTTTATCTACTACTTTCTTCCCTTGTATAATAAACTATTTTTTACCTAACCGAAATAAAATTTCGTCAAATTTACAGTTTAGTTACCAAACGAGTAAAGAATTTAATTTATCAGTTTCGACATCCTAAGACCGCTGTTTAGCTGTTTGCTAACTTTGTATTAATCCCTTAAAGGGATACAAAGAAGAGAGTGACATCTTGACTAGAATCAGTCAAATAAAAACACACAATGCAAATTGAGTGTATGCAACTCCCAATACATTGGGAATCGCTTATAGATGGTAGCACATTTAAAGTTTAGTGTTTAGTCCAATAAAACAAATTCTCTTTAGAAATGAAATAAAAATAAGCTATAACGCTGCTGAGATACATAACGATTTTTGACGTACGGTAAAAAGTCGTGCTGTGTGAAAAATCCCATGCATTTCTTCACGCCACTAAAGGAATGTGGACATCACGACTTTGTCAGCAGCGTAACTGTCTTTTAAATTATTTTTAGACAATCCTATTTTGGGAAATAATCAAAACATAACCCACCTTGAATCTTGTCATCTTGTCAAAAGATCCATAAAATATTAATACTTTTAAGGGATAGATCAATTATACGTATAGCATACCCGTGGGATTGTCGTACTCATCTTACGCTTCGTGCGGCAATATTTCCCAATCATGTGAAAAGTGTCACATTCCGCACTCGTTATGTAATATACTATTTTCTACGATCACTATCCAAAGTAGGCTTTTGCACATTTAAATCTAACTGGAATGTTGACTTTTCCATGATCTGTCATAATTTTACAATATTGGCGCTGTGCAGCGCCAAAATAACTTTGGCGCTTGCCTATTTTCATTTAAAATAAGAAAGGTAGTTAATTTCTAGTTTTCTCTCTTCTATTGTTTTATCATTATCTATTCGATTATTCGATTCTGGTTTCTTTTTCTTCTTAGTCCTTCTTTTCCTTTCTTTTTTTCGTTTTCTTCATGATATTTTTCACTGCGAACTTCTTGCTATGCATGATATATTTTTCTCATTTGTGGAATTTATTTAGACATCTAAATTTCCATTTGGCTTCATTATTTGTTTTATAAAGTCTTAGGCTTACTGTCCACGTAGACCGCACGTCATAAGCACGCTATCGTCATTTCACTTGACGATTGCTTGCATTTTAGGTATAAACAAGCGAAACTGTGTCCACTGTGCAGCAACATCGCGTCTGCCTTTCGTCATGCGTTCGTCTTGGGTTGGGAAACGCGCGGGTAGTAACATGCTACAACACGAGCTGCATGGCGAACGCACGACGAAAGGCAGACGAGACGTTGCTGCACCGTGGACACAGTTTCGCTTGTTTATACCTAAAATGCAAGCAATCGTCAAATGAAATGACGATAGCGTGCGTATGTGGACAGTAAGCCTTATTTTCAACCTTCAATACATTATCTATCGGATTTCACTACCATTTTGTCTTTTTTTATTGTGAATGAGTTTTTCTTTCTGAAATAGGAAACATTTTGGTTAATTTTATTCTAGTTCTAGAGTGTGTATGTAGGAAATTAGTTTTATTATGCTTCCTTTCATCCTATTGGCATTCACCTTATTTTTTAAAATATTTAATTCTAAATTGTAATATTTTTGAGAAAAATTTTAATACTAATATGTTCATTCCACTGCAGCAAACTATAAGCAATTTAAAATAAATAAATTATATCTTAACCAAGTCTAATAATTTTTTTATCTACCTACGTCTCTGGCTAAAAGTGTGTGAAGGCGCCTCACGGCTGTTGGTCGCGAACTCTTTATTTTTTTTTCAATTATTTGCTGCCATATCTTCGCACCTTCCTCAAAGGGCCGAAGTCCTTTGTGTGCGTGCCCCAGTTAGGATGGTTGATTGAGTTAGAGAAAAAGAAGCTCCAGGAATTTTGTGTCTCTAGACTTAAATCTGCTGACTGACCGGAATTTGAAAGGAAAAATTCGACGGGGGCCTAATGATACTCGTACTAGTAATAACAGTGGGGGAGGATATGAACTGGACTGGCTACTAATGCGGTTTACCTGATCGAAACCTATTTATTTGATGTATACAGGGTGGCGCAAACTTCTGACATCGGCGGATTATATTGTTGAGGTAAGAGATAAAACTTTCAAATTTTGTGTCAGCTAGTACAGTTACTGAGTGCACATTTTGAAAATACATGGTGTTTCAAAAACTCGTGGTAGCACAAACTTACATTTTTTAAAGTGAAACATTCTATATTTTGTTCAAGAATCGAAAAGATCTCAACGAGAGAGTCATTTTAATATATTGTATAGGTGTTTCAAACAGATCTGGCCAATTATTAGTAAAAATGACCCCCTCTTTAACACTCTGCAAAATAGTATATAAAATAAATTAACAGGTCTTTATATTCAAATGTCATTGCCGTATTGTTGGCTGTGCTAAGGATTAATTATTAATTACTTTTTTATCTTTGGCTTCTTTAATACAGGGTTAAATATAACTCAAATGAAGTAATATCTCAAAATTTTATAATAGTCCGGTCGACAGGTCGGCATATGTGGAGTTAGGTGGAAAAAGGCCGGAAGTTAATGAAACTTTGGGATGTTGTTCAGAAATGGTTCTTAAGTTTTCGACCTCGAGCTGTGCTAAAAGAGTAGGGGCAAAATTTTCGACCTCCCTCCGGTTTTTCCTCAATTGTTTATTCCCTTACGACCTACGACAAAGACACTTCTATACTTTGTTGTAGAGCGTTAAATTTTCTACAATTTTGACTATTCAAACATGTTTGTATCTCAATTCTTTACCGAGATATGGCGCTTCGAAGAAAAGGTTATTTTTCAAATTTTGCTAAAAAAAATGCCAGAAAATGCAGAATTCCTTATTTCTTCTGTGATACCCGAATTCTAATAAAATGTTGTTGTAATTATGGTTCCTGTTTAAAATCATCAACATTTGACCACACAACAAAACTTGTGAAAAGTCGTCTTCAGACGAAATATGGTGACCAATTCATCATTTCAACATCAAGTAGAGGGCTTATTGCCAGTCTGAAGAGGGTTGTTAACAAAATTCTATATGATAACTGGTATTCCACTGAAAGGAAAGGAAGAATGACGTCGAATTGTGGAGGCAGCTGGAAAAATAATCTTGGAGGACATCCACACAGTTTGGTATCCTCCGATTGAAAATTTTTTGGGAAGTGCGCGTAATGCAGTTCCAGAGACGCTGCTTCTTCTACTCCACGTCTTGATTTTAATCAAAAAACGAGGATCCTTGGACTCTTGGAAAAAGAAGTGCCTCACTCTGGCTCATGCAGTCATGATAGCAGTGCGCCCCAAATTTTTTCTATCCTCCATAATGACTGCTGTTTCCGTGTTTGTCTACAAGAAGTTTGACTCTAAACATATCATACATTTTCTATCTTCCATGGGCTTTTCATCATCTTACGAAGAAGCCAACAGGCTAGAAGGGTCGTACGTGCTGCAAGCTGAAAGTGCCAAAATTGTGGAGTCTTCCGATCCATTCACTCAGTTCATATTTGACAATACGGACTTTAATGTTAATACTTTGGATGAACACGACACATTTCACGCCGCCATGGGAGGAATTATGGCTGTGACTCCCCGGGAAGCTGTAGTCACCGAATCTGAAGTAGTCCGCCTGAAGATATCGTCAGCACCCAAGTCATTGGTGAAGCTGGTACAGTTGAGGTGATGTCGTACCACCGACCTCCCATTTCAGGTCTGAAAACAATTAAAATAGCGGATATAGACATCAGCAAGGTGTTGTACACTCGCCCGATGACATTGCCTGGCTATATGGAAAAAACTGCATATTCAGCATCCGCTGAACAAGACTTGATAGCGCTAGCCGAAGTGCTCAATTTTCCGGATAGGTGCAGATGATCTCTGCTTATATGCTGTGACTGAGCGATTTTCAGGGATATTGAAAAAGAGGGCCAACGGCTGCTCTATGGATTAAGTATTTTCGAATGTGTACGCTGCTGAAGAACTTTATAAAAGCTGAAAGAATGGGTAATTGGAAACTCCATCTAGATTGCGTCAAGGAAAATGATTACGCTGCTGGACACCTGAATTATGCCAAAAGTTCTCCTCTATATTACCAAGATATGGTCACCCTACGGGACAGGATGGATCCTCACGAATATATGAGGTTCACTTCAGATGGCTACTTCACCATTCGCCGATCTGAAAAATGTTGGTCGGGCATCTGGTCCGACATGAGTATTGAGTAGGTCCTCATGCGGTCTATGAAGAGCTATGGAGGACTCACTCGTGGACGCAGTGTAAGGGATTCTGTGCTTGCTACATGGACATTGGGCATGCTGTGCCTTCAAAATAGAGACATCTGGACAACATGTGGACATGAGACCGACCCGGGTAGTGAGAGATAACGTGAATGTAGGGAAACTGCGCGCATGGTTCACTGAACACTCCCCATTCCTTCACATCCAGGCGATATTTTCTCTGAGCACAGGAATCAGTGGTGATGGCGAAGTGAACTGTCACGAGAGATAGGCATATCATGCATGAAGAAACTGTTAGTACAATTAATAAGCATTCAAACGATATAGTACAGTTAGGGTATAAGTTAATGGAAAATTGTAAATATTTTATAATAACCGAAAAAATCATGTATTGTACGTTCACAAATTAAATAGTATTAAATTTTTATATGCAATGTCTTGTATACTTTAGCATTTCTAAGTCATAGATTTTAATCATAATTTTGGATGCGTCTATATCTCACTAGACTACTTGATGTAAACAAAAATATGGCTTGATTATATTTCGCCCTTCCTCAAATGAATCTATAATAACAATTCTTGAAAGTGAAACATGTATAAATATTTTTTTTTGTAATTTCAGGTACCTACGTGCTAAACAAACATTTTATTGCATTGAGCCAATACCGCTCTTCATGAAGTAACTGCCTCAATATAAAAAATAATAGACACATCCATAATTAATTACCATTACAATTTGTAGATTTAAAAATTTAATAGCATTTAATTTGTGCATGTAAAATGTAAAAACGATTTTTCCGTTATCATAAAATATTTAGAGTTTTCCATTAACTTATACCATAAATGTACTATATCGTTTGAAAGCTTATTAATTGTAGGGTGATCCATTTAAAAATTTTGAGATATTTCTTGATATGAGTTCTGTTTCATCCTGTATAACAGAAGCCACAGATAATAAAAGTACCTAAGCATACCGGGACTAGGGGCTCGTCACTATTCCCTTATTGGCTTTTCTCCTTTAAAGAACTATCTTTGGCTTTGGCTCGGATGCCGGACTCTAATACTCTAATACTTTCCCAGAGGAACTTAACTCTCCACCAACCATTGACTCTGCAGCCGACAAATCGACTCTGCAGCCAACTACTGACTCTGCGGCCAACTACTGACTGCCTAATTTTTCCCGTCGCGAATAGTTTTTAGGCAAAAATCGCTGACATGACAGAATCCGTAATTTCGATAGATTGCCCTACATTTTAGGCAATCTAACATCGATTTTCGGGTTTCTGCCCATCAGCGAAATTTTGCAACGACCTGGTTTAATTAGATGTTTATATTTTTTGTTCTCTATTGAGTAAATAATAATAATAAATTTAAACATCTAATTTTGATAAACAAAATTCCTAAACGTTTTTGGCTTTGTTTTTTCGGAAATTAATATTTTATATGTATTTGGGATTCGTGACAATATTTGACCTGTTGATTTATTTTGATTTACTGTTTTGCAGAGTGTTAAAGGGGGGCGGTGAGATCTTTTCGATTCTTGAACAAAAATAAAAAATGTAAGTTTGAGCTGCCACGAGTTTTTGGAACACCCTGTATAATCGAAAGTATTTTCATAATATGCAATCAGTAGCTGTATTAGCTCAACCAAAATTTGAAAGTTTTATCTCTTACCACAACCATGTAATCCTCCGATGTCCGAAGTTTGCGCCACTCTGTATGAAATCAAATGGTCTAGAGATTTCTAGATTATATGTAAAGTAAATAGAAATATAGGAATCAGTTTACAGAATGCATATCTCGAAAATTGATGACACTGTAAACTTTTAATTTGAGATTTATATAATTAAAATATTATTTAGATTATTGTATATTATTGCCATTTTAGGTCACTCTCAGTAAAGTGTAAAGTAATTAGTTTAACAGCTACAGACAATTGACAATGCGTATTCCTAAAATTCCCTTATTACCTCGACATTTTATGTCCGATTTCGTGACAAATGTAACTGGGACATCCAATATATTATTAAGTTAAATCTAATTTGAATAAGCAGCTCAACAGTATTTTAAAATCAGTACACTTAAGTACATATTATGGTACAGGTCAATAGCAAATTCACAATAAATATGTTCTAATATTATATTAATAAAAAAGATAAGAATTAACAAACGCAGAAAATCTTAAAGGGTATGTTTACAAATCCATTTTAACAGAAACATAAACTTGTTCCTTAACATCACTCACGTACGCCTCTTGTTGTCATGCAGCTTTACGTACACCACATTTGTTTTCGACCAATAGAATTTAACAACCCAGCTTTTAGACTAATGAATAATTACGACATAATCCCTTGGGCCCAATCAGGTCCGTTTACATTAAACTTGGACTCTACCTTTACAACTAGATGGGTCCAGAAAAAATAATATTTAGATCGCTACCGGATCTGACAATTTTTAAATTCACATGTTAATTTTTGTAAGTATAAATACAAAAAGGTGCTGTATAAAGTAAGAATAAATTAAATCCTAGTTGATAAATAACGAATACAACTTTCCTCGCATTTGGAATATAGAAAATTTGATACTAAGTTTAAAGGAGGAGGCACACTTTTAATGGGATTTCCAACAATGTACGAATTTGATAAAATTTTAATATATTGTAGATATCGATCTTATGATCAAAATGTCTCACTAGTTTCCGAGATACAGTGGCGGGTATGGGGTATCTTGAAAAACACGAATTAATTGAAAAATACTATAAAGGTTGGTATTTTCTTTAAAAAAGTGATACAAGCAAGTTAATTTGATCTTGGGCGGCTGTGTCGGATGTCATGTGCTGATTTTTTATGTACAGGTGTACTCATAAAAATTATTAATTTTAAAAACAGGAATTAAACGAAATATATTATAAAGGATGGTATTTTATTAAAAAAAAATAATAATACAAACAATTCAATATTATCTTGGTATAGGAAAATTGTATTTTAGAATTCGGAAAGCTAGAATTAGATCGCCTCGCAACCGACGAAATTCAAATGTGGTAAGATTGGCCATGTACAATCTTTCTTCATATGAAGGTCTAACTCTGGTGGCTTTCTGTTGTACGTTTTCAAGTAATGTAATACAACTATTCGTCCATTCTATGTCATTTTGACAATAAGAAAACCTGTTCTTTTTCTTAATAACCTGAAAATTTCAACGACAATTACCTAATTGTACTTAATTTTAATAAAAACAAACCGTAGTTCAAATTGAGTCTCTAACCCACTGTATCAACTTCTTGACTAGCAATCTTCTTTCAATTCACCGAATTTTCATGTTAATATGTCCATATTCGTGTTAGGTTTACTGACAGATCAATTACTGCAAAATGTATATTTTAATGAATGGGAAATTGCGCTCCTGTTCACAAACAGGCTCATTTTAGTTCAAGCGATATGTCTAATGCAATAGATGCATAGAAAAACACGAGATTTGCACGTTTAAGGACTCATATAATGAAACAATTTGCTTTCACTAAGTATTAAACCTAGGGTTTGGATTTATTTATGCAGATGTTAAGAAGGAAATCCAATAGAAGGCTTCAAAAGAAGAAGAAGAAGCCATTTGAGTTTATTTAGTAATCAAGTGCAACATCTTACTTGACTAAATATGTAGGAAGATGTGTAAAATTTTAATTGGTTTTCAAACACTTTTTTTAAGAAGTAAATCATAACATATAACACGCATAAAAATTCAATTAGTTTATTTATAAACTAATGATCTAACTTTATTTACATCATCAAATAGGAATTTTAAACATTTTCCAGATATTCTAATAAGCAGTATTGCTGACATTTTATGGCGCAAAAACTCAAGCTCCCCAATTAGGTTGTTTTGTGTATATTCCAAACTTGTCCCAATGTTAGTCCTATTATATCGACTATAAGAAAGGACTTATGATCCATTAGAGTCAGGTCTCCTCGTTGAGATATTCCCTGAAACTTACGAAGTTTCCAATATAATTACGAAGGAGTTGAATAGTTCCCATCCAATGTGTTATTCATGAAGTTCGGCTTATTCAATGTAGGAATATTTGATTTATGCTTGTCTAGTAAATAATTTATGTTATAGTTCGGATGGTGTATCGTACATCATATGGGACCAAATTTATCAGTATAAAACAAACAAAGTGTCGCTCAATGATTATCGAACATTTTTTACGGGGAAAGTCACAAATAACGTTTCTATCTTTAGAGCATAAAAGACGTTCAAGAACTAAATAATGTGTTTACCAATTTTCAGAATTAGCATTATTTTCGCCATTTTCCATTCTTTCGAGACTTTTATCTCTTTAGTAATCCGTTTAGTAATTGGAATATGCAAGTTGACCCAAGCAGCATCTACAGTTGCAGTAACTGCGGTAACAGAGATGGGAACTTTGAATAAGTAATCATTACGTAATTATTACTTTAAAATTGACTTACTGGTTTTTATTACCTTAAATAAGAAAGTTTGAGTAATTAGGTAGTAATGATCACTACGAGTTGGTACTTTATGGTTTCAGTGCTTCTAAGTAGTTTCTGAAGTATCTGGAACGAAATTGTTACTAACAAAATTACGTTTAAGTCCCGTTAACTTATATTCAATGGTTGAAGTTACTTTCTTTTGTTACTTTAAAGTTTTTATTGCTTTATAGTAGCGATGAAAGTAACTTGTACGTTTACGTTACTTTAAAAAGTTTCTTTAAAATTACGGAACTTTATAGTAATATTTAAGGTAAAATTAAATGTCCCGGTACCCAAGAAAACTACTGCATGGTAGGTTTTACTTCCCACTTTATTTTAAAATTACTACAAATATCCAATTTACGAACACTTTCATATTTTACAGAAAATTAAAGCAGCAGTTGGACGAAATGAAATGAAACTCGCCCCCAAATTATAGGTTGTCATTTTAGAAAAGAAGAAGAAGATGGTATTATAGGTTAAAGTTCAGAATGGAACTTAACAGTAGCATTCTGAACTTAAGACAAGACTTATGGAAGTTTGAAGTCGTCTTGTAGTGGTTGCGACTTGACAGTTTAAAATATCTTTCGACTTAATAGTAGAAATATCCATTTTGACGTACCTAGATATTACTTAGAAGTAATTTATAAAAATGACGCCATATTTTCTTATAAAATGATGGGCGCCATTAAAAAAAAATCAATTTTTATTGTACTAAAATAATTATTTCTTCAAATTTGCCCCCCAAAAACAGAAAATTGAGCAAAGCTGAAGTAATATTACTTATAAAAACATTAAATAATATTATTATTTTGCATTTTTAGGCAATCTCGCACATTTTTGTGATTTCTCTTGTTCATTAACAAAAATAAACATGCATTTTGAGAGGGCGCGTTGTTACTTTTCGATATATAAACATCACATTTGACAGAAAACTTTTAATCGTTTAAGTTTTTTGAATCAGCAACGAACAAACATCATCAAATAATATCCCTCTTATTCATACATATAAGTTGACAATATTAGGTACCTACTTCCATTTTCGATAACACCGTTAAATAATGACGGAAGATGCTGGTAGAATACTTTTTCAATAAATTTAAAGACAGACAAAACGAGGATGTCATGTAAAGAAGCAAACGAATACGACATAGTAACGGTGACCACGCCGCTACGTCTCCGTCACGTTCCAGTAACGTAAGCGCGTGTAGGCGGTGTAAGTTGCTGGGTGGTCGCCGTTATGTATCTATCACGCTTAAAATGTTCCCCATTTTGGTCGTAGATAAATGATAGGAACGTCGTAATTAAGTTCCTATCTGTAGTTATCACAACTTTAAAATGTCCAACATAAGTCGCCGCAACGTAACGAGGACTAAAAATGCTGCTTGGGGATTTCTTGTCAACTAGAAATTGTGTCGGTTAAGTAATTCCCTGATTTTTATCCGAAGTACATGTTTCTAGATTCTTCATATAGTCTAGTGTTAACGGATTAATGTCCTCATTTATTTTAATTCATCTCCAAGCACGACAAAGACTAGTTTAATTTTTATTTAAAAAACTTATAACAAAGAAACATATTACAGGCTGCCGAACATGCACTTATTTGTTTAATACCATAAAAGTCTTTCAGATATTGGAAAGAATATGATATATTTATTGATTGGTGTATTCAGCAGTAATACCACAAGTAATTGAATTTTCGCGAAAAGTCTGTCGATTCATTTCATAACGAAACTGAGTTCCGCCACTTTATGGTCAATATTTTCCATATAATATGTAATTAAAATCATACTCACGTTTAATAAAAGTTAATCGTTTATTACATATGCAGTTTTCAAATAAATTTAATTGATATTTGGTAAGACAATTCCATGAATTTAAACTGAGATGACACACAAATAAATAACACACATCGTTAACCGAGAAACGTGGTATTATCGATTTTTTATCCAGTTATATTTTCTCTTCCTTCCTCATAGGCTAAATATCCGATAGCAAACTACGATTTTTGATATCTGGCATTTTTTACATATGAGTGGAATTGTCATTTAACAAAAATACAAAGTGTCACCCATATGTCATGGGATCGGTACTGCTTAGTTCCATAGGTTTGTTACTAATCCAATAGAGTGTAGTCACTGTAGCCAACATTTAGTAACTTTTTTGCCGGCCTAGTTAATAAATGGGGCTGTTTCCAGACGATTTTAAAGTATTTAATATTATTGTTTCCGGACTGAGTACCAAAAATATTATTTTTGACATTCAGCATTTTATTTTACCATTTACAAAATTCTCAGGTAAATGAAATGACAATGACAAACAACCTACTTAATCGTAAAGCTTGTACAACTCTATGAACACACCATATAACTCCTATTTTCAATAGGACAATTTAAATCCTCGGTTTCGTATTTATTCTACACAAGCAGTATTCTATGGTGAACACATTACTCACGTACATTATCCGGTGTCGGAATTCGAAGATTTATAACAGTCGCAGAGTCGCAGGATGAAGGACCAGTTCCATTAACAAAACAATGTGGACCTTTGGATTTGCCTTGAACAATGAACGGCTTCTGAAACGTTCAATTCTAGCATTCGGAAAGGTTTGAAAAATTACGATCGCCAATCGACTCCAAAGTAATTACCAGTGAATGGGCGGGATTATAATAAAAACTTCATTTATCTAAAAGGATGGATAGATACATTATTCAGATTTACACCATTACTGTTTGAGTCATTAATAGTTACTTTTATTATAACCAACGATACAATACAAATTCATTACACAATTATTAAGGATAAAAATCAGAGGTGAAGGTTTTTTTCGCTATTATACAAATGAATAAGTAACAACATCGAATGATTAATTACTATATTTTGATTGATTACACTTTTACATTTTAACTTTTGTTAATTTTAAGAAAAGTGAAAGATCGAAGACCTATTGTCGTGGTTTGTATATAGATACAAATATTTCACAAAAAACATCTCCATGAAAAAGCATTATATTTAAAAACAAGAATTTTCAAATGTCAAGCTATCAAGAATCTTTTGTCGAACGACAAATTTTTCGTAAAACTGTTCTTACTGAGAAAAATATTTGGAAGTGCCTAGAGAAACTAAATGGATTAGACAAGAACAACATTGTTACCCTCCTACGGGCTCCGGGACACATTGGAGTGGACGGTAATGAAATAGCATACGTACGTACGATTTGCGAGGAAGAGGACGAAACATATCCACATTCTCTCAGAATTCATAATCCTGCAAAATCCGAGGGTACGATACCGCGGAAAATACCAAATAGAAGAGGGAGATTTACCGAACCTGAAGCCTACCGATATCCTGAACTTTTTTCAAGCAATAGGACTGGAGGAACTGCTCTAATCGTCGAGACATCCTTAACGGCTGGGCAGCAGAAGGGGACAGGTCGCAGTGTGTCGACACCACCACCAAACAGAACAGAACAGAGCAAAATATTGCTATTGCACGTCCTATAATTCACTAAGTATCTGTTTAGAAGGCACAAGTTATCAGTTAAAGCAAAGCCACTGTTAAGCGCTTTGTTTGTGGATCGTCTTACCCAGTTATGACAGTAAATGAAACTTGATTTCTATATAACTAAAAAATATATTGAAACTTTATAGATACAAAAGAAACTCTTGACAAAAACTCAGCCGAGCAACAGTGTACAAATCGTAGGCTTTAAAATAAGCTTCAACCATGTAGGCACGCTGCGAACTTTTCATGGAATTTCGAACAATTATCTTTGTTTTTCGAATATTTATTTTTAGATTTCTTCGTTTTAGTGCTACATCCCAGAGTATCAAGGTTTGCTGGAGTTCCTTTTCGCTTTAAGCAGCTATCATGATGTCATCAGCATAGGCGCAGATCATACCGGTTCTAAGTTTTTGTATCCAATTGGTAACTTCTTAATTTTGTCTTTTATTTCTTTGATTACGTCATCTAGCACAATATTAAATAGAGTCCTACTTAATACCCCCTTGCATTAAACCTTCCTTGCCCCTAAATTCTTCGGATTCTAGATTATTTGTTCTGACGTAGTTTCTTGTGTTTACGTATAAGCTGGTAATATTTTCCTTAAATTTATATTAACTCCTCATCTTTTTATACTGTCCCATATTGCTTTCCTTGGTACACTGTCGAAAGCTGTTTCCAAATCTATAAATGCTGCATATATATTATTGTTATGGTTTTTCTCAATCATTTGCTTGATGACTCTTCTAGTTGGCAGTCTATTATTATTTTTAGATGGTTATCTAGTATCCTTTCATACACTTTGGAAACTATGCCTAGCAAGGTCATGCCTCTGTAATTACTGCATCACGTTTATTGTCCTTTTTGTAGATCGTCAAAATTACTCCTACTTCCCAGTCTTTGGGTATTCGTGACTCTTTGATATTTTGTTGAGTAGGCATGTTAGTACTTCGAGGCCGCTTTAGCATTTTTACTGCCTCTGCTACTTCTTCTAATGTGCGCAATAATTATGTTCTGCTTTTTCTCCTCCTTTTTTCATCTTCTATTTTCTCATTGATTGTTTTTATATTTAACATGCTCTGTTTGTAATTATCCAAAGATTTTCTATGTTAAGTTCTTCCATGTTTTCGTTAATTTTTTCCATTTCTTCTTGTAGTATTTTTGTGCATTGTTAGGCTTTTAACTTTTCTCCCAATTTGTAGTATTTTATTATTGTCTTTGTAGTTTTGTTTCTTTTCCTGATCGTCTCTTTGTTCGTTTTTTGTTCTAATTTTGGACATTATTAGAAAATGGTCAGTAAACATTTCTGCTCCTCTTCTCACTCGTGTATCTAGTACTTCCTTTCTATGTCCTGTTTACCACCTCCCTATTATACTTGTGTATATCCTTGTGTAAGAAACGTATTTGTTTTGATAAGGTTATTAAGAAGGCAGAAATAAAGAAGTCTTTTCCCATTGTTGTTCTTTACCTCTTCACCGTGAATTCTGATTGTTGTTCCTGATATCTCAATTTTTTCCCCACTCTCGCATTAAAGCCTCCTATTATTATCAATCTTCCCAAAACATTTCTTTTATGTTTTTACTTTTATTTTCTCCTGGTCCATACACTACTAATAATGTCGTTTTATTTTGTTCCTCTATATCTAGTTGAAGTTTTAATATTCTTTCAGACACTCCGGTCCACTGGCGTCAGTATTTCAGGTTTTCCTGTCTGATTAGGCATCCCACTACCTTCCGCTGCTCTTTGAAGTTGGTCCACTTCACTATAAATAAGTGTGTGTCCGCTATTAATCAGTTTTTATCCTTTTCCTTTTACTTTTGTTTCTGTTATGCCTCAAGCCCTGTTTTATTGAACTCCTCCTCTAATTCATGCTCTTTGTCATGCATATGCTTTTCGAAATCATTTCTGCGTTCCTTGCCATTGGCTTTCCTAAATGTTGGTTACTTTTTTTAAAGGTTTTTTGCATTTTTCGATTTCTGGTCCTCGATCGTGCTGCTATTTGGGGATCTTTTGCTAACGGACCTTTTTTTTGTATGTTCACTATCATTCATTGCAGGGCCATTGTTCGTACATAAATCGTTTACTCCAAATGCTGCGTTATCGACAACTAGTTTGTTATATTTCAAGAAGGCTTTATGTCCTTTACTTCTAGCTTCTTTTAGATGGGGGATTAAAACTTTCCTTTTCATAATTTCCTTAGTAAAATCCTCATCAATCCAGATGTTTGTTCCTAATTCTTTTAACCTCATCAATTTCCTCCTTAATGATACCAGCTCCAAGTTTTTCTATCATGGTTATTGTTTTTTCCATTGTTTCATCTCTATTTTCGCTTATGATGTATGTTATCCCTCTTATTATGTTTTTATATTGTTTAGAATTCCTATATTTAAGTCTCCTTTTTTTCTTAGAGGTAAATTAATTGGCTGCGTGGAGGTAGATTTTTTCTAAAGTGGTTTTACCACTTTGTGTTTTGCACTCTTTCATTCTTCCATTGCCTCCTCGATCAAAAAGTCGTCACTGGTTCCAACACGTGTGTGTAGTGATTCAAATTTTGACCGGGTTGGCGCCCCCAGTTAAATTCTTTTTGAATGTATACCATGTGGTTTAATTATTTGCAATTTTTATTCCGGTAATAACTTGGAGATTATATTGTTCTTTATCTTGTGCTGTATACGTATTGTGTATAAAGAGCTTAATATAGCTAGGCGACGGACATGGTTATCTTCGATAAAGGATGTTACTTTCTATTGAAGAGGTCTAAAAATGTATCTGTCGGGACTAGTTTGTCGTTCAGATACGGTGCAACCTTTCGATGTAATTCGAAGGTATTTGTAGGGGGAAAGAAGAAATCTGCAATTTTTGATCAATCTACCTGTTATACCAATTCAAAAAAAATTACCAAAATTATAAAATGAGAACGTGTCGAGTAAAAGCATGTCAAGTTTGAAATTTATTTTTATTTTTTTTTACTAAACTACCTCATTTAAAAAAATGCACGAAAATAGTCGAGTGTGACATAAAAAGTAACCCCTAATCTAAACATGGCTTGATGATGCTGTATGTGTACAAAGTTTCCTTCATTTTTGCAAGGTAATTTAAGTTATGGAAAGGAATATTGACAAATCAACAAACTTACTTTCACTTTTATATATTATTGGGGATCGGGCTTCGAAGTATTGGGAAACTTGAAGCAAAATAGAGTAAACATTGACAAACTTTGCCTTCTAATACTCCACTGACAAAATATTTCGAACAAAATTAGAATAACGTGAAAACTTTCACCCCGAGCTGTGAATATTTTGTAAATACATTTGAAAAGTTCCCAACAGGTCTAACGTGTTACCCACTATCTGCTCATTAATAAGTAAAAGGTTTTCCGCAGTTACTTCAGCTCATTAATCTCTTTCGTGCGAAAGTTCTGAAAAGAATTAAACTTTAAATTGGTTCAGTAAATACTTGAAAATATTTCAACTGTAAAGTATTTTGATAATCTGGTAATTACAAGGGTAGAAAAAAGTCGCAGGTAAATGGCGGTCGTTTAACGTTTTAAGGGTTTCCAATTTCCAATTAATTTCGGATTTTGGTTCAGTGGAACTCTTTAACTTGATTATTTAAAGAATCTAACAATTAGAAACGCAATGTTGAAGAAACGTCATTAATCTGCTTCACTAGTTAAAGATTAATTCTTCGGTCTATATTTCCTGAATTTTGGAAAACATCATGAACGTAATTGTACAGCAAGGAAAATCGATAGGATTAGAAATAAAGCAAGAAAAGACAAAAATAATGAGAATAGGTAATGTGACAATACAAGAAAATATTAAAATAAGAATACATTTGATGTGGAAAAGTTTAAATATCTGGGAATCACAAAAGATAAAACGGGAGACAGGAAACTTGAAATAGCAGAAAAAATTGTCATTAATTATGACAAAGCAAATTACTTAGGAAGAAAACCAAAATGAAGATCTACAACACAATAATTAAACTAATATTACTACAGGCAGCAGAAACTATGAGTGTGGCAAAGAAAGAGGAAGAAGAGAATCATAGAAAGAAATATAATGCGAGCAATATTAGGACCAATTAAAATCACAGAATATAGAATTAGAACAAGTGAAAACATTAAACAAGAAATAATAGAAGACATAGTAAGAAAAATAAAGCAATTCAGAGTTAGATGGAGAGCAGGAAATGGGGCATTGGCTCATTCAATGTTACAATGGGACCCAGGAGGTAGAAGAAGACGTGGATGACCCAGATCAGGATGGCTGAAGTAAGTGAAAGAAGATCGGACAGGAGTGAATAATTGACAAGAAAAGAGTACGATAGGGCAAAATGCAGACACATCGTAAAGAGAGTTATATAATAAGAGTGGGATTGGTCTACCCAAAATACGGATCTAGAGAGTGAAAACCGGCTTAGCTCCACCAGGAGCGTTTTTGGCATATTTCCTGAATTTGGATGTTAATTGACAATGGAAAGTTTTTCTTATGATATTTTTATGAAAACTTTAGTTCCGTAAAGTAGAAATGTTCATAATAAGCAAATCTTTCGGAGAAACGACAGAAAAATATGTTGACAACAAATTTCAAAATATTTTTCTTGGTTCCATGTTTTTATCATATTTCATGAAATTATTCGGTGATACGCCCCTATTGTAATTTAATATCATACTTTTTCATTGTCATGGTGTGAAAAATAAAATTTAAAAGTACGACATTAAATTGAATTATTACAATATTTTTTATATACTCCAAATTAATAAAAAAATCCAATATTTTCAATCTATTGAGGAATTCGGTCAATATATTTTAGAATGTGCTCATAAAGAATACATAATGAAAAACTGATTGTGTTTCATTATACGGTGTGTGTAAGATGGCGTTGAGGTTCCATTTTGAAAATTAATTTTAAGTAGATAGAAAATACGAGTGAAACCTTGTTTGAGGGTCAGTAAATAAATAAATAAATCTTTATTCAAATTTAAGGAGTATACAGATACAATGATATGATTGCATATGCTAGTCAGGCTAGTCGAAACAGTTTTAGACCCAACAAAGTACTATAGAAGTATCTGTGAGGCTTCTTAATATATTATAAAAATTTATTACATATTATAGAGACAAGCACATTCAAATTTGAGTGATTTATTTATTTATTAATACACCTTCTTCTTCTTCGCGTTTTCTTCTTGACATAAGGGTAGTCATCACATAGACGAAAGCCATGTGAATCTCTCGGGAGAAAGTTACTCTTTGGTAGGTTCCCATTACTTTCCAAAGAGGGGTAGGAGTAATAGAAAGGAAGGAAATGTGGGTTTGGTTAGAGGAGGGTGGGGATGTGACAATGGTTTCCCCCGTGTGGTATTGGAAGACTCCCGTAGGCAGGGGTGCATCCATGAAGTAGATTTGTCATCAATCAGGATCATAGATGAGTATCTACCAGCTACACCACCCTAACAGTAAATACCTTAGACAGGGAGGGAAAATACAGAAAGAAAAGTAACTACAAGAACTATTTACAATAATTGGCAAAACAAAACTATTAACATCGAAAACATGAAGGTATAAAACTATGGTCCTTATAAAAAAAAAGAGCGCCTTCAAAATTGTAATAAATTGGAAACATAATAGGCATACTTAAAATAGAGTTTTCTTAATCCTAAGCACTGATGTATTAAACAAGTCAATTTTAGTTTGAAACTTTATATAATTATTTGATATAATGGTGAAAAAGTTCAATGTAGAATTCATGTTATGTAACCTTGTTAGTAATGAAAGTTTTCTAATGAAAGTAGATGTTGCGAATCAATTTGATTATATAATATTTTAAAAAAGAATACAATACCGCTGTATATCCGAAGTGTTTGTAAAGAGTTAAACCACTGAAGTAGTACTTCACGAGAGAAGCCTCGTGCTGGATTTATATAATCTATTCTGTACATACTCGATGTTGTTAATGTGTACACCGTAACCAGGACACCAAGCTAAGGAGGCATATTCAAGCTTCTTACAAATACATTAAACAGAAGATGGAGAATTTTAATTTCTACAAAATATTTAGAATTCCTGGTTAAAAAACCGAGAGTCTTGTAAGCTGATGAGACAGTAATGTTGATTTGCTACGTATAAAAATTTAAGCAAACCTTCGACGATCGCCTTTATGGCCAAGAACAGCAACGGAAAAGTCCCGAATCAAAGAAAAATGTTCTTCAATGTGCCACCGTGGAATAGACCGACAACTTCCCTACCAACGAAAGCCCCTGTGCAGGGTCAAATTTGGAATGGAAGACATGGAGAACGCTAAACAGAGTACGAACCGGCGTGGCATCTGCAAAAACAAACAAACTAAAGTGGAAAATTGAGGAAGACCAACAATGCGCCTGTGAATGTGGGGAGATACAAAACATGGTCCATCTGCTGGGATGCACATTATGACCTGCATCGATGGGATGTGGATTGCAAATGAAAATGCCATAGACGTAGCCCGGTACTTGGCAGAAAAACCTTGAATGGAACGATTTCGGACACGAAAAAGTAAAGTAAGTAAGTTGATTTGCTCAGTAAAGGTCAATTTGCTCTCAAAAATAACCCCCAAATCTTTGGCTAGGACAGTTCATCCAATTGATGCTATTTATAGTACATATTATAGAGATAAACACATTAAAATTTCAACATTATAAGCGAGACTATGCTTCAAATAATGAACATGGTATTAAAATTAAAAGGAACAATAATTATGATGAGTTACATTTACATATTATCCATAGCACACTAACATGAAAGTAAAAAAGTAGTAACGCCACCCGCTAGAGAGCCGGAACAATAGACTTTTAAACTGAACAAAATAGTTACTTATGTGCCAAGGACTTGAAAAACTGTCTATTATAGTCGAGTCTGCAAATTGATAGCCGAGGCTAGCAAGCAGGCGAAACAATAGACAGTTTTTAGCCAAGGCGCATATTACTTTTTTTCGTCGACCTCTACAAAAACGTACTAATTTCCGAAAGAAAAATCGACCATTTTTGAAGGCAAGCATTTTTCGTCCGCAATTACCATTCGTCTGCAAACACTTTTCGTTTGCTGTGGTCACTAGGATACGGCACGGTGCTCGCTGTGGTCATTAGGATACGGCACGGTGCGAGTCATTTGAGGACGAAAAGTACTTGCCTTCAAAAATAGTTGACTTTTCATTCGGAAATTAGTACGTAAAATGTCATTTTTTGTAGAGGTCGACGAAAATAGTTATTTATGTGCCAAGGACGAAAAACTGTCTATTATAGTCGAGACTGCAAATTGATAGCCGAGGCTAGCAAGCAAGAGAGACAATAGACAGTTTTTCGTCTAGGCGCATATTACTTTTTTCGTCGACCTCTACAAAAACGTACTAATTTCCGAAAGAAAAATCGACCAGAATGCCTTCAAAATTAGTTGACTTTTCATTCGGAAATTAGTAAGTAAAATATCATTTTTTTAGAGGTCGACGAAAAAAATTATTTATTAAATTTGAAAAATTTAGAAGTCGTAGAAAGCTGAAATTTAGGCGTGCACACTTTCAAGGTATCTTGAGTTAATATCCGTTATCCATTAGTCTCTATCGGTTCTGGAAGATGAGTTATAAATGCGTACAGACGGACAGACAGACAGAAGTGTTTCATAAGACTTTTCTAAACTTTAGGGTTTAGAAGTCTAAAATGTATAGCTAAATAATGTTTAAAAACCCTTCCGCAACATCATCTTTTAAGTAGTATCTCCATGTATAAACCAAGCTTTTTGTATGTTACTCAATTTTTTTTTTAATCGATTCCTTTTTGTTCATAATCGTTGCTGGTAACATCAATTAAACAATTAAAAATCAAAACAAGAAGGATACCTTGAACAGTTATATCTGTCATTTTCAAAAGAAGTAAGGTTATGATGTACAATATCAATATTATTACAAAAAAATACGCTTCATAGAATTATGAAGAAATTATTTAGTTTGCTCACTATTTCCTAAGGGCGATACATTAAAAGTAGGTGTTCCACTGAAGTTCTAATAGATGGATCTATGGACCCTATGTTTATAGACAATGACATTTCACTGAGCTTTATCTTTTAGTTATTTTTTTAAAATATTTAAATTTCTATGTTTCTACTTAATAAATAAATAAATACACAAGAATTTAGATCCAAATGTATCTATTTCAATGCACTAGGTTTCTTAACAGCACGGTTTCCTTGGAGGGTAGAAACATATGTGTAAGTATCTCAAAGTGTCCTAGTGCAACACAAATCTACATTTTAATCAATTCAGTGAAACCACGGTAACTTAAGACCATACTTAAGGTTTATTATATGTATAATTTTGCTGTTTTTATTTTATGCTTTACAAAGAAAGTTGCTGAAAAATAAAAAGCGTATGTAATATATATTTAAAACAATAAAAATCCCATTTTTAAAACCATAAACACTCCCGAGAATTTTGTACAAAGCACATTCTTTAACCATGTTATATTGTCTGATCTTTTTACGCCCGTAATAAATGCTCAGCTCAGATTAATAAAAAATTCTCAGAGCTCACCATCTGGCAAGACATTTTAAATGCGCTTTCTGAGCCTTTCTTCTGAATATTTCATGGCAGATTAGTGTGTTACAACTGAATAATTTCGAAACTCAGAAATTCAGTGTCGTCGTTTTATAATATTTTACGTAGATAAAAATATTAATATCTAAATAAATATGAGTTTTTTGTTAATACAACTTGGTCTAATTTAGTAGTAATATTAAGACAAAAAAAAGTTATAAGAAACAACAACAATAAAAAGGTAATTTTAAGAAAAATTTTAAAAATTCATTTATTTGATTTTCTTCTCAATGATTCTGCTTCGTCCACTTCTTCTGCCAACACGGAACTAGAAATAAGTGTTTTAAGACGAGAATCTTTAATTTATTTATTTATATACGGAAAACCCCTCTTCTACAATATAAAACATTAAATAGTTGAATAAATAAGTGGAGTAGTACATTTTGAACTTAAAAACTTAATTAGGATAATGACAATTACAATTACAATATAAAGAACACCATATATAGTATAAAGTATACCAAACAATACATTACGACAAGTATGAACGTCTACCATTTTGAAATTTAAGAGATGAAGTACTTTGAACAGATAAGATCAGATTTTTTCTGTTTGATTCCAGAGAGCACAAATTCAACCCGCTTAAGATCTGCACATATGTATAGGTTCCGTATTGCAATAAATCTCAGAAACTTATTTTGAATACGCTAGATGTTGTTTATATGAATTTGATAAAATGGATTCCAAACTGGAGAAGCATACTGTAAATATGGTTGTACGAAGGATAAGTACACAGATTTCAGGGTGTTGATGGAAAAACTATTGGCATTTATCATGAGAAAACCTAGCATTTGGGAAGCTTTGCTGATAACCGCGTGAAGGATAACTGTATCTCTGTATCTGTAAAGAAATTTGGCCCATTGTGCATCCTTCTGAGGTTGAGCCTTCTTTCTAGCTTTCTAGCTACTTGTTTAAATAAGTGATGACGTCGCCTGAAAGTAGCTCCCTCATATTGGCCTCTGCTCGCCGGAAAGAAAATATCTTCCTGTTCACATCCTCTACACAGTGGAATTTCAGATAACCCCATCCTGTGGAGATGTTTTCGTAGATGACAGTGGCCAGTCAGGATACCTGTGACTGTGCGCAGGTTCTGTCTGCTCATAGTCATGTATTTTTTGGCTGTTTCGCTGTTCGGATACTGTAATAGTTCCTTGGCTAGATTGCAGCCTTCTTTGTCGTCCCATCTACCCTCAAACTTGTCAAGGTAGTACTTTTCTAGTAGATCAGCCACAGCTGATGCCGATAAGCCTATGAAAATGCCAGGTCCCAAAAGTTTTTTTTTCTTAGCTAACGAGTCAACTATACGGATGCCTTTTGATTTGCCATGGCCTTTGATCCAAGCTAAAGTGACCACGTTGTTGTTGCAAGCTTCGATCAGGGCCTGGTGACATTCTAGTAGTGCCTGTCTGCTGTCCGTAAGGATGTAAATATTATTACCAGTAATTTTTCTTCTGGTAGTCTCTTTTGCGGCGATGGAGATTGCAGTGAGCTCTGTTTGAGCTACACTTGCATTAGAACCCATTGCTCATTTTATATTGAGATTCAGGGATCAGGAATAAATTGACAGTCTGGCCCCTCATTTGTTTTAGCCCCATAGGTGTAGATGCACAAGGCACCTGCTGCCAATGTAGCCTTCTGTACGTTTTTTATTATTACCCTGTAGGGCCTTCGTGTGTGTTGGCTTGTAGCAGTGGGACCTCGTGTCACCAGTCATACCTCGACTTACCGGATCCTACGTCAGGTTTTATACCAGTAGAGCATAGCCGTGTCATGGTCATCACAACAGCCTCCTTGATAAATATGTCAAGGGGGGTGAGACCAAGGATCACCTCCATTGCTCTAGTTGGTATGGTTTTCATGCCCCCTTTTATGTTGAGGCATGCTATTCTTTGGTTTTGATCCAATTTGCGTACGACTGTCTGCTGTCTGCTTGCAGAGCCCCTTCCAAAAGGTGGACATATTTTGTCCGATCCGTTTTCTGGGGCCGCGAGATAGTGTAGAGGTTGTGAGCGATAAATTTAATTCAGATTTTATCAAGCGATGATCTGACATTGAGACGTCGGCGTCGTCAGATACATGCCAGCCGGATATTATTTTTGATATTCTTAGAGTCATAAAGTGACTTACGTCTAGTGTTAATATCTTTGCTGCCCCAGCTTACGTGATGTGCGTTGGAGTCGCAGCCTATTACCAGTCGCGTGAAGGATAATTTAGTTTGAAATAGTACCCCGAGATCACGAACTGAACTCAGTCTGGATAATTCATTTCCCAAGTGGTAATTGTTAATGATAGGGTTTTTAGAAGTGACATTCCGTTTTTTATACACCAAGAATGTAGTGAAATGAGGTTAGCTTGAAGCTTCTCAAAGTTATTTGTATTACTAATCTCAAGAAAAATTTTCAAATCATCGGCAAAAAGTAGGAATTTGCAATACTGAACAACGAGACCAACATCGTTGATTAATTATTTAAATTAATTAAATAGGTTTCGATTTGGATTTACTGATAGTTTTCTGTTTTTTTCCACGTTGTTGATTTTTCCATGTTTTTAATTTTTAATTAACTAACATGAATTTTTGACTGTTCGCATAAATTATTACAGTCCAGGTACGTTTTATTATAACTTTTCTAATATTTCGTAATTTTAGGTTAGTCGCCTTGACTTTTTTTAGGTAGGTAATAAGTGCCTAATTATTTTTTTAAATATACCGTAGAAACTCTCGAAGTTTAGGAATTTAAGTGTAATCCATCTCATGTTTTTGTGGAAATATAATATCCGGTTTTTGAGAAACTTGTCAAGGAACATTGAAAATAAGATTACAAATTTAATCTTTCCTCGAGTTTTTTTCAGAAAACGAGAACAATCAACCAGATCATTAAGACGTACAGTTTTTGTAGTAGTTTATCTTGAGGTAGCGTTTTTTTTTTCATAATTAGTGGAATATGAAATTTTTGCCATTTGGAAGCAATTATAAAGCTATTTGTAGTTGCTAGTTTTACTTTAATATTTTAAATACGGTTTAATACATAAAATACAATTTTTTTTATGTTTATGACAAGGAATATGATATGAAAGAGATAGTTTCTTCGATTTTCGTCATTTAAATTTTAAGAAATATTAAAAGAAACCGTGTCAAATAAAATTGTATATTTTGACAAAAACCAAATCAGAAGATCATTGCATTGTCCATAGTTCTGTTGCAGGTCCCTATGGTATCTCAACCTCCAGATTGGGCGGAAGGTTATGGATATAATTCTTTATTTTTAGTGATAGCGTTAGGCACTTCTCTCCTTATACCATCCTCTGGTAGTCTGTGTTTATGAGAATCCTTGTTGCCAATTGCTTTGAAAATTTATTAGTCGTAATTATCTATCCTCTCCTTTAGTATGGCGGTTTCATTTCCGCAAAAAACTGTGTCATTTTGAAGAACATCAAGGGATTACATCACTTTGTTGTGTTGTTTCCTCTGTGGGATTTACCATATTCGCGTAATTTACCCTTGGTGTTATTTTCCTTGGAGCTTTGTCGAATCCTCTGTAATTTCCAGGGTATTCTCCTCCATATTTCAGGTCATTGTTGTTTAGGTTTGGAAGTGGTGATGGTATCTCAGGAACTGGTAAGGCTGCTCGAGGTTCAATGCGTACGGTTAGCTCTTCACATCTGAGTATTTTCCTTTTTTCTTTGATTCCTCTTTGTAGCTTCTTCTTCCGCTGCTATCCATTAATGGATGTTTGCGATCACTTGTGACCATTTATTGCTACTCTGGTGGTGTGAATTAATTCTCCTGTGGTTCCTATTCCTGTCCAATGTTTGATATTTCGGAGCCACGTCATCCTCTTTCTGCCTACACCCCTTCTTCTCTCTATTTTTCCTTCTATTAATAGTTGGAGCAAATGGTACCTTTCATTGCGTAACACATGTCCCAGGTACCCAGGTTTCTCTGCGTTTTATCGTGCCCAGTAATTCGCGTTCTCTTCCTATCGTCCTCAAAATTTCCTCGTTGGTTTTTCTTGCTGTCCATGGGACTTTCAAGATTCTTGGATTTTTTGTTTGATTTGGCTTTTGTTATTTCCTTAGAAGAATTTTGCATTCTCAAATTTATGGGTATATTTGACCATTCTTTTGTATTATTCTTAGTTAGTTAGGCTATATCCATATCCCGGTACCTTAATTGTATCTATCTTAGGAACGTTCGATGGTTCTGTTTGGAAGTCATTTTCTTAGTGAGTTTCTATAGTCGCTATAGCTGTGGAAAGAAACGGATTAATTTTCTCTCTTTCTTTCTTGTCTATAATTTGATTTTATATATGTTTTTCTCCTTATGTTATTTTTTTGAGTACTCTCTGTTTTGTCTGTTTCTATGTAGCTGTTAAAGTCGGTATTTCTGTTTTATTTTACTAATTTTCTTCAGTCTCTTTTTCTAATTTAGTCTTTTTATCGTCCTCTTTGTTTATTCCTCATTTTGTTTATTCTGTTCGTCAATTTTCTTATTCTTTTATTAAAATAGTTTGTGTAGTCTGGACTTTAGGGATTAGTTTTTCTTTCTTAGTTTTCCATTTCAGATGCTCCTTGTGCTCAATCAAATTTTTAAAATTGTTATTTTTAAATTTGGGCCACTTTGTATATCACAAAATTCCAGTTTAATTTCGATTCTACGCATTGAATAGTGGGGAACTATCTAACAACAGAGGCTTCGAATTCGAATTTAGGAAATATTTTATTCACTTTCGATTGAGAACTTAGTTTGAAAAGTCTCTTTAAAATTAGTGTACTGTGATATAGCCTGTTGAGGCGGATTTCACACAGTCCATCCATCCATTCATTGTTCATTCTTCACTCATTCGATAGTTCATTTGTTGTTCTGAACTAAATCTACAGCGTCGGCCACTGCAATTGTTTATTTTTGGGAATTTAGTAACATTCAATTACTAAACCAGCCGAAAGTCCAGAAACTGGAATTGATCCCGATTCCTGGTAGCTGCCGATGTATAAAAGTCGATGTAGACTTTTCTTCAGCGTTGGCCAAAAACTATAAAAATGTCGGTAAATCTTAGTTAGTTTTATATTTGGTTTTTTTTTCAACTGATTTAGTTTTTAAGAAATTTTGAGGTCACTTGTATTCTTACATTTTGTATTTTGGTATTTCGTATTTTTTTTTTGTAATGGCGTAGCTACAAGCTATAATAAAATTATAAAACTTTTGTAAACTATATTTCAACAAATAATTTTAATAAATAGTAAATCATTTTTTTTTTCTTTAAGTTTTCTTTAATATTTCCTTGCGGTGTGACAACATTCTAAAATATCTTAATTTTCCATTGATGATAAAGTTGTGTATTCATATTATTTTTGATCAAAGCTAGAATATTTATAATTCTAAACTAGCTTGAAAAATATTAAAATAGAATTATTGGCGCCCTCTAACCCTTCAAATACTTCAATAAATGTCTATTAGAAAAGCTGGAACTCACACCTGAAAGTAAACGATACAAATTAACGTAAAATTGGTACAATATTTAAAATCACTTCTAAACTATCAGATAAACCAAAATGAATAGCTTAGTAGATAAACAAAGCAGATACGACTACCAGCATAGGGAATTCAATGTGTTAGAGAGAGAACGAGGTATTATGTGACGTATTTCCGTTGTTATTGTTCCGATTTGAATGTGGTAAACGGCATGGTAATATAGAGGTGGTAAATATTAGGTACATAAGGAAAAATCATGCGCAGAGACGTTGCCAGATGGGCCGTAACGTCCAACTTCGTTGTTATTGGTCCGATTTGAATGTGGTAAACGGCATTGTAATATAGAGGGGTAAATATTAGATACATAAGAAAAAATCATGTGCAGAGACGTTGCCAGATGGACCGTAACGTGCAACTTCGTTCTTATTGGGTTGATTTCAATGGGACAAACGGTATTGCTATGGGGCAAAGATTAGATACTTAAAGAAAAAACCATGCGCAGAGACTTTCTTAAAAAAGGAGGAGGCGCGTGGAACCGATTTGAACCGGCATCAATAAAACTGTCAAATGTAGGATTCGAACCCACGCTCACTCTCGTGAACCCGAGCTTAAATCAGGCGCCTTAGACCGTCAGCCAATCTGACTTATACTATACGTTCAGTTCTCCGTCCGACCGATTACACAGGGACGTTATCACAATATCTCGGCTATTATTGGTATGATTTAATTGGAGAAAACGGTAATACTATTGTGGTAATACGTAGGCAAAAGTCATGGCCCATCCGACAACGTCTCTGCGCATGATTTTTCCTTATGTACCTAATATTTACCACCTCTATATTACAATGCCGTTTACCACATTCAAATCGGAACAATAACAACGGAGATACGTCTCATAATATCACGTTCTCTCTCTAACACATTGAATTCCCTATGCTGGTAGTCGTTGCTGCTTTGTTTATCTACTTACTTCAATATTTGTCCTGACTATATTCGCTGTATACGGGCGACAAACTACAAATAGTTTTGAAATTTAACCAGAAACTAAAACCTCTCTGGATGTAGGAGTTGATAGTTTGGGATGTAAAGTTATGTAAAAAGACTAAATATATTAAAAAAGGAAATTTTACAAACGATTCATTGTTATATCATCGTTACATTGGGATTGATGATATCGCCAGCGAGATTAAACACTTCGCTACCAAGCACGCAACCAGGCTTTCTCAACTCGTTAACATGAAGGCACTAGAGCTCGTAGATAATAACAATTTGAGATGTTTGAAATATAAAACTCGTCGAAAATTATACAATAACGAGCGTAAACGTTATAATTTATGCATTTAGGTAAATGTTATTTTACAAAAAATATAGGTATGAATTTTTTCATGAAACATTTCAAAGCCCTCTCACAATTAAAGTTACTTCAAACAGCATATTCCTTACTATGTGCATAACTATTATTATTCGCCGTTCGCCATACTTAATATTAAAAAACTTGGTATTTTTATTAAATTTTACGATAGTATGCAAGGAATTTTTATACGTCGTTTTCTATGAGTACGGCAGCAGTTAATTGAAAATATGAATGGTTGTTTGAAACAGCACGAATCCCGTTTATTCCAAACACATTCCCCCTAGCTTTGGAACCGTTTTAATGTCGGTGATATATCGGTGTTACGTGCACTTCTACATCTTAAGCAGGATATGTTGTGAAATATATTATTTTTGTGTGGTATGCTTATTGCTTACTCCCTTTTACTCTTTTAAACCAGGCGATCTAGACAAAAAGTACAAGTCGTGTCCCAAATTAAACTCACTTAGTTAATAGCGAATATTTTGTGTTAAGTGATTTACTAATATTCACAAAAAGAAGGAATAAATAATTAGTATAGTTGAAACTAATTAGAGGAGTACTAATAACTTGTAGTAGAATGAACGGAATACTGCCAAAAGGGCCGGTTTTAAACAATCAGAAAAAAAATCCAAATCATCGAGTCTCAAACACGCTTACCTGTTATTGCATAGTGCAGCAACGCAAAATATCTTACGAATACGCTGTAATAATTGCCACAAAGAGAGGCGGTTAAGAGGAAATCGTTAGAAACTGGGAACTAGAAATGCGGTAAAAGGTTCCACGGTCAAAGAATTACTGGGAGTTAAGGCGTTTATATCGTCGACATCATTAGAAATGGAAATTTAAGGTAAGTTTTAACGCTTTTAACGCCAGCTTGCTGCTCGAAGGACCAAAAAAATGTAGTAGAATGAATGGAATACTACCAAAAGGACTGGATTTAAACAATCAGAAAAAAATCCAAGTCATCGAGTCCCAAATACGCTTACCTGTTATTGCATAAAACTTTTTCTGGAACGATGTTGATTCTATTACACATATATGTTTATATAACAGAGTATATAACAGAGTAAATTATAATTAGCGGATTTTGCGGCACATGTATATCGACAGGCATCTCAAATTGTAAAAGGTCGCTTCACTGGTTTTAGGTACAATAAGCGGATATATGGGCCGAAGTTTAAAATAAACGATTTGAAACAAATAAGCGCGAAATATTTTAAAATAAGAAATTTAAATTCGTTCATTCTGAAACATACTTAGTTTAAATCTCTTAAATCAGTTCGACTTTTAATATTTTCTTGACCCGCCATTAACTTAGAATGTTAAGATGTTTTTAGAAGTCTTTTGGTGGAATACGGAATACAGTATCTATTTATCAATTTGTTTGATGGGGTGTAAGATCTTTAGGATTCGCGTTCGTATTCTGAGCTTGTTTTTACTTTTGCTGGTGATCTCTTCCGGTTATATTTCCCGGTAGTATCTTGGCCTGCCTCAATCCTATCCAGCATTGGGATCGTTTGTTATTTACTTCTTTTTTAAGTTCATTAAGTATGGTACTGGTGCGTATCCCGCAGAAGGGATCAGGTCCCAGAAATGGTGTTTCAGTCCCTTTTTTTGCGAGCGAGTACATCTGGTATTTCATCACCCTCCACTCCAGTGTGTCGCGGAACCCATATGAGGGTAACAGTTTTGTTCTTGCCTTGTTCGTTTAGTTCCTCTAGGCACTCCCAAACCATCTTGGAGTTGATTACGTGGGAGTTTAGAGCATATGGCTGCTTGGCTGTCTGACATGATGATGATCTCTTGTTTACGAAAATGTATTTTTATATTGAACAGGACACATTTTCCGATGACATTTATTGGAGAATCATTCTCAAAAAGTTTATATAGTGACAAATAGAAATTAATCTTCACAAAACTAAAAATTGCTGATTGAGTAATGTGCAAATGTTGAAAAGGGTTTTTTAAAAAAAAATCGTATCCTGACTGGACTATATCCCTTTTAGAAATATTCGTATTACAAAGTCAGGTTTAAGCCCGGCTTGCTCAATTTTTTGATTGAGTAATAAACATATTTTGTAGTTTTTATGTTGATATTATGTTGAAGGCTACGGGTAATTTTGAGGCATGAAAAATTCATATAATTTTTACCATTTCGTGAAGAGCGGATGCCATTTGCATATTTTTTCGTTTAAATTATTATAAAGTACTGCAGAGAATACATTTGCATATGGAGGTAAAAATTTATTTATTTTTTTACCCGTTAGGACGAAATAGAATTTTGAATATAAAAATTTGTTACAAGGATATAAAAACTGGATAACCTGGATAACCTAAGTATAATTAATTTCTTGATTTTATTTCTTATCTTTAATACTGAAATACACAATTTTATTATCACCAGTATGTAGATATGTTATTCTCGGCACACAATTATTTTTCCTAAATTGTTTTATAAAAAGTTTTGCTTCTCTATGTTTTTCAGACAACCTGACCTATCCCCATAACTACTCTAATTCCATTTGTGTCTGTCCGGATTTTCGTTTTCACCGGAAAATCGTGTTTTGCTTAGATCCCTTGAGAAAAAGTTTGTCGTCCCCAAAATTATTTATCAGGTCTAAGCTCTACCCTAAAGGGCCTAACAACATCATCAGAGCCGGTTCACAACTCTTGGACATCGATCAAAGAAAGTTCTGTGGAGCATTATACGTCAAAACCCTTATCTTTATATTTTTTGTCATTTAAATATTGCGTTTATAAAAAAGAAAAATTAAAAATTTTAGAAACTCACCAAACAAACGGCACTATGTATATTATAACTTGAGGGCTTGTTAATCACTCCAGCTAGTTTTATGTTTTAATGGTTTAGTATTGGCTTATTAAAAATTTTAAGAGGATATTAAATTGAGATTAATTCACATCAAAAACAATACGTCTGTTTTATCATAGCAGTTAACTGTTTTCAGTAATAATATAACAAGAGAGTGAGAATTAATTGAAAATAATTTAACAGCAGTGCTTGAGTGGCTTTTTTTATCGAACTCGCGAGTTATATTTGACTAGATTATTTTTTGATTCACAAATTTCACAATAAAACATCAATAAAACTATTGAAAAATTTAATTTAAATAATTATTACAATATACTGGACAAAGGATGTGAAATAAAATCCCAAGAACAAGGACATTAAAAATATCCTACACTGCACCAGCGTCTGGACTTCAACAACTACTCCTTGGGCTATATGCCCCACCAGGTATTGAATTACGAAATTCCAGACGTGGTTTGGTGCCCGACCAAGTCGGGACTTTAAACCAAAAACTTCGATTTTGTTATTAAAGGAGCTTGCCATTCTTAAACCGGTTTCGGCATTATTGTGCCTCGTCAGTAAGAAGCAGGGCTAGCTCAACATCCTGTCTCTTTTGAAATAGAGTGTATTCCCACAGGAACGTTTTTATACCAAGCACAATAAGTTTGCCCAGCCTCATTTGGAGTAAGAAACAAGCGTTCGGTTTTAATTGTTCCTCACGTTTACCCATTAGTTCTTCAAAAAGACGAACAGGGCAAATATCTGGATTATTTATGTTTGGAGTCAACCATTTACTATTAGCGCACCTTTGTGCTCCTCCCTGTGTAGGTTTTGTTAAGATGGGATTATATTCAATGCGGCTAGTATTTAATCCCATTATGTCGGTTTCTTTTTTAAAATAATGAACTAAACCTCCAAGCTAGTTCATACTGTGCAACGTGAAAAAACTTTCTTTGCAATCCACAAGGTGTATCTTCGTCCCAATAGTTAATAATTTTCAACAGTTCTGTATTAGAAAGTGCCACAGAACTTTTTTTGTGCTTTTCAGGATGTTTTTGTAAAATTTTTCTTTTTGCATCTCTTGCATTTCGAGAATTTTTGAATTCCATATCATGGAAAGGATCAAAGGACCTGTTATACTTATTAAAGTAAAGTTCTTGAACTAATTTTGCCGTTTTATTCCACATTGTCTTTATTACTGCTTCTTTATAATCATTTCCGTTCTTATTTTTCATGTTATAAGCCCAATCATTTAAAATCAATGCAAGAATAGCTAATGTAGTAGATTGATCCAGAATATAATTTATATAATTTCTTATTAGAGTGTTTTTCGAAGTAGTTTCTAAAATATTTTTGTAATTTCTGCATCAGAAAAGGTACTAAACCGAAGATTTTCACTCATTTCTAACTCATTTTATATACCGCGTTGCCACATTTAGGTAATTATTTTGATAACTATCTGACACTTGCTAAGCAAACAAAAGCTACAGTGATTATTCCCGAGAATAATCACAAGAGATTTATTCCCACTAAAACTTACCCTTGTGAGACATAAAGAAGCATTTCATTGGTTTTAAGAAACGTCAAAAAATAATCAATTTAAAATTACTAAAATATATGCGGAATAAGCACCAGAACAATACTTGATGAACTTGGAAAAGAAGTAAATAACAATACTGGATAGGACTACAAGGAATGAGGCAGGCCAAGACACTACTGGGAAACTATAACCAGAAGAGATCTGACGATTGCGTCAATAAAAGTAAAAATAAGCTCAGAATACTAACGGGTATCCTAACAGGGCACCTACCGACATCCTGAACTTTTTGAAAGCAATAGGACTGGAGGAACTGCTCTAATCGTTGAGACATCCTCAACGATTGGGCAGCAGTAGGGGGCACAATAGATCTTATAGGTCGCAGTGTATCGACACCCCCATCACAGATAGATTGATAGATACTAAAATATAGTTTCCTAAAAGTTTAAAGCAGAATTGTAGCGTTGAAGGGTAGAAAAAAAATTGTAGCAACGAGGTAACTTCTTAACCTTTTAAAGATTGTTTAATTTTCAATTGTAAATATTAAACATAAAATTCAAGACGTTCATTCATATCAAACTGGCAACAGCGCGATCGCGACCTCGTAAAATCAGTGGGACTTAGCTGCGATCAGGCGGTCCATTTTGTTTTTAAATTCAGTATGCATCGAGTCCTCATTATGAGCGCATTACTCCGTTTAAATTAATAATACACGTAACCTTTTCTTTAAAAATGGTATAAAAACAAATATTTTCTGAATGAAGTGGTTTATTTTGTGTTAGCCATTATCATAAGTTATTGAAACAACCATGTAATTTATTGTTATATTTGTGCTTCGTTTTTCGTTGAGAGTTTAATAAAAGTGTTAAACGTAATGTGTTTGTTTCATTGAAGATTCGAAGATATAAAAAAAAAATAACAATACAGTCCACTGAACAAATCACAGACACTTATTTAAAAAAGCGGTGTTGTCAATGCATCGGCCGTCTTGGGAAATAAGTGCAACAGCATATCTCAATCCCTGAGATGTGAACAAAGATGTTTCATGTCAACACGGACATTATCTTGCTAATTTTCAAGGTATTCAGTCTTCGATATATTTAAGCGCAGGCCGTTTGTTTTATAGGCGTTTGTTCAATTGTACTACTTGCATCGGTATAGAGAAAAAGCCATGTAACTGTAGGAAGCGTCATGTCAGGTTTTATGGAACTCGGTCGAAATCTACTACCATGTCTTGAAACGACAGGTGAAGTGGACTATTTTTATCTAGACGTCATCACATGAAGAGACTGGTAGCAGAGATGGCTCCTTTCAAAAAGTCACACTGATTTGACAATCTGATGAATATGTGACTTAATATCTTTATCGTGTATAATTGGAGGGCCCATTTTCCTTTTTTTCCAGATGGGTATTGTGGTGCCCAAGTAAGGAGTCCAAGTATGAGCTATTATGCTATCAAGTTGATTCATTAATTTCCACAGATCTACTAAAATATTGTCCGGTCCTCCTATGCTGCAAGATAAGGATGATTTAATATCGAGTTTGAAATTTAATTAATTTGACTCGACATTGTTGGTTCAACAAATTTATTGGCAATTTGCAATTTATTCTGGATGGAAACCTCTATATACTTCGGCGATGACAATATAATGCTATCGCCTTTGGCATTGACCAATGGTATAGTGTAGACGATGATCGGCTTGTAAAGTTCATAGGGTTTGGGAGTTTAGGAAGCTTCAAATTTAGTTGATTCCAACTTGTTTGGTACAGTATTAGTTTTTATAATAAGTAAGAATAGTTTTTTGAACTATTTAGGAGTCTGGTAGAAGATGTCTGTTATTGTAATTGATATGGGTATCTTATAGTTAGATTTTAAATTAATTGGTACAGTTTATTCCTTCTATAAGCTGAAGCAAGTTTAATAGGAACTATAGCTTATAAATTATTGCTGCTAGTGCTGTTTCTGTTTGTGTTTGTTTTTGGGTTACTTGTGATAAACTAACTTCTATTTTGGACTTAAATAATTTAAACTCATTTTTATAAAAAACCCAATCTATTTATGTCTATTCTCTTTGATAGCTCAAATTATAAATCCTTGTACAATCATTCATTTCACCTCAAAACATATATTAATTCCCATCTATCAGCGCAAAGTACTTCAGGTAGCAACAGTGTTATTGCTGATTAAACAGTATTCATAAGTCAATAACACTATACCTGGAGTCGATGCACTAATAGAGGAAATTGTGAAATATACTAACTAACTAAATAATTATTAAATATCTAAAATAATAAATATCGTTACATACTGAGCGTTCAGAATGCCACAACAATTTCATACTTCGTTAGGTAGTGATTTGAAAAAATTTGTTAAAATCTTTAGAATCCACAAATTTTTATTTTTTTTGGGAGAAAACTTTGTGATTATCAATAAATTAAATGATTATTATGAAAATGGAAAATTTTGTGTTAAAACCAAGAAACATCGTTATGGCCTATTCGATACAAAAATCCTTGGCGTTCGAGTAAGAAATGAATATGTGATTGTCTAACCTTGCTTAAAGATAAACATAAACGGAAACTGGTTTATCGCACGCGATGTAAAGTCAATGAGTTTCGCGTTTAGTAAGAAGTGTTTTTTTATAGCAGTCGTAAAATGAAGTTTGTTTTATCATGTATCAAAATTGTACTAGTTCAAAGGGATTTTATCCGTATAGACCAAGGGAGAGAAAAAAAATCATGTGGATGGTCGGAAAATTTATGGTAAATTATAAGTAAATTAAGAAAAATCAAGAAGATTGAGTAAAGGATCCGATGGCTAAATAAAAAACAAAAACCCTGTTTTTGTTTTTAATTTTTATCACACGCAAAAATATTTTTTGTTATGAAACTTGATGAAAACGTTCTTTTTTATGTTTTAAATAAGTTGTAATTTTTCCAAGAGAAATAATAGTTTTTCGAATTTATACTAATTAAAATTAAAAAAAAAGCCTAATTTTTCCATTCTTAAAGTTGAGGTTGTAGCGAAAAAAATGGACAATTATAAAGTTAAAAAATGTGTAAACCAACTTTTTGGATTGAAAATTAGGCAACAAAAAAACGATTTTCTATATAGGAGGTTCGTTTGCCATTTTTCATTCCTAATAAATCTCATTATAACAAAATATTTTTTCCACTAGATTTTTATTAATAATTGGTGAATTATGAGAATTATTTTTTACCTTTGTTATCCTAAAAGTTCTAATTGTTGTAGCATAAGTAGTTCAATTGGAACAACGGGTAAACAGGATATTTGTAAATAATTAATAGTACCTTTAGATGGTCAGATCAGTTTATATATATATATATATATATATATATATATATATATATATATATATATATATATATATATATATATATATATATATATATATAAGAATACAAACAGGACGAGCCCAGTACAGTGTTCACTGTTTACTAAACTAATACAAAATGGATAAATCCTTATTAAATGTTGCTCAACAATAAAAATAAGAAAAAATATATATTATACGTGTTATATAAAAAGAAACTAGTCAAGATGAGATAGATATAATATTCTCCACGGCCACTACTGAATGTAGTTATTCTGAAACCACTTATAATAACACTCTTGAGATTGAAAGAAAATTCTGAAATTTTTGTCTCTTACGTATTTTATATGTATTACATTCTATCTCTAGAGCTAGAATCTGTATTCCGTGATTGTTTACAAAAATAAGGTATGCCATGAATGTCAAATTAACTGTCAGTATTAGTTGACGTGGTCTTAATATTGGTTTGTAAAAACTTTTAATTTATTAAAAAGGAGAAGAAAATCAAACGATTCAGATGTAGAATTTGAAAATACTCCTCCAGAAATAAAAAAATTGCCGATAATATAACTCAAAGTTGCTACCGCAAAAATCCAAGCTTGAATATAAAAATACTACCTGCACAATGTTGAGAGATTGAGGTTTCATTTTACTATATTTAATTTCTACTTTCTGTGTCCGTGGAGAAAGTACAGTCTGTTACTCTGTTGGAATGAAAATCCGACACTCGTGGTTCCTCCACTCGTGTCGAATTCTCATTCCAACCTTGTTACAGAATATACTATTTTTAACCTAGAACCACACGATGACGTCGGATCCTACATAGGGTCTGCAACTTTGTGCGTAGAAGGTAGTGCGGTGGGTTTAGCGTCTAGTACCCTCTTAGAAGAAATTTCTAAAATAGAAAATGGAGAACGCGATAGCGAATCCATAGATGGTAGTGTAAGTGAAATTGAGGACGCTATTTTATCGGATGATGACTATGAGGATATCGATTATGTGCCCTCTTACTCTGACGAAAGCGGCGATGGTATGGATGTGCCTTTAGGAAACAAACCACAATGACAATGAAACAATTTGGTCTGACACTCCATTGAGTATATATTCATTCGAACTCCTTCGAGAAGTATTATTACCCACCTTCCAGGAGGTTCCAGAGGTCTTACTGAAGAAATATTCAGCAATATCTACTATGACTTTGTTTATTTAACTTACAGTTGTCTGTTTCGTACATTAAAGTAACTTCTCGATAACAAATAGCGGGAAAATCAACATGATGTTGTATCCGACGTCACCGTACTAGATATATCCCAATCATCACCGTGTGGTTCTAGGGTTAATAGTATTTGTAAAAGTTATCAAAGAGGAAGAGAAGATATCCACATCGGTGAGTGACGAGATTGTATTGCATTATTTACTGCATCTTTGCAAAGGAGACTTTAGGTAGTAGTTTGTAGAGCTTTGAATAATTTTGAAACGATTTTCCCCCGGTATTATAGGATGGAGTAATGAAATTAATTTTACTTAAAATTTCGCTAGATAGAATTTGCCCGTTAATGATTTTGTAGATAAATTTAACATCTGAAAGTTGACGTCTGTCGACTAGTGGTATGAGCTTCAGTTCTCGTTTGCAAATATCGAAGTCTGCATAAGTATGAAATTTTTTGAAACATATTTTATAAATTTATCTTGGAATTTTTGTAATTGGTCGATATAACCGTTATAATAGGGATTCCAAATAGAAGAACCGAAGCTTAAAATACTATTGACATATACCATGTATAGATTTCTAACAGACTCTATATATTCGATATGTTGGTCAAAAAAGAGTTTGGAATCGATATAAATACCGAGATCTTTGACCACCGAAACTTTTGTTAAAAGTTCATTATTGAGGAAATATTCGTTTTGGATAGTGTTTTTTTTTTCCTTGAGAATGTTATACATTGACATTTTTTTGTGTTCACATAAAGATGGTTTTGCTGGCAAACCGAACCGATAAGTACTCCTAGTACAGTGGCCCAAGAATGGACCCTTGGGGAACCGCTGATGTCAAATTAAGATATTCTGAAAATACATTATTTATAAACACTTTTTGCTGCCTATATTTAAGATAATTATTTGATAATGCTAGAGCATTTTCTGAAAAGCCTATATATTGCAGTATATAAACTAGTAGATAATGCCCGACTAAAATCTAACATTACTAATATTGTGCACTCACACTGATCAGTAGCTTGGATGACGTCATCAAAAATGTGAAGAAGGGCAGTAGTACAACTAAATCCTTTACGGAAGCCTGACTGAACAGAGGGCAATAATGAATGCTGATATAAATAGTCCTTTATTTGAATTTCTATGGCTAGTTGCAATATTTTAGATAGGGTAGGTACGATACTTATTGGGCCCAAATCTTTTACAGTTGTTAGATTTTTGACCAAACCTGCCTACTGCCTGCAGGATAAACATTTTCAGTCAAACAAAAATTTAATATCTGTGTAATATACGGCACTATGTGAGGAAAGCAGAATTGAATCAATTTTATGCTTAATTCATCACGCCCTTTAGCATTAGTGTTTATTTCGGTAATTGTCGTTGACTTCTTGAAAATTAATACCAGAATCAATAAGTTTATTGTTTTTATAAAAATCTATGATTTCTTCGGAAGGTTCAGTTTCGGAGTTGGATTCAATAAAAAACTGATTTACTTCAGATACACCATTTAAGTTTCCTTGAATATTTTTACTTTCATTTTGGCATAAATTTATTACTTTTTAAAGATCGCCACATTTCTGGAGGATAATAATTATTAAACTGGTGTAAAAAATAAGCTATTTTGCAGTCCCTAGTTCTAAGTTTAAATTCTTTTGTTTATGATTTTCAGTTTAATTTTTGTTTAACAAATGATTTGCTAGATTAAGTACCGAATCTCAAATTTTGCTAAGAGTAACCTGATTTTCCTGGAACGGTTTTAAACTTACAACACACCACGTTTACTACTCCGGCGTCGATTAGACCGGTCCTGCTACGTAATATTGTTTTGTCAGAAGGATAAAGGCCTTAAACGGAGCCTTGAAATGGCCCTTTGGGAAATCGTCAGCAATTCTACACACGAATAATTGTCATACCCTGATAATGAAGAAAAATGTTTCATGCCGAAAGAGATTGGATGAAATGAAGGGGAAATTGCCAGTGAAATGAGAAGGTATTACCGGACTTATTCTACTAAATGTCTATTAAGCATAATGAAATAATCGATGGTAGTATACAGTGGGGGACAATTTTTAAATGAATAGTAGCATTTTGCATGTTGATGTTTCGTATTTAACGAACAAAGAGTTTTCTATTAGAACATCATTATTTATTTTTTACATAACAATAATTTTTTTATTATCCATAATTTCTAGATTTTTAGCTTTATTTTAGTCTTTGTGTAGAATTACTCACATGCGCACCTACCCGTATAACTAACACTTCACAAACATTGCTTGATGTTATATATACAAATAAAAATGAACTTGTGAGGCACTCCTCTATTTTAGACCATGAATTGTATGATCATAGAGCAGTTTACTGTGAGTTGGATTTAGACATTAAATACAAAACAAAATTTTTGAAGATTTACAGTAATTACAAGAATTTCTTGCTTACTAACTTGGATACAGGCCCATATACTCCTATTCCTGTTCCTTCTGTTGTTCTAGAACCATCTGTGTACCATTTCATGGCACTTCTATTGAGTTTTGGGATGGTATCTTTGTCCCATTCGCTTTTGTTACTTAGCTTTGTGTTGAATTCTTTCACAAAGCTAAACTTCTTTGTCATCTCATCTTGGGGCATGTCCCAGGTTTGGTGATTTCCAGGAAGGAGTCGAAACTTACGTTTGGTTGATCCTTCTCTGGTCATTCTGTAGGTTATCCTTATCGCTATACTCTCCACTACTATATGGAGGGGTGTAAGGCTTAGGATTACCTCCATGGCGGCCGTTGGACACGTTCTCATTGCACCTGTTATGCATACGCAGGCTAGTCTTTGGATTTTCGCTAGATTTGCCTTTATACTGGCCAACTTAGTTCTGCTGCCCCAGACTACTGCTCCATAAGTGATGGCCGGTCTCACTATTGACGTGTACATCCACTGCAGGATTTTTGGGTTACATCCCCAGTTTTTTCCCGCACTGCACACCATTAGAGCTTTCGTGGCTTTGCTGGTTACTTCTTTTTCGTGCTTATTCCAGATGAGTTTATTATCTAGTATTAGTCCCAGATATTTGACATCTGGCTTCCATTCAATAACTTTCCCGTCCAATTCGATGGTTTTTAGGTTAATGTTTATTTTCCGTGTAAAGGCAACTAAGGTAGTCTTGATGGGGTTGATGCTAAGTCCCATCGATTGACACCATTCCTTAGTATAGTCCAGCCCTCTTTGAACTATATCGCAGAGGGTATTCTCGAATTTGCCTCTTGCAATTATGACTATGTCATCTGCATAGCCTTGACACGATATACCAATCTCGGTCAAATCGCAGAGGAGTCGATCCACTGTTAAGCTCCACATAAGAGGGGAGGCCACTCCTCCTTGTGGGCATCCTCTGGTTGTGCAGATGGAAATAGTGTCTTGTCCCATTTTAGTCTCTGCTATTCTGGTAGACAGTAGTCGCGACATCCATCTGGTTGTCGTGTTGTCTACCCCTCTTTCTTCTAGTGCTCTTTTGACAGCTTCGTGTGGTGTGTTGTCAAAAGCCCCTTCTATGTCTAGAAAGGCACACAATACAGATTCTTTGTTCTCTAGTGCTCTCTAGAGCTTTCGAGTTTCGGATCTTAGTTTTGCCAGATTACAATTCCACCAAGTTGCGTCCCTACAATTTCTGCTTACTTGTTCGGGGCAGCTCGATTCGTATGCATCGATTACCCATATTATTAATTGCTGTTTGGAGGTCGGTTATTTTCCAGATATTTGGAAATATGCGTTAATAAAACCTTTGCCTAAATAAAATAAACCTGAGTCCCTTAGTGATCTTCGCCCAATAAGCATTCTCCCAGCACTGTCTAAAATCTTAGAAAAAGTTATTTATCAAGAAATATACGACTATTTATTTAATAATAACATAGTAACGTATACAGGGTGGTCCTTAAGTAATTGTACATATACGTATGGTAGATTCCTCACTTTAAAATATTACGATTTGAACCAACTTGCTCTAATAAAATGTTGCTAGTAAGGAATATACAGGGTGTTAAAGGTTAAATTTTAAGATTTATTTTTTGCAATAACTTTAGCGTTTTTGGATATGTATACATTTGAAAATGGGGGTTTTTGGGAACGCTAAATCATAATCTAGTACCTACTTCCATGTAATTTGTAGAGGGCGCTATTTAGGCCACATTTGTGGCATAAATGTGGGATAAACTTTTTTGCTCTTTAAGTTAGCGCTATTTTTGTAAAAGAATATTAAATCCACGTTATTTTAGTAAAAAAAAAGTATACTTGTCATGAACCTTAAAACTTAACGGTTTACGAGATAATCGAATTTTAGGGATCAGCTACATGATTACACTGGTCGGCAAAAGTTTTTTTTCTGGCCCTGACACCATTCTTGCTGATTCTTATCTATGTCAATTGTATAGAAGTCGGGGTATTTTTAACTTTACATTACGAAAATTACTTTGTGAAATCTGGTGATGTCAATTCTTAATTATGGGTTTTTGGTTTTTTATCTTTGCTTAAATGAAGTTACTAAATTTCGATTGCAAAAAATTAAAAATAATTGTTGCCGTTTTTTCTTTGGCATAAGAAAATATGACCATGTATCAAGTAAGCTAAAACAACTTGGATGGTTGAACATAAGTAACTTGTATAATTACCACCTTGCCTCTTTGATATACCAATTATTTTGACGTCGAATCCTATTTATTTGAGGAATAAATTAGTTTTTCGTGGAGAAGCTCATAGTCTGTCTCTGAGATATCCGCATGGTCTCATGTCATTTACTTATAATTCAGTTTTAGTTTTTAACAGTATTTCTCAAAGTCTGAGAGTTAAGCCTCTCAGTTTTTTAAAACAAAACTATATACAAATCCTGCTGCAGCGTCAGTAATTTTGATCATTTTTCTTATATTTGCGATGTATAAATTAGTATATTTTAAATGTGTAATGTTTAAGTTTTAATGTATTTTATTATCTGTAAACTCTAGGTTAAGTAGCTCTAGCTAGACTTCGCCTCATGTATTTATTGTTTATATTTTTTTTACAGGCAAATAAAGGCAATTTATTATTATTATTATTATTACCCTTTACGTGCGGGAATACCTCGCAATGACAGTACGTTTAAGACCTTTTATTTTGTACCCAATACGTGCAAGATTCCGTAGTTAAATCATGAAAGTTTGTATGTACATAGGAAGGCTTTTTTCAGCATTTTACCTTAGGTGCGCAGAATTCCCACGTCCTTCCCTAATATCTTTGCTTGCTGGGCGTTCTTTAGCGTTGAGTTTAATTAAATTGGAAAATGAAATTATAATTAATTTCTTACATTAAAAGTTATAAATCCTCACAGAGTGAAATAATAAAATTAATTACTTATAAGAATTAATGGTTTTAGTAAAATGTTTAATTAATTGTTTGCTTTTTTTATATCTTCTATTCTATTAAATAAAGTAATAAATATAAGTCCCATTTTGAACGTACCCTTAATATATATTTTTAGTAGCTTCTGTGAGTTGGAAGGAAATGGACCAAAATTTACCCGGATCGAGAGTACCTCCCTCCCCTGTTTTCGAGGATGCTGAACACGACGGGAGTATTTTGTTGTTTTTCTAATATATACGGTAAAGATATCTGCAGCAAGGAATTTTTAGAAAATTGTTACGTAGACATACTAAATACTTTTTTATTGTTTCACTCTCGCAAGCAGAATATCAAATTAATCTCTTCGCTTATGTACATGCGGCTTGCCTTTATTAATCATCTAACTATCCAACTTACATAAGTACACCGATCGATACTACCGAGGACAACTTCTCGGTCAAATAGTTTGTGCCATTCGCAAGATTCAAAATTATGCCACACTTTTAAGTTTCTTTATACCAGTGGTTTACTTTTTAAATTCACCATTGATTATATATACTCTTACTCCCAAAAGCTCAAGCCTGTAGCCACTCTAGCCTAATGACACAAATTAGTATTACCACAATTAGTAGATATTTGCAGAATTTTAATAAATAAACAAAAATTAAATTAGGTAACTACAATTTCATTTTAACTCATATACGAAGAGCTAAAAGTAGTTTAATTAAAATTCAGCCATTTAAATTATATTCTTTAATTAAAATAAGTGCAGTTAACTGTAAAGGTTTTTATTTCTTTTAAAAAGCTCAGAATCTAACAAATAACTCGTTTGTTTTTTAGAATTTACAAATTCGTTTTTGTTTGTGTCCATTCTTATGTGATTTCAAAAATCGTTACAAAATTGTAAATTTGCAGGATTTTGTATTTAGATTGCACTGTTAAAAATTTCCTTTTTACTGAAACTCCAATTAACCAAAAGAAAATATAAATAAAATAAACAATTAATTTTACTACGAAATAATATACAGGTATAAAGATTACGTAGGGGAGAAAACGCAACCGGCCATTACTATTAATGTAGATAGACATGATTTCTTATCCACCATTTAGGATTTCGTGTTAGTATATGAAATGACAGCTGCGTACAAAAAGCCATAGTAAGTTATGTTTTCCCGCATGCGAAAGCAGTTAGACGAATGACGCGAATCGGAGTTCGGATAAGCTTTATGTGCGGGAAAACTACTTTGCGCACGTGTTAAGAACAATGTTTTTTCTACGAGTGAAATAACTATAATTTTTTAACTACCTATACCTAAATTACCTGTTTATTATTATTAATATTAATATTAAATGTGCAGTTTTGAAAGTAAAGTAAAAATATCGTAGTAGATATCATTTCCTGGTTCATCAGTACTGTCGCGTTGCAAAAGGAAGAAATAGATCCATTTTTGAAGTACTTGAAACTGCTTCACATTTTTTAGAGCTGCAGCTTAAAATGTTGTTGCTTAATCCTTTTTTATAAGTTGCGGACTCATCGATGTATCCCTTGTAACGTGTCTAAAGGATATCATTTTTATCAGGACTTATTCTTGATACACTGATCAAGCCTACCTTCTTTTTGTTTTATAGGAATCAGTTTCAAATTTAGTCTACATCCGTAATTTATTTTTATATTCTTTGTACCTGCAAATCATTATTATTATTAGTATAAACAACCACATTGTCTAGTTGACGATTTTACCTGAATCTTTTCTATATTTAATTGTTCATCTCTAAAGCAATTTCCGTCTATTTATTTCTTAGATTAAGTTTATTTCTATTTTATTTACTAATAAAACAGGTTATGTTATTATTGTCTTTACCGTCAGCTGTCAGCCAAGGCTCGCTGCAGAATTCAGGCCCGCTTCTTCTGTGTTTCTTCGTCTTCCAGCTACGTTCGTCCCCTACTCGTATCAACGGAACACATGTCCGGGGTTTCCAACTTCCTGGCCTTGTGGTATACTTTCTGGGTGGTGATGTGTCAGGTTTTTCGTGCCGCTAACGTGAGGTGACTATTTCTGCTGGTAAATTTTGGAAATTTATGACCGTGATGTATAGAGTCATCCTTAGTGAGATTTAACCGAAATTTTCCAAATAGTTTGGGGAAAATTGGCTGGATATTACTCCTGAGATATTTCTGAGATTAGTTCTCCCAAACGATCCGGATTCGGGATTATGAAGATCTAGATTCACCTAACACGTTGTCGACGTTGTAGCATTTTTCCACCCTTCCGTAACTGAAGAATCCCTATTTGGGTATGTAACATTTTACTTCTATTTATAGTTCAGTCTGTGTAGATTTTTACTTAATTTTTCTAATTTGTTCACTCGCAGGTGACACCAGTATTCTTTGTGTTAGTTTAGAATGGTAATTGTGGGGTTTTGACTGACTTAAGACATGTTTAAAGATACACTTATACTGACTAAGTGTCTGGGGAGAATTGCTGTGTTTCCTGTACTTATTTAACCGAATTTTTTAGGGTTTTTGTTTTGGACCTTTTATTGGATGTTCTTATTTTCGATCCTCTTTTATTGGTTATTCTTCTTCTGGAACTTTTCTACTTGTTCTTTATCTGGTTATACGTTATACTGTAAAGTTGGAAGATTTGAAGCGAAGAACGGCTAGTTTTCCTGAAGTTAGACTGTCTCCGTGTCCTTCTCAGGAGCCTTGAGGAATCTCTGTAGCTTGACCCAAGCTTGTAGTTTGTTCTTGCCGGGAGTACCCTGTTGGGATTCTGGGTTATCAGATCCTCCCTCGCTGGAAACTTATCTCAACAGACAAGTGGTAGAATAACAGAATAACCGCTAAATCAAATAAAGTTTTGTGAATTTTAGTATTATTTAAAAGGGATACCAGAATTTGATTAATATTACTACCACCCTTCACTGTTATCGTACTTCTGATTTAGTGTAACTTCGTTTCTTCATTTTCACCGGTTACAAGTTAACGTATAAATAGTTATGTTCATTGTACCCTAGAAGAGTCAGAGTATTTTCAAGGGTTGTAATAGTTTTATCACTACAGTGCACGATTTGTGTAAGTGCAATTGCTAGTGGGGTCTTTAGAATTAATTGAAATTTAGTTAAACATAAGTAATTTGTATTAGTAATTTTAGTGGCAGTAACTATATTCGTTAATTGATTTTTACTATTTCATCTAGTTTAATATACGCACCGAGTTCAGTCGTCTTAATTTTACTTTATAAGATTTTACTAGTTTGTACTCAAACTGTTGTCTGTTAAGGCCTGGACTATTGTAGTTTTTTCCACTTATTTTATTTATTCAGTCACTCTGACTTTAGTTGGTCCGAGGTAACAGTTTGAAGTACTAGTTACCTCATCCAAATATTGTAGTTGTAGTTTATGTACCTACATAAATATATATAGAGGCAGTCAAATATAAACTTGTTAAAGTTAAATTTCATCTAGTGGTTTTATTTATATAGGGTGAAACGTGGGATCCTCTATAGGTTTGTGAACGTGTACCAATCTGGGGGTGGGCAGTCGATTTAGAAGTTTGGGGCTGTTCACTCTATTAGGGTATATGACGACCAATTTCTTGGCGCCTAGGCATTACGATCATTTTTAATTGTCGAATGCTCCCTCTCACCGACTACAAGCTAGCGGCATACAGGGTGTCCCACGACGTACTGTACACAGTCCAATCATAAGTACTATGCACCGAGGCCATTTCATATCTGGTATTAAAAAATGACTTGTTGCGTTTTTGACGGTGATATTTGAAAATATGTGAATTATTCTACGTTAAGTATATCTAAAAGTAAAAATATCAGACCAATCAAATTTGGCACACTGAGTATGCTCCCTGAGCTTAATAAAATAGGTTTTAAAAAAATTTTAATTTCAGGTCCGGACTTAGTTTTTTTAGATTTTTATTGGTTTTTTGAAAACAACACCCTGTAAGGCAGACCAGACAATTTTTATTTTTCTCACTTTAAAGCTTAAGGATGATACTAAGCAACAGTTAAAAAAAATTGAACGCGCAACTTTTTGTTTTCTGCAGAAAAAAATAAAACTTTGAAATAATTTTAATGTATTCACATTCTTCTTATGACTGATGCGGCACTACATTGATAGCACATCATCATTTTTCAACAAAAATCATAAGGACAGTTCATTTTACGTAGTATTATTCAATCAACCGTTGAAATTCCAGGGCCGTATTTATTTTTTGCAGTCTCTGTACTAGTTGGGGGTGATATGGATGGAGAAGATCTTTCTTTAACGTCCTGAAAACTGTGGACTTAGAAATATTCAAAATACTGGATATTCGCCGGGTACTTAGCTTCTGATTTTGATTTACCATTTCCAAAATACCCTCTTTTTGGTCTTCTGTCAGTCGCTCACCACGTTTTTTCACAAACTGTCAAAATGGACGCGAATTCAAAGCCTACTTGCATTTGCACAATAATCAAAAGTAATAGTTTTTTCTTTGACGTTAGAGAAAGAAAATTTGTACAACTCGCTTACAGGGTGTTGTTTTTACAGGATCAATAAAACCTTTAAAAAAATTAATACGGCCCTGGAATTTCAACAGTTGATTGATTAATACTTTATATCGAGTAAAATGAACTGTCCTTATGATTTTTGTTCAAAAATGATGATGTGCTATCAATGTAGTGCCGCATAAGTCATAAGAAGAATGTGAATCCAATAAAATTATACTATTTTTCAAAGTTTTATTTTTTTCTTCAGAAAACAAAAAGTTGCGCGTTCAATTTTTTTTGGTTGTTGCTTAGTATCATCCTTAATCTTTAAAGTGAGAAAAATAAAAATTGTCTGATCTGGCTTACAGGGTGTTGTTTTCAAAAAACAAATAAAAATCTAAAAAAAACTAAGTCCGGACCTGAAATTAAAATTTTTCTAAAACCTATTTTATTGATATCAGGGGGCACACTCAGTATGCCAAATTTGATTGGTCTGAGATTTTTACTTTTAGATATACTTAACGTAGAATAATTCACATATTTTCAAATATCACCCTGTATATCCGTCAAAAACGGAACAGGCCATTTTTTAATACCAGATATGAAATGGCCTCGGTCCATAGTACTTATGGTTGGACTATGTACAGTACGTCGTGGGACACCCTGTATACCCAGTTGTTATTAAGACAACTGATTTTAACGATCGGTAAAACATTAGTTTTATTTCACCCATAGGGCTGGGTTGTACACACACGCGTTTATCGATACGTTTCACCCTCAGATAACTCTTTTAATTTTTATTACATTTTTGAACATTGAGTGTTGTTACAAATCCCACATATAATTAAAATATTAATTTTGGAAAAACTAGGTAACTAAGTCAAAAACATTTAAGAATTTTATTTACCAAAATTATTTTAGTTTAAACTTATTTACATAATAGTGGAGTGAAATTAGACGAAAATATTCTGAAAATGGATATAAGAGCTAAGTCAATTTTTTTTAATTTTTCCGATTTTATACATAAAGAGAAGCTTGTAAAAAATTTTTCAATAAATTTGGGCTGGAGCTTCGCGAGATATGTGCCAAAAACCGAATTTTTGGTATTTTTCGAGTGGACTGCTATTTCATTCACTATTTTTTAAATATCTCCGGCTCTAAGAGTCGTGGAAAAATAAAAAAAAAATGAAATGACCGTGATGAAGTAGAGTATCGATCGGTATAGTAACGTTTTTTAAACATGCATTCTAATCTCAAAAAAAACGAATTCGCGCACATTATTTTTTTTTACTGAATTTTGAAAAATTGGAGAAAATATGTATTTTTATGTCGGGAAGACCTGGTAAAAATTAAAAAAAAATGTATTTGTCCAGCCAAACTCGGCATTTTTCGAAAAAAAAATGGACCGCCATTTTTGGAAAAACAATAGTAGAGAAAACATTTTTATCTTAAAAGGAAGGATTTTCTATGTACTTTTGTTTAAGAAAATCAGTTGTGCCCAATTTAGGGAATAATAAAAAATAAACGAAAAATACCAAAAATGCCGTTTTTGGCACATATCGCGCGAAGCTCCAGCCCAAATTTATTGACAAATTTTTTACAAGCTTCTCTTTATGTATAAATTCGAAAAAATTTAAAAAAAAATTGACTTAGATCTTATATAAAATTCTAATTTCACTCCGCTATAAGTATTATTCTGTACGATTGAAATCCGCATTATTTTATTTTTCTCTAATTTTGTTAAAAAAAATCAAATATTTTTGCATAAAGTACAATTCTTACATACGTAAATTACTAAAAAAAATATAAAATATAAGAAAAAAACGAGTCAATAATAATAATCAAGTGCTACTTTTGCGCACGCAAATGAATTCGCAAAGTGGCTACTTTGCGCACACTCGTAGAAAAAATGTGTTTTTTTAATTTTTATGATATCTTTTTACTGAAAACATATTCTGAGTAAATATTTAACATTTTTTATAACCTAAAACATGATTTGTTTTGGTGTGACATAAATAATAAAACAAAAAATAAAAAAATGTGTATTGCTTACTACGCTGCGTTTGATGCACCTCATGGTTTTTTACTAAAATGGTGTTGGCCCTTTTACAGAAAATTTTCCAAAAGAGTTTTTAAATTTTTATAAAAAAAGGTAACCCAAATTCCTCTCCATGAAATACATTTTACCGTTTTAAAAAATTTCCATTTTTAATGCACTACAAACAATAAAAGTTCGCCATAGCAGAATCCTCTCTCCTAGGCTTATGGTCAACCCCGCTTTTCCAAATAAGGAATTATCACAGTTGGCTATAACCCTAACGTAAAAAAATATAGCGATAAAGCTAGAGAGCCTAGGTACGTATCAGACGGCCATTTCAAATTAACTCTAGTACAATCAAATTAAATTTACAGATCACCTGACTGCTAATAGCCAATCACTGGTAATACCCTTTTGCGGGTTTCCGGAGATACATGTTCCAAAGCTACAATCCAACCGAAAGCGACGATTTACTCGTGACACGTGCAATCAAAGATTCCGTTAGTTAGATGTTATGTATAAATTTAAAAATTTAAAACAAAGTACCAATTCAGATAAGGAGCAAAGCGACTGGTTTACCCAAAAATTACCTATAGTTTCAGTTATGTACAAATAATTCCACAATCAGATATTATTTATATAATATAACAGTTTGTGCAATTGAACATAATAGTAGGGGAGGCCGAGAAGCTAAATTTGCAGTTACTAAAACGAAAAAAATGTATGTTAAGTTTTCCATTTTAGTGGGGCGAAGAGCGTGTAAAAATTTTCAAAAACGTAAAAAAAAACAGTAATATGGTCCATTGTGGCTAAACAGTTAATATTTTGAAAATTTTATTTTTTCATGGATAAGTGGGTTGATAAAGGCTACATTTTAAAATTATTTTGAAATATACAGGTTGTCCCAAATCTATTAATTTTTGAGTTATTTTTATTTTTGGAGTTATTTTAATTTTTGTTATATTTTACACTATTTTTCTACCGTAACGCCTAAATATAACACCCTGTATTTGATCAGCTTGGACTATGATATGATATGAATTATCTTTGAAACTATGTGTTTGGTTTTGACATTATTAAAAATGTTTCGAGATGCATCAAAATCTGTATGGAAAAGACGGATAGATTTTTGTTTACGGGCATTGGAGAAGGTTAGTGAAGATGATTTTTTTTATAATATGCTGTTTACAGATGAATCCACTTTTCATAATAATGGATCAGTCTGACGGTTAACCATACAGATTTTGATGCATCTCGAAATATTTTTAATAATGTCAAAACCAAACACATAGTTTCAAAGATAATTTTTTCGGATCATAGTCTAAGCTGATCAAATACAGGGTGTTATATTTAGGCATTACGGTGGAAAAATAACGTAAAATTTAACAAAAATAAAAATAACTCCAAAATTAATAGATTTAGGCATAGTAGACCTTTATACTTTTTAAAAGGCAATGGAATTTGCTACATAATAGGTTTATAAAATATTTAAAATAAGAACGATATTGTCGTTTGAATATGTCATTAGAGAATCGCCCCGGTTTGGACGCACTGTATAATTTTAAACAACTCTAAATAAATTATTGCTTTCAATTGTTAGTCTAATTTTTTTCACTTAAAATAGGATATGGCTGATTCCATAGGTTTCCAAGTTATTGGTTTTCTTGTAAGTGCTTCCATTTTTATAAATATCAAAATATCTCGAAAACTAAAAAGCTTAGGTATAGGGAATACTTAAGAAAGTTTATCTTATTTTTAACGTATAATCTATAAATGCCATAAAATATAGGGTATTCCCTAAGAAATAATATAACTTTGATACGCCACACTTTTTTGGGACAACCCGTATATTTCAAAGTAATTTTAAAATGTAGCCTTTATCAACCCACATATCCATGAATAAACAAAATTTTCAAAATATTAACCGTTTAGCCACAATGGACCGTTTTTTTACAACTTTGTGACTCGCCCATTTCTTTATGCCACGCTCAAATTGACAGATTATTGAAATATACCTTTTCTTAATCTAACGCGCTCGAGGATCAATTTTTTTACTAATCCCTCAACGCACCCCCCTATATTAAGGGTTCATATATGGTAGGGATACATTACAGGGTGCAAGGTTTCTCCCCATATGTATTTCTGACGCGCTCGAGTAACGCGGAAAATCCCCGCTTGGCCTCCCCTACTATAACTAAGGCTAGATTATACCACATGAAAGTTAGAAGTGTTTTCAAAATAGAAATGATCAGGAGGAAAAATTATATAAAAATCTATTTAAAAACTATGAAATTGTAAGCCTAAATGAGGAAGCCGAAAGGCAGAAACCGGTCATAGGACGTCGAATCGAAATAATTAAATTCCTAACTCGTATTTTTTTACTTAAAGGGATACGAAGAAGAGAGTGACATCTAGAATCACTAAAAAAACTTCGCAACCCCAATGGAAGTTGTAAATTCTTTACTGATAAAATAATACAGTACATTTATTTCTGCAAGAACCAACTTAAGAGCAAACCGAACCCCTTGAAAAATTTTAATAACCTTTTAAGCCTTTAGTTTTAGTCTGATTTTTGTGAAATTTTCAGGAAATACTAATAATTACAAAACTTAGGTTGGAGAAACCTTGATTTTTTTGTAAACCTTCGAAAAGTATTTATTTTGTTAATTTTAAATGGAAAATCACAAAAAAAATATCCGCTCCATTCTGCATTAAATCTTTGAAAATTTGCTCCTATTTGTTTTAATAAATATCAAGTAGTTTTTAAATAATATGGTTTTGTAACGGTTTCATTTTTTCCCCAGATTCTAAATTATTTTTTGGATGCCCCTGGTATCAATCTTTTTTTATTTTGACAGTAGTGACTGACGTTAGGAATGGATGACAATTCCTAACTGTTCTAGTTTATTGTAATTTTGCGTTTTACTCCAATATATCCACCGTTTTAGTTTTAAAAGGGTATTTAATTTTTGGTATGCGTTAATATTTTGATTTTATAGTAAAAATTGTAAAACGAACGTTGACGACAAGTTCGTTTGTATTTTGATTTGGATCTTTTGGAAAGTCGGTAATGTAGATTTTATTTTCGAGTTGCTTTAGGATTGGTCCTAAAGGTCACATGACTGACGCCAAATTTTCCAATTGGTTACGGAAATTCAGAGATTTGGGGAGGATGCGCGGTTTTTGTTTTTAGAGAAAAGGGTTGTTGAGGAAGAGCTTTCAAATTTAGACAAGCGTTGGTTTATTTTTTCATTTGGAAGAAGCACTTTTATAGTGGCAAATTGCCATCCCTAAGTTATTTGGGGGATTAAAAGTGCCATTCCATCTGCGAACAAATTGTAGGCGACATTTTGGTGTGTTATAAACTGTTAAGTATTGGTATAATCGCCTTTGTTCGCTCGGCTGTCGTCGGATTATTGGAAGAATTTGCCGTACTTGTAAGACAACTCTACTGCCTAGCTGATTTCTGTTGACTATTGGAAAATTTGATTTGGATTTTATTATTTGGAAAAGTTTATTTTGGATTTGGTCTACTGGAAATTAATTTGATTTAGATTTGGTACATAGAAGATTTTAGAAGTCAAACGGCTTGATAAATTTATTTTTTGTATTCTTTCGTCAATGTTTTGTTGAGTTGCATTTTTGTAGTTTTCTTGTTATCGCCCTTAATTTTAAGTATTTTATTATTCCATTCAGCCTTGGTACCACAGCTAAATGAGAACGTTTCTGTTTAGTTAGTTGTTTTTGAACCATATTTTTTTGTTTTTGAAATTGCCATTTGAAAATTTTTATATTTAATTTTCGCACTTTTGTATATATTTAATTATTTGTTTGGGATTGGGGTTATTTGTTTTAATAAATCGGTGATATATTGGAGTTTTGTCTTGCATTTACCCCTTTTGTTGATTTTCAGAGGTAAATTAGGTCAGATAAGCTAATTTAAATCAACTGGCGCCTCCCGAGCACTTTAAAAAAAGTAAGTTTTCGATCAATATTATAAATTGGAACCACGACCCTCTCCACTACAGAGCTACGTCGATAGGCATAAGGTTGAGATCGACAACCCACCTTTATATGTAGCCCTATATTGTTTTATAGGCGTATAGGGCGTTACAGTTTCCCATTTATTTTTTAAATATCTTTGGAAAGTGCTGCCACATCGTTACATACATTTAAAGCTGTCGAGAAATATTCCATCGCAAAGTGTTCCCAGTGGCGCGCATATAAATACAACTTTATATTAGAAAATCCTCATAAAATAGGAGTTAAATTTGCTTCTCACAAGAACTCCGCTTGCCACTTAATTTATTTCTGCCGCTCATAGTGGTTTGTTAGTTAAAAAATATGGAGGTTAAATTAATAATTCATCTTATATCGTGAATTATTTGTGAGGTGTGAGGTTTTCCATAATTAACCAGTTAAGGGCGCTCTCCTAGCATTGCTATAGACCGAACAAATTGTAATGACTATTACTAAAATTTTAGATTGACATTTCTTATTCTAATCAACACAGCCACAGTCTACTCACATTTACCAAAATCGTCATTCAGTGTACTTTAAATTCAATGTCATTTTAAACTTTTGAAAGTGTTCCCGAAGAGGTACGGAGGGGCACATCAAACCCTAAGCTTAGTTTTGATGCTCTGTCAAAATCTGAAGTCAGAAGTTTAAAATTCATAAACCCAAAAAAGCAACAGACACGCACAGAGATCGAATTCATATACCGAACAAATTGTTCGGTGAAAATTCAATTAACTAAACGCCATTATGTAGATCTCTCAGTCTTTTTCAATTTTTATCTTACATATTTTTTATAATAGATTTCAAAAATAAAGTTTTTTGGTCCTTCTCTAGCGGAAATGTCTCAAAAGGGCTTTAAAAATATTGTAAATCTCTTCCTGTTTCTGAATGAATTTTATAATTTGAAAAAAGTACGGATTTGCTGTTATAGGTCTAACGAATACATTAAAAATCATATTTTCAATCGATTTTTCTTCACAACAAGCGGTGATATCGCATTTTAGGCAAAAATCGGCAAAAAATTATGATTATATTATGATTAATTAATCCACCATAATTTACCTGGACCAAAACGTAAAATGTAATAGTAGTCATTAATCACATATCCCGAGTGATTTTGGGTTAAGTTGTGTACCATATATTAAAGTTTATAAACATATACAGGAAGTAAAAAATAAATAAATAAATAAAATGATTTAAAATGTCTTTATTGCAACTGACAGGCGAAGATTACCTACCAACTACTCATTATCCCTTAACTGAACAAATTTTAACAGCAGATATTGGACCTGAGTTTGCTCCTAAATGAAATAAGGGGAATTAAAGTTGAATATTATTTTTTTAGATTTATTAATAAATCAACCATTATTTTAGATATTTTTCTGAGAATTCGGAAAGGTTCATTTTTTTTAGATAAAAAAATTTTCATTAGGTATAATTTAAAAATTAGCTACAATTGTTGGAGATTAAGCCTATGTATAAAAATAATTAATATCGATTTAATTTTTCTATAACAATAAATTGAAGTGAATAGACAATTTATTATGAATTTACTATTTATATAAAATGATGTAATTCACGTAAGTTCTATGGCTAGCTCAAATAAAATTTGTAATTATTTACTTAATTTTTTCGTTTATTAAAAACTAGAAAAAAGAACAATAATTATAACAAATAACCTGTGAACAAATTTTCAAACTACTGTATTCTATTAAATTATTTAATTAAACTCTCTTTCATGCAAACCTTTTAAAACCCACACAAAAGATATCTTATAATAAAAATTTATTTATTTCTAAATTAATTTTCCTCTACCACCCTCTATCAGTGAGTAGATAAACCACTACGCCCTTTGTCATGAACACTGTAATCTATTTTTCGTTTAGTTCTAACTATTTGCATTACTTGACACATCGCTAGTTTAAAATGTTTGTGATTTTTAATAATGAAATATAACCTCACTTTGGGTTGTTTATCACGAGTTTTATTTTAAAATAATTCAGTTCTATACCTTCAAGTTTTCAATTGGATTGTCATTCCTGACTTTGACATTCCTTCTTCGTTCTTGTGATTCTATACGCCAACCCCACATCTCCCGAAGCGACATCTGGGCACCGGGTCAGACAAAAATTGTGTGGTATATTTCCAAGATAAAGAAAAGTGACAGTTATGGTACACAGGGTCGCATTATGGGTGTTATAAAAATAAGTATGTAATCGATTTGATAAAATATAATTTTTGATTTTTTAATAATACTTTAAATTCTATTCTCACTGTAATATCTATTATATTATTAGTTTTACGAAAAAATTTTACTCTTTATAAAAAGTTCTGCATGGTGTTAAACCCATGATGAAATAATACTAGTGTTTGGCACAGCCGTTTCGAATATACAGGGTATTTTTTACTGAAACCTTTGAATAACCCCCACCACTTTATTTTTAGAGATACAGCAAAAATTGTCAAACAAAAAAGGTTCAGATTATCCTCTACTTTAAAGATCAGTTATTTTTTTGTTAGGTTAATATAGCGGAATTTACAGAAATATCACTTTCTTAGATTAAAGATTGCAGTTACGCCATTTCAGAAACTTAAAAATATTTTCCAGGTTTTTCTCTTGGCCGTTTTAGTTATAACTTTTTTTTCCGCAAGCCTCTACGTTGGATAATTTCCCAGATACATTACCTCACATTCTTATTTGGCCACCCTGTACTAATGATACTTTTACAATGAACTTTTATAGGTAATTTGTTTTATTTGCCTTTTCTTTAGAAACTCTAGACTCTTCCCAAATTTTAACGTCTTATTTTTTTTATTTTTAATTTACTCTCTTTGTTTTCTAAACAAACTTTTTTCGAATCGTAGATTGGGATTGGTCAGAATTTACGATTGTAACCGAGGATTTTCAAATGATTACAAATCTTTATTTAAGGTGTTTATTTTTAATTACTTTTTTTAAATTAATGATAAATCATTTTATATGCATTTTGATTATAAAGACATTACATCCAGTTGTATTTTCTTTTTATTTAAAAGAAATTTTTCAATTTTTAGACCTGTTTTTACTTAATTATTTTTTCTTTATTTTGTCTACCCATTAAAAAAAATTAGTTATAAATTTTTTTATGTTCCTATTCTATTTAATTAATATTTTTAACTAAAATGTACTTCTCAATATACTAAATCCTCTTAAAGCATTATATTTGAATTCGAGCGATTTTTTTGTTCAAAATAAGTTGGATTTCCACGTATATTACTCTTATTAGCTATGTCTCTGTCTTCTAAATCGAATCAAATCAAAATAATTTAGCAATTGACAGTATTTACATGATTGTGTCGAAAGGACAAGATTAATTTTCCTACAAGAGTAGTTAAGATCTGCTTTAGTAGGTAATTCTAAAACTCAAGTTTCCAACTCGGATCAATCCTCGAGAACTTCTGTAGCTAGGACTAATAAAACATCTCGAGCGGCATTTCAAAGAGGAAATAATTAGCAATAGTGGCGTACATCTTGCACAGGGCTGCCTCTAACCTTAATTACGTGGAGAATTGAGCCCTACTTTCAACCCTTGGAAAAATATGGCTTTGTGCGAGAAATGTGTGCCACATAATTATGCAGAATAAAGAGAACGAGCCTGTTTGTAAGGATTATACGGGAAACTATTTTACATGAAGTTATCACTCGATTTATATTTTTCCGCTACATAACCAATCAAAAAACATAAAGTTAATAAACCAGTAAGGAATTTTAATTTATTAGATTCGACATCCTAAGACCGGTTTCTGCCTTTCGGCTTCATCAGTTAGGCTTTTCGAATCCAATAAATCCTAAATCCTAAAACCGGTCTTAGGATGTCGAATCTAATAAATTAAAATTCCTAACTGGTTTACTCACTTTGTATTAATCTCTGAAAGAGATAGAAAAGAAGAGAGTGACATCTTGACTAGATTCAGTCAAAATTTAATGTCAATACTCTCTTCTTACCATAGATGGTAGCACATCTAATAAAGTTAATATTTTTTCTTTTGTCTTAATTGGCGAAATATTTTTGACTTCATTTGATGTCCGCGAAATGACGTTTCTTTATATTTTTCGTTTCTTATTTTGTTTATAGAACACTTAAGAATGGTTTATACAATTTGTAAAATCAAAATAAAATGTATTAATCTGCCGAATTAATGAATTACGCTTCCAAAGTTAAAAAATGATTTACGCCAACCCCACATCTCCCGACGCGACATCTTGGCGACTGGGTCCGACAAAAATTGTGTGGTATATTTCCAAGATAAAGAAAAGTGACAGTTCTAGTACACAGGGTCGCATTATGGGTGTTATAAAAATAAGTATATAATCGATTTGATAAAAAAATGTAATTTTTGATTTTTTAATAATACTTTAAATTCTATTCTCATTGTAATATGTGTTATATTATTAGTTTTACGAAAAAATTTTACTCTTTATAAAAAGTTCTGCATGGTGTAAACCCATGATGAAGTAATAGTAGGTTTGGCATTAACACTTTGCAAATCGTATACATTTTTCAATAACGCTAATAAAATGTCTTCTTTTTGTCTCTCTTCTACCAGTCTAGCTTCTTTTCCCATTCTGCATCTTTCGTCTGCTAACACTATGTTGCTTAGCATAACATTTTCCACCAAGTGATCAGAAGAAACGTTACTGACGTCCCCGTCCCCGTAGGTCTCACTACCTCTTTTTGATTTACTTTTGATGGCCATAGATTTGCCACTTCTATTCCCTTCTGATACACCTGCAACTGCATTGTTGTTAATAATAATAATAATAATAATAATGTCTTTATTAAATAAATTAATGTATTACACATTTGTACCAAGAAGGCGAAGATTAGCTGAAGCTACTCTTTAACTCTTAACCTTCTTGGTTTACAGAGAGAGAAAGAAAAAAAAATAATAAAATAGTTTGAAATAGACAAACATTACATCACAAAAATTAACATAGATGTCAGGCAATAGAATTTAAATCAAGAATATAAATTATCTGAAGAGTTCAAAAATTAGTTAATGTCTACAAAGAAGAATGTTTTTAACAGTATGACGAAAATTGTTTACCGGAGAAAGAGCCATAATATGTTGATACGAATTATAAAATTTAACTAAATTATAGGTGAAAGATCGTTCAAATAGAGCAGTAAAATGGTGTGGCATAGTAAGAGTATTAAATCGAATATTAAAACTGTGAACAGAATTTCTAAAAATGATTTTTTCAAACAGATATGCAGGAATTTTATTTTTAAATAAACGGTACAAAAAAATTAGAAAATGTAGCTGAAATAAATTATTAACTATTAACCACTTAAGCTCATTAATTTTAAAAGATATGTGATGATATTTTTTCAGATGAAAAATAAACCTACAACAAGTGTTTTGTACACGCTGTAACTGGAGAGAACCAAAGATTCACAAAGTTTTTTTCGCGTTTTGAAGTTTAAGATATGTTTGTTGGCTAAAGCATACGTATTCTTACATAACATCTTTGAAGTACCATTTTAATATGTTCTTTGAATCTAAGTGATTGGTCTATAATTAATCCTAGATTTTTGGCTTTTTTAGAAAAATTAATTTTTACTCCATCCAACTCGAGCCTTAATGAACCTTCACATATATTTCTTCTGAGTTTACTAAAAATTAGATTGCTGTGGTTTTAGATGGATTGACTGTTAAAAATATCAGCAGGGTCAAAACAATGGACGATCTGTGTATCATCAGCATATAACTGTATTTCACTATTATTTACTACTTTTGGTAACTCTGAAGTATATACTAGGAATAGTAGGGGCCCCAGGATGGATCCTTGAGGCACTCCCGATACAATAAACTTAGAATTTGAAAAGTTACCATTAACGCATACACATTGACTACGTTTCCATAAATAGGACTTAAATAATGATAATGCAATGTCATTTAAACCATAGTATTTCAGTTTGGCACAAAGTAAGTCGTGGTCAATTAAATCAAAGGCTTTGGAATAGTCTATTGTAATTAGTAGAACAACCAATTTTTATCAATAGATCTTATAATATTGTCAGTTAGATTTGACAAGGCAGAAGTAGTACTATGGTTTTTGCGAAAACCAGACTGCTGTATTGGTATGATATTGTTGTTTGTAGCATAGTCATATAACTGTATATACACAACTCGTTCAAGTATTTTGGATAAGACAGGTAAAAGACTTATTGGACGTAATTCACACACCTTAGGATTAACTATTTTAGGTATGGGACAAACTACTGATTCCCGCCACATTTTCGGAAAGTATCCATACTGTAAACAACAACCAATAATGTGGGTAATATGATCAAGAATCGTCGGCATACAAAGCTTGATCATGTAAAGTGATATTTCATCATTACCAGCGGCATTTGATTTAATCGAATTTATAACTTTGAGAATTGTATTCTGATCAACTGGAATTAACGTTAGGTTATTATCATTATATTTATTATTTAAGTAAAAATGTATTTTCTGCAAACAATTATCAGATTTCTTAAATACACTAATAAAATAGTCATTGATATCATTTGGGTTGCGTAAATTAGAAGGTAACTCTTTATTAGTGGTAGAACATTTAATATTCATGTTACTTAAACCCTGCCACAAAGCTTTTTCATTTTGTTGATTTTGAAGTTCATTCAGATAGGCCGCCTTTTCTCTTCTAATAGAGGCAGGAGCAAAATTACGACACTCCTTGTAGCGATTCCAGTTTTGAGGAGTTTTTGCAGATTTAAATTTCGTTAAAGCTTTATCCCGCTCTTTAAGAATTAGTTTTAAGTTATCAGTTAGCCAAGGTGCTGGCGGCTTACTGACTCGAATCGTTCTAGGTGGTGCATGAATATTAAAAACAGAAATTATGCTATCTGTAATCTAACCTTATCATTAACATTGTCAATGAAGTATATATCATCCCAAGGTTAAAAGTAAGTCTTGTATAAATTCATTAAAATTTAAATTTTTAAAATCACGTATAGTAATAAGTTTTTGTTTTGGTTTGTTTATTGCAATATTTAGGATACAAAAGGGCATTATGTTGTGGTCGCTTAGGTTCGACATTACATTTCCACTTTTTCTACAAATGTTACCGTTAGTAAATATAGGATCTAATAATGTAGCAGAGGTTGCTGCAATTCGCGTCTGTTCATTAACATGGTTGATATATCCATTTCCAATAAATTTAATAGTGTGTTGGGGACTAACATGTTGACATTAAAGTCACCAGTTACAATAGAATAATCATATTCAGTAAGGAATATGGGGAGAATATCATTAATAAAGAACTGAAGTTCAACCAGACTTGAGTCTGGAGCTCGAGATATTACTGCCAAAGCAATATTTAAAGTTTTAATTCTGAATTTTAATAAAATATATTCTAAGTTCCAATTGTTAAATGAATCATAGTTAATAAGTTCACAATTTAAATTTGATCTTACATAACAGCCTACACCACCTCCCGTCCTATTTGTCCTATCCTTCCGATAAAATTTAAAACCAGGCAAAAAAAGTAGATTTGAGTCAATGTTATTATTAAGCCAAGTTTCTGTAACGCAAACTATATCATAATAATCTCGTATTAATTGTGTAAAATCTATAAAACTCGGTAACAAAGATCTTACATTTAAATTAGCAATTTTTAAAAATTAATCGGTTTTAGCCATTATATAAAGAAAATTAAATTTTAAATATAATAAACCTGCTTAATTAAATTACTATAAAACGATACAGAAATTAAATCTAAATACGACAAAAATAAACTGTTTTTTTTATTTATACGTACGCTGTTTTATTTCTGAGAGTTTCTTTCAGATATTCAAGTGTACGACAACATTGGTCAGTGGCGTAGTGATCAGTTGGATAATTGGTCTTGTACTTGAGATTAGAGGATGTGCAATTTTTACAACATAGTTTACGTTTAGGACAGTTGTTTTCCTGATGATTTTCAGCGCACTGGGCACATACTACAGCATTCGGACAGTCTTTAGTTGGCAATTATAGCATTCTCTTCATTAACGTAGATGCAGACCGCTGCTGCATGCTTGCAGAATCCTTTTCCTCTTTTGCAAGTGCAGTTTGTACCCAAAACGTTTCTGTCAGGGTCAACCTAAAATCAATCAACTATATGATTTTTTTTAAATGATATATTTATGGTCGGCACATCTAGAAATGTTAATCTAAATCAAAATAAAACCGCCACATCGTTATATGTTGCAGCTTATCCATAGAATACATTACACAACAGAAGAATGATTCTTTTCCTTATCAATGTTAACATGCATTTTTTCAGTTGTAACGATGTGGCGGTTTTTTTCCGATTTAAAAAATTGCGTTTATTCGGATGAGTATGAACGAGCCTTTATTATTTCATCATGGGTTTTACACGATGCAGAACTTTTTATAAAGAATAACTATTTTTCGTGAAATTATTAAAAAAAGTTTTCCATATGGTGTAACTGAAGTAAACACGCTTTACATATTAACAAGAAAATAGTATCATTAAAAAATCAAAAATTATATTTTTTTATGAAATCGATTACATAGTTATTTTTATATCACCCTTAATGCGAACCTGTGTACTTGCAAGATTAGTGACGTTTACGTTTCTTGAACTTGTCATTATCTGTTATTAGAACTTATACAATAATTATAACAATTATATACATAGCTCGATTGTCGGCTTGTAAAGGTTTGTTTTCGTTTTGGTGCTTAGTGCTTAGCGCAAAACAGTTCCTATAATCTCAGATGATCCATCAGTTTTTAACTCGTAGACGCCGGAAACATAATGGCTTTCGATGAGTTTCGTTCCTTTAGTGAGGCTTTTCTTTCAAAAAAAATTTACCGGCTTGAACCCACATCTTAGCAAAACCGACATTGTGGACGGTTAATAACAATAAATAAGCGAGTTTTTCAATTAAACTTAAGCCATCGATTTAAATCGACAATCAATTATTGTTTTTCCCGGCCGGTAGAGCGGCGCTCGCGTCGCGCCAGCCGATGCGGGGCTGGCCTATATTGATTATTTTACAGACTCTCAACAAAATCCTTGAGTTTTCTTTTGAACATTTTTATGATCTTAGGGTTGAGAAATTTGGAAGATAAAAGAGTACACTGGATGTCGCATTTTTGGGCAAAGTTCCAGAAATCGGATATTAAATAATATATCTGTACTATATTTGAAAAGTGTCTTGAGTCCCTCTCAACAACTCTCTTCTGATTGGTCGACACATTGACCTAGCTCCATTTTTATCCAGCATGAAGGAAGCGCCGTAAAACATATAAGTTTTAGCCATTTTTATTCAACTTTAAATATTGTTTAATATAATGTTAAAGATAACGTGTTCGTTGAATGAATTACCAACGATGAATCCACAATTATTCATAATCAGAACGTATTATTATTTATTATATCGAATGTATCGCTACGTGTGCTACTAATTTGCTAGTGCACTTATATATTTGAAAATTTGCATACAAGTTCCTTTTGTATGAAACAATCGGTTTTTAATATAACAATCACTACAATTTATGTTGGAAGTAAGAACGCAAGAAACTACTCATGAAGACTCTGTAAAATGGTATTAAGATGTTTCTTAACAAGATGAATTTAAATGTAGAAAAGACTGATATCGAGAGTTGCTACCGATTGGGAAAACCCAGTACAGCTAAATGTGGACCTATGTTGGTAGGACTTTTTAATGGCAATACTAAGCAAGTTGTCTTTTCCAGCAAAAAAATAAAGGTATTTATGGCTTTTTTACGTTTTTTACATTTAAATCGTCGGAGTTCCTTTAGCAAGCCTTTTCAACACGAGTCTTTTCAATTACAAAATGAAAATTATGCAATAGAAAAATTAAAACAAAAGCTAGATCAAGAGGTGCCGAACAAGTCATAGGCATCAAACGGAAAAGCACTAATAAATAATCTCGTCCGATCATTATTAATATATTGTAGTGTGTAAGTTAGGTTATAGTTTGTTATAGTGTAATAGGGAGTTTTTTGTTGGCAGTAGTTAGGGATAGAGGGTTGTCAATTGATTAGAAAATTTAGAAATGTCACATGGTTAAGAATTCACCAAAAACCCTGAGATATGTAAATAATTATATTTAATAAAAAAATTTAAAAATATAAAGGCCTTAATATTAAAATATATGTCGCCAACCAACGTGGGGCCTTTATATAAAAGAAAATAATAAAAACGTGTAAAAAAAATGTACTTAAGAAGTGGAAACAAAAAGATGGATGGAAGAAAATCAGATGATCGAATTATGCAAAGGTTAATTACTATGAATGAAAATCTAAACAGAAATCAAGAAAAGATGGAGAACAACATAGAATGAAATCTAGAAAAGAATAAAGAAGATATGAAAATGGAGATGGAAAATCAATTCAAGAAAAATAATTAGGAGATGATAATTTTAATAAGAAGAGAAATTGAAAGAGTTGAAGTGAGATTAGAGAAACAAGAAAAGGAAACAGATAAAAAATTAGAAGAAATTAGAGAAGAAGTAGAATTTGCTATTAATGCAGTGGCTAATAGAGTAGATAAAAATCAGGAAGAATTAAAAAAAGATATTCAGGAAAATAAGAAGGACATACAAGAAAACAAAGAAGAGTGTAAAGTAGCTTTAAAGCAATTAGAAGAAAATTTAAAGAAAAATGCTAGAAATCCAAAAACAGAACAATATGTGAGTAATAAAAGAAACTTAATGTTAAAGAAAACAAAATTATTTACAATTCATGAAGAAGAAGAAAGAGAATGAGAAGAGAAAGGAGAAAAAGAAGAACAGAAATATGATAAAGCAAAGATACATGCAATAACAAATAAAGTAAATGAAAACAGAAATGTATAAAATTTAGGTAATTTACATAGTAGCATACGCAATGGGTTTGATCTGCAGTAATCGTCGCTGGGGGGCGAATAAACCTGAAATTAAAAAAAGTTGTAAATGTAAAATAATAGGATACTAAACAAAAAGAATTAGAAGAAGAAATAAAACAAAAATAGTAAAGAAAAAGAAAAGAAACTGGAAGAAAGTAAAAATGAAAAAAACAAATAATGTTCAAATAACTCAATCAACAAAGGAATGAATAAAAATGAAATGAACATAAGTGAATGGACAAGGAACATGAATTTAAAAAAAAATAAATATGATTAAATGAATTTAAAAATGGAAAATAATGTTTGTAACATTTAAAAATATTTTTATTAGGTTATAGTTTGTTATAGTGTAATAGGGAGTTTTTTGTTTGACAGTTAGGGATAGAGGGTTGTCAATTGATTAGAAAATTTAGAAATGTCACATGGTTAAAAATTCACCAAAAACCCTGAGATATGTAAATAATTATATTAATAAAAAAATTTAAAAATATAAAGGCCTTAATATTAAAATAATATATACCTATTTTTTTTTTTTTTTTTTTACTTCTGTGTCAACGGCATCGACTACTATGGCCTTTAGCCTCGTGTTCTGTGTAGGCTTTGTTACTGTTTCCCAGCGCCACTTTAGGAACAGCACTGTTAATTAGAACCCAACAGTGAATGGTCGAGTGAGGAATCACACCTGGTATATGAAAATCAATTTCTAAATTTTTAATTAATTAAAAATCAAAAAGATTTCTGCCTTTGGTGTGATTCGAACCCACAACCCTTGGATTATGAGTCCAGTGCTCTACCGCTGAGCTACTCACCCCCCTAATATATACCTATTATTATAAATTTCATAAAACACATATTCGCCGCTAAAAAGAGATGCAATTAATATTATTCTTATTATCAATATTACTATTAAATAGTAGTACCTAATAACAATTGCACAATATTCTAAGATTGGTTTAACAGAGTCTCCATTATGCGTATGTGGGGAAGAAGGAACAACACAACACGTTATCTTAGAATGTAATAGAAATCAGGAACAAAACAAGGGGATTATAGATAAGCTATACACAGTTAAAGAATTGAAGAAGCCTTTTAATTTAACAGAGATATTAATTAGCGAAAATAGCTATATATATAAAATCCTTCATCAACACATACGGAAGATATCACAAAAATTGTAAAAAAAAAAAAAAAAATAATAATAAAAAAATAAAAATAAATTAAAAAAAAAAATACTAATAATATACCTATTAATATATATATATAAAAAAAAACGACTATACAACATAATAAACATTAACAAAAATATATAACGCTTAATTTAACAAATACTAACAAAAATATATGTACAAAGAAAATATGTATAAACTAACGCTAAATGTAAAAGGTAAACACACAAGAGATAGCAGATATACATAAGAATATGGTTAGGCTAATGGATTACAGAGTAATCCGCAGTCACTACTTTGAAATCCCCCCCCCCCCCCCAAAATATTCTATAATTTAATATTTCCATACCATTAGTTACTAGTAGTAGTAGTAATAGTAGTAGTAGTGTAGTAGTAGTAGTAGTAGTCCATTTCCACAACTCTTAACGTGAAATTTCAATTCTACTCGTTAATTCAAAACAAATTAATTTGACACTTCATTAAAACAATTTTCTATAGGTAGTATTGATAATATCAATTGTAATTTGCCATATTATACATCAGCGGTTTGGATTTCAAAATAATCTGTTTATATGAACGTTCGAGTTGTATCTGTAATTGGATTTTCAATTTATTTGCATATCGAAACCATCACAACTAAACAAAGAATGCTTAATTTAAAACCATATAATTACATTAGTATTTGCATGATTTTGAGATTATAGTGACATTTCCTGAATCTGTTCAATTTTGTGCTTGGAAATAATTTTTTTTCTACAACTGCTATGAAAATTAGTGTATTTCTCATATCTTACTTAATTTCAAAAACCTGTATTGCTCATACTGTGCGAAATATTTTTGCCCACGGCGCTTTGCCCACATCACATACATTTATATGGAGAATCAACAAAAATCGACAAAAACTTAGTTGGCTGCTGTTTAGCTTTAATTAAATAGTTGTCACAACTGTCAGATTATAGAATTTTTTTAAATTCTTGAGGAAGTTTTTATTCGTGCTTTGATAAAAATCGCAATTTTTATTAAATATTTTTTTAATAAGACATATACCTATATGTAAGAAAAAAGTGGATATTTTCGTGTGTTCAATAGTAATTTATGTAGATAGAATTAGTGGGAAGCAGTCAATAGTAGATAAATTAGCACCATTTCTTTATCAAGACAAATAACATGCAGCAGCTGTGATGAAGTATACGTTGGTCAAACAAGTAGAATGCTTAAAGATAGAATAACCTCCCATAAAAGTGACTGCAGAATGTGCGATCTTGTCGCCTTGCTGATCATGCAATAGATAAAGATCATGTAATTGACTATAATAATGCCAAAATTCTCGATAAGCGTCTGTTTCTTGAAATGGTTCATATAAATAACAATTCAAAATCAATGAATACAAGAACAGATATTAATGACCTCAGTACAATATACACACATCTATTACAAAAACATAAAGAAAATTTCTCAACTCGTCCTCCTTCAAATGAGTTTTTATATATTTATAGATACTGTAACGATTTAAAAAAAATGTTACTTGGCACGTTGGGAGCCAAATGTAACGTTCTTTTTTTAAACGTTGTTTATAGTTATCCTGGCTGGCTCAATACCAAAAACAAAATAAGCTTGGGCCGTGAATTTGAATAGAACCTTACTAGTGAGTTAGTGGCATAGCCTTTAATTAAAAAGATCTTTAAAAGTTTTCATTAAGCCAATTCTGGGCGCCACGAGGTTAGATTTAGTATAGCCTCGAATACATGCCACTAACTTCCTAGTTGAGAGCGAAAAATAAAACACCAAAATAAAGTTTAATAAGTGAAATTTATTAATAGGACAAATATTTTAAATTAGGAAAAAAAACAAAATTTTGTGTTTAATATTTAAATGGATTGATGATATGACTTTATGCTTTCATGTAAGTGTCGGATGACACTTATCTTTCGGTTTGACGGCTGAGACCGCTGTGGTGAGGAGGACGCTTCTGGAGGGCTTCACTGAGGGTTACTGGAACTTCTCTAATAAGGCCTTCTTGGATCTTTTTGATGATAACTGTTCTACCCCACTGGAACTTTCTTGGGAACGCCCTGTTCTACCCCACTGGAACTTTCTTTGGAACGCCCTGTTCTACCCCACTGGAACTTTCTTTAGAACGCCACTGTGTTCGTTTTAGAGACGGTCACCTCGACGGGTCTGCTTTAGGAAAAATGGAATATAAACGCCCATGGGTCTCATTTTAAAACTACATTTGGAACCCCACTAGATTTCCTTTATAAACGGGAACCTCCTCGGGTCTCCTTTCGAACGGTACCCCACTGGATCTCCTTTGTCAACGAATAGAAATTAACACAAAAAACTAATATCAGACTTCTCACTATTTATTCTTAAGGATGTTATGCTGGAACCAAAAAGACCGAATTTATGGTTTACCGGCCATTTTATATTCGATCGGATCCTACGTCGTTGATTGAAAGCTGTCAATCGGGATTAATAATAATAATAATAATATACGCCCTGCAATTCACTCCCTTACGAGTGAACCCCAGAAGGTCTGCAGCTTGTGCGGGGGAGGGACGGCTATTATTATTATTTGCCGTGGCGCTCTGGGGCGACTTACTGATGCTTGATGGCGCATTTGCTTTACACTTGTTGGAAAACCCAGAAAAACCACACAACACCATCATCGACAACGATGGACTCCCCCAGGATTTTAAATCTTTGCAGCGTAAACTAACATCAAAGTAATTAATGTTAAATACGCTACAAATCATGCCCAGAAGTAGGCAATGAAAATTTTTATTTAAAAATCTCAGTATCTAGACCGGGGCACGAACCAGAGCACGGACAGACCTATTATTGGTACATATTGAAATGTAACCGATAGGCTGGTATGAAATCGGTTAGTACACGGAGGTGCAACGTGGGTTGTCGACGAACTGGGGAATTATTTCATATACAATGGAATATTTTGTCGAAATACGAATTATTAATAAAAACTCACAGAACGAAATAAACGTTACAATACATACATTTTATAATCTCACTGCGTATGCTTCTGATTTTTTAGAAATTGTCTTTTTCTCATTTTAAATTTTAACACTGACGTTTCTTTTTGTACATAATTTTATCTGAATTTCATGTTATTTGTCTTGATAAAGAAAACAAACATTTTCGAAAGTTCGACATAAAGACGAAGAAATCGTACTAATTTATCTACTATTGATTGCTTCCCACTAATTCTATCTATATAAGAAATAATATGGATACTGACAGTAGTGACGATTTTGATAATACTCCGCCAGAGACAAAAGGAAAAAGCTGCAAAAGTAACGTTAGACTTTGTTGCCGGTAATTTCAAGACAAAAGTATGAAATGGCATACGAAAAATTTGTGGAATGGAAAAGAAATACAAAAATAAAATTAAATAAATTATTTAACAGTTAAGAGGTAGGATACTTTAATGTTATTTTAACCCACTTTGTTGTCTATATAAAAATTTTTGTGAAATACTGGTTATAATGACTTATAATTTCATTTCGAATACGCAAAATTAGAGTCTTAAAACTTTTTTGAAACTCGATTATAGTGCCAGTAAAATAAGTAAATTGCAAATATAAATTAGATCACTAGTAACTATTAATAATTACTAAATGTATAATCCGAATTATTAAAAAAGGAAGCTTAACTTTAAATTGACATGAAAATAAATTGCTGAATATGTTGTGGATGCAAGAGCAGCATTTATTTTAAATTTTTACTTTGAAATGTTAAGTTGTCTGTTACTAAAGAGGTCAATTAGTAGCACCAAACGGATCACAATTTTTTATACTCTTACGTTTGTTTGCCAGCAAGCACTGAAAATTATAATTGGACTATGTAATGAAGTAAATTCTTTGCAAAGTTAATTAGCGGAAACTGGTGAATAATTAATTAGTTTTGTTTGATAGCTAGCATAGGTACATCAAATTACAAAATGATTTCATTGCATTCAGTAAAATGAAATTTTATTCCTAAACATTTTGATGGAAATTATTTAATTAAGTCGCATTCAACGTATAGAAAAAAATTAAATATAAACAAAAAGTAGAAATATAATTGCCAAAAAACAATCACATATTTAAATGAAAAATTATTTCGAAGAAAATATAACAAAAGTATGATATATTAAAAAAGTTAAAAATTACTGAAATTCTTCTTAATTCTCCATTAATAGCTTTCTACAACTAGACTAAATCAGTCTGAAAAGGCCATATTTGATATTTTCACTTTTCGCTAGTTATTTTATTTCATGCATTTTGATTCTGTTGTTTGAGTATACACTGCGGTGTTAGACTTCTTTCATTTTGTCTAATGCTTTCACAATATCTTGATATAACTTTAAAGCCTTCCTTCCACTAGTTTGTTTCGCTACTACCAAACGATTCAAGATATTTGAGACTACCTCGAATAGTTCTTATCATGGTTGCTAAGGATTTGCATAAATTACACTGGTCAACATTTTATCTAGGCTTGTACACGGGCATCGGAGATGGTATCCTAGGGTTTTCGGGGTCGCTGATTACAATGAGCGGGTCGGTTAGGCGCCATCAGGTCAGGTCCAAGGTCATTTGAAGGTCAAATGTTCATTTCTTGGTATTTTCTAATATGGACATAAGCAATTGGAGCCACAGACTTAAATCTGAATTCTATTCTCAATCAAATACTTTTTCAAGTTTTTTCTTTTGTTATCTATCATATGACCTTCAAGTGACCTTGAACCTGACCTGATTGAGCTCAACTGACCTCGAATTAAGATTCAGTGACCTGAAAAACGTACACATGAGTTTTTCAGATTTTTCAACATACCCTTGACTGTTTTATCTAAAATAACCTCAAGATGACCTTGAAATAACCTTCAATGACACCTATTCTAGCAAGGGATAAACAAATAACGGATTCGAAATCAGCAACCAAAAAAACATATATATGAATTTTTTCAGATTTTTTTGAGGTTATTCCTGGATTTGACCTTCAAATGACCTTGAACCTGACCTGATGGAGCCTAACCGACCCACTCATCGTAATCAGCGACCCCGAAAACCCTAGGATACCATATCCGATGCCCGTGTGCAAGCCTAGATAAAATGTTGACCAGTGTTATTATTAGGTAGTTTCCAAAACCACAGGGTTGTAACAATAAAATTTTGAGCATTTATTTATTTAGTTCAAATTTCAAAACAAAAAATTAATTTGTTTGCCAATTTGTGTAGTACAGCCCTGCTTGTCTACTAGTACAACTGATATGTTAATAGGATTACATAAAATTCCCAAGTAAAAGGGCAGACTTCAGTCTCAAATATAATTTGTTCTGACGAAGCACAATAATCCCGAAACTGGTGTAGAAGTGACGCTCCTCTAATAATAGAATCAAAGAGTTGAGACTCGATAGTAGTCGAATCAACACGAAACTAGAATGATGTAATTCAATACCATTATGGGCTTTTGTCCCAAGAGTTGTTTGATTTTCAGACTCGGTGCATCTTTATTTCCTTTGGATTTATGGAAGGATTGTGTTACGGATGTTGAATTTTTTTTTTTATTTATTTGTATTAAAAAGTTCACATTTTAGTGTAATTGATATTTTTCCTTTAAGATAAAAAATATTCAAAGAAAACGCAAACCCTGAATGACAAGATAATTATTGAATTCGATGTATCAACAGTATCGATGTTAATAAATTGGGATATCGAAGGTAGAGAAAAAAGTTAAATTCGCTTTTAAAAGTAATTCTATACAGATTCGGAAAAAATTTATCTTAGGTAAGGACCGAAATCTACAAGAGTAAAAAGGAAAGCAATAATAATATATGGCCATATAACAGAGAGAGAGATGCAATGCTGTAATCCCCTCTGTTGACCACACTCGGCCCTAAAGTGACTTCAACTTACAGCGTTGCCTCCTTTAGCAAATTTCTATTTTTTTAGTAGATTTTGGCTTTCCCGGTGGAAATTTTAGTAGGTTACTTTTTAATAGATTTTTGGTAGATTTTAAAAGGTAGTTACTTTTTGGGAAAAAGTAAGCAAGTTACATAACGTTAACTTTACATTGTAATGCTATCGTACTTATAGCTGCGCCTTGCTAAAGTTATAAGAATTTGATAAACTAATGTAAGCATGAACTAACTCTATTTTATGCGAATGTGGATAAGTTTAATCAAGTAATGAACACCTTTTAGGAATATATTAGTAGCATTATAGGCGCCAGTAAATTCTCTTTAGTTTGAAATGATAACAAATATATGAAATGTCAAAAATTTCATTATACAGGGTGTCCCGTTGGTAAACGGAAACATTTTAAAGGTAGGTAGAGGTCACAAAGGCGGTTCTAAATAACCCATATATAATGGGTCTCTTGGCTTCCATAACCGAGTTACAGGGTGTTTTATCAACTATGCATAATTATTCATTTGGCCAGAACTTTTGAATCACTTAGTATATCTTTTTCATGTTTGGCATACAGATTACACTTCTCAATAATAATGTATTGAAATATTGAGAGAAATGAAAATCCAGGTTCAACTTTAGGGAAAATTGAAACATTAAAAATATCAAAACAACACCCTGTATAACACAATTTTAATATTTCCATTTTAGATTTGAATAGAGGGGAAAAAACTGAATTAAAACAAGTTGTTGTTTTTATCCCGCCACTGATTCGAATTGGAAAATTTTGAAAGTGAATGTAAAATTTTTATTTAATTTAGAAAAACATATTATGAAACTCATTTTTTCTTTAACAATTTTAAAAATTCACTTCGCGTCATTTCTATTTCTTGTTTATTTCGCTTAAAATAATTTTACACTGTACTGGTGTACCTGCAGGCCCGTACTTAGGGGAAAATATTCAAATACCTAGGTATTTATTTTTAAACGACCAGTATAAAGTAAAGCGGGACAATAAACGCTTATAGTAACTAACAAACATAATTAACGAAATTGCTCAAAATGTCCACTATTTTATTTTATGCACTTTCTTGCACGTTTAATGATGTCCCTTACTGATTTTCTTATAATAAATGGATTGTTTCTCAATTCCTCGCAGGCTTCCTCAATTCTTTGAAGCAGTTCTTCTCTATTGTTTATTTCTTTAAAATACACTTTGGATTTCAGGTATCCCTATACAGCATAATCTACTGTGCTAAAATAAAATTATACGAGGCGATCGAAAAGTAATCAATTTAATATTTGGTTTAAAGTACGGATCTGCTATATTACTTAAAATAGTGTTAAAACGGACAAATAATAAAAATATGAATAATATAGGACTGTCTAAATGTCGAAAATAAATCCATTTTGAATATTAAACGATAAAAAAATAATTTCTCTTTTTTTCTCTAAAATTTTACTTTCAGTTTCAAAAAAAAGAGACGTGCAAGAAAGTGCATAAAACAAAATAGTGGAAATTTTGAGAAATTTCGTTAATTATTAATAAATCTTTGTTGGTTACATAGTTACTATGAGCGTTTTTTGTCCCGCTTTACTTTATACTGGGCGTTTAAAAAATAAATACTTAACTGAATTTTTTCCTCTAAGTACGGGTCTGCAGATACACCAGTACACTGTAAAATTATTTTAAGCCGAATAAACAAGAAATAGGTAAATGACGCGAGGTGAATTTTTGAATTTATTAAAGAAAAAATGAAAATTTTACTTTCAGTTTCAAAATTTTCCAATTGGAATCGGTGGCGGGATGAAAACAACAACTTGTATCAATTCAGTTTTTTCCCCTCTATTCAGATCTAAAGTGGAAATATTAAAATTGTGATATACAGGGTGTTGTTCTGATATTTTTAATGTTTCAATTTTTCCTAAAGCCAAACCTGGATTTTCATATCTCTCAATATTTCAGTACATTATTCGTAAGAAGTGTAAGCTGTATGCCAAAAATGGAAAAGATATACTAAGTGAGTCAAATGTTCTGGCCAAATGAATAATTATGCATAATTGATAAAACACCATGTAACTCGGTTATGGAAGCCAAGAGACCCATTATATATGGGTTATTTAGAACCGCCTTTGTGACCTCTACCTACCTTTAAAATATTTCCGTTTACCAACGGGACACCCTGTATCAACAGAAATAATATAAGACATTTTATTATTACATATAATATAGTTTATTTTACGATTTTTTTATTGTTTTGAATAATTGTAAGTAGGCTTATTCAAGTTAAATTTATTTTGTTGTTTTTTACTTAAATTTGAAAAAGAAAAGTTAACAGTTTTGTAATTTTTCTGGAGAATTATAAACTTAAAATAGAAACTTTAAATTCCTGCTAGTTCTTATGAAACAACTAGTCGTATTTCACCGAGAAAAATTCCCGATATTCCATTTTTCACACATACGTTCGCTGAAACTTATAAATGAATGAAAATCCATGACTGCAAACTTTTAGTATCGAATTTGACGAGTAAGTACAATGTTTTGCTATACACAGCAATATTTTACAAAGATCTAACGTCTGAGGAATATTTGATTTCTGAGTAAATCGAATTCTCGTGAGTTTTACGTGCACAAATTTTAAATACAATGGAAGTTGTAATACAACGTGTGCTTGAAATATTGATACTATCTTGAGGTACGTAGTAAAATAAGTAACAGCGTCTAGTTTAGACGTTCTGAGTTTAGTGGTAGCGTATCTTAAAAACGTATTATTATTTTTTAGGTAATATGTATCAAAACCGAAGAAACATGCGTTATCATTTATTGCACCTAGCTACCCTACAGCCAGCCAGCAGTTTGTATTTACGAAATACTAGCTGCCGTTCCTGCTTCGTACGGATGTACTAATAAAGAAAATGAGACCAAATCTTCTCTTTACAATAATTTCGAACATAATTTATTTCAATTCTTTGAAATATACAATATTTTTGTCTTTTCTTCCCTAGAGAAAACAAATCACACCGATGGTTTTCCGACTCTCGAGCACGCAACCTACATGGGTTATTTTATTCGCATTCTGTTTGCCTCCAAACGCTGCCTACGCTCTTCTTCAGTCTCATTATCTCGACGATTATAAGTTCGGCTTGTGTTAGGGCGTTTTCACACTTGACGACACGACAAAGGTAACGTGGTGTTGAATTTACATTGAAATGGAGTGGCACCATTTATTATTTCAATGTAAATTCATCCCCACCAGCATCGTTGCCGTTGTCGTGTCGGTGTCGTGTCGTCAAGTGTGAAAACGTCCTTACGCGTACGCTGACTGCAATTTTGACGCCTCACTGATGGTGGCATTTTCTTAACAATGAAATAAACCAAGACTGAAGGCAATTGTGCGATAGATAACACAACGATAACATACTCATATCAATAAACTACTATTTCTGACATTTTTAAAAATAGCATGTATAATAGAACGTTTTACAACTTTTTTACTACTTTTTTCACTTTACTATGTATTTTTTGGAAAACACTTAATCTATAACAAGGTAATAACTTCCTGGTTAAGACAAAATACTTTTAAGGTTAATCTTAGCAATTATGTCTCAGACGATTTCCCGTGAAAACGCGCTGTAACGAAAAATCTATAAATTCTATCAGGGAAAACTAATAAAAGTTATATTATATCGTTATATATCTATAGCCGCCTCAATTGATTTCAGCCAATTTCAACCTGAATGGAATGAAAGGAAACGATCTCAATGACTTGGTATCTCAACGATTTGATTAGGAAGGTGGCCATAGACTATCGAGAAATAAAAATAATCAAATGGGTTTGCGTTTCAAATTAATTTCGAAAAATTCTAAATGGTCGTTGGGAAATAAATGTAATACTTTAACTCTAGTTTAGTGAGGCAGTAAATAATTTGAGTTTTAATTAAGATACACAGGTGTTTGTGTTATTTTTTGTTTTACCAAATCCATTTAAATTGTACTATATTCAAGATGAATGGTCTTATTTCAATGGTTTGTTGTGTAACCGCAAGTTGTACTAGTCTCAATTTAACATTATAGTTATGCTGCCGTCCTAAGAAGGAACAGCCTATCTACAAAACACTGCTTTTAATATCCGATTGAAATTTAAGACAGAATTGTATAATATCGGTGTCTACTATTGGGCATATGCTAAATTTCTAATCTTTGTTGTATTTTGATTTTGAAGCATATCGGACTTTTATCCTTAGTAAAATCAGTTATTTTGACTAAAGATAAAAGTCCATTCTGCTTCAAAATCAAAATACAGCAAAGATTAGTGTATGACTTCCTAACGGACAAAATAGAAGAGTTTTAAATACTAAATCTTATATTTATCAGATAAAATACATTCTTTTTACAGACTTTTAGGTTGTGTATATAATTCTAGATAGGATATTTTTGTTTAGTATGCTTGCGTAAAGTAACAATGTGGAAATACTAAGCAAGAAAGTCGGAAGTGACTATAATTAGGTAGATAGGACATTTTTGCTTAGTATATGGTAGATAGAACACTTTCACCTAGTACTTCACAGTGTTTGTGCAGAACGGATAAATTTGTTAGTCAGATACCAGGCTTATCGGCTGCAGATAGCATATTCTTGCTTAGAAGATAGATAAAACACGTTGCATAAACATACATAGCATTATAATCTCAAAATTGCAAAATTTGCAGATAGGATGTTTTTCCTTAGGACGGCAGAATGCTTGTTCAACAATAGCGAGTTAATTTTGCTTCAAGATTAAAATCAAGTTGCCTTAACTAAAATTTCTCCATTTAATTTAACATCCAATTGCAGCATATTCTAATGTTCTAATGTTTTTTTTAAATGGAAAGGTTAAGAGTTAAAGAATAGCTATTAGCTAATTTGCGCCTTTCCAGGACAAATATTATGTAATATTTGTTTATTAATAAAGACGATTTATTATTATTATTAAATATACTTTATTTTCATTCAAGAAACTATTATCTTATAACAAAATATATTTTAATGGTTCAAGTTTAATATAAAAGTATAATATAAAAGTTTGTTTCAAAAAATGTTAATACTAGCTATAAAATATATTGATTTTGGTTGAATATTACCACTGGTAAGCTTGTTAATTCTTTCCACTGTTGTAAAGATTTAATCCTCTGGCCTATAATTAGGATAATTTCTTTAATTAACTCCTCATCCAGTTTGAAGATTTATTTCATGTGCTTAATTATCTAATTATGGGGTTGCAGCAAACCGTCCAATACCAAAATATTGCAAACCTTCCAATCGAAGACGCTGCGTATGATAGCAAATGCTCTATGGTACGTTACCAATGTAACAATCCACAATGACCTTGCAAACAAAGCCAAAGAAAGAAAGGACCCCCCACAAAAGTATAGGAAATTGGCCCACAGTGGGATTTGTCTGAAATTTACATATGTTATTGGTATTGAGTTTCTGATCAAATGTTCTCATGGGCCCAATCCTCTAAGAACAATGCTTTAGCTCTCAGGGCCTTATTTAGTATATGTGCCAAATAAACAATGACACTTTTTTCTCAAGCCCATAATTTTTTTATTTCCTATTAGAATGTAAAATCTTAGCATTTATCTTTTAGCACAAGTCCTCTGTGAAACATGTTTTGTCCTACAGGACCGTATTTAGTAAATCTGTATTTGCCAAGTGATCCACAAAAAACCGAATAAAATTGATTTTGTTATAACTTTCTTATTTCTTGTCCTATTTCAGTGGTTGATAGCTCGTTTGAAAGCAGTGGCGGATCCAGAGGGGGGACCCGGGGCTCGGGTGTGGGATTATAAAGTTCATTTGAAAATGGCGTTACGTGTCGTTCTATATACTGATGATGAGTTACTGCTTGAAATCCGATATCATCTCTAACAAATCTGGTCCTCAGTGACAATCTCACTTTGCTAATTGCTAAGATTACCGACTGTCTTGTGGTATAGGCAAAAAGAATCTTTAAAAATTCGTCAGATAAGCCTTGTTTCAACTTACACAGAAATGTTATAAGATCTTTCTTAAGTACATATCTGAATCCACCTTCGCCGGGAACAGCATCACAATACCCAAACAATTCTTGAAATTGATTTTTTGAAATGGAAGTCATTATTTTAAATTCGTCGTCCGAATAAGAATTTTCGTCACAAAAATCTTGGGATTTCTTATTTGCAATCTTACGAAAACTTTGCAAAAAAGATTGGAGAGTTTCTCCTTTTAAAATGTATGGGCAATTGACAGACCTAATCCAGGCAAAAAAGCATGAAGCATGATTATTTGTTGGTCGAAATGATGATATAAATATTTTGTTTAATAAATACAGTAACTCGGGCTGCTAAATATATCCTAACTACATCTTCACGACCATTGCAAGCACAGCATCTTGGTCTTATGACGTTTAAACGTATACATGCCGGGTCTTGTTCGATTGTAGCAATTTCATTAAGAATTGCTACATTGCAATTTACGCACAATCTTGTCTCCGGGCTTACCTCTAATTCCATATGGCCTCTTTCATTAATTTTTGTGAAAGCTACTTCCCTTTTATGAACGTCGCCCTCTAGGCCGATTCGCGCCATTCTCAGTACATCATATAACTACCGTCATACAAACATAACAAGGATCCATTTGCACTTTTTAAATACAGGTATTTCAGAAAAATCAAAATATAAACAATAACTGTCAATGTGTCAAATAATAATACTTGTGTATGCTCATTTTTTGTTTTCCAAGGCTATTTTGATTACTATTAACATTTTTTGGTTGTATTTAGAATCAATACCAGCTACACTTAAGCCCCGAATAGATTCCTAGTGTCGTCATGACAAAAATGCTTTGATACTTTTTACTTAAATCACATCAAACTGAACCGTTTTGAACAGAAACGTTAATATTTTAATGATTTCATCTGACCAATATTTCAAAGTTTTTTTTTGCAGATACTACATCAAACTGTACATTCAAGCATTCCTTATTTTGATTTTTAATCGATTGTAATAATGGTTTTTGTTTATTGGGCATCTATACTAAATATGGATATTAAGATGGCGACACAAAGAAAGCTACATTCATCTTTCAAACGTGCTATTAACCACTGAAATAGGACAAGAAATAAGAAAGTTATAACAAAATCAATTTTATTCGGTTTTTTGCGGATCACTTGGCAAATACAGTTTTACTAAATACGGTCCTGTAGGACAAAACATATTTCACAGACGACCTGTGCTAAAAGTTAAATGCTAAGATTTTACAATATTTCTTATGTAATTAAATTCTAATAGGAAATAAAAAAATTATGGGATTGAGAAAAAGTGTCATTGTTTATTTGGCACCTATAATAAATACGGCCCTGAGAGCTAAATCATTGGTCTTAGAGGATTGGGCCGATGAGAACATTTGATCATTAACTCAATACCAATAACATTTGTAAATTTCAGGCAAATCCCACTGTGGGCCAATTTCCTATGCTTTTGTGCGGGGTCCTTTCGCTCACGACAGCCAAACCATAAATCTACTTTACCAGCCGCCGCTAGTTGGAAGAAGACTCAAAAGATCGTGGCCAGAAGACCTAACAGATTAGGTGTATTGGAGAACCATCACTGGATGGTGCCCAAAACAAGCCTCAATTCAACATATTTGCTAAATACTCTTTGTTTTTTTGTGATTAGAGTAGATTGTAAAATTGCACTCAATAAAAAAAAAATGTGCTTAAAAAATAATAAGACATTTTATTTATTGCAAAGGATTAGATAGGTATAACCAACAAGTTAAAATAGAAAAACAGTAGGTAAGTTGTTTTCTAAAATTTTGAACTAAGTAAGTAGGTATTTAGACACAATATTGAGTAAAAGTTAAAAACCTCGTTTTTAAAGGTCTTTGGTTCCAAAAGTAATAATTTAAGACCATAAGTATAATAAAAAATACTTGTTTTTTATATACAATCTATAAATTCTATAAGATGTGGGCATTCCTTAAGAAAAATCATCTTGTCCTGTACTACACCTATTTAAAAATGAAATGCATAAAATTTCTTTGGTGTATCACACCCTGCATTTTAGACTCTTAAAAAAATGAACTATGAAATTATTCCTTAAAATAAAAAATCCCACAAACAGCATAATAGTTTTTGCTACAGAAATAACGGCAAGCATATTAAGTACATATTTGTCAGCATTAGCTCTTTTCTATCACATTTTGTATTTTGCCTCGTTTGTTCTTATAATAATTGTATTTACCTACTACCAAGTAAGTAAACTGAATTTACTTACATTTAAATATCGGCATTAACTCACCCAGGTCCCAAGAAGTTAATTCTTCCATTTCAATTTCACTAATTTCTCACAGAAATACAATGCAAGCTGCACTAATAAGAAAGAACAAAGAACTGTTTCGAACTCCATCTTGTTGTCTGTAGGTGTGAGGTACATAAGTTTTTGATTCGAATTTTTAATTCTTTCTCTGAAGTTTTAATGCTTAAAATAATATTAGTATGCATTGGTCAGTTTTAAGAGCAAATTATACTTACAACAAACTTAAAAATATTCTTGGATTTGTTAACAATTCTACATTAATTTAGTTTCAGATTAATAATTTTTAATCTTACAATACAAGATTAAACCTACATTTTTTTGATTCAACATTTATTTTCTTATTATATCGAGAAATATCATTTGGCGCAAACTGTGCTTTACTTTAAAGAAGTAAAATCTTCCGAGTACAAAGCTTTTCTTGAATATAGCTTTTAATTTTTCTCTGTGTAAGGATAAATGTTCATTTCTGCGAAAAATCAATGCAAGATGGAGAAGAACAAAGTCGAGTTAAGTCAGTGAAAAAAGTTTTAGATATTTAAAACTACTGGTAAATGTATAAAGACCAAATACAATATGCTTGATACAAGGGTAAGTTCCTTGTAATGTCCCTTATTTTAACAAAAATATTGATGTTCTTAGGCTAAATTAAATGTATTTTACAGTCTCAAATATTGTGTCCGGCTTCTTTCCGGCCAAAGAGAATATTGATATTGAAAAATTTGGTTCTGTTGTTCCCTTTATAAAAAAATTGAATGTTGGTTAACGTTCTAAGGAGTCGAAAGTGCTCTCTCGGCAAGATATCCAAACATTTTTGGAGGAAGCGAAGGTAATCATTTCTTTTCAGTAGGATACCATATTTGTTTTATAATGATTTTATACCTCAGGTCGCTTTAGTGTTTGGCATTGCGGGAGCCTGCCAGAAAGTGGAACTTCGAAATATGAACTATTGCGACATTCAAGACTGCGGTGACGTTTTAACGAAGGTTTTGGTATTAAACCAATCGATTTATATCGACGTTATGTGGCCCTAAGTCCAAAAAATAATGCACATGCTAATTTTTTTTTTGCATTTTTTCAAAGGAAAATGTTCTAGACAAGTGGTCGGAATCAACACATTTGGCGATATTCCCAAAAAGATAGCAATGTTCTTAAAGTTGGAAAACCCAACTAATTACACAGGACATTCATTCCGACGCAGTTCGGCAACTTTATTTGCTAACGCAGGAACTAAATTTTGCACGAATAAATTTTAAATTAACAATTCATCTTCTGTAGGTGGAGGTATTACTTAATTGAAAATGCATAGGGGGGGGGGGTCATCAACAGTTGCCGAATCCTAGATTGAAGAATCTTTGGAAGAAAAGGTTAAGATTGCCTGAAAGGTATTTTTTAATGGCAGAGACGATGTTAATATGGACATCAGGGGGGTGGGTGGCTCAGCGGTAGAGCACTGGACTCATAATCCAAGGGTTGTGGGTTCGAATCACACCAAAGGCAGAAATCATTTTCTGATTTTTAATTAATTAAAAATTTAGAAATTGATTTTCATATACCAGGTGTGATTCCTCACTCGACCATTCACTGTTGGGTTCTAATTAACAGTGCTGTTCCTAAAGTGGCGCTGGGAAACAGTAACAAAGCCTACACAGAACACGAGGCTAATGGCCATAGTAGTCGATGCCGTTGACACAAAAGTAAAAAAAAAAAAAAAAAATATGGACTCGGAATTGGAGCGACAATGCTAATGTGGAAGTTAGCAACCACAATCCACTCCCCAAAAGTGGAAATTGTAGCCACGATGCTGATGTTGGGGCCAATGATAATAATCCACTCTTCGGAAGTGGCAATTTCCATTTTCATAATTGTAATTTTTATTGAATAAATGTTAAATGTGGAAGGGTATTTTAAACAGCTATAAAGTACGTTACCATTGACGACGTATTTTATAAGGAATGATGGATTTTATTGGCAACTTAAAGTGATAGTTCTAATGGACCATAGTAACAGTATAAAGTGTCAAGTATTAGAAAAATTATATAAATATTCGAAGGTAATATCCCAAGACTATGACAAATAGTGGACTATTATTTTCTGTCTAATTCTATCGAGAGTATCTTGTATTTTGAGACAATTTGATGAGACCATATGAACATTTAATAATCTGAATAACTCCCGAGAGCTTTAGCTCGAGGGAGTTATTCTTTGATTATTAAAGTTCATATGGTCGAATTGAATTGTCTCGAAATGCAAGTTGCTCGAGATGAATTAAAGAAAATAATAGTCTCTATTTGTCATAGTCGAGTGATATTCAGGAAGATTATTTCATGAACCCCACAAAATCATTCGCTAAGATTGTCTCCAAACAGACTCCTTTCTCTTTTTGATGTTTTCTGGGATAGATTTGCTTATATTTTCACACTAATTTCCGTAGTGGAACATGAACCAAAACGAGACATTTTCAATTTTAAGTTAATGTTACGTCAAATTTTGACACTTAATAGCAAACAATATACAATCGACTAAAATAGCCGCTGATATTTTTTATTTACCTAAATATCCGATCATATTGCATATCATGTGACTAAATTCATGACTTTTCATTGGCGCAGCCATGTGTGAATGAAATAATCTTTTTAAATGCTATAAAAGTATATAAGAAGTTTTAAAACTGTTTCTGAAAACAGTATTCAACACATTTTCAGCAGTCAAACTACTTATGCCTTTATAGAGAATAAACTTTGTGGAAACTTTTGTCACATAATTTGAACGCAAACATCGGTTTCCCCTAAGATACGTTAATGAATACAGTTCTTACAAGCACATTCCAACCCAAGTGGTTACTATCTAATACTCATTTGTGAAGAGAACACTCCAACCAACTCAATGCAAACCGTGATAAGAGTCTTTAAACCCGGAGATTTCAATATTTACTTAGAAATAGTTGGAGACTAAATATTGGATTTACATGGGGATCAATTGGACTCTGGTCAGACTCCAATTTAAGCAGTTGTAATTACTGTAAATATTATTACTGGAAATGTCTAAAGCATAGGAATTTTTAAATTATAATTATAATATAAAAATAGTGTTAAAATTATTTACATCGAGATAAATTCGAAGATTTGTTTAATTTCGCCAATATGAAGTTGAAGAAATAGAATGTCGACATGTTATATTGAACATGTATCAATATAATTTGACAATATTTAATGCTAAAATTATGAAAAAGATCTTATATGTTTTTACTGTTTATTTATTTAACAGTTTATACATACCAGGGATGAGTAACGTTTTCTATAACGGGCCAACTGCAAATTTTGTGCGGGCTGCGTATAAAATATAAACAATTTTTTATTTTTTTGAAGTGGTCTTTTTTCTAATTTAATATACAGGGTGAGTCACGGTAGACGCGAGGGAGCATTGCGGCTAAACTGTTAATATTTTGAAAATTCATGGATATGTGGGTTGATACATTTTAAAATTATTTTGAAATATACAGGTTGTCCCAAAAAAGTGTGGCGTATCAAAGTTATAGTTTTTCTTATGGAAAACCCTATATTTTATTGCATTGCGTTAAAAATAAGATAAACTTTCTTAAGTATTCCCTATACCTAATCTTTTTAGTTTTCGAAATATTTTGATATTTCTGAAAATGGAAGCACTTACAAGAAAACCAATAACTTCGAAATCTATGGAAACAGCCAAATTTAATTTTATCTGAACAAAATTAGACCAATAGATAGAAGCAATAATGTATTTAAAGTTGTTTAAAATTATACAGGGCGTCCAAAATGGGGCCATACTTTAATGACATATTCAAACGACAATATCGTTCTTATTTTAAATAGGACACCCTGTATTTTATAATCCTATTATATAGCAAATTCCATTACCTTTTAAAAATTGTAAAGGTCTACTATACCTAAATCGACTAATTTTTGAGTTATTTTTATTTTTGTTAAATTTTACATTATTTTTCCACCGTAATGCCTAAATATAACACCCTGTATTTAATCAGCTTAGACTATTGAAACATCATTTTTTGTCTAATATCTAATGATACATTTTCCAAATGTCCCCAGAAACTTTTTCTTAAAAATTGCAAACATTTCCTCCCATTTAAATGGCCATCAAAGAAATATGGGCAATATAATTCCACGGTATACATTAATATTACACCGGTTCTGATGATATATTGTGTGGAACAAATGCTGGTTTTGAGTATCATAATAATGAAAGTTATGACGGTTAACTAATCCATTATTATGAAAAGTGGATGCATCTGTAATTTTTTCGGATCATAGTCTAAGATGATCAAATACAGGGTGTTATACTTAGGCATTGCGGTGGAAAAATAATGTAAAATTTAATAAAAATAAAAATAACTCCAAAATGAATAGATTCACGTATAGTAGACCTTTATAATTTTTAAAAGGTAATGGAATTTGCTACATATTAGGATTATAAAATACAGGGTGTCCTATTTAAAATAAGAATTATATTGTCGTTTGAATATGTCATTAGAGAATGGCCCCATTTTGGACGCCCTGTATAATTTCAAACAACTTTGTTCAGTGAAAATTGAATTTGGCTGATTCCATAGGTTTCGAAGTTATTGGTTTTCTTGTAAGTGCTTCCATTTTCAGAAATATCAAAATATCTTGAAAACTAAAATCTTATATAGGGAATACTTAAGAAAGTTTATCTTATTTTTAACCTATAATCTATAAATGCAATAAAATATAGGGTGCTCCATAAGAGAAAATTTAAATTTGATACGCCACACTTTTTTGGGATAACCTGTATATTTCAAAATAATTTTAAAATGTAGCCTTTATCAACCCACATATCCACGAGTAAACAAAATTTTCAAAATATTAACCGTTTAGCCACAATGCTCCGTCGCGTCTACCGTGACTCACCCTGTATAGAGATAAAAATCAAAAACAAAAGCTTTCATGACCGCAGCCATTTTGCATTTTTGACCGTGGCATTTAACGAGTCTACTTTGAACAAAAAAAAATTATAATTGGTACTAGCTCTTGACAGAAGGCCGAGAAGATGTTAATGAGGATAGACATAACAGCACGTTAACAACCGATGAAAACGTTGTAATGGAGAATCCTCGAATTACTATTAGAGAAGTTGCTGAGGATATCGGTTGACTCGTACGATGCAATTATTTCGGATGTTTTTGGCATGAAATGTGTTGCAGCGCAGTTTGTTCCGAAATTGCTAAATTTTGACCGAAAGAACCGTCGTATGAATATTACTCAGGAGGCGTTGAATGATGTAAAAAAAAAAAGACGGAGAACTGGGAGAAGGACCCACCTCATACCTCTGTCCTCCGGCAGACAGATACGGCCAAACATGAATTAGGATCTGGTAAAACTAATATGGTTAGAAGCGGTAGGAAAATTTTTTAATTCAAGAAAATAGCAACATCAATTTCAATTAAAACAATTTAAATAAACCCTTCAGTTTGTTAGAACTAGACGTGTCTCTCAAAAAGACAAAAAACACTTCTCCTGGTTTAGATGGTTTCACCTATAAAATGTTATACAATCTACCTGAAAATGCAAAATTACTACTTTTAAATATTTTTAACGATTGGTGGTTAAAAGCTGAAATAATAAGAGAATTAAAGAAATGCGTGATTGTGACAAAGATCCAGAACTACCTTCATCTTTCAGACCAATTTCTCTTATGGCGTGCGTATTAAAGACATTCGAGAGAATGATCAAGTCGAGATTAGAATATTACCTTGAAACAAAGTCAATACTTTCTAAAACACAGTTTAGTTACAGGAGAGGTTTAGGAACCCGCGATTTTTTGACTGAACTCATTATGGATATTCAATTGTCCAATTCTAAAAACGACTATCTGCTTTGCTTATTTTTAGATTTAAAAGGGGGCTATGACTCAGTAGACTTAGGAATTCTATTTAATAAAATGACAGATTTAGGTATTGACAAAAGAACTGCCTATAATATTTATGAGATCTTTAGTGGTAGAGAAATATATGTCAGAAACCATTTCAACGAATTATATGGGCCCAAACTAGTGCATAACGGTCTTCCACACACAAGGTTCGATACTCAGCCCCATACTTTTTAATATCTATACGTCAGAATTGCATAACAAATTAAATAATATTAATAATATCAAGTTGGTACAATATGCTGACGATATCTGTATTTATAGTGTCATTACGAAAGTACGCACCATGTGGGAAACTTTTTTATTAAGGGGTTTTCGACAAAAAGTTATTCTTGATAAAACATGCACCAACAAAATATAGTAAAACACACATAATATACGAGGAGCCTTCAAAAATTTGAATTTGAGACAAGAGTACCCTTATTTTGAAAAATTTCGGGAAATCTTATTTAGAAAAATTGTTCAGCATTAAAAAATACATCTAGATTTGAAATCATGGCCATCTAAGTGAAGTTTTATTTTTTTACCCATTTTTTTAAAATGGTGACCACGAAAAAAAAATTGATGAAACGTTGAATAGGCAACATCCTGTATACGATGGTTTATTTAAAAAGCCTGTAATATTACAAATTACACACCTATTGTGTTAACTACGGTCAATTATTTTTAAGAGTAATATAATTTTCAAAATTTTTGGTGCAAAGTTATTTTTATTTTTTGTTAATACCGAAAATTGCTGAAAATTATACAGTATTGTAACATGAACTTAATATTCAATAATATCAAATCACAAAACATCAAAATAAAATAAGTATTTCGGCACACTCATTGATTTTCTGGAGATTTTCTTGTTAATTCTTATATTCGTTTTGAAAACAAAACCATGTTTCCGAAAGAAGTATTTTATATCTCAGTATGATGTCCATCCCGCAACATGCACAGTTCGGTTCTTCTTACACAATCTTTGACTGCATTAGTAATGTGCTCCGGTTGTATGGCCCTCACATAATTAGTAATAACAGTTTTTAAATGTTATTTATCCCTAGAAGGACGATATTTGTAAACTTCCTTCTTCAATAAGCCCCATAAGAAGAAATCCATTGGAGTTAAATCTGGTGAGCGCGCTGGCATTGGATACTTTGAGTAATGTCCTATCCATTTTCCATTAAATGTTTCATTTAAAAATTGCCGTATTGCTGCGCTACAGTGAACACTAGCTCCATCTAACTGATACCAAATTCTGTCTCTTTGTCTACGCGGCATTTGATTTAAAATTGGTAATAAATCTTGTTGTAAAATTGCAAATATCAGTTGGCATTAAGGTTTCCATTTAAGAAGAAGGGACCAATCACAGTATTGTTTAACAGTCCACATGATACATTTACCTTAAATGAGTATTGGTCCTTGCACTCTATAGTGAAATGAGGGTTTTCTGTAGCCCACCATCTACAGTTCTGTGAACTTATTATTCCATTACTTGTAAATGTTGATTCATCAGACCATAAAATATTTTTTGGGAACCGTGCGTTTTCTTCGTATTCTCCCAAATACCATGCGGAAAACTCAAATCTTGGAATAAAATCCCTTTCTTTCAAAGTATTTATAAATTTTTTCTTAACATTTTTCGTACCGCACTAATAGGTACATCAAGAGATATTTGATTAATGGATGTTATGTGAGGTTTTTTGAAATTGTTATTGATACTGCCTGTTTCTTTAAATTTATTTGAAATACGGGCTACTGTAGTGTCAGTTATATTTATATTAGGATGTCTGGCATTAAAAATGTCTGCAACTTGCCCGCTTGGAGTTTTTTCACCACACAACAATACAATCTCAACTTTTTCTTCTTTTGTAAGCATCTTAATACATATTATTTAAATAGTACTTAATATCAAATATTAACAAAATAAACAATAACCATGACTACGTAATAAATATTTAGCAAATATGTCAAGTACTTAATGTCAAACATTCGTTTCTTTTCAAATCCAACTTAAAACAATTATTTTGAACAAGAAAATCTCCAGAAAATCTAAGTGTGTTTGCCGAAATTGCCGAAATTGCTTATTTTATTTTGATGTTTTGTGATTTGATATTATTGAATATTAAGTTCATGTTACAATACTGTATAATTTTGAGCAATTTTCGGTGTTAACAAAAAATAAAAATAACTGTACCAAAAAATTCTAAAATTATTTTACTCTTCAAAATAATGGACCGTGGTTAACACAATAGTTGTGTAATTTGTAATATTACAGGCTTCTTAAATAAACCATCGTATACAGGATGTTGCCTATTCATCGTTTCATCAATTTTTTTTTCGTGGTCCTCATTTTGAAAAAAATGGGTAAAAAAATAAAACGTCACTTAGATGGCCATGATTTCAAATCTAGATGTATTTTTTAATGCTGAACAACTTTTCTAAATAAGATTTCCCGAAATTTTTCAAAATAAGGGTACTTTACCCTTGTCTCAAATTTTTGAAGGCTCCTCGTGTATTATGAGTGTTTTACTATATTTTGTTGGTGCATGTTTAGATTTAGGGGATGCACAAACTTTTATCAAGAATAACTTTTGGTCGAAAAACCCTTAGTAAAAAAGTTTCCCATATGGCGCGTACTTTCGTAATGACACTGTATAACTGCCAGTCGTAGGAAATGTGAGCAATGCTTAAATGATTTTAACAGTGTTATAAAAATATTAAAAGATTGGTTATTCGAAATGGGTTTCATAATGTCGCCTGCAAAATCTGCTGTTATGTGCTTTACAAGACACCGTCAATGTACAACAAGCACACATATACAGTTAATGGATTTAAAGATACCTACAGTCACTGAATATAAATATTTAGGTATGGTTTTAGATCCGACATTGCTCTGGACAAGACATATCGAATATTTAAAAAACCGTTGTTAAAAAGGGTTAAACATTCTTCGTTGTGTTACTAAAAAATCTTGGGGCGCTGTCCCTCAAACAGCATTACTGCTTTATAGATCATTTATCAGAGATATAATTGACTACGGCTGTATATTTTACTGATCGTAATCAAACACAAACTTAAAAAAAGTCGATCGCGTACAATTCAAAGCACTAAGACTTTGTATCGGAGCCATGAAATCGTCTCCTACTAATGCAATTCTGGCGGAAGCAAATGAACCACCTTTACGTTTTAGGTGACAATTACTAGCCAACAAATATACTACTAAGTTGAGAACATATAATTCGTCCTTAATAATCAAAATTAGTAACTTAAACACGGAAATTTTAACCAACCGCTACTGGAGAATTAAGAACTCTCCTTTATTGACAACAGTCTTTCTGGAAACCAATGAATTCTGTTAATTTTTTGTAACATTGCCTGTATTCATGCATAGCCATGAATCTATTTTTCCAAAGTCCACTGTCATATGTCCGCTCTATAATGAATTACCCTCCTATAATAAAACTTCATTACATTATATAATCAACAATTATAATATAAACACAATACTTTATACAGAGCGAAGCAAAAATCTGAAAGGAGTCGGTAGTGCATTCGATGTAGAAAACAGTAAAGATATTTTTAAATTTCAATTACCAAAGATTTGTAGCATTTTTACAGCTGAAGTCGTTGCCATTCATAAAGCTTTGGAGTCGTGTGCGGAAAACAATGTTCAAAGTGCAATATTAGTATCGGATTCAAAGTCGGTGTTGAAGAGCATAAAAAGCATAACAATTAAATATTTTGAAAATTTTGTTATATGTATGAATAAAAATTTAATATATCAGTTAGAATGAAAGAATGATAAAAATATATTTATATGGGCAAAAGCACACGCTGGTATTCATGGTAATGAGATAGTTGATGAAGCTGCAAAAGAAGCGAGGATATGTAATAATTTTCTAAAAATTCCGTGTTATAGAGATCTTTATAGTATACTCAAAGAAAATATTTACAGAAATTGGAATAACTAGCTCATATTTTTCTATCTACAAAGAGTTGCCAAAGAAAACCCCATATATATTCAACGACAAGGTCAATAAAAGTACAGCACAATCTTAACTCGATTGAAAATGAATCATGGGTGCTTTCCATCTCATTTATATAAAATAGGAATAATCGATTCTCCACATGATAGCGAGGTCGCAGATCTAAATCACATATTTTTCGGCTGTGGGGGTTTTTCTAGTAATGATTTAGTGGATGATCTTAGGAAAGTTGGCGTTCAATTTCCTACATGTATAACAGTGTTGCTTGCGACAGGAGATGAATTTGTTTATGATCTATTTTTTAATTATATAACAAAAAATAATATAACTATTTAGTTTCAATTAATAGTTTGACTGTTTTCATTGTTTTGGGTTACAGTCTTCTTATCCTTGTACATAATATCAGATTGAGTTTTCCCTGCTCTGACGGCTGCGTGGTGAGTCCGAGTTGATCAAATGCTTCCTAGCATGCGAAGCATTTTATTCAACTGGGACTCTGGCTCCTCTTCATTTAAATCCAAAATAAGTTTATCAGGTTCAAAGATCTTTAATTGATTGAGATTATGGTACATCCCAACGAGATGAATATATAGAATAGCTCACAATTGAATACTCGTATCTTGTCTCTGCTGGTTATATGTGACTCAGGAGTAGATTCTGTGTGCCAGTGTGTCAGGGTCTCCACATTCCGGACAGTTTGGCGAGTTCGTTTTACCAATTCTATGCAGATGAACAAAGGAATTTCCATGGCTAGAAATGAGATGAGTATTTTTCCTTTCCAAAACAGTAGAAGGTGCATCCAGCCATGCCTGGAGATGTGAAAACTCGTAATAATGTCATCCAGTAGTACTTGTATCCCATTCGCCTTGAATGACGTCAACAACGATGTAGATTTGCTCAAAAGGGTCATAACTGGTGACGAAACATGGGTTTTTCGATCCATTTTTTTCGATAGCACCAAAACACGTCTAACCTTTATATCTGTCAAAAACAAACTAAAAATGCAAAATGGCTCATCATGTGAACATATGTTGGGAACATAACAAAAAAATAAAATCGAGAATCTAATGTACGTAGCCCACGAATTTTGAAAAGTTATCTTTATAGATTATATTACTAAGCGATATATATTAGCGAGTGCTGCAGACATAATAATCGTTTATTTGATTCCCAGTCATTCTCATGGTGATTTTTACCATCAGTTTACTGTATTTTTCCACCAAAAAGTAGTTTTAGTAAGACGTGCCTCTTGTTCACCTAAAACAACCACAATTGCAGAATATTTTCCACCTAAGGTACTTTCTCATTCGCCAGTACTCCCTTTTGAAGTTAAATAAAGAAACCATTTTTATTATTGTTCCTAATGCAACTAAATCTCAAATTTTGAAATCCCAATTTTCGCTTATTAAACGCGTAATGCAGTCATCCTGGTATTTTATGCCAGCATATTATAAAATTGTTTCAAAGTATCCATTAATCAATTTTTAATAAAACATGTTTATCGAATTATTATCCTCATGTTGAGGTTTTTAATGCACTAACGTTGTTAAATGTACATATGTGCCAAAGGATAACGTTCAAAAATGAAAAATATAAAATCCGAAAATAACAACCCATTTTTTCTTGCTCATTTTTTTTTGTTCTACTTTTTGGAGTAATTTTTTTTATATGACAAAAAATACATTACTAAAACTATGGGTTTAATACAATCATACTTATACAGATGTGTTAAAATTTTAACGGAACATACGATTTTCAATGTATTTTCGTCGAAAACTCATGTAGAAGTCGACCAGCACAAAATATAAGAAATGTGTGCGATGGCGTATCAGCTATTCAATTGAACCACTGTTCCCCTTCCTGCTTCGAGCAACAGACACGTGATACTTGCCACTCGGTCTACTTAAAGTCAATCGCAGTAGTATTAAGCCATTCTAGTTCGAGCAGCGTAGTTGGAAGGACGTGTCGAACAAGCGAGCGGACGGACTGTAAGACGCTTAGTCGGAGCAGCGTGCGCGCGCAGGAAGAGCGAAAGCTAAACAGTAGCTTAGTATTAGTCACTGCCCCGGCACACTAATACATACAAGCCGCTGAGCCGGAGCGACCAACCCAAGCCACAAAACAATTTCTCTTTTAGGATACTAGTGGAAGAATTTTTGAAAGAATTTCTAAACTCTCTCTTTTAGGTATTCCAGTGGAAGAATTTGAAAGAATTTCTAACCTTCTCTTTCAGGTATCCATTGGAAGAATTTGAAAGAATTTCAAAACAATAATTATTTATTTCAGCCAAGAAAGAAAAACAGGACCATAAGAGTCAGAAACATAACAAAAAACTAACAAACGTTATCCTTCTAGTGTCAAGCCTAATTTGCAGGGGTTAACAGCCCTTGGGTGGTGAGGCTGCCACTCACTAGTTGGATTAGGGACCCCCACTAACAATCCAATACCCAAAAATTGTTCACTATGGTGAACACTCGCAACCAAGCGAGATCCCTCTCTAACGCCAGCCTCTCTGCGTCATCGTCGACGCAGCATGGCAACAGTCCACGGACCACCACAGACCCCCACAGCCCCCCTAGCTCGATCTCGTCAGAGATCCCCTCCCTCATGGACGTAACCATTCGTCCCAACCCAAACATCTTCAGCAGACTAAAAACTGCTTCCCCCCTGCCAGAAGCCACCCCGTCCCCCAAAACCACCAACACCCAACCCCAAATCTCGACTTACGTCATGAGAAACATCCCCTCTGAATATGCCACCCAAAAAGCTCTCTTCAATATCCTTAATACCCAGGAGCTTTTAAGAAACACCTTGACCATCGTTAAAGCTAACTTTAACAAAACCGCCCTCATCTCCACCTCTTCTAATAAAACCCCCACTCTTCTCCAAAGCCAACTCCGGCAAAGGTTGGGCGACAGCAAAATTGTCCTCAACCTGAGACAAAAAACCCCCAAACCCACACCCGCCCCAAGAAGCCCCCCACCCCCCAATTTTCTCTTGTCATCCGTCAGGTTGACAAGAACATCACAACCGCTGAAATCCAGGCGGCCCTCGATTCCCGGAGCATCCCCCATACCAAAATTTGGAGGATACGCTCCCAAAAAACGCAAGAGTTCACCTCATTCATCCGGGTGCTGATTCCTTCAGAATCGCACTACTCTCTACTCCTTAGACAAGGATTCGGCATCTTCGGCCGAATCCACCCTTGCGAACCCTCCAACGCAAACCCCCTCCCCCCAATCCCCAAATACTGCACGCAGTGCACAGGCCTTGGACATTCGGCTTTAGAATGCTCCAAAAAACCCGCCTGTCCCAATGACGGTCAGCACCACAGGCCAGCTGATTGTAAAAAATCAGAGGTGCCCATCTGCCCTAATTGCAAGGGCAACCACCCCGCATATACCCTCTCTTGCCCCGCAAGACAAAAAACGCCCCCAAAACCGGAGCAAGTAGCACCGGTCACCCTCCCCCCCCCTCCACCCCCCCACTTGAGCTGTCATCAGAGCTCAAAATCACCACCCAATTATTCGCGACGTTGCTGATGAATATTCTTTCCAACAGTCGCGAGCACATCTCCAAAACCCTTGGGTACTTGGTCCCAGCCATCTTCGGCCATACATGCACCATCACTGGTCATGGAAACCAAGCCATTTACACATTCTCCCCCATACACACCGAATGTTGATGGATTGTCTGTTAGGAACAATTAATTGCTGTGGCCTTAATCGGAAGAGGCCCATGGTGAAAAACTTCCTTCAGAAGCACTCACCACAAATAATTTCCCTCACGGACACTAGGTCCAAAACCCCCCCCAGCTTCACTGGGTACCAAACCGTCCACAATAATAAATCCCAAACTTGCCATGGGAACGCCATCCTAATCAAGAACTCCATTCCCTTCAACAACCATACACTCCCTGCTCATCTAGCAGACCTGGACGTAATAGCAATTGATCTTCCAATAGACAATCCATTAACAATAATCTCCTACTACAACCACCCAGGCCAAATAATCTCCTCCTTATTGATAGAATACCTATCATCATTTCCTAGAGCCATTTTGCTTGGAGACCTGAACTCCAGACATATCATGTTTGGAGATCATGCCTCCAATCCAAATGGCCATAGACTAGCCAATCTGCTCATCGATTTCCCCGTCTTCAGAGCCTCCAACACTTGTCCGACCTATTTGTCCCACAATGGATCGTCTATCAATGATCACATCCTACTCACAGACCCCTGTACGGGACTGGTTGATGATAGTTGCTTCATTGGAGAGACAATCACTTCTGATCACCTCCCTTTGATGTTATATACATCTCTCTTCACCCCCATCCCACCACCAGCCACAATCCACACCTTTCGCAACCTCAAAAAAGCAGATTGGCCTTTATTTCAGAGATCCATCTCTGCCAACCTTCCAGAGCAACGCCCGCTAAACACCCCCCTGGACATCGACACACTCGTGACCGAGGTCCAAACAGCCATCACCCACGCCGTCGAAATATCCGCCCCCCTCACCTCCATCAACACAGCCCAAAAAGCCCTCCCCCCATCAATCTTGAACCTTATCCGCCAAAAACGCAGATTGTATAGACTTTATGTCCGTACCCACGACCCTGTCACCAAAACTGAATGGAACCGTCTCAATGCCCTGATCAGGCTCCGAATTAATCAACACAAACAACAACAATGGATCAATACCACCTCTAATTTGGACTTCAGAGACGGTTTCAAGTATTGGGACAAATTCCGAATTCTCACGGGTCAAAAATCCAAAACCCACTCTCACCTCGAAATCGACGGCGTAACCCACACCTCCCCGGAAGAGAAAGCCCAAGCCCACAAAACCTACCTAGAAGCCATATTCAGAACCCCCACCAACCCCTACTTTGACGAAAACTTCCGCAACCAGACCGAACACTTTGTCCATCAGACACTTGCCAATCCAGCACCCCCCTTGGATGCCGAAAACCCCCTCACAACCCCCTTCACCCCCCATCACATCCAAGCCGCCTGTCAATCAGGCAAAAATACGGCCCCAGGGCCCGACTCCATCAACAGAAGAACGCTAAAACATCTACCTGAATCCATGTTTCCGATCTTAACCCTTCTCCTTAATGCCTGCCTCTCCCAATCCTACTTTCCCCTTGCCTGGAAATCCGCCAACACCATCCTAATTCCAAAACCAGGCAAAGACCCCAAATCCGTACACTCCTACCGTCCCATCTCTCTCATATCGGTCCTTGGAAAACTCCTTGAACTTCTGCTCAAGGAGAGAATATGGACCTATTGTGAAGAGAGAAACATCATCCCTCAATCCCAACATGGATTCAGAAACCACCACTCCACTCAGGACGCAATCTCCTCACTCCACACAATTGCCGTCACGGCAGTTAACTCTAATCAAATCTCCTCAGCCGTTCTTCTGGATGTTCAAAAAGCCTTTGACCAAGTCTGGCATGCCGGATTAGTCAAAAAGCTCATGAACATAGGTCTCCCACTTAACATCACCAAACTCATCCACTCTTATCTCTCGGACCGTACCATCAAAGTCAAAGTAGGCAACGCCCAGTCCGAACCTTTCACTCCCCTCGCTGGAGTGCCCCAGGGCTCTGTCCTGGCCCCCCTCCTCTATCTCATCTACACCTGCGACCTCCCGCCCCCAAACCACCCATCATCAACCCGCCTTCTATACGCCGACGACACTGCTCTGATCTCGGTAGCCCAAAACTCTAACCAACTTAGCATCAGAACCCAAAACCTACTGAATCAGTTCACCAGCTGGAGCAATAGGTGGAGGGTCTCATTGAATCCTCAAAAAACACAATTCATCATCTTTAAACATCCGAATTCAAAAAGACCCACCCAGCTCCCCCAAGACGTCATTGTAAACCTCCAGGGAGTCAGGCTCGCTCAACAAAGGGAAGTAGATTATTTGGGTGTTCGATTCTCTCAAACACTTAAATGGTCTCCTGACCTTGACAACACGCTTAACAGAATGCGTAAACGAGCCCGCCTTTGTGTGGCCGGTTTGGACGGTGCAACACCAAAACCCTCATACACACCTACAACTCCTACATCCGCCCCGTTGCCGAATACAGAGCAGTCCCATATGGCGTACTACCCCCCCATCTAGCCCGAAAAATTTCCTCACTCGAGAGACGTATCCTACGACGATGTCAATATCTCCCCTATCTGTTTCCTTCTAGAGAAGTCTACAACAACGTCTCCAGCGCCCCAATTCTCTCTCGTTTCCAACTCCTACGGAAAAAATACGTCTCTCGCACCCTGAATGGCTCAAACACCCACGCCCAAAACACCCTCCTCACCCCTTGGCGACCTCGTCGTCTCCCCCTCTTCAGGAAACCCAAAGCTAAACTCCCACAGCCCAACCTCAGACTTCTGGCTGACGCCCAAGACCTCCCCCTCCCCCCCGAACACCAGGATCTAATGGACTCCGCCCCCTCACCATAAGGTAAACCCCCCACAAACCCCAACCCCCAACATACAATACCATAACAATATAGAACATAATAAATAGAACATAAGAACGACCTGTACAGAATCGTGATTTAGGTTTTCGTGGTTTTCCTAAATCATATTTCCCCCCTTAGATTGGGCACCGTTTTCCCCAAACATAAGGGTGGAAATAGCAAAATTGGCGATTCTTAGATAAAAAACTGGGAAACAGCTCCTGCCCACACAGGCCCCAACCAACACACACAAAACATAACACACCAACGCGCACAGAAACCTTAGGAAAAATTAGCTAGCTAGGTTACAAATATTGTAATCAGGACCTCACCCTGAAAAGGAGGAAAACTCCTATAGCAGGGAATTAGGAAAATGAAATGTCCTAGAAAATGTAATATATACCAAATGAAAATAAATAATAAACTAAAAAAAAAAAAAAAAAGTATTAAGCCGATAACGATTGAAAATAAAATATTCAAGTCCACAAAGGAAGAAGAGATAGAAATGTTAAAGTAGTATTTATAGTTGCATTTGAAAATAGGCCAATTCCGACACAGTCCACCATTTCTCAAATTATTAAAAAGTTCCATACTTATGAGATTATCTCTGTTTCACAGTTTGGCTATTGTTTGGCACAAAAAGGTGGTTTATTTGAACCTTTATTACATTAGATTCGTAGATTTTTCTAGTTATATTTTAGTTTATTTTTACCGTTATGTTTTTTAAATCGTAGGCAAGAAGGGACCACATCAATTATTTTCAGAAGAGAAATTATTTGTTACATTTATTACTGCAAATAATTTCTCCCATACAATGGAACTTCGGCGTTCGCAAAATCTCTCCCTGAAAGACACACATACACACATCCTTGCCTAACATTTTCATACTGCTGCAGGCTGCAGCTCAATCCTTTTGCTAGTAAGCTAACGCAGACACACGCTCTACTAGCGGAGAGTAAGGATACAGCAATGTAGAGTGGTTCAATTGTATAGTTAATACGTCGTCGCGCACATTTCTTATATATTGTGCTGGTCGACTTTTACATGAGCTTTTCTCCAAAATACATTGAAAATCGTATGTTGTGTTAAAATTTTACCACCAGCTGTATATTTAAATACTATATCTTAGGGCTTTAGCTTCTTTTATATATAGGTCTCCTAACTCTGATTCGAAGCAATTTATTATAGGTTTATGCAAACCATCACATTATTGCAGGTGATTTAAATTTGAACATATTGATTGAGGATGAAATTGTTTTCGACCATCTGACTATAATGTACGAATCAAATTTTCATTCGTTAATAAACTGCCCAACTAGATTGCAGAGTAACACGTGCTTGGACCATATATTCTATAAAACTCCAAAAACGAGATTGCTGTGTCATCTGTAGTGCTAGAAATAGATGTGACAGACCACTTTACTACACTGATGGAATTGCCACTCAAACATACGAGTACTCCAACAAACTCAATGAATACAAAGACTATTGTCCAATATGATACATTAAGAAATAAATTGAAAAATCATGATTGGACCTTATTTACTTCATTAAAGGATGTTGATGCGTGGACACATTACATCACATCCCTATTAAAAAATACAACTGAAAACTGCTCTAAATCATATAAAATAAAAGAATGAAATTAAAAGAGTATAAGTATAAACTACATAAACCAGCTTTTTAAACAGTATAAAATGAATAAAAATGATGACATGCTAAAAAACGAATATTTGAGATACCGAAATATAGTTAATACATTAATAAAAAACGCTAAAACCTCATACTATAAAGAAAATCGATCTTAGTAAAGGTGATAGTGAAATAATTTGGAATACAGCTGCCAAAAAACAAAGTACTATAAACCAAATACAATATTAGAATAGAAAACGAGTAAGGAATTTAATTTATCAGATTCGACATCCTAAGACCGGTTTCTGCCTTTCGGCTTCGTCAGTTAGGCTTTTCGAATCCAATAAATAAAATTCCAAACTCGTACAAGTCAGTCTCTGAAAGGGATACGAAAGAAGAGAGTGACATTTTGACTAGAATCAGTCAAATAAAAGCTTTGCAACACACAATGCAAATTGTGTATGCAATCCCAATACACCGGGAATTTTTTGCTTTTAATAATTGTCAATACTCTCTTCTAATCATAGATGGCAGGCAGCACATCTAAAAACAATATTAGAATATAACAATTACTGATAGAGTTGAAATAGCAAACTTATTCAATGAACATTATACATTGCTAGGAAAAAACTCGCTGATAAAATTAAGGCACCCGCAATTCCACCACTACAAGGAGCTCGGATGCAGCATTCAATATTTCTTTCGCCTGTAACAGAAAATGAACTAATTACAACTATAAATAATTTAAAAGACAAAAAGCTACCGGATTTGATGGAATAAGGGCGGAATTACTAAAAGAAATCAGAAACGAAATATCACAACCCCTCACGTTTTTGATAAATAAAATAACTGAATATGGAGAATGGCCTGAAACACTCAAACTTGGAATAATAAAGCCACTGTTCAAAAGTGGAAAAAATGATGAAATCCTCAACTACCGACCCATTTCTCTAATCAGTAACAAGTTTTCGAAAAACTTTTGAAGGTCAGAATAGTCAGTTACCTTGATAAAAATAAACTTTTCTCTGAAAAACGATTTGGATTCACGGAAGGAAAGTCCACAAATGACGCTATTTGCTCACTCACATCAAAAATCTATAATAGCCTGGACAGGAAGAAACATTCACTAGCTGTTTTTTTGGATCTCGCAAAAGCCTTCGACACTTTTGAAGGATTTGCAAGATCTAGGATTTAGGGGAAATGTACTTAAATTATTTAAAAACTACCTGAGTAAGAGTAGCAATCGAAAATGCACTTAGTGAAGAAAGAACAGTACAATACGGGGTGCCGCAAGGGACAGTATTGGGACCAGTATTCTTTATCATTTACATGAATAACATACTCACTTCACAGACCAACGGAGATGTCATTAGTTTTGCAGATGACACGGCAATATTTTATGAAGACACATCCTGGGAAAACCTGAAAAAGAAAGTCGAAAGCGATATGAGTAAAATTATAGATGGTTTCAATAAAAAAAAATTAACACTGAACTTGCCACGAGTTATTCTCGGTTAAAGATATTCCTTCGTGGGATTATGTAATCCGCTTTGGATGCCGGCTAACCACAGTGAAGTGGGGTGTGGATTGATATATGTTGTTAATTAAAAAGAAAAATGGACGCCAGGAGATTGTTTTACCCTCGTCCAAAATATAGTCAATTTAGTCACTCAACCTCCAGAATGGATCTAAATTGAGCCCACTAAAAAAAAATAAACTACGTCGCAACAAAAATTTGCTTACCTTAGTTCGGGTCAAGACTATTTGTGACTATTAGTAAATGAAAGAAAAGTAACTAATTACTCAATAACTGTTTAATATTTCCACTTACACGAAATTGCACAGGTCAAAAAAAAGAAAAAGAAAAAGGAATCCAAGGGATCCCACTAAAATTGTGCTAGTTAAAAAAAATGATTAAATTAATTAAATTAATTAATTAATTAATTAAATGACGAACACCGTCTGCGAGAGCTCTCAAGGTCGTTGGAATTGGGCGTAAAAAAAAATACCACTCGCCCCTATAAGTCGCTTAAAAAATTCCAAAAATTTAGAGAAAATATATGAAAATATTAATTTAGAGACCTTTAAAAATTACTAATTAACAAATACTGTATATGAACACATATAAAAAAAAATGAAAAACTTGCGGTTGTTCCTAAATTAAATTGCGGCAACTTGCAGCTACTAACTCGTCAGGTCAGGTCAGCTCAATACGAAAATCTGGTTAACACTCTGCCCAACACGAGAATGTGGTCTACACTAGAACCCCTTTTATACAGTGAAGGGGAATTCTCGGCGAATCAGGAACTTTCCTGACAGATGCTTCCGTGGAAGGTGAATCCTCGGAGAATCAAATCGTCTCCCGGGGAAGGTACTATCCCTGACAAAAATGGCGTCGTTACGAACGTGGCATGGTTTGGTACAAAATATCAATTCCTCTTCAAGAGATTCAGACCAGGGTAAACACCCCAAATCAAATAGGCACCCTGCAAGTCTAACAATACGGGAATCGCTCGTCTATCCCAATCAATGGTACGAAATAATCTTCATAAAACACCGGGCGATTCCTCAAAATTTTGTCTAAACCACGTTACACTTATCACCCAACAAGAAAGAAAGACAAAGCCGGTCCGAAATTTCCTTCGAAATCATTCTAGAACGAATTCAACCACGCAAGTCCAGAAAGAGATTCACCTATTAACCGCCACGGGTCACTAAAACGACTTGACCAATCATATAACATGATTGGTCAAACTCTGCGACTTGACCAATCATATAACAGGTGACTGGCTAACACAGCCGTACAGTACCTCAAATTTAACAGAAGAAATGTCCGGAACGACAGATCGAAACATGATATCAATAAATTAGACGTAAACAATCTATTTTAATGTTCGAAATACTTTATATGAAACTAACTAGCTCGGTCAAATGGATATAAACTGAGTCAAAAATTTGAGGCTAAATGTAACATATCTTATGTGATATATGGTTCCTAAATATTATAATCCGATCCCGACAGTGGCTCACATCTACCCAAGAAAACAAGGTATGGAAACTAATTAATGTAGTAAGGTCTTAATACCGAATTTAAACGTTACAAACTTTGAAAAATCTTCGTTATTATTATTATTATTATTATTATTATTATTATTATTATTATTATTATTATTATTATTATTATTATTATTATTATTATTATTATTATTATTATTATTATTATTATTATTATTATTATTATTATTATTATTATTATTATTATTATTATTATTATTATTATTATTATTATTATTATTATTATTATTATTATTATTATTATTATTATTATTATTATTATTTTAATGTTTATTCACTGGAAAATTACATTAGAGAGCTGTTATCGAACCAAGAAAACCAACGAAATCTATGTCTATTAAATCTTGAATAAACTACTAGGTACTCATAAATCTTTTTTAGGTTTAGTGTTAGTTATTTGTTTCTTTCGATAGTACCGGTAATTTCTTTAAGATACAAAAAATGCAATATATATTACATATGCATCCATATATTTCCAACAGTAAAATTTCTAAGAAATAAACAATACAATAAAAAGTACAAAATATACTCATGCACTAAATTTTAATGACTGTTATATTCCTTTAATTAGACAAAGGCTGGTTAAATGATGAAGAAAGGTCGACACAGGCTAATCGGAATGGGGATTTGTGTTCTAGAATTGGGGTACAATAATGGCTTTCCTTCGTAATCTCCTGGAAGCCTCAAAAACATTTATTTCTATTTATATCGTGGCAGCGATAATTGATCCTGCTAAGACAGCTATATTATAAAGTATAGATATAAAGATTAATTTTAACTTCACTCGATGTTTCAAGTGCCTTTTTAGTCGTAGAAACTTTGTATTCTACAAAATAAATAAATGAATAATTGGCTTTTTGAGCTGCACATGAAAGAGATTGGCAGTTTCAATATAAAATTTGTAGTAGCTGAGAAAAAGTAATATAAAGTTTTTGATATCGAATTGCTTCGTGGTACATTAAAATTTAACTGACGGAGCAATCCATCCAATTAGTGCATATTTCATATACAAACATTAAAATTAAATAGATCCCTGTAGCTTGTAACATTGATTAATCGGAACCTCTCTGATAAAAAACATATAAGTACTAGGCAAATTTCCGTATGGTGGATAAATGGAAAATATAAAAATTCGAAGTCACTCTTAGATTCCAAAAGTCAAAGTTAAAAGGTTTTAAGTCTTGTCAAAATTTGTGAAATTTTGTAAGGATGCCTATGAAAACCTTATTTAAAAAAATATTTAATTATTTGTATGTTATTTTGAGACTTGTTTTATATTGTGAGCTATACTAGTTTTGCAGACCTATCAGAAATACACATTAAACGCGTTTTAGAAACGGTTCACTCAATTTATACAGATTTTTTAAAGGCGTTTGATAAAGTTAATCATGAAGTATTAATTCAAAAATTAGAATCTTTTGGCTTGGAGGGTAGTGTTTTGGGTTGGATAAGCAGCTTCCATATAAATATAATTCAGTGGGTAAAAATTAATAATTACATATTACATATAATTGAAGCCTCTTAAGGTATTCCCCAAGGTAGTCTCTGTAGACCATTACTTTTTAATATCGTTATTGATGATCTTGTTACACATATTACTGACTCAGCGGGATTGTTATTTGCTGATGATCTCAAGCTATTCCGTGTGATTGAATCATATATGTTGATTGTGTGAATCTTCAAGCTGATGTGAACCATTTAACCAATTGGTGAAGAGATAATTGCTTACAACTAAATCTTGACAAATGTCTAGTTATGTATTTCAATAGTTCTTAGGCACCAATCATATATTTTTTTTATTATTAAACACCCATAAATGCATTTAGTATATTACAATCTGGTCAATAGAGACCAATGAGCAATTTAATTCTAACTTAATCTAATAGTTTGAAACTTAAAACTAAGGTATACCCATCAGCGTTCCTTAAGTTCTGTAGAATGGATTGCACAAAACTAAACTTTAACGTGCATACACAAGCTCTGCTTTTGCAGTAAATACACTAAACTAACTCAAAAGGCTTGATCCTCTTAAGTCTTCCTTCTAACCCAGTATTGTCAAGGAGCTGGATAGCCTCGACATTGACATGATGATGAAGTCTTTCTTCATGACTCTTGGCTAATTTCTTGAAGGTCTGGTCAACAGTGTCCATTTCCAGATCCCTACGGAGGTCACTATTGCGAATGTACCAAGGGGCATCTACTATATACCTCAGTGCTTTGTTTTGAAATCTTTGGATGATTGCTAAGTTGCTTGCTTTAGTGCCTCCTCATAGTTGGATACCATAGGTCCATACAGGCTTAAGTATCTGCTTATAAAGCATAAGCTTATTATGTAGAGACAGAGTGGAGTTTCTTCCAATGAGCCAATACATTTTTCTATATTTCAGTCCAAGTTCTTCTCTTTTCTTTTTAACATGCATTTTCCATCGGAGTTTGGCATCTAAGGTAATACGTAAGTATTTTGCTGTGTTTGAATATGGAATCAGGTTACTGTTTATTCTGACTGGAATATGATCTATCCTTTTGTTTGTAAAGTTAATGGGAAGTGATTTAGTTTCATTAAGATTAATTTTCCATCTCTTCGTACAGTCATAGATACGGTGGACAGCTGTTTGCAGCTTGTGGGTTGCTTCTTCATTGCTCTTTCCTACTGCTAGATTGACAGTGTCGTCGGCGAAGGTGGCTATGGTATTTTTTGAAACTTCAAGCCGATGTGAACAATTTAACCAATTGGTTGACGAAATAGTTGCTTAGAACTAATTCTTGATAAATGTCTAGTTATCTGTTTCAATAGTTCTCAGGCACCAATCACATTATAAACTCAGCCTTTGAAACAAGTTGATGAAGTTAAAGATCTCGGTGTTATATTTGATAAAAAATTGTAATTCTCAACCCATATTAATAAAATAACCTTGAAATCACTTAAACTTCTTCTATGTAGGTAAGACTTATCAGCTAACACAATAAAATTTATGTATTGTTCATTAATACGGTCACACTTCGAATATGCATCCATTGTACGGTGTTCCCCTTACTCAGTGTACAAAACCTCACTGTAAAGAGTTCAAAATAAATTTTTGCGTAGTGCTGCCTACAAAATGGGCTTTCAAATGGACCAGCAACATAACGAGACTGATATTCGTTCTACACTACACCTAACCACATTGGAAAACAGGCTGAGTCAAGCTGACCTAATATTTTTATTTAAATTATTGTCAGGGCAATTTAATTGCACAGAACTTCTCTCTTTAGTTGGCCTGAAAGTCAAACAAAGGGATGATAAAACTGTTTTCGTAGAGAACTCATATTTTACCAATTATGGATTTAATAGTTCAATGTAAAGAATGTTAAAGAACTTGATTTTTTTACTAATTTCTTGGAGTCATTCAAAAAGTGTGCAATCAATTATGTATTTTATATATATATATTGTAACGGTTAACCAATTTAACTAATTTAAAAAAAAGAATACAAATAATACAGACAACATAGTGCCTAGAACGAAGGAATAAAACGAAACAGATAACTTTCTTAATATGGATAAAATCACTACTTGTTACATTTTGAGTAAGCAGAGGACAGAATGCGATTCTAATATAATGTTTTAAACAAGTTTTAGCCATAGTAATTATAAAAGAAACTATGAAATCTCACATGTCTTAATAGCCCAATCCTATAGTGTAAGAACTACAATTAAAATCCAGATCCGGATTAAGAAAAATTTGCAAAATTTGAAAATCCCCAAAACAACACCCTGCATATCAGATTTTTTAAAATTGAGATGGATATTTGAAAAGAACGCAAAAAAATGAGTTAAAGTGCACATCCCATTCTACTAGTTGGGTTTTAACGTCAAATTACGTCAAATGCGTTATTTTCATTTTCACAAGCAGTAACTTTCGAAATTCCTGGTAGATTTCTTTCATATTTGGTACAGGTATCATTTTTTAGTAGCCCAATCGTATATGGAAGGACTATACTACAGTTAAAATCCAGATACGGATTAAGAAAAATTTGTAAAATTTGAAAATCCCCAACGCAACACGCTGTATTTCTTAAATTGGATCAGACATTCGAAACGAATGGAAAAAACTGAGATATTCTGACATATTTTTATAAATGCACATCTCGTTCTACATATTACTAAACTTTAAAAAAAATCAATTAATTCAATACGTATTGTCATTTTCATAAGCCATAACTTTGGAAACACCCTGTAGATTTTGGAAACACCCTGTAGATTTCTTTCATATTTGATACAGGTAGATTGCTTAAATAGCCCAATCGTACAATAAAAGAACTAAAGTTAAAATTCAGATCCGGATTGATAATCTCTAAAATAGCACCCTGTATATCAGATTCTTTAAAATGTAATCGGATACCTATTTAAAAAAAGAAAAAAAAGAAAAAAGATGTGTTATTGCCGAAACTTACTGTTTAATTAAATCTGCACTTATATATTTTAGTATAACACATCTATTGTCTTTTTTTTTCTTTTTTTAAATAGGTATCCGATTACATTTAAAAAAATCTGATATACAGGATACTATTTTAGAGATTACCAACTTTTACAAATTTTTCTTAATCGGATCTGGATTTTAACTTTAGTTCTTGTATTGTACGATTGGGCTATTTTAACAATTTATCCGTACCAAATATGAAAGAAATCTACAAGGTGTTTCCAAAGTTATGGCTTATGAAAATGACAATATGTATTGCATTAATTGAATTTACTTTAAAAGTTTAGTAATATGTAGAACGTGATGTGTATTTATAAAAATATGTTAGAATATCTCAGTTTTTTCCATTCCTTTCGAATGTCTGATCCAATTTAAGAAATATCTGATATAAAGCATGTTGCGTTGGGGATTTTCAAATTTTACAAATTTTTCTTAATCCGTATATGGATTTTAACTGTAGTATAGTCCTCACATTATACGATTGTGCTACTAAAAAATGATACCTGTACCAAATATGAAAGAAATCTACCAGGTATTTCGAAAGTTACTGCTTGTTAAAATAAAAAAAATGCATTTGATGTAATTTGACGTTAAAACTCCAGTAGTAGAATGGGATGTGCACTTAAAGAATTTTTCACCTTAACTCATTTTTTCCGATCTTTTCAAATATCCGTCACAATTTTAAAAAATTTGATATACAGGGTGTTGTTTCGGGGATTTTCAAGTTTTGCAAATTCTTCTTAATCCGGATTTGGATTTTAATGATAGTTCTTATACTATAGGATTGGACTATTAACACACTTTACCTGTACCAAGTATGAGAGAAATCTATAGGGTGGATCTAAAGTTACGGCTTATCAAAATATTGGCCGAAATGGATGAAACACCCCGTATATCGGTTGTTAAATGCGTTAGACCCATTAACCAAGGTGATTTGGAATCACCTAAGTATTTACAGTTAACGTATGTCGGTTTAACTATGAAACACCCTGTATAAAGTGTTAGGAGAAAAAGAAAATTACTTTACGTTTCTAGAATGATCTGTTGTTAATTAAAACTTTTTGTAAAAATTCTGTAAAAAGTAAATCTAGTAATCTTTGATTTGGTCATCATAAAAACTATTCCGCAAGGTCAAGCGGAGCGTTTTCTAAAAATCTCTCGAAGTGATCGCTCTGCAAAACGAAAACATATGAAAATCGAGTCAAAGCAATACTGATAAAGTGAATTAAAACATTACCTGTCAACGAAGTGACGTTTTTTTAAAATAAAGAAAACTTATGAATCAAGAGAAGAAGCCCAAATTATTCATCTTGTCCATTGTTCGTGATAAAGAAACACTGATTATCCTGATCCTATTTTGGAAAGTTTTCCATTTGTATTCCATTTTGAAGAAGAACATCCACCCATTAAAAGCAACTAAAAGAATAATAACAGAAAAACTAAATCGTAAAAAAAAGGTACCGATGATACATTAAATATCGATATTTAACAAATCATTAAATTAAAAAAAAAGGCCTAAAACAATTAACCAAGGTTAAAATTTAGTTGACCTATAAATAAGATAAGTTAGGTTAGAATATAAATTTGGAGAATAATGTAAGAGTATGAGAATAAACTCTTACGATAACTGGTAATTTTTAAAATAAATCAAAACTGCACTTATCTTATTCAACGAAATATTTATTTCACAATTAATAAAAAAAGGTTTATGGTTATTTAATTTTCTGTTAAAAATAAATGTTTATACATTTTATCTCATTGGTCGTTATTATTGATTTCTATAAGTATTACGCCAATAGAAACACCCATGAGGTTAGGAACCTCTACTCTTTGGTAGATGGCGCCCAAGGCAAATTGTTAAGTAATAAAAAGAATTCGCATTGCCTTAGATTACAACGAAAGGTAGGAGTAAAAAGATTTTACGTGAATTTAAAATTTATTTTAAAAAAAATTGAATTAAATTAAATTAAAAGAAGAAAGAGTTAAAGTCGCGGTTATTTAATCCATCAATAAAAACATAACAAAATGTACAATACAACAAAAATATAGGTGATGTTTATATTGAATAATTAAATAATTAACAAAAAATAAAAACATCGTTATAAATTACAAATAATAATATTACACACTCTATACTCATTACAGTAAAAATCACAATATACTTAGTTTTAAGCGTATTTTTTATATATATCCTCATTTTGACCAATTTTGTAACTGTTTCAGTTTTAAATATTTTTTCATATCTAAATTTTACAACGTTCTAACTATAGGGTAGAGGTACAGACTTAAAAATCCAGCAAATAATTGAACTATTTCACTTGAGCCGTTTATAATATCACCGTTTTTAAACAATGATTTTGCATAATGTACAACGGTATCTTTTTTAGATGTGCTACCATCTATGGTAAGAAGAGAGTATTGACATTAAATTTTGACTGAATCTAGTCAAGATGTCACTCTCTTCTTTTTTATCCCTTTCAGAGATTAATACAAAGTGAGTAAACCAGTAAGGAATTTTAATTTATTAGATTCGACATCCTAAGACCGGTTTCTGTCTTTCGACTTCATCAGTCAGGCTTTTCGAATCCAATAAATAAAATTCCAAACTCGTACAAGGCAATAGCTATATCCGCCATAAGATAACATTTTTAGATGTGCTACCATCTATGGTAAGAAGAGAGTATTGACATTAAATTTTGACTGAATCTAGTATCTTTTTTTTTTCAGAAGTAGAGCCGGACCTAAATGGAATGGAAGGCAACGAACTCAACGAGTTGGGAGCCTCATTTCCTCCATTGGAGAGCCCTCCTGTGCATTTTGTTACTGAAAATAGTTCGGTTGTGACATCGCAGACAGGATCGACTGCTTTGGTGCCGTGCATAATCAACAATATTGGAGACGGAATGGTAAGCTGTTTTAAATATTTAATGCTAGGTAGTTATAGTTTTTCCATTTTGAATTGCAGAAATGCCGACAAGTTGCTTTGATGTGCCGACAAGCTGCTTTGATGTGCAGACAAGTTGCTTTGTCGGCATTGGCGGCTTGTATAAAACGGGAGCTATAATACGTTAGTTAAAATTGATTTTATTTGTAAGAGTGCATTGGCAACTAATGTTTTTTATAAATATTTTGAAACATAAAGTAAATACAAAAGAAATATCAATATAAAAATATAAATTAAAATACATCGATTTTAGTTTCAAATTTTGTAATTTCCCCATTATTTAATTCTAATATTTTTTTATTTGTGAATTTTAATGCCTCTCTAACTTTTTTGTTATTATCATGACAGGAGCAACGGCAATGAGAGGATATTTCTCATATCTCATATTTTTTGTAGACTCTAGGTCCATTTATATCCTAAAAAACTCACTTTTTCCTTCAAAATGACCCAAACATTTTTTCTTTCAGTAATTTTGACATTGCCAATCGTTTTTTATGCATAATTCATTCTGCGTAAACCAAATTTTAATTTTTTTGATTTTTTTTCTAGGTCCATTTATATCTTAAAATACTCACTTTATCCCCCAAAAATGACTTAAACATTTTTTTTCGGTAATTTTGACATTGCCAATCGTTTCTTTTACAAAATTCATTCTGCATAAACCAAATTTTAAGTTTTTTGAATTTTTTTTGTAGATTCTAGGTCCATTTATATCCTAAAAAACTCACTTTTTCCTTCAAAAATGGCCCAAACATTTTTTCTTTCGGTAATTTTGACATTGCCATTCGTTTCTTATACATAATTCATTCGGCGTAAACCAAATTTTAATTTTTTTTGATTATTTTTCTAGGTCCATTTATATCTTAAAATACTGACTTTATCCCCCAAAAATGGCTCAAACATTTTTTATTGGGTAATTTTGACATTACCAATCGTTTCTCTTACAAAATTCATTCTGCATAAACCAAATTTTAAGTTTTTTGAATTTTTTTTGTAGATTCTAGGTCCATTTATATCCTAAAAAACTCACTTTTTCCTTCAAAAATGGCCCAAACATTTTTTCTTTCAGTAATTTTGACATTGCCAATCGTTTCTTATGCATAATTCATTCTGCGTAAACCAAATTTTAATTTTTTTGATTTTTTTTCTAGGTCCATTTATATCTTAAAATACTCACTTTATCCCCCAAAAATGACTTAAACATTTTTTTTCGGTAATTTTGACATTGCCAATCGTTTCTTTTACAAAATTCATTCTGCATAAACCAAATTTTAAGTTTTTTGAATTTTTTTGTAGATTCTAGGTGCATTTATATCCCAAAAAACTAATTTTTTCCCTCGAAAAATGGCCCAAACATTTATTTTCGGTAATTTTGACATTGACAATCGTTTCTTATGCAAAATTCATTCTGCGTAAACCAAATTTTAATTTTTTTGATTTTTTTTTGTAGATTCTAGGTCGATTTATATCCTAAAAAACTCACTTTTTCCTTCAAAAATGGCCCAAACATTTTTTCTTTCGGTAATTTTGACATTGCCATTCGTTTCTTATACATAATTCATTCGGCGTAAACCAAATTTTAATTTTTTTTGATTATTTTTCTAGGTCCATTTATATCTTAAAATACTGACTGTATCCCCCAAAAATGGCTCAAACATTTTTTATTGGGTAATTTTGACATTACCAATCGTTTCTCTTACAAAATTCATTCTGCATAAACCAAATTTTAAGTTTTTTGAATTTTTTTTGTAGATTCTAGGTCCATTTATATCCTAAAAAACTCACTTTTTCCTTCAAAAATGGCCCAAACATTTTTTCTTTCAGTAATTTTGACATTGCCAATCGTTTCTTATGCATAATTCATTCTGCGTAAACCAAATTTTAATTTTTTTGATTTTTTTTCTAGGTCCATTTATATCTTAAAATACTCACTTTATCCCCCAAAAATGACTTAAACATTTTTTTTCGGTAATTTTGACATTGCCAATCGTTTCTTTTACAAAATTCATTCTGCATAAACCAAATTTTAAGTTTTTTCAATTTTTTTTTGTAGATTATAGGTGCATTTATATCCCAAAAAACTAATTTTTTTCCTCGAAAAATTGCCCAAACATTTATTTTCGGTAATTTTGACATTAACAATCGTTTCTTATGCAGGGTAATAAAGTTCTGAGTTGATGCCTGTCCAATTTTTCAAGAAAATAAACACATCCCGAGATATAGTGCGTAGAAAATTATGATTTTCACCAAAAAAACCGTACATTTCTAAAAGTTTTTTTAAATATAACCGAAAATTACGTAGTATTACATAAAAATTGATATGAACTACTTTTATCGCCTTGAGCTAACAATTAAAATGATTTTCTTTCTACGATTAATACGAAGGCAATTCAAAAATGGGTGTTTAAAGAAACTGGATCGTTCTAGCATAAATATCTGGAAAAATATGACTTCCACAAAAAAATGTATATAACATCCTAATTAGAGAGCAACATTTGGAACATTTTAAGACTATCCAGAACTGTTTAAAATAAGCAGGACAAAATAATTTTTTTTTCAAATTTTTTTGGACGCCATTTTTTTGGCGCTTTCTAGACTGTGGTATTTAAAAAAAAAATTTTGCAGAAAATCGTAACATATGCTTCTACAATTGTCCAGTAATTTTTAGCCATATTTGATAATTATTTTTAAAGTTTTGGTCTGTTAAAGTTGAGCTAAATTTTTGTTTTTATAAGACATTTTCAATTTTTGGTCAATAGCGTGAAAAGTATTGATTGATTTAAAGAGACAATACTTTGAGCAAATGTTCTTCCGAATAATTTCCATTTTTTTAATCTTTTGCCTTTATCTAGATAGGGTCATTTGAAATTGCACACAATCTATTTATTTTTATTTATTTATAACCATCAATGTCATTTTTTAAGATCAAATATTGAAAAAACGGTCATTCCAATGTGTCATAACGTGACATTTCGGCGATATCCTAAGCTTTAATAGTAGTTTATGATGCAAGGACGAGAAGTGTTACTTTTTCGGACGATTATGGAGTTTGCCGGCTGAGACGTTAGTCGAAGATGGCAAACCATAAAAGTCCGAAGAAGAAACTTTTCGTCCGCTTTATCATACAATATTTTTTATTCGAATATAAAAATATTAAAAAAGTGAAAAAGTCTACCTAGTTCTACTTATAGTTTTGTAGTTTGTCAATGTCAATGGAGCTTGTGTTAGAAAGTGTAGTAGAATTTTTAAAAAACGCCTTTCATTGCATTTGTATAGTGTAAGAAGTACTAAAATAAATAAAATAACCATAATACTTTTCGAAGCAAAATAGCATGTAGAATTATAGACACAAAGTTTTGAGTTATGATACACTAAACCTGTGTTATTATAACTTTTTCATTGAATTTGAAGGATGCGAATAGCTGATCGGTTCTGTCAGTGTAATATAGACTACACTAAAAAGCAATAGATCACAAGTGTAAGAAGTGTCGAATTTCGAACAAAAATTATAACTATTTTGACATTTTAACATAACCTACAAATATCACTTTTTTAAAAAAACATATATCACAACAAGTAAATATGTTATTCCGATAATAAAATACACCAAATATTATTGAACACAACTATTAATTTAAAGCTAAAAGAAAAAGGTAGGTAAGCCAAATACCTATATTTTACTTTACGGACAGTTCACAGTTTAGAATGAAAAAAGTCCTATGCCGAAAAGTGCTTCTTCTTGTTATTGTGTACTGTATCGAATTTGACGTTTTTTGACATATTCTAATAAAAAATAGTTTATTGTACATCTCCATATTATCAGCCAAAAAAAGTTACGGTCAAAAAATACATTGTTTTTAATGAAATTAAAAAAATCTTAATTTTCTACGGCCTATAACTCGGGAGGGGTTTATTTTCATGAAAAATTGTATTTAACATTAATTCATTAAAAAAGGAAAATTTATCGATTGCACAATTTTTTTCCCTCATTTTTGATCAAAGATCGGCAAATTCTAATATACAGGGTGGGGTCCAAACCTCTGTCGTAGTTCTGTAACTCCTACTATGCAATTCTTAACGATTTATTTAAAGTATATCTGTCAATGGGGGTCAAAACCAAATATCCTAAAAATATTTTCTTGTCTACAAGGTGGCCCAATTGTAAATTAGGCAAATCACTTAATTTTTTTTAAATGGAATGACCCATCTTTTTTTACAATTTTAGGTACTCCATGGTCAGTACTACATACCTACAAAATATTGTTTCTAACATCCCACCCCTTTCGAAGAAAAACAAATTTTACCGAAAAATATTACATTTTCAGACGCCTATTAAAATATGCAGTGATCTCTCGAATTTAACGTTAGAATTTTAAAAACTACAAGTATGTAAAGCCAATAGAACAATGATTTTTTAGACCAAGTTTTAATTTTTTATTTTATACAGGGTGGTCACAAATTAATTTCACTTTCCAAAAACTTCCAGGGCAATTTTTCAAATTTTTCAAATGGAACACCCTGTATTACTATTCATCAAAGGACGGAGAATTTTATACCCTTCAACATCCCCAAATACTTACCTATACCTATCTGTCTTCCTTAAAAAATAAAGTCAAAAAAACATTTATCTATGTATAAAAAGTCGAATTCTTCTAGTGTTTTATCGAAAGTGAACATTCAATCAAGTAGGCTGGGTCTTAATGAAGTGTCAGATGATTTAGTGTCTGACATTAATATTTTAGAGGTTAATTTTACTGATCGCGATAATTCTTCTATTAATAATAAATTTTACAAATAACGAATGGTCTATGTTTTGGGAGAATCCGACAGAAATTGTTTCTCTGTATCTGTAAATCTAGAAGGGTGGGTCACCCCACAGCACGTAGGCCACATTTGGCCCATTGTGCGTCCTTCTGAGGTTGAGCCTTCCTTCTAGCTCGTCAGCCAGCCTACTTGTTTAAAGTAGGCGATGACGTCGCCTGAAGGTAGCTCCCTCATGTTGGCATGTGTTAGCCACCGCTCGCCGAAAAGAAAATGTCTCCTTTGTGAGAGTGTCGGGCATTCGCAAAGAATGTGTTCGACAGTCTCGTCTTCCTGTTCACATCCTCTACACAGTGGAGTGTCAGATAACCCCATCCTGTAGAGGTGTTTTCGTAGATGACAGTGGCCAGTCAGGATACCTGTGGCTGTGCGCAGGTTCTGTCTGTTCATAGTCATGTATTTTTTGGCTGTTTCGCTGTTCGGATACTGTAATAGTTCCTTGGCTAGCTTGCAACCTGTTTCGTCGTCCCATCTACCCTTAAACTTGTCAAGGGACTGTTTCTTCAGTAGGTCAGCCACAGCTGATGCCGATAAGCTTATGAAAGTGCCAGGTCCCAAAGGTTTTTGGGAGGCTGCTTTCTTAGCTAGAGAGTCAGCTGCACGGTTGCCTTTTGATTTTCCATGACCTTTGATCCAAGCTAACGTGACCACGTTGTTGTTGCAAGCTTCGATCAGGGCCTGGTGACATTCTAGTACTAGACCTGATGTAATCCGCTAGTAGTGCCTGTCTGCTGTCCGTGAGGATGTAAATATTATTACCAGTAATGTTCCTACTGGTAGTCTCTTTTGCGGCGATTGAGATAGCAGTGAGCTCTGTTTGAGCTACACTGGCATTAGAACCCATTGCCCATTTTATATTGAGATTCAGGGATCTGGAATAGATTCCACAGCCTGATCCCTCATTTGTTTTAGACCCATCGGTGTAGATGCACAAGGCACCTGCTGCCAATGTAGCCTCTTGTACGTTTTTTGTTATTACCCTGTAGGGTCTGTAAAAGGCATATCTTGGTGCAATCGAATCTGTGTTGGCTTGTAGCAGTGGGACCTCTCCAAGGACCTCGTGCCACAAGTTACACCTCGACTGACCAGATCCTACGTCAGGTTGTATACCTGTAGAGCGTAGCCGTGTCATGGTCATCACTACAGCCTCCTTAATAAATATATCAAGGGGGGTGAGACCAAGGATCACCTCCATTGCTCTAGTTGGTGTGGTTCTCATGCCCCCTGTTATGTTGAGGCATGCTATTCTTTGGATTTGATCCAATTTGCGTACGACTGTCCGCTGGCTAGTTTTGACTCCCCAGGCAATCGCACCGTACGTTAGCATAGGTCTTATGATTGCAGTGTAGATCCAGGCCGTAACCTTGGGTGACATTCCCCAGGTGCGGCCAATGGTTCTACGGCACTGTTCATAAGATATGTATGCTCTTTTGACTCTGTTTTCTAGGTGAGAGTTCCATGTTAACTTGCTGTCAAAGGTGACCCCCAAATATTTCACCTCTGCAGAAAAGTTCAATTTAGTATTTAGGAGCTTTGGGGCCTCGATGTTTGCAAGCTTCCTTTTATTCGTGAAAAGAACCATCTCTGTCTTTTTTGGGTTTATTGACAGTGAGTGGTCTTTGCACCACTGTTCTATGATATTGAGGGCCTCTTGCATTCTAGCACAGAGTATTCCTTCAAATCTTCCTGTTTGCAGAATCACTAGGTCGTCTGCATAAGCTATAGTGTAGAAGCTGTCATCGTTGAGGCGATTGACTAAGGTGTCTAGGACCATGTTCCACAGTAGTGGTGAGAGCACCCCTCCCTGTGGACAACCTTTTACAACCATGCCTCTTATGGTAACATCATCTACACTGATTTTTATTGCTCTCTTTGAGAGCATGTTATATATCCATCCATTTATTGTGTTGGGGATATTTTTATTAGCTAAGGCATTTGCTATTTTGGGAAAGGTGGTTTTGTCGAACGCACCTTCAATGTCTATGAATACACCCAAGGTGGACTCTTTTGAGTCCAGCGATCTTTCGATGTAACCGGCCACAAGGTGGAGGGCTGAATCAGTAGACTTTCCTGGGGTGTACGCATGTTGATTTGGATGTAGTGGGTTTTGTATTATCGCTACATCTCTTATATATCTTTCACATAGCCTCTCTAAAGTTTTCATTGAAAACGATGTGAGGCTAATCGGTCGATATGCTTTTGGAATGGAGTAATCCAATCTTCCTGGTTTTGGTATAAAGACAACCTTGACTTCTCTCCAGCTTTTTGGAATATACCTCAGTGCCAGGGAGGATCTGAGGATTCCTGCCAGGTGCGGCATTAATGCGTCCAGGCCCCACTGAAGTAGGGCTGGATAAATGCCGTCAGTTCCTGGTGATTTAAAAGGGGAGAAGCTCGAGATGGCCCACCTTAATTTGTCCTCATCGACGATCTGGTCTGCTATTCTCCAGTCATCTTCTGTGAGGTTTTGTTGCTTCTCTTCCTCCCAGATTGCCAGATTAGTGGTTCTGGAGTCAGGGAAGTGTGTTGACATTAGTAGTTCAAGACTTTCCTTGAGGTTGGCAGTTCTAGTGCCATCCTCTTTGGTTAGTGTACCGATATGGCGATAAGGGTCTTTTGAGAGAGCTTTTTGGAGTCTAGCTGCTTGAGGAAAATCTTCGATTTCCTCACAGTAGTTCTTCCAAGCTTCTCTTTGTTTTTGTCTGACGACTTTTTTGTACTCTCTGAGGTGAGACCTATATGTGTCCCAGTCCTCTTCAAGTTTGGTATTTTTTGCCTTATTAAAAGATGTCCTTGCCATCTTCCTGAGCTGATCCAACTCTTGGCACCACCAGGAGGTGGTTCTACCGTTGAGTTCGACCCGCTTGAGGGGGCAGGCCTTCTTATAGGCGTGATTTATAGCATTATGGATAGTTACAGAGTAATTTTCCAGTTTGCTCATATTATTAGGTAACACAGCCTCTACTGCTTGCAGAGCCCCTTCCAAAAGGTGGACATATTTTGTCCGATCCGTTTTCCTGGGGTCGCGAGATAGTATGGAGGTTGTGAGCGATAAATTTAATTCATATTTTATCCAGCGATGATCTGACATTGAGACGTCGTCAGATACATGCCAGCCGGATATTATTGTTGATGTTTTTATGGTAGATAGGGTTATATCTATTCGCGTTTGGCTACGAGAGTTTATAAAAGTTGGTTCAATACCTCTATTTAGAATGCAAAGATTCTTGTTTATTATGTAGTCATAAAGTGACTTACCTCTAGTGTTAATGTCTTTGCTGCCCCAGCTTACATGGTGTGCGTTGGAGTCGCAGCCTATCACCAGTTCAAGCTTTTGAGTGAGGCAGTGTTCCACAAAGTCCTCCAGTTCTTTGTTAGGTGGTGGTTTGACTGCGTCAGAAGGGAGGTATGCGGATGCTAGAATTAACACTTGCTTTTGACCTTTCTGCACATATTCCACCTTAACCACCGTGAGGTCGGAGGTTGAGAAATGCGTCATTGGGTAGGCCTTGAATTTGCTAGGAATATGTATAGCGGTCCTAGGTTGATGGTTGCTTGGAAAGCTGAAAATTAAACCTTTTAGATTACTAAAACCCATGATTTTCGTTTGTCTTATCCAGGGTTCCTGAATAAGTGCTAGTGTGTCCTGCAACTCATCAAGGTAGCGGCATAGTGTTGCCGTAGCCACCCTTTTGTGTTGCAGGTTACACTGGATTATATTTACCTTGTCCACAGCTATCTCTGCTTGCATCGTTGGTAAGTCAGTGTTGTATGTTCTTTTATTCGGCCATCGCCTCCTCCATGTCTGGAGATGGGTTGGCCTCGCTACTTGTGCGGTCCCTGGTTCTCTCCTCCGGGAGGGTGTCGGTCGCCATCTCTGGAGATGGCTCGACAACCTCTGCGGGGGCCTCTTGTTGAGGAGGAGGATTCCTATCGGAATCCTCATCTAGCCTCTCACCAGCTTCCGCTTCCGTTTTCTTCGTCTTTAAAACCAATGAGGTGAACGCGTAGCTCAACCTCATTGATTTTGTACTAAGGACTTCCATCTCTTCGTCTCGTATTCCGAAGACGAAAAGATGTCCTTTCGGGTCTTCCTTTGCCTCATAGTGGAAGGAGCACCATCCATCCACACGCAGCTCCGGATTCTGCCGGGTAAGCCGACGCAGCACATCCTCTTTGTCACCGAGGTCAGCGTGTGCATCGCTCGGGACCCAGAGGGTGGCTTTTGTCAGCTTAGGAAGGTTGTCGACGTGTACCACGTCGAGCAGCGCTTCCTCCCACGGCTTTAGGCTTTTGGCCGTGTTCCTTAGCCACTGCAACGTTTCGTCATTGTCGCAGGTAACTCTGATGATTTCACCAGAGTGCGACCATGACCGAAACGTCGGTGGCTTGTCTTGGCTGCTGGAGGCGGACATAAGGGTTTTGTCCAGTGCCTCCATCAGTTGCTTTTTTACAAGGCCTTCCCTTTCTACGGTTGTCTTACCGTAGGGGTCGGCCATGTCGACAACGGCTACCCTTAGATGGTTGGTAGCCGCTTCACTGTAACTTTTAGCTTCATGCCTCGGTTTTTTTCCTCTGGCAGGTGTCCCTTCGCCAGAGGTGTCCGAGCGCATGCGCTTCTTGTCTTGGGTGGCGACGCGTTCCTGGCCTCTTGTGGAGGAAGAACTGGCATCGCTGCCCAAGATTTTTTGTCTGGCGGTGCCAGGTTTAGATTGGGAGGGGCGAGTGGTGCCGGTGGTGTCTTTGACACCCTCCTGCTCCTTCGCTTTCCTCCTTCTCTTGGCCTCGGCACCGCAGATCCTTTTACCTCTACGGTGTTTTTGTGGAGGTGTGCGTGATCGCACAACCTCCGGTTTTTCCGGTCCTTTTTCCGTTTTCTTTTCTTCTTTTTTATCCATTTTGGGTCCCACGAGTGGCTAGGGAAGGTTGTGTCACCCCTGGTAGAGCCCCGCATACCAGGGGAAGGCTGGTTACAAGGGGGTGTCGCCTGGTGCCCCCAGGGGGCCGTTCGCGGTCACACTCCCTGTGACCATTCAGTACATCGGCACGGCACCTCACACCTTCACAGAAATTGTTTATTGGCAATAAGAATTTATCATCAACGATATCCCGATAGACGCATCCCTGATCCAAATAGTTTTAAAAAATTACATGCAAGATTTACCGAAACAGGAAATGTTGCTTATAAAAAACCAGTAACTGACAAACGTGCTACTGATGATGATAACCAATTATCTGTAATTTTGACAGCGATAGAAGATCCTAATGTAAGTCAAAAAAGGATTGCCGAAGTAGTGGGTATAAGTAAAACATCTGTTGGAAGAATTTTAAAACAGCATCATTATCAACCTTACAAAATACAATTGCATCAAGAGCTGAAAGATACTGATTTTGATAAACGAATGCGGTTTTGTAACTGGGCACAAACTAAACTGCAACAAAATCTAACTTTTTTTGATAAAGTGCTGTTTTCTGATGAATCTACATTTCACAAGAACGGATTCGTTAATAAACATAATTTCCACTATTATTCCAAAGAAAACCCTAACATCATCAGAACACATAGCCAAGAAAGATGGAGTGTAAATGTTTGGGAAGGTATAATTTAGGATCATGTTATTGGGCCGTATTTTTTTGAAGGCAACTTAAATGGTCTGATGTATTTAGATTTTTTAGCAAATCGTCTTCCTACTCTACTTGAAAACATTTCTCTTGCTGTAAGGCAAATAATGTGGTACCAGCATGATGGGGCAGGATCGCATTTCATGTCAGCTCGATCACCTAACTTAACAAAACCCGATTATTTTATGTGGGGTTATATTAAAAATCTAGTCTATCTAACACCACCTACAACAGCCGAAAATATGAAAGAAAGGATTGTGCAAGCTTTCCATTCTATTACACCTGATATGCTTAAAAACGTTTCTCGATCATTCGCCGAACGAATAAATATATGCATTGGGGAAAATGGCCGACATTTTGACCATCTTTTATAAAATGTTTTCAGATAATTTTCAAATAAATTTTATTGTAATTTTTGTTCAACGGGCTATTTGTCGACCGCAAGTAAAAAATGTTTTTTTGAATTTATTTTTTAAATGAGGACAGATAGGTAAGTATATGGGGAAGTCGAAGAGTATAAAATTCTCCTTCCGTTGATGAATAGTAATACAAGGTGTTCCATTTGAAAAATTTGAAAAAATTTCCCTGGAAATTTTTGGAAAGAATTATCGCAATCAGTAAAAATAACATCTAAAATATTAATGTCAGACACTAAATCATCTGACACTTCATTAAGACCCAGCCTATTGATTGAATGTTCACTTTCCATAAAACACTAGAAGAAATTGGACTTTTTATACATAGATAAATGTTTTTTTGACTTTATTTTTTAAGAAAGACAGATAGGTATAGGTAAGTATCTGGGGAAGTTGAAGGGTATAAAATTCTCCGTCCGTTGATGAATAGTAATACAGGGTGTTCCATTTGAAAAATTTTAAAAAATTGCTCTGGAAGTTTTTGATAAGTGAAATTAATTTGTGACCACCCTGTACAAAATAAAAAATTAAAACTTGGTCTAAAAAATCATTGATCTATTGGCTTTATACACTTGTAGTTTTTAAAATTCTAACGTTAAATTCGAGAGAGCACTGCATATTTTAATAGGCGTCTGAAAATGTAATATTTTTCGGTAAAATTTGTTTTTCTTCGAAAGGGGTGGGATGTTAGAAACAATATTTTGTAGGTATGTAGTACTGACCATGGAGTACCTAAAATTGTAAAAAAAGATGGGTCATTCCATTTAAAAAAAATTAAGTGATTTGCCTAATTTACTATTGGGCCACCCTGTAGACAAGAAAATATTTTCAGGATATTTGGTTTTGACCCCCATTGACAGATATACTTTAAATAAATCGTTAAGAATTGCATAGTAGGAGTTATAGAACTACGACCACCCTGTATATACTTTTTAGTTTTAGATTTTAGAAATATAATGCAAAAAACCCCATCAAAATCGATTCACTGCCACTCTCGTTCGAGGTTTTTCACTTTTTACGACTAACGGCACTCCACTACAATTGGGGAACAAAATAATCTCCCTTAATACAAGCCACCAATGCCAACAAAGCAACTTGTCGGCACATCAAAGTAACTTGTCGGCACATCTGGGAATTTTATTTTTTAATATTTTTGCAATTCAAAATTGAAAAACTTTACATTATTTGCAGCAAAGAGTACGATGCAAAAATACATTCTCTAAATTTGATAAGAAGCTAATTCACCTAACAAAATCGTGAGTTTAATTAAATTGAACCAGCTACCATAAAAAGTAGAACATGGTGCTAAAAGTGTATATACAAAATTGTCAACCTATTAGCATTAAATTCATAATTTAGTTTGGATGCTAAAGTGAAGATGACGACAACTATTCAACTTTAAATGGTAAAACTAATGCCTTTCGTTTGTAGAATTTACATGGTTTAAATATGAACACTAGCTATAAATATTTAACTTTATTTATGTTAGATGTCTTGAAATCAGTAATAGGATTTCCTTATTTAAATAGATTATTTGGAATCTTCCAAATGAAGACAGTATTATTTATTTAATATTTAATATTTAATTCTCTCTAGAAGATACATTTTAGATTTTATTAAAAGCACAACGAAATTCTCTACGTAGCCCCATGCAAAGTGAGCTTTTAAAATTGAGAAACTTAATTTTAACAGTAAAAAGACGTAGAATAGTCAAATGGTAGTTTTTCGAAAACGTGTAGAAAATTTTTCAACGGAGTTATATGTTTTTTGGGGTGCTGAACACGAATCTGAAGTTTGCTGCCTCGTAGCAGGACCGGCTCACATCGAAAAATGCAAAAAACCTCGAAATTTTCGAACTTTTTCGGGTTTTCCGCTCATGTCTTGCAAACGACGCATCCTACGGAAAATGTCGCGGTATTTAAAGTTGAAGAGAATAAAATTCTGCATCGAATGACCTCCTAATCTCAAAATTTATAAGGTTGCCATCGTCATTCGAAAAAAGCCAATGTTTACCAACTTTTGTGGAAACTGCAATACACTCACATAGACGACTGTGATTTAAAAACAGCCACCTTATGTGAAAAACTGGTAAAATAAAAGTTGTAAAGCATCAAATTTTGAGTTTAGCTTATTTCACCAATAATAACAAGTCTGCGCCTGTCAAGGAGGGGGGTTGATACTTCAATTAAGGGTTGGGAAGAGGGATTTGAGAGGTAGGGGGGTTCATGTTGACAGTCACAGACTTGTTATTATTGGACCCCTTCAAGCGTTTATAGAAAATGGAAAACTGATCAGTATATATTGATCCAAATGTTCACTGAACTCAAAATTTGATGCTTTACAACTTTTGTTTTACCACTTTTCATTTACAGTGTCTGTTTTTAAATTAAAGTCGTCTAACAGTGAGTATATTGCAGTTTTCAAAAAAGTTGGCATTTTTCGAATGACGATGGCGACCTTATAAATTTGGAAGTTAGAAATTTAGGGAGGTCATTCGACGTAAAATTTTATGCTCTTCAACTTTGAATACTGTGATATTTTCTGTACGATGCGTCGTTTGCAAGACATGAGCGGAAAACCGGAAAAACTCCGAAAATTTCGAAGTTTTTTGCGTTTTTCGACCTGAACCGGTCCTGCTACGAGGCAGCAAACTTGAGATTCGTGTTCAGCACCCCTAAAAACATATAATTTTTTACCGGACTCATGTTACGAAACAGGCATTTTTGAACACCATTTGACTAGGCTAGAAAGCGAATTTATGAAAATACTTTTGAGATTCATTAATTCATTTCTGTACTTCATAGTGGTTTCTTTGTGATACAATTAATGAGTGGTTGTATTTCCATTAGAAGAGAAATTGTATCCCAAAGGTTATTCATGTCTCAAATGTGCTCCAGAGTTTTAAGAAATAAAACAAATAAAATCATTTACCACAACGTTTATATAAAGGATCGGCGACTAGTTTCGGCTAAATAGCCATCTTCAGGCCTAAAATATCTTAAAACTTTTGAGATTGTTTTATTTTTGAACCTTAAAAAGAAGGCAATATCAAGACTATTTCACAATAACAGAAGATTCAAAATAGTAAATAAAAATTGTCGTTTATTTTAGGTATCTTGGATACGTAGAAAAGATTATCATCTTCTCACAGTCGGTTTAACAACGTACAGCAGTGACGACAGGTTTCAAGCCATTCATTTACAACATTCAGAGGTAAGCATTTCTAAAACGTTCCCAATAAAATTAAGACAGTAATGTAGGTAATGAAGATTCCTAATCTAAACGACTTTAATTTAATTTGCCATAATTTCGGTTATAACTTCTATGACATATACAATATTTTATTTTATGGTACAGATTGTAACTCAAGCTTAAACTATCCGTAAATGAAAATCTAGGTACTTACAGGATAATTGTAAAATTTGTGGGTATAGATCAGATGTTACGGTGTAATTAAACAAACTATTTTAAGAGACACCACTTCCGATTACACCGGAATTGGACATCAACTTTGTTATTATCTTTCCAATATATTGTAACGGTTAACTAATTCCTATAGCTCAAAAAGATAATAAAAAATTTAATATCTAGCACAAAGAATTAAAAAGAAACAGATAAGTTTATTAATATGAATAAAATCATTACTCATTGTATTTTGAGTAATCACATAACAGAATGTAGTTTAAAAACAATGTTTTAAACTAGTTGTAGCATGGTAATTGTCAAAGAATCTATAAAATTTGACATATCAAAAATTTAACATTGAAAGCCCATTAGAGATTTCTAATAACTGATTTAAGGTATTTGCGTAAAATTTAACAAAGAACTGAATTTATAAATTCAAAGTAATGTAGTCTCAGATAAGTCTGTGACTACAATAACAATGAGAATGTTATTATAGGTTTGTTCCAACATAACACAAAACCAGTTTTCGTACGGTCGGGATTCTGCGCAGACTAGAATCGGTGTCACCAAATCTAGACTGCGCAGAATCCCGATCGTACGAAAACTGGTTTTGTGTTATGTTGGAACAAACCTTATATTAATCGTCAGGAGAAAAAGTAAATTGCAAGATAACCTCAAAAATCAATATTAGTCTGGTTCACAAGTGCCATTTCCCTCGAAACCTGATCGCCACCACCGAAAATTATGATTTTGGGCTCATTCGATTCGGAATGGCATCTAGAACGTTCTATCAAAATTCCAAAAGGGGCTGAAAAAAAATGCAAAAGTTATAAACAATTAAGTAAAATAAAAAATAAGGGTTTGGTTTTTTTGAAATATTTCAAAAACTATTTGAGATAATCGAAATTTGAAGAAAGATCCTTAAAGAGCAGGATATTTCCTAAAAAAAAGTCCTACCTCCCGGAACTGTACCAACAACCCTTATAATTTTAATTAAGCGGCGAAAATAACGGTAAAAACGCGTAGTTCGGCTGCCGCGTGCATCGCCCCAATCTGACACGTGAACTAAAAAAAATTATTTTAACTGATTAAATATTAATATTAAGGAATAAAAGAATTTGGTTACTAAGTAGACCTATCAATAAACAATAATCCGTCAACAAAAAATTTTTATCACAATTTTTTTATTAGTTATGCTTTTGTTAATTAGTTATTTTTCACCATTTTAATGTTAACATAGAAACGCTGATTATTTCAAAACAAGAAATCTAGAATTTTTTTTGATTTTTTTGAGCTAATCTTAAAAGAGTTTAGAAGAGATCCCCGTTGGAAAAAATTCAAACATTTTGATTTTTCGTTTTTTTATTAAGAATCAAAGGCATGAGTAAAAACAGAAAGAAAACTACAAGTGCAGAAGTACAATATTTTTAAAAGTTAAATAAAAAATAATAAAAAATTTTTTTCAATAAAAAAATATATATGGTTGTTTTTGTAATATTTTTTAGTATTTAAAAAAAATATTGCGTAAAATTGCATTTGTTTATAACAAATTGTTTTTTTAATAAACAAATGGAAAGTTAATAAAAAAATTATTATTTTTTATAATACGAAAGAACATAATAAATAATGATTTTTAAAAAAAAATGGTTCCTTAATATTAATATTTACTAACAAAAAAAAATTGTTAATTAACAAGTGCGATTTTTGTTAATAAAAAATTTTTTTTAAGGAACGATTTTTTTTTAAATCATTATTTTCATCAAGGATGAAATTCCAAAGAAAAAGTTTTCAAAAATATTATAAACAATGCATTTGTTTATAACAATTATTTAAATAATGTTAGTTAAAAATAAAAAAAAAATATTGTTATATGGCTTTTATCAATAAGAAAACAAAATATTAACAATGATTGGAAAAAAATTTTCCTAATGGCTTTATTTACATAAATAATTTTTTAATGCCTTTGATTGTTAATAAAAAAACGAAAAATCAAAATTTTTGAATTTTTCCAACGGGGATCTCTTCTAAACTCTTTTAAGATTAGCTCAAAAAAATCAAAAAAAATGCCAGATTTCTTGTTTTGAAATAATCAGCGTTTTTATGTTAACATTAAAATGGTGAAAATTAACTAATTAACAAAAGCATAACTAATAAAAAAATTGTGATAAAAATTTTTTGTTGACAGATTATTATTTATTGATATGTCTACTTAGTACCCAAATTTTTTTATTCCTTAATATTAATATTTAATCAGTTAAAATAATTTTTTTAGTTCACATGTCAGATTGGGGCGATGCACGCGGCAGCCGAACTACGCGTTTTTACCGTTATTTTCGCCGCTTAATTAAAATTATAAGGGTTGTTGGTACAGTTCCGGGAGGTAGGACTTTTTTTTAGGAAATATCCTGCTCTTTAAGGATCTTTCTTCAAATTTCGATTATCTCAAATAGTTTTTGAAATATTTCAAAAAAACCAAACCCTTATTTTTTATTTTACTTAATTGTTTATAACTTTTGCATTTTTTTTCAGCCCCTTTTGGAATTTTGATAGAACGTTCTAGATGCCATTCCGAATCGAATGAGCCCAAAATCATAATTTTCGGTGGTGGCGATCAGGTTTCGAGGGAAATGGCACTTGTGAACCAGAGTATATCATGGTATATCAAAGTTATTAGTTAAAATTTAAGGGAAATAATATAAATCAGAGAAATAGAGTTCCGGATTTATAATATTAAAGAAATACAGTAAAAAAGGGGAATAATAATGAAGTTTCATGGAATCTAAGGAATCGATAATAACGAACATTAAAAGTCTGTTGTGTATAAATTTAATATAAGTAGAAATAGTGACAAAATTATAGCAAACTTTTTGTCTCTAGAATAATTTGGTGTTAATTAAAAGTAGTAAAAAATTAATAATTTTTAAATTTTATAAACATTTACGTTAAAAAACTGTCAAATTCCAATCAAGTAAGCTGTGATTTGATGGTTTACAAAAACTATTTCGCGCTGTCAAGAGAGATTTTTCACCAAAATCCTTTGAAGCGTTCACATCGATCCTCATAATAAAATCAAAAAAAAATCAAATCAAAGCAATACTGATTGAAGATAAAGAAATTCAAAGAAATTTTACAATTAATTAGGTTAGATCTTTTAAAAAACTATAACTAAATTACTTAGATTAGAATATAACATTGGAGTAAGGTAAGAGAGTAATCATAAGATTTGGGCTAATTGTTGATTTTGTAAATAAGAAAAATATTACGTTTACCTTATTCTGGCAAACAACTCTTTCACATAAAATAAAAGGTTAACCGTTATTTATTTTTAATATTAATAAATGTTTACATATTTTTACTGAGTCGTTATTATCAATTTCTACAATCACGCGGTCAATTGAAACACTTCCTGAGATTAAGATTCTCAAATTTTCTACTTGATAGTAAAATGGCGCTCAACAAAATTATCCACAACAAATAATTACATTCTGTCTGCAGAAGGCAATGCGAATGAAAAGATATAGGTAAAATCTAAAATTTGTTATAAATATTAAATTAACAACAAACCAAATTAAAGAGCTAAAGTCGATGTTGGTTAATCTATTGATAAAATCAATAATAACATTATAGGTTTTGTACAGAAAAGAAATAACAGCTGCTTTAAGAAGAGACTTGTACCATATTACCGGAATTGTAACCATGTCGTTAACATCAATAACAATAAAAAAAATGTCATTTGGTAAAACTACCATAAGTTCTTTGAGAAACATACTCAATACTCAAAATTTAGATTTGTTATTTTGCTTGCTGTGCCTCTTTCGCTAACACACTTTTTTTACAACGTCTTAGAAGGAAATAAAGCTCGAAGTTTCAAACATGAAATATCACTTCTTTGCTTAGTTTAAAGCAATTAAAATGTCAGTACAGGTACAGTAATTTTAATGATAGTGTGTCTCAAGTTTGTGGATGTTAAACCGAAAGAAATGTCCAAATAGAAACTATACAAAAACTGAATTATTAAAAAAAGTGATAAAAAGTGCGCGGCACTCTCAATCAGTCAAGGCTCGTCAATTGCATTCTATAGCCTGGAACTCTTTTGCGGCATAGTAAAAGCAACAGTTAGGAAAGCAAATGGGTGGAAAAATTGACCCAAAGCTGGTGGCAACAATCCCCAGGACAGAGGCAAGCAAAAAGATTTCTCAAGAAACCATCACTGTTAAAAATCCACGCATTTTTAATATAATTTCGTTACATTTCACATGTCATTGCACGACATGTTTAATCGTTCATTATTTCTAATTTAACGCCCCCCCTGTTTCGCCAAGGGGTATTCAAAACAAAGGAAAAATTTTGCATCACGCCAGCAACTGCGCATTACAAATCGGGGATCTTTTGCCCGCATAAAAAGAAAAAGATAGATAGAAAAATTAGACAAAAGAAGGAGTGACGCCAAGCCACTTCGAACCAACTACAAATCATTTTTACATGCAATATTAATTTGCTCCTCCGTCTGCACACATAAGCGATAGTAAGTGCTCGGAGTATTTTTCAATTTTGCAAGTCACGGGCGTTTGAGATCCCTCTTTTCAAGTAGTCTCAAACTCAATGCTGTTTAGTAATTTCAACGCAATTTACCGGATTTTTCATAGTCAAATCAATTCACAATGAATTATAATATCAAATTTGAATCATAATCCATAACTATAGTCTATTTTTATGTATGAGAGAGTATTAAAATAATAAAGCGTTCGTAATCCATAGGCCACTTCTTTTAGTAGACAGTTAAAATATTTTGTGAAGTTATACCTCGAGTATTTTCGTATGAAATAACCTTTGTATAAATATAATAAATATATCGGGTGTACACTTATATTTTCACCTAATTAACCTGCTTATAACTTCTAAACAGCTGAAGGTAAAAAAGTGCAATTTTTTCTAAAATATTTTATTTTTCCACAAGTATGTTAAGAACATTGTGTCAAACGGGTTATGTAGGTATAAGGGTTTAAACTTTGACTTTTAAACAACGTTACGTTCATAAATAATAATTTTAATATAAAAACTACTTCTTACCTACAAATCTAAATCAGAATCGAAATCAGAAGATGAACTGTCGCAACCAATATTTACAATGAGTGGCTCGATCATTTCATCAGTAATATTGTCCAACTTCCACATTTTCTCTTCTTCTTTAATCGTATGATTTACTGCCTTTTCCCAGTTTTCAGGCTTCACATTATTTACAGCCTCCAAAAACAACTGTTTAACATCACTCATTTTAAAAGAATTATTTTTTCTTGAAACTTCTCCCTTTATCTGTGCCCATATCAGTTCAATCGGGTTTACTTCGCAATGATATGGTGGTGATCTAACCACCGTCATCCCACGATTTTTTGCAATTTCATCAATTTCATATTTTTTTAATTTCTCTTTATGAAGGGAACACAAATGATACAGTTCTCTTCTCACAGAACCGGGATGGAACTTAATATTCTTTGAATTTAGCCAATTCTGTAAATCTTTTTTTAACCACTTGGTTGTGGGCATTTTTTCTGTAAGTCTCGAGTGATAACTTGCATTATCCATTACTATTATACAGTTCTGAGGAAGAAGATCTATCATTTGTTCGAACCACTCTTTAAAGACATCAGCATTCATGTCCTCATGGTAGTCACCGGTACGAGTAGATTCAAAAGTCAATAACAAAACCGTTTGAACTACCGATGTGTACTATTATCAGTCTGCGCCCCTTTCCTGATGGTGGATTTAAACCAGTAGATAAATTATTTAAAAAAGCCTGTCTTCGACTTGTAACAGTTTCATCTTGCCAAAATTTATTTGATGTATGTCCCTCGTTGATCCATGTTTCATCTAAATAAAATATATTTCTTCTTTGGTTTCTCATTTCTTTTATAGTCCTTAGGTAATTTCTTCTCCATACTACAATATCGCTTCTTTCTATTAAAATAGACTTTCTGGAATGCTTTTTCCATAGAAAACCTATTTCTTTTAAAAGTTTCCATAGTGTGCTTCGACTCATTTCAGGGTAATCCTTATCATCTCGAACCATAGCAAGAACTTTGTCTACTGTCGGAAATTCTTTTCTAAAGAAGAACGCATGCACTTTCCTTCGAAGTCTTTCTTTCAAATGATTTTCTATTTGAAATTTTGGTTTTCCTGGAGCTTTACGTGCTGTTTGAAACTCGCCACATTTCTCTTCTTTAACAACTCTGTAAATAGTAGATTTCCCAACACCAAGCGTACTACTAACTAATTCCACTGTGTCATCAACACTTTTACATAAATGTTTGTCTGTAAATGATTTAAAACAATTAAATATTAATGTTTTTTCATTAACTGTTAAAGGACCGATTTTTTGTCGTTTACGCGGTACTTCCAAATTTTCCATGATCACACTAGAATTCACAATAGGCTGCACACTGCACCTTGCATGTTGCAACTAAACGACATTTAGTAAGCTGTCAAGAATACACAACTGGACCTCCTTACTAAGGGATTTATCTACTTATAATTCGATTACTGTAAGAAATTCTTGGAATTAAAATAAAACAAAATTGGCAAATAGGTACTTATTGAAAATAATCTTAAGATACGGCTATGTTACCTTTAATACACAGGGCTTTTGGCCTGTCTAAACCTTTTTCTATTGTTCTGTACAGCTTATGGTTATAAAAGACCAATAAAAGACGCAAAACTTGTATTAGCTCAGGTACATTTATGACAATTTTAGGAAATATTTAGATTATTCCGTAAAAATATTTAAAATGACCGTACTAAGTTTTGCATTAGAAATGCTGTTTTATTACTCTCTCATGCATAAAAATAGACCATAATCAACAGCAAACTTCTGAGCAATTGAGCAACAGTAGTCGAGGCGCTGATCACGATTATGATGTTCAACTGCAGCTCAGGAACGCCGACGAACGTCATCTCCGCGGGACCATCCCGAAATTCATGCGAGGAAGGAGAGAAACTCGGCGCCTGGGGGTTTTTTGGGTCGCTGAATTCAAATATGGCATCGGCGAATACCCCACGGATACCTGGTGCGCCCTAACCTGGACGCGGACGTCATCTTCGAGAATTTTCCTGGAAATATCGACAAAAACGAACCGAAAATCGTTATGGGGGCGTTTTGTGGGCGCTGAAACCGAATTTCATGTGGAAAACGACCCCCCGAACACCTGGTGCGCCCTAACCTGGCCCCGAGGTTTTTTCAGACACAATTGAAAAAGACGAACCGAAAATCGTTACGGGGGTTTTTTGGGTCGCTGAATTCAAATATGGCATCGGCGAAAACCCCACGGACACCTGATGCGCCCTAACCTGGCCCTGAACATCATCCCCGAGGTTTTTTCAGACACAATTGAAAAAGACGAACCGAAAATCGTTACGGTGGGTTTTCTAGGTCGCTAAATTCAAATATGGCATCGGCGAACACCCCACGGACACCTGGTGCGCCCTAACCTGGACGCGGACGTCATCTTCGAGAAATTTCCTGGAAATATCGACAAAAACGAACCGAAAATCGTTATGGGGGCGTTTTGTGGGCGCTGAATCCGAATTTCATGTGGAAAACGACCCCCCGAACACCTGGTGCGACCTAACCTCGAGGATAACGTTCAATCCTCGAGGTTTTTCCATACACAATTGAAAAAGACGAACCGAAAATAATTATGGGGGGTTTTTCGGGGCGCTTCATCCAAATTTCACGCTGGAAACTACCCTTCCAACACCTGGTGCACCGAAACTTTTATCTCGACATCGATGCCATTCCTATGAATGTCAACTAAATTCAATTATATAAAATTTAAAGATTAAAAAAAAGTATTAAAAATCAGAAGTCCCCAATATTTTCGGTTCATACTGTGTCTGGAAAACACTCGGGGACAGTTCATGGCCAGGTTAGGTCGCACCAGGTGTTCGGGGGGTCGTTTTCCACATGAAATTCGGATTCAGCGCCCACAAAACGCCCCCATAACGATTTTCGGTTCGTTTTTGTCGATATTTCCAGGAAATTTCTCGAAGATGACGTCCGCGTCCAGGTTAGGGCGGACCAGGTGTCCGTGGGGTGTTTACCGATGGCATATTTGAATTCAGCGACCCAAAAAACCCCCGGGCGCTGAGTTTTTCTCCTTGCTCGCATGAATTCGGGATAGTGATTTACAGATGTTACCTACCATTTATTCGTTAACACAAAAATACAGTCCACACAAATTGCCAATCTGAATTCGGCAGGTTGGAACAGAAATATCTACAGGCTGTTTCTCAAAATAGAACAATCACCTACACTCACGGCAGACCGACTGAGCCAGGACAGAAAGTCCGTAAAAGTAAGGCCACGTAGACCGCACGTCATACGCAAGATATCGTCATTTCATTTGACGATTGCTTGCATTTTAGGTATAAACAAGCGAAACTGTGTCCACGGTGTACCAAAGTCGCGTCTGCCTTTCGTCATGCGTTCGTCATTCAGCTCAATGTCAATATAAGAATGTTGCCAAAATAAAAATAGCCAATTCTATCTCCTCTTTAACATTTTTTTTAGCTAAAGATGTTGCCGAAATAAAAAATGTAAAACTTTAAATACTACTGAGAAAAATGGAATTATGAGCAAAAAAGCCAGTAGAAACATTTACAATAATAATAATAAATAATAATAATAAACAAAACTTTATTTCAGAAGTATGTTACAAATAACATAAAACGGAATAGGGTCAATAGAAACAACAAGATACAATATTGTAATCTAAACAGAAATCGACTATAAATTAAAGAATTCACTTAACGTATAAGGTTCTAATTCAACTAGAAATTCAAATAGCTTCTTTTTTAATTGTTTTATATTGTCAATGTTTTAAAGTTGAAGGAAGACTATTGTAAATACGGATACATGTGTAATATGCCCCATGTTCTGTCATTGAAAGCTTGTGGGATGGATACGCATAATTTATTGACCTGGTTATGTAATTACTTTGAGGTTTATTTTTGTCAAAAAGTGATCGATTCTTGAAGAAAAATAGCACCGATTCTTGTATGAAGATTGCTGTAGTCGTCAGTATTTTGTTCTGTTTAAATTTATTCCTACAAGAATCTCTCACTTTCATTCCCAATATTATCCTCAAAGCTCTTTATATCTAACATGACTTTCAATGACAGCATGATACACCATTTTTAAAGTTGAAAAGTCTAAATATTTTTTAAGTACAATTAAAGTGTAAGTTGACCTAGATACCTTTTGACGAATATAATCATTGTGTTGTGACCATGACAGGGTACTATCTAACATCATTCCTAGAAATTTATCATTTTCTTGTGGTCTGATATGTGTGTCATAAATTGTATATAGATTTGGTATGTCTAATTTAGACCTATTTGTTTTAAATATGATCAAGTTAGTTTTATCTTTATTGATGATTAATTTATTTTTTGTGAACCAATCGATACTACTATTAAATACTTTGTTCGATCTGTGCTGTAAGTTAGTCACGTTGTCACCTTTCACCAGTATATTTGTATCATCCGCAAATGTTGTTATTGAACACCAACATGGATTCTCAAGAATTTCTGTTATATTATTAACATATAGTATGAACAATATTGGTCCCAACACACTCCCTTGAGGAATTCCTAGTCCTATCTCAATACTGTCAGAAGTTACTTGATTATTACGGTATTTGAGTTTAATTTTTTGTTTCCTATTTGATAGGTAATATTCTATCCACTTTAATATTGATCCTCTAATTCCGTAACGATCCAATTTACTTAACAGTATATCATAGTTTATTGAATCATATGCTTGTGATAAGTCCAGGAATAAACCCAAAGGAATGTGTCCTTCTTCCAATGTTAATAATATTTCAGTTGTAAATTGGAAAACAGCTGTTAAGGTTGATTTATGTTTAAGATACCCATGTTGAATATTATTCAATTGATTAGTTGAATGCATAAACTCTAAGATGCGCGAAACAATGATCTTTTCGAATATTTTGGAGAAAGATGACAACATGCTTATAGGTCTGTAGTTCTCGATTTGTGACTCATCACCTTTTTTGTAAACTGGAACTACCAGTGCAATTTTAAGTTCATCAGGGAAAATACCAGAATTAATTGAATTATTAATAATGTAAACTAATGGAGTGGCTATCACATCGATAATATATTTAATGAGGCTCATTGATACTTCATCATGTCCTGCACTTTGTTTATTTTTCAGTTCCCTTACGCATTTTAGTAGTTCTTTTTTGTTTAATATTGTATGTTGAATTGTTTTTTTAGAATATGGTATATTTGATGTGTAAGGCCTATTTTCTAATTTTGACAATAACTCTAACGCTGCGTTTGCAAAAAAAGTGTTAAATTCGTTTGATTTTGTGAGAGCATCTCCTTCTATGTTTATTTCTTTTTTGTTTGTTTTAGTTCCTCTAATTTCTTTTACTATTGCCCACGCACTTTTAGATTTATTGTCAGAATTCTTAAGTCTTTCTGAGTAATCATGTTTTTTATTGTCTTGAAGTAGCCTATTGTACTCTTTTTTCTTAAGTTTGTATATTTCATCATACCTATTATCTCTATTTTTAATTATATATAAAACATCTAGTTCTCTCTTACATTTTTTAATTTCATTATTTGTAATTAAGCTTCTGTTTTTAGTTTTCGTAATTTCTTTTTTAATATTAATAGGGAAATAATGATTAAATTTTTCGATTATTGTAGTTTTGAAATAGTCCCATTGATAATTAATGTCAGTTTTTGGTAGATTATATAATCTGTCCCATTGTATTCCTTTTAACGAATTTTTAAATGATTTTTGGTTTTTTTTACTAAAGTTTCTAAAAGTATTTTTTGTATCATCAAGATTATCTAAAAAAAATTGAAATTTCTACGCAGTATGGTCCGAGATTAAAGAATGTAAGACAGTTACTTCAAAATCACCCTCAAAATTTGTAACAATGTTGTCTATACAGGTTCTACTGGTACTGGTTATTCTTGTGGGTTCACAAATAGTATGGTAATAAAGATAAAAGATCTTGTAAATATTTAGTATTACTTAAAAAATCGATATTATAGTCACCTACCAGAAAAATCCAAGCTTTTTCATTTGCAATATGAAAAAGGAGATCTTCAAGTCTTTCCAGGAATAATGTTACATCAGCACCTGACGGTCTATAAAAGCAAATAATTATTATTTTATTTCCGTTATTTTTTGTTTCACAACTACAACACTCGAAGATATTTTCTATTGCAAATACATTAATATCACTTCTTTCTTTACACTGAAGCTTCTCCGACACATAAATGACACTTCCTCCATGGGAGTTTTCCGCTTCTCTACAAAAACTTGCTACTTGCCAGAATCCCTTGATATAATAATAACAATAAATGGTCAGATTCATAAAAATATGGTACTGTAATTCATTAACTAACTAATGGCCATTGCTCTCTGTGAATTGCGAGAGAAGACAAACAATGCCTTAGATTTCATAATCGGATTTGTGGTAGCTACTTATACAGTTATTAAGTTTGAGTTTCTCACTTGGGCTTGAAATTCTATAGTCGCACTATCAGATACATTTCCGTGACTGTTTTATTTACAGCACTCCGCAAACTTTGATTACGAGCCAAGCTCAAAAGAGTAATTTCGCTATGTTAAAATTCAGCAAAAGCCGACATAAAATATTATGAATGTGCCTTATAATTAAAATATAACAAAGCAAATCAACTGTGGTACATTCGTGTAAGTATTTAATACTTGTTTAAGCTGCTAGCTTCCAGATGGTTTATTATATTTCGTAAAAATTTCTTTATAAACGTCTTCCATGTTTTGCTGTCCATTGTCGTGTTTTTGGTTCTTGCATAGTACTACCTTTCTTTGTTAATAACTGCGCCGGTGTCCCATGTTTCTTGTGGTCTTCCTGTTCCTCTTAATTTGCAGTAGTTAAAATTACAAAATATGGATCATTAAACCAGGGCGAAACCGATTTTAAATACCCGAATCCTTGAAAAATTTATACATTTATCTTCAATAAATAATTAAAATAAATAATATTTCAATTTCTCTTATTGGATGTACTATATTATCCATTTTTGTAGCTGAATATGAATATTTTTCTAATAACTAAATGAAAGCAAAAACTAATTCCAATTTCAACCATATTTCGGCATTTGAAACCGATATACACCAATACCCAGTAATGCAAGCAACCATGTATTTTGCAGTACAGCAATATATCATAACTAGTCTACAAAATTTCAGCTCATATATTTTATGAAGCACCACTTTAACTCTTTGAAACCGTTTTGGTCTGTTTAGAAAAGGCCATTGTTGAAATTCAACTTTTGGGTCGCTGGCCATTTAAAAGCAAATGAAATTCTTTTGTGCTCTATCGAGTAGACAGTTTAAACATCTTTTAGAATTGAAACTCTCTTATCCCGTATACCGGTATCGTCAATGGAACAAGTGAATTAAAAAATCAATTTATAAACCACTTAGGTAAAAATAGATCGAATGTTCCAGACAAAACAATCGTTATTTCAAAATATCAAACAATGAAAAATTTTAAAATTAAACATTTCTTGCCACTAAAAATAATTCATTAAAAATATTGATTAATGAATCTTAAAGTATTCAATTAACTACTGGAAACCGTTTATCGATACTACAGGGTGTCCCAACTAAAATATGCACCCAAATATTTCGTGTTTTGTTCATACTTTGAAAAAATGCCGAAATAGGTCAATTTTAACCTATAGGGGGCTCAATTTTTATCGTAGTTTCAAACTTATTTTTTCATCCCTCTAGCGCCCAGAACCATCACTTGAAAAATCTTAAGTAACACATCATTTTGAAGCTGATTTCATTGCAACCCTGTTCTTTTTTTTATTTTGAATGACTCTGTATTGAGAAAACTGCTTAGATTATTATGAAAGAAAACAGTAGTAGTTCTAAAAAAACAATTTAATTTTATCGAATGTACTGTTCAATTCAAGGTTTTTTAATTTAAATACCTTTGTATGAATTTTTTCTGATTTTTCCCTGAAGGTTTCCTCAATTTGACCCTCAAATGACCTTGACCCTTACCTAATAAGGTCAAGCGGTCCTCGGATTCGGATTCAGCGACCCTGAAAATCTTTGTATGGATTTTTTCAGATTTCTCTAGAAGTTTTCCTCAATTTAACCATCAAATGACCTAGACCCTGACCTGATGAGGTCAAGTGGACCTCGGATTCGGATTCAGAAACTTAAAAACCCATAGTTGGAATAGTGAAGTTCTTGGCGCAGACAATTTTTTTTTGTGGGGCTATATAATCTAAGCAGTTTTCTCAAAAAATAGTCGTTCAAAATAAAAAAAAGAATGGGGTTGCATTAGATAATGAAATCAGCTTCAAAATGATATGTCACTTAACACCGCTTGCCATTTAAGATTTTTCAAGGGATGGTTCTGAGCGTTACAGGGATGAAAAAAGAAGTTTGAAACTACGATAAAAATTGAGCCCCCTCTAGGTTAAAATTGATCTGTTTCGGCATTTTTTCAAAATTTGAACAAAACTCGAAATATTTGGGTGCAAATTTTAGTTGGGACACCCTGTATAGAACAATCAGCATGGGACTAATTAATACACGAGTACCAAAGCTAACATGGAAGTTCTCATATTCATTTTTGAGCATCGTTCAGGATCCGCTTGACAGATATTTTTCTTCCTAAAATAAAAACCAAATTATATTTCTTGTAAAACATGTTTTTAAACGAGACTGTCTTTAGGATTTGTATGTCGCTGAGCTGAACCTGTGGTGCGGACCTACCGAGGGAGATTCATTTGAAAAATAATCTAATAATCTAATAAAAGAATCAAAAATTAAGATTTAGATTTAGTAAAGTTAGAAATTTTCACACGGTAGTAGAAAAGTAAACTTTCTCATTATAGTAAACCTCCACATTTTTATGGTTTACCTAAAATACATAAACAAGAAATTCCATTAAGACCAATTATAAGATCTATAAATTCACCTTGTCAAAATTTGGTAAAATTTTTACTTCAAATGATAAATCCGTTATCAGGAAATACTAATTCCTTTATTAAAAATAAAAAAAAAATTTAGAAAAATTATCAACAATCAAAATGGCAATGTTCCTGTCGATAAAACTCTAAATCATATGAGAAAAAAGTTGACAAGTAAAAACACATTAAAAAACAGAACAAAATTAGACGTCTTAGCTGTTATAGAATTGATGAAATTATGTATTAACACTAGATATTTTCATTTAAGTAGTGATTTTTATCAGCAGAATTTTGGTATGGCAATGGGTTCACCTTTATATTTTCATGGAGGATTTTGAAATGGAAATTGTAAATAAACAAAATTTAAAACCTTCTACCTGGTTTAGGTATGTACATGATATCTTTGCAATTTGGCATCATGATAGGGAACGTATTGATACATTTTTATATAATATTAATAATTCGGAACCTACTATTAAATTGAACAAATATTCAGGGGAGGCATTCGGAAAAACTAGTATCTTTGTCTAAAATGTACGCAAAGAAAAAAAGAAAGCGTTTTAAAGAGAAGACTCTAAGCTTTCTCAGGAAGTCATTGGTTTTTAATTTTTTTTTGTTTTCTCATAAAATTTAACCGGAAGTTATAATTTCTAAAATTCTCACTGATTTTTATAAAACAGAAGATATCTATTAATAGACTTATAACAAAAAAAATCCTTGTACATTTATCATCATTATACTTTTTCTTTTGATTTAAATATAATTAAAATGATGAACATTATCTCTGTTTAATAAAACTTATGGTTTAAAATTATCATTTTTTTTTAAATATTCATTCGACGCAATGTTTATTTCCAAAATAGTGTTTTATTTATTTATATGAATCAATTTCTAAATTATTTTTAACTTTATTTTAAAAAAATATTCATTTCTGATTTATATAAATCGAATGAAGGAATGAATGTTGTAAAAAAAATGATCATTTTAAAACATAACTTTTATTAAACAGAGATAATGTTCATCATTTTAATTATATTTAAATCAAAAGTAAAAGTATAATGATGGTAAATGTACAAGGATTTTTTTTTGTTATATGTCTATTAATAGATATCTTCTGTTTTATAAAAATCAGTGAGAATTTTAGAAATTATAATTCCCGGTCAAATTTTCTGTGAGAAAACAAAAAAAAATTAAAAACTAATGACTTCCTGAGAAAGCTTAGAATCTTCTCTTTAAAACGCTTTCTTTTTTTTTCTTTGCGTACATTTTAGGCAAAGATACATTAGTTTTTCCGAACGCCTCTCCTGAATATTTGTATTCAACGGCTCGGCGCGCGTAGAGTTTTCGAATTTGCTTTCTTATTTTTAATAATTTTTTAAAGTCATACAAATTCTTTTTTAAAATAACTTGTAAAACTATTTTTTAGTAAAATTTTCCGCTCTTACACGTGGTGCTATTAGTTTTTCGAAATTTAATTTTTTTTCGAGATATAATGGAAAAACCAAATTTTCGATTTTATTTTCGAAATTGTGAAGTTAGCATACACTTTAGAGCAGCAAAGATTTTGTTATTGTTTTCTACACCCTTTCATCGAGATCACATTTTGTGCGAGGTCAAACTCTCTGACAACTGGGCTACTTTCAGACAGAGCAAAAACAATTTGTTCAAATGACAATATTTTAAATAAGGAATTATCACTTGCTAAATCTATCTTAATTAAGAACAACTATTCACATAAAATACATCGTGAACTTTATCAAGACAAGAAAATTTAAATCGCCCAATACTTCATTCAAACATAGTAAAAATATCTTACATTCCAAAATTATCAGAAGAAATAGGAAGGATTGTCAAACAAATAATGCATTAACATCTTTAATAGTACATACAAAACCTTTTGATGAAATTCAAAAAAAAATTTTGTTTACAAAGGACCAGGCACCTTTCTTATGGGAAAATGGCTTTCCGTCAAATTTTCAGAAAAGTTGGTATGATGTAGAACTCGATGCTCTGACAAAAAGTGTCCATTGGCCCAAACCGATCCTATGACTAGTTTTCGAGGTACAAGGTGTTAAACATCGGAAATGCCACTTTTTTGTAACCAGATTTCTCATAACAGACCTGTTTTATTCGCATTTGTTGTAGCAAACATGAATTATAGATTATTTGGCAACAATATTTTATAAACAGTTACTGTACAATATGGTTACTTACAGGGTGGTTCGAAAATAAGTAATATGGTTTTTTTGAAGAAATTATTTTTTCTATAACAGCTTTAATACAAGCAAATGTCATTGCATTATGAATATATAGTTTAAGTAATTACTTCTTGGTGATGAGTCATATTTTATACAGGGTGGCTCATAAATGTAGTTACAGAATTAGAACACGAGTAAGGAATTTAATTTATCAGATTCGACATCCTAAGACCGGTTTCTGCCTTTCGGCTTCTTCAGTTAGGCTTTTCGAATCCAATAAATAAAATTCCAAACTCGTACAAGTCAGTAGCTATATCCGCTATAAGATAAAATTTTTAGATGTGCTGCCATCTATGATTAGAAGAGAGTATTGACAATTATTAAAAGTAAAAAATTCCCGGTGTATTGGGGTTGCATACACAATTTGCATTGTGTGTTGCAAAGCTTTTATTTGACTGATTCTAGTCAAAATGTCACTCTCTTCTTTGCAACACACAATGCAAATTGTGTATGCAATCCCAATACACCGGGAATTTTTTGCTTTTAATAATTGTCAATACTCTTTTCTAATCATAGATGGTTGTTACAGAAGTCATAAAAAGTATTTTAGCTTTAACGAATCTCCCTGTATAAACGATGTGTTATAAAAATTTTGTATTAACTTAAATAAATGTACGACCTGTCACTCGGCCACCACTCTATGCCATACAGCGTGTTAAACTGATTGCAAACACTTTAAAAATTAGAAAACCTGTGTTTTGTGGACCACCCTGTATTTTAAAAGTTTCTCCGTCAACTTTATAAATTAATACATTTTCACATTAACAGAAGTTCAGTATTTAACTGAGCAAAATTTTGTTTTAATCCTATGACCAGTTTTCTTAAAATGTGTACCCATCCATCTGTTTTCATAATTAGTAACCTTTTTTTATATTATTTTAGAACAACTTATAACTATTGTTACACATTTTAGGAAAACTGGTCATAGAATTACAACAAAATTTTGCTTAGTTGAATACTGAGCTTCTGTTAATGTGAAAATGTATTAATTTATAAAGTTGACGGAGAAACTTTTAAAATACAGGGTGGTCCACAAAACACAGGTTTTCTAATTTTTAAAGTGTTTGCAATCAGTTTAACACGCTGTATGGCATAGAGTGGTGGCAGAGTGACAGGTCGTACATTTATTTAAGTTAATACAAAATTTTTATAACACATCGTTTATACAGGGAGATTCGTTAAAGCTAAAATACTTTTTATGACTTCTGTATCTACATTTATGAGTCACTCTGTTTAAAATATGACTCATCACCAAGAAGTAATTACTTAAATTATATATTCATGATGCAATGACATTTGCTTGTATTTTTAAAGCTGTTATAAAAAAAATAATTTCTTCAAAAAAACCATATTACTTATTTTCGAACAACCCTGTAAGTAACCAAATTGTACAGTAATTGTTTATAAAATATTCTTGCCAAATAATCTATAATTCATGTTTTCTACAACAAATGCGAATAAAACAGGTCTGTTATGAGAAATCTGGTTACAAAAAAGTGGCATTTCCGATGTTGAACACCCTATATCTCGCAAACTAGCCATAGGATCGGTTTGGGCCAATGGACACTTTTTGTCAGAGCATCGAGTTCTACGTCATACCAACTTTTAAGAAAATTTGACGGAAAGCCATTTTTCCATAAGAAAGGTGCCTGGTCCTTTCTTGACTTAATGAACACCAATCATACATTAAAAAGAAATAATTCGAAAAATCAAAAATATGTGAACATGCTTTTAATATGTGGTCAGTCACATATTAAAACAGGTGCAATTAATAATAATAATGATTTATTTCATTAAAAGTTACAAGCATATACATTATAAATTATTTGAATTAAAACAAAATCAGAATCTAGGTTGAAGTAATTGAGATTCCCTATATTTACATCGCACGACCGTTTTATTTGTTTTTCTGATGGAAAACGTTATACCCGCCTTGCATATTAACAACTCGATATTTAAACTATATTAGGAGTGTAACATCTGATAAAACTCGCTCTTTAACCAGAAATTAATTTTTCATACATAGAATGGCTGAAGTAAGAGGAACTTCAAACTGATAAAATTTCATTTCCACTCACTGAAATCGTTAGAATAAATTCCACCATTTTCATATTGCCTTATTCTGGAATGTTCGAGCACTACAGAAAATTGTAACTTTCTTTATTGACTGACGTCTCCAGATATTCACGTATCTATCAGACGTAAAAGAATTCAAGCCAAGGCAAATTAAGCGCATTCTCCAACGCAAGTTATTTTAATAAAACTGTACTAAAGGTAATGTTTAAAACCATTAATTTAATTTTGAGAGTATTGGAAGAGTTTTTACTCATGTTCTTGCAAATTGTATTACTAAAATTGTTTACCTTGTAATGTATTTCTGTTTCTATTACAATTTCATTTTGTTAAAACATTTTCTGTTCAAAATTGTATAAATTTGTCAAATTTTACTACAGCGGCTTACTCGATTCTTTTTTTTTCTCGAATAAGCCGTCAACATTTCTTATTTTGCATAAATCTCGCAAGTTTTACAAAATAAACCCCACAAACCCTATATCAGCAAAAAGCTCTTAATGCCATGCAATGATTTAGTAAAATATAGTGTGATGCATTTGAAAAAGTCGAGTTATTGCTATTTGTAATTTGTCATTTTCAAAAAATCGTAGTAGGCGATAGAACATCGACCCCGAGTTAGTCTACATCTCGAAAGATGCGCTAAAGCTTAAGGAATCGACTGGAAAAAAGTTGATTGAGTTATCTTGAATAGTTCTGAAGTTCTGAATTTTATGTCGATCTCTGCACGACGCTATTTTGACAGCTAAATTGACATAAGTCAAAAACTATTGCAGATAAGTCTAAGAAACCCGAGTGCGTTATAGCGACAATTTAATGGCGAATCTAAAAATGTAACAAAAATGGGGCGTTGCCATTTAAAAAACAGAACTTAGTTGTGTATCTTATTTTGGGACGTCCTGTATATAAATAGAAATATTTTGTGTCCCTCATTGTTGGACCTACCTTTAAAAAAATGGATAGATGGAACATACCCCTGGATCATCCGGTATATAGATCTACAATTTTGTAACGATGTTGAATTTCTTTGTAAAATTTCAAACACGCATTTTTGAGATGATTTGTATCAAAAGAACGAAAAAACATCAATTTTTTTTAAGTTCACAACTGAGTTACTACCTTTTTTTACTTTGCTATTTCCATAACAAAAGAAGCAGGTTCGAACAATTTTAAACACAATTTCGTATATTCTACTTTATTTTTTTATAAACAAACTTACCGTCTTATTCGGTGGAATCGTGCTGACATAATTAAATTATTTTCAAAAAAAGTACATAAAAATATCTGATGTGAAACTAAAACACTATCCCTTACAGACCCAGACCACGGCATGTTAATTTCTTGTAAGGATATTCTCTACAAGGACAACAAATTTTTTTCAGATTTTTTCTACGATCCTATGGACGAATTTCAGGATACTCTCAATTGTGTATTCGCGGTCCAAATGATGTACCCTCACAATTGTAACAGTGTCACAATTGTGTAAGTTAGGACCTGAAGAGTATACAAAATATGTATATTATTATGTCAAAATTTAAACATTTTATTATTTATTGTTTAAAAACCAACATAAAATTCTTAAAAATTCAAAATAAACTAAACCTTGTGGGTTCTCGATCTCCCGACATCTACGTAGTCTATCATTGGTCGTCCTTTCCACTGCTTATTTTTCTTTCAATTTTCTTCCGTAATTCTACTTTCGTCTTGAATATGAAAATTTGTCCAAATTAGGAAAAAGCGACCTCTTGGTAGTCTAAAATTGGATTTCCAATACACTCTCATTCTTGGATACTTGATGCATCCCATAATCGCTTGCATTCCAAAAAAATTCTTTACCTCTTCTGGGGTTACAACTGTTTTCAACTTGTTATCGTTTTTATACAAGTACTATTGGTTTGTACGTAATGCACCTAAATCAAAGAATTCTTGGGACAGGTACTTCTCCACATATTGAAATGGGGAAATCACTTCAGCAATTGTCTAAGTAAATGAATCTGGAACTTCGGCTCCTATAACTTTTTCTTTTTATCAAACAAATGGTGGTTCTTTCTTCTGAAGTTTGCTTTTCGTATTTACGCTTTTCTAACCAGCATTTTATTATCTGCTTGCAGAAGCCACATTCTCGTCTACCACATTTTCCTTATCTGAATTACTTTATGGTTGGATGGTTCCAATCATCATTTTCGTTATCGTCAAACTCGAATTCTGATTCTAAGTCATCCAAAAACTCACATAATAGAGTCTGATGGGTGAGCTTCCAGTGTTTCTAAATCAATTTTAGCAACCATAATAAGATGGTCTACCTTCTTTCTAGGATAGCCAATAGTGGTTGAGACCTAGAATACACAATTATGATATCTGTTTCTAACTGGTCCTGTCTACCCTAACCAGACATTTTTTTTCTTATTTTTTGATAAATCATAGTAGTAACTGATAAAATGATTATTACTTACGTTGGATGTCATGGTAACGAAACTCACTTTTTTAGTAATCACGTTGTGGAGATATAAGTTGCAAACTAATGTTTGGCGCGCATTATATAAGCTTAGCAACAACTCACATAATCCATTTCTTCGGGTTTGAACGATGTCGCATGAAATTTTGACCCCTAAATAGTGATTTCATATAGTACGCACAATTGTGAGTACACGGTCTGTAAGGGCTGTAATAAAATCGCAATCGACACGGAGTAATAAATCAAAATTTTATGAGAGTTTTACAGCACAGGCGGCTCAAACAAAATCGGTGATTTTAAATAGCTGGTAGTTAAAAGGTGTGTTAAAATTAAGAATTTTGACTGTGTCGCCCGGTTTTGTTTGACATAACAATAGACTATCCTTATTTCAATTCCTTTTAAGACCCTGATGAGCGCACGGTTGGGTAAATTAGGGTGTATTTGTTTGTATTATTATTTTTTTTGTTACTATTTTAAACTTAAATAATTGTAATTTAACCGCCGGGGTGCTTGTTTTAGGTGAGTCCCCTCGCCATTCATGGCTAAGGCCAATTTTTTGTTTTTTGTGTTTTTTTTTGGTAAAACTTGGTAAATTCAATATTTTCACCAGTTTCTGGTGGTCTCAACGCCGCGCCACCAAACCCTACTCCTTTTTTACTAATATGATTGTAACATTTTGATAAAATAGATATACTCACCTACTCTCGAAGATCAGGAAACGTGAAAGTCTGTGAATCACTATATTCACTTGATGAGTCATTATTTACTGATATTATTAAAGAAGGCACTCTAGTATCGACATCCAAGATTTTGTCCAGACTCCACATTTTTCTCCTACTTTTAACACATGCTCGACTGCCTTTTGCCAATTTTCCTTCATAACAAGTGATATGGAGGTTTCTAACAATGCTTCTACATCTTTTAACTTAAATGTCGTATTATGTCGACCTACATATCCTTTAACTTGTGCCCATATCAGTTCAATAGGATTTAGTTTGCAGTGATAGGGAGGAAGACGCACAACATCATCCACTACATAACGTACTGGAGGCTTATTTAATTTCACAACTTCTAGTAGTTCTATTTTTATTGATTTTTCTGGAAAGTTCATGTTTCTGTCTGTTAGCCACTTAATGATATCATCTTTCTTCCATGAAGTATTTGGCACATGTTCAATTAGACGGGAATGGTAACTTGCGTTATCCATTACTATAACTGAACCCTTTGGTAAATATTCTATCATCTGCCGAAAATATTCTTCAAAAACATCAGCGTTAATATCTTCATGGTTGTCTTCGTTTTTTAGATTGAAATATTAAAGAAACACGTATTGAAAACCCGTCATCACTTCTGTAGATAATCCTTCCAAAAAAGCCTGTTGTGAAGATTAAATGCTTGTATCACCTTCATTCACCCAGGTTTCGTCCAAATAAAATATTTTTTTGCCTTCTGCACGTCATTTAAAAATGGTTCTGAGGTATCTCCGTCTCCAACAAACAATTTCCTCAGAATCACTAAGTGCTGCTTTCCTGTCCTGTTTATCCTACTTGAACTTCAAATCTATTAGAGTTTCCCTTCGTTTGCGTCTAAAACCTTGGCAAGTGTTGGTATCTCTTTTTTAAAATAAAATTCGTGAACTTTTCTTCTTATTCCGCTTTTACTTTGTTCAGTAAATTCCACTTTTTTCTTACCTCCTGCATTTTTCTTTGAAGGAAACTCCACCGTTTAATTCACTTATAACTTTATATATCGTTGATTTGCTTACACCCATCATATTACTTGTCTTTTCAACAGTATCGTCAACAGAAAACTAAGGATTTTCCATTGTTAGGCAATTATAAACATTGCTTACAAATATTTTCTCGTTAGCTGATAACGCACACTTTTTTATACGTTTCACAGGTGTAAACTTTGAACTTGAACGACACTGCATTTTTCAATACTACTGTCACTATTAACCGAAAAGTACCACTATATAATAGATAATATAAAAGGCTAATCAAACAGGGTAGGTAATATTGGGAACTGATCAAGATACTAACTGCAACTGCCTATCTTATCTTCATACCAAATCCTAGGTAGGTAAACATCTTATAATCCCACCCCCTTGTTATGATTTTGGTTTTTCCATGGCATTAGTAATCTCCAAGAAGATGATAAAATAACATGTACCCTTAGATTATAGATTTCTATAATCTAAGGATTTATCCCATTTACATTTTTAATACAATTATAGTCACATTTATAGATTTTGAACCCTCAGATTACTTTCTATAATCTAAGCTAAGCTAAGATTTCCAAGAAGTCAAAGATGAATAACTATTTAAACAGTTTAATGTAGGTATACCTAATAATAAAATTTATAGGTCTTGAAAAATATTTGTTATATACCTTGTTGTTAATTTACTCAAACAGATAACTCTACCATATTCATAACAATTGCAAAGAACTCAAAAAACATTTTCTAAAGTACCTACATACAGAAATAATACTAAATAATAAATATTCAAAAAAAATATATTTTTAAATGATGATTTTATGTACCCTAAATAATATATAGGCACCCTGTTCTGACATATATATTACTCCGGCTCGATTGCGATTTTACTACTATTAAGTAATAGATACAATGTTATAGTGGATATATTTCAATTTTATTTTTGTTTTTACAAATAAAAGTGAAAACATTTCAACCACTCGATTATTTAAACGTTTTATAGCAGGCGGTATAACGAAATGCAGTATTTATTAATATTAGGACAATTCTTTCTGTTGAATTTAATTGACAACTATATTTCTTTTTGTCAGACCCTTTTTGAAAAATTAATATTTGTGCTCCTAAAGGAACGAGTGTTGAATGGTAAAACGTTCATTATAATTACACCCTCTAAAGAAATGTTCAAGAAATATTGTCTCGCATTAAACATCGTTGAATTGTAACCTAATTTTCAATGAAAAAAGCCTCTATTTGTCTTGAACTGTTATATAACGATTTTCACAACATGTCACCTTGAACTTTTTGTTATTTTCTCTATAATAAATTCGCAACGTATACGTATAACTACAAAAAAATTGCATTTTATATAAAAAGTTCACAAAGTGTCAGGTAGTATATCACACGAAAATACCTAGTTTTCCGCTCTTACGGACAAATGTAATAAGAAATAATGCTGGAAGGGGATCAGTTGAAAAAATACGGAGCCTCTAAAAACGTGTTCATTAAGTTTCAAAATATTACACGGGGAGTTTGATATATGATTCGGGATTTCGACTCCGGAAACTTCTTTTATTGCCACCTTCTCTTACAGTCAACGGCATTGGGGTTGAGAGGGTGTTAGTCTTGAATAATGTGATCGGATTTTAAAAGTCACTCGACGGATGATATCAGATTTTTAAATTTAGAGGTAGTGATTTTATATCATTTTTCATTCAAGTTTTATATAGTCTGAAGGTTTGGAATGGTAACAGTAAATAATATGCTTTATAGTTAGAAAACGAGTAAGGAATTTAATTTATCAGATTCGACATCCTAAGACCGGTTTCTGCCTTTCGGCTTCGTCAGTTAGGCTTTTCGAATCCAATAAATCAAATTCCAAACTCGTACAAGTCAATAGCTATATCCGCTATAAGATAAAATTTTTAGATGTGCTGCCATCTATGATTAGAAGAGAGTATTGACAATTACTAAAAGCAAAAAATTCCCGGTGTATTGGGGTTGCATACACAATTTGCATTGTGTGATGCAAAGCTTTTATTTGACTGATTCTAGTTAAAATGTCACTCTCTTCTTTTGTATCCCTTTCAGAGATTAATACAAAGTTAGAAAACGAGTAAGGAATTTAATTTATCCTAAGACCGGTTTCTGCCTTTCGGCTTCGTCAGTTAGGCTTTTCGAATCCAATAAATAAAATTCCAAACTCGTACAAGTCAATAGCTATATCCGCTATAAGATAAAATTTTTAGATTTTTGTCAATACTCTCTTCTAATCATAGATGGCAGCACAGGTTTACAAATAACGGTAAGTTAAATATGAATAATATACGATATTGGGCTAAAGAAAACCCTAGGTTGTTGAGAGAAGGTAATTTTCAAGAAAGATTTGGATTCAACGTCTGGGTGGGAATCATAGGGATAAGAATCATTGGACCAATTTTTTTTGACGGGTGTTTAACAGGCCAAAGATATTAAGAATATTTAGAAAATGATATTCAGAGTAATATTAACGATTTACCTGAGAACATCAGGGAAAATATGTTTTTTCATCAGGATGGTGCAGGATCTTATAATGTTAGTATTGTTCGGCAATATCTTAATGATACTTTTGGACAGAGATGGATGGGAACAAATGGTCCAGTTAGATAACCAGCCAGATCACCCGATTTAACCCCTATTAATTTTTATCTATGGGATCACATCAAATCCAAAGTATATTCAAGAAGACCAACTACTTTGGAGGATTTGAGAGATAGAGTTGAGCGCGCATTTCAGGAAATTCCTGCTGACGAACTAATAAATGTGATGAGGTGCACAATAAATAGAACTAGTCTGTGTTGAGAAAATGGACAACTGATTGGAATTCGACGGCATGGTACAAAATAGGTATTGTACAAATTCAATAATCGATCATGTTTAGGTTTGAACAAAAAGGAAGTGGTACATAATGTATATCGTTGAATTGGTAATTAAATAATTAAATTCTCTATCGAATGACAAGATGACCCTCGGTAGGTACCATTTGAAAAAAAACGATTTATTCGTTAAAAATGAATTTAGAAAATTTAAATTCCCACTGTAGGATTTGTTATTGATCATATCGATTAAAAGTCTATTACTCTCAATTACTGATGTCAATTAGAATAGATAAAGGCCTCCTGTGCTAAAAAAATTTTGGGAATTTGATTTTTTTTATTGAAAAATAAAAAATTTGGCCACATTGTCGTATGTAATTTGAGCCATAGAATCTGAAAAACATCAAATATACAGGTTGTTCCGTTTAAAAAATCGAAGTTGGTGACATTTCTAGTGAAACCGGAAGTCGGCCATTTTCTTTTATACGACTACCAATCTAAAATACACCGGAGTCGATGAGGGAGATCTGAACATCATCACGCAGCTGTACTGGCATCAAACTGCGGAGATTAGGATAGAGGGTATAACATCCGAAGAGATAGAAATCAGAAGGGGTGTTAGACAGGGGTGTGTTCTGTCCACTCTCCTCCTTAATATATACTCGGAGGCAGTGTTCCGGGAGGCACTGGAGAATGTGAAAGAGAGCATTCAAATCAATTGCAACCTTATTAACAATATACGATTCGCTGACGATACAGTCGTGGTCGCCGACAGCCTCCCACATCTCCAGAATATGATGGACCTCATCGTTGAACATAGTACACAGTATGGTCTACACATGAACGTTGCCAAGACCAAGGTGGTTGTGTTCTCCAAGGTACCAATACAGGCGATCCTTCAAATTAACAACCAGGCCGTGGAACAAGTGTCGTCCGTTAAATATCTCGGAGCCCTCGTCAACGAAAACAGTGACCCTAAACTGGAAATCAGATCAAGGATAGAACAGGCCAGAAGGACATTCATCTCCATGAACAACCTCTTCACTAGTAGCTACCTAAACCTACAGCTCCGCATACGTATATTGCGCAGCTATATCTTCCCAGTGCTACACTATGGCTCCGAGAGCTGGACATTCTGCCAATCAATGGAGAGCCGCATTGACGCCTTTGAGATGTATCTGTATCGCCGTATACTGCGTATATCCTGGGTAGACAGGGTAGAAGAAGGAGAATGGGTAAAGGTTAAGAACTGCTGACAACCATCAAAGAACGAAAGCTACAATACATCGGGCACGTTATGAGGGGGGAGCGGTATAAGCTCCTCCGACTCGTCATCGAAGGAGAGATCGAGGGCACACGATCTGTGGGTAGACGGCAGAACTCATGGCTGAAGGACCTGCGTCGATGGTTCGGACGGACATCTATAGAGATTTTCAGAAGCGCGGTTTCACGCACCATTGTAGCCAGTTGGATCGCCAACGTCCGTAGATAATCCAAAATTGTGTCTCTTATCTATGTTCCAAATTTTATTCAAATGGGTTGAAAAATGAAGGAGATATAGGCGTGGCCCTAGTCTCATTGTCACCCCCATACAAACGCATCCTAGAAGTGGTAAATGGAATTTAGACTAACAAATCCTAAAATGGACACTGCACTGCGCAAAGCAGAAAAAAGAATTAAATAAAAACCGTCCGTTCGTCCTTTGGGTCTTTACGTTTCAGTTGAGTCAATAATTTATCGTAAACATTAATTGCACGTTCACGTGATGAAACGAATTTTCGATCAAAGCAATTTTAAAAATATCGCAATACTCGCTTCATTGAAAGCGAACTATGCAGAGACCAGAGTCGAACTTGATATCGGGAGAAATAGTGCGAGAATCGCTTTGATTTCATGGAGGCAAATTAAAACCTTTGACAATTTCATTTAACTAAGTGCTTAACCGCATTCATCACTAAAACAAATATTTTTAAAATATTTAGGAAAACATGTTATTTTCTTTTTTATTGTTTATCGTTCTTAAATAACGACTACACTATAATAAATAATGTTTGAGAGTAATTTAGAATTTACAGAACCATAAAACAAGCAAAACAGCATTGTCATATTTTACCAATTTTTAACATAATCAAAATGTAAACGGAAAAGTTGAAGGTTGTGGCTAATTATGGATAATATACAATAAAAATATCACTAAACAATATTATTTAGGAAAAAAATCATTAATAAGTAATACTTAATAAATAATTTCCTCCCCATTTCAAATTATTTAATTTATTTATTGCTTATTCTTTTATAAAACTCTTCTGTCTTTATTCGTTTCACTGATAAGTACATTTTAACGTAACATCATAGGGTTGATTTAGAATAACGATTATTTAATGGCTAGTAAATGCATTCAGGGAATTATCTTAGACAGATAATAAGTGACAAATAGAAAGTATCTCGTCAAGATGGCAGTCTTGATTGTGTGCTTTCAAAGATTATTATTTATTGTGTGCTTATTGTGATTTGTGTGTATTTTTAACGTTTTATTGTTTATTTCTAAACAATTCCAAATTTATTGTACTCATAAAATGGGAGACACCGCAGGGCCCTCCACGTTCAAAGTACATGAAAAACAAACTGGACTTCAAGTATTTCACTGTCTTGAAAGAGATCATCCTCGTCCAAAAGATAAGTTAGATGACATGTGCTGTGATTATACGAGTGTACCCAAATCATCTATTTACAAAATACTAAGTGAAGGAGAAGTCATGGGGAAGTACAAGGCCAAAAATCAGCAGCGGACGAAGAAAAATAACCGTTGTTGAAAATGAGCTGCCCACTTTGCAAACAGTTATGGAGGTTGTTAGGGATCAAAAATTAATACGCACGCCACTGCCTTCAATATGCCAAGTGCCAATAAAATACTCAATCATTTTTGGTTCTAGTATACATGTGCACAAAGTTAGGATTTTTTGAAATATTACTAAACGGTTGAAATACATACTTTTTTCTATTTCTTAGTAGTTTTCGACCAGTACCTTAAAATATCATTATATTCTCAATATTTCCCACAAAACCATTTGGAATTTTACTAACGTTGAAGGGCTTAAACTAGTCCTGGTCAATCAATATGGTAGATAGTGCCAAAAACGCTGGTATTTTATTCATAGATTGCCTTGGAAAAAAAGAAGCATCAATAGCGAATATTATATGGTGTTATTGGTGCGTTTGAAGGAATAAATTACCAAAAAAACGACCTCAAAAGAAAACAAGAGTGCGCTTTCACCAAGACGTTGTCTGTATAAACGTATATAAACGTATAGTCTTTCAACCCCATGAGTATGAGCTCCTATCAGGGTTTTTATTATTAGGGAAAGTTATGAAATGTCATCCATTTGGTCCGTCATCTTGTTTCGTCATTGGAGGGGAGGCGCCAAATTTGAATTTACAATAAAAGTAGTTACGTTGAATCACGGGCGCGGATCCACCGAATTTCAAGGGGAGGGGGGCTCTTTCACTCGGGGGGGATATGGAATATCCTCTGCTCAGCGGAGGGAACGCTAAAAGTCAATCCTCTCTCATGGTTGTTCTCATCCTGGCCTTCAGCCTTTGAAGGGTTGAGAAGGATCTCTCGGCTTCTTGTAATCTTTCTTTAAATTAAAAAAATCGACCTAAAGGGGGCTACAGCTCCCCCTCCCTGGATCCGCCAATGAATTGAATCCGATCGAGTAAATTGAAAAATATATTCTATATGTTCTGACTGTTTGTCTGTTAATAATAGATGCAGCATATGAAAGTGGCTGTAGCGATGAAAAGTGAAGTCCATATAATATATATATATATATATATCTCCTTGCCGTGTTATTATTATTGAAGGTTAGTTATTAGCAAATGTAACCAAAATGACCAATTTCAGTATAGCCAACTTAATTTCCCTCCAATGACGTAGCCTCTCCCTTTCTTCAGTCACCCCCTTGTCCAACTGTTCACTTATTTCATAACCCCCTCTAATAATAAGAACCCTGGCTCCTATAAAGGTTAATAATTTATCTGATCTAGTTAGTATTGGTTGTCTTGACACAAACAAATAACAAAATCATGCACAATGACAACAAAGATTTATTTACGTCAAAATATGTTGTATATAAGGCTTACTTTTGAAAGTGAATAATTTTTTAGTGTACATTTATTAGTACATTAATCTTGTTTTACCATTTTTTATGATATTTTTTCCTACGATATAACAAAATCCATCTATACGTTTGTACCACCACTACAATAATGTGTTTATTTTTAAGTCCATAAGGTTGTCTGACTTTACCTTTATACAGACAACGACCAAGATAATTCCTCATTTGTCACAGAAATTATAATTATTATCTATGACATATTTTATAGCTTTTTGCCCATTGTCAGACATTTTTTATATATAATGTCATAATAGTTTACGAACATCCTGAATTTTAAGTTTCTCACAACCCATCCCTTCATTTCAGCACAGATTGATTCAATGAAGTTAAGTTCACAATATTATTGTGGTAATCACAATACCTTAAATGATAGTCCAATAAATCAAGGCCGGAAAAGGTATCAACCTGGGCATCAGGTTGCACAAGAATATTTTTTTTTTAATTTGTAGCTATGGCCCTAGAGTTCTGGAAAATCCGTTTTCGCCGATATCTCCCAAAAGAATTATTGTTCAGACAAGAAATAAAGAGCAGTCTATTACCTACAAAATTGGTCCTGATCATTTTTTTCGCAACGCGAATATTTTGTGCGAAAACGGCGATTGAAAAATTCATAATTCATAATCATAATAAAAAAAAAAAGAAAAATACCGTAAACAAGGGGACAATCTAAGCTTTCCAATGATGTGGGTTGAAAACCGATAGGGTGCTTGATTATCTATCAATTCACGATTAGCCCCGAGCATTTTGGAAAACTCCAAAAATCCAAAAAAAAGCAACCCTGAAAAAACACGTTATTTTTAAAAATACGAAAAAAATCCTTATTGAATCTTTTGGAATGTATTCAAGACCTTCCCAAGCCTTATTGGTCAAAAGGATTTAGTAAAATTGCCCGATTTATTCAAAAATTCTAGTCCGATTGGGAGTGGCATTCCTCTAGAAGGTGCTCTCTAGATACAGGTCGGGAGCTAAAAATACGAGATGCGGTTGGGGCCGATTATGTCGAAAACCATTACATTTTCGAGAAAAATGACAAGGATCATTTTTGTAGGCAATAAACTGCTCTTTATTTGTTGTCTGAACAAAAATTCTCTGAGTGTCATATTTTGGGAGATATCGGCCAAAAACGGATTTTCCAGAACTCTGGGGCGAATTTCCCACCTTTCCACAAATTTAAAGGAGTTGAGATTTTCACAGTTCAATGTAACCATGAATAGCTGCAAATTAAAAAAAAAATTATTCTTGTGCAACCTGATGCCCAGGTCGATATCTTCGTTTACTGGACTATGAACATTTTTTGACATTTCATCTACTGCCTACTTGTTAAACTCTGGCTAAGTTTACTTACGCTAATTTTTATTTTATATCTGTTTCTTTACGTATTGACCAATCCAAGAGCTCTTGATTTTTGTCATCTACTACTAGATAACGGCTTCTTGTAACCTTCCAAATATCTTAAAGAATTAAACCTGATTGGATAGGTTCTTCGGTTGTCCCGGTCTTCAACCTTTACGGCCTTCGGCTTCACTCAAGTGGAGACGGTCGTGGATCAAAATTGACTTCCGGGTAAATCCACAATATAATAAAAATACTATTCTTTGGGCGCCAGCTGAATCATCCCTGGCCTAATCCTATATTATTTTCCCTGATCCAGCAAGAGAAAAAAAAAAGAGACGAACCTTGAACTTACAAATATTTATTCAAATCAGATATGAGTGAAATTGTGACAATTTGTGACAGGTTATAACCGAGTATAAAACAAGAAAAATGTTACGCATTAAATCCGTTCATTAAATTAACCCCCCCCCTTAATTAAAAATACATATGTGGTTAATAGTAAAATTACCTCCACAAGTTAAAGTACATAGGTGAGAAATTAATATATGAGCATAAAGCCCTATACTATTATTAAGACATTAATCGTTAGCATTGGTACCAAGGCGAGCGACACGGTGAGAAAAAGAAATTAAATAAATTCAAACATTAATTCCTACCTTCACAGGCGTTTGATGAGATAGTGGAATCTAGATAAGTTTCGAATCAAAATTTGTAGGTACAAAAAAAATATTAAAGTAACTTAAACACTAATTATCAAACCTAAAATACATCTTAGTTGCCTAGAGTTTAACTGGACCGAACTTTAGGTCATGTTTAGGCGACTGCGCCTTTGACGAGGTCCTTCCAGCGAACCAGGTCCATATCCATAATCAGGTCCTCCACACAAAAACCATTAACCATAAGAGAAAAGAAAAGAACCCTTAAAATAAAAAATACCTCGATTACTATCGATCCTATGCATCCACTTCTTGAAAATAGTGTAATAATAAAAAAAATGTTCTATTAACTGTATAAAAGAACAGAAAATACATTAATTAAATCCCAAAGCTACGCTAATTTTTAAATCCAAATATAGTAAAGAAACTATTTAATCTGATAGTTTTGGTTATAAAAAAAATAAATTAAATCCATAAGTGGTATTAGGTACCACACCCAAGTACTAAATTTACATATATAAAAGTTACTAACCTTCTTCCTGAAGGGTTTAAGTATACAAAAACCAACTCCTTTTGGTTAAAAAATAAAAGTGCCGTAAAAATGAAATGCCGCCGAAACGACTCCAAAACGACCACAGCGTCTAACAGTTAAATATTCAGCTCCAGTAGCAGTTAAATTAAGTGTTTTTGATCCCACTAAGGATGTGTCCTAACAATCCTGTTTATCCAACAAAAATCCAAAATACAGGAATATCCAAATTCTATCAAACTTCTACAGACACTTTAAGGGTGAATCTTTAGATCCCTTTTCAGGATTACCTCTATACCGGGCAATTAAAATAAAACACCACTTAAACCACTTTTCTCGTGCTAGCAGAGATGAACGAAAACGAAGACAGACGGAAACGAAATCCATAGGACCAAGTACTACCAACGTATTCCGGTTGATAAAGTATCGTGACGTCACCCCAAATTCAAATAAAAAGAAATAATATATATATTTTAAACCCAAAAACGAATAACGGTAAACATTTAAGTATCCCACGAAATATATCGGGCCAAATCATGGAGTTACTCTGTATATCTTTGAATGACGTCATATACTCCGACCACATATGAAACAGTGAACCTCGAAAAATTGCCTCGTCGTAGCTCGACACAACTACACTCGACGTCAAATTTCATATATAACCTCCAAAATGTCAAGCTAGGTAAACAAATAATTAATCTTACATTAATTGTAATGATACTGCATTTCGAAACTAAAATGCAACACAAATGTAGATACTGTCAGATTATGTTAGAAACGAACTTTCTCCACTGTACAGTTCCACTGCAAGAGGGTGAAAGAAAAAAATAAATCAGTGAGAAAGACTCGCACCGAATATCAGGATAAATGATTTTTCTACTGAAAACGTAAGTATCCCACTGTACAACTGATTGAAGTCGCGTTATATGCGTTGACAATGCAAGCGAAAGCTTATTTAGTTATGAATTAAATGAAAGATGTGTGTTTTTCGTTAAGCGTACAATCGAATTACGCTCAAGGCTCACGTTTTTATATTATAATTACTAGTAGTGAAATTGGATCGTTACATTCTTTAATCTAGAGTAACTGGCATTATCCATAACTATTACAGAATTGGTCGATAATAAATCTCATTTGACTAAAATATTCTTCAAAACAAAATTAATTGTTTCGTGACAATCTTTTATAGATTTTGAAACAAGTCTAATAAGTCACCTATAGAAAATCCTTTAACTCCTTCAAATAGGGGTGATACTCAAAGAACGACCTTTAAACAACCAGTAGAGAAATCGCCTGACGAGCATTTTAACTTATTTACCTTTCCACACTTTTGTTACATTGAACTAAGTTTGTAAATCTAAATGAAACATTTTTAAATTTCCCTTTATCGATTTTCAAGTTTGGTAAAGTTTCGTCTGTATTAATGTACATTAAAAGTTTGTCCAACGTTGATAACTGTTTTGCAAATAAAATAAATTCACTGTTGTTCGTATAACATTAATCTTGTCTGTAGGTGAGGTGCTGATTGAACACTTGGATATGTCAGTATATAAGAATTAACGCCGTCTTCTTCTGCTCTGATAAGAACTTCCAGATGACTTGATGTCATTGCTCAATTACTCATCTAATTTTTCCCTTTCCTTATTTATTGAGGCCTTTTCAAAAAGTTCTATTGGCTATCAATCTTCTGGCATCCTAATTTAGTAATAAAACGACTTAAGCTCTTATCATTTTTTAAGATCATTCACTTCTTTGTTAGCTTGCATCATTCGATCTGTTCAAAATACCCCATGTTAAAAATGATTGCGTCGTTATCCCCGTGACATTAACCGATTTCAATTTGGCGAACCAACGACTGATGGCGACCATCTTGGAAATTATCGAGCATCAGCACAGGTGTATCAGGTATATTAAATAGTTTCCAGTGAATGCTAGATGTATCCCAGGACGCCGCGGCGGTATGCACAACCATAGCCTAATAGGCAAAAGTGGAGGAGAGGGGGTCTGTCATTCTCTGGCAATCCCTACTGAGGTTCAAATTCGTTACACAGTCAATTGTCCTCTTCCCGTTTTGAATTCTCTGGTCGATATTCATATTCCCCTGACCTTTTTTTACAAAACCATATTTGCATTTATCTATTTTTGTACTTCATTTTTTATATTAATCGCAGAGTCCATAAGCGTTCTGAGCTACGATAATTTGGTCATTAGCTAAGATAGACTGTTTTGTTCATAAACGATTTAGATGTGATTTCAATTTAACTGACAGAAATGTATGCAGACCGCTACTTTCCCAATTTACAACTAACATTGAATTTACTAACCTGCTTCTTATTGTAGAATCTGAAAATAATAAAAGTTTTTAAAATATATTTTTGAGCAAATTCGACTCTGATCGGTGAATAATGGCAACGATAGGACGCGAGATTCGATTAAGTAGAATAATGCTTAGGTCGAATGTCTCCTCGAGATAGCAAAAGCCACATACGATGACAGAATGAGAAATTAAATGCACCTACAAAACTCCATCTAGCACTTTATCATCTGATAAAATTTTATTCGAACTTGCATCAGGAACCATTCAACGTCACCAATTTCATTTTGTTCACATATTCTCCGCTCGTTCGAGTTGAGCAGGAGAAATCAAAATTCCCCTTTATTTTCGAAGATCGCTTTATTTTGCTTTCTCCTTTGAAAAATTTTCGTTGGAACATCAATAATTGGATTACGGTTGATTTAAAAATTATTTTTCAGTGTCAACATTCTTGTGTAATTATAAAATTTGTAATATTTTAAAGAGAAATAATTTAAATTGAGATTGAGAAAATATTTTATGGAGTATGTTTCCAAAGACTTTTGAGATGATCTATTTCTGAAGGAGTTGTCTAATAAAAATGTAGATTTTGTAGATGTAAAGTCGAAGTAAAGAGTTATCGTTCTTCGTATGTCATTAAACAAATGGTTTTCCCGATTTACAAAAAAAAGAACAGATGTCAAAGATGTCGACAGATCCAATCCGGTATTGACTCCAGAAAATATTTATGTTGATATGTACATGATATGAATTTGAATGACTGACGAATTGGACCTTAAACTTTCAGTAGAAAGTTTTAATATTAGTAAGTGTTTCTTATATCGTGCATTATGTTATGAAAAAATGTTTCTTCACATGCCTAAGAGATTATTTATTATTTTATACATACAGTTAATAGAGACGTAAAATTGTATCACCGCCACTTCATACAATGCCAAACCAGGTCAGTCAATATCAGATTGGCCAGACGACAAGTGCTCATATATATTGCACGTTAAGGTCTACAACATGCTATCAGAACAGTTGAAAATCGACCCCATAATGAAAATACTATCAGATGATATGCTTTGGGAAAAATGTTAAAATGGTCATAACAAGCAGATAGGCGCCGGAAGAAAGAACATATACAAGAAATTAGGTAAACACGTGACGATATACGAACCAGAAGATATAGCAATATATTACAGCGCAGAAGAATTACTAAGGCAAGAGTTTAAGGAAAAGACTATCACCATATACCCTGAAATAAAAGCGCCTATAAAAGCAATCAACTCCATTCAAGTCAACTCCAAACTTGTCTGGGATTGCTTGGAAATCCTACAAGAGGTAGGTAGTTAAAACAGACCGTCTTTAACCTGGATACCAGACCACATATATGTTACAAGGGCAATGAAGAAGCTGATTCACTAGCCTCAGAAGGAGCAGGATGTGTCCAAATTGATCCAGGACCTTTTTGTCGGCGCCGGGAAAGAGGTTAATAAAGAACCATCTCCAAAATTTACGGAGTACCTACTAAGACAGAATAGGCAATCAATCAGGATTACGGTAGGGTATTTGACATTCTCAACAAACATATGAACAACATGGGACTGTCCTATAGAGTCTAATAATAAGGACACGTCTAGACACTAACATAACATGAGGGCACAAGCAATAGATATGCAAAAGTCGCAGTGCAGAGGCTCCTATTACACAAGACCCATATAAACCTAATCTGATTTAATATATCTGTTTGGGCACATTCAGAACTATCCAGAAAATCATTTTCCAAGTATGATTCATTATTTTGTTTTGGTGTGTTTAAAATCGTGTAATTAAATCTAAATAAATTTCTTATAATAATTCGTATATTTCGTGGCAAGAAAAAGGGAACTCTTCCTCCTGTTATATTTTAAAAGCAATCCGTCCGTTTAGCCCAGGCGCCTTTTCAATCTAAAGTCAATAAAATTAGTCTCGCTCAAGTGTCGTCATGGATAGGAACGGATAGTTAGATAACTCTTAGAAACAGTAAAATTAGGATTACTCCCCGAAATAGATTGATCGTCGAAGAAGAACTTGCGCCATCATATACATATATAAATTAGGTTTCAGGAAGGTGCCTGAGCTGTTCTTGAAAACAGGTTTCATTAGGATTTGTAAGCCCTTCTGCATGGCAAAGTCCACTGAGGAAATTGAGGTTTATAAAAGTAATTATAATGTGGCATGATCTAGGAATAATTGATATTAAAATATGTTCAGAATTCGCGATGATGTACTGGTCAGTGTTCGAAATTGACCGTTTTGGAGTCCATTCAAAGTGCCAACCAATGGACATCGAAATGTCCTTCGCCGGCGTAGGAAAGGGGCGTTTGAAAGTTTTTTCGAAACGACACGTTTTCTCATCAGTTGATTTCTGAATTTTGAATCGAAAAGTTCACTTTTTGCATCAAGTCATCGTCAAATGTAAGTAAATATTAAACGGCCGGATCCGCTAGAATTTGGGAGTCAAATAAGGGTTTTAACGTAGAGTCAGAATAATTTAAGTAAGAATTCAGGGTTAGATCAATCTAAATGAGGGTTTTTGTAGTTATTCATAGATCATGGCAGTATTTGTTTCGTAAATTTACCTTTAATATCTCTTAAACACCATTAATTTCAGTTCATTTATAAATGTACATCGTTTTGTTAATTTTTTGTTATAAATTCATGTTTGTTAATTTTGCATACGATTTCCTCTGAAAAAATAATATCCCATACCCCAGTGTGTAAAGTTAAATAAATGTATGTGAATTTTATTTAACCTAGTATGGCTATCCACTAAAATCTTAGCGCTATTATACAGGTATGGTCAATAACGTCTTAATCTCACAATTACAAGAATCCACGTGTTTCGCTCGGTACAATAGGGATTCTTTTGTTAATAAGTTAATTTAGAGTAAATATCGTATAATCTTAAAGGGGGTCTTCCCTTAAGGAAGATGTACCCCCTTGTTACAATCTCCAGAATCCTGCTCTATTATCAAAAATTTGTAAAGCGACTTTGCTATTTAACTATCTCAACTACCCCTAAAAAGAGTAACCCACAAAAGCACAAAAGCTCCGTAACCCCATTTCGGTGAACCGATAACTAAAGCGCATAACCGAAACGATATCACATGCAAAAATGTAGATAAAAATATAACGCCGTTGTTAAAATTTCTCATTGGCACCTCCGACTGATGTTGAGTTTGCAACGTGATCCGCCTGCATTTGACGGCATAATCATAAATCAAATTACAAGACGTCTTTGCCTTTCTCATTAATCGAGGTGGCTGGCCTGGAAAATAATTTTTAAAAAAGGAAATTAATCGCGGGATTGGCCGGGAAAGTTTAACGTGATGCGAGATGAGGTGTTATTAGGAAGAGGCGTTGATCTCAGTTTATGTAAACACTATTTGTGTATCGATTTAACTGTCCGGCTTGGAATTGTTTGAGGTAGATCTTTTATATTTTAGGACTTATATGGAAATAGTATATTGTACACTAAGCGTGAAATGGGAAATGCGTATTTCGCGCGAGTTTGCAAAATGAAAGCATACAAACAGTTTATATTTTTATTTGACCACTATTAACAATTCATTACTATTGTTGAAAGTAAATGTTACATTTAAACAGTTATTCCATAAAATACTTGGCGGAATAAAATAGTTTTCGATAACGAACGTCAATCCATAAAATTTTTGTAGCCATTTTTGCATTTTTTCTTTGACTTTTGAGGAAGCAAATTTATACAGGCTATTTGGACCATTTCTGTGATGTTTTTAGGAGTTGAAGTAAATGTTTCACTTGTGTACTCACGACTACTATCTATATTGTAATTCGTGCAAACTTATTGTTCAATTTCCAATTACAAATTGAACATCTTCACTTTATTTTATTTCATGTCATTCGTTCACCCTACCACTGGAATTGAAAAGGGGTATTGAAAAAAAAAATACAAATAATAATTTAATAAAATGAAACCCGTAGACCGCCGGCACTGCACCGGAAATTTAAACGCAGTTGCAACGCAATTAAAAAGTCAAAACTATTTCGGCTAAACGCGACAGAGCGAGACAAACTCATATAAATCTGCGCTTAATTCGGATCAGCGTAAACAAGGTCAAACTACGTAATATGAAACGTCTGAGACTCAACCAATCAGCGCGTATTTGACGCATCACGGCCACATATTAGAGACTTTCAAATATGAAGCTCCGCCCATTTCCTTTGATGTTTCGATTGCCGCTTTCTGTGACCTTGTCCCTTTAAATTGGGGTGCACATATGTTGCCAGTTCTGAAAGAACATCCAAGGTACAGTGTTGCCTTTTCATGTAACGTATAACTTTGAATCATCAATTGCCATTAGAGTCAGAAATAAGAAATATATTTATAAAATTTTGTGTGTGTGCTGTCATAGTGTTCTAATAGTACATTAAGCAACGCATTTCATATGGCATTCTGTTATGACACGAGTTCAAGTTTAAAAAACGAATCGCGCAGCGACGAGTTTTTTAAAGGACGAGTGTCATAACCGCCATATGAAATAAGTTGCTTATAATACTTTTTATATTTTGCCATTTTATTAATTTTTTAATAAATGCATACTTTGCATATTATAGAGAAGTTAGCTTTAAAAAAATGAGTTGGTAGCACTGTTGTAGAATTTTTCAAATTTGACAGATTTAAAATTTAATTTCAATAGACAAATGTCAATTCATGTTATTTGTTGATTCATATTGCCAACCGTATAACACATAAAGTTGCATACTCTAATGAAACATTAGAGTTCTCAAATGCGTATCATAATGTAAAATATTATAGATGCAAAATAAAAAAAAGATAATATTTTTGGCATAAATAAACATTAGAAATTTAAAATCAAAGTAAACTGTTATTACAACGATTTTATGAACTGACAAAAAATGCACTAGTATGCAAGTCATAACCGAAGAAAGAAGAAGAAAAATATTGTGTTTTTGCTGTCATAGTATTCTGAATTATACTCATAAATATTCAATCTGACACATAGACTGCTGACAGCCTTCAAAGTGGGTTTTAAATTGGGGTGCGACTCTATCTCTGTCTAATTTCGTTTGTCTTCTCTGACCTTCCTATCTGTGTCACGGCATCACGGCAATTCGATGCTCTTGTGATATTACTACTGATTATACAAGTCATTATAAATTTAGCCAATGGCAGTTGCAATTTTTACTTAGTTACCATGTATTGATAAGCGATTATACCCTTGACGAAGTGGTATAGCCGTTTTTGTATTTCGCATCCTTCCATCTTGAAAAGGTTGTCATACTAACAATACGTTTGACGTTTATAATGAGCAAATGTCACCAAAAATAATTATATAATTCGTTATATAATCGTATCGATAACCACGCGAGCATACGAAAATAATATTTTATACTTTCTCCTCGCTCGACTTATTTCTTCAAAACACAACTCGAGCTACGCTCTCGTGACTCGGAAGTTTAATCGATTATTTTCGGAGCTCTTGTGATGTTACTACTGACTGAATATATTTCGAGAAATCCTTTTATGACTGCAAGAATTACGATTATTAATATGAAGCAGATTGAAGCCAATGGAAATCACTGTCATAAACAATTTGGTTGGATCTATGATGTGAATATAAGTAGGTATACGAAACTAATTGCTGAAAAAAATTACTGATATTACAAATATAACATCAACAAAATAGAGAAAATCCTTTTTTGATTTCGAATTATTTTGCGATTTGCCCTCCAGACTTGGCATTAAAGTTTCAGAAATATGCTCTCACGATAGCAAAGTTATATGCACGGAGGCGTAATTGCTATTTTATGCAGATAACATTACATAATTAATAATTAACACTCCGTTATTGGCTCCTTTATTCCAATAAAAGTTTTTGCTCTGTTTTTGTTAGACACACGAGTTATAATTTATTTATTCTGAAAATAATGGATATGATGATAAAATGAAAGAACTTTTTTTATTGATCAGTAAATGAAGTAGAACATTGCTGTTATATAAAATTATTCCCGTTATAATAAATATAAATAATCTCAGATAAAAACCAACTATTATCACGACCCTAATGGTTGTGAGAATTATTAACTTATAATTATTTGCTACCTTTCTTTATGAAATAAAACCAGGTTAAACAGTAAACAAGTTTATTAACAACTATAAAAATATACACTTATAAAATACAAAGGGCCTTACCATAAGTTACACATATCGCTTTGTTGGGCACGTCACGCTGGCTTGGAGATAGGGCTGTACGATCTCGTACACACAACGACCCCTAGACAAGAGTCTACTACGACTCTAGGACAAGAGTACCTTTATTGCTAACTCGGCGGATATTTATATCTCGCGAATTGGGTCTGACGTGACCAGCTCAATGTTATGTTATTAAAAAATACTATTATTGTTTATTCGAATCGCTGGTTTGATTATATAATTTACTTAACTGTGTTCTTTTGTTTAGCGTGACACTATTGAGTTAAAGAAACATGCTATTTTTTGCCTTCTTCTAAAGTAATTTATTCTCTTATTTTTATCAAAATTTTTAAAGATTTACCAGAGTATTTTAAAACAATTGGGTCCCGAATTCGGACCTTACATATTTATAGACATAAAATAAGAAATTATATTTATAAAGGTTACATTGAAATTATTACTTAAATTGACAACAAAAATTAATTTTTCTGAAATTTTATAACCTCAAATTACCAAAGAAATACCACAAGGTACAGTAATGGGGCCTATTTAATCTTTATATTAATGTACTTTTTTCTATTCAGACTGCAGGTGATATTCTGGATTTCGCTGACGATTCTGCCATTTTTTACCAAGCAAACTCTTGAATGCAATTAAAGTTAAATGTAGAAAACGACTTACCTAATATTAAAGACTGGTATGACAATAGACTTTAAATCTGCAAATGACTTTTTATCTATCGTTTGGTAATAGTATCCTTAGAAGACCACAATTTGATAGGCTAACTTTTACAAACACAGAAAAAATATCTTTTATTTATCTCCAAAATAAAATTAAATATTTAAGAATATATATGGATACACATCTGAAATGGAATGAAAATATCTATTTCAAGTGTAAAAAATTAAGATTTAAATATTTAAAAACATACTTATATTATAATCAAATGAAAACATTATATCACAGTCTAGTGGAAAGTCAATTCAGATATGCTATTGTCGCTTGGGGATACACTTTAGAAAAGCATCTTCAACCTCTAGAAATCCTGCAAAAACGGTACTTGAAATTAATTTTAGATAAACCTCTGCACTCTCTGCAATATCCATCAGAGTCGTTATTTAAAGAAGCCAATGTCTGTCTGATATACCAACAGGATATAGGATAAAAAATATACGATGTCCGTAAGTAATGATAAATTAACGATTCAATGACCCACTAAATAAGAAATCTAGGTATTTCTTCTTTTTTAGAAGATGAGATTAATCACACAGCATTTCTATAAAAAGGATGATATAAAAGTATTAGCAAAATATTTTCAGATTGGTAAAGTGATGAATTCACTATTAAACTTTTACAATGATCGAGCACCAAAGAAAAAATGCAAGACAACTTTGGCGGAAGAACTTTTGGCTTATGCCCAATTTAATAAATACAACAAAAGTACAAGGAAATTATAGAGGAGAAACACAAGATACATTACAATGCCTGGAGGCAGGCCAAAAGGTTAAAAAAGAAGAAACACATATTTAGAACCATCTGGATATCATTGTGTCCGGTCAATTGTTCGAAAGCCAATTGGAATAAATTGTTCAAAAATCCATGCCAATTTTTCGAAAAGTTATTTTTAGTAGGCAAGTAACATTTAAGAAAAACAAGTTTCTTTTAGATCTTGTTAGGAAAAGGATATGAGGATGATTCCAATCAGGTCAGGTCAGGTCAAATGCTTTATTTTTATATTCTTATTTTTGTATGTATTTTTTTAACTTTTTATAATTAATTTAACAGTTGACTATTATTAAAAATATGGGTGACGAGAGAGCTGACCTCCACGCTGTGTTTTCCAGGTTGCGTTGACAAGCTCTAAAATACTAAAAATGACTTGTAGAACCATCAGTTCTCGAATAATTAGTGTTCGATCAATATGCTATCGGAACAATTTACTGTCGAACAACTGGACTTTCGAACAATTTATTTTCAGACAACTGGCTTCGAACAATTGGCTTTAAAACAATTTTCCGTAACCCGGATGTCATCATTCTACCTGTTCGAAATCGAACATTTTTATCTACGCCCATGGCGACAAAAGAAATAAAAATAACCAAACCGCACGCTTAGGTGCCTAGCATAGCAACAGTATAACACGCGTCGTGAATCAAGGCCATCGCGCAGATAATCAACGAGGAAGTAACTCACCAACGAAATAAAACTTCAATGCTAAAGCCGCCCTTGTCGGCAAGCGCCTTTACATACATCGCGACACACTGGCGAAACTACAAGCTGCCAGAGAGATAAAAAAAAGACACATCAATAAAGCCGAAAACGCGTACCGGTGATAGGCCGCCGGAAGGATCTCGCCTAAAGGCAAGCGTTTCAAATAAATGAAAATTAAACCAGTAGAACTTCTATCCCCGTATGAACAGGTCGTAACCGTTAGACGGTTCATACGTAATAAATTCAGCAATTTTAACTTATACAAATTGCACGATATTACATACATACCCGTATTCACATTCAGTTATTTTTTGAGCAATTGTAACTCAGTTTTGAATTATTGTTAAATTCTACGTTTGTTAAAAAAGTGTTTTGTTTTGTTTCTTTTTACGAAAGTTATCGTTAAAATATAAAAATTCAAGTAACCAGTGTATAATTTCTCTACAACCTACAATACAGTCCACAATTTTCTCTGCCAACTTAATCTACAATAAGTTGAGACAGGCCCATCTGCAGGGTGTAGCCTAATAAGTTTGGGTCTCCAAATTTGGTATCATTTGGAACTTCCCAAAACACTACCTTTAACGAATTCCCATTTCCCAAAATTACAAAAAAAATTAACAAATTAACACTTATCAATAAATCTTCGCTTTGTATCTGACATATCGTATGAGCTTAGAAGTCCGGAAGATTATATAAAGATCCATCCAGCCAGCGTCTTCTAGTTACCAAAAAAGTTGTCAAGTGGATATCTCTTAGATAAGGCGCCAGTAATGCAGTATTAAAGAAAATTTAATACTAATCAAATAATTCGGAAATTGATTTTTAAACTGATATAAAAAAAGGTTTGCATAGTTTTTTGTTTTATTACTAATTTTGGCTATAAAAATGACGATATTATTTAATTTAGTTTAAATCCCTCTTCCATAGGTTATTCTTTCCAAAAGTTTCCCTAACAATCTGTATAAATTTCATATAATAAGCTCTCTAGGACATAAAAATGAAACTGTACAACAAAACTTTTCTCTATATACTACCTCATATTTTTTCAGTTCATAATCGTCGGTCTTAGTAAAAAAAAACAAAGAAAATAATCCCTTTAGTTTAATAACTATAGACATTTTCCCAAAAATTTCCCGAATTAAGCTTCAGAGATTATTAACTGCCGTCATAATGTAACTTTCGCTATTTATCTTTCTGACTTGCAACAAAAATTAACGACCGAAATGAATCTTTGCTCTTTATAACATAGTATAAACAAAAACGAATTTTCTCTCTTGTTAGCACAGAATAATAGAACACAGTGCATGGGACGATAAAACGTCGTTAGATGGCAGGGTCGGCTTTGTCCAATCTGAAAAAGAGTTAATTCTATTAATTATACCTTAATTTAAAGCTATCAAAATAATGATGAGCATGAATTAGCAGACGAATTTCTTTAAGCAAATTATTGACGATTTTCTAGAGCCTTTCCTGAATTTTCTTGAAAAGTGGCACCATTTTTTTTTCTACAATCAAATAAGTTGTTTTTAAATTAATATTTCATCTTTGTTTTAGCAGTATTCGATTTTTTTGGTTTAAAAAACTCGTTTGGGAGAGGTCCAAACGTTCTTAGATTTTTTGTTTATAAAAGTTTTGAACTTTTGAACGAGTTATAACAACATTTATCCTTAAATCTTTCAATCTTCCTACGGTTTAGATTTTGTGAGAAGAGTAATTTTTTTGGTAATTTTTCATTGCATTTGAGTTAACTCAGACATGGTGATACGTCACATTTAAATGTAAAAATCAGGCATCAAATATACATTTTTGACAATTTTCTTAATAAATTTCAATAAGACTATTGTTTCTAAATAAAACTGTTATACTATTTTTAATTTCAAAATATTAATCGATTTAGAAATAAATATTTTCATACTTTACTACCCGTCGGCCATTGTCTACACCTTAATTGGTTTAAGTAGTAGGGCACACTGTGAAAATTACTTTAAAAATTTCACAATTCTAACCCTTCCTGCTCTATTTATCTTTGAATCCGTCTGCTTAGTACGCAAGCACATTCAAAAGTTATCGGAAAGACCAACTCGTAGATATCCTACAAGAATAGATACTGATGTTTATTTAACTATTCCCACCTCTGACCTAATAAAAAATTATATTACCTACATAGCCAAAAAATTTTATAATAACCTCCCGATACAGTTAAAATCTATAAATTTACATGATAAGTTCAGAAGATCGACTAGGGCTTTTCTTCAAGAAAGACTATTTTATACAGTAGCAGAATTCTATAACGTGCCTTAGACTTTTGGGTTCCAGCATATAGAAGCAATAATTAAATTAAGTTACATTGATTTAATTTGCTTATCCAATGCAACTGTTGTTCATATTTTGTTTGTTTTGTTTTGTGTAGTAATTTATTTTTATTATGATTAGTTTTACATTCGCTTTTTCTATAAAAATTTTCTAATTTTTTTATGACAATATAGCATATTCTCTCTCTCCCTCTCTCTAATTATCTTCATTTTGATTTTTGACTTTTACTATTTGTTGTATTTACAACATATAATCTTTTCCTCAAGCAGATAACACAACTTAAATTTCTACTAAAAGGCTTTTAAATCACGGTAATATTATCGAGTGTTAAACTTCTGAAAATACCTTCCCCTATGAGATAATATTTTTAAAGCTCGAAACTTAAAGAACATTACTAATAAAGAAGAGATTAAAGCTCCACTTCTTGTAGAATCCTCATGTTACTGCTACGTGCTGTTGAAGTACCACTGGTTGGTCCTCTAATTCTTATATCCTCATGTTACTTTTTTTTCCAAGTGGTAACAAAATCTTCACCAAAACACCGAGAGCTGTATCTCCCGATAGTTTGAGTAAGAAACTTCCACTCGATACCACCATTAGGTCGGTCTCGGTTACCTAGAGGAATTACTTCAAGACGACGCCATGAAAATGTTCTACAGTTGTTTCCAGTTTTCTCAGACGTGTAATATTTGTCGTTTATCATCTTCCACTCTTCTGCTTTGGCAAGTATAATTCCAATAATATTCCCTGTGGTTAGTGTAGTGTTGATCCTCGTCTCGGTGTCTTTCTCTTGTCTGTCCATTTTATACAGTAGAGTATTGGATGTTCAGCCGAGTCCTATCTAGGGCAGTACATACACAGCCTGTTTGGTCCGTCAGTGCTTGAGTCAGGTGGTAGTTGGTATCGCCATGTTTCTGGCTGGATTTGAATTTGGTAGTATGCAGTTTAGTACTTCTTTATTGCCTCGCATAGCATTGTAAGTTCTCATAGTCTGTCAGGATACCATACCACATTTTTTCAAATGCTTAAATGTTCTTTATGTCATTTTTTAAATGGTCTGCTGTCAGGTTGCACCTTTAAATTTTCCGGTAGAATTTTGAATAGGAAAATAGCATAACCGATTGTAAAGAATCCGTTGTCATTACCAGGTTACTAACTATTACATTTCAGGAGGACGGTGTTAAAAATATATTAAGATCGGTTCTGCTTCTCGGTATTTGTCGCACTATCTTCCGTCGCTCGTTGCGAATTGCAAGGCAGCAGTGTACGTTCTAGACGCTCCGCCCATAATTAAGGGAAACATGTAACTTAATTAAAATGTAGCAGGAACAAAACATCCTTCACCCGGTTTCATGCTGCGGACTAAGGTCTGACAAGAGGAATGGTAAATAGGAGAAACGTCATAGTTATGCTAACTGTTTGAAAATCCCTCACATGCATTACATACTAAATCCGGTCATGTGTGTGGGATTTTGATTATAGGTTATGTTGTGCGACAACGTTCGAATGCGGACGCTATTAAAAGTTTGTTTCTCCGTCAAACCTCTCATTAATTTCGTGTAAGCTCTAATTAATTAGAACAATAAATTTTGCCTTAACATGATATCATACTACTCTTTTTAAAATATTTGTATTCACTAGATACTATGATGTTACGATGGCTAATTAGAGCTTATAAAGATACGCTAGTACAGGGAGTTTTTTTACAAACTACTTAATATTTTTGGACTAATATTGGGAAATGTCAATGGGACCTTCAGAACCGTATTTGAAAAGGAAACTGCTGTGAATAACATCATCACTCACGATGTCATCTCATTGAAAAGATTCAATGAAATGGGCATTCGAGAATAACGTTAAATGAAAGGTTTATTATTATTATGACAATTATGTCGGTAAATGTATGTAAATGTATAAATTTTAATCTTTCAGCAGACTCAAAAGGTCGCAACTCCTAAATCAAATGAATTTAAAATTAATGGTATTGAAAGTTTTTAAAAATTCTACTGAAGACTTATTAAAGACACCAGTTTCTATGACAATGGTCATTGTTCGAAATCGAACATTTATCTACGCCCATGGCAATAAAAAGAAATAAAAATAATATTCAAATAAAATAAAAATAACCCAAAGCACGCTTATGTGTCTACCTGGTAACAAAATCAACAAGCATCCAGAATTTAGCATAGCAACAGATCAGATGACGCCAAAGAACCGTTATAACACGTGTCGTGAAAACAAGGCCACCGCGCAGAAACGAATCAACGCGTAAACAAGTTGCCGACAATCAAGGATTACATACGTCCCCCGCGCTTGACGGCACACTCCGTTCACTCACCGCTCCCCTTTCGGCACAACGGCTGGAGCCAGGGCGACATAAAAAAAACTTACATCTATGGGACCGCGAATAGGGCCCCGTGATTGGCCAAAAGATCGGAGGGACTTGTCCAACGGCTTGCATTTCGAATAGATCAGAATTATAAAATCTCTCTCCGCGTGAATAGGTCGTTGGCGATGGACGTTCACGCGTAATTAAATACAGTACAAACTTTTCGCTCCGAGTAAACAGGTCGATAGATGTTTCACTCGTAATTTAAATCATAACCTTATAAAACTTGCATGATACCAAAATGCATACTTTTCTTTAATCAAAACATTTTCTTGATCAATTGCACTACAGTTCTAAATTATTGTCAACCATATACCATTGTTAAAAGTGTTATCAAAAGTTATTGTTAATAGAAGATTACCAATTAACCAGTGCATACTTTTATTACAAATCTTCGTACATTCTACAAATAACTAACAACCCACAAAAATACAGTCCACATCTTCACTGCCAGCTTAAGCTACAATAAGCTGGAATAGACGCATCTATAGGGTGTCGTCTAAAAAGTTTGGGTCTCCAAATAATTGATAAAAATTGGATCCGCCCAAAACAGTCATCATCGAAACATGGGGATTAATTCATAGAATCGGACAAACTTAAGAATAGACCGCTAATATGGCTGCCAATGCTCAATGGTTTTACTCAGTAGCGCAGGTAGAAATATTTTTACAAGTATGCAATGACAATTATCGGTCTATTTTTAAGTTTATCCGACCTTACATATGTTAAAAAATTCAGCATGTTTATTTTGAGCAAAGTTGGTTTTGTTGAAAGACGGCACAAAAATTGCAAAGTTAACTTTGATGTTTCTAACACAAGCTCACTTCGATACTTACATGCGAAGTTGTAAGTAATATGAGAATACTCGAATTTTCCTTATTATCGAAATGAGCCTTTCAGATCCTCTCTTAAAATCCTAATTAATGTTGCAAAATTAACTCACCCCTAAATAACAAAAATTAAATTCCTTCTGTATTAGCTCTAGAAGATAAATTGTTACGTACAGCTAATTTGAATTCGAGCGCATATATAAATCTGACATTATTGACTAAAAAATTATCTTAAAGGGGAATCGTGGACTCTCTTACAGAAATCTGGGATATCAAAACTTTCATTACTAAAGATAACTAGTTTTATCAATCAGTTGAATATTAATGATGGATCTTTACTTATCCAGCATACCGTTTTAAAATAAGTCCTGATAATATTTACATATCTTTTGAATGTGACATACTATTGCTGTTCACATTTTTTGGAGTGTGTAAATCAACTGATCCTGCAACAAATAACATTTACAAGGTATTAGCTTAGTTTGAACTTTGAACCGTCTGTTTAGACCTCCTTACCGTGGTCTTCTTGTGTATGTTGACTAACCGAAAGAAGTAGTTTTCGTATTTTTTTGTTCTCTATTTAGAAAAACTGTAATCGGTTAGAGTTAAATGGAGATTAACTTGCGTTTAGTTGTAGTTTGTAAATAACAAATGAGTAAAAAATGTGAAATAGTTCCTGAATAACTGGTTGATAAAAAAATCTTGCAACACCCTTCAAATTGATACCTCAATTCAATCTTTGACGACTACATGATCAATGATCAGTTATAAATATAAATATTGTTTTGGTTCTTTAATGTCTACCAAATTTCCATCATTTTGACATTTCCATTCAACAGGAGGGGACTTTTGACGGGCGCTGTATACTTTATTTTATTCAAACTAAGAGTTTTATCTAATATGGTTCATTTAAAAATAATCAAAGGTAATATCACGAGTCCCCCAAATTTAATCTATAAAATTTGAGAGGACGAGTGGTATTCGGAAGAATTATTTTTTGAATCAAAAAACTAAAAATTATTATAACTCGCTCTCGTATCGAGATTACAGTTACTTCATTGTAACTACTTAGATTGTTTAGGGCACATACACATTACATAATGCCTTTCTAGTTGGGCATCTCTATGGAACAGTGCCATTAACGTTGCTAGGCCTTCAGGGAATATAGCGCGATAAATATTTACCTGCCTATTTATCCGTCAGGTATAGTTAGTCGGTTCGGTGTCGTAGGTTTCGTATAAATACCGGATGGCCCAACCCATAGGAAAGTTTATTACTTTTATAGATAGATAATTCGATTTTTCAATTTTCACATAGGTTTGATCAGAAATGGAACTGCATGTAAATTTTTAAATTTTTGGATTCAAAAAGTCAAAATAAACTGTCCAGCTGTCAAATGTCAATTTTATCTTTTATTTTGAATTCAAATTTACGTACATTTAATTTTTATCTTAGTGTACTATAGCGATTTGCTCTTTTTGTCAACTTTCTTTGACAGATCATCTTCATGGGTTAGAATGAGTTTGGCTACTCATTAAAACTACGTTTTTAAGGGACAAATAATACACAAATTTTTTGGTCTCTTGGAGTTTTTGCCAAAGTAGTGTTTCTTTTATTAAATAAATTGTGAAAAAAATATAAGAAAACACTTCTCCAAAAAAAAATAGATACGTACTTAATTATAATGGTTTGGTTTTTGATATAGTTCTGAAATAATTAATTAAAAAGATCTTTTTAAAGTACCATCTCTTTTCACCGAACAAATTGTTCGGTATCTGAATCCGATCTGTGTGTGTGTGTATGTGTGTGTGTGTATGTTGATTCTTTGTATTTATGAATTTTAAAATTCTGACTTCAGATTTTGATATAGCATTAAAAAGTAAGCTTAGGGTTTGATGTGCTCTTCCGTACCTCTTCGAGAACACCCTCAAAATGGCGTCCAAAATGACATTAAATTTAAAGTAGACACATAGTGATTGACGATTTTGGTAAAAGTTAGTAGACTGTGGTTGTGTTGATTAAGTCAATCTAAAATTTTAATAATACTTTCATTACAATTTGTTCGGTCTATGGCAATGCTAGAAGAGCATTCTCAACTTGTTTTATTTTTTATCGTTAGGAAAATTGATGTAAAGGTTTGTTTCTATGTTAATTTAAAAAATCCCAGAGGGTAGGTACAAAAAAACGATACACTCTCTAGTATAATTTAAACTTAAATATTATATTTCACATTACAACATCAGATAATACATTTACTAAAAATCATAATGTTTATTTTAATAAATGTGAAATCTTTTAAAAATACTCATGTTACTTTATTCACTTCTATTCTAGTGCAGAAAGATATGAAATATGTATTTTTATTTTTGTAGGGTACGAATTATTTTTCGTTGCATTTAATTTACATTTAGCTCCTGGAATATTTACATTCTCTTTTCTAATAACCTTTCTCTAGAATTTATAATTTTTTAAACAACGCAGCCAATAACTTTTCGTAGCATTTTTAAGGGACTTAGTTCCGGAAATGGGTTGCATTAATTTTTTTAAACATTTTATATTGTTAATTTTTTTAGGGAGATTGTAGGTTATAATTAGTCACACATGTTATAACATCGTGCTACATCAAAAATATCCTGTAAAGATTTTTTATTTCGGTTTAAATGTGAAAAACGTCCCGGTCAAAGTTTCTGAAACGTTGATATATTATAAAACTCGATGCACTAACAAAAAGTGTCCATTGGCCCAAACCAATCCTATGGCTAGTACAGGGTGTTAAACTTCGGAAATGCCACTTTTTGTAGATCTGTTTTATTAGCGTTTATTGTAGAAAACATAAATTATAGATTATTTAGCATTAATATTTTATAGATAATCGCCGTAGAATTTGGTAATTTACAGGGTGGTTCTAAAATAAGTAATATGGTTTTTTTGAAGAAATCATTTTTTTTATATTTAAATTGGGCGGGGCCCTTTATAAGAACAATAAACAAGTGAATAATAAAAAATGAAAACCAAAACTTTTTTACATAAACAAAAGTAATTATAAAAGTGCTCAAAATGACCTTCCATGATATCGTGGCAAGCCTGAAGGCGGTAATTGAAGGACCTTATAACAAGCAATTCTTAGTCTTTCTATCACGTCACACAGTGTCCTTGAATGTATTTTCTCCACGGCCACTACTGAATGTAGTTATTCTGAAACCACTTATAATAACAGAAAAGAAACATTCTAGCTCTTGAGATTGAAAGAAAATTCATTTTACTATATTTAATTTCTACTTTCTGTGTCCGTGGAGAAAGTACAGTCTGTTACTCTGTTGGAATGAAAATCCGACACTCGTGGTTCCTCACGCTCGCATTCGCTCGCGTCGAATTCTCATTCCAACCTTGTTACAGAATACTTCCTTCTTAATATAACCACAGAAAAAAATTATTTATTAACATCTGGTGACAAAACTGGATCAGGGAAAGAATGTGTCAGGACAAAAACATGGAAAATCCTTTATAGGAAGACCGTGTTCCAAAATAGTGTCTGAACTGGTCTTAATGGACAAAAGTAGGCTGAGAGTGATAACAGGACTCATTACTACAGCTCATGCACTAGTAAAAGAGATCCTAAACAAAATAGGACTGTACAATGGAGACATTAAGTGTAGGCAACACGGAGCCAGACTCAGTGAAACCTGTAACGTGCGAATGCGGGGTTTTGGATCGCAAGAGGCAAACACTTTTTGGGCAAACAACAGTAGACCCAGAAAGTTTTAACATACACCCAGCTAAAGAACTGTACAAACTAGTACAGGGTACAAAAATACTCGACTAGGTGGGGGAAACGCAATAAGCCAGTAGGCTTCAACGATATTGGAGACCTTAGATCAGATAGGCCCAGAAAGAAAAAGAAACATCTGGTGACCTAGGTGGGTAACGTGCTGGTTTTCCTTCTTCCATCTATTTTGCAGAAAATTGAAGGTTGATCAAGTTCAATTAGTTCATATGTTCCCAATCGCGATTTTTTAAAAGTTAATTATTCATATTTTATAGTCTTTTACAAAACGATATAGAGAAACCAAGGTCGAAGCCATTCTTAAGTTGCTTTATCAGCTTTTGGGAGTTTTTAAGTTACAGACCTAGTTTCCCTTAATCAATTGAGGGAATGGTAGATTTATAATGACTTTCATAGTAGCTATCGGAGTGGTTTTTATTGTTCCTGTGACACAGAGACATGTCTGCCTGTTGTGCCTTTAATTAATTATTTACCACACTATGTACGAAAATTTTATCTTAGTTTACACTATATTCGATTCAACGAATTCTCCATTCTTTGCAATCTATTTTAAATTTTTTATAAGCTAAAAAATTGTATTTATTGTACTGCTTTGTAATACTGTAATAATCTGAGGATGATTGGTAATTTTAATAGTAGATTTATATTATTTAGGTATAGTTATTAATTAAGTTGAAACACTATCGTCGACCACTCAACCAAAACACAATTTGAGCATTCTACGCGCGTTTCGCCAACTATGTTGGCATCATCAGGAGTCTATCATCAACTCCTGACGATGCCAACATAGTTGGCGAAACGCGCGTAGAGTGTGTTACAATTGTGTTTTGGTTGAGTGGTCGACGATAGTGTTTCAACTTAGTTGATAAACCAAAGGTTCCAATTTCCCAATTTAATAGTTATTAATGACAAAATGATCCCATTTAATATTAATAAAAAAAAATAAATTATAGTTTCGTTAAAGATTTGAAAAATAAAGTAAAAGGAAGATATTCTAACCTATAAATTAGTAAAGGAAATGTAAAAAACGTGAAATATCATAAAAGAATAATATTCTAACCTATAAATTTAAAAATTAAAGATTGAAACTATAGAAATATTTTGGTAGAAGGATATGTAAATAAAAGGGTAGAATGTTACGACAATTTGAAGGATAGAATATTTAATAGTAGTAAATATTAATAATAAAGAAATTAAGTATAGTAAGAAATTTGAATACACATCAGTAAAATATAATTGATAAACAAAGACCAATAAAAAAAAATAATAAAACGGGGTGGTTAAAAAAAGAGTGGGTTGATGATGGATATATGTCGAAGGAACTGACAAGAAAAAAATTGGATAAGAAAAAAGAAATTTTTTGAAAAATTTACAAATAAAATAAAATTATTATGAAATAATAAGTAATAAATAAATGTAAAGAAATAGTAAAAAGAGGAGAAAGAAGGAAAATATCAAAGAGAGGTCCATAGGTATCTGTAGAAATTTTTTGAAAAGTTTACTGGTGAAAAGTCAGCAAAGGATAGAATTTTGCAACGTTAGAAGTTTAATAGAATATTATAATAGTTGGTTGTAGAAAATTAAAATAGAAAGGAGATCGGGAAAGGTGTGAAAACTAAAGAATTGGAAAGAGTCAAAGAAGACCTTTGAGTGTTGTCGAGGTCAGAAGGTACAAGTAGTGAAGAATAGATATAAAGAGATAATAAGTGGTTTAATAACAGTTTTTGTTGAATAATAGTAGTTATTGGTATTGATTTTGACAAAGCTCAATACTATCTCCATCGCCGCAAAAGAGATTACCAGAAGAAACATTACTGGTAATAATATTTACATCTTTACGGATAACAGACAGGCACTACTAGCTCTGAATAGACCACGAATTATATCAGGTCTAGTACTAGAATGTCATCAGGCTCTGATCGAAGCTTGAGACCTTGCACTTTCATAGGCTTATCGGCATCAGCTGTAGCGGACCTACTAAAGAAGCACTCCCTTGACAAGTTTAAGGGTAGCTGGTATGACGAAACAGGCTGCAAGGTAGCCAAGGAACTATTACAGTATCCGAACAGCGAAACAGCCAAAAAATACATGACTATGAATAGACAAAATCTGCGCACAGCCACAGGTATCCTGACTGGCCAGTGACATCCACGAAAACACCTCTACAGGATGGGGTTATCTGACACTCCACTGTATAGAGGATGTGAACAAGAAGACGAGACTGTCGAACACATTAACAAATAAGACATTTTCTTTTCGGCGAGCAGAGGCTACCTAATCATGTTAACATGAGGGAGGTACCTTCAGGCGACGTCATCACTTACTTTAAACAAGTGAGCTGGCTGACGAGCTAGAAGAAAGGCTCAACCTTAGAAGGACGCACAATGGGCCAAATGTGGCCTAGGTGCTGTGGGGTGACGCACCCTTTTAGCTTTACAGATATAGAGATGGTACTGATTTTTTTTAAATATTGTTGGTTTAAACAAAATTTTGTATATAAATTAACAACAACCTTAGAGTTTACAGTAAATAATATTTTATTAGATATACGTCAAGAAGATTGTATTGGTGTGTGGCAGGTGTTTACTGGGGTTATCAGTGTCGATTTAAAAAATTAAAATGGAATCATTTTGAAATTAAAATAAAATAAAAGTTTTTTGGATAATAATTGAGTTTTGAATATTTTCTTTAATAATATAAAAAAATTTAGGGGGAATAAATAAAAAAAAAATATTACTAGTTGTCCAAGCCCTACGAGTTTAAGAGCCGAAAGAAAATTTAAATTTCTTAATGTCAGTAAAACATGACATATTCTTCAAATCTTATTAATAAAACCACTTTTATAAAAAACATTTTAATTAAATAATTTAATTAAGAAAAGGAAGTCGGAAGTCGGAATATTACTCCAATACATAAACAAAGAAACCATATAGTTAAATATAACTATTTCTCCTAATGATTATTCAGTAATCTAAAATTGCTGAAACCAATCACTTTCTTCTCGTTCCTACATTTTTCGACGTTCCTAAAATCAACTGGAATAGGAAAATTGATGAAGGACACGGTTCAACGAGAATAGTTTTAAGTGAAAACCCAGCGACTACTTTGAAATACTTTGGAACCGTTCCCGTTTAATAAAGATTTCTGTTATTCTCTTTCAGGATTGGACGCTACAAATCAAGTTTGTGCAGCAGAGAGATGCCGGTTTGTACGAGTGCCAAGTTTCCTCGCATCCGCCCATTAGCATCTTTATTCAGCTAAATGTAGTCGGTAAGTTACTAGAAAAAAAAACAATTTTTTTTACAGTTGTCGATAATTTAAAAACAAAAAAAAAATTGAGACATCCGTACTCAAAACGACGTCAAAGGATGAACGCGATACATAAAACGTTATATCGTTAAATTTTTGTTTTACACACACAAACGCACAGACACGCTCAAACACACAATTTACAGTACAACAAATCCTATAATGGTATATCAGCCATGAGATAATGTTATCAAGTTACCAGGTATTCTGTCAGTCATGTCGAATGTGACAATATAATATTTTTCAATAATAAGAAGAGCTAAGTGAAAATGAGTTCAGATAGTGAATCAGAATAGTGCTCGGCTCGTGCTGCAACCTTCATCTGCGTGAGTTATTGCCTACATTACCGCTCATTGAATAATATACTATTACATCTCCATATACAGTGTGTTTAAAAAGCATTGCACACATTTTCTTGCAGCGAGAATATCCATTTTTATAAAGATCCTTAAGTCAAAGAATTTTTAATTTTAGTTTACTATATTTTTAAAATACATTTCCAACTTAGAAATATTTTTTTTAAATTGTTTTTCTATTAAAAATATATTCCATTTACTTTCCTCAACTATCATAGGTCCTTCTTATTGTGTTTAAAATACTAAATATAAGTAAAAATCATTTAATCCTTATTAAGAGTCGACTGTTCCATTTGTATTTGGGAATAAAAATTTTGAGTATCCAGTAGTATTTCATGAAATAATGAACAGTATAGAACAGAAATTGAGGAATTATTTTGTAACTAAACCTACCTACCTATGAAAACTATACACCACTTAATATGAAAGCCAATTTACCAGAGGTATTAACTCCAAACCTAGAGCAGATGGAAACTAAATGGAACGAAAAGGTATTGCATGGAAGGTTCGCTGCTGCCCTGAAAAAAGATATGGTTAGTATGGAATACTCTGTAAAATACTTACAGAAAGGCAGGCTTATGGGTGAAACTGAGGGCTCCTTTATCAGGTGATTCCCACACGATCGTATATGAAGCATCATGTATAGATTATGCGGTAAAACAACTGAGTCAATACACCACGTGATCTCTGAATGCAGCTATATTGCCCCAACCTATTACCTAGAAAGACACAATCAAATCGCCAAAATAATACACCAAGGACTCGGTAAATTAACCGAGCTCGTTAAAGATATTCAACCGTACTACAAGTACATGCCGCAAACAGTATCAGAAAATTAATCATTCAAGCTTCTATGGGATATGCCCATTTCCACTGATAAAACTATCCTTCATAACCGGCCGGATATTATATTGCTAGATAAGAAGGAACAAACTGCAATCCTTATTGATGTTACCGTACCCCTAGATGAGAACATGGCAAAAGCTTACACGGAGAAAATAATAGAAATAAAAGATATATGGAAGCTTAAAGAGGTTAGAGAGGTTAAAACTTACCCAATTGTGATGTCTCCGAACGGATTAGTGCACAAAAATCTACCTGTACATATAGAAGAACTCGGACTGCAAACCTCTTCCATTGAACTAGCTCAATGGGCCTGTATACTAGGCACATGCCAAATTGTGCGCCGACTGCTAAATAGATAGTCCTTGCGTCTAAGCTACTCCGGATAATAAATATTAAACCAGGGAAACCCGTGAAAAAAAAATAATAATAATAATTTATTCACAAGAAAAATACAAGAAAAAAAAACAATATACAAAGTGTAAATAAATGTGATCTGATAGGTTAAGAACACCAGTTTCAGTACCTATCAGTAAATATAACGTAACACAGGATAACAATATAATACAAAAACTAATTTAAATTATTAGGTAATATAAACATAACCAAATATCTATTTTTATTTTTCATTTATATAATCTTCAATACTTCTATCAGAACTAATGGTATTGGAAATGATAAAATTATATAATAATAAAATTCAATTGTTTCCCTAAAATGTTTCCCTAGTGTCTTGATTTAGTGTACATAAATTTTATTAAAATATTTTTGCCATTTAAATTTATTCCACTTGAATACGGCAGGATTCGAACCTACTCCCCGAACACTGACCAAGCTGAATCCGCAAACGCCTTACCAACTAGGCCACCGTGCCCGATCTTTTATACGCTAGTATACTAATAAAATACTTGTGAACCAACTAACGATTTAATTATTCAAACTTTCAAACTAGTTTGATCAAAATATTGGATATTTCAAACTTTAATATTTTATGGTTTGATTTGATTCGCAGCAGTTCTAGGCTTGATTTGAGTTTGATTTTATATGCTGACCGCTTGAGATATATAGGGAGGGAAAGGTTTTTAAAAATTCAAAAAAATTAGTAATAATAGTTTGAAGCAAGATATATAATCTTAAAAATTGCAATCTAAACAAACTTTAATCACTTTTTTTATTATGAATATAAAATCTAGTACCTTAGGAACTACTCTTTAGTTGTTGATTTTATATATTATTGTCTATTCCAAATTATTTACCTTGAGAGCACAATACCTTTAAGGGCTTTTGTACTATGAGTATAATTCTCTCGATGCATTCGTTTCCTTTGATTTTTTCGAAGAGTTTTTGAGGTGCTGATATTGAGTTTTATTTTTAAAATAAAGTTGTACGCGACAGTTTCCAATAGATTATATTTTATTATTATTTAGATAAATATATTGTAAACATCACACTGTACATTTTAAATCGATACGGGAAGACAAAAATGAATATATTTGTGTTTTACCTTATCCGTTTAATTAAACGATCGATGCTATCAAAATATATTAGAAGAATCCCTTAATGGATTCATGTAACTACATGATTCAATCAAAAATTCATTAAAAACTTTTAACAGCTAAAATCAAATCAAAAATTATCATTCTTAAATTTTAAGTTGTGTCAGAGCAATCGGCCACAAGTGTAGTTATTGTTATTTAGTGTTTTGGAAAGATGGAAAATTATCGACAGTAATTATCCCAAGACCTTGAAAATAGCCGACTATTTTTATTGTATCTAAATTTCGAGTTTATTTTAGGATCAATTCGTCGAGACTTAATTTTGGCATTAATAATCTGAATAACTCCCGAGAGCTTCAGCTCGAGGGAGTTATTCTTTGATTATTAATGCCAAAATTGTCGAGACAAATTGTAAAATATACGAGAAATTTAGTAGCAATAAAAATAGTAGCTAATTTGTCAAGGTCGCGTTATATTTAATAAGATTATTTCCCGAGTCACAAAAAATTCTGTACGTACGTATAAATTATACTAGTTTTGCTCTTTACTGTCTTGGCAGGTACGTTTAATTTAATTAAATTATCAATTTCTTGAAGATTTTTACTCCCGAATCTACTCATTGTTAATACTTTTTAACAAAATGTGTCAAATTTAATTCTGTAATAAACTTTAATGGCAAACTGTCAAAATTCAGATGACGCGCCTACTATGTTTGTCGTAAAATGGACGGTATTACATAGAAAGGAATGAATGAATATATTTATAGTTTCAGAAAAAGTGCTAAATCAGTTGGATTTGTGTATTTGCTACCAAAGATCGATAATTTATTAACTATAAGCAATTTTATAATACCATTAGTATAGGTTTTATTTGAAAAATTTGAAATTTACGGGCGGCTTCGTTATTGTTGGATACCGCCCTTCAGGTGAATATTGAGGACGATGATCAAATATTGGCTGCATCAAATCAGTTTTCAAGCACGTGATTGGTTAAAAATTGATATTTGACAGGCAAGGGAAATAATCGTAGAAAAGGACACCTACTGGTATAAAAAAGGAAATCGTCCTGAAAAATGATTTATTCTGCGAGAGAATGAAATCACAACTTTCCGAATTTTATACAAAATGTTATTTACCCGAGCTTGTGGATCCCCGAAAAGCCAGAAGTATGGAGATCCGTAACATTTCGTTAAAATGTACATAGTTAGATATGTGTCGTGACTTTCAGTTCGTTTTTTGGGGTTTTGTAGCTCAGATTTTTATTTGACGCTACGTCGAGCTCTAGCTCGCCACGCTGTATTCAGGGTAACTCGGACTTCTTCAAGGTTTGAATAAAGTCCGCCCGACCTAAAATACAACCTGGTGAGGTTTGTCAAGAAAAACGCTTTATTTTAATTACCGATTAGAACCAGAAATAAAATCACTGATTTAAAAATTATATACATTTATTTACACAAAATTATTTACAAGTGAAACAAAACAAATAAAAAATGATTTGTTTAAGGAAACTAAAAACTTTTTATGCCAACTTAAAATTTGTCTGTTTGTCCAACCAAACAAAAACCAATACAAGCAAAAATAAATTATTACAAAAGTAAGGACTCTATGGTTCCCAAAATAAAAAATGAAAATATATAATTAAAGTTAATTCTTACCACATTTATCTGCTATCACAAATTCTTTTTATTTTATTTTATTTTATTTTTAAAGGCGCGGAGCTCTTGGCACTTGAATCAGGAGAGTCCTGAATTCAGAATCTGAATGAATCAATTTGTTCGTACAGTTACCTTTACAACTCATTTGCTGAGATCTGTATAATATTTTTGTTGATTCAACGTGATGATTTTTGTACCTTTAGCAAATTGCTAGTTCAGCTGAATTAACCATATTTAATATTATGCAGAATGAACGGAAGTATATGAAATAAAAGTATGAAATAAAAACTGAAAATTGTTTATAATTAATTAGAATATGATATGTTTTATTAAAAAATTCTCATGATAGAAATAAAGGTAAATTTATATGAAATTTTAAATAATTATATATTGAATTTTGAAAATTGTTATTAAATGGAATTTGGAAAATTATTAGTTAGAATTTGTGACAGTATGAATACTTTTTTTAAATTTTAATTACATATTAGTTTTCCTTCAATTTGTTTTATTTTATAATTACTCTTTTATTTTCATAATTTCATAACGAAATATTCTATACTTTTGTTACTCTGATATTTTATTTTAACTAATCTTTATTATGAGAAAAATAAATAAATAATAAAAAAATAAATAAATAAAATTTTCTTTTGGCTTTCTAATGGTGACATTGTCGCCATTTTTTAATTATATAACGTTAAAGCTGAGGAACGGCTTTGCTAGGCCCGAAGGATATCATATCCCTGAAATGACGTAAATTCAAGATTATTATTCAGATCATAACTTTCATATTAAAACTTTTCTAAACTAATTTTCAAATACGACGAACAAAACTTATTCATAAAGAAGTAATAATTAAAATTGATATTTTTCTGTACAATTTCTAAACTTCTCATATAGTTATAAGCATGTGTGGATCCTTTACCTATAAAATAAAAAAAAATCAAGCAAAAAAGTACAACGCTGTCCAAAAAAAGTCTGTATTTCTAAACACTTAAAATGTCATTTCCGTGTACCCGCGGACATTTAATTACTATGTACCATGTCAACTAATACTGACAGTTAATTTGACATTCATGGCAAACTTTATTTTTTAAACATTTTGACACTAGAGTAAGAATGAAATACGTGTAAAATACATAAGAGACAAGTGTTTCAGAATTTTCTTTCAATCTCTAGAGCGAGAATTTTTCTTTTCTGTTATTATAAGTGGTTTCAGAATAACTACATACAGTAGTGGCTGTAGAGAAGAATTTATACATGCTATTTGGGCCATTTCTATGATGTTTGGAGGAGTTGAGGTAAATGTTTCACTTCTATCTTTACTACTACTACAAACTTATTGAATTTATTGCATTTAAGAACTGTCAAAGCCACCTAGTCGCTGTTAATTGCATACACATAATTGGTTGATTATATGGAACAACGCCAACGATTGTATGCCAGTGTAGTTGTCTTTGAAACGGCGCATATGAAACTTGTACTTTTCTTTATAATCGTAGAAAAAAGTATAAATTTGTTTTAACAGTTTTCTCGTGACTAACATTTTAAACTATTAATTTTCGCGCAGACCTAAAAGGAATAACAAATGAAATACAGCGAGACATCCATTAACCAGAGAAACTCTTCTTCTGGAGGTATTTTATTCTCTGAATTTAATTAACGAGGCTGCAGCGTTTTATCTTGAATTACGCTGCAATCTATCTGTCTTTAAAGGAGTAAAAGAGAACGTAAACACAACGTAACCGCAAGGTTTTTCTTTTTCTATTTTCCTTTTTTTTTCCTCTGGAAGGAAAAATGGACTCCGGTTTTTATTCAGATGAATACCGGTGGATCAGTTTCCAAATAAAGAGTTCGAAACGAGTAACACGAAGCTTATGGCAAAGAAAAATTCTTTTTAATAAGTTTTACCTCGGGCATTTTTAGGTTGTAACTGAAATTTAGAAGGTATTGATTTAATAATGAGTGTTCATTTTAAAAGAAAATTAAGGGTTCAATCTTGGTGGTTAGAAAAATTAGCAAATTATATTACGATCAAGAAAATTATTAAAATTGGAGGTGGACAAATTGAAAAGTGATTATAATCTTGTTACTTTATATTAGATGCGTTGTTATTTATTAGTTTTAGTTAATTTTAAGCAGGTATATTATTTTTACCTGTTTTTCTCGCTTGAAAATTTCCTATTTTTAATTTTCTATTAAATTAACTTTTATCTAACAACACTAAAGACCTTTATGGATATTTCTACGGTCTTAAATTTTTAAAAAATAGCTAGCCGTAAAAATTTGGGAAATAAAACTGGAATTAATAAGAATGTGGCTGAGTGTTCAATTTGTTAAAGTCATTATTGTTGTTTTTTAAAAAAATTAACAACATTCATATACATGATGAAAGAAAATTATTCAAAAATTTATTTTATTTGTTACTGTACATAATTTGGTTGATTTCCTAGTAACACAAGAACCTATTAAATATTTCCTTGAATCGATCCGGTAGTTCTGTTCTGTTTGGTGGGGATGTTGATACACTGCGACCTGTAAGATCTATTGTGCCCCTTCTGCTGACCAGCCGTTAATGATGTCTCAACGATTAGAGCAGTTCCTCCAGTCCTATTGCTTTCAAAAAGTTCAGGATGTCGGTAGGCTTCAGGTTAAGTAGATCTCCCTCTTCTATTTGATATTCTCCGAGGTATCGTACCCTCGAATTTTGCAGGGTTATGCATTCTGAGAGAATGTGGATAGATGTTTTGGTCCTCTTCCTACCAAATTCTGCATTCTTCTTCTACTAATCTGAGTTTCTTTAGGTTCCCTCTCAAGCGGCAGTGCCCTGTTACTATTCCCGTTAATATTCTGAGCTTGTTTTAACTTTTGTAGTGCAGTCGTCTGATCTCTTCTGGTTGTAGTTTTCCAGTAGTGACTTGGCCTGCCTCATTCCTTGTAGTTCTATCCAGTATTGGGATCCTTTGTTATTTACTTCTTTTTCAATTTCATTTTGTATTGTACTGGTGCTTATTCCGCAGAAGGGGTCAGGTCCCAGAAATGGTGTTTCAGCCCCTTTTTTTGAGAGTACGTTTGTTATTTCATTACCCTCCACTCCAGTGTGTTCTGGAACCCATAGGAAGGTAACCCGGTTGTTCTTGCCTAGTTCATTTAGTTTCTCTAGGCACTCCAAAACCATCTTGGAGTTGATTAAGTGGAAGTTAACAGCATTAATGGCTGCTTGGCTGTCTGACATGATAATTATCTATTGTCTGAGAAAAATTTCTATCTATATTGAATTGGACACATTTTCTGATGTCGTAGAATTCAGCTTGGAAAATGCTCGGAGATTTGCCTAGACTTTCCGAATATTTGGTTCCGGGCTCATATGCTCCTTTTCCAGTTCCTTCTGTTGTTCTGGATCCATCTGTATATCATTTAATGACACTTCTCTTGAGTTTTGGGATGGTATCTTTGTCCCATTGGCTTTTGTTACTTAGCTTTGCGTTGAATTCTTTCACAAAGCTAAACTTCTTTGTCATCTCATCTTGGGGCATATCCCAGTTTTGGTAATTTCGAAACCTGCGTTTGGTGGACCCTCCTCTGGTCATTCTGTATGTTGTCCTTATCGCTATACTTTCCACCACTATATGAAGGGGTGTAAGGCTTAGAATTACCTCCATGACGGCCGTTGGACACCTTCTCATTGCAGCTGTTAAGCATACACAAGCTAGTCTTTGGATGTTCGATAGATTTGCCTTTGCACTGGTCAGATTATTTCTGCTGCCCCATACTACTGCTCCGTAAATGATAGTCGGTCTCACTATTGACGTGTACATCCACTGCAGGATCTTTGGGTTACATCCCCGGTTTTTCTCGCAAAATGTTTGCAGGATCGTTTCCAGAATTCTCTTACTTTTAGAAACATTGGTAACAAAAGTAATGTTGTGAAAGCACAGAAGAGAAACTCAAAAGTGACCAAATGTAGTATCAGTCCCCCATTGTGAGAAAGAAGCTTGTCAAGATGTTGACGTTCAGGTTAGTATAAAAAACAGGGATGGATTAAACTATATTTGTTAAAATTAATAATGTGAATTTTGTATTTCACAAGGAAATTATATTATTGTTTTTTAATGAAAGTTATAAACAATTTTGGGGAATGCTTTTTTTTTCTTGAAAAGTTGTTTATTATCGAAATGGCAAAGATATTCTAAAATAAATAGTACTAGCGAAGTTCTAGAAAAGCATTCACCTATCTGTCAATAAAGTTATCAAAATCACTGCTCAGGTAAGGATTTCTAACAAATTAACATTTCATTTCCACTAAGTTGAAACTCATAATATAAAAATTGTTTTCATTCATTTCATTTAGTTTTTATTATGAGAACTGTAACAATAAATAAGGTGAACATTGAATAGAAATTTCAAGTATTCAATTCGTTTTGCGCTCACCCTCAAATTTATTTTCTTTCGTTGTTGCTTGTAGCGGTTTAACCAAAATCTATACCTCTGCTATTGTATTTCAGTTTACTCAAACCTCGGGCTGTTTAAAGTTAGTAAACAATAGCGCACTTGAAACTGAAATAAAGCAAAATAACCTGAATGACTATTTCTATTTACACAATCACATATAGCTAATATTGGCGAGATGTCTTTGAGGAAATGAAATTTTGCTGTATATTCCGGTAACAGTCTAATCTTTGGCACCTACTTGTGTGTTCATTCCATTTTCTGAACGTAAATGTGAAAATAAATTCATCTGTAAATAAATTGTAAATTTTGATTATTTTGATACTAAAATATTATCATTGTGTTTTAAATATCAAAATTATATCTTTGGTGTTTAACTACAAATTTCTTTTAACTTGCACTGTAAGCTGAAGTGAAGTCTCATTTATTTCCTATACTTGATTCAATCGCCTCTCTTTTGCTTTAATTCTTTGATTAATTTTCCCCATTTTCTAGGCTAGGTTATGACTACTTATCTTGGAAAAAAGGCTGTATATCATACTTATATTTGAAGCCTACAATATACACACTACTTATTAAAATAAACGAAAGACAGTTTCATCAGTTCTAAAATCGTTTTTCGGTATAATCCCAAGTTCATTAGATTTTTTCATAATATAGAATAGTAAGAGACGGGCTATTTTCACACTTAATCCCCCTTTGCATCTCAAATACTCAGTAGCATTTTTTTATCTTTACCTCCCCTATGACTCTTTTGATCACTTGTGTAAACTTTTCTCTTGTATGTATAAAAGTCGCGTGTTTAATCACAACATGAAAGGTCTTGCAACTCATTGTGCATACCGGTGATTGAAGTTCAGAACAAACCAGTGCTTCTCTAATGTCCTAGAGTGTTAAAAAAGCGGCTCCCAGGTATTTATGTCTCTCAATCATGACAAAGGATGTACATTGTACATTGTGCATCCTTTGTATAAGGACTACTCGAAGTTGTTACAAGGCCTGGAACTTTTAGTTGCATTTATTAAAGTTGGTAAAGCAAAAGGGACAAAACATGAATTCGATATCTGAATAATTAAATTTCTAATATTTAATTTTCATAAAAAAAGCTGTATGATATTTTTATCCAATTATAATGATTGCTCTACCAACTTTTTTAATTCAAAAGAACGTACGATTGAAAGATAACAAACGAAAAGAAAACAAAATTCACAATTAAAACATTTAATTAGCGTTTCATTATTCAATTGTCAATTCTATATTCTGCCCACTTTAATAGACAGTGTTGATTTAAGTGATCATTGTCAGTATGAATTCTGTGACAATCCTAATTTAATTTTTACTTACATTTCTTAGTGACTCAGTTATAGTCATTTAAGGCTCCATTACACAATTACTCAGTTATAGTTATTTAAGGCTCCATTAAGAGGAGCTATTCCCTTTTACTTACTCTTGTTATCGTTTCTTTAACTGTTATTCACGGAGTTTGTTATGCCTTACTAAGAAATTCCTAGAATTTAGTCAGGCCCAATAACGCGGGGTCAAAGGCGTTAACAGAATCTAGGATATCAGTGCAAATTTATATTTGCTGGTTCTTCTTCTTCTTCTCGTCCCATTTGCATACTATGCACGTAGGGGACCCTTATTCATTATAAAATGACAAGTGTGTTGTTTTCAGCGTGGCGAAATATAGACCCCGCATCTGGTATTCCGCACCAATCTCTGATATTCCGAAACCAAGAATGCTGCTTACGTCCTTGTCCGCGTTTCCCTTCAAGTTTGCCATGGAGAATGAGTTTTGGGATAGAATATCGGTCATCCCTTAGTATGTAATCTAAATAAGACGTTTTTCGTTGTTTTACGATATCTAGAAGTTCTCTCCCTAGTCCAGCTCTCAGGAAAACATCGTTGTTTGACATATGCTCGGTCCAGGAGATCCAAAGCATTCTTCGTAGTACCACATTTCAAAAGATTCTATTCAGTTCAGTGTTCTGACCTTAAGCGACCATGTTTCTACACCGTACAACAAGATGGACCATACATAGCACTTGATTACTCGTAGTCGAAGATCAACCGGAAGGGTTCTCTGGGTTCTCTGGAGGAGTATGTTTTTCATCCTTAAATCCGTGGCTTTTGCAATTCCGATACGCATTTTTACCTCTTCATCATAATCCCATTTCCCGTTGAGAGTTGCTCCCAGGTATTTGGATACTCTTTCAATTGCTTCGCCATTGATTGTAAGGTTGATGTTACCCAATTCCTGCCTGCTGATAATAATCATTTTAGTTTTGGTGATGTTGATGCGCAATCCAAACGCCTACTTCCACAACTCTGTCTAGCATTCTCTGCAAATCTTCTAGATTATTAGATAGAATTGCGGTATCATCTGCGTATCTAATGTTGATCGGTTTGCCGTTTACTTTTATTCCAGTAGCCACATCGTCCAGAGCTAGGTGGAAGATCTTCTCAACATAGATATTAAACAGCATGGGAGAACGCATCCTTGTCGGACCCCTTTAGCGATGTGTCAGGAGATCTTATCTGATTCGGATTTCAGCAGACTGTCCCCAATAGAGTTGCTTTATTATTCTGATATCTTTATCATCAATTCCTATTTCATGCAGTCTGCTAAGTAATAGGTCATGTTTTACATTGTCAAAGGCCTTTTTGGTAATCTATGAAACAGATGAACACATTCTGGCGTTGGTCATAACACTTCTGTACTAGAAGTTTCATTGAGAATAGGAGCTCTCTGCTGGTTGCATATCTTATTTTAAGAGTTTCCTCCATAACGTAGAGAGAATGTATATCCACCGTGTCATGTCTTACTTTTAGTTCTCCCACGGAGTTCCACAATTTTCTTTTATACATACCATATCAATTATTTTTACATCCAGAAGTAATAACGGAAGGAAAGTTCCTGACTGGGTAGGTTGGGGTCTGGTAATATTGTAGCACAATAAGACAAAGATAGATCATTAGATTGAACAGTAAAAAATTATTATTCTCCAGTCAGTCACATATTAGGGCTCAAACAAAACACATCGCTCATTTTAAAAAGTCATATTTGAACCCCCAACATACAAATATGCCTTCAGAGCATTTTATTTTATTTCATTCATTTTATTACTACATATTTCAACTCAAACTGCACAAATGCTAAGTGCCTTATATCTATGTAAAATAGTTAAGTTAAAAGTTAATAGATGCTGCTGATTCCATCATTACCTAGTTGTTTTCTGTAGATGTTTTGATGTTAATATACAGTTAATTAAAGTGTGAATTTTATTTCAAAATCATAGAGTACGCTATGATTTCACCCTCAACAATTGGTTAGATACTATTTGTATCCCACCTAAAGGATACTAAAAATAACAACTTCAAATCACAATAGTTGCCAGAGGCATATTAAAAAATACTGAATATGTAAAATTTTGCAATCCCAAGATATTGAAAAACATAAAGTGATGATCTCTAATCTGTATAGGGATTGCCATAAGGGAAATTAAGATTAGCTCCTAAAATCCAGGGCGCTAGAAATTTTGGGGGATGCTGGAGATGCCTAAAATAATAATCGTTCCCTTATTGTGTAAAATTGAATTAAAATTAGACGGGAAATATATCGCTTTTGCATAAATCTTGAGATTAGAGGAATTTCCCACCAGACCTCAAGGATTTGATGTTGAAATACCATGAGCATGTTTTGAAAATCAGCTTTCCCTTGATATGAGTAGATAGATGAATAGATAAATAATTAATTTACCTTAAATACGTTTTAAAATATAGACACACTTATAATTAAATTAAAAACGTTTTAGCAAGATTGTTAAAGATGAACGGAATTTTAGTAATGAAACATTAAAATTAAATTCTGATTGTAAGAATAATTCGCAATCGACGCAAATCTAAAAGTGAATTTTGAGGAGATAACGTCGCTGAGTACAAAATATTGAAAGAAAAAAGAACAATTTTAAATTTTACAAAAAGTGTTAACCCTGATTTTTTTTTAATATAGGTAATACAAAGTTCTTTTAAGCAAAAAATTTTTGAGTGTGCCGTTTTTGAAAAAAAAACGGTGTACTTTCTAAAGGACAGTAGGCAATAACAGAACAAGTTGGTCTTAATCATTTATACACTGCTCAACACTTAAAGTGAATATTAGAAGAATATTTAAATTATCTGTGTGACTGTTTTAAATAACTAAAAGTCAGATATGTTACACAAACTTTATTCATTGGCCATATTTGACAGTTAAAAAAGCAAAAGAAATTAATTTTCAATAAAAAGAACGAATAATTTGTAATGATTGAAAAATTGAAGGAAAGTCATAATAACCAAATTGTTTTATTGCTACGTTTACAGTATTTTTATAAACATCTTGATACCTTGTCGAACCACCTCTGCCTCGTCTTAATGCTGTTACTCTGTCATTAACAAAATATTGATAAAATGTTGAGGTAATGCTTCCCATATTGTTATAATATTTGAAGAAGCTTTAGGAGTCGGTTTAAATGACTGGACATTTCAGCCCAAATGTGCTTAATGCAACTCATGTCCGTTGAACATGATGGCCACTCAAATAATAATAATAATAATAGCCGTCCCTCCCCCGCACAAGCTGCAGAGCTTCTGGGGTTAACTCGTAGGGGGGTGAATTGAAAGGAGTTTATTATTATTATTACTCCATTCTTGTAATCCCATGATAATCTAGCCGTTTGTTTGAAATTCTGGCACGGTGAGGACGGGCATTATCATCAATAAAAACAAATCTGTCACTTATTGTACCAGCAAATGGTACAATTATCGGCTGTATAACCCTTACGGACGTCATTGTTTCATTAATTAAAACTATTGGATTATAACATATGCTACCCAGACACAAATCGATCCGCCTCCAAAAGAGTATCATTAAATGTTCATTATATCGTTGGCCTCTTTCTCTCCATACCAATATTCGACCATCAGACGTGTATATAAACCATCTTCTGATAGTTTGACTAGAAAACACCTTTCCAGTAGCTTGCCTGAAGCAGCTATTAATCCTTGACGCCGTGTATGTTCTGTTTTTTCTTCCCGTGAGGACTATGAAACGAGCATGAGTTGTGGCTCTTTTTCGTCCTCCTCCGTACGCTGTAGACCCCGCCTCTAAATACATGTTCCACTTTGAGACACATTCAGTCGCATAGCGACTTCCATTTTCCCCAAATTTTTGTAATTTAAATCTATGTTGAGCAATACCAAAAGACTGGAACGAAAATTCAAGTAGGTATATATGCGGGAACGACTTGCCTGAATGGATATTTTTGAAACATCAAAGGTAAAGAAAAAACCTGCTTAATTAACACATGGCGACCCTCTTGAGTCCTCGAAATTCTGAAGTAAATGCTCTGGAAAAAAGGGAATACTTAATTGAAAAGAAGATCGGTCAAGGTTCATACATATGTCTAGTCTTTTGGTATAATTCTATTTATAATGTTGATGATGATGTTTTATGATGCCTTTCATGCGAAACAAGTGTACTAGCACTTATCGCTTATCATTCATTGTATTTATATATATTTAATAAACTAAACTAAACTAAACCTTCTCGTCTCCAACGCACTAGTTGCTCATGTTGGACAGAGTGTAATTATCGTAAGGACATACTGTTAATTTAAATAAACAGTTTTATTGCCAGCAACAACAGTAATTATGCTCGGTGCAACCACTATTATGGAAAAATAATAATGAGCAGTCAAGCGACAAAATTCTAAAACATTACGAAAAAAGTAATTGGATGCATTCTCATAGTATTATACTGCCATACGAAGCACAAAGGGGGTATCTGTATTTTTCGGTCATATTGAGATATTATTACCAGGTTATTTGTTGCTATTTTCTGCTTGTTCTACTAAGGATTTTGTGTCGTGAATGCCAAATTGTACCTTTTGCTAAGGCTTTTTGTTTGTAAGTGACAATACTAAGATATATTGGTCGTATAGACCCCCAACATAAAGTGGAAACTTTTAACACGACAAACAATGGAAAAGATATGAAGAAAGATGCAGTGGAGCAATTTAAAGAGATTTTTTTTTAAACAGGATTACTACAAAACCAACTCAGCTACTTTCGTACTCACATCATCTTCAAAAGCAGACAAACACACACAGAACAATTACAGTGAATTTGATGTCGATTTATTTGGTTTGATCAAGAAGTCTCCTTTACGTAACAATGGTGGTTGGTATCACGAATTGATCAATATTTAAAAGCTATGTTTTCAGAAAGTCTTCATGAACTAATGCCTCTAATTCTTTATCTTTGAACTTTTTCGATACGCCAGAGCTTTCTTTTAAAAAATTTTAGAAATGTTGTTGAATTAAACTTGTTTAATACTTAAAAAACAGTTGTTTGCGCTTTGGCGAAATGACTGATGCGTTACCATCTTAAACTACAAGCAGGCAACTCTGGTAACACCCTCTTTTGGAAAACAGCGAGGACTTATTCAACATTCCAATATTTTTCTGTTGATTTATTGGTTCTACTTCACACCCTTATGCACCCACTTATTTTCCCGATGATGTCGTTCCTTTCTCTATTATTCATTATTTTTTATTATACATCCGACATTTTTAATTCTGATATTTTCAGGAGGTAACTTATTTTTGCTTTATCTAATTTTGTCTTAGCTGCATAAGTCATGATGTGTTTTTACTTCTTCGTCCACAAAATCTATCACTATAGTCATTAGTCAAGTGTTCTGTATCTGTAGAGTAGGGAGGGTGAGTTAGTCCCACAGCACTTAGGCCACATTTGACCCATTGTATATCCTCCCAAGGAGTTGTCCTCCTAGGTCATCGTTCATCCTGTCCTTTCCAGGAAAGTGGACTCACCGAACACGCACTATCTCATTGACGATAACTCCGGGCAATCGCATATGACAGTCAATCATGTCTTCCTGTTCACATATCCTGCATAGAGGTGTGTCCAGTCAAGTGTTCTGTGTAGACTTTGTTACTATTTCCCAGCGCTACTTTAGAAACCCAATAAGGAATAGTCAAGCGGGGAATCACACCACAAACCTTGAGTTATATGTATCCAGTGTTTTACGGCTAAGGCACCCACTCCCCTTCATGACGTTTATTACAGGGTGTCCCATTAAGAATGGGACATAGAACAACCGCAGATTCTCCAATTCAAAATAAAACGATTAAGCGAAATATGCTTAGATAAAATGTTACTCGTTTCCGAAAGTTGAAAACTGAAAAATTATTAATGGCCATAATTTTTTTAATATAACGTGTAATTTTACTCAAATCGGCAAACTTGTTGAATATCATAAAATGCACCTAACAGTAAAAAAAACAGTTCAGTGCGCTCTACCAGTGGCGTACGGCAGGAGTAAGTAATGCTTGTACCCCTTCTAAATGTTACGCCGCTGTCTAAATTTTAATTTTGACTATAATTTTAATTTTTTTGATATTTTCTAAGTCAATAATGTACACTTGTTAGTTTGTTGTAAAGTCATTGTTTTTCGAGATATTCGCAGTTAAAGATAGATAGACATGTACTTTTTATTTGTATTATTATTAAGAACAAACCGAACCCCTTGAAAAATTTTAATAACGTTTTAAGCCTTTAGTTTTAGTCGGATTTTTGGGAAATTTTCAGGAAATACTAATAATTACAAAACTTAGGGTGGAGAAATCTTGATTTTTTTGTAAACCTTCGAAAAGTATTTATTTTGTTAATTTTAAATGGAAAATCACAAAAGAAAATATCCGCGCCATTCTGCATTAAATCTATGAAAATTTGCTCCTATTTGTTTAAAAAAATATCAAGTAGTTTTTAAATAATATGAATTCCCATTTTTGTCTTAAATATCTTTGTAAAGTGCTGCCACATCATTACATACATTTAAAGCTGTCGAGAAATATTCCAAGGCCAAGTGTCCCCAGTGGCGCGCATATAAATACAATTTTATATTAGAAAATCCTCACAAAATAGAACTGAAATTTGCTTCTCACAAGAACTCCGGTTGCCACTTAATATTCATTTTTACAATTAACGAGAATCGCGACCAAACAGCTTTATTCTATTTTTTTTATTTTTTTGTTCTGATTTGTAATCTTAAGTTCCTAATAGGCAAGTTGCGATTGTGAGAATATTTATTAATTTATAATTGGAAATTTTGACAGTAGGCTTTGATTGATAATGAAGTTCTGTCACTGTCAGTTAAACATTTTCGTAGTGACTATCTGTTGCCGATAAGTGATTATTGTTATTAATAACTGTAATATTATTGTAAAATGCCACGTCATAACGAATTATCCAATTTAGAAATGAGGGACATGCCCAGAATAATTTTAAATAAATTTTCAAATGTCTGTATGACAGGTTGGGTGAAAAGGGTGCATTTCGACCAAAACTTGAAACAGGACGACCTAGGTTGATTACAGTAGATGAGGAGGATGAAATTTTGACTCAAGTGGCTCTCGATCCGCAGCTAAGTACTCGTAGAATAACTACAGCCGTTGGGATAAGCCGCTCTACTGTTCATAGGATTTTAAAAAGAGAACACTTATATCCTTATCACTTTACGCCAGTACAACATTTACTCGCACGTGATCCTCCGTTGAGATTGCACTTCTGTAGAGATTTGCTTAATAAACACACTAATGACCCCATGTTTTTAAATAAAATTTTATTTACTGACGAAGCAACTTTCAATCGCTGAGGGGTTTATAATTGGCGAAACAGTCATTTCTGGAATACTGAAAATCCACACCTGCCAAGGGAGAACCATTTCCAAACAGAATTTTCTATATTTTTGGGTGGGTATTATTGGAAATTACATCATTGGTCCGTACGAGCTTCCACACAGATTAAATGGAGGACATGTTAGATGATATTCCTTTAAATTTACGCCATAAGTTCTGGTTTTTGCAGGATGGTGCGCCAGCCCATTACATATTAGATGTTCGGAATTACCTAAATTTACGTTTTCCACATCGTTGGATTGGACGTGGAAGCGAATTTGCTTGGCCACCACGCAGTCCTGAATTTAATCCTTTAGATTTTTATTATGGGGGCTACATCAAAAGTCTTGTTTATGGTGAAGCAATAAATACCCGTCAGGAACTTTGGAACAAAATTCAGAATGCTGCTGCTACAATTCGACAAAATCAAGCAAATCAGTTGTTTAAAGTGAGACAGTCTTTAGTTAAACGTCTAAGGAAGTGTATACAAGTTAATGGTGGACACATTGAAAATTTGTTGAAGTAAAAATTTCATTACATTAGTTTTTACTTTGTTTGGTTTTAAGACAAAATTGTAAAAATGAATATTATTAATAATAATACAAATAAAAAGTACGTGTCTATCTATCTTTAACGGCGAATATCTCGAAAAACAATGACTTTACAACAAACTAACAAGTGTACATTATTGACTTAGAAAATATCAAAAATATTAAAATTATAGTCAAAATTAAAATTTAGACAGCGGCGTAACATTTAGAAGGGGTACAAGCATTACTTACTCCTGCCGTACGCCACTGGTAGAGCGTACTGAACTGTTTTTTTACTGTTAGGTGTATTTTATGATATTTAACAAGTGTGCCGATTTGAGTAAAATTATACGGTGTATTAAAAAAATTATGGCCATTAATAATTTTTCAGTGTTCAACTTCAACACCCCGTATTTCGGAAACGAGTAACATTTTATCTAAGCATATTTCGCTTAATCGTTTTATTTTGAATTGGAAAATCTGCGGTTGTTCTATGTCCCATTCTTAATGGGACACCCTGTATATATTTTCGATTTTCTAGTTAGATATTTATACAAGTCATTTTAAATTTATTACTAAAACTAGACACACACACACACACACACACACACACACACACACACACATATATCGAATTCCGATACCGAACAATTTGTTCGGGAAAATGCTCACAAAGTAATAGAGCCATTTTTATTTTAAGATAATTAAAAACCAGCCACAGTTCGGGGTCTCGGAAAGTACACTCGACTTTTACGTAGGCAAGATGGAATTCAAAGAATGCGCTGTTTTCATTCCAGTTCGTTGTAAAACGCGAAAATTTGAGATCGATCAACCGGAATCTCTCTCTAATTAATTAAACTCTCTTTAGATTAATTTACGGAGTAAGAAAAATTGGAAAAGTTAAAACAATTAGCATTGAGAGAGTCCGTAAATCGGTTTGAAAGCATTGATAAAAAAAACTAATTAAAGTAAATATTAGTCTAGGGACTGGGAAAGCAATTTTAAAAATTTGGAATTTTGGAAATAATAGAACAGGCAGTAATAATAATAATTTTAAAAAAGTTTTACCAAATATACAAACGTTTATCTAAAATTTTTATTACATTACTATTGCACTTCTATATTTTACTGTTTTTTCCCGACATTGATAAATAAGTGGTTGGCAAAAAAATCTTTTAGATATCGGATAAAAACGACTGTAAGTTAATCAGTATCAAGGTAAATACATTCTTTAAAACTTACTACACTTAATGCTCTATCTCTGTTTCTCATTTTTCTAAAACTTGACATACTGAAAGCTCGATCTCTCTCCCTTTTAAAATCTAAAGTTGGAAAAGTAAAAAATGCTGCCAATAAATCTTTGTGAATTTGCTGAAACATAAGTAAGAAAAGCTCTTTAAAGTGAAACCAGGAAAAATTTCATTTAGATATACATTCGGATAAAGAGGGAAAACTTATATAAGAATCTCGAACCAAAGTACACTACAGTTAAGATCTTCAGACAATTTTAATGAATCAGCTTTCTAGAGGTAATATAAAACTCTAGGAGTAGAATTTCAGATTTATTAATTTAAAAAAAAATCTCTTTTACCGTCATCTTGGTTGTCCCCCTACGAGCAACCCTCAAAAGCCACAGGCTTGTCCTAGTTAGAAATGACGGGCCTTACCCTGTAACGTGCGGGTTCCCAGCACGACAATTAACTTGGGATAATAAAAAATGGTATTTTGCTGACATTGTCGTAGGTAAAGAAACTATTGACACGATTTTGACTAAGCGTCTGTTAATCTTTCTAAAAATGAAGAATTAGACACAAAACTCTTCGAAATCGGATAATTGGTTAAAGCTGTTGATACTTAAAATTTTGACTTCATATATATTTTAACAAACGAATTATACTAAAATATTTTGTTACAAATTTAGTCTCTTTGATGATCTATAATAGTATATTATTCAATGAGTTTGGGTGGGTTATTATATTACACGCGGATGAAGTTTGCAGCACGAGCGAGCTTGCGAGCGAGTGTTGTAATCAATCGAGTTGAATATAATACTTTATCTACTAATGTCGACAAATAATAGATTATTTATACCTTAAAAAAATCTATTAAATCAAATGAAGAACAAAACATTTTTAATTGCTAAAGAACCTATTATACGAATATGCTTATTTATATTAAATTAATTCTTACTTGTTATTAAAATTTAAAGTTATGTGGCTGCAATTCGAGTAATTAATTGTTGTATCTGCAACACCAAAATTCATATTGTGAACCGGACACGGTGGCCTAGTTGGTAAGGCGTCTGCCGATTCAGCTTGGTCAGTGTTCGGGGAGTAGGTTCGAATCCTGCCGTATTCAAGTGGAATTAAAGTCAGATAAGACTTTGGGCAAGTGCAAAAACGTATTTGTGTCATACGCAGTTTCATTCACGCCGGTAAACAGGCAGGATGAGATCGGATATCTCGTGGAACTGATAGGGGTTGGTGACACAATTACACACTTGTTAGTCGGTAGATCACCTGCATGACAAAGGCATAGTCCTGGGTTTAAGGTGATTGAGGACCGTGGTTCAGAGCCCACAATAAGCTGTAGGTCCCGTCCAGTTTAGGCCATTAGGTCAGAAAAGAGACGTTAAAATTAACAAACAAACAAACAAACATACTAGAACTAACATATGTTGTTGGATTATTAGTATTATTTAGTGAATGACTTTTACTTGCATTAATTTACTACATAGTAAATGTATTTTATTTATCTTTATTGGTTAAATTTGGTTACCTTATGATTATTGCTTATTAAAAGTGTTGAATTTTCATTATTCAACGCATTTTAACTAATCAAATCAGTTTTGCAAACACACTATTGCACAATGAATGTCAAATTCCGGTTTGATTTTTGGCTTATTATTTGACATTAGTAGATAAAAAGATTTTTTGCATCGAGCGTATTGTCTTTTTTATACAAAAGCAAAGATGATATTAAATTCATTATTTTCTGTTTCAGAGGCCAGAGGTGAAATTCAGGGACCTTCAGAGAAGTACCTAAAACCTGGATCAGGCCTTCGACTGCAGTGTACTGTTTTACAAAGTACAGAAGTAAGTTGTTTTGCTTTATTTATGCAAGAAAGTAAATTTTAGATAGCGGGAAAGTAATGTGATACTTTAGTGTATCAGAAGAAGATACAAAAATATACTATAGTAATAACAGACAGTAAGAAAGCAAAAACTCGATAGCGGAAAAGTATCTATCTATCTGTTGATGGGGGTGTCGTACACTGCGAGCTATAGGATCTATTGTGGCCCCTTCTGCTGCCCATTCGTTAAGGATGTCTCAACGATTATAGCAGTTCCTTCAGTCGTACTGCTTTCAAAAAGTTCAGGTTAAGTACGCTTCAGGTTAGGTAGGTCTCCCTCTTCTATTTGCTATTCTCCGAGGTATCGTACCCTAGTTTCCCAATAGTGTCTTGGCCTGCCTCATTTCTTCTAGTCCTATCCAGTATTAGGATCTTTTGCTTTAACCCATTAACGCCCAAGCGAACAAAACGTCTTAGAAAAGTTTAATTGCAATTAAAAAAAAATGGGTACAAATGATACGTTATATTATCGAGAGTGCTCTTTTTGTTGGTACTATTAAATTTAAAAAATAATTAAGTTTTAAGATAAAAATTCACGATATTTCATACTTTTTTTTTAATAACTAACTTTTTACATCTTTTCAGATTTGAATTGGAGTTAAGTAAATTCTATAAAAAAAATAAACTGGATGTTCAAACATACAGAAAAAATAATTAACAAAAATTGCTGCAAAAAACTCAACAAATATTGACAATTTTTTTTAGATACATTTTTAATTTTTGCTCCAGAAAAATAACCCCAAAAATTCTGAAACAAATTAGACATAGTCTTTGGCTAATTCTAAGCTATTTTTTAGCTTCCACTCATCAAATCCAATATAGTTACTCTGTATTTAAGTAGATAATTGAAATAGCTAAAATTTTAAGTCTAATATGATTTATTTTATACATCTAGGTCCATTAATTTTACCAAAGCGAACTTCCTGAAATCGTTTTGTAGCTCCCACTCAGTGACGGATCATCAAAACTAATATAGCTAGAATCCAGAATCAATCATATTTGGAGATATTGAGCAAATTTATACCTACATATCTATTTCAAAACTCATTTTATTCCCTAAACATTAGTATGCGATTTCGTAAAGGAAAAAGACTACGGTTTTCTTGTAGGTTTATGCAGTTTCTTTTTTTAATTTATAGTCCCTGAAATTCAGCAATGTTTTAAAACTTTGTCCTTTTCAATAATAAATAGACATTTGTGTAGAAGGCACAGACATCAGACATCCATGGTTGTACAAAATATTTCATCTTAGAAAACCAGCAATAGCTTATACCCATCTTCAACTTTAAATAGGTATTCGATAATCGTCAAATATTCTGAATACAAGCTACAAAATTTGGCGAAGTATCGTGGTATACATTGGTCAAGAAAATAAAAGAAAGTGAAAGACAAATCCTACCGCGATGCAGAGGTTCCCTCCGTGCAATGTCTAATAAGGGTGCTGTTAATTAAGGGGTTAATAATTCTAGGCATGTTGAGGAAGTTAATGACGACTCATATAATTTATTTATTAATAAATAAATAACAATAATGACACTTATGGTCCTACGCTATATTTATGTAGTTATTATAATGTATACCTACTCGCAAATAATTTAAGCAAAAAATGGCGTTTTAACAAAATACAATAAAAACTAGTGCTGGTCTTCCTAATTCAATGTTTTTAGGATGACCAGACTGAATCCGTTTCGCGCCTGAAAGCAAACCTGGCCTACTTTTGCGCCGCGATACAGAAGTTGGAGTTTTAATTTTAGCTAATACATTAACAATTTCAGTTATTCTTGAAAACTTTTGGGAAACGTTTTGCACAGTTTCCTAGTGTATACCACGATACATCGCAGAGCGTTGCATTGTGGTAGGATTTGTCCTTCGTTTTCGCGCGTTTCTCTTGGCCAATGTATACCACGATACAGCGCGACTTTTGAGATGAGTGCGTTGTACAATGGTAGGGACTAGCTTTACGCACCCAGGCCAGATACCCGAGGAGTGTGCAGGTGACGGACACTTAAATCATTTTTCCTAACAGGACACTTCGACTAGAAAGTGATTCATTTCTTCACATACATCTATTTGGTGGGATTGTGATCTTAATCTAATTGAAATTTTTCTGGTTGTTTATAATATTTGTAGCTATTAATAGAACTCCGTTTAATTTTTAACTGTGTATACTACCATTGTATTAGTCGCTAATTTAAACAAATCCACTCACTGAAAGTTCAGACTATCGCTTGTTAACAACATTATAAAAAAAACGTGTTCCACCACTGAACTATCCCAAGTTTTAGAATGAAACTCTCATAAGCCCGAGGATACAAATTGCTCTCTCCATTTCCATTAAACTCTAATTAAGTGTGTCTGTTAGTTCGTAAAATATAGACTGAAGTATCAATCTATCATTACCAATGTGTTCTAAACTTGAAATGTAGAGATGAGGGTCTTGACCTAGGGGTACGAGGAAATAAAGATCAGCCTGACCTTTGTTCTGAACTAATAATTAAAGGGGCATAGCCGGGTAAGCATGATGAGACGGTTCGTTATCAATTGTTAAATATTGTTTTCGAGAGGAATAAATATTATAGTATAAAGCATATGAAGTCAGCTTCAAAATACGCACTCTCTATAATCCTAAAATATTGATATAATATCTGGACCTACCATGCATTTTGTATAACGAAAAGTTCTTCGTCAGAACGATATTTGCCCGAAAATGTATTATTTAACAAACCGAGTTTCAATATTAAGTCTAGCATAGACATACCAATATTTAACTCGGAAAGAGATGATTGAAACCAAAACTATTACACATATTTTTAGCACATTTTGACAAGTGTTACTCAACGTGCCATTAAATATTTACCTAAATCCAAGATTTCTGAAATTGAATTGGCAACGTTGTATTTCAACTTTGAATTTATGAGATGGCTGTCATTTGACAAGCAAATTATTTATGTCCGTCGAATGAACATTTTTCCTTTTTTTATACTTTTCAGGTTTATTCTGTAAAGTTATGTATGCGTTTGTATTGGAAAAATATGTTAAATAATCGTTTCAACGCAGTGAATTTGTTTGTCTTGGGAGTGGTATTCCAACAAATCACAGCCGGCCCCATATTCTTAACGTTTACCCAGATATGTGCGTGTCAGAAGTTGTCAAAATTTGTAGGTTATTATGGAATCTTCTATTGCATTGTAAAAAGCGGCAAATTTAAAATGGAATTCTTTCAGATTGAAACGCCAGAAATTAAATAGTCAAACCTTGACGTTGATATTTACAAAAATAGGTTATTTTCTTATGATGATTTTCCATCATCACTCCACCAACGTTCTCCCCGGCCACTGTTAGACCAACATTATATCTATCGCGACTACGTTACTGAACGTTGCTCTGGAACACCCCTCGCACAATAATATGATATGATTTCCATCGATGATCGATGATTGACAATTAACTACTTTTGACAATGCCAAAAACTGACAAATTAAACTAATTGTTGAGGGATCAGATGAAGAGACCATGCTGTGCATCAGTTTGCCAAGTCGGCCAATGTGTTGAACAATGCCGCTTTTTTATACTATGTCTAGCTTCTAAATGGATGGTAGATTTTGAAGGATTTTTTTTTGTGTCTTTACAACTCCAAGAACAAAAACAAAAACACCTTGTAGTTAACGATTTATTAAAATAACGAAGGAACAACGCACAAATTAACAATAAAGGTACATGGTTAATTTACTAAACCATATTAGTAAATACCGAAAAACAACGAACAAATTAACGATACCAGTACATGCCTAGTCGCTTCGACCCGGTCCGAATGTTCTAGAACGAGTTGTTAACGTGGGAGAGTCGATTTTGGTTAGACGGGTAGATTTTTTGTGTCCGTCTTTGTCTCTCGCGTTGGAGAAACAAAGTTGAATTTTAATTTAAAATTATTAAATCGTGGTCTATGTGTCAAAATACATGTACCTGCAAAAATCCGTTAAGAACTCTGCGTGTCATACGATGTTGTCAGATTGTTGTCGAACTGGGCTACGTGTCAAAAATACATGTATGATATGTTTACAATATTTGATACGGTGTTGTCGGTTTGAGATTGTATGTTTAATTTTGTTGTTGAAAATTAAACACTAATATTTATCAGTTTCTCTTCTAATGGAAATAAAACCACTTATGCACATTCCATTGTTCTATATTTCTACATTTAATACTCTCAGGCTTGGGTTTAAATTTTGCTACTATTAAATATAAATTTACAGATAAAATACCATCGATGTTGTTGTCAGACATTACGGTACCAATAATTGTAGGGGAAATGTTTGTTGTCATTGTTGTCAAAATTAACATTAACGGGGTTAGTCATTGTCATGAGTGAAATATTGATTGTTCTTCAGGTTATAACATGTCTATAATTTTCACCAGAAGCCTGTTAAAAATTTAAATGGCAAAAACAAATTGGTCCTGTTCAAAAAAAAGCACAAACCGACCAAACTCTCTGAAGACCACAACAAAATATAGGCAAATATTCACTAAAAAAATACCAAAGTTGACTCTTAATCGATTTACACGCACTATAATCTGTGACGGAACTTTGTGAATTTAAATTTAAGTATTATTTTTTTTAAATAATCAAGTACGAAATTTGAAAGTAAAATATTATGTTCAAATCGAAAATAATAGCTTGATATATTAATATATTAACGTAGATTTATTAGATTAATTGGACAGTTAAAGCGCCTATAAATTATTATTATTATTAATGCTTCGATAGTAATCGAATATTAAATTTACATGAATATTTTAAAACTTAAGTCTCCCTAACCATAACATTGAATTATATACCTGATGTGTGTTATAAAATACTTAAATGTTGAATGCGGTTTAAAACATTACCATATGGGGTATACAATAACATTAATGTTTATCAGATTAATGCAAAGGCAAGTACCCTGGAGGATAGTTATCTCATATCCAAGTTTTAGCGTATCAGTAGCGCTGCACCGGCTTCAGAATAGTAATTAAGTGCTACGCGACGATAATAATAATATATTGAAATGGAATTTTATTAACACAAGTATTTTAAAGAATTTAGGTACATTATCAAAATTTATAATAGTCAAAATTAAAATATAAATAAACAGTAGGTACAATACCTTAAATAAAATATTCTAACCACAGAAACTAAATAAAGTAAACATAACCTATAAAATTATGAAATGTCAAAATTATGAAAGCATATATTATGATCTAAGTACAACTTTAAAAAAATTAAAAAAAAACAGTATTGCCAACATAAAATGTAATAAGAAACTGTCTTACTAGATTTTAAAAGTTTTTTTTAAAAAAAAAGGAAAAACTAGAAGGTCGTTGTTGATTAGTTAGAAAAAAATTTTTATTGAAAAACTTCGGAAGAGAAAAGAAAATTAATTTAAAAACAATTCAAATTTTAAAAAAATTATTTAGAAATTTTAATTTCTAAATTGCAAACATAATAAGATGTATTAAACAAAGAATAAATGGTGAGGTATTCAAAATAATAAAATAAATGGAATTGAAGAAACCCTGAATGGTACAGATAAATTAAGAAAGAAGAGGATATGAGTAGGATTTAATTTGCAAAGAGGGACTTACATTGGATTAAACACAAAGGTTGGACAAGTGTAATAAATAGAAGTACTTGTGTAAGTGTTTTTTTTATAATTGAAACTTTAATAATTGTAAGTAGTTGTAGGTGTAATTAGTACAGCTGGGTATGAATGGATAATTTAATTTTTATAATATAACTGAGAGTTATTTATTTAAAATTGTTTGACTTCATTCTAAAATCGCAACTAATCACAAATCTTTTTGAACTCGCTGACCCTGAGATTAAAATTAAAATTAAAATAAACTAAAACTAAAACTAAATTAACTAATTAAATAAATTAAATTAAAACTAAAGTAAATTAAAACAAGAAATTTCTTATAATCAAATAAAATATTACAAATTATTTATAAAATATATGTTATAAAAATTAAAATACAAATTAATATTGTATATATATTTACAAAATTGTAACACCCTGTACATCAAGGGTAACCAACAAATAAACAGTACACAATATATTTTTCATTAAAATCGCTTCTTGATAATAATCTACAATAAGAAACAGTGTTGTAGTACTCAAAGTTCATATAAAATAATGAATTATTAATTGTAAAATAATAAGCTAACTTAAACTTACCTTTGCTTTAAAGAGTTCTGATCGTTTTAATAATCGGTTAAAGTCATAAAATTCTATAAGGATTTCCATTCCCATCGAGTCTAATCTGCAACTTGTACCAATTTTACGTTAATTTGTATCGTTATGTTATTTTAATTTTACTTTTTATTTTACTAGCTCAGAATACTTACTTTTTTTTTAAATGATTTATTAATAATAAAAGAAAAAAATTGAGCATATGAAACTTTTACTTTCACCTTTTCTAATAGACATTTAATGAAGTATTTGAAGGGTCAGAGGGCGCCAATAATTCTATTTTAATATTTTTCAAGCTAGTTTAGAATTATAAATATTCTAGCTTTGATCAAAAATAATATGAATACAGAACTTTATCATCAATGCAAAATTAAGATATTTTAGAATGTTGTCACACCGCAAGGAAATATTAAAGAAAACTTAAAGATAAAAAAATGATTTATTATTTATTAAAATTATTTGTTGAAATATAGTTTACAAAAGTTTTACAATTTTATTATAGCTTGTAACTACGCCATTACAAAAAAAAATACGAAATACCAAAATATAAAATGTAAGAATACAAGTGACCTCAAAATTTCTTAAAAACTAAATCAGTTGAAAAAACCCAAATATAAAACTAACTAAGAATTACCGACATTTTCACAGTTTTTGGCCAACGCTGAAGAAAAGTCTACATCGACTTTTATATATCGGCAGCTACCAGGAATCGGGATTAATTCCAGGTTCTGGACTTTCGGCTGGTTTAGTAATTGAATGTTACTAAATTCCCAAAAATTAACAAATGCAGTGGCCGACGCTGTAGATTTAGTTCAGAACAACAAATGAACTATCGAATGAGTGAAGAATGAACAATGAATGGTGTGAACTGTGTGAAATCCGCCTCAACTAAAGAAAAAAATAATTTTTGTTCTGACTATGGCCTTTCGATATAAATAATATTTTGTAAACAGTAATTAATAGCAATCATCTAGGTACAATAAATATATAAAAAACTCGAAAACATTAATAAAATAATTTAAGAATAATTACTAAATTTGTGTAAAGATTTTTAGACTTTTTTACAAATAACAGATTAGAAAAAATAATGTGCTTACCACAGGCTATATCACAGTACACTAATTTTAAAGAGACTTTTCAAACTAAGTTCTCAATCGAAAGTGAATAAAATATTTCCTAAATTCGAATTCGAAGCCTCTGTTGTTAGATGATTCCCCACTATTCAATGCGTAGAATCGAAATTAAACTGGAATTTTGTGATATACAAAGTGGCCCAAATTTAAAAATAACAATTTTAAAAATTTGATTTTTAAAATGTTACACCCCCGATAACCGTTTTAGGAAAATTTGATGCTGAAGGCAGAAAATTTTTCGATTATTTATCTGTTATTAAATAAAAAAATCTTTACAAATGTTGAAGAAAAAAATTAAGATTATATATAAAAGTGACTGAAATTTAGAAATAATTAAATTGCATAAGTATTGAAATTTACATAGGAAAGAGGAAAAAGGTGGTTGGAGATAGAGATGGTAGATATTGTCATTCGTCAATGTGGTACATTAGAGAAAGAGACAAAATTATTTGACTAAAACACACTCCCCCCCTCCAACGGAAAAATCAAAATTTTCCATAAAAAATTTTTTCAAAAAAAAAATTGTTAATCTGTTTCAATATTCAAAAAGGTACTATTATTAAGTATTATTATTAAAGAAAAATAAAGACTAAAGTTTTTAAGAAAAAGTTTGAGATACACATAAAGGGATTTTCGACAAATGTCTATATTTTGAAACTTTCAAAAAGAAAGGCGTTATAATAGTCACTGCCTAATCTCATTCTTACGTGACTATTTTATTGTAATCATATTACAATTAAAATCAAATATTTAAATTTGATCAACCAAATTAAACTAAATAAAAAATTGAAGAAACGTTAATGTGAGCCCTGGAGTAGATAGGTTCAAGCATTTTTATAAAAACAAAAAAATAAAATGCTTACATCAATACATGTTAAGCAAGAAAAAATAAAAAAATGAAAGCAAAAAAATATATAGATAAAGATAATAATGACATAAATAAGGACTTAAGACAAAAGGTATACTTTGAAACTCCAATAAATGAAGAGGTTGATACAATCTCTGCCCTCCCTCGGGTCTTGTGAGATTGTTTAAAAAATGAATTTAATTGAATTTAAGAGAAATTGAAATTTTGACTGTACCTCTTAGCTCACCAAGTGTTATTAATCACTTTTAATAACTACTCAGATCACCAATGGTTTTAAAATACAAATTTTTTTTTTTTTAAAAATTACTAAATTATATATAAATTTATAAATTGAAACATATTAGTAAAAGAAAAATTATCCCAAGGTACTGTAAATTTGTGAGAAATTTGAATTAAGTCGGTATTATAATAGTGTCGTGATGTAACGTTAAGATATAAAACATCAATGATGACTCATTACACAAAGAAAAAAAAAAAGAAAACTGAAAATGACCTAACGAGAAATAAAGGAGCAAAAATTAACAATAAATGTTTCTGTGAAATATTTCCTCAATGAAATATTTATATAGACTAAACAACAACTCAGATCACATATGTTTTGTAAAAAAAGAAAAAAACTTTACTAAGTCTTTTAAGATAAATAACCTATATGATATAATCAATCAAAAAAAAATATATAGGTATATACACTGTGCCAAGTGCACAAAAAGATAAGATATAAAAGATACTAATACATTTTTCTGATGTACTATTAAAAGATACTAAAATATAGATAGGAAATTCCATCACACTGTGCCCAAAAAAATTCAAAAGAAAATATATACCTCTAGTGGTATTCCAATCAAAACTTTTGAATAAAAAAATTACAGCATTATTATCAGATATGAAACAAATTTATTCATAGGAATTTAACTAACAGTTAATATCCATATCATAATAAATAAATACTTAACAACACAACACAGATGTGATTCCTACCTATTTTGTAACTTGTTTTTTTTTTCTAAAACAAGCTAAATAAAGATATAAGATAATTAAAACATATGTGCGCTTTCTAAGTTATTTAAATGTGTCACAAAAAAATATTAGAGAAAATTAGAAAAAGATATAGACATAGGTATAATTCACAGAGACATTTCGTTATAGAGAGATAAGTATGGCCATTTTCGAAAAGGTAGTGACAAAAATACTGTTTACACATTCAAACAATAAAAAACTATGTATGACATGTAACGTAATATCTATCGGATATTGCCTCGTTAGCATCCACTGTAGCCATGGGTGAATAAAATATTTCCTAAATTCGAATTCGAAGCCTCTGTTGCTAGATGATTCCCCACTATTCAATGCGTAGAATCGAAATTAAACTGGAATTTTGTGATATACGAAGTGGCCCAAATTTAAAAATAACAATTTTAAAAATTTGATTTTTAAAATGTTACAAACTGCATGTACGCGATCGTAAATAAACGAAACTAACAAACTACTCCATTTTATTAACGCATTCTCAAATAAATGCTGCATATAAAAACGGTAAACGATTTGAATTTCCTGACTTTGATATGGCTTGAATATAAAACCGCCCGTTCGTGAAATTGCAAATATACGAATATTTTTTGCATGCTGCATTTCAATAGTTTGATTGATTGGTAACACGATCCATCAATCTGACCTAGCGATAAACATTAGGGAGCGTTAAGCTTTTACTTTTGAACGAAACACGCTACATCCATGATTTAAAAAAGGAACACGAGTGGAATATTTATGTTTTAATTTAAATTTTTTTTAGCGAAATTGGGGTAGATACGAGGAGAAAACTTTGGATAGATTTAAAATGATAAAAAAAGTTATTAGTGGAGTAGATCTGGCTTTCGAATGCAGACATAAAATCGAGTAATATTTTTTTCCCAATCGATGAAGTCAGATCCACCCGATTATTTCTGTATGAAATGTGTAACCGCAGCAGAGGTGGGGGAGGGGGATATCATCTATCTAAAGTATATGAAAACGGGTTTTTGACAAACCTAACAAAAAAATATATTTACTACAATTGAAGAGCTTGACAAAACATGTAAGCTCGCTCCAACCTAAACCTGATAGCTCAATTAGTTTGCGTCACATTTAATATAAAATATTATTATTAGAATATAGAAATTTATACAGGGTGATTCATTGGGAAATGCGCATACAGTAAGGGTAGATGGAGGACACCGAGGTGCTTCTAAATAACCTACATTTTATGGGTCTATCGTTCTTTAGAACCTAGATACGATTTATTAATTTTCCCCATTTTTTCAATTATGTTATGAACCACCCGATACATTTTTATAATATTTGGTTCGTATGTTCTTTGTCTTCAGTGTCCACTGTATATTAGGGTGGGCCGAAAAAACCTTTTTTTTATTTCGAAGTTGTAATAGCGCGGGAAACTTGCGAATCATATAGACTAAAAAAAAGAAAAAAAAATTATTAAAATCGGTTGACATCTTCCATTCGCGCACAGGCCCTAAGGTTTGACAAAATATGAAAAAACTTCATTTTTGCGATTATTTTTTTAAACGTTTGAATTAGATGTTTTCGTAATGTAATAGTTTGTAACGTCTTCAAATAGAGCCTAAAAACATTGTGTTTTAATTTGGTTTAAATCCGTTGATATATCCAATCGCGCATAAGCCCAAAAATTTGACAAAATATTGAAAATTTCACATTTTTACACATTTTTGGTATCACAGGCCCACAAAAAAAAGTGGAATGAACTTTACATGTGAGTATACTACCCCTATGGATTTTGAGCCGCTGAATCCGAATCTGGTCTCAGAATTTCCCCTGGACCCCCCAGTTTTCCCCTAGCCTACAATTCTACAATGGGATTAGAACTAAGCCACTCGAAATACGTGAAAACATTATCGTTTTTCGTAGATCGAAATTGCTTTCACAGATACTGAAATTTCTAAGATTTCACGCTTTTCCCCTAGGCTAGGGAAAAACTGGGGGGTCCAGAGGAAATTCTGAGACCAGATTCGGATTCAGCGGCTCAAAATCCATAGGGGTAGTATAGTCACATGTAAAGTTCATTCCACTTTTTTTTGTGGGCCTGTGATACCAAAAATGCGTAAAAATGTGAAATTTTCAATATTTTGGCAAAAAAAAAAAAAAATTCCAGCTTTAATCCATAAAAATCAAAATATTTCTTCCTCTGCTAATTTCTGGATCCCAACCTTATTGAAAAACGAGAGGACAGGTCCGTATTGTAACGTTTTTCAAACATTGTTGAATTTATCCTGGCTAGCTCAAATATACCAAAAGAAAATATAGGCTTGGGTCGTGGATTTGACTAGAACCTTACTAGTGAGTTGGTGGCATAATATTTAATTAAAAAGATTTTAAAAATGTTTATAAAGCCAAATTCTGGGCGCCATGCCACGAGATTAGATTTAGTATAACCTCGAATACATGCCACCAGCGAAAAATAAATAAAACACCAAATAAGTGAAATTTATTAATTTAGATACATATAAAAAAACTGTTTAAAATATTATGAAGGAAAGACTGACAAATGATGTGCTTAATTTTTACTGTTCATATGAACCGGTAAGAATTTATGGTTTATGGCAAAAGTGCAAGTGTCGGATGACACTTAGCTTTCGTTTTGACGGCTGAGACCGCTGGTGTGGGGAAAAGGCTTCTGGGGGGCTTCACTGGAAATGCTTAGATGAAGCTGTCTGGCTTAATCTCCGGTCGTCGATTAAATGACTTCTCTCTAGTCTGGAGCCTATTTTTGAACGTAGACGAACCTCCTCAGGTCTCCTGGCGGAACGGTTCAACACACTGGCCTCCTGAGAATGAGCCAAAGCCACTGGAACTTATCTTGGAATAAATCACCCCATTAGGTAGTCTTCAGAATAGGAATAACACCTTCTAGGATCTCATAAATACTAAGCCAACGCCCCTGGGACTCCTTTTGAAATGGGACTTTTGGAACTCCTGGGTAAAACCTTCTCGGGTCTCCTTTTGGAATTAAATAAAGCACAATATCAATTGTTGATACAAATGGTAAATAAATGGACATTTTTCTTCATTTTTATAATTCTTTTACGTATACAGGGTGTTTGAAACTTAGTCATTGATAATAATAATTTGTCCAAAATACGGACCTGTCCTATTGTTTTTCAATAAGGTTGGGATCCAGAATTTAGGAGATGAAGAAATAGTTGATGATTTTTATGGATTAAAGCTGGAAAAGTACCATTTGGGGCAGAAAATTTTTTTTTTAAATTTTATGCCACCTTATTATCGAATTCCAAATTTGTAAATAAAATTTTATAATATTGATATACAGGTTGCTGTTTCGACTCGAAACCTACTTATTAATTTTTTTAAGGCCGGACCTGGAATAAAACTTGTTTTATTAGGTTAATCGACGCCACTGTGGACAAAGAACATGCACACCAAATATTATAAATATATATAGCGTGGTGCATAAGTTATGATTAATTGAAAAAATGGGGAAAATTAATAAATCACCCTGTATCTTGATTATAAAGAACGATAGAGCCATAAAATATAGGTTATTTAGAAGCACCTCGGTGTCCTCCGTCTACCCTTACTGTATGCGCATTTCCCAATGAATCACACTGTTTAGTCAGTTTGAATAAAAATACGAATGGACTTACGAACATTTATATTGTTATGCCGTGAAACCTTATTGTGTCATCAGTGCTTGCGTCTATTGTTGACTTTTCAATTCGAAACCCATTTTTGTATTCTTGTGTTCCGCTTTTTCGATCTTGGTACGATAATTCCTAATTTCCAGGCCCCTGGGATATTTTCAGCTCTTAAATATTTGACCTATAAACTCATAAACTTTTGCAGGACTTACTCCCTCCGTATTTTATCAATTCAAAACAGATGTCATCCTGCAGCATTTCTGTATTTTAGATTTTTTACTCTCTTTAATTTCGTCAATAGCTTGACTGTTTTGCCTGTTTTTCTGTTTTCTTACACATATTTTTGTTATACAATATTTTATCGCTGACTCTGATGTATCTTATCTAGTCTTCTTTGTTTATATTAGTAGTTACTTTTCATTCTGTTTTTAGTTTTCTATTACATTTGTTATCATGTTCTATTTTATCCATCATTTCTTTTACTCCTTTTTTATTATATGATGTAAATACCCAACTTTGTAAATACGTAAATATGTATTGTAATTATATAGCTTTTATTTTATTTTTATTATAAATTTTTATGTTTTGCAATTTGCAAAACTTTTGATTGTTTTACTAAATTTCAATTTTGTTAAAAAAAACTTAATGTGTTGGTATCGCCACGACTATGCTCAGAATTTTTATCATATGCATTTAAATATTTTACTTCAGGGATTGTTTAATTGTAAGTTCAAATTTTTGTAACCTTCTTCTACTCTACGCTACTGATAATCTCTGTATTTTTTTTAAATAAGATATTGTTTCAACTGTTAGATGAATTTATTTTTTTTAATCAAAAATAAAGAAAATATTAACAAGTGTGATCAAAAAAAATCTTATGTTATATGAGTTCCTATCATTCATCCAATGATAATCTTAAATCTAATTATTGTTTTAAATTTGGCGCAATAAAATTTTTACTTCTAAAGTTGGCACACCTTCTTTAAGACACTATCTTAATTACTATTATCAACACAATGAAAACGTCTCCGAAAATTTGTTATTTTATGAAGCACTTTATAAGTAATATTTGTGATTGTTCCTCAACATGATTCTCACAACCAGTGAGTGATATACTGTGCACCTGGAATTCTTGTGATGTTATTTCTCCTAGTTCGGTGTCTCTCAGGCATGTATACACACTGCTGAGTACTATGCAAAAAGTCGGCCTTCAGGTTCAAAACAAAGTAACAACGAAGTTTTATTCTTCCATCAGGCAAGTGATTGTTTAAATAATATTTAATGTTAGTCCAGAGCATAAAACTTGCTAAAATTTTTTATTTTCTTCTTTAAATTTAAATAAAATTTTTCTGCTTCAAATTTCCATACTAATCTTTTCTATCATTTTCTAACAACCTTTTTCTTTTTTCCTGTTGCTATGTTACATCATAAAGCAAAACAAAAACCTATCAAATTATTATCTTAATTAGTTATTATTACTTCAAATTTTTAATTCTATTATATTTTATTTTAAATTTTATGTGTTTTAGTTTTTATAATTTTAATTATAACGATTAACAGGTTTTTCTCTTGTCTTCTTCTTCCATCTTGTAACTCCTGCACTGCTTAAGTCGTCTTCGACCATTTCGATCTGGGTCTTCCCCGCCTTCTTTTTCCTCCTGGTTGCCATTGTAGCATAGCCTTTGTTACTGCTTCTGGTCCTTGTCTCCATATATGTCCCAGCCACTTGATTCTTTGAGTTTTCATTTTCTTTATTATGTCTTCTCCGTTCAATTCTTCTAATAGCTCTTGATTCGTTCTCCGTCTATATTCCTGTTCTCCTATCTTCACAGGACCCAGAATTGATCTTAATCATCAATCTCCTTTAACATTTTTTCCATGATTTTCCTTTTTTTGTCACTAATTATTTTTGTAACTTTCTTAAAACGAATTCTAGAGCTAGATTGAACAAAGTAGCTGGCAGTGAGTTTCTTTGCCCTACACCTTTGTTTATTTCGAATTCTTCCGTTTCCCCTTTTTGTGTCAGAATACTAACTTTTATTAAGTTTATTAGTTTTGTACTTACTCCTTGTACTTTTAAGGCTTTCATAATTTCGTACCTCTTTAGAGAGTCAAAGGCTTGTTCAAAGTCTAAAAATAACATTTCTATTTCATACTGATGTTCATATGCTTTCTTGATTTGTTTAATAGTAAGTATTGCATCTGTTGTTGATCTGACTCTTATGAATCGACATTGATATTGCCTATGATGTTTTGAGTTTCAGTTATTAGTTGTCCTTGTATTAGTGATGATAATATTTTATACGCTACATTTAATAGTGTAATGCCTCTGTAGTTCTTAGATTCTTGCTGGTCTCCTTTTTTGTGTATCGTTATAATTTGTCGAGTTTCCCATTCGTTTGGCATTTTTTCCTCTTCCCATATTTTCTTAACCAATTTATGTATTCTTTCATGTAACATTCCATCATTCCCAGGTGATTTTCCGTTATTCCGTTACTACCTCTCTTGATAATGTCTCTTACTTCCTCTAATGTTTTTTCTTGCGTACTAATTTTTTCTTCTGCTTGTTCTCCTGTTTCATCTTCTATCACTGGTTCATTTAGTAATTCCTTAAAGTATGTTCCATATTTCTTTGTATTGTTTTTCCTCTTCCACAATTTTTCCTTGTTTGCTTTTAATTCCTTTTAATTTGTTTTTGAAAGTCCTATTATTTTCTTTTATTTTTTTTTATAATTTTTTTTTGAATTTCTGCTCTATTTTTCGTTCTCTATTTCCTGTATTCCTGTATCCATCCATTGCCTTTTTCTTTTTCTGATTATTTTCTTGCTCTCTTTCCTTAGTGTTTGATATTTTTCTCTATCTTCTGGTTTATTTGTTCTTATCCATTCTAACCTAGTTTCCACTTTTCTGTGCACTATTTTTTTGCATTCGATATTGTACCATTCTTTTCTCCTCTCCTTCTTCTTTTTAACTATCACTTTTTCCGCTGCTACTTATATGCCGTTTTTTATATTGCCCCATTCTTCTTTCGGATCATTACGTTCTTGCCTCTCATCTTCTGTTGAGTATTTTTCAAGTTGTTCTATGTATTTCCTTTTTACCTGATCATCCTTTAATTTTTCAGTGTTCCATTTTTTTGTTAATTTTTGAGGTTGTGACTTCTTGTTTTTAGTTTTATTTTTGCCATTACCATGAAGTGGTCTGAGTCTGCGCAGGCTCCTCTCATCTTTAATTGAAGATTGTCTTCTTTTGTTTATTAGGATGTGGTCTATCTGAGATTGTGTTTGATGATCTGGTGATATCGATGTTATTTTGTGCTTGTCGGGATGTGGAAACTTTGTGCTGCTTATGGTCATATCTATTCGTGTTGCTAAGTTGCATAATCGCTGTCCGTTCTCATTGGTCCTTTCATGTATTGTGTATTTTCCTGTGACGAGTTCGATATATTGATCTTTTCTTATTTGAGCATTGAAATCTCCTAGTACCGTGATTGTGTCTTCCTTAGGGATCTTTTCTATTTCTTCCTCTATATCTTCATACCCTCTCTCTTTTTCTTCTCTGTTTGCAGTTTCCGTTGGTGCATATACGTTTAGTAACGATAGGTTGGACGGTTTTGCTTCTATCCTCAAGTACGCAAGTATTTCACTTATTGGCCGGAATACTAAGATATTTTTCTTTACGTCTCCAAACATCATAAAGGCTACTCCATATTGTCCTTGTCTCTCGCCTCCTGAGTATCTGAGACTGAAATTTTTGGTTTCTATTTTTTAAAGGTAGATACATGCAAAATAGTGATACATTATGTGTTTTTTCCTTGAAGCAATAATTTCTACGAAAATAAAAGAATACCTTTACCATTGTTTCCAACCCTCGTGATTAACATCCTAATCAATATTAACAGATTCTCCCCTATCCATAGCTTAACCGGCAGCTAATTATTTACAACTGTCAATACAAGATTAACCACCCTATATTTGTTAATATGTACTCAAATGACTGGTGCATGGATACGGTAAACGATCTGAATTTATCTACTTTGATCACGTTCGAACATTAAACTGATTGATTGTAAAATTGTATGTATATGTTACGTTCTAAAAGTTTAACTGATTCATTGATCTCTCGTGAGTTCAACCATTTTTTTAATTAACGTGTAATAAGTACTGATCGAGATCTACAAAAAAATTACAATTGTTCAATAAAAGGTCGTTTTTATTTTGTTTATTCTGAAGACATTCACAGTTTAATATAAAATATTCTAATATACTCTTGTCGTCCAAAACAGGACTGAATTTCTAGTAAATTAATTTTACTTTTGTAAACCGGAAGTGGAGCGTGATTTAATCTTACATTACTGAAAGGAGATTTTTTAATAAAATTTAAACCTTCTAACCAAGATTCTGAAGAAAATTACAAAATACTAAATAATATAAATAAACAAAGTAGTAATAAACAGAGAATGGATGGAAAACTGGTACGTAATAGCCAGAAATTCCACCAATCCTTATTTCTCGATTCATCGAGTTCTACCCAAACAGGTTCCCTATACTCATCGATAATAACACGTCTCAAAATCAATCATGTATGTTTTTCAGCCCATCTGCATAGATTAGGAATAATAGAGTCGCCTCTTTGTCAACACGATGATGAAACAGCTGATCTGAATCACATTTTCTTTAATTGCAAAAATAATCCAGGAACTGCTAATTTCATTGATAAACTAAAACAACTTAATTCTTCCCACCAGCATCCAAGGCATTACTTAATTTATCGGTTTAGAATTTCCAAATGTTAGTGTCGATTTAAAGAAAACTAAATAATTAAATATGTGAGTAAACCAGTAAGGAATTTTAATTTATTAGATTCGACATCCTAAGACCGGTTTCTGTCTTTCGACTTCATCAGTTAGGCTTTTCGAATCCAATAAATAAAATTCCAAACTCGTACAAGTCAATAGCTATATCCGCTATAAGATAACACTTTGTATTAATCTCTGAAAGGGATAAAAAAGAAGAGAGTGACATCTTGACTAGATTCAGTCAAAATTTAATGTCAATACTCTCTTCTTACCATAGATGGTAGCACATCTAAAAATGTTATCTTATAGCGGATATAGCTATTGACTTGTACGAGTTTGGAATTTTATTTATTGGATTCGAAAAGCCTAACTGATGAAGTCGAAAGACAGAAACCGGTCTTAGGATGTCGAATCTAATAAATTAAAATTCCTTACTGGTTTACTCACTTTGTATTAATCTCTGAAAGGGATAAAAAAGAAGAGAGTGACATCTTGACTAGATTCAGTCAAAATTTAATGTCAATACTCTCTTCTTACCATAGATGGTAGCACATCTAAAAATTAAATATGTGTTCTCCATGCGGTCCTTATCCACCATGCGATCCTTGTCCACTTGCGATATATACAATCGAAAAGGATATCGCTTCTTTTGTGAAAAAGGATTGTGACATGAGGTTCTGCCCCAACTGGAATTGTTTGTAAGAATTTTGGATTATACGCATCGCATGACATTTCTGGGAAACAAGTGCAGCAGCACTTATCGCATCAGCTTTATTCATTTGTGAGATATTTTTTTGAATATGTATACATAAAAATTTGGAATTGGGCGTTTTTGGGCACGAGAAATCAGAATCTGGTACCTACTTCGATGATATTTAGAGAGAGCGCTAGTTAGGCCACATTTGTGGCATAAATGTGCGATAAACTTTTTTGCTCTTTAAGTTAGCGCTATTCTTGTAGAAGAATATTAAAACTACGTTATTTTAATAGAAAAAAAGCATTTTAGGGATCAGCTGCATGATTACACAGGTCGGCAAAAAAAAAATTTTTTTCTGGCCCTGACACTATTCCTGCTGATTTTTAGGTAAAATGACCTCCTGAATCCGAATATGTCCTCAGTTTTTCGTCATCGGCCACCGTTTTTTTTTTTAATTTTATTATAATAATTAAATGTATATAAAAAAATTCTATAAATTTAAGAAATTATGTGAAATTTCCAGAAATTCTTGTGATTTTTAACATAGTATGCTATGACTTGATAGTTCAATAAAAGCAAAATCATCGAAGTTGTACAATACACATCGTAGTGTCAAATTAAAAAAAACGATCGAAAAAGTAAACGGTTTCGTAGAAGAATTGAAAAGATTTACCAACAGTTAGAAGTTCTGTTTACCATATTTGAAGATATTATTCAGGATGAAAATGAAATAAAATTTCCTGATAATTGTTACCCAATGGTCCTATCCTGCCAGTTTCCGGAATAGTTCCTGTATCCCGTAGAATCCATAATGATTGATGTGTTCTCCTACATTTACAGACGAAAATTAGTTCGTCAATTAAAAAGGTACCAACAATAATAACTAATTTGAAAATTAAAAACTATAAAAACTTATAAGTAAAAAAAATGCCATTAAACATTTTATCTAGACAAATTAAAGTAATTATTTAATTGAATAATTTTAGGTTAAGTTTTGTTTTATGTCAATAAAAATAAAAAAGAAGACAACTAAAATTCCATAATATACTAAGAAAAATTGACTCAACAAAATATTAAGAGATAAAGGTATACTTACCATTCGTAGTTAAAATGTATTTTTTTATTGTTGTTAGTTTATAAATTTGAGTTATTTTATTTAGTCAATAAAGAGTATTCTATTGTTATTTATTCGTTGTCATTAAATTGCCATTCGTAAAATTAGTTGATCCTTATAGTGGCGTCTGTGAGTCGGAAGGACATTGACCAAAATTTACCCGGATCGAGAGTACCTCTCTCCCCCGTTTTCGAGGATGCTGAACACGATGGCGGTATCAGAATTTCTCGTTTCGCCAGCCACACCTTTAAAACGGCCAAAAACTACCCCCTAAAGTGGTTAAACGGGCAGCACATCATTTCCCATCATTCCCCCCCTTTTCGAGGATGCTCAACACCATGGTAGTATTCAATATCTCTTCCGACCCCCACCAACCCCTCCACAGGCCAAAATTCAGCCCCGAAACGGATGAATCTTTTTTATATAAGCGGCAAAAGGCGTGTCCTTTTCAGGGGTGAATTTTGACCTGTGGAAGGGTTGGTGGGGGTCGGAAGTGATATTGAACACCACCATCGTGTTCAGTATCCTCGAAAATAGACGTTTTGCCGCTGATATAAGAAATTAAAAAACACCTTTGTCGGGGGTGAGTTTTGGCCTGTGGAGGGGTTGGTGAGGGTCGGAAGTAATCTTCAACATTACCGTGCTCATCACCCTCGAAATGATGTTCTGCCCGTTTAACCCCTTTAGGGGGAAGGTTTTGGACGCTTTAGGAGGTTCGGCTGGCGAAAAGAGGAATTTTGATACCTCCATCGTGTTCATCATCCTCGAAAACAGGGGGGGGAGGTACTCTCGATCCGGGTAAATTTTGGTCAATTTTTCATGGTCTTCTTCGACTCATAGACGCCACTACTACCTGAGGTTAGAGTTTCTTTTGCTCTGCTATTAATCCAATAGATGGCGCGCTAAACAAAATTACAAATCCTGGCAAAAAGAAAGAATCTAAGTCCAATCTAAGGTTTTCAGAGTTTTTGGTAAGTAATAATTATAGGTTGTGTAATAATGTCTTAGCAAACTAGATACTATAAATTCCAAATAATAAGTAAATAAAAGAATAAATAGTTTTTTTTTATTTAAACAAATTATAAATTAAAACTAAATACGAACCATAAATGTAATTATAAATAAAATTGTAAATAAAACGAAATATATCAAACAATAACAGTATATTTTATTTTATTTTACTTCTCTTTTTCTTGTAAATGCTTTCAGGAGATAAAGTCGTTTATTATTATTATTATTAAATAAAATCTCTATCTAATTATTTTAATTCAAATGAGTCTCCTTTTCTTCTTAAGTTACTTTGTGTATGTGGCTAAAGGACCAGGCCCAAATCGAGTAAAAAGAAATAAGCCCCTAGAGTTAAAATAATAAACCCAAGTCATGATACAATGCAATGCCAATTTATAAAGCCAACAAATCGTGAAAAATTCAACTTCATGTCAGCCCTTATTTTCTAGCTAATTCCCTTATTTAAATCTGGTCGCTTTCCAAAATTCTCCGGTAATATATTGTCAATATTTATTCAGTCAGAAAACCTTCTGGAATAGGGCCATTACATTAAATATATAGCGGAAGTTTTTTTTTGTATTGCGTCATCAGTTAATGGTGACGTCGAGCAAGTGAAATATCGTATTGTGTTACTTGGGGTACGTTACGGTTCGGATAACCTTGTAACATATTTTTCATTTTTCTTTCTTGGAAAAATAAAAGAGCACGGCTTAATGGTAATGTATTTTCTGTATAAGATGACAAATATTCAATTAAGAAACAGGTGCGTGCCGTCCATGGTTGCAATGTGTACAATTAACCAGACGTACACGTATAGGGGCGACCGCGCAGGCATCAAAGTCAAAGCAAAAATAAGACAAACAAAAAGCAAAACTATATTTGTGCAATAGCTGACGCCATCCTGAATCACTACAAACACAATTGGCAAAACCAAAAACATTGTCACAATAACAAGTCAAGTTCATCTTACATCACAAAAAAAAAGTTACCTGTGACCTCCAATCCAATACCAAACTCAAGTCAATACAACAAAGTCAAAACAGGTTTTCCTTTCACAAAAAAAACGATTACCTTTAAATTCAAACACCAATAAAACAATTTGTAGAGAGAAAACTTACGTACTGTACGTTCAGTTAAAATTTGTGCCGCAATTAATATATCATAGAAGAATTCAATAAATTTTATCAAAATCAAGTACGTTTGTTCTTCATAAAAATAATCGATAAGAAATGTTCAATAGAAAGAAAAGTGTTCAAATACTAATGTCACAAATTTAAAATTCTGATTTACACAAGGTACAAAAAAAACGAGCCAAGGCAAGCAAAAGTAATCAAGTTTATTCACGTCAAAAAAATAATCAAGGCCCCATGTTGGGCGTCAAAAATAATGCCACGAGTTATTCTTGACAAAGATTTTCCTTCGTGGGATTATTTTAGTACTTAGTACTGTAATCTATATATCTATTGAAATGGAATTTTACATTATCAAAATTTATAATACTTAGTTAAAGTTAAAATAAAGTATCAAATATCCGGACTATAGAGAATCCAATATTTCTTTTAAAAGGGATCTTGCTAGATTGTATGTGGTTTGAAACATCACCTAGAAACAAAGAAGTGGTCATTGTTAAAATAAATTTAAAATGAATAAACATTTTAAAATTAAGAAATAAAAAAAAATATAAGTTAACTTACCTTAGGGAATGATTTAATGTGGAATAACTGTTACAGTGAAACTTCTCCCTGAGTAGCTCTTTTAATAACCTAAAAATTAAAATTAAAATTAAAAAATATTCAAAATTTAAAATTATTACCAACAATTTAATTTCGAGACAATCTGTATAAATAAAAAAAATAGAAAAGTTGTGACAACTGTTAAAAATAAAATTGAATGGTACTAACATCGGTTACTAATTTCAATATAGTAAAAATTTATAAAGTCAGCCACCGGAACATAAAAGAAAAACATTTTAATTGTCATAATAAAAATTATAGAAACTAAAAGATATCAAATTTGAGATAAAATATAACTGAATCAAAATATGGAAAATATAACTAACTAATAAAATAATTTGATAGTTTTTTGTTTTGGATTTTGAGGTAACATAGCAACAAGAGAGAGAAAAGGGTTGTTGAAAAATGGTTGAAAAGAAAAATGATTAAGAATTTTTTGAATCTTAGTAATTTTACTGAAATTTGAATGTAAAATTGAAAATATAAAAAATTTTTATGTTCTGGAAAGCTGTTTGTATCGACGTAGATATTTTTTTAAGATTAGTAAGCGACAAATATTAAACAAGCACTTGCCTTAAGAAAATTATATGACGTTATTGTGACGTGGTGTCGATCCAGGAAGCCAAAATTTGTACTGGACCCATTAATAATGGAAGGTGGTTCTACACACACATTTACACATACCTAGTGAGGAAGAAAAGTTAAATCTGGAGTGTTGATTGTGTGGATAACATATCGGAGGACAAATCACATACAATTACGAGGTACCATAAACTGATTTTTACTTATCAAAGTTCATTAAAGGAACAATTTTCGTAGACAGTGACATTGCGTAACCAACTCAATTTAAGACTGTGTTTTGGCATGCGTCATATATGTTACTGGCAAGGTTTGCCAATCTTAAATTAATAATTTTAGGCGCCAAATTTAAATAGCATTTAGTTTTAAAAACGTATCATTGTGTGAATGTTTTGAATGAGAGAAACTCCTTTAATATAAGTTTATTTCTTGACTGTAGTTGTTAATATTATTCTATACTTGCGATCTGATAACATAAATTCATTTAATAGTTGTAACAATAATTTTATTTTAAATACAAACAATACAGACGCCAGTGGGGTAGAAAGAAAAGGGGTTACAAATTTTGAATCCACAATTAAAATAGTCCCTGAGGTATTTGATTTTATTTCTAACTTTTGAGCTAGTCGAGGTGAAAGCAACAATAATCAAAATTAATAAATTTTTTTATTTTTTTTATAACATATGATATCACAAAATTAAATTTATTATTATCATAAATAACAAATTATAGCAAATTCCATTAATATAAAAAGGAATAATAGCACTATGTATTTATTTATTTCTTTTATTACATTTATCTTTCATGTAATCTTTTGGCAAAATAAAGGATACTTACTTACTTATACAGTCACAGTTAATAGTAGTAATTGACTTATAAGTTAACAAGAAAAAGTAATTAAGGTAATTTTCAATAGTAATACCCCTAGGGCCTAGATAATACCGAGATAATTTTGTCATAGAGAATGATGTAAGCGTGTTGCTTGATAATATTATCCTTAAGCAACACGCTTGAAGGATTCTCTATGACAAAATTTTGAGGATTTATCAAGGCCCTAGGGGTATTACTATTGAAAATTACCTTATATAGGTCATAGATTCCATTAAAGAATATTTTGCATCGACCCTCCGCTCTCCTCCGCTCAGCCTAGTGCGGTCTTACCTTAAAAATAAGATAAACTTTCTTAAGGGCGCGGTCTTGTACGTCAAATGTCTGCGAAATTATGTCAAATAAGGTGCTGTCCGGGAGGTGCTGGTATCTCGTGATAAATGCTCAAATTAAACAAAGTAGTTACAGAAACCTTCCTTTGAAATTTTCTCATTACAGAAACCATTCGAGAAATTCATTGTCTGCTATATTTAATACAAGGGGACAACAATATTTAGTATTACCAAAATGTATAATCTTAATTTTATTATTCATTTATGGGCAGAAGGACCTCGGTCGATAGCTCTTTGTAAGTGGTTAGCTAACAATAAAGAACATAATGATAAATAATTATTCATTTATTTTCTTTGTAGGTATATATTATTTATACAGAGCCTTTCAATGAAAACTATTCATCCATAAAATCTTTCTTTTAATTCTTAAAATTAAAATAATTTGTTACTGGGGCATTGATAATATCAAAATAGCATTTTCTTTTCAGTTATTTATATGAAGTGATTTTGTTCCTCGTTATGAAGTATATGAGAAACGAAAGAAAAATTTACCACGCAAACGATTTATTTATTTATTTATTACGATGAATTACGATTTAGGTAAACATGTCAAAGATATTTACAAGTAGGAAACAATTTTTTACTAGGGTATAATTGGTATTAAATTTTCGAAATAAAATGCCCCTTTCAAATGTATACAGAGTGATGTTATTGCTCATTTCAAAGTTAGTATATAGCTATGACAACTATTCCAGAATCGACACGTGCCAAGTTGCGTCGGCGCTTCTTTGTAGATCAAAGAATCGCTTTTTTAAGTCAAGGCGGGCAGGCATCGTTTGAACTTTGGTTCAGCTCACTCCTAGACAATTGCATCAAAGGAGTAAGCCGCTTTAGCAATTTTTTTTCACCGAACTTTTCTTGAAGACTATTTAAACCCGAGATCCTTGATTTTATATAATAAAAAGTGCGTTTTATGATCTACTTATATTTTTGTGTTTTGAAGAAATTTTAATTTTAAAATTATAGCAATTCTATTTGTATTTTTAGTTTTATCAAAATGCTTAACTATAAAAACCAAGAATTAAAGTACAAACTGTAAAAAATTAAAAAATGCCAAATCTCCAATTAAATCACGGTAATAGGTTATGTCGAAAGAGATTTCGCGAACAATCGGACGGCGCCGGCGTTATTTAACTCGGGTCGCTAAGGCAAATGCAATACGCGTATAGTTCATGTGATACATAAAGTTGCCCCAATTTAACAGCTTTAAAGCGGCGCCTTTGTTGCTACCAAAAAAACGTACCGGCATATCGCGATTATAGTTTAAGTAATCGCTATAATCCAGCGATCGGATAATAAAAAATAAATAGTGAAAGGGCCTACAATGATCACAAAAAGCATTGTACTAAAAACACAGAAGAAAACAAAAATTATATGTTTTATCAATGAATTTGTTTATTAATAAATTCTTAAACAGATAAATGAATAATTTTAAAATAAATTTATAAATATATACTTTATAATATTTTTTCTTGATTTTTCAATAAGGTTGGGATCCAGAAATTAGGAGAATAAGAAATAGTTAATGATTTTATGGATTAAAGCTAGAAAAGTACCATTTGGGAAAGAATTTTTATTTTATTTTTGTGCCACCTCATTATCGAAACATCTAGATTTAAGTCAAGTTAATAAGTAAAAAAGTTGTAAGCGGAAGCACCAAATATATTTAGTCTTACTTATTTTTTTCTGCTCTTTCCAAATAAAATTTTAAAATATTAATATACTGGGTATTGTTTCGATTCGAAACCTACTCATTAACTTTTTAAGGCCGGACTTGGAATATGTTAATCGACACCACTGTAGACAAAGTACGAACCAAATATTACAAAAACGTATAGGGTCGTTCATAAGTTATGATTATTTGAAAAAATGGGGAAAATTAATAAATCACCCTGTATTTTGGTTATAAAGAACGATAGACCCATAAGTTATTTAGAAGCACCTCGGTGTTCTCCATCTACCCTTTCTGTATGCGCATTTCTCAATGAATTACCCCGTATAAAGTGATTTTGTTCTTCGTTATGAAGTGTAAGAAACGAAAGAAAAATTAACCCCGCGAACGATGAATTACGATTTAGGTGAACATTTCAAAGATATTTAGAAGTCCCAAACAATTTGAAAATAAATATATCTCTATAATTTTCAGATTAATGAATTTGAATATAAAATATGAAAGATTACATATTGATCGACATCTACCAAAATCAGAACTTTTTTTTAACCAATTTGACAACAGGAAGTTGATGTTTGAAAACAAAACAGAAAATTTACATTTCTATGCCTATGCACAAAATTATTACATTTTTTTTAATTTGATAAATTAGAGTTCCATGGAAAGTAATAATTTGACACATTGACAATTTAATAGTTATTATAACTGATTAAAAAAGAAAAATCATGATTCCGATACATACTAACTATTAAAAAGTAAAAATTAATTTATTATAAAAGTCATACAACATATCAGTTATTTTGAATATATTCTTATCTTCTACTTTATAATATTCCCTAATTCTTTTCTAAAATACTTTCTATATTTTTATTCTAATGCATAACATATCTACACAAATAATTTTGAATTCTTTTTAAAAATTCCCGCGTTATGACAGTTAAACGACATGCGCAAAAGCATCTCGTCCTCGAGTAATAAAAAATATATCTATAAATACTCTAAAATCTCGTCAACTTTCAGACAAAACGTGCCTAACCACTGATTCGACGTTGCCAAATGAACTGTTATCAACAACAGCTGTGAGTTCCTGCGAAAATTTAAATTCATGATATATTATTATATTCGGCGTACTTAGAATGTTCCTTTCTGATTAAAGTTTTTTTAAATGTTTGGAGAGCAAAAACTTTACTTTACTTTATTTACAAAGACAATAAATACAATTGCAGCGTTCTTTTTGTGTTTTGAGTGCATGTTTCTTTTATTATGTGCTATATTCTAAACCATAACAGATAGGAATACGATGAAATGGGAAAAAAATTGAATTTTTGGAAAAAATTAGAGATAAAAAAAATCTACAGAATTTATTGATTTTCTTGAGTTGTACAGTAAAACCAAAAATGGCATTTTTATAGTTTGAAATAAAATTTGCTATGAGTGACGTTTATAGTTTACAAAATATCAATAATTTATTGTAGAATAATGAAAACAATTCAATGAATAAAATGAAACAGTTAACAAACAAAATATAAAATTAGCAATATAATTTGAAAAGAAACATTTAAGTATATTACATTAAAATAAAATTTAAAGTAAACAAATGTTATCTGAAATATAAATAATAGTAAAATTTTTTGCTGTTTCACGTGGTTGTGCTATTAGTTTTTCGAATTTAGCATACACTTTAGAGCCGCAAAGATTTTTTTATCGTTTTCTACACCTTTTAAAGCGATATCACATTTTATGAGAGGTCAAAGTCTCTCACAACTGGGGTAATTATGGTATCACCCCGCTAAATATCTCAGCTGATGGGTTGGCATCCATTGCAAATTTGATTTGCTTCGGGCACCATCTTTTTTACAGTGTTAAAACCTATATGATCTATATATAATTATATATATGTATACTGAATATCTATGGGTAAAGAATTTTTAGACGCCATTGTTTGACCAAACTTTCAAATTAATTTGAAATGACTTCAAAATTTCAAATCGACTGATTTTTGATGTATTCTGATTAAACCACATTGTAGATAAAGGTCTAACTTAGGTCAAGTTAATGTTTATTTTTCTTATTTTTTCAGAATCGAGGATATATAGATTGTTAAATGCCACTTTTAAGGTTAAAAAAATTGGATGATTTTAAAGCTTTCGTTTTCATAGAAAATAATAAATTTATCGATTTAAAATAGTAAGACTACCTAAGTTAGACCTTTATCTTTAATTTGTCTGAAAATTATATTTTAAATCCCATTACATTCGGAAATCAGTCGATTTAACTTTTGGTCTGCAGCATAGGATTTTATACACAGGAAGACCGCGCCCTTAAGTATTCCCTATACATAAGCTTTTTACTTTTTGAGATATTTTGATATTTCTAAAATAGGAAGCACTTACAAGAAAACTAATAACTTCGAAACCAATGGACGGAGCCTAATCCAATTTTAACTGAAAAAAATTAGACTAATAATTGAAAGCAATAATGTATTTAGAGTTGTTTAAAATTATACAGGGCGTCCAAAATGGGGCTATTCTCTAATGACATATTCAAACGACAATATCGTTCTTATTTTAAATAGGACACCCTATATTTTACAACCCTATTACGAAGTAAATTCCATTACCTTTTAAAAATTATAAAGGTCTACTATGTCTTAATCTATTAATTTTGGAGTTATTTTTATTTTTGTTAAATTTTACATTATTTTCCACCGTAATGCCTAAATATAATACCCTGTATTTTACAACATTTCTCAGAAACTTTTTTTCTTAAAAATTGCAAAAATTTCCGGCTATTTAAATGGCCATCAAAGAAATATGGACCAATAACTTGGTCGCCTATAATTCCACCGTATACATTAATGTTCCACCGGTTCCGATGATTGTGTGGAACAAATGTTGGTTTTGAGTATCATAATAATGAAAGTTATGACGGTTAACTAATCCATTATTATGAAAAATGGATTCATCTGTAATTTTTTCGGATCATAGTCTAAGCTGATCAAATACAGCGTGTTATATTTAGGCATTACGGTGGAAAAGTAATGTAAAATTTAACAAAAATAAAAATAACTCCAAAATTAATTAGTAGTAATTTTTAAAAGGTAATGGAATTTGCTTCATAATAGGATAATAAAATACAGGGTGTCCTATTTAAAATAAGAACGATATTTTCGTTTGAATATGTCATTAGAGAATCGCCCCATTTGGACGCCCTGTATAATTTTAAACAACTCAAAATACATTATTGCTTTCAATTATTAGTCCAATTTTTTTCAGTTAAAATTGATTTGGCTGATTCCATAGGTCTCCAAGTTATTGGTTTTCTTGTAAGTGCTTCCATTTTTAGAAATATCAAACTATCTCGAAAAATAAAAAGCTTAGCTATAGGGAATATTTAAGGTTTACCTTTAACGTATAATTTATAAATTCAACAAAATATAGGGTCTTCTTTAAGAAATAATATAACTTTGATACGCCACACTTTTGTCGGACCACCTGTATAATTCAAAATAATTTTAAAATGTAGCCTTTATCAACCTACATTTCCATGAATAAACAAAATTTTCAAAATATTAACCGTTTAGCCACAATGGACCGAGCAAAACCAATGGGTTCAATCCCCAATCACCCGAAACCCATATACAAAATTTCAGCTCAATCGGATTAAGCGTGCGGACGCTATCGTGGAAGAATACAGACACACAGACAGACAGACAGACGGACAGACTTCCATCTGGAAATCATTTTAATGGTCTCAGGGGACCTCAAAATTGATATATCTGTCGATATCTCAAATTTTTTTTTAACGCGTTCACAATACTTTTCCTTTGGCGAGGGGCCGGAAAAGTAAAAGATATTAATATAAAAAATGTTTGCCTATTCTTACGAGAAATCACAGATTTTATTTCACAAAAAGTACTGATCAGATTACAATGCAAGTTGTAATGGAAATCGAGCTTCAGAGCGTATAATAAGAGTAATTAGCAAATAATGAGGAAAAATTTACTATGTTAATTACATCTGGCAACGCCGTCAAAGAGGTTATGACACGCGCGAACTTTAAACACGTCGAATGCGTTATGTGGGGATATCAGTGTGTGAAACAGTTACTGTAAGCGTAAGCATACTTCTGTCTCTTTTTATTTTACGCGGCATTGCCAAATACGCAGTAGCATAAATCAAATAATACAAAGCATACACTAATAAAAAAGTTTATGTAAAATCCTATTACATTAAGAATTCTGTAAAAATACAATGGAAACTCACTAGAATTATTGTGTAATCTTACGAAATGATTACTGTGATTTCTTTATTAATCTGTGAATTTACTTGGTGATTGATTGGTGTGAATTGACAGTGACATTCAAACACATAATATAAAGTATTCAGAATAAGTATATTTATTATATGTAAAATACCAATACATTAATGTGAATACATGATTCACATAGCCACTAACTTCTTAATGAAATTGAAAACCTTCTTTTTAACGGCTGACACTTTTCTTGAATTCTCTGTATGAATTCCATAGTTGTAGGTTGTGAATAAATGCTTGAGGTATTTTATATTCAAAATCAAGAAATTTTCGTATCCATTATCATTTATATTTGTTTTTTGTAGATATACAAAATAAAGTGTCGTAGTTGGTTTCTAACTAAAATATTGATAGCATTAGTGATACAACATTTGTTGTGGACACTAGAAAAATTGCAATTTCATACAATTGAATACTCACCTACTTCGATTTCTGGTCAACGCACACCACAAAACGGCTTGGAATATAAATAAATTTTACTTAGGTTAGGGAGAAAAACACTATTACTGCGTTCCAATCTCTCGTAACCCTCAACTAATTTGCCTAACATCAGCTTTCGTCTGAGACACCGAGTTCTAAAAATATAAATCCGATAGTGCGCAGTTCAGGGGGTGGGGTGGGGTATTCACATAACTAAACCCGTACAATTTTATTCACAGAATGAATTCTGTAAATAAGTAATGTTCACAATGTATTTTCACGTTGGCCGTATTTTTCACATACATTAACCTGTGAATAATTTTACACTGTACTTTTGAGGCTTATATAATGTAAAATGTAGGTCACATAGTATATTTTGTGAAAATTACTATACTTATCAAGTTTTTTCACAACGATTTTTAGAGTGTACATTTGACACTTGTGGTATTTACTTCCTTAAGCAATTTGAGGGTATATTTTGATTATATCTTTGGGGTTTGTTGTTCTAAACTTTTAGGGTAGGGGGTCAATAGTCGATCCATCTTTATATGCCCCTTAATAAACAAATTGTAACAATCTTGTAAAACCTTGAAAAGTTCTTTCTATGGATACGCTTTGATCTTAGCACAAGGAAATACAAAACAATTTATTTTTAACATCAAATAATTCAAATGTATCACAAACAGCTATTTCCATTATCATTCTTTGTCTACAATAAACCCGAGATCAAATAAACGTGATGGAAAACAATATAATAAAGTAAACTAAGAAAACTGCGTCGCAAAGAATAAATCAATCTGACGACAAAAAAGAATTTCTGGAACCAGTAAATAATATTAACTATCGGAGATACGGTGTTGGGTCGGCAAACATACGGCCCGAATCAGAACAAAAACAAAAGATTGAAGTTGTTTCCACTGTGGCTACAAGACAAAATGATGTTTTGATATAGTAACATTTGATTTTAAATATATTCGTATTTGTAGAATCGGGAAACCTTCAATGAAAAATTCCCGGTATAATTTTTCTCACTGTTGTTTGAAAATTACCTTGTTGTTTATATGGGACACAATTTTCCTTTTCCTGAAACTAACTCGCTATCCATTATTTAACAAAAATTGAATTAAATGAGTTTTGAAACAGAAGCTGTTTAGTTTTTAAAAGTTAAGAGGTATAACAAGTAGTAACGGCACCCGCTAGAGAGCGGGAACAGTAGACTTCTAAACTAAACAAAAAATTATTTATTAAATAATTTTACCTAGGAATCCATTTTTACAAAAGCGGAAATATCACTTCCGGTTAAAGTTTTTAAAACCAATTTTGAAACCGGAAGTCGTAGAAAGCTGAAATTTAGGCGTGCACACACTCAAGGTATCCTGAGTTCATATGCGTTGTCCGTTAGTCTTTATCGGTTCTGGAAGCTGAGATATAAATGCATACAGACAGACGGACAGACAGACAGATGGACAGACAGATGCGTTCCATAAGACTATTCTAAACTTTAGGGTTTAGAAGTTTAAAATGGGGATTAGTTTATCTATTTGATACAAAATGTAACACATATTCAACTTATCAAAACTTAAGTTTATACATAAAAATAACTGTTTAATTTTCAGATAATTAAACATGTAAACTCATATTCGTTTACTCGTAAAACCGGCAACGGCGCACCAAAATACGTTGACGAGCGGCATCGAACCAGGAAGCGCGGTGTCGACAAAGATAATTTTTTGCTCGATTTTAATGATGGTATTGGGTCGTAAATTTAACCGTCGAGTCTAGACAATAGAAAAAATCTTACACGTGTTTACGCGGCTCACGATAAAGAATCTTTCTAGAACAAATTGCCGGCCAAGGAAGGGATATATCTGAAACCGGTAAACTTCGTCAAATCTAAACTCAGTGCTCAGCGACGCTCCGAGGTAATAACAATGCCTCGTTAAGCCAGTGGGACTTAGCTGCAATCAGGCGGTCCATTTTATTTAAAAAATATTTCTTCACAGTGGTACTTGCTGCGTATCAGGCAGTCCACTGTATTTTTCATTTTATATTTAAATCTAAACTCAGTGCTTCGTAGTACAGCATATTAATATTTTCTGAATGATGTGGTCATTTCTTTAAATTAACTATAATACTTTGTTCACGATTACTAGTTTAATGTAATCTTTGTTACGTTGTTGTTTTTGTTCATTTATTTATTTAACAAGTCTAATAAATGGTTAAATAAAAGTGTCCATTGTTTTTATTGGATGAAGTTGAGAAAGTAAACCTACTACAGCATATTTCTTCAATCTAAAAAGTACAGTCCACTTGAAATTCGAACTCAGATGCAGTTTAAAAAGGCGGTAACACATTGTTGGCCGTCCTGGGAAACTGGCACAACATAGGGCTTATTCCAGAGCCCTCAACAATAACTAATTTAGACTTTACATGATTAATTGTCATAGTAGCTATGATATTATTAATAGCATATAGTTTTCTTTATTTGCAATAGTAATTGCCTATGCTGAATAATTTTTCATTATGGAATCATGTAATTCAAAGATTTTGGAATTAATTTTAACATAAAAACGCAATCCTAAAGTAGTACCATCACCTGTGTAATATTTATGATATTTTTCATGTAATAGAGTTTTCAATATAATATTTTTTTTATCAATCAAATATCACCAGTTGAACTCTTGGGGGACCTGTATAGTTATTAGCAATAAGAGATGGTATTTTCATAAAAGAATTTAAAGCTTGTGAGACACAATGGTCTGAAGATATGATAAACTATACCTTATTGTCATTTAGTTATTGCAATACATAAAACTATAAATCAGCATTATTAAAACTTATAATATATTTGGACGAAACCGACGGTGACAATGATCTGTCTGTGTATTTAAAAATTTGTATTTGTATATACCTATTTTTTTAAATTTTATTTGTACCCGGTAGTCCATGTCAGGAGTCGGAAATTGAGGTGATTTCCCTTTTTTTCCGGACAGGGCCAATTTAGTCTTTCCATCCGTTTTTGCTGAAACCGAATCTGAGGGTAAAAAAAGTTTTTACCCTCGGCGCCGGCGTCCCCTTCAAAACGGCCAAAAACCACCCATTTTCGAGGATGCTGAGCACGGTGTTGTTCAATATCACTTCCAGGTCTTCACCAACCCCTCCACCGATCAATACTCTTCCCCGAAAGGGGTAATTTTTTTTAAATAGTAACGGCAAATATATTTCCCCCCCGTTTTAGAGGATGCTGAGCACGGTGGTGATATTGAATATTGCTTCCCACCCTCACCAAACCCTCCACTAACCAATACTCTCCCCCGAAAGGAGTGATTTTTTTTTAAATACCAACGGCAAATATATAGTATTGGCTTGTGAAGCGATATCCAACACCAGCACCGTGCTCAGCATCCTCTAAAATGGTGGGAAATTGTGTTTTTCTACAGGGAAACCTAGTAAAGCGCGCTTAACCCCTCCTGGTGATGGTTTTTGGCCGTTTTGAAGGGGACGCCGAAGGTAAAAACTTTTTTTAACCTTAGATTCGGTTTCAGCGACCTCGAAAATGGGGGAGAGAGACTAAATTGGCACTGTCCGAAAAAAAAAGGTGTCACTCCGACTCCTGACTTCTACTAGGAGTACAAATGGAAAACTGCCATAATAACAGGCTGAACCTCCATAAGTAGCTTCGCTTTGACGAGACGCCCAACTTTTTCCTCTGCGAAAATTCTCGATAGTGGTAGCTAATGAACTGCGCAGGTGTAAAACATGTCGATTTGGTGGGGTGTCCAAAATTTATGACTAACAGTTAGTTTTGTATTTATATGTGACGATAATTTTATAAAAAACTTGAAAAAACGTTTGGCCTACAAAATGCATGGTTTGTCTGAAGCGTCCTCCACTATCAATATGTCCAAATAACGAGGTCATAAAAATTATTACTAACAAGCTGATTTTTTTTCTGCTACTTAGTAAATATTTGTATAATCAAATGGTCACATAGTCCTTCATACTGAGTGGTACGTTTTCCCAGTCCTACGCTTGGAAATTGTCGATTCCACGCTAATATTTTTTTCATTAATAACTGTAGGACAAAGATAATACATGTTAAGGTAGTGCATTCTTTGCCCAAAGAAAACAGTGGCCTACACAAAAATGGGTAGGTAACCCTAGTCCTACAAGAATATTGAAAATAACGTATCATATAACAATTGCGGTTGTGGTATTTTCGGACACATGAAATCAATACTTTTTTTAAATAAATGTAAAACTGTCAAAACAAAACAAAAAAAATACAATTAATCCAACAGATCCACTGGCTAAGATTTCACTATCTATAAGAATATTCGTTAATCCAGATCCACTTATAAATTTTCCACAAGCTTTGAAGAACGACAACATTATGTGAAAAGGTCCAAAGTTAATGAAAAGTTTTTGAAATTCATTTTCCGCACTCTGTATTTGTAACGCAATCTTGGCCATGGCTAAATCGTACGTTACACTGAAGAAATTTTTTCCGCATTCAGAGGCGATTTGCATACTTCAATGAATAAATTTTGCAATCGTTTATCTGATTTGCGAAAAATTATTTATTTCACTAACCGTGAAGTGGATGGTGATGAACTTATTTCAATACTTGTAGAAGATGTTGATGAACGATCGATGGTTTCTGTAGATCTGGGTGCTGGTGCCGTTTTACAAAATAATTTCTAAACCTTCTTAAATGTTGCCCATAACACTTTTTTCATGTAGCGGGTGTGGTTCAAATGTATATTATGGTAAGTTGAAACACTATCGTCGACCACTTAACCAAAACACAAATTTTAATACACTCTACGCGCGTTTCGCCAACTATGTTGGCATCATAAGGAGTTGATGACTAGTGTATCAAATTTGTGTATTGGTTGAGTGGTCGACAATAGTGTTTCAACTTAGTTGATAAACCAAACGTTCCAATTTCCCAATTTAATATATTAGGGTAATTAAAAAGAAATCGATATTTTTTCTCGGAGTTCCACCGAAAACAAGTAATTTTCCCAAAATTTAGTATTAAAAAAAATTTTATTGATCACTTTTAATATCGATTCGACAAGACTTTCCCCTTAAAAATATTTGATCGTCTTACCTTTCATAAGATAAATATTTAGAATTGACTCTAAACTCCTTGTAGCAAGAGGAATGATATCCTATTACCTGTCAGGCAGTGTTACCACATTAATATATTTGTGTTTGTAGTGTATTCGAGCTTTTAAAAAGTTTTGCTCTATATTCACATATTGGGTGAAAGATTTCAAATGATACAAACATATTTGACTAAAATACCTCTAATCATTGAACGGTTATACAGGGTTGTTCCAGAAAAAGCCCGTATTTTAGTTGTTTGCTCTGTCCAAACTGAGAGAAATGCGTCGAATGAGTTTTTTGCCAATATATCTCTTCCTTTCAATACATACCACTTTTTGTGTAGGCCAATAGTGAAATTGTGTTCTATACTTTATTCTCGAAAGGAAAAAGTTAAAATGAGGTTGCTATTAATGAAAAAAATATTAGCGTGGAATCGTCAATTTCCAAGCGGAGGACTGGGAAAACGTACCACTCAGTATGTAGGACTATGTGACCATTTTATTATACAAATATTTACTAAGTAGCAGAAAAAAAATCAGCTTGTTAGTAATAATTTTTATGACCTCGTTGTTTGGACATAATGTTAGTGGAGGATGCTTCAGACAAACCATGCATTTTGAAGGCCAAACGTTTTTTCGAGTTTATTATAAAATTATCGTCACATATAAATACAAAACTAATTGTTAGTCATAAATTTTGGAGACCCCACCAAATCTACATGTTTTACACCTGCGCAGTTCATTAGCTACCACTATCGAGAATTTTCGCAGAGGAAAAAGTTGGGCGTCTCGTCAAAGCGAAGCTACTTACGGAGGTTCAGCTTGTTATTAATCACAAAAAAAATCAAGTGGCGGCTGCTGTACTACAATAAGTGGCACCTACAGTATATAAGTGCTGGTCAAAAGTGACGGATTAGAAATGTCACATGATAAGGTTAGGGATCTTTCAAGAACTCCTCATTTTATTTGTAAACTTTCATGTGCGCCTTATACTTTTTTGCGCGCGATTATGTCGAAGTTTGAACCAAATTAGCGTCATTTGCGGGAAGTTTTGGTTTTTGTCTTAGTATCAAATTTTTAGATGCAAAACACCTTTTTACATAGAACTATAATACTTATCAGGTAACATAAAGGGTTTGGATTTAATTAATCCAGCTAAAAAATAAAAAATAACTTGGAACTATTATATAAGGTAATCCCAAAATTAAAACAGAAAATCCGTGCCTGATTTACTGCATCTGAAACTGTCTATATCGGTAATATTGATATATGACATTTATTGGGTTAGATACTCATAAATTATTTTTTACACATTCTGACCGCGTCTACTATTGGGATATGACATGGAGGCGTGGACTATCCAAAATGGCGTCAATTAGGGTAAAGATTTACATTTGACATGAGTGTTGCTCTCTTATTAAATATAAAAAATGAGTCTTACGATTGACAAAATTTGCGAATGGGCTACAACCGACCGTAGAAAACTAAATTTCAAATAAGCTGAACGGATTTTATAAAATTAATGAAAGGACAGTGGCTGTTTGGACTTAGTGGCTTTATGTTTATCAACGTCGAATTTGCGAGGTAATCCCCATCAAATTAATGAGAAAATTGTAGCAAATGGACAAGTTATGAGTATTGTTTGTTCCTGCAAGGCTGGTTCAGGGGAAAAATGCATTGCTACGTTGGTGTTACAGGTTGTAGTGGCGTGTGTGAGTCGGAAGAACATGGACCAAAATTTACCCATATCGAGAGTACCTTCCCCCCGTTTTCGAGGATGCTGAAGATGATGGAGTTATCAGAATTTCTCTTTTCTCCAGCCAAACTCCTAAAACGGCCAAAAACTACCCCCTAAACGGGAATCACATCATTTCAAAGTAAGAAAAACGTCTTTCCCCTAGTTTTCGAGGATGCTGAACACGATGGTGGTGTTTAATCATTTTCGACCACCCAACAACCCCTCCACAGGTCAAAACTCATCCCTGAAAGGGACAAACTTTTTGCCGCTGATATAAAAAAATCCCTTTCGTTTATCCGGCTCCGGAAAATAGTGAAATACAACGTACAGACATTTATTAGAGTTATTATTAGATCCTGGTACTGCGTTGTACACTTTGTTTTTTAAATTGTCACGCTGTTTTAATTCAATTTCGGTCATTATTTATCTCAAAAATCGATTTTCCCGTTTGATGTAATAAATATATTTCTTATGGAAACTTCACCCTACTTTGTGTTCGAAAACAAAGCGCCAGGTGGCGTACCGCTGGATGTCAGATCCCAATACATAAAATTTTAATGCAAATGGACTATGCTCTGATCATAAAACACGTGTAAAAACTGGCACCATATTAATTATTATTTTTTTTTCAGGCACCCTCATATGTGTTCTGGTACCACAACAACAGAATGATCAACTACGATTTGGACCGGGGTATAAACGTTACGACTGATCTAGCTGAGAAAATAAGTGTATTGACGATAACCAGTGCAGTTACTCGTCACTCGGGTAATTACTCCTGCGTGCCAAGTAACGCACAGCCTGCTAGCACCTACGTGCATATTCTTAATGGTAAGTCGTTTTTTCGAAATATTGTTTTTTTTATCTATGGAACAGTTCAAAAATGAATAAGAAGACTTTAACTGTTTTAAGGTAAGCAGTTGATGTTTGATATTTTTTTTTGAAGAGCAACAATTTCCAAAGAGTGCTAAATCCTGCGAATAAGGTTACTTATTTTCTCACTATCGTACCAAGCGAAATTCTTAACTGCTTAAGTATTTGAGAAGTCAAGATTCAAGATAAAATCTTAATTCTGCATCCAATGATATCAAGGGTTCCAACGGGAAATGTAGGTACTTGGCCCGATCTTCTATCTTATCTACACAGCGGACATTCTCACAAACAACAGTATAACTACGGCAACATATCCAGATGACACTGCTGTTCTGGCATCTCATCAAGACCCTGTTATTCCTTCTCAAATCTTGCAGACCAACTTGGACGCTATTTCCTCGTGGCAAAAAAATTGGCAAATTAAAGTGAGTGAAACTAAATTTATTCATGTTACCTACACCCAACAAAGAGGAACCTGCCCAACTGTGGCTTTAAATGGGCATCTTTGAAGCAAAAGGAAAATGCATAATACCTATTAGGCCTAAAACTTAGTAAACTGTACCAGGTCTTACATACCAACTAAATATTAACAACAAGCTGTTGTCATGCTAAAACCCATATGGAGTTATGGAATACAGTTGTGGGGCACAGCATCTAATTTATACAGAGAATTACTTAAAAAAAGCAGAAGATTTTTCGTGTGACCTACTTGAAATATTTGAGAAAGTTATTATTTTTTTTATACTCGGATTCTGTGCCATCGCCAGCTGCACCTTAGCCTCTTGGGCTTTTTGTGCCTGTTGCTTAAAAGCAAGATTTTGTTAATTTTTAGAACACTTTGTATGTTTTTATATTTTGACATTAGAGATGTAAATTTGACAAATAAATAATTTGGCTTGCTGTCAGTTTCTCCTAAAAAAGTATAGAATTTTGATAAGAAGCGAGGTATTTCGCGACAAATTGTGGCCCTTCGAGTTAAAGAACTCAGCACGTGTTCATACAGTCTTTTACTTTGGAAAAAACCAAGAAGATTTAACTTCAATGAATATACTCCGAGATATACCAGGTGTAGAAGAGAAATTGAAAAATGTTGACGAGAAATACATGCTGCAAAACCTTCATTTTGCATTATATGGAAATTATTTCAAAGGAAACGCAGTAAGAAGACGAATCCTTTCTTTTACTGGCTTCAGTTTTCCAGAAAATAGTCTAGAATATAGTAAGCACTATGAAATGATTAGCAAATCTCTCAGTATTTTAGTTCTTCAAAGACTGTGTAATATTTTTGGGGAAGCCGTGAGAAAATGCCTCAATGAACAAACCAATACAGATGGAGTACCTCAGAAGTCAAGAAACACACGAAGTTCAGTAGCCAGTGCGAGATCTACAATATCTTCTGCTTCAAAAGCTAGAACGTGTGATCTCAAATCCAAAATAATCGAGCTTCAGGATGAAATTTGTCATATTCAAGACAATATTCTGAAGAAACAAGAAGAGTATGTGATTCTGAGTAGCGAAATTGATGAAATAAAACTAGACGAAAATGTCTCGGCTGAAAATGTCGCCAGTAAGGAAGTGAAATTGAACAAATGTCAACAACTTCTACATCTCCAAGAAATTCGTTTGAAGAATAAGGAGAAAAACATTTCAAAGTATGAAGATCTTCTCCAAAGGGAACATGACGAAGAGAAAAAGCAGATCTATCAAGCGACAAGGATCCAGACTTTGGTGAGATATCAAAACATTCCTATTCCAAGAAATGGGCTGAAGATGCAGGTAATATCAATTTCCCTGAAATAAATCGTGAAGATTCATCTCACAATACTATGGAGAATTTGACCAAATCTATCAATAGAATGTTAGCAAGACAAACATCTGATGGTTCTTCCTGTTTAAAATGGCCAATTTTTTACTCACAGTATAAGTTATCAGATGATACTTGTTCTTTTTCTCCTCAAGAAAATGTTCTAAGACTCAACAAAAGTTGGAGAAGCCAGAAAAACAGTTGAGATGCTCCTCATTACAGCACAAAATCCATATGAGATTTTAGATATTCTTGAAAAGAAATACGGACGTCGAGAGCTTATATTAGACGAATTGTTATCGCAAGTTTGTCAATTAACACCAGTAGAAAGTCTCGAATCATTCATAGATTTTAGCAATACTGTGCGTAATATTTCTGCCGTTCTTGAAGGAAATCCTAACTATTTGGATGCCAGACAAATTTTAGCTAATTTTATCACTAAACTGCCACCTCATCTACTTACTTACTATTTGATAGAAAATAAAGTAAAAAATCAAGAATCATTGAAAGATTTCTCAAAATGGATTCAACAAATGTCTGATGTTGTTTCGAGAATAACTTTTACTTCAAAAAATATTAATACTCCATCAATGAGATGTAATAACCTGATTGTCAAAGTCACTGATGAATGTCAAAGTAAACAAACAAATAGGCCAGTAAAAATGTGTAAAATTTGCAACCAAAATGAACATTCACTGGAAAAATGCAACCAGTTTCAGAATGCTGATGTTCGACAACGATGGAAAATGGTTAAAAAATTAAACGGTTGTTTCTGTTGTCTGAAATGTCATCATGGTAAATGCAAAACACAGAAAATATGTGGTATCAATAATTGTACAAAATTTCATCATTCTTTGTTACATAAAAATTATGAAAATACAAACTCTACCGAGGTAACAACGACTACAAATGATGTCAATAATGAAATTCTATTGAAAGTTTTACCTGTAAAGATCAGTGGTTCAAATGCTATTTTCAATATAGTGGATCTACTCGATGAAGGGAGTACCGCGACATTGTTAGATTCTGCAAAAGCTTTGGAACTTGGGTTGACAGGTCCAAAATCACCATTATGTTGTAAATGGACAGGTGGAATATTCCGCTACGATAATCAGTCCCAGATTGTTCAGGCAGATATTGCAGGAAAAAAATCTTCAAAATTTCATAATTTAATGAACATTCGAACTGTAGAAAATCTTGAATAACCATATCAGATATACGACTTTGAAAAATTGGCTAAAAAATTTTCATTTGTTCAACAAGTAGCTTCTGACTTAGAAATCAAAGAAAAACCCAGTTTGTTGATAGGGCAAAATAATGCGCACCTCATTGTTTCAAGACAAGTCATTCAACCACATCCAAAAACTCCTATTCTATCAACAAAAATTGGTTGGACACTTCATGGACCAATCAGTGGTTCCCGAAATGAAATGAGTTGTACAGAATCATTATTTATTTGTTGTCAAGAAGCAGACGAAACTTTACATGATTTATTCAGAAATTACATGACATTGGAAAATTTTGGTGTAGCAGTTGTGAAACAAGACGAACAAAGATCATTAAATGACGAAAGAGCCCTTCCCATTGCAAAAAATTCAATCAAACTCCAGAATGGTCATTATCAAATCAAACTTCCTTGGAAAATTGAGGTATCTGACAAGCTTCCAGAGTCGAAAAAGTTAGCAATACAAAGGTTGTTCTGTCTTGAAAATCGTTTGTCGAAGGATAAAAGTTTCACCACTATGTTGTATGTCCAATACACCATTTTGGGACTTAGCCCCCATGTTTTTCCGTGTGCTCGTCTGACTGTCATTAACGGAGCCACAGCTTTCTTCTTTACTTTTTCCAGCTGTTGGTCCCAGGTAAGTTTCGAGTCTAAAATCACCCCGAGAAAGTTCAAGTAGTGTTTCAATATTTTTGATTTACAGATTTATTCAATAAAGGTTTAATAAAGGTTCTTTAATTAATAAATGTGCAGAAGGTATCGGTTATAATTCAGATTTTGAAATATCGAATCCCGCACTAAACTTGATCTCTGTTCGTGTATGTCTAGCTATTAGTGTAAGTAAAGGGTTGTGGTATTACCTGATGTTCCTGTTCGTTAAATAGATTTCTCTTTAAATTTTGTTTAATTAACCAAATCACATAGTAATTTGATGTTGGATTAACTTTAATACCTATGTGTTACAATTGTCAGCTAAATAAATTTTGATTATTATGAATCATGCAAATCCGTGTTTAATGGAACATTCAAAATAAATGGACATATTTACCTTTTTGCATCAACAATGCGGATTACGATTGTGAAATACTGTGGTTTGAAATAAAGTAATTAGTGTATTTTAGATGAAAAATATTGTTTAATAAAAAAATAAATATTTTTTATTATTTTAGTACATTTTTATTTGGTGGAGTTAATTAAAGGCTAAAGCAAACATAGTGCTTTATTTATTTTAATGTATTTACAAGTTTTTCTGGATTTTTCCAATATTTTCAAATAGCTCGGTGTTTTAATTTAAATATACTCTCTTTTTTTCAAATATAAGTTTTAGTAACATTAAGAACAAAAATACAGGATAAAGATGATTCATTTATTTATTTACTTATATAAAATTATCTCACGCGCAGTCCAAAAAACTGATGTAAAGCACCTACCTACAGACGGAAGTGTCTTTTTGGGGCAATTTTCTACTTTCAGTCCATTGTGTTGACTGTTCCTTTGTCTCAGGTGTGAAATGATATACCCATGGTCAATATGCGATGCCCAATACTTTTTAAGATGTCTGCCATGTCAGCTAACTCGCGCACTTTCAATCGACGTTCATTCAATACCATTTTGTGGATTTTCCTAACTGATTTTCATTATGATATTGCTTTGTCCTGATTAAATTAACGAGTCATGAGTAGTCAAAATTATGAGTCATAAACTGCAAAGAGATTTTTTTAAGACATCCAAAAATGCCAAATCCTGAGGATGAATGTGGTTCAACGTATGAGGAGGTATTGTAAAAAGAACAATAATTGTCCAATATTAGCAAAATTATATCGGCCCCGATGGACGTTATCTGAACCTAAACAAATAGGTACATCCTGAAATGGAACGGTATAAACACCCTGTATATACTCCTGTTCCAATATCTGAAGAAAATACCCTATAGATGTTTCTGTTCCAACTTAAATAAGTTAAGCTGGCAATAGTTTGCTGTGGACAGTATCTCTTGGTTTGTGATAGGTTGGCGATTTGTAATGAAAGAAAGCACTTTTAACTTTGAAATTTCTATTAAGTAACAACTAACTGTTTAACAAGTTTAACAAAAATCAACAACTAGATTGTAAAAAAAGTGTAGCAAATGCTCATTGAAATTGCTTACTTTCAAGTACAAAAAGACTTGTGTAGTATTTTTAATTAATTGTGCAACTTTGAAATGGACACGAATGCCCAGAAATAATGGGAGCAGACCAACCTAGTCGCCATGAGAGCTAATATACTACTGGTTTTAAGATATATCAACGAGAATTTTACACAAATCAGGCAACCTGAGTACAATGAAGACAAAGATTAGTACAGGTACAGGTGCGGATATAATAACATCACTAGAGCATTAACGAGACTTGCAAAAGGAAAAGAAGAGAAAATAAAACCAAGTATCTCAATAAGACCAAAAGACCAAAACAAAAATGCAGTTCTAGTAGCTCGAGCTCCAAAGAAGGAAAAAGGAAAAATCTGTATTTACGGATTCAGACAATGGCATCGACCATGAGGTGTTTGAGGAGAATGATATTGATAAATGGAAATCTCAAATTACAGTAGGGCGATGAGTTATAGTATCTTCATCATCCAGCATTTTGTTGGCTGAATTAAGAGTAAAAATTAAGAAGAATGCATATTTAGCACAATATTTTCACGTGAACAGATTTTGCCACTTTTCATTTATAATTAAGTCATCGAAAATGCGGTCACCATTACCCGAGATTACCTTCTGTCTGGGTATAAGTCTGCGATATATTTTGTTGGTATCCAATTTTTTTTGGCAAGCCTTCATAAAGATTTTTATCTTATCTAAGCTGCTTTAGAGAACAGATTGCTATAAACTATTTTATTTAATGAGAAATTCAATTTTACATTGAAAGAAATTTCTCATTCCAGACTATCGCTGCCAATTTGAATATAAAATATCATATTACTTTTCTATCATTCCTCAAATCTACATTTAATGCTTGTGCTCTTTATCGTTGCAGAAATATCGTATTTAGATTGGTTCAGTAAAATGAGTATTTGGCGAGCAAGAGAGTTTTAAGACTTTTTGTTCTATTCAGTAGAGCTTTATGTAATTAAAATATAGGGAATTGGAAAAGCATGAGACTTAATTTTTGCAGTTATAAAAAGAAAAATTAACTGCTTTTTAAAAATCTCGCTGTCTCTTCGGCATTAATATTTATATATTATAGTGCTTGCTAAGATGAAAGGTAACCAAATAATTGCATCCTGAGTTTTTTAAGAAGAATTTATTAATTATTTATCTAATAAAAAGCAATTTTATTCTTCGTCTTCTTCAAAGAGTTCAACTTTTTTGTCATTATTTACTACATTTTATTAATAATGTAAAAATGCAACTTTACAGATAGCAACTCGAACTAGAAGTTAGAATTAATAAACAGTGAAGTTATTTTCTTGTAAAAAACATTTGAACTCATCGGGGTTCAGTACACACCATTCAGCTATACAAGAGACACACAGAATCTTTAATAATAATAAAAATAAGGAAAAGAAATTCTGTACAGCCGCTTTTCTATTTGTTGCCTAGGCGTTTGATAAGGTGTAGCACATTGGACTCGTACACAAAATCAAAAGGATTTTTCCAAGCCCCTATTATGATCTGCTAAAATCGTACCTGACAGAAAGATACTTTCAAACTAAATATAACTATAGCCTCTCAAATTACTAACAAATAAAAGCAGGAGTACCACAAGGCAGTGTGCTAGGACCACTGCTCTTCTTAATATACACCTCAGATTTACCGACAACTACTACTACCACTATAGCAACATTTGCGCATGATACCGCCTCATTATCTTTTTTTTGTGGCTGAGGACACCACACACACACGCCTCAATATCAATTGACAGCAACCTAATAATCCCTTCTTCACAGAACCTATTACTGACCTGTGAAATAGGAATTTTTTAGTAAACAATTCATTTATTCTAAAATGCTTTTATCTTAATGGTTTTTTTCGTCGACCTCTACAAAAAATGACATTTTACGTACTAATTTCCGAATGAAAAGTCAACTATTCTGGGGAAAAACTGTCTATTGTCTTGCCTGCTTGCTAGCCTCGGCTGCGCTTCTATAATAGACAGTTTTTCGTCCTTGGCACATAAATAACTATTTTAGATAATAAGACCACGTATAAGTAGAAACTAAATTCTATTTTTCTTTATCGACTCATTAATCCATCGGATTCTGCGTACAATTATAACCTGGCTCTGATAATCTCGATTTGTAAATCTGAAAAGTGTATATTCAGCATGGTGGTTATTTTAAAATTTAAATCATGTATATTTTGACGAAAGAAATATTGAATACGTATTTAATTAAAAAATAAATAAATCGGAAAGGTGGTATTGCCGTCCGTTGCATAAATGAAATAAAAATGAAAGAGGGATTATATTTATGGTCCTGATTTTTCGAGTATCAAAAAGGTCCTGCAACAGTGGCGCCGTGTTCCATCTCTATTTAGGAAAGAGATAGGAATACAATTGTCTATAATGTTACCTTATTGATCTACAAAATAAAAAAAAATTCAGTCACACAGGGTGTTCAATTTTTTCTGGGCGAGTCCCAACTTTGTTTTTTTAAATGGAAACCTGTATTTTTTATCACTTTTTCGTTTTCTATATGAAAAATAAAAGATACTTTATACATATTCATATTTCGAAAATATTGACGGTTTTCGAGATTTTTAGCATGACAAATTTTTGCCAATATTCGTCACATGCAAAGTATCATTAAAATTTATTTTTGGTGAAATATTTTACATTGGTGACTTTCTCAAATGATGTATCTGAAATCGACCTGTGATATACAGGGTATGAAAAACAGCTTGCCACACATTGTCAATAAAAATTTGCAGAATCTTTCTTATTTCAAATGGAACACCCTGTATATTATCGATCCATAAGAAGCGGCAACAAAAGCTCTACAAATTTCATCAAGTATTCACTATGGCTAGGTTCAGTAGTTTTTCTTAAAACAGCTCTTTTTTTAGAAAAATGACAAATATTCGACTTTTTTAACGTCTGATATACAAACGACTGATAAGAATATACAAACGACCGATAACAATATACAAATATATCTTGTTTCAATAATGTACATTATAAGGTGTCCAAACAATTTTTTTTATATACATATACTCCTAAATTAAAGTCTGAGCTTAAGTTCCAGGTATTTATTTATTTATTTATTTAAAGTTTAATTAAAGTTGCTAATAAACAATTCCTGTCTGATTCACCTAATATGAAAACCATATCAATCAAATCAGTTTTTGAAATCAACATTCTGATGAAATTATATCGAAAATTCAACTTCAGGATTCACTAAAGATTTCAATACTTATTGTGTAATAAGCATGGATTTTAGATTTTATTTGAGACACCCGGTATAACTAAATTCATTTAACTTACAATGAAATGGTCAGAAAACTAGGTACGATTTTTCATTACCAAGCAAATATTTCACAACAGAATTTTAGTCACAAACTCTTTGCAACGAATATGAACACAATTGCAACACATTTTTATTTTTTATTCTAGCGGAAAACAAGTTTTATATTTCAAACACAACCGATCGCGAAGGTACAATATTCTCAGGAATAATTGCTGAGTAAAGACTTTACGGCTACTCGCGATTCAAATGAGAAACAGACATTTCGGCCATGATTAAAACTAAAAAACAGCTTTCTGATTGGATGACAAAATTAAACAAATCAAATGTAGCACATTTGAAGAAGGGTCGGAGATTTTCATAAAAAACTAAATTTTTACGGAAGAGTCAGTTAGTGGGAACTCACTCGTGGCTTTAGCAAGCCATCAGTGGTTCCCAAACGGCGTTTTAAAATTTGTAGTGGCTATCTTAAAGCCGGGCTTAAGGGCGCGTTTTTTCGGACAATTATTTTTTTTCGTTTAATTCTGGGTCAAAGTACATTTTTTAGTTTTGAGTTTTCTTTGTGGGTTTTCGCGGAAAACCGGGTAGTTCGTTTTCGCGACCAAAGTGTAGTTGCTGTTTTCCAAGAGAATTTCAAGGGTTGCAATTCAGCCAGCCCGTAGTACTGTTTGGGGTAATCAATCATTTAACAGATGCGAGAAGCTTCCTTTTCGGTATTAAACGTTGAAGCGGACACATGGTTCGAGTGTAAATTGTAAATCGCGGTGGGCTTTTTCTTATCTTTGACAAAATGGTTGTCTTTTCTTAATCTTGCACCGGTGAGTCTTTAGTTAATATTTAATTAGAAATATTTATTTACTTACGCATTTTGTTAATATATTAATATTCAACAATTATTGGTATGATGTTTTTTTTTTTATTTATGACAAAAAAAGTATGCTGATTCGACAAACGTGTTTCACTATTCTTAGTATTAAAATTATTCTATAAACTTGTACCATTATTTTTTTAGCGATTTTTTCTTTTTTGTAACTCTGTTAACATTTTTTATTAACTTTAACTGAGTCTTGTAAAATATGTAAACTTTTTTAGCGATTTTCCTGGATTTTGATTTTCCTGGGTCTTATCATAAGTAAGGCAAACCTCTTTGTAATTTAATTGGAATATGGATTTGTTTTCGACTGTTATGATATTTTGTTGACCAAATATCTCATAAGAAATCTTCCACGAAGATATAAGAATGCTGATTACCGATTTAACCTTCTCAAATATCATCGAGGGATTCTAGGATTCTAAAATATCATCGAGGGATACTTTGAAGCACACCCCATAAGAGATAAGTCAAACTAAAAGAAAATTCTGTAGAGGACATTTGACAATTTTTCTTTATGTCTTAAATTTTGTAATTTTTAATTTTATCATCACCTTTCATATTTTATTTAATTTTAAGCAGTTGAATTCAACAATCATCTAAATTTCACAGTAAACCTAGTTGTAGTTATCAAACCTTTGTAATCATTTTTCATAATTTTTTTTGTATTACATGCTAAAATTTTAGTAGATTTTAATTTATCCTAAATTTACCTGACTGTTAATGAAAGTATACAAGTTACTAAGCTAATTCATCTATAAGTTCTTTTTTCTGATTTTTTTTTATAAAAAAATCAGTGGGGCCCTTAATTTTTAAAACTTAAATTTTATCTGTTATCAAAAATAATATAGATTCAACCTGTGAACCGTTGCAATCTATTGCTTATAGTGACTTAGAATAAAGCGCGATCCACGACCCTTATAAAAAAATTGAGCCTCAACAAAATTTTAAAATATAATATCTTTTAACAAACATTAAATTTCAACAACACCAGTTATGTTTCAAACCGAAAGGGAGTAAGATTGATTATTTTAATTTTATACTAACCACTGAATTTCATAAAGTGTCGATTTGTTTGGTAGTTCAGATTTTTCCAGTGCTCATTGTATTAGCGACCCTGCTTAATTAGTAAAAGCCGTAGGCTGTAATTTTGGGAAAGTTTTGTCTTGTGACAGGCAGATTTATATAATTTTTTGTTTTGTCTTTGCAATTATTCAGAATTTAAGTGGCCTTAGTTTTACAGACAGTAGATTTGATCTATGTTTTGATAGTTAGACAAATATTAGTTAGGGAGTTTAAAGCCCACCAATTTTGTGGTCTAAGTTACATTTGGGAAAAATTGGGTTCATTTTTGATAATTAGAGCTTATTTCATTTCCTTATTTGTCGTTCATTATTAGTTATCAGTATTTTGTCTTGTTGTTAAATCTTACGACGCATGGTCATGCTTTAGAAATAGTTAATTATCTTTCTTTGTAATTTTTGATCAGTTTTGCTTGTTAATCTTTTTTTTTTTTTAGTGTTAATACATTTGCTTAAATTTTAATTTTGCATTTTATTTGAATAAATCCCCAGCCCCATTTCACAAGTTATTTGCTAAGATCAGATTAACCCTGAGAATTTTTGACACTTCCCGTTGAGATTTAAGTAATCCGTGCTATATTTAGCCACGGCGACCACGCCCATTTTGGACATTAGATTTATTTTCTAGGTATATAAACCAATAAGTCTTTCAGACCGCTCCATTCAAATTTTGATAGACACGCAAATAGGTAAAAATAACCTTAAATTTGGTGGGTTATTACATTGGTGACTAACCGGTTATTACATTCGTTAACATTGGTAGCCACGCTACTAGAAATATAGAAAAATAACCTTAAATCCTTTACCGGTTATTACAATTGCAGGCAAATATTTTGATCTGTCATTTGTCAGACTTCTTGATTTCCAAAAAATATTTTATTCGCTTTTGCTTAAAAGGTTGTTTTAGACCGTAAGATTGTGGCACAAATTTCGAGATTCAGAAGTTGTTTATCTAGCAAATAGGTAATTAGACATGGGGCAATATTTTAAAGTTGTACAAAAACTATGCATCAAATGAAGAAATTAGGTGTTCCATTTAGAGAAATGTATTACAAATATAACATATCTGTCGATCACAGCTGCCACATATGGATTTCACACTAAAAAAATCAGTCATTGAGATTATGGCGATGAAAGACGAATAATTGCCATTTTCCGACATAAAACTTTTTTAAGAAAAACTATACACCTTATAATGAAACAAGATATCTTTGTATTTTCTTATCAGTCGTTTGTATATTCTTATCAGTCGTCAAAAAGTCAAGTAAAAAAGAGCTGTTTTAAGAAAAACTAGTGAACTTAGCCATAGGGAATACTTGAAATGTGTAGAGCTTTTGTTGACGTTCCATGTGAAATAAGGAAGATTCTGCAAATTTTTATTGACAATGTGTGGCAAGCTGTTTTTCAAACCCTGTCGATTTCAGATACATCCTTTGGGAGAGTCACCAATGCAGAATATTGGACCAAAAATATATTTTAATGGGACTTGGTATAACTTCATAATTTCAAATATTCTGAGTGACGAATATTGGAAAAAAAATGCTAAAAATCTCGAAAACCGTCAATATTTTAGAAATATAAACAAGCATAAAGTAGCTTTTATTTTTCATGTAGAAACCGAAAAAGTGATAAAAACTACAGGTTGCCATTTAAAAAAAGCAAAATTGGGACTCGCCCAGAAAGAATTGAACACCCTGAGTGATTTTTTTTATTTTGTCGAGCTCGAACAATAAGGTAACATTATAGAAAATTGTATTCCTATCTCTTTCCTAAATAGAGATATGGAACATGGCACCACTGTTGCAGGACCCTGTATATATTTTATTATGGATATATAGAAAATAAAATCTTTACAAAGTTTATCCTGGGGAAAAAGTGATCAATGATCAGTTTTAAAATGAAGTAGGTAAAGTAGAAAATTAAATTCTTAACATTTTATGGTGTTCCACAATTCGTGTGTATATAGAAACAAAAACACTCCATTTTATTTGATCTGGTTAGTATTTAAATAATAGAGCAGATCTTAATCAAGCAAATCTAAGTGGCTTCGAGAATGTAAAAAATGTCTTATTTTATCTAAGCCTTTTAAAGAAACATTATACAGGGAAAAATACTTCTGTGTTTTAGAGAAGAATTTATATTTCTTACCAACAGTGGCATCGTGGAAGAAGTATTTTTTAAAACACATTTTTTGTTGTAGCCTTCCTCTTAAATTTATAAAAAATCAACTGTACCTACATTTCAACGCAAAACAAATGCGTTTGGGTTTATGACACACATTGTTGTACGACCATCTTGGAGAAATTGTTGTTGGAACATCAAATAAAAAAAATGACTTGGCAATAATTGCAGAATGAAGTCTTAGTTTTACGGAAGTATAATAAAAGAGTTTTGTGATAATGTATCCGCATCCAAAAACATTACCACTAATTTCACAACTTGTTGCTTTCAGTCCTTTTGTTAACATCTCTGGCTTTCTCTAAGTGTTATTGCTATAAAAGTACAAAACAGCTTTTGTTCCGACAATAATCTCGATTTGGATCTGATGTTAACTGTTAAGTATGTGGAACTTTCTGAAGGTTTATTGTTAGAGACTGTTAATTAGTCGACTAGATGACATGAGAGAAGCTGGTTTTAGTTGTTTATTAGATAATAACCGTATGAGTTTGCTGAAGAAACTGTAATATAGTAATGTAATATCGGCGACGGTGGCTGAGTTGGCCAAGACGGTTACATTTCAATATGTACCATTAATAGATCTGTTCGTGCCCCGGTCTAGACAATCAGATTTTTAAATAAAAATTTTCATTGCCTACTTCTGGGCATGATTTGTAGCGTATTTAACATTAATTACTTTGATGTTAGTTTACGCTGCAAAGATTTAAAAATCCTGGAGGAGTCCATCGTTGTCGATGATGGTGTTGTGTGGTTTTTCTGGGTTTTCCCACAACTGTAAAGCAAATGCGCCATCAAGCATCAGTAAGTCGCTCCAGAGCGCCACGGCAAATAATAATAATAGCCGTCCCTCCCCCGCACAAGCTGCAGAGCTTCTGGGGTTCACTCGTAAGGGAGTGATTGCAGAGCGTATATTATTATTATTATAGTAGAATTTGAGAGTTACTGATATACATAATTTCCTAAATCTTCATTAACATCTAACGCAAACTATAATTTTATGTAAAAAATATTTGTTTATACCGTTGTAAATTTTTTGACAGGTTAACTGGTCAAACACTTTTTAAAACTTTTCTGCTACACATTTTTGTAATGTCAAATAATCGACCGAGATACTACATTCCAAATTAACTTAAGTAAGTATAAAAATATTATGGAATAATCAAAATTATAAAAAATGCAAATTGATACTGGTACATAAAGGATGATTCATTTCGGAAGCTCATCGTGGTTTGCTAGTTCAATTTCTCTTTATTTTTCTGGATTAAAAATAAAATTAAAAAAAGGCTTTCGATAAAGAAAGCCGAAACGTCAAATTAAAACTTTTTTAAGAAAAATAAGTGGTTTCAATCCAGAGAAATAAAGAGAAAATAAAGGATGATAATCAATTTAGTAAAGTTTACTTAGTTTACCGTTGACTTAAATATGTTACACACCAAAAAAATGTATATTTATACCAAAAAATCATTTTTTTTAATAATGCTCACCGTTCGACAATGAATGTCAGGCGTTCTGCAACCACGTCTGGACTTCAAACAACTACTCCTGAGATGGGCTTAAAGCATTATTTTTAAATAAGTTTCTTACCTATTACTAAAAAACACTTTGGATTTTTCCAAATTATTTCATTTATCTGGTGTAATTCAATATCTGTAGGGCCATTAGCCCCAAGAGTAGTTATATGAAGTCCTTCCTCGCAACTTATGAAATGAATTTACATAGTTTTGATCACTTATCACAATTTAGTACTGTGGATTAACCTAGTTTAGAGAATCATTTGTTGTCTTTACCTATATGATGGCCCTACTTATCATCCATATTAGATGAGGTGTAGGTGGTAGCGTGGAGTAAGACAGGGAGACACAATCTCTCCAAAATTGTTTACAACACTTTTAGAATATATGCATTTAAAAGAATAGACTGGAACAACATGGAAATAAATATTAACAGAGAGATGCTACACTACCTACGTTTCGCAGATGATATTATTTTAATTACCGACAGAATAGACCACGCTAAGGAAATGCTTGCGAAACTAACAACTACATCTACCCAGGCTGGATTAAAGATCAACACATCCAAAACCCAATTTATGACAAACCTGGTAACTTACCAAAACATTGAAGTAGATGGAAAGCTAATCGAACAAGTAACATCCTACAAATACCTAGGACATGAGATAAGAATTGGTCGCGACAACCAAACTTGTGAGATTACCCGACGAATTACGAAAACTGCTTTACGTATTTAAATCAGACATTCCGACCTGCCTTAAAAGAAAAGTGGTTAATCAATGTGTACTCCCTGTCATGACCCTTACCCTTACTCTCACCAAAAAATCAATTGAGAGACAGGGTAACGAACAATGTAATTCCACCTAACTAAAATCACAGATGTAGTGTAAAGAATTACAAATCTCAAAAGGAGTTGGGCGGGCCACGTGGCAAGACAGGGAGGTGACAGATGGATGAAGAAAATTATTGAATGGCGACCTATACAGGATGCTTATAGACGTCCTCCAACCCGGTGGACCGACGATCTTAAGCGAGTATCAAACAACTGCATAAATAAAGCGCAAGACCGTTCCTTCTATCTATCTATCTATCTGTGATGGGGGTGTCGATACACTGCGACCTGTACGATCTATTGTGCCCCCTACTGCTGCTTAGTCGTTAAGGGTGTCTCAACGATTAGAGCAGTTCCTCCAGTCCTATTGCTTTCAAAAAGTTCAGGATGTCGGTAGGCTTCAGGTTAGGTAGATCTTCCTCTTCTATTTGATATTATCCAAGGTATCGTACCCTTGGATTTTGCAGGGTAATGCATTCTGAGAGAATGTGGATAGAGGTTTCCTCCTCTTCCTCGCAGAATCTGCATTCTTCTTTGTCGACTAATCCGAATTTCTTTAGGTGGCCTCTCAGACGGCAGTGCCCTGTTAGGATACCCGTTAGTATTCTGAGCTTATTTCTACTTTTACTGATGCGGTCGTCAGATCTTTTCTGGTTATAGTTCCCCAGTTGTGTCTTTTCTTATTTACTTCTTTTCCAAGTTCATCAAGTATTGTACTGGTGCTTATTCCGCAGAAGGGTTCAGGTCCCAGAAATGGTGTTTAAGTCCCTTTTTTGCGAGAATGTCTGCTATTTCATTACCCTCCACTCCAGTATGTCCCGGAACCCATAGGAGGGTAACAGTGTTGTTCTTGCCTAGTTCGTTTAGATTCTCTAGGCACTCCCAGACTATCTTGGAGTTGATTACGTGGGAGTTCAAGGCATTAATGGCTGCTTGGCTGTCTGACATGATGATGATCTCTTGTCTGCGAAAATTTCTTTCTATGTTGAACTGGACACATTTTCCGATAGCGTATATTTCAGCTTGGAAAATGCTCGGAGATTTGCCTAAACTTTCGGAATATTTGTTTCCAGGCCCGTATACTCCTATATATCAATTTCATATATAACCATGTGTTACAATAGTTTGGAACTCCTTTGTGAGGTATCTCTAAAAAAAATTTTTTGACGACGCTGCTCTGAAGATAACCGTATGGTTGAAAGCGCTTAGCAAATTTTAAATAAATTTTACATACTTTTAAGATTTTAATTTCTTCAAAGTTACAAAAGATTTTCTCCGTTGCAAAATATGAATGAACTAACGATTAATTTAATAAATACTAACAAAAATATATGTAAAGCAAACAAAATATGTATGAACTAACGCTTAAATTAGAAGGTTAACACACAAGAGATAGCAGATATACATAAAAATATAGTTAAGCTTATGGATTCCAGTGAATTCCGCAGTCAATAATTTGAACCCCCCCCCCCTTATTTAACAATGTCTCCAAATATTTTTTCAAGTTTAGAAAAGAAACTAGTCCGAGGGGGCTAAGTGAGGGTGAGCAAGGAAGGTTAGAACTTTGATTTTGGTAATCGCGATAACGAACGTGTGAGCTGGTGCATTAATTAAACAAAAGTTTCATTTTCGCCAAATGCGGCAATTTTATCTTGATTTCATTATTTAAATGTCAGTAGCTGGGTTAAGCCACTACTGGCGCACATAGGGAATTCAATGTGTTACAAAGAGAATAGAGATTTCAATGTGTTAGAAAGAGAAAAGGGTTTCAATATGTTAGAAAGAGAACGCGATAACCGCCGCGATTTTTTAAACAGCATGTACCGCCATTTTTTATCCAGCATGTACCGCCATTTTTTATCCAGCAATAAGTCGCATATTACTCGCCGTTGATTGTTGTTCTTTTCTAAAGATAACCAATCTTGTGATAGCTATTAGATATACAAGTGATAGAATTTTAAATTATTATTTTATATTGCCATTATTTACCATATAACCATAGAACCCAAAATCAAGGTGAAATATCGCAAGATGGTCAAACAAACTAGTCATGCGAGTCCGATACCTCGTCTAGATATTTCTATCCGCATCCAGACTACTTAGCATGCATCATGTTTTGCGGTAATAGTGGTAATTTAGAACCGCTATCACTATGTTGCATTCGCGGAAGTAAAATATGGCTGACAGAAAGGTATGTTTTCGCATAAAGATAATGCATTAGGTTTTTTCGTATAGAACGTTTCGAACATTAGGACGCGCATTATCTTCACCCCTTTTTACCCTTTTTTCCGTTAACATAATCATGAGCTAAACAAATGGAGTGAGAAAGTCTGGAACGAAATATTTGGATGGGTTAATTTTGTGGATACGTTAGTGAATTTATATCAACCTGGAGTGAACTAGATGAATAATATTCCTATTTGCATGGTGAAAATTTTGTGTTGAAAGTGAAGATATAAATGTGCTGGAAATTACTGCATAGTTTCTATTTTATGCTATACATTATCTACCTTACACAGTATAACAACATGTGAAGGGTAATAATAATAATAATAATATTACTACTAATAATAATCTTTATTTCAGAAAAAGTTTACATTTACATTTTAAAAGTATAATAAAAATGAAACAGTGTCACAAAATTTTCAAGAATTAGTTGAAATTTTTGCCGTATTTTTCAACTGAAACCGGCTCTGTAGGGCCATGTCGAAATTTCAGTGGATTACGAAAGCAGCCATTTGCAAGGTCAGCCGATTTCGGTTTGATTACTATGCTGCCTCTTTAAATGATGTTTGAATTTGATTTGTAAAATGTACTCTAGTCGTTTCTTATATCCAGTTACTCCCAAATAAAACATACACTGTAAGTTTTACACACTCATCTTGCATCTCACTCATGGATAATGCTGTCCCATTCGCACTTAAGTCGGATGAAATATTCTACCCTTATTTTACAATATATTTGGCTAATTTGCAGTCATATGGACTATGGATATAATGGCGTTTTGGCGGCGTTGTCTATTTGTTTATTAAATGAAATGAAAATGAATTATGTTTAATTTTGTGATTGAAAATTAAACAATATTCACCTAAAGAATAAGGTTCTAATTGAATAAGCCAATTAATCAAATGATTTTTGAATTTTTTTATACCATAAATCTCTTTTATTTCAATTGGTAATATGTTGTAATAGCTGATAGCTGAATAATTTGGGTGCTTTTCTGTTGATGACAATCTATGTATTGGAAAAGTGAAATTATCATTCCGAATGGGATATCTATAAGTATTGTTAAATGTGCTACCATCTATTAGTATTGGTATTGGTTTGCAAGAATCTAATAAGGTACCTCTACATATATTTCCGTATTTTATATTATACATAGAATGCAGAACCATTTTTTGAACATAAAATATATCCATAATTTTGCTGCTTGATCCCCAAAAAATATACCAAATTTGGCGGTAGATTCAAAGTTAGAGTGGTAGATGATTTTTAAAGATTTTCTATTGAGATATTTACTAAGCATACGAGTACTGTATGCAATGAAGCTTACCACTAGGTCGGAAATTCTAAATGAATTTATGCAGAAACGATAAAGAAGGGGATTTAGTGTTTCTAGGTAAAAATATCTCAAGATATAATTACCCCTTTCCAGAGAAATTGCAATTTAAGAATAATTAGTATTAAATCTCCCGGGTAAATCTAACTCCAATGGCGTGGCGATTATTTCGTCGATGTTGTCATTTCTGGGTTAAATTCTCTTAGCACTTGCTTACATCAGTCACCAGTTCGACGTAAGTCTGTGATAGGAAGTGTTGATTACTTATTTGTTATTGTCGAATGTGACTGTTTGTGTGATTTTAGTGTAATTATGTTTAAATTTTCCGAAAAAACTTAATTCACAGTATTTTGGAATAAGATTAGAAATAAATTAGGTTATATGTATATCCAAATGTCATGGCCAAAAAGATTCCGAGAAAGAGATTAGTAAATACATTTATAATTTTACTTTGAAGGTTTAGCTTTTGTGTTTCAAAAGTGTCGACTTGAAACGTACTTAACAGTTTTCAATTTTTTTAATCCTTTAATTATAATACTTATAATTGCACACATTAATAGGGTACAATGGACATTATTTTTTATCTCTGATACCTATTAAATTAATAAGAACATTTTTAGTAATATTTTATAAACTTTCTTTGGTTTGATTAATGTTTCTGTTAAAAGAAGTCTAGTGTTAGCTACGACTACTCTTGAAGTATTTATTTCGCTCTTTATATTAATTAGAAAAAGATGAACGGGAAAAAACTATAGAAATGTTGCCACTGGAATTATTTCATTGGTCTACGTCACGGTTCATAATACGTCACGATTCATAAATTTAAATTTAATTTCCCAGGCCCCCTTTAATAATGAAGCGGAAAAATTTTGGAAATGTATTCTACTGGTCATAAAGTTTCATATGGGCCAATAAAAAAATTTCATTACTATTCATCATTTTATTTAGTTTTGATCCGAGATACTCTATTTGTGTGTCCCATTTTAAATGTTCGTTTATGAAGACACTCAAAAATATTGTATCAGTCTGTACTTTTAAGTCTATATCAAGGAGCTGTATAGATGTCGGAGTGGTGATTCTTTGTTCTGTAGTTCGAAAGAGGACAAGATTAGTTTTATCTTTTTGAGTAAGAGATCATTTTTTGAGAACCAATCATTAGCCCTCGTCGCGCGGATTCTAGATTCTGGAAAGTTTGAGCTTGAAATTAATAAATTAATATCATCAATAACTTTTAGATAACTTTTTGGTGAATATTTTATTTCTCCATTTGTAAAAAATGATAATTATCAAGAAAAACTACTTTAAAAACTATTTTGGTGGTTCATTAAATACTCAGTACCAATCCTGTATGCGGATTTTTGATTCCAGCGCCACTTAAATTTATATTATCAAGGGAAGTAGAATATAACGATTTTATTTTAGGTAAATAGAGATTATGGCTCATTTGGTACCAACATTAATTTATAATTTCACGTGTAAATAATTGACAGCGATCCAATGATTCCGTGTGATTTCCGCTTATTTCTTTAATCGTCAATTAAAAAGTTTCTTTGCGATTTAGTCATAATTTAAAAGTAACCTCTCGACTACACACTCCGATTTATCATTGGCTTTGCTCGCTTGGGTATTAGTTGTGATCCCTAATCCAAGAAGAGATATGACTTTATCTTGAACTATAAACTTGTAGTTTGCGGTGGACATTTATAACCACAGTGTAACTTATAAAACATATTTCACAAGTGAGGTTTTCCTTTTATTGGCATATAGCCATAAAAATAGTCGAACAATGCCAAATCCAAAAACAAAAAATATACAGATGTTGGGCACCAGGAAACGCAAGGGATATAACTGAAAGTCAACTGTATATTTTTCAAATGAAACTTATAAGGACAGTATTGTACTTGCCAGCACTGTAAAAAATGCTGGTGGACCATTTGATATGGTATAAAATTTATTTATTTATTTACTTATGATTGAACGGACAAGCTGATTATACAATTAAAAAAAAAATAAAAAAAAAAAATAAATATATAATAAAAAAAAAACGAAAAAGAAAGTAAACATACAGGTGTACAGATAATTAAAACAGTTTTTTATTGCCCTTCGAAAGGATGGTAAAAATGAATCGAAGAGTTTAAGTTTGGTGGCAGATCAACAAATTTGTGGAGGTAGATCTACAGGGTGACCCAGGGGTGTGTGCATGCTCCACAACTTTTTTCTACCCAAGCTATCGATTTGATGTTTTTTTTAAATGATAGGACAATTAGGCACATTCTAAAAATATTTCTATTTATATACAGGATGTCCCAAATAAGATACACAACTAAGTTCTGTTTTTTTAAATGGCAACCCCCCATTTTTGTTACATATTTAGATTCGCCATAAAATTGTCGATATAACGCACCTAGGTTTCTTCGACTCATTTGCAATATTTTTTGACTTATGTCAATTTATGTGTCAAAATACTGTTGTGCGGAGATCCACAAAAAATTCAGAATTTCGGAACTGTTCAAGATAACTTTTTTTTCAGTCGATTCCTTAAGCTTTAACGCATCTTTCGAGATGTAGACGAAGTCGGAGTCGATGTTCTATCGCCTACTACGATTTTTTGAAAATGACAAATTACAAATAGCAATAACTCGACTTTTTCAAATGCATCACCCTATATTTCTATATTTTATCAATTCATTGCATGGAATTTTTTAAGAGCTTTTTGCTGATATAGGGTTTGTGGGGTTTATTTTGTAAAACTTACGAGATTTATGCAAAATAGGAAATGTTGGACGGTTTGTTCGAGAAAAAAAGGAATCGAGTAGACCGCTGTTGTAAAATTTTACAGATTCATACAATTTTGAAAAGAAAATGTTTTAACAAAGTAAAATTGGAATAGAAACAGAAATACATTACAAAGTAAACAATTTTAGTAATACAATTTGCAAGAACATGAAATAATGATTAATAGGAAACAATGTAAACATTTTTGACTGAACAGAACTTAGTTGTGTATCTTATTTGGGAAATCTATAGCTTGGGTAGAAAAAAAGGTGTGGAGCATGCACACACCCCTGAATAAATACAAGAACTATGTTATTCGCTGATTAAAATATTTTTGAGGTCCCTTGATTAGAAATCAAAGATTACAACATTTTTGGTAACCCCGATTAATTACAAATGCCTCAGTAGTTATTAACATTATCCCACTCTAATGAAACTGTGTTTCCTGGAATTGGGGAATGTTCCTTTTTTGAGAGAGCAATTGAAAAAGGAGTGAATAGGTTTTGCTAAAGTGTAAAATTTTTATTCAAAGGGCCAATTGATAGTTTCCGTGGTAAAGAGAGTGTTAAAAATATGATTTCTTTAATGTCTACAGTGTAGGTGTAAATGTCAACCGTGTTATCAAGGGGATAATGTGGAATTTGATTAACTATTGTATCATCATAAACTGTCTAAAAACAGTCTGAAAAGAAATGAACTATTTCATTGCAATGTTCACTAAAGTGATGAATGTTATTTTGAAAAATTAGTTCTGATGGGTTATCAACTAAATCGTGGTATGAATAAAATAACAGACTCAAAAATATATTTCTTGAATTGATAAACGTTATAAGACCTGAAAGAATTGATCAATACGTTTGCTGGTGAGTTTTTAGAACAGTCAGCTTAGGCCAAGTTCATCATTGAACCAAATAACATTCGGTATATTATAATCCCCACAGAGCAACACTTTACGATCAGAAAAGTTTTCTAAAACATAATCAACAGTATTAGCATGATTGATATAATGTTCAGTAGTAGAAACAGGTGAAATATATACTGCACCGATAATCAAATGATCTTTACCAGGAGAAAGTTTATTATTGGTCGCAAGATCAACAGAAGTAGTAGATAAGAAGTGCCCGACAGATATAAGAACACTACATCCACGAGTTATCAAAGTTTTTTATACCTAATTCAGAATTATGAAAATCTCTCTTTAAGTCTCTACTAATATTAAACATCATAATCAGGGCATATCATAGCACGGAAATATCTCATGATAACATTATATGCATTGATGGCCTTTACTCTGAGGGCTCTGATGTATCTTTTTTGTGTCTGATGATTTTCTTTCCTCAGAATTTTATAAAACAACTTTGAGGACCCGGAAACCATTTTTATTTGGTTTTCCAAGTCTCACCACTCTTGAAATGCTCCGATCATCAGTAGTTAGCTCCGAAAATATTTCTTTAACCTTATTCAAGTCAGAAGCTTGATCCCGCGTTGTTTTTCTTTTTTGACGTTCCTGTAGTTCATTTATTAACTCATCTTCTGGCAATGTGTACCATGCTTTATTATGTAAACAAAATGTAGGAGAAACCAATTATTTACTTAATCAATGTTTTAAAAACATTTTTTTTAAATTCCTAATGAAAATGAAGCTTAGAAGTGAGTTTTGACAACGACTTGTATTGGGGGGTTGCAAAAATCACTTTAAGTGAATAAAGTTTAATTGATTATCGCTGGTGTGACCCAATGTGACTTCAGAACAAATTGCCGTTGCATTAGTCTCGCCAGTCCGGCACTGACTAAAAGCCAACTATGTATTTTCCAAACAAAACGTTCAGGGGGTGAAATATTGGCAAGTTTAGTTTGAAGTAAAAGCCATTTGAAGACGACTTAATGCTCCGTTTCATGGCTTTCGAAGAATTATTTTGACTCGCGCCCAGGGAAAAGCGTCGCTGTAAATTTGGAACGATTACATAGGTCAACGGACAGCTGTAAACAAAGAAGCTGGGGTGTTGTAAATTTTTTTTAAGGAAAGAAAATCATTCCGAATTGCCGCAGAAACAGAGTAGATTTCTTTGGGATGAATCTAGTGTTCCTTTTGGGAGTTGTTTGTCATAATTTATTTGGGTTTGTGTTTGTTCATCCATTTTTAAAGTAGATGTCATCTTCTCCGTAGATAAAAGTGACGATCAAAAAATAAAATTTTTTTATTTTTTAAAATTTGTTTTTTACCTCCCGCACAATTTTTAGTTATTAAAATTAGAATCAGTTTCTTCACTGCCACTTATATTAGAGAACAATGTAACAGTAATGTGTTGCAGCAATATAATAATAATAAAAATAATAATAATAATGTTTTTATTGGCATATAAAATATAAGTACATAAAAATATAAGTTGACAAAGCAAAAATATAGGCCAAAAGGCAGAGTTCAGTGTCAGTTATGCCGGAACATAACTAGAACCTGTTCTTACACTCAACCAGAAAAAGATAAAAGCTAAGCCATAAAAAAAATTGTAACTAACAACAGGTAATAATGTAAGTTAATGAATAAATGTAGTATAATAAAATGTAATATAATAAATTCTAGCATTATATAAAAAAAAACAGTGAATCTAAGAATTTAAGAAAAAAGCATAATTTATTTCACCATGCCGGTTAGTGAACCATCTAAGAAATCTTGTTTTACAGTTGTTTTTAACTTGGTTGTTAAAACTCAGATATTTAGTGGGTAACCTATTAACAAGCCAAGATACATAATGAGAAAAAAGATGAGTTTTGTGACGTGGTGGTGTGAGTTTGGACTTAAAACTTATATTTATGTTTTGAACATCCGATCGAAAAGATATTTGTTATATAAGTAAGGAGGTGTCTCAGAATTTTTTGAAAAAGAGAACATGCATGTAAGGTTCGTCTTTCAGTCATATTAAGCTAGTCTAGTTCTCTTAAATGAGTGGAAACATGATCTCTTCTATACAAGCCACAAATGAAATGTACATTATAATACCATACAAGCTTATAACACCAGTAGAACACTAGGGGAAATGATCTTCCTTTTTATAGATTAACTAAAGTACATAACTCATACAGATTTATATATCTTAAGTTAATTATATTTACACTTGACGATTGTACACATAGTCCACTCAAATAGCTCGAAAAGTAGGTCAATCTGGTTTTTGGCTTACCACCCTTGGGGACCAAGTGCTTTCTATGTAAAAAAATGCGATGATTTCGAAAAACTTAGTCCCCGCACGCGATTCCTCCTGCTTCATATTGTTATTAACAAAAAACTGAAAAATTACCGAAAAAGTCATATTTTTTCGTAATCATCGTCGAATATCTCGGAAAGTATGGCTCTGATGTGGAAAATGTACAAAAAAATTGGTTTCAAATGCTAATTTTCCAAATTTATTGTTTTTTATGTAAAATTGAGTATTCATTATCCTCGCTTAAAATTCATCCAATCTTTTTGAGTTACCTCTTTTGGTTGCAAAAGAGTGAATTGAACCCAATGCCCATGGATTAAATAGTTATTGCATTATTAAGCAACAAAAAAAAGCGATCCCTCCTGTAGCCTTTGCTATAACACCCACACTGGTCTCGATTTTTTATACATTACGACCCCCAACAACAATTTCCAATAGATTTTTTTTTTGCCTGTACTACAAAGTGTTACTTTATAAAGTATAGTTAGAAAGCTGTTTTGAAGACGCGAAATTTAAAAAAAAACGCCGAAATCCGATAAATAGATCCCGAGAGAATGGCGTTTTAAAGCTCATTTTTGAGACAGCTATAAATGTTAGCGCCATTTGCAAAACACCGATCGATTCATTGAACCAACTACTACCAACTAAGTTGTTGAAAATATAATAAAACGAATTCGCGCACGCTGCAATGTCGCGCGACGGCGTTGCTCTCTGCTGTATTCAAAATGCGAATTGGTTCACCCTAAATCCGTACCCAAAATTTTAAGTTTCTATGTTTAAAAACAACAAATAATTCCGTTTAAAGTTTTCGTATCGACAGTCGGTGTAAATGAAAAGTAAATTGATTTGTTTGTCGATATCTTTCCAACTTAAAAATTACCTCGCAGAAATAAAGTAAACTTGGCACGCACACTACTAAGGACTCAGATTCGGTTATAGGCTACTTGTGTCATATTTTTATAGGTCCTATTCTATTATTACCGTAAATATTTGTATTTTTGGCAAAATATCTGTAAGTGTCGTCGCTTTTCAGTAAAATTGATAAAACAAAGAAAATAATAATAATATTAATTAATGTACTTTATTGGATCCCAATAAGCCATCGACCGAGGTCCTTCAGCCTGTTACAATGAATTACAATTTGTTTATATAATTGTTAACTATTATATACGAATGTACTTATGTGGAAAAAAAAGAATTAGAATGTGGTCACTTTTTTCTTTAATTGTTGAATTGTTGAATGTGTTCCTAGATGGTATTGAGTGGGTATTTTCTGTGGGGTCTTCATTCTATATTCCTATTCGTACAGAACGGGTTTAGGATCTCAAGATTCTGTTCTCTTTGTGCGAACTTTTTAGAGAGGTCCTGGATTCGTTGGTCTATGGGGACAATTCCTGTTGTTTCATATAGTAGATTATTGGGTGGATAATGCATAGGATTTCTGGGGTGTCTAATCTTTGTTATAGTAACTTGATGGTGGGGTTCTTCGCAGTAAGGTATTCTGGATGACAATATTCTAGGAGGGGGCGGAACATAGATTTATATATGGGCGCAGCAGTTTTCTTACTTATTCCTGAAGTCTTGAAAGTTAAACACCGAAAATGTTTGCTTCTCATGATACATTTTCTCTTAATGTTGTCAGCGTGTTTTTAAAATTCAATTTATGGTCGACACTAAGATATCTCACTTTGTTAACGCTATGATCGTCTTTAATTATGTTTTTATTTTAGATGAGTTTGGTGAAATGTTGTGGTTGAATATAATAAACTGAGACTTGTCTGAATTAACTTTCAGCCTCTATTTGTTGAACCAAATCAGCCTTCTGTCAAACAAAACTTGTAGATCTTCTACAGTTTTCGAGAGCGTTTTGTTGTGACTAGTGAATGCAGTGTTATCAGCATACTACAAAATATATAGATTATTATTGAAGTTGTCTTGTTGATGACTGTAGTTGTATATGTGGAGACAACGACGACCTTTTGGACTACCTTGTTCATTGTGGAATGACTTAAAGAAATTTACTTACTTCTTGAAAAAATTTTAATGTTTATGAGAGATGAGGGGAGTGATTGGTCCTGGAGAAATACATTAATGGTGATAATGATAGTGATCTAGGGAACTATGAATAACTAATATTACGACTTTGTAGCACCAACGAGAAATTTTTAGTTTACTACATTAATCTGTACAGTAGCCATCACAATGTGCAATTTAGTGAATTACTCAAGATCACTATAAATAACGTTACAAACACTAGACTATAGTGAACGGCCACAAATAATGAAAAAACAATGAAAGCTACAACAGATATGTCGTCATTCAACGGAAAGTTCTGAGACATCTATAAAAATAATGGGGAATAATCAAAATACTAAAGAAACCGGCCACGTAATTTATTAATGACTTTAATTGTGATCGTTACAAACAAACGTACGATTTTGGGGTCTCACAACAGACGCATCATTTGACAGTTTAATTATTGAAACACAATTTTATCCCGAATTGAGAGTAGCGTCGAGAGATTGAATTTACTGTATCCCATAAACCAGTGCTATCTGATCGAGATACCTTTTTTACATTTTTTCACTCTCGATGGTGCGAGATGAATCAAATTAAATTGGGAAAAGGGAAACTAAAATACACGATTTGTTTAAACTATTCTGCAGAAATTTTTTTGTAGTAAGAATAGTGCGCCTCGTTATGTTTTACTAAACTTCAATTTTGTGTTTACCTGCTTATTACTTAAGAAATTATCCATTTCCTAAGAGTAACTTTTGCAACATTTGTGGTTTAAAACTGTTTCATCATATTCTGCTTTTTGTAAACTTTCAGTTTTACACAAAATCTATAGATTTGGTCCTTTTTTATTCTTAAAGTTTTTTTATCTTGTACAATCTTATCAGTTATAAATTATAACCTAAAAGTAACTATTACTTTCATTGTTAGTAGAACAGTCATCAGTAAATGTGATAATTGTGTCATTGTTTATGTTGAAATAATGGATTTGGAGGTGAATTCAGCGAACCTTTAGCTATATTCTATTTTCTTAGTGGACTGTATATTTATTATATAACAGTTTCAACTCGTCGGCGTAGGGCAAGAGCTCAAGGTTTGAAATGGACTTAATTGGGACAAATTTGGGCAGTTGAAATCTTTATGTCTAAGACAAACGCGCTGTAGGTAAAGCCACTTTACAAAAAGAACTTACGTGGGTTATAACATTTTAAAATACATTAAAGATGGATTTTGTATTATATACAGTGTTAAAATCTAAAGTGTTTTCCGGGCTTCGAAGCCGTGGTCTAATGAAATTTCTTCCTGACGTTTCGTCTACAGCTGCGGTAGACATTATCAAAAGCGATGAGGCAGTGGGCGAAGTGACGCAGCGTTACTATTCGAGACTAACGAAGGAAGCCATTGAGATATTTAAGCACGATAACAATTTTAACCGAAAGGAAGAAATTACGTTCCTAAACCCAGACTGGAAGCGAGTTCTTCGACATACATCAAGTACTCCGAAACCTCACGCCACCACCACCACCACCACCATCCCCACCCCAGCCCCCCTACTGCAGCGCAACGGCGGGGGTATAAATAAGACCGAGCGAACCACTGTCGAATCGCCCTGAAAAGGACAATTTCCTATAGTAGGGCACTAGGATAACAAACCCCAAAAATTGTAAAAATGTAAAAACAAATATCACATAAATAAACATATTTAAAATTAAAATTAAAATTAACTGTCGAATCAGTCAACGTCGGGAAGCACGGGAGATCACGTGGCCCACTGCCTCATCGCCTTTGATAATGTCTACCGCAGCTGTAGACGAAACGTCAGGAAGAAATTCCATTGGACCACGGCTTCGAAGCCCGGAAAACACTTTAGATTTTAATTTGACCGGCTGTGAAAGCCTTCACAGTCTGATATATACAGTGTGTCCCAAAAAGTTTTATACAAATGGACAAAAAGTTTATCTTGCATTTCACAAAAAAAATTATTCTTGATAAAAATCTCAGCATGTCTTGTGGATCCATAATTAGGTACAAAATTTGACCTCATCAGGTCAGATCAAGGTCATTTGAAGGCCAAATTGAGGAAAAATTTCTAGAAAACTCTGAAAAAATTCATACAAAGGTTTTTAGGGACGCTGAATCTGAATCCGATGTTCGCTTGACCTCATCAGGTCAGCTCAAGGTCATTTGAAGGTCAAATTGAGGAAACCTTCTGGGAAAAATCGGAAAAAAATCGTACAAAGGTTTTCAGGGTCGCTGAATACGAATCGGAGGTCTGCTTTACCTCCAGGTTAGGGTCAAGGTCATTTTACGGTCAGATCCGGTCCAGGAGCAGTCAAATTTTGTATCTGATTATAGATCAACAAGTCATGCAGAGATTTTTTTCTAGAATAATTTTTTTTGTCAAATGTCACACTGTATATTTGCTGTTAACGAATAATTTTAAGTTTGTAATCAAATTTTTAAGTCTGTCATTTCCATTTCTGAAGTTTTAGATTTCCCAAAAAAATAAGTTTAATTTCTTGTTGGAAAATAAGGTTAACTTTATTTAAAATGGGTACATCCTAATATTCAAAAAAGATAATAATATTAAACATTAATATAAACACAATTTAAAAATATTTACAGTATTTGTAATTTATATACAATACAAAAAAAAACATTAAAGTGATTTACCCTGTATATTATTCTAAAAGATCTGTATGTTTAAATAAATAATAATAATAATAATAATAATTCAATGTGATAATTTGATATTCTAACGGTTTATTAAATGGTTTAATAAATTCCTTTTAAACAGAATAAGACTGGTAGAAGAGTTTACATTTTCAGGTAGACTGTTGTAATTAATAAATCCTTTAAAAGTTAATGTTTTAGTATTAAACGTTTATGTTTGATTATTTATATACAAATTATTTCTTATTCTAGTATTATACTGGTGAATTTGATTAGTAAAAATAACAAATTTGTCAAAATATGAAGGTAGAAGATTTTATAAATATTGTTATGATGTTAAAATGGGGCAAAATTTGTAAGTGTATTTTAAAATAAATTATGTGAAAAAGACTTAATAGATAGTAGTGTTGACAGATTTGAGAGTTTGAAGTTTATGTTAATTTGAATTTTATGACATGTCAAATGTGAATTGATTAAAATAAAATTAATTAATAAATAGTATTCAGAGAAGAATTTCACAAGCATAACAATTGGCATCCCAAAGTGGGGCTCTTTGAAAACAGGGCCTAAAACATAATTAAAATTAAAATGGGTAAAATTAAAGTTTTAAATGAGTTGAAATCTTCGGAAATCAGTGAGTTTCTTGAAAAAAGAGGTATGGATATGCCAGAAGAACATGGAGGTTATTGACAGAAATTTAAATAGAGAAATAACAGAAAGCAGAATCAATCAGATGGAAGAAATAATACAAGACAATTGGAAAATTGCAGAAGAAGAGAATTTAAAAACAAGAAAACATACAGAACAGAATTTGAAAATAATGAGACAAGATATTGAAATGAATGAATAAATAGAAATAAAATTAAAAATTATCATAGATGGAAAATTAAATTAAAAAAATATATATTTTTTGGATTTTGGAAGAAAATTAAAAAAAAAAAAATGAATTTGGAAATAGCAGAGGAAGAGAATTTAAGTATATGAAAAGAAAAGAAGTGTGCTTCAATTACCATTTGAAGGACCTTATATTATAGATAATGAAAATGGAATAAATAGTTACCGATTAATAGATCCAGTGACTAATAAAGTCCGAGGAGTATTTAATATTTGTTTTTAAAAGTTGAAGTTGAAAATTTGTAAAATTCGTTGAACTTTTCTTATTCATTATTTTGTAAGAAAAGTTCAACGAAATTTTAGGGAATGTTGTTATGATGTTAAAATGGGGCAAAATTTGTAAGTGTATTTTAAAATAAATTATGTGAAAAAGACTTAATAGATAGTAGTGTTGACAGATTTGAGAGTTTGAAGTTTATGTTAATTTGAATTTTATATGTCAAATGTGAATTGATTAAAATAAAGTTTATTAATAAAAAGTATTCAGAGAAGAATTTCACAAGCATAACAATATATACCATAGTTAAATATGTAAGCCTGCTTTCTATAATAGATAAACATTCTAGATTATTTAGCATTAAAGATATCGGGGCATACCTGTCACATCTCAAAATAATCCTCATTGCGCGATTCTGTAGTGTTCTCATTTTATTTAAATCAGATGTGTACAAAAGAGTAGGACAATATTCGAAATATGGTTGAAAATAGTCTTATATACAGTTATTCGTGACTGCATAGTTAAGTGCTAAGACACTCTTGAAAAAAAATACAATTTCTTTAAAAAAGAATTATGTATGTAGTTAAAATGATTATTTAGTGATAAATGATTGTCTAACATAAATCCTAAATACTTAAATTCAGTAACAAGCTCAATTTTATCATTTTCAATTTTTATTTCAATTTAATTTAGATCTAATTTTCTATATTTAAATATATAGCAATATTGTTTAACGCTTTATTAATTTTTTGAATCCTTGTCAATAACCGATGCTATGGCATCATCAGCAAAATAATGTTCATAATGACATTCACTACATTTGTTGATATCATTAATGTAGAATAAGTAGCCCTAGTTCGTTTATGTTCTGTTAGTTATCTTAATCCTCGAGCTGGCGCGCTTTTTAGAATTACACGAGAAGGCGCGCCGTGGCAATTTGCCGCATTTGGTTTTTCTGGTTTGTAGTTTACAAATAACGAAGAAAATTTATTTTACTTACATACTTAAAATAAGACAAATATGTATTAATAATCACTGAAAAAATTAGTAATAAATAAAAATAACACGACCGGGCGCGTAATCTGCCGCAAACACGTTGCAAATTCGATCTGGTTTGGAACTTTTGCTTGTACCAACTGAATAGAAATATTATATGCCCAGTTTCGAAGGAATCGTCACATTTTAATTATAACACAAAAACAAAAGTTGCGGCAATCTGCCGCGGGCGCGCCCGCTCGAGGGTTAAGTTTTCATTTCTCGGCATGAATTATCAATTTTTTATTTGCCTAATAAAGTTTTCGCATCATAATAAAGTTTTTACATCAGCTATAAAGGAATATTAAATAACGTACACTATCATCTAGAATTATCTCTTATATTTATTATTAACACACTCAAATCGACCACATAAATCCACCATATAACGTTGCTATTTTGCCTATCGAAGTTTGAAATCTTTTTCTCTGAAACTTTTTACTTAAAACTACCAAAACTTTATATTCTCTGGAGCGAAAAAGAAAAATTGCAACTCTTTCCTTTAGAAAAATGTATTTACATAGATACAATTGTGAAACAGGGGCGTACGTGATTTTTATTTCAAAGTAAAATCGACGTTAGGGTAACTATATTGGAATTCTTATTTATAGTGAAAGTCTTTTCTTCTTCTGGTCTAAAAAGTCGGCAGTATAATTCTAAATTGGCAATCCAATATGTTTGATCTGCTATAGCATTGCCACTGAATAATATGTTGACTGTTTACAGTAAGGGTAGATGGAGGACATCGAGGTGCTTCTAAATAACCTATATTTTATGGGTCTATCGTTCTTTATAACCAAGATATAGGGTGATTTATTAATTTTCCCCATTTTTTTAATTAATCATAACTATACATTTTTATAATATTTGGTTCGTATGTTCTTTGTCCGCAGGGGCGTCGATTAACAAAAAAGTCTTATTCCAGGTCTGGCCTTAAAAAAAATTAATAAATAGGTTTCGAGTCGAAACAACCCTATATACTTAAAGAAACTAAGATCTAATGTCAAATTACACAAGAAATTTCAACCACTATCATGTCAAATTGTCACAGCCTGCTGCAGTATGTCTTACATATCAAAAATAACCCATTGACAATGAGAAAGTCCATTACACATTTAAACATTCGCCAAGAAAAGTGTATTGAGGCTAATGGATTTCATTTTGAACATCTTTTAAAATCGTAATGTTTATTAAATTGTTTTTTACCTTGTTCCGCTTTGTTAAAACTGTTTTGTTTTTGGTTATTGTTATTTATTTTATTTCTTAATTTATGAATAAACATTTCTTGGGTTTGTTAATTTCATTCCGATTAAAATAATTACACATGATTTTCGCTGAAACAAACGATAAAACTAGTTTAATGCAAACATTTTCAATCTAATTTCAGTCCATTGCAGGTGGAAAAAGTTACATAAAGGGTGAACTTTTGACATGAACCAGATATGCCAGATTTTTAAATTCGGCCCTGTAAATTGATTCAAATTCTGGTATTTACTATACTGGAATACAGTGTGGGTTGTTATTGTTTATTTTAAAGATTTTTTTATAGTTACTAAACATTATTATACAGTATGATATTTCATTATCGCCAATTTTCAATTTGACTTTAAAATGAATCTTTAATTAAAAATGTAAGGCAAGTGTAACAAAAATTTCAAATATCTAAGTTTAACTGTCTATTTATGTCCTCTGGAGAAATCATATAACATTTTAGAGAAATCATGTACAGGGTGAATTATTGCAATTATACCAATTCAACAAATTTTAGCGAAGCCGGCCCTGGAATTTTTTAGTTCTGAATAAGTCAGTTAGTTGCTAGATACCAATACACACTTTTATCAAAAAATGAGACAAATCGACTTAATCATTGAAAAGATATGACCAAACATTATTTTGATCCAAATCCATAAATCATTCTGTACATTATTAAAGAAAAACAGAAGTCATTTTTTAATAGTCATTTGGTAATTATCTAAGGTGCCTCTGTATCAATATTTTAAAATTTTATTTACAAATTGAAAAGAGCACAAAAAAATAAGTAAGACTAAATGTATCTGGTGTTTCCCTATACAACTTTTTTACTGATAAACTTGAGTCAAATCTAGATATTTCGATAATGAGGTGGCACAAAATTAAAAAAATAAAATTTCTGCCCCAAATGGTACTTTTCCAGCTTTAATCCACAAAAATCATCAACTATTTCTTCTTCTCCTAATTTCTGGATCCCAACATTATTGAAAAACGAGAGGACAGGTTCGTATTTGGGACAAATTATTATTATCAATGACTAACTTTCAAACATCCTGTATTATAAATTATAAAAATGAGGAAAAGTGAGTACTTTAAACAAAAATAATGTTGCAACAAATTGTATTAAGTTAAACCAAAAGAATTAGACACAGAAAACGTAACTTATAACAGTTGTTTAAAGTGGCCTCCATTTTGCTCAATACATTTCCGTGCTCAAGTAAGATTTGTAATTAACTTTCTAATCATAGCTTGGTCATTTCTCAGTTCCTCGAATGCGTTGTCAATTCTTCATAAAAGGTCCTCTCTAGTGTTTACTTCAGTTGAGTAAACTTTTGATTTTAAATAACCCCAAATATGGTAATCAATTGGATTAAAGTCGGGCCCCTTGCAGGCTAGTTGTGAAGTCCTCCTCTGCATATCCAATGATATGGGAAGTTGTCATTTAAACAAAAATAACGTTGCATCAAATCTACATTTTAAAGGTTAAACGTAACAGGAAATCAAAAAACTGGAATGTTCTTTATTCGCGTCTAATTATTTTTTTAGCTAGAGCATGATCATTTCTCGACTCTTCTGTTACATTTTTGATAATAATAATAAAATAAAGCAGTCTGTACGTATTGTTTAACTCTTTCACTGCCACATAAAATGAATGATGCAGAGCACGCGCGAGCCGCGTTGCCGGAACACGGGGATTGGCCTAATATTTTAGGTGGCAGTCAAAGGGTTAATTTAGTAAATAATACACATTAAGTTTGATATCCCAAATTGGCCCGATTTTAATCAAATCTAAAAAAAAAATTCAGAAGGTCTTTCTATTACCAAATTGGCAACAATAAGCTTTTTCATACAAACATAGACCACCCGAACAGCCTGTTATTTGGCTTTACTTTAATGCCAAATTCTTTTTTATTTATCATTCTAATGTGATGCTTATCTTGGTGTCATCTGAATGCGAAGCATTTATTTTGTCTAATTTTTGAAACCATTGTTTGAATAGTAGCTTTATATTGGTCATCATTTAATTCCATTTATTTCAGCTGTTCTTAACATAGATTTGGTATAACTTACGAAATAAATCAAATTACATTTGTAATTTTTAATTTCATCTTCTGTAGCATCTATATATCTAACGGTTCAAATGTTATAAGTTTGCTATCTATAAGATCTATTGCTCATTCTTGATAATCTAACAGATCTCCGTTTTATTTATCATTATTGACTTGCTTATTATTGTACTTTGCTAATTTCATCTTTTCAGTGGGTTTTTAACGATAATTTCTTTTAAAAAAATGCTGTTGCCTGTCCTTGATTTTCTCTTACTTACGACATAACAGAGTGGGCCTATAACCTACTGTAAGTTTGTTCAAAGTTCAAACTTTATAGAACAAGATTACAAATAGCAATGATAAGATATCGCTGTGATGAATCCCCCACTTAATCTAACGATATATTAAGATTTTGTGGAAAACAAAGAGTTCTATCTCATTTCTGTGTATTCTTCTAATGTAAAAGATTTACCACAAAAATACCTGAAACGGAGCAAATTTTTCAGTCCAGAAATATTGCTTACTATAAATATTCCTCACGAAAGTTGACGCTATTTGGAAAATACGCTCCCCGGCATGGAGACTGTGATAAACGATGTGCAAAAATGAAAAGTATGAAAATTTCAGATAAACCACTAGTGGCAATGAAGTGTTTTCTTTTTATTACAACTTGAGATACTGCATAAGACCCGAAACAAGAGCACAATTCTAGGAAAATAGACGAGACAGTTACTCAATAATAACAAAAAGGTCTACTTAAATGAAAAAGGTGTTTTTTATAAAATAATGAAAATGGATGATTTTGGATACGTAAGAATTTATTAGATACATATATGTGTAGTACATTTTTCCTACAACCTTACTCATATTTTTTAAGTTTATTGATTATTTTAATCGGTTTATGCTGAGGATTGTTTTTTCACCGTCATGATAATTTATATATTTTATAATAAGACCTCTTGTTTGCCACTAAAACAATATTTTTTATGGGTATTAGAACCACTTTTTTTTTACTTTAAAAGTGGTTTTAATATCCATGAAGAAGAACATTTAAAATAACAAACCACTACGATCTACAGAAATGAATTAGCATCTTTATCTTTTAGTTGTCAGAAATAAATTTTACTATAATAACGAAAAAGTTTTTATTTTAACAGTTAAATTCTTTTTGTAAATTAAATTAAAATACAACTTCTAGCTTAAGAATTTGGCCTAAGACTTTATTCTTTTTAAGAATTTATTTCACCAGTTCAGCAGATACAGTAGAAATGGATTAATGGAGAAGATCCAGAACTCAACGGATCCCTAATTTCAGGATTAGAGAAAGTATGGAGTAAACCAAAATATAATAAAAGAAATACAGCAAAGGCAACTATGCCAGTATGACCATGTAGAGAAAATGGGAGAGGAGCAGCTACCAAAACTTATAATAAAATTGGTTCCTCGAGAAAAAAAGGAAAAGAGGAATACCGAAAACAACCTGGATTTAAAGAATCAGTAAAGCCATGTCCGAGGGAAGTAAGAGGTTTGGAAAGATAGAGAAGGCTGGAGTGAAGTCGAACGCTTAAAATCTATATGAAAAAATTCCATTGGGCTTTTATATACATAATTATGTATGCTACCAGGCCTTATTACTAAAGCAACAAAAGTACATAGGGTGTCTCATTTAAAATTTTAAATATCTGGACCTACAAAATTTTTTGTTTCTTTGATGCATTTTGTATAACGATAAGAAACATTTACATTTTTCATTTAAAAAAAAGTCACGATGTTTTTCGCCAAAACGATATTTGCCCGAAAATTTATTAAATTTAAGAAACCGAGTTTCAATATTAAGTCTAGCATAGACAAACGAATATTTAACTCGGGAAAAGATGATTAAAACCAAAACTATTACACATATTTTTAGCACATTTTGACAAGTGTCCATTTTAACAGTGTTACTCAACGTTTCATTAAATATTTACCTAAATCCATGATTTCTAAAATTAAATTGGCAACGTTGTATTTTCAACGTGAATTTATGAGATGGATGTCATTTGACAAGCAAATTATTTATGTCCGTCAAATGAACATTTCTCCTTTTTTTATTCTTTTCAGGTTTATTCTGGTTATAAATTGCTACTTGGGCATTTGTAGAAAAGTTATGTATGCGTTTGTATTGGAAAAATATGTTAAATAATCGTTTCAACGCACTGAATTTGTTTGTCTTGGGAGTGAGTATCCCAACATATATTTAAAAAAAAAATGTGAAAAATATTTTTCCGCGCAACAATTTCTATTGATATATTGATTTATCATGTTTTATAGCATCTGTGAAAATTTCGTGAAAATCCCAGCCGGCCCCATATTTTTAACGTCTACCCAGAGATGAGCGTGTCAGTATTTGTCAAAATTTGTAGGTTATTATGGAATCTTCTATTGCATTGTAAAAAGCGGCAAATTTAAAATTGAATTCTTTCAGATTGAAACTCCAGAAATTAAATAAAGTCAAACCTTGACGTTGATATTTACAAAAATAGGTTATTTTCATATGACGATTTTCCATCATCACTCCACCAATGTTCTCGCCGGCCACTGTTAGACCAGCATTATATGTATCGCGACTACGTTACTGAACGTTGCTCTGGAACACCCCAAGCACAAAAATATGATATGATTTCCATCGATGATCCATAATTAACTACTTTTGACAATGACAAAAACTGACAAATTAAACTAATATTTATCAGTTTCTCTTCTAATGGAAATAAAACCACTTATTTTAAAGATAAAGGGGGCTTTAATTGACGTTTCGACTTTCTTGAATGAAAGTCGTTTTCAAAATGACATAATTAAATATATAATAAAAAATTTTCTATAGAAACAGGTTAATATTATCTGTGTTGTCTGCCGTTGCTAGGAAATAAACTAAAAGCTTAACTTGTCTTATAAATATCTCGTTAGATCGAATTTTCAGTAGTAATACCCCTAGGGTCTTGATAATACCGAGATAATTTTGTCATAGAGAATGCTGTAAGCGTGTTGCTTGATAATAGCCCGAGGCCGAAGGCCGAGGGCTATTATCCTTAAGCAACACGCTTGAAGGATTCTCTATGACAAAATTTTGAGGATTTATCAAGGCCCGAGGGGTATTCGATAAGATAATTTTTTACTTTGTAGATTTAAACATTTTTAAACTAGTTGTCAGTTTGACGTTTAATTAATTTTTAATCAAAAACTTGACTTGTTGAAAACACCAAACTGAAAACACCACATGTAGGGTGTTATCGCTGTAATCCATAGCTGATTGGATGAAATTTGACACATGACTCTAAATTAAGTAATTTGATTGGTTACTATAGTTAGTAAAAAATTATCAATAGTAATACCACAAGTGATTGAATTTTCGCGATAAGTCTGTCGATTCATTTCACAACGAAACTGAGTTACTTAAAAACACCACGAGTCCGCAGGACGAGTGGTGTTTTCTTCAAGCAACTCAGTTGAGTTATGAAATAAGAGACAGACTTATGAGATGAATTTAATCACGAGTGGAATTTTATTAGACTATTTCACAAACAAAGTAAAAGGTCTCATTTTGACGTCTGTAGCTGTAATTATACAAAGTAAAAGGTCTCATTTTGACGTCTGTAGCTTTAATTATTTTTTTTCAAAATGTCAAATTTTGTTTTGCAATTCGTATCCATGGTTATGTCGTGAAAATACCACGCTGATAGACCAATCAGGATTGAAAGACAGCTGGTATTATCGCGATAATACCAGCTGTCTTTGGTTTGTGATTGGTTAGATTTTGTGAAGATTCGAAGATGAGTGAAATAGTCGACAGTAATATCCCAAGACCTTGACAAATAGCCGACTATTTTTATTGTATCTAAATTTCGAGTTTATTTTAGGATCAATTCGTCGAGACTTAATTTTGGCAGTAATAATCTGAATAACTCCCGAGAGCTTTAGCTCGAGGGAGTTATTCTTTGATTATTAATGCCAAAATTGTCGAGACAAATTGTAAAATATACGAGAAATTTAGTAGCAATAAAAATAGTAGCTAATTTGTCAAGGTCGCGTTATATTTAATAAGATTATTTCCCGAGTCACAAAAAATTCTGTATGTACGTATAAATTATACTAGTTTTGCTCTTTACTGTTTTGGCAGGTACGTTTAATTTAACTATATTATCAATTTCTTGAAGAGTTTTACTCCCGAATCTACTCATTGTTAATACTTTTTAACAAAATGTGTCAAATTTAATTCTGTAATAAACTTTAATGGCAAACTGTCAAAATTCAGATGACGCGCGCCTACTATGTTTGTCGTAAAATGGACGGTATTACATAGAAAGGAATAAATGAATATATTTATAGTTTCAGAAAAAGTGCGAAATCAGTTGGATTTGTGTATTTGCTACTAAAGATCGATAATTTGTTAACTATAAGCAACTTTATAATTAGTAAAGGTTTAATTTGAAAAATTTGAAATTTACGGGCGGCTTCTTTATTGTTGGATACCGTCCTTCAGGTGAATATTGAGGACCATGATCAAATAGCCGATTATTTACCACCAAGGTGAATAGTCGCTTTATTTTGTTTTGATTGGCTGCGTCAAATCAGTTTCCAAGCACGTGATTGGTTAAAAATTGATATTTGACAGGAAAGGGAAATAATCACAGATATGAGACCTGTATTTTTGGCATTTTTAGATAGGAATTAGTCTACCCTGAAAGTATCATTGAATTCTGACGAGTGGATTTTGAGATCCTCCGGACACACATACACGCATACATACAAACCTTACTCGTTTAATAGTATTTGATTTTATTACCATATGGTTAAATCAGGTAAAAGATTAATTTCCAGAATTTAAAATGATTCTCATTTAGAGTTTTGAAATATAAATTCCGTTAAACGTCTGAATTATTACTGACATACAGGATGTTACATATTCTTAGGAAATGTAGAACATGTAGGAATAGAGTGAAAAGTTCCGATAAACATGTGCTTTTGGAGGTTTGGTTTGTGTGTTTTACTGACTATGTTTGTAGATTTTTTTCTATTTATTAACGCATATCAAGTGCACTAAAATGGGTTGGATGTGATGTGTTTGATATCCTTTAGATATGGTATAAAATATTTTTTTTTGTTGCAGGTGAGAATCCAGCAGCAATGCAACATGGAGGTAGGGGCCTCTCGTGGTTGCAATGCAGTCCATCATCTTGGTTGTTGATATTTTCTGTTATCATAATTTGGTGCTAATTACTGTAATAGTAAACAATATTCGGTAGTGAGTAAATAATTAAAGAAATGGTGATACCGAAGTGACAAACTACAAAGTGATATTTAGTTTCACTCGAATAGTTGACTTTTTGGGTGACAAGTTTAATGAAAAAATTACTAAATTACAGAAAATAACAGAAATTGAATTAAAATACGAAAAAGCTGTTAGATCTAGATTGTATGGAAATTAAAATGACATTCGACGTTTCGGAAGTACACATCTACAAACTTAAAGTTTTAAAATAACCGTTAACAAAACAACGTGACAAAATTTAAAAGATTCCTTGGTGCCCTTGTCAATGTAACATTGTTTACTAAAATTTCAGGAGATTCGAACACTTAAAGTAAAAGTTTTTGTGATAGCTTTTTTATTTGCTCTTTATTCTTTTAAAAGATATTAGCTCCACATAGCTCAAAACTAACAGGAATAGAATTGACAGTTTTGAAATGTTTAATTACAACATCCTATATGTAGGAACTAAGAAAAAAGCTAATAATTTTGACGAATCCCGATAATTGATAATAAACAAATATTTTTTAATATTACAATGTCCTAATGGTTTTCATGAGTATTTTAAGTTAATTTTTTTAAATGGGAGTCAATACTCAAAACAATCTGTATCAGCCGTATAAATTTAAGTTGAAAACTATGTCACAAAATGATTGGAAATAACATAAAGTGAATCCCACACAATTTATTAGAGAACAGTGGGACACAGACTACTAGTTTTGATTTAAACAGCCATCATCAGTTCTCGTCAGATTTGAGTATCATAAGTCAGTTGACTTGTATTGAGAATCGCTATAGCGCGTATTTCAGTCTTGTGTTTAATTTATTTCAATTTGCCAACAGTGTCGATGAATTTTATGCTTATTATAACGGTATTGGATTCTAAACTACCTATTTCAAATTTTTTTCGCATTGCAAATGCCTAGCGAGCTCTACCTCACACTTAAATCCTATCTAAGCGAACGTTTCTTCCAAGACAAGATTAATGATTCCCTATTTTTTTCTTTGAGAGGAGGAGAAAATGCTTTTACGCACACTCCTTACGATCTTCTGGGGGGTAGTGTGGGACTAAGGATATCTACTACCCACTAAAAACTCCTCTTCATCATTCTACCATAACCTTATATATCGGGATCGCTCAATAGGCCTACTTCAATGTCTACGTGTGGTTTAACTATCAACCATTTCTTGAAGTTCTCTGTCTTCCTTCTCTTTCGCACCAATAAACTTCCTTACAAACCCATCCATCTCGTTCCACTTATTTTCGCTATCTAGCATCACCTCAAATCACAGTTACAACTAGAGGAAGCAACTATTCACAAGTCACTCTGAACAATGCGCTAATTTCAGGTGAAATACCTCGGGCTCCACTTGGATTCAAAGCTTACTTAGAGAAGTCATATTCGAGCACAAAAATTCAACTTAACCTAAAACAAACGAACTCGCAGATCCTCTTAGACAATAAAGTGCTACTTTCAAGATCATACTTAAACCTATCTGTACTTACTGAACCGAATTTTATGAACATTAAAATTTTACAAACCTTTTAGTCGAAAACTTTTCGTATAATAGCTAATGTGCTTAAACGCTCCATAATGATCTTAGAGTTCCGTTCATCAAAGATGTTATCAGCCTCTATGCCAACAAAGCGAAAGATCCCCGTTAAAATATTGATTGTAAATTTTCAGTTAGTTATAATAACAAAATGTATTGATTTCACTGTACCCACCTTATCAGATTATGTTTCTGTTATAAAACCTCACCTCACCATTAAAACCTCACCTCACCACTAACTACAACTTTCAAATTATACCCAAATTTATATGTTACTTAAGTTTTAATGATGGGGATACTAATGTATTCACTTAAATGCTTAACTCATCTTTTTATACTACAATACAGTCTCACACAGCATTCCATTTCCTAATTTTATCATAAACCCATATTTTATGAAGAATTTTCATCTTATTGTATTTTCACTTAATTATGATTTAATTTGCTCTTGGCATTTAATTTAATTTTTTGTTTAATTGAGTTTCACACATTTTATGTTATGTAAATCAGAATAAAAATTTCTATCCAATACCTTATATTTTTCGTATTTTTCTTAACCGTACACAAAGCCATTCTAGTGCAGTAAAAATAAATTATGACCTGGACAAAATTGCAACACAAATGATTCTTTTTGCATTGTACTGTGTGAAGTGTCTTTTTTAACATATTCAAAATCCCCATTAATTCCGACCCAGGAAATCAGTCAAAATCCAAGATGGCGGCTAAATTTTGGATTTTTCATTACAAAATGTGTGTATAACTTTGTATTTATAATGTTCAGTAATTCATGCAGTTGATGATGCTGATGTTGACATTGTTAAAACTGCAGTGGAATCTTCAAAAATTAAAAATACAGTGTTAGGAGAAGACACTGACCTATTGGTATTGCCCATTTATTGGTGTAATCAAGAATACCACAAGCTGTTTTTCAGAAGTGATAAAAAACCTTCCAAGCAGAATAACATTTATGATATCAATGCCATTAAATATTCGGTCGGAAATGAAGAGTCTATTCTTTGTACATTCGTATACGGGAAGTAACAGCACCTCCAGAATATTCCATATTGGAAAGCAAGCAAGCAGTTTTGAAACGTGTTGTTGAATATCAATACTTTCATGAACTTGCACTGTCGTGCAGCTCACCAAGCCTTAATCCCAGTCAGGTTGAAGAACTTGGAAAGAAGGTAATGATATGCATTTTTGGTGGAAACTCAGATGATACACTAAATACACTTAGGTATAGAACTATTATTGATAAAGTATCGAAGGCAAAATGTTTCGTTCAGCCATAAAACCTTCCCCCCACGGAACCGCTGTCAAGTACCATAGCCTCCGTGCATATTTGCAAATTTGTATATGGAAACAAATGCAAGAAGGCTTGAACCCAACAGACTAGGGATGGATTATACATGATAATATGTATGTACCGAAAAGAATGGATTTGCCACCAGCACCTGAAAGTGTATTACGCATAGTAAGATGTAACTGTAAAACCGGCTATGGTGCCATGAAATGTAGTTGCCGAAAGAATGGTTTGGAATGTACCAGTTCATGTGGTCAGTGTCAAGAAACAAATTGTGAAAATAGTCCGATGCGAATAGAAGATGAAGAAATGGAAAGTACAAATGAAGAGTATGATGAATTGTGAGCCAATTAGCGAGTACTTAGTACAACACAAACAACATTTAAAAATGTAACGAATTTTAAGTTAGATAATTTCTTATTCTTCACTGTAAAGTATGTTGCTTAATCTAAATTAAACGACACATTACTTGTCGTCAATGTGTCGATCAATAGGTATTCAAAGCACTTTCCAAGTCTATGTAGAAATGAACATATTTATTTTAGCCGAGATCTGTTGACTTCCTGATGAATTGACAATAGTTTTAATGTTTATTTTAATTTTGTGGATAAAATCTTCCTAATATTTTGGAAAACCAAGGGAATCACTCCTACTGATGACTTCTACGATAGGAGACGAAACTTTCGAAGTCAATTTTAAATTGATACAATCTAGATTCATTGAGTTTTACAAGTATTTTACAAACATTGGCAGATCGTCAGGTCTATTGAGAGAACGAAAATGTTAGTAAATATTAACAAATGAGTATGGCATTTTAAAATGTCTCTCCACAATTTTAAAAACACCTTAATACGGACCGTGTGGTCCATTTTTCCGTTTCATAAAATTTTCTTAAAACTGTGATTTTAATTTTTATAATTGTATGTAAGAATTTTTTTTACTAAATTAAATTAAAATTATGTTGTAATCTTATACTTAGATGTCAAATTCATGAAAAATATTTCAACACGACATAACTCAAATAAAAAAATATAACAGCAATACATGTTGCGTGTGACAATTCCTTAGCCAAAATTCATCAAAAATAATTAAATGCGTTATTTACTAGATGTACAACTTGCAATCGGACAGGTGTATATTGATAATATTTGACAAGAGGTGCAACAAAATTTTAATGTAAAAAAGTTTTACTCATTTAGTGACTTTAATGAATGAAATATTGCTTAAAACTGATATACGTAAATTAAACATCTTTTTGTTAGATTCAATGTGTATTTTAAAATACAATTTTAGAAAAATACAAATCCCTAACATTGATAATAAATAAACATTTTAGCAATATTTCAAATATTTTCATTTTGTTGTGAAGTACTCAAATATGTATATTGAACTATAAAAAATGTTAAAAAAACTATTTTATATGAAACTGTAATTTGTGCTAACATATTGGGGCAAAAGTTTTTCCCAATGTATATACATATATACATAAAATAATATCCATTTTCTGCATTTACATTTAGGTAAATTGCGCAATTCTCTAATCAAATAATCACAATAGTTTGCAATTTTTTATATTATTATGTTTATTTAAAAACAATATTCAATTTGTTTTAAGTATGTAAAACACAATTATTATTGTGTGTGTAATTCATAGTGGCTTGGTTGTTTAAATAGTTTTCTTTATGGTTACTAAACCATCTCTATTAAAATGTTTTTATTGACTTTCGATTTTTATTATAAAGTCGTTTTCAAAAAATTGAGGACTTAAAATAATAACTATAATTTACTATAGAAACAGATCTCTCAACATTTTAAAATTTAAGATGTTTTTAAAATGCTTTTAAAAGGATAAGGCATTTGCATGTTATGAGAAAATATATATTTCGTAATAATTGAAGCTTTCATAATAATATAAGGAAAAAATGACTTGTTAAATCTATTTTAATTTAGAACTAATACTAATGATCTCAAAGTCTTCCACATACTAATATAACATAAAGGCTGGGATAAAATAGCTTGACTGCAAATATAAACACCAAGAGATTATCTTAATCTCAATGTGGTATAATATTTGAAGAAACTACTAAGTAAGTTTATAGACCATGAACTTTACCGAGATATTAAAAGTAAGGAGGAAACAGCAAAAATCACTTACATTTCAAAATTATCGGAAATTTTTTTTAAGAACGGTTTTCTAAACAAATAATATATTGAAATCTTTAATAGTAAATACAAAACCTTTTAATATAATGCAGAATACAACAAAAAATTGTGTAGAGCTTTTCATACAAGACTTAATGAACACCAATCATATATTAAAAAGAAACAATTCAAAAATCAAAAATATATGAATATGGTTGTGATTTTGGCCACGTAGTAAGTAGTACTGACAAAAGGGATATTTTTATGATTTATTTCTCTGGGTTTTTTTGTAATACTATTATGAAAACTTCAATTATGACGAATTATAAATTTTCTCTTAATATGCAAATGCACTATACTTTTAAAAATCGTTCCCAGAAACGTAACAAAAAATATGTTGAAAACAGATTTTGTGTGTCATCATATCTTGTGAAATTGTCCAGTGATCTGTTTCGATAGTAAATTATTACAGATTTTGTCAATTTTGTCATTGTCAATTTTTTTAAAACGACTTTAGAATGAAAGTCGAAACGTCAATAAAAAGTGATTTTATTGTCCATAGAGGAAAATATATAATTACTACTTTTTTAAAATTTTCTTTTATAATATAGCTATTATAACACTAAAAGTAATGCTATAATAGGCCATAACGGGCATATTATAGCACGCCTTTTCACAGTTGGTAGCATAATTTCCTACATGTCAAATCAGCTATCTAAGTTTGCCTCTGATTGACTGTCAAGTATAAATGTCAAAAGTATAAAGGTAAAAAATAAATAATCTAACTACAAAGAAATTAAGAATCATTTTTTAATAAACATACCTTTATTGCGAGATACATCTTATCTTCAGCTACGTTTATAAATTTATTAATGTCTTCTGGTTCTAAAATTTTTGATTTTTTTGGAATGTAACCTGTAGATACTCGTTTTAACATAGCTTGCAATTTACTAAATTTTGATATATCAACATTTTTGTATAAATTTAGACAACATCTTAACATTGAGTAAGTCGTCCATAAGGTAGACGATTTAAATTTTTGGCGTTAGATTTCAAAATATGCAAGTAACACATTTTCTGAGATGTTTTCAATATTACTTTCACGACACCAATCTTGAAACTTATTATATGCTTTCTCATAAAGATGCCGAGATTTGTCGGGAATTAAATTACCTATAGGTACTATTTTCCGCAATTTTTCGAATTTTTGGTGGCGTACACGACATTTCATCACTCATTTTCACATAGGTTTTACAAACTTTAAAATACAAGAAATGAAAAAATGAAAATTCAAACTTGAAATGACTGTCAAGTATAAATGTCAAATCATTGTTACCAACTGCTACAAAATTAAAAGTACGAAATATTTTTAATTATATAATAAAAATAGGCGAAAATTTTAAAAAATAGCGTAAAGAACTCGTTTTATAATCCGTTTATTGTATTCGTTCGTTATAACGCTCGCCGCCAAGCGGCTCGCGTTATAATTTCGAACTCATACAATAAACATCGTCTTATGAAACTCGTTCTTTAATATACTATTAACTCAAGTTTTTTGTGTTATTATTAATTCTTGAGTAGGTACCTACATAATAGATAATTTTACTTGATGGTTTTTATTGTGGAATAGTATTTATATCTTGCAAAAAACAAGTTGTCAAAAGGCTCCAAAATCTTTTCAAAATTTTAATTACTATATATTAAAAATAAGAAACGGGTCTCCAAAGAAACATCCGAATAAAATTAAAAATTATAGGTCCAATCAAAAATTACACAATTAAAATTGGATCTTATAAATTACACCTCTTAATTTTATTTTACAAGACCTAATAACAAAAAGTTTGTTACCTACGTTAGAAAGTTTGGAAAGTAACAAATTTAAATTTTTACGGTAGATTAAATATTGAAGCCTGGTTTTTAATTCTGAACAACTTTTCTTAAATTGCCGATATAATTAAAAGCGTAGATAATTTACTTTTACACCAAAATTATATTTACCTTAATATCATCCTCTATTCCATTATTCCACCCTACTGAGTTTTCTTTCTAATCTAATTGTATGTCCTATCCAATGAAATCGTTTACTTTAATGAATTTAATAATAATTCATCATCCAAGTTTATCTATTTCTTTTTTTTTTGTTTGCACGATTGTTCTAATTATTTTTCACTATAACAAATTTTTTCCTGTTTTTTGTTTATTGTTGTTGTTTCCAAAACGAAAGTGATGAATGGTTTTATTATAGTTTTGTTATATATTTGAACCTGGATCTTTTTATGTTCAAATTTTTATTTAGTTCAGTCTTTACCTAGTTGTTCCATAGTTTTTATGTCCTTAATTTCAAATGCAAGGACGTACTTTCGTATACCAAAGATGATAATAAACTAAAATTAAGAAACAATTTGAAAAATAGTCATACAGAAATTACAACTTTCTCTTCGCAAAAAAAATAATAATATACATATACGTATAAACCAAACTTGACCATGTTTCGATCATGCAGGACAGAAGTCGCAATAAACCCAATATTGCTGTATCTCTAAAAATGGAAGGGTGGGTCTGTGGATCACCCCACAGTACGTAGGCCACATTTGGCCTATTATGCATTCTTCTGAGCCTTCCTTCTAGCTCGTCAGCCAGCCTATTGCACAACAACTCTTGTTGGAAGAAACTGATTTTTGGATGACGAATGAATTCGGAATCAAGTACAAACCGTCAGTACACCCAAATGATTGTACCAAACCGAAATTTATTTAACCAGAATATTACTGTGTTTTATTGACAATGCTTTTAAGCACACAAGTTTATTGAAATGTTCTCGATGGCTGAAAACATTAATTTAATGATTCTTCATTGACTTATAATATGAGTGTATTATTTAAAATGCCACAATTTTTTTCAAACTCACTACTGCAGCAGTTAAAATTGATGTAAAAAAAGGAAAATTAGGTCCAGTAAAATATTTTCTTATTATTTAACTATGTTTCTAATTAATATGCTTATTGTGGTAAAAACGTATCATAAATGATCAACCTCTAAGAATAGACACGCAAATTATTTAATACATTTTATTTGGGTAAATGCAGAAATTGGAAAATTAAAAATAGAATAGAAATTATTGATACATATAACTTATTCATGTATACATGTCATTTTCAAAATATATCAATAAGACATTGATATAGTCACCCTTATAGAAAACTTGTTTTTATTTTTTTTACAATGTTGGCATGTTTCTTCGAATTGTTAAAAATCATTGTTAAGTTACTTAAATAAAAATTCCATTGTCATGTAAGTGTATAAAATATTTATTTATTAAAAATGTACAAATTTTTATAATGGGTATTATTTGAAACCAATAAAAAATTCAAGAATTATGGACAAGCCGCTGATCTACTTTGAAGAAAATACAGAGCCGCCAAGTACTTAAGTGAGGATTTTAAAATAATATTATTTTTATATATTATTTTCGAAATTGTGAAGTTAGCATACACTTTAGAGCAGCAAAGATTTTTTTACCGTTTTCTACACCCTTTCAAGTGCTTAAGTTAAATCTGTAGGCAAATAAATATTATTTGTGTTAAGTATTTTTTTAAATTCATTTATTTCTTCAGTGTGGTTTTTACAAGCAAATATCAAGTGGTTCAGATAAACTACAGTGGAGTTATCACAAGCAGTGGCGGCGATTAGGGGGGGGGGCGTGGAGGGGCAGCATCCCCCCCATTTTTGAAGGATAAATCGATAAATAAATGTTTAACTCCGTTTTAAACATTTCAGGCTAGGTGTTATGTAAAAATTTTATACAAAGTTTTCGCCCCCCTACTTCTAATGTCCAATCGCCGCTACTGATTACAAGAACATTTGGATGTCTGATATATACCTATTTTTGCTAAATGAACTGGAAATATTTCGTGGTTAAGTTTTAAGTGCTTTATAGTTACGAATCTGTTAATATTATATTCTTGAATGTATGGTATATTGTTTGGAAGGCGTGGGTGAATGATTGTATACGGATTAGTTGATATATTTATTCCAAATTAATATCCAATTCTGTCGTATTTCTTATTTTAGTAACGATATAAGATCCAATACTATTATAAAATTCTAGAACATCTTCTTCTAAAACAGCATATTTGGCCAATTTCAGCCAGTTCATTTTCTTTGATACCAGCATGACCTCATTCCCAAGTAAATGTTATTTTGATATGTGATTTATTTAATAATTGTAGACAATTTTTGATGTTCCAAAAAAACATGTAATTAAAATTTACTTAAAAACGAAACATAATATACGAAATTTTACCACTCGCTCCTGCAACAACAGATGCATTATATTCCTGCTCAGATGGTTTCAGTGATTGGCGTCGTTTAAATGAACATTGGAAAATTGATTCAAGTTCAAAATTTAAAGGTAAGTATTAATTTTTTGTAGATAGATAGGTAGGTAATTACTTTATGGTTGAATGTTTAAAACTCATTGACAAAGCATCGTTACAGCATATAAAAACTATAATAAATTGGAAAGTATAAAAAGTATAAAATATACAAAAAGTACAAAAAATATAAAAACTACAAGAAATATACAAGAAACATTTAAAAGTCTAAAATACATAAAAGAAAATCCAGATTAAACTGCAAACTATCAGAGTAGTATTCCTGAATACAGTAGTAAGCTTTTTGTCCTAGTAAATATTTTAAGTTTCGCCTGAAGAGTTTCAAATTCTTTAAAAGTTGCAGCTGTAATTATCGGTTTTTCAAAGCTCATAGATATATACAGACTGTAATACAACAGTAGCGACACAGGTCCAGTAGACTGGATACTTGCTACTTCAGTTTTTAGAAGAATTCGCAACCATTTAATTTTAATGCCTTTACATAAACGGGCCTTTATTCCTAGCCTACCCGCTAATTAGAAAACAATCAACTCTCTTTACAACTTATACAATAAGGCGGCATTTTGGCATTTAATGTGACAAAATATTGATAAGTTAAGATATATAATAATATAGATAACATAAGTAACTAAACGAAATTTATACTTGTTGATTTTTTCTTTAACTAAAATCACCATGCAATGTACATTTCGTATTTACTGTTTTTGCCTAAAAGCTAAAAAAAATTAAATTTGAAGAAAACAACCATAAATTAATTAACAAAAAAGGCTTGGTATCGATGTCGCGCACCACATAGAACAGCACGCAGGGCGCCGCGTGAACTTGTTTAAACGGGAATAAAAAGGAATATTATTACTTCCAATAAAAAAAAGGCAGCTTCAATACACAATAGTATTATAGTATAGTATAGTATAATGAAGTGCAAGTTTATATTAGGTAGAATCTATTTTTTTTTATATTTCATAGTTCAGTGTGATTTTTTAATTTTTAAAGGTAAGTCCTTTAATGAAACTATTGTTAATGCAAGAGAACTGGCGGATGAAATTGGTGTTGATTCTAATTTTGAATCAACAATACCACGACACCGCGTAAGAAGAAAGAAAACCAACTTCTCGTACGAAACGCGAGATGAACTGATCAAAGATCCCAAAGAAAAATATAAGAGAATTTTTTATTTTACAATTGATCAAACAAGTCACCATAGTAACTATTTTCAATTTTTATATAATATACATATACGATTTAAAAACCATGTCTAAAGAAACGCTATTAAAACACTGCAAGGATTTAGAAATTATTTTAACTAATGGCAATTCTGTTGATTCTGCGCTTTTGGGAAAAAAACAATGTATTGGAATTAATAACAAGGTTAAATTTTTCCCCAAACCTTAGTATTGCCTTAAAAATATTGCTGACTACACCAGTAACTGACTACCACACAAAATCGTCTTAACGGTTTGGCCATTTTAGCGATGCGCATGAAATTGCTGATCAAATAAACATGAAAGAGATAATAAAAAAGTTTACAGAACTAAAAGTGAGAAAAAGTTTTTCGTGATTTTAGCATAATTGATGTTACTTTGTTTAGTTTTTATATGATATAGTTTTGTTTGTTTGATTGTGTAATTCATCTTTGTAATAGCAATAACGAGGTACTTTTTTATACTACTTGACTGTTAATGTTATGTTACATGTACCTTTTTAAATAAACGTTTCTTTTATAATTTAAAACCATTTGATTTTTATTTAAAATAAAGGTATATTGCAATGAAATAATCACCTTGTATATAGAAGGTAACTAGGTACTAGAAAAATAGTGACAGGTGATTTTTGGGGAGATTGATTGACGAAAAGAAAGGGAATGTCAAAGGTTTTTTTTGGAAAATTTGAGAGATATTAAAAAAGGAAAATATAAATCCACCAGGAGTTGCAGAAAGTTGCAATTGAGTAATAATTTATGTTAGTATTAATTTATATGGTATATGGAAGTATAAGAGTTTTGTCAATGTACGAGTTCTGAACGAGGAAGTTTAATTGAGAAGACTAATTTGATTTTGGAGGAGATGGAGTTAGAAGGACCTTGACTACTATAATACAGGTCAAAGGTATTTCAAAACTTTCAGTGTCTAGTGTTAGAGTATTTTGTTGTTTTCTATTGTGTAATATTATTTAATTATGAGAGAGTGAGTGTGAATGTTTTGTTAATAATTAGTTATGTAATTTTCACAACGTTTAATTTTATTTTTTTTTGTGAAATTGTTATAATAAAATTTATAACTTTTGACATTTCGTATCAATATATTGTAAGTAAGTAAACCAGTAAGGAATTTTAATTTATTAGATTCGACATCCTAAGACCGGTTTCTGTCTTTCGACTTCATCAGTTAGGCTTTTCGAATCCAATAAATAAAATTCCAAACTCGTACTAGTCAATAGCTATATCCGCTATAAGATAACATTTGTAGATGTGCTACCATCTATGGTAATTTTATTTATTGGATTCGAAAACCCTAACTGATGAAGTCGAAAGACAGAAACCGGTCTTAGGATGTCGAATCTAATAAATTAAAATTCCTTACTGGTTTACTCACTTTGTATTAATCTCTGAAAGGGATAAAAAAGAAGAGAGTGACATCTTGACTAGATTCAGTCAAAATTTAATGTCAATACTCTCTTCTTACCATAGATGGTAGCACATCTACAAATGTTATCTTATAGCGGATATAGCTATTGACTTGTACGAGTTTGGAATTTTATTTATTGGATTCGAAAAGCCTAACTGATGAAGTGGAAAGACAGAAACCGGTCTTAGGATGTTGAATCTAATAAATTAAAATTCCTTACTGGTTTACTCACTTTGTATTAATCTCTGAAAGGGATAAAAAAGAAGAGAGTGACATCTTGACTAGATTCAGTCAAAATTTAATGTCAATACTCTCTTCTTACCATAGATGGTAGCACATCTACAAATGTTATCTTATAGCGGATATAGCTATTGACTTGTACGAGTTTGGAATTTTATTTATTGGATTCGGAAAGCCTAACTGATGAAGTCGAAAGACAGAAACCGGTCTTAGAATGTCGAATCTAATAAATTAAAATTCCTTACTGGTTTACTCACTTTGTATTAATCTCTGAAAGGGATAAAAAAGAAGAGAGTGACATCTTGACTAGATTCAGTCAAAATTTAATGTCAATACTCTCTTCTTACCATAGATGGTAGCACATCTACAAATGTTATCTTATAGCGGATATAGCTTTTGACTTGTACGAGTTTGGAATTTTATTTATTGGATTCGAAAAGCCTAACTGATAAAGTCGAAAGACAGAAACCGGTCTTAGGATGTCGAATCTAATAAATTAAAATTCCTTACTGGTTTACTCACTTTGTATTAATCTCTGAAAGGGATAAAAAAGAAGAGAGTGACATCTTGACTAGATTCAGTCAAAACTTAATGTCAATACTCTCTTCTTACCATGGATGGTAGCACATCTACAAATATTGTAAGTAGTTATATGTTTTATGGGGCAATTTGCCTTTTTGTCCGGGGTGACGTAAAAGGTAGAGCGGGCCCTGTACAGTGTTGCTATTCTATATTATTTGCAGATTAGCATATTGGGTACGAAAATAATTAAAGAATAACATACTAATTTTCAACCATATGAGACTAGTCCTCATAATACAGCAATTATTGTTACTTAATATCTAAATAATTCAAAAAAACTGGATAGATACACATGGTGTCTTCTTCTAGAATTTTATTAATCATTTATTAATCATTTATTAATTATTATTATTATTATTATTTACCATTGAAGACAAAAAACTTTTATTTAAGATATATCTTTTGTCTGAATAAGTAACACAGTTATTTAAAAAAAAATGATATTTTAAACATTTTGCCTTCCTTATTTCACCCATAATTACATCACATATACCTCAAAATATTATTCAACTATTAGTCATGCATACAAATTTTCTTGCGGCTTATAAAAAGCGTCTCATCTAGCGGAATATCATATATCTCATTTTCCCTGCCGGTTTTTGTAATATCCAGCGTTGTTTGCGTTAGCTAAATATCTGGCATTTACATTGTTGTCACGTTTAGAGACTGTAAAGTCATCTTGTGAGGTGAAAGGTCGACATCAACACCAGCATATTGACGACATGATCTTCTGGATGCGTTTTTTTGCCACCGCTCCCATCTTCGAGCTGAACAGATGCGATGTCTGTAACACGAAAAAAGTTTATTAGGATTTAAGCATTTTTGATCAAATTTTATTGAGATTTATACGAATTGAACTCGAGAGGAAGTTTTAAGACGTTGTTTACCGGTAAAAAATTGTTTTATTAATATACGTATAAACATGATTGGATGTTTAAAAATGGCAACGTGATAGAAGAAAGATTTTATTTTTGTGGGAAAGTTGTCAAAATGAATAAAATGGGATAATTTAAAATATGGGATATAATGAGAAAAAAAAGACAAAAGCAAATAAAAAAATGAACGGGTTGGTAGACCGTACAATTTAAAGGTTAAATAAAAACAAAGAAATAGAAATAGGCTTGGAAAAACTACAATAGTACAAGAAACAAAGATAAGAACTGATAAATCGAGATAGACAGTAAAACACCAAACTTTAAAGAAGAATTAACACAATTATAAAAACGATATTTAAAGATTGAATGAAAGTCAATCAATCAAAATCATTCCAGCTCACATTCATTGTGACCCGTGCCGTCTGTGTGATATACCATTTTATATTCATCACTCCGTATATTGTTATACTATTCATAAGTAAGGTCATAATAGAGAGTTTTAGCAAATTTACGTTTGATCTCCGCTAACGTTAATGCTAACGTTAAAATAACGTTACGTAGATTGTAACGGAAAGTGCAAAATATAGTTTTAGCAAAGTTCAGGAACTTTAACTTTTACCGTGGGTTTATCTTGGTCTGTTAACGATCAACGTAACCTATTGTTTATTTCTGAATTTTATTGTGTACTTATTTGTTGAAGGCAACACTTTTTAATTATCGAAGTCGTTCTATTATCTCATAAATCAAATTCATTATTTTTTACGACACGTAACATTACACTTAGGCAAGCGCAGATTGATTATCGACAGTCTAACGTTCACGTTAGCGGTAGCGGAAAAGTGCTAAAACTCTCTATTGTTATCAACCGACGTGTGGCGACAAGGCCGTTACTGTACGTTACGTAAGGCCGTTACTGTACGTTACGTGAGTGAACTCCCAGAGGGTACTCTAGGACAAGGTTGATGCTTAATAGTTCTCTAGGCTTATTATTAAATAGATTAAAGAGACATATATCTAACATCATAGATATAAGTTTATTTTTTTATCAAGTTTTTGTTCTTTTTACTGTTACGGGCTAGTTCCGAATATAGTTGTTATTGTTATTAAGGTAGAGTTTCATTCCCCTCCCTTACGTAAACTACCCTACGACATTACGATGTCAAATCTGTATCAATATACGACGTCCATACTTCCACGGCAACAGAAACCAAATATCTCAGGCTTCATCTTAACCAACGTCGTACCCGAACTAACCAACAAAGCAGTTGGAGATCAAACTCAGAAATTCATTATTTGAAGAAAATTAAAACTCTTCTTATCTATCAAACTATTATTATACAAAACGATGAACCCTAATGGATGTATGATCTGCAACTCTGTGGATCTACCAAACCGACATCTATGAATATTATTCAAAAAATAGCTAGATAATAATAGACAAATCAGGATAATACCTAAAAGAACTTGGCCATAGACATATTGCATTGTTATAAGAATAATAAGAAATATCAGGTAACCGATCTTCGCTCTTAATATTCAAATCTACCTTTTTAAGCAGCCCAATGAGTATGTAATTTAAGTATTTTTATATCCTGACAAATTGTTAATTTGCGAAAATCATGGAGTGGGCGACATCTACTTGAACTACTGAAAGGGAGATAAATAAAAATTTGATTGGCTTGGAAGTAGGCGGGAAAATTAAAAAAGCTGTCAGTGTTAATTCTCAATTGGCTACAGCTGTCGTTGACGTTTATCAACTGCTTGCCACAGGTTAGTTAAATGAATTAAAAGTTGCCTAGTTTCTGAAGACTTCGCCCTTTTAGGGCGACATCTGCCGATCTTCGGGAATAGTCACTATCATAAATATTGTTTGTATAATTTTCATGTGTTCTTATAGATTTGCCAATACAAATGACTTAACAAATATCTTTCATTTTATACCTTATTAGGTATTTATAAAACGAGTATAGAAGATTCCACAATAACCTACAAATTTTGACAATTGCCCTCAGAGCTGTGCGTGATTTTTTAATTGGTTCAAAAACTGAAATGTCGCGTATGTTAACCAATCAGAAACTGACACGCACATCTCTGAGGGCAGTTGTCAAATTTTTTAGGTTATTATGGAATCTCCTATTGCATTGTAAAAAGCGGCAAATTTAATTTTTGCTTGCCAAATTCACACTGTCGGGAGACGCCTGCGGCAAACGAAATGAATGTCACACATTTGACAAGGAAACATATCAACTGTCACATCGAGTCTCGATACCAACTTTAATTTCAACCAATCAGAAATGGAGTTTATAAAAATTATTTTTGCTACCGATACTTTTTGGAAAGCTCGGTATAATTTTCTTATCGTATTTTATCATTGCGGATATAATGCAGTAGATTTTACGATATGATTTCCGTCGATGATCGATGATTGACAATTAACTACTTTTGTCAATACCAAAAGCTGACAAATTAAACTATTAATTTGTCAGTTTCTCTTCTGATGGAAATAAAATCACTTATTTTAAAGACAAAGGGGGCTTTAATTGACGTTTCGACTTTCTTGATTCAAAGTCGTTTTCAAAATGAAAACAAAATATATAATAAAAAATTTACTATAGAAACAGGTTATACAGGGTGTTTCATAGTTAAACCGACATACGTTAACTGTAAATAGAAGGAACTTAGGCGATTCCAAATAACCTTGGTTAATTGGTCTAACGCCTTTAATAACTGAGATACGGGGTGTTTTATCCATTTCGGCCAATATTTTGATAAGCCGTAACTTTAGAACCAACCTGTAGATTTCTCTCATACTTGGTACAGGTATAGTGTGTTAATAGCCCAATCCTGTAGTGTAAGAATACAATTAAAATCCAGATCCGGATTGAGAAGAATTTATAAAATTTGAAAATCCCCAAAACAACACCCTGTATATCAGATTTTTTAAAATTGGGACGGATATTTGAAAAGAACGGAAAAAAATGAGTTAAAGTGAAAAATTTTTTTAAGTGCACATCCCATTCTACTACTGGAGTTTTAACGTCAAATTACATCAAATGCATTTTTTTCAGTTTCACAAGCAGTAACTTTCGAAATACCTGGTAGATTTCTTTCATATTTGGTACAGGTATCATTTTTTAGTAGCCCAATCGTATAATGTAAGGACTATACTACAGCTAAAATCCAGATACGGATTAAGAAAAATTTGTAAAATTTGAAAATCCCCAACGCAACACGCTGTATGTCAAATATTTTTTAAATTGGATCAGACATTCGAAACGAATGGAAAAAAGTGAGAAATTCTGACATATTTTTATAAATGCACATCTCGTTCTACATATTACTAAACTTTTAAAGTAAATTCAATTAATGCAATACATATTGTCGTTTTCATTAGCCGTAACTTTGAAAACACCCTGTAGATTTATTTCATATTTGGTACAGGTAGATTGTTTAAATAGCCCAATCATACAATACAAGAATTAAGTTAAAATTCAGGTCCGGATTAAGAAAAATTTGTAAAAGTTGATAATCTCTAAAATAGCACCCTGTATATCAGATTTTTTAAAATGTAATCGGATACCTATTTGAAAAAAGAAAAAAAAAAGAAAAAAGATGTGTTATTGCCGAAGCTTACTTGATAGTTTAATAAGTTTTGTATCCGGAATTAATCCGAAAAATTAAATCTGTATTTTTTGTTTTAGAACGATCTTGTGCACATATAAAAATATTTTAGTATAACACATCTTTTGTCTTTATTTTTTCTTTTTTTAAATAGGTATCATTTAAAAAAATCTGATATACAGGATGCTATTTTAGAGATTACCAAATTTACAAATTTTTCTTAATCCGGATCTGGATTTTAATTTTAGTTCTGTATTGTACGTTTGGGCTATTTAAACAATTTACCTGTACCAAATATTAAAGAACTGTACAGAGTGTTTCCAAAGTTATGGCTTATGCATTAATTGAATTTACTTTAAAAGTTTAGTAATATGTAGAACGAGATGTGCATTTATAAAAATATGTCAGAACATCTCAGTTTTTCCGATATACAGCGTGTTGCGTTGGGGATTTTCAAATTTTATAAATTTTTCTTAATCCGTATCTGGATTTTAACTGTAGTATAGTCCTTGCACTATATGATTGGGCTACTAAAAATTATACCTGTAACAAATATGAAAGAAATCTACCGGGTATTTCGAAAGTTACTACTTGTTAAACTGAAAAAAATGCATTTGATGTAATTTACCGTTAAAACTCCAGTAGTAGAATGGGATGTGCACTTAAAAAAAAATTCACTTTTAACTCATTTTTTTCCGTTCTTTTCAAATATCTATCCCAATTTTAAAAAATCTGATATACAAGGTGTTGTTTTGGGGATTTTGGGAAATTCTTCTTAATCCGGATCTGGATTTTAATTGTAGTTCTTACACTATAGGATTGGGCTATTAACACACTATACCTGTACCAAGTATGAGAGAAATCTACAGGGTGGTTCTAAAGTTACGGCTTATCAAAATATTGGCCGAAATGGATGAAACACCCCGTATCTCGGTTATTAAAGGCGTTAGACCGATTAACCAAGGTTATTTGGAATCACCTAAGTTCCCTCTATTTACAGTTAACGTATGTCGGTTTAACTATGAAACACCCTGTATTATCTCTGTGATGTCTGCCGTTGCTAGTAAATAAACTAAAAATCTAACTTTTCTTGTAAATATCTCGGAAGACCGAATTTTCACAGACATGAACCTTCATTTTTTGCCGTTTTAGATAGGAATTAGTCTACCCTGAAAGTAGCATTGAATTCTGACGAGTGGATTTTGAGATCCTCCGGACACACACACATACAAACCTCGCTCGTTTAATAGTATTTGATGAGAAGAAAAATCATTGGATATTTTCTTTTTTGAGTGTAAAACTTACTTCACTTAATGTTCTAATTATAATAAACGAAACCAACATAGAAAAAGTAATACAAAATAGCTCAACATTAATATATCATTTCTATCTGCGAAAAATATTACAGGAATTAAATTTTTATTACTAAAACCAAGAGAAAAATATTATTTTAACAAAAAAAATATGGAATCAATTAGCGTATACTTGGTATTCTTTAAAAGGAATCGGTGTCATCAATGTTAAACATACAGTGTCAAAAAGGTGGTGAAATTCGAAAAAGTATTTATTTATGGAAGGAATTTCTTGTAGCTTAAAAGATCAATCAGAAAAGGGAAAACCATTAAGAATAACTCAGAAGATTCTTTTCCAGATCGATTATAAATGTACGGGCCCAAAAAAACAATCACTGCTATGAAGAAAGGAATGAATCTATATTTAAAAAATTGTTTCAAAACTTTTTAGAATATAATTTAGCCAACTACTGGATATTGTATTACGGCTGATTAAAATAAAAAATGGAAGAAAGAATATATTGAAATTTTTTACCATGCGAAGATAAATCTCATTGAGTTGATACACTCACAACTAATGGTTATGTTGCTCGAAACAACCCGTTCAAGTTGGCAAGAAGAATACTTTAATTTGACAAAGCAGATCTAGTGCTAATTACATAAGTACGTCTAGGGAATGTGACCCATATTTTTCCTGTGAATGCGCGTGATCATGACCATTTTAAAAGTAATGTTCGCGATACCCATACAATGCGAATGATTGATATGGGGTACCCATAGTGTGTTGCAGAATATTCATTTTATTTTCGAAAGTTAAAAGTTATTAATTAACAAAACGTTAAAAGAAGTATATCTACAAATAAAAAAGTAACTGGCAACTGGATTAATTTACATTTATTCCTTTTAAAACTAAGTGCTACTTAACGTTGAATTTGTTGCCAAGTTTTATGCTTTATTTCAAAGATTACGTTTCATTAGCATCGAGATTAGCCAAGAAGAGTGTTTACTCTTTGAAACGAATCTCAAAAAATTTTATGAAATGTCTGTACTTGCGACTTATAAAATAAAATTATTACTTTTTTCAGCCATTTACACTCTTATAATTATTTTCTTGGAATACCAGCATTTTGAGAAGAACTTAAAAAGTATCGTAACAATCAGTGCTGTAGCAATAATATTTTTCTAATTTTACCCTACTCTGTGTAAAGAAACATTATAATTTTTACTATATACATTTCTAAAATTTGGCGGCACATTTTAAGAATTTGGCGGCACACAAAAGTGCCGCCGCATAGTGGTTGAGAATCACTGATCTAGATCATTATATACGGCTACTTGCTGCTTGACATTAAATTTTTGTCTGTTTCCGAAAGATTTTAATTTAATTTTAAATAAGTTAAGAGTCTTCAACACAATGTAGTTGAATGTGTGATTCTAGAACGGTCGTATTTTTCTCGAGAAAGAAGTATATAAAAAAAATGTCTTAGTATTTGTTTTTAAAATTGTTTTATTCATATAATTATTCCCAAAGCTGAACTTGAATCCTGGCCTACGCAAAAAGGTATGGAAAAGTCTTTATTTTTACATGTTTCGAGCTGCCAAGTTAATGCTTCCGAGTTTGAAGAATTTTTAATAAAAATAATATTTCGCACACCACCTCCGCACTTCTTCAACTGTCCTCAAATGGAGGTAAAATAATAAAAATATATTTAACAATAAGAAAATATCTATAGACATAAGTAGAGTTTTTGTTTCTGAGACGGTGTTGACCAAAAGCTAAAATTTTCTTTCCAAAAAATTGCGATCTTATAGTGGAACAGCTTTCAAATAATTTAGTAGATTGACACTAACACTCTTTATTTTTATAATTGACAATATATTCTCGTGTACCTTTATTTGTTAATTATTTATTAAAATCAGAAAATATTTAAATGACTTTAAAATCGTAGATACTTACATTCTGTCGGGGTATAGACAGAATTTATTCCCTTAAACTTGACTACTAAATTAGTCGGTACAAAAAGTAGACTGTATGTGTTTGCTGCTAGTTAATTTCCCCACTTAATCAACAAATTTAACAATAACCTGTTTTAAAACAGTTACATGTATGCAAGTGCTCAGAAATATATAAACTTTATTGCAGTTTATTTTATAAAATAAACATATATTATTTCAAATATTTTTAGAAGGTATTGAACGATGTAATATGAAGAGCGCCTGATCAACTGAGTTTTTAACAATCTCCCTTGACGCGTTGGTATTTGTATAATATGGTCATGCTGGACCAATTAAAACTATTTTTCCAGATACATCTAACAGATTTTACGGCGTGTTAGCCAGTAAGATACATTATACCCGCTTGTGTTCTGTTGCTAACCCGATTCACCATACGCCATTAATCTGTTTGCCTTTCTTTCGACCGGAAGGCGGTAACAGTTTGATTTTTTTGATATAACTGCGCAGCTAAATATTTACCTGAGATGTGATCCCAAAGTTGGCGTATAATATCGTCCCTGTAATTGCAAAATGTCGTATGTCAAAAAGGCCACTTTTCAGGAGAGCAAAAAAACTTAATATCTTTTTACTTTTTTGTTTCAATTATTTCAGAAATCAGTTTATAGATTATTTTTATGATGTAACATCATGTTATATGGCATTTAAGGCGTTAACTTAACCTGTTTCTGTTTTATACGCACATAAGGAATTTTTGACATACGGCATTTTGCAATTACAGGGACGATATGCTTTATTAAAAATCGCCTCTTGCGTATGAATTATATATGTTGGAATTTCCAACACATACTTAAAAAGATTTATTGATTATACATGCCGAAGATATGATGATAAAGTTTGATAGTACTCTAACTACTTTTCTACTTTCATCTATAGCCGACGATGTAATTTCTACCTATGTAACTGTTGATGGAAGTGTCGATACACTGCGACCTATAAGATCTACTGTGCCCCCTTCTGCTGCCCGTTCGTTAAGGACGTCTCAACGATTAGAGCAATTCCTCCAGTCCTATTGCTTTTAAACAGTTCAGGATGTCGGTAGGCTTCAGGTTGGGTAGATCTCCCTCTTCTATTTGATATTCTCTTGGATTTTGCAGGGTTATGCATTCTGAGACAATATAGATAGAGGTTTCCTCCTCTTCCTCGTAAAATCTGAATTCTTCTTCCTCTACTAATCCGAGTTTTTTTAGGTGCCCTCTCCGGCAGTGCCCTGTTAGGATACCCGTTAGTATTCTGAGCTTATTATTTTTGCAGATGCAGTCGTCTGATAACTTCTGGTTATAGTAGCCCAGTAGTGTCTTGGCCTGGCTCATTCCTTGTAGTCCTATCCAGTATTAGGATTTCTTGTTATTTACTTCTTTTCCAAGTTCATAAAGTATTGTACTGGTGCTTATTCCGCAGAAGGGTTCAGGTCTCAGAAATGGTGTTTCAGCCACTTTTTTGGCGAGTACGTCTGCTACTTCATTACCCTCCACTCCAGGTAACAGTGTTGTTCTTGCCCAGTTCGTTTAGTTTCTCTAGGCACTTCCAAACCATCTTGAAGTTGATTACGTGGTAGTTGAAAGCATTAATAGCTGCATAGCTGTCTACGCAAATTTCTATGTTGAACTGGACACATTTTCCGATGGCGTAGATTTCAGCTTGAAAAATGCTCGGAGCTTTGCCTAGACTTTTGGAATATTTGGTTCTTTCTGTTGTTCTGGAACCATCTGTGTACCATTTAATGGCACTTCTCCAAAGTTTTGAGATGGTCTCTTTGTCCCATTCGCTTTTGTTACTTAGCTTTGTGTTGAATTCTTTTACAAAGCTAAACTTTTTTGTCATCTTATCTTGGGGCATGTCCCAGGTTTGGTGATCTCCAGGAAGGAGTCGAAACTTGTGTTTGGTGGATCCTTTTCTGGTCATTCTGTAGGTTGTCATTATCGCTATACTCTCCACCACCATATGGAGGGGTGTAAGGCTTAGGATTACCTCCATGGCGGCCGTTGGGCACATTCTCCTGCACCTGTTATGCTTACGCAGGTGAGTCTTTGGACGATGTAATTTAAAAAGGTTTAAACCACATATCGTGGTCTAAGCAAAACAGATTATAGGTTTATGAAGATGAAAAATTCACGTAACGCCGGCTCAATGGGTTCTTATGAGGCTGCGTTGAGATGTGCGGTGTTCACAGGGGCTTTTGAGATTACATTTTGGCGATTGGAGCGCTCCTGGTAGACACTAGAGGAAAATCCAACAATATGCATAACTCAATTTGGCCAAAAAATGAGATATGCGGTGTTGCTGTTTAGACGACGATATCTCTCATTTAAAAACAAAAGGTAATTTCCAATCTAACTACAAACTGACCATTTCGTATTTTTAAATTTGGGCTTAAGTCTAGATATATTTTTTCTGTTTGATTACATTCCCATCATCTTTTTGATGATTCTTATCTCTTAATTACATTAACATTTCTAATCTTTTTCTCCAACAAAAACAAAATGCCCCACTTTTCATTGCTGAAACAGATACAAAATTTCTTTCATAATTTCTTTCCGTTTAAAATTATCTTCTAAACTTTGTACCAGAAAATTTTTCTGTATGAACTTTCTCTATTCCAATTATAATTAAGCTATCTGATTTGTGAGACTCAAGATAATGCACATTTACAGAAACTTTTAATTTGATCACTTTTTGGAAGCCGTGAGACATTCTGCTCGCCAATTTATTACCGGACATCCCCTGATTCCAAGTTATTAATGAAATTTTCATTAAGTAGAGCATTTCTGTAAAACTCGGAACATAGTACTAGCGGTAGTAATAAAGAATATTTAAAACAGATTAACTGGATTAGCATAAAAGCGCCGAACTGCTTGATTAAAAGTCCAATATCTACTATATAATTAAAAATATAGGCAGATTATAGCCAATTCATTTCGGAAGCTCATAGTGGTTTTTATTTTAATTTCTCTCTCTTTCCACTGGATTAAAACCACTTAGTTGTTAAAAAAGTTTTTTTAATTGACGTTTCGGCTTTCCAGATCGAAAGCCGTTATCAAAATGACATAAAATAAATAAATTTACTAGAAACAGAACACTTGATAATCTTGCAAAAATATGACATCAACATAGTATACATAGAATAAGATTTTGAGATTGAAGATGTCAAAATCTGTTTCAATCATATTTTTGTGACGTTTCTGGGAACGAATTTTTGAAAGGATAGCGCATTTGCATATTCTAAGAGAATTTATACTTCGTCATAAATGAAGTTTTCTTATTAATATTATCATAAGAAAAAACCAGATAAAAACTTATGATACTATCCCGATATAGAGGGTATCCTTTTTGCAATTAACTCTTTTTGTAAAATAGGTATCCAAATTTTTGAAATATCAACCGAACAATTAGAAACACATTCGTTATTATTTAAGCATATCAATGCTGCTTCTTTAACTTTGCGGTTATAATTATTCGGTTCTTTTAATAATCTAGTTGAAGAATTCCATTGTATTTTATGACCAAAATCCCATGCATGTTCACATATTTTAGATTTTTCGAATTGTTTATTTTTAATGTACGATTGGTGTTCATTAAGTCTAATATGAAAAGGTCTAGATGTTTCTCCTATATAAAATTTATTACATTCGCATGGAATTTTGTAAATACAATTTTTTGTGTTTTGAATTTCATTAAAAGGTTTTGTATTTACTATTAAAGATTTTAATGTATTATTAGTTTGAAAAACTGTTTTTAAATTAAATTTATTGCCAATCCTTCAGAAAAGAAACACATACAAATAGATATCTAAATTTTAATTCAAACCACTCAATTTGTGTTAAACGAGGTATTGTCAAATCTCTTTCCGATAGAGCAAAAACAATTTGTTCAAATGACAATATCTTAAATAATGAATTATCACTTGTTAAATCTGTCTTGATTAAGAACAACTACCCAAGTAAATTTATAAATCGTGAACTTTACCGAGACATCAAAACTAAAGATCAAAATTTAAACCCCCCAATAATTCTTTCAAATATAGTAAAAATCCCTTATATTCCAAAATTATCCGAAAAAATTAGAAGGATTGGCAATAAATTTAATTTAAAAACAGTTTTTCAAACTAATAATACATTAAAATCTTTAATAGTAAATACAAAACCTTTTAATGAAATTCAAAACACAAAAAATTGTATTTACAAAATTCCATGCGAATGTAATAAATTTTATATAGGAGAAACATCTAGACCTTTTCATATTAGACTTAATGAACACCAATCGTACATTAAAAATAAACAATTCGAAAAATCTAAAATATGTGAACATGCATGGGATTTTGGTCATAAAATACAATGGAATTCTTCAACTAGATTATTAAAAGAACCGAATAATTATAACCGCAAAGTTAAAGAAGCAGCATTGATATGCTTAAATAATAACGAATGTGTTTCTAATTGTTCGGTTGATATTTCAAAAATTTGGATACCTATTTTACAAAAAGAGTTAATTGCAAAAAGGATACCCTCTATATCGGGATAGTATCATAAGTTTTTATCTGGTTTTTTCTTATGATAATATTAATAAGAAAACTTCATTTATGACGAAGTATAAATTCTCTTATAATATGCAAATGCGCTATCCTTTCAAAAATTCGTTCCCAGAAACGTCACAAAAATATGATTGAAACAGATTTTGACATCTTCAATCTCAAAATCTTATTCTATGTATACTATGTTGATGTCATATTTTTGCAAGATTATCAAGTGTTCTGTTTCTAGTAAATTTATTTATTTTATGTCATTTTGATAACGGCTTTCGATCTGGAAAGCCGAAACGTCAATTAAAAAAACTTTTTTAACAACTAAGTGGTTTTAATCCAGTGGAAAGAGAGAAAGATTATAGCCAGGTTTAAACTTTATATTTATTTATTAGATTCGACATTCTAAGACCGGTTTCTGACTTTCGGCTTCGTGAGTTAGGTCTTCGAATCCGATATACATATTCCAAACAAGCCTAAAGTCAATAACTAGATTAGTTAAAAGACGGTATGTGCAACTGTGTTACTATATATAGTAACACAGTTGCTGATATATCAGCAAAACTGATAAGTGAAGTTTTGACAACTTTAAGGGGAAAATACAAAATAAGGAAACGAGTAAGTTTCCATCTAATGAAGAAGAGAGTGACATTTTTAAAAAAATGAGCCATTAAAATCATGTTTTGTGCGGTAACAACAAGCACTGACAAAATGTTCCTTCCAATCGTTTCACGCCAAATAGAGCGGATGGATTTTTATGGCCCGAACGGAAATCCATCCATACAACAACCAATCGTCCATTTTATCTAACGACAATAAGACCTATAGACCTATAAACCTATGCAATGTGGAGTGGACTTGAATGACCCGCTTCACGGAACCATTCCTTCCAACATTCCACTCGTTCCAAACACGTCATCGTTCCAAACAAGTCACCGTTCCACTCCAAAGGAACGATAGGCTGTAGCGAATTATTTTGCTTTTTTCACTACACTGTTGCCTTATTTTAGCTGCTGCTAAATTCATTACCAAAAATGTAAAAAAGTGACATAAAAAAATGTCCGGGATTACTGTTTTGGTGCAGAGAAACGATCTTTGCAGTCTTGGGAGCTTTAGATGTCTTCTAAGGCCCCAGTGTCCCGTAAAGGGTCTTATTGCATTGTTGAGTTTCTTTCGTCAGCTCTTGGATGGATTTTTTAGAAATATTTTGGACTAGTCCGGAAGTTTTAACCAGAGCCTTTCATGTTCTCTATTTGCCTGTTCTGTTAGCACCCCCTTAACAGGTTAAAATAAATAACAATAACTGTATTAATTACTTCAGCAAAAATTAAATTAAAAATAACTGAACTTAGAAGGGCGAGGTTCAAGTTTGTGATGTTATATCAAGATAAATTAGGTAATATCACTGCGACTACTCCCAGAAATTTTGGACCGTTCTCTCAAAGAGTTTATTTAAGTAATTTAGAAAATTAATAAATAAAGTTTTGTTGGGAGGTAATCAATCTTTTTAGAAGGTCCTTTTGTTTTGCTGGCAAAAATTAAGGAAGGCGTTTTTAAGAAGTTTTTGTTTTCCGATTTGGTGGCTTTGGGTTAGGGATATAATTATCTATACTTTGTTTTGGATCAACACGGGGTGATTAAATATGACAACTGACTCGGAGTTGTTGTCCAAGTTGATGTTTCTCAATGATTCCTTCTATTGGTCCTATTTTTAACACTTTTCTTATATCCTAGTTCCCAATTCTATGTAGTTTTGTTACTCCTCTAACATTCCATAAATACTTCATTTCTGCTGCCCCAATTTTACTCTTTTGTTGTTTCGTTGTTAGGATAAACATCTATAAATTTCAGCTTTGATTGTTGCCGTGTTAAAACACCTTAAGTACAATTTTTTGCACTTTAACACATTACACAACCAGGGCAAGGCTACTAGATCGTTACTTTCTTACGTAATTTACCCAGGATACGCAACCGTATGTTAAGATAGCTCTATACAGGGTGTTTCATAGTTAAACCGACATATGCTAACTGTAAATAGAGGGTACTTAGGTGAACCCAAATAACCTTGGTTACTGGGTCTAACGCCTTTAATAACAGAGATACGGCGTGTTTCATCCATTTCGGCCAATATTTTGATAAGCCGTAACTTTACAACCACCCTGTAGATTTCTCTCATACTTGGTATAGGTATAGTGTGTTAATAGCTCAATCCTATAGTGTAGGAACTACAATTAAAATCCAGATCCGGCTTAAGAAGAATTTGTAAAATTTGAAAATCCCAAAAACAACACCCCGTATATCAGATTTTTTAAAATTGGGATGGCTATTTGAAAAGAACGGAAAAAAATGACTTAAAATGAAAAAAATTTTTAAGTGCATATCCCATTCTACTACTGGAGTTTTAACGTCAAATTACATCATTTGCATTATTTTCATTTTCACAAGCAGTAACTTTCGAAATACCTCGTACATTTCTTTCATATTTGGTAAAGGTATTATTTTTGAGTAGCCCAATCGTTTAATGTAAGGACTACACTATCTACAGTTAAAATCCAGATGCGGATTAAGAAAAATTTGTAAAATTTGAAAATCCCCAAAGCAACACACTGTATATCAGATTTTTTTTAAATTGGATTAGACAGTCGAAACGAATGGAAAAAACTGAGATATACTGACATATTTTTATAAATGCACATTTCGTATATATTACTAAACTTGTAAAGTTAATATTCAATTAATGCAATACTTATTGTCATTTTCATAAGCCAAAAACATCCTGTAGATTTTTCATATTTGGTACATTGTTTGGTAGATTGTTTACGTAGCCCAATCGTAAAATACAAGAACTACGGATAAAATCCAGATCAGGATGAAGAAAAATTTGTAAAAGTTGGTAATCTCTAAAATAGCATCCTGTATATCAGATTTTTTTTAATGTAATCGGATACCTATTTAAAAAAGAAAAAAAAAAGATGTGTTATTCAGAAATATTTTTATAAATGCATAAGAACGCTCTACTAAAATATACATGATTTAATTTTTCGGATTAATTCCGGATACAAAACTATCAAGTAAGCTTTGGCAGTAACACATCTTTTTTTTTTGTTTTTCTTTTTTGAAATAGGTATCCGATTACATTTTAAAGAATCTGATATACAGGGTGCTATTTTAGAGATTATCAACTTTTACAAATTTTTCTTAATCCGTATCTGGATTTTAACTGTAGTTCTTGTATTGTACGATTGTGTTATTTAAAGAATCTACCTGTACCAAATATGAAAGAAATCTACATGGTGTTTTCGTAGTTATGGCTTATGAAAATGACAATAAGTATTAAATTAATTGAATTTTAACTTTAAAAGTTTAGTAATGTAGAACGAGATGTGCATGTATAAAAATATGTCAGTATATCTCAGTTTTTTCCATTCGTTTCGAATGTCTGATCCAATTTAAAAAAAATCTGATATACAGCGTGTTGCTTTGGGGATTTTCAAATTTTACAAATTTTGCTTAATCCGCATCTGGATTTTAACTGTAGTGTAGTCCTTACATTATACAATTGGGTTACTAAAAAATGATACCTGTACCAAATAAGAAAGAAATCTACCAGGTATTGCTTGTGAAAATGAAAAAAAATGCATTTGACGTAATTTGACGTTAAAACTCCAGTAGTAGAATGGGATGTGCACTTAAAAAATTTTTTGACTTTAACTCATTTTTTTTCGTTCTTTTCAAATATCCATCCCAATCTTAAAAAATCTGATACACAGGGTGGGGATTTTCAAATTTTACAAATTCTTCTTAATCCGGATCTGGATTTTAATTATAGTTCTTTCACTATAGGATTTGGCTATTAACACACTACACCTGTAACAAGTATGAGAGAAATCCACAGGGTGGTTCTAAAGTTACGGCTCATTAAAATATTGGCCGAAATGGATGAAACACCCCGTATCTCGGTTATTAAAGGCGTTAGACCCAGTAACCAGGGTTATTTGGAATCACCTAAGTACCCTCTTTTTACAGTTAACGTATGTCGGTTTAACTATAGGCTTTATATAAATTTTCGTTTTTCTTGATATTTCTTTCTTATTTAATTGTCTGCTTGTAAAAATGAAAATAACAAAAAGTCCGTGGATAAATAAACAAAAGAAAAGATTATCTGGGAGTTCTACCGGAAAAACCTACTCAGGCAGATGACCTCAACAACTTTGGAGAAATATCGTTGTAAACGAAACATGTATTAATGTAAAACTGATCAAAGCATTATTTTGTGTTATCCTTTTCGTCCGAGAAATGTCAACACAATCGACCGATAAATAATCTAAAAAAATCCCTTAGTATAATATATATAAATTGTCAAAGTCTTACAAATAAGGTAGATAGACTTAAAAATCTATGCAATAATACTCAGTATGATATTTTGTGTTTTGCTGAACATTGGTTAACTAGTGATAAGCTAAAATTTATTAATGGTTATTTAACTAACACGTGTACTAATAAGGGCGATTAACATCGAGATAATTTAACGCGCGAGCAAAGCGAGCGCGTCAATGTTTCAATTTTTAAGAAATTAAATAATGACATACAATGACAGATAGTATTAACACACCTTCTTCCGTCACCGTCACCATAGATAACTGTCAATATAAATGTATATTAAGAGCAATATACGTTGGGTTGCATATAATAAAATCGTTGATTAACAGAAAATCATTCATTAATAGGGGTCATTGATCAACAATTTTGAGTGCGTAAAAATACATCATAAATGGTCGGTCGACGGAAAAATAAATAACTACTCTTTAATATCTCACTTCTGTAGAGAAGGTGTAAAACATGCTGGTGTAGCAATTTATGCTAGATCATATATTAAAATAAAACCAATAGACATTAAAGTATTTTGTGTTCCCTTAGATGCTGTAGTGCAACAATTCACAATACTAACACTATGATTCTCACAGTCTACAGATCATCTAGTTAACTTGCTAATCTACTTGAACATCTGTTTACGAATATCATTATAGTTGGCGATTTTAATCTAGATTTGGATGGTCGTAATGTCCAATCGAGTGATTTTAGAAATATTTTGAGTATGTACGGTCTTATACATTTAATTAATATCCAACCAGGATAACCCCAACATCAAGATTACGACTTGACAACGTTGTCACTAATGTGTGTCGAGACGATATTGATGCTGGTGTTTTGGACGTTGGTATTGGTGATCATGAAGCCCTTGTTATTTCTCTTTAAATGTAAGTAAGCCTAAGGCTACAGTATGAATGCCGATAGAATTGATAAATTTGTTAATACTCTAAGATTAATTGATTGGTATAGTTATGATATTCACAATTTAAGCTCAAATAATCTTGCAGATCTTATACTTAGAACTCTCCAGGAAAATGCTCAAACTGTTTTTCCCTTGAAGACTGTCTATAATTATAATAATTTTTTAAAATAGTTTAATGGCCACCTTAGGGATATGAGATCTTCTGTATTTAAAGTGAAAAGGCTGAGGCGTGCGTACACATCTCTGCGTATATCGCATAAAAATCATTAAAAGAACACAAAAAGGCTGCATACTCAAGCTTAACTGGCACCTCTGAAAATAAAAGCAAAACAACCTGGAAATTAGTAAACTCGGAAAGAAATTTCAAAAATATAAATAAAACACAATCCACAATTACATCTGATACATTTACTGATTTATTTAGCACAGTCTCACAAAAATTGATCCCATATAAACAAATTGGTTAAGACTCCTTCGTCTTCTTCATTTTCATGGGCCCCATATTAGACACTGATGTACGAGAGGCTTTGCTAAGTTTAAAACATAGTATACACATGTCTTGATTTTTATAATTAACAGTAAAATAATAAAATCTTCTCTTAACTTGATCATTGAACCACTAACAGTTCTATTTAATCAATGCCTGAACGACGGAAATTGGCCAGATTCTTTTAAAGTTACTAAAATTCTACCGACCTATAAAAAGGAACATCCAGATAACATTGACAATTATAGAGCTATTTCCATCGTTTCTGTTGTTATAAGTAAAATACTTGAAATTCTTATCAAACAGAAATTAGGAAGTAACTGTGAACATAAAAATATTTTTACCTCTGCACAATATGGTTTTAGAAAAAATATGTCGACAACCAAAGCAATATTAAATATGTTACTTTTTGTGATCTCAGCAAGGCCTTTAACTGTGTTTGGCCATGTAATATTAATAAAAAAACTTGAATTCTACGGCATAAGATGTAATGAATTACGATAATTTCGCTCTTGTCTGTCAAAGAGGACACAGTACGTCCACTGTGATGGTGTTAACTCAAATATCAAAAATAATTTGGCGAGCAGAGAGAGAAATCAGTGGGAGAATCGTTCTTCCACTGATCATCTGAAATTAAATGAGTCTAAAAACCAAAAATTATTAATTAGTTCAAGTAAACTTATTGAGAAGTCAGCTCCAATTTTATATCCGGGGATGACCCATGATATTTAGTTAAATTGGCACCCTAATTTGAACTATATATGTAAAAAGTTAGCTTCACAGATATATGCACTTCGACTATTAAGACCATCCTTATCTAATCAAGTCATAAGAATTGTATGCATCGCTACAATACACTCTCAACTTAATTATGGCATAATTCTATAGGGAAACTCACCAGGTTTTAAAGCAGCATTTCGGTTGCAAAAATCTGCTATTAGAGTTATAGAAGGCTCAAAGTGGGACGCACATTGCAAACCATTATTTGCGAAGTATATTCTTGAGGTCGTTAGTTTCATTCACCAAAATAGTAAAAACTCACTCCGTTGTACATAACTACGGTACCAGAAACGCGTATAATTTAGTAGTATTTACCTTTGTATTTCTAATTGTGACTCCAGACGTATTGTGACGTAAAGTGGTCAATAAATGGTATGGTATCGGGCACCCGTTATTCAATACATTAAATACTGACATTCGTAAGGGAGTAAAAGTATCTCTTCCAGCGAAACCTGAAGGATGTAGACTCATTAATATTCTGCCACTAGTAAAAGATCAACTACAATGGTTCTTAAACAAAAACGGGTTATAAACCGTCAACTTTTAATTACCTAATTATGGTATAACATCGTCAACGTTTAGGGTAATTAAAAACTATTTGACTGATCTTCATCACGTAACCAGAATTGATAACGTTCATTCAAGTAAAAAAGAAAGCTGCTGTGGGGTACCTCAAGGGAGTGTGTTAGGACCGTTGTTGTTTATTGTATACGTTAATGACATTATTGACATTAGTAAGGTGTTAAATTTGTTTGCTGATGATACTGTTATCAGTTTGTGGAAGTGACTTGGACCACAGTTCAACAATATTAAATGATGAGTTGCAAATCCTATATTACAAACAAACATTGTAAACAAAGTTCATGGTAATTGGTTCTAAAAATAAATACTCTAAATTCGTTTCTCAGAAAAAAGTTATGCACTTAAATAACGTTCAAATTGAAAGAGTAAACTTCATAATATATTTAGGAGTCATTATTGACACGTATTTAATTTTTGACATGCATGCATAATTTGTGTGTAAGAAATTAGGCAAAAAATTTGGCTTTATTGCTCTAATTTCAGGATCTTTCTGTTGGTCGGATCTTTCATCTTCTAAACAGTGCAGCAAAGTACAGAATCATCTGACGATTCTACAAAAGAACCATTTGACGACTTTGTCGACGTTTCGCCTGTCTTTTCTTAAACAACCTACTTACACTTCTAAAATTTCAGGTCGTTAACGAACCGTTCAAAGCCCAATAAGATTTTCCTTTATCCGACCTTTTTTAAACCTATTCAAACAAATCATTTTGCTTTTACTGTCGAAACATTCGGAACAATTTGTCTCCCTTTTTTCTTTGATTAACTTATCCTTACCTCCGTAATACACCATGACACTATCTAACTGCGCGTTCGAGGGCACGCACGAATAATTTCCTACGTGCGTTTTGTTGGGCTTCGGAAAGATCAGCTCGCTCCCCTGAGGACCTTCCCGAACGGTGGCCCCATCCTCAAGGTCGTAGTTTATCATTCTGTCTCCGTGATACCAAAATATGTAAGATGGCGGTTCGATTGAGTTTATCAGTACGCAGCTCAAGCGAAGCGGCAGCTCTTTGTCGCTGGGGATGAACTTCCGTGGGCCACCGAATATTTTCGCGTGTGCGTCTGAAAAGAAAAACAAAATAATCATCTAATAAATTAGCTGTAGCAGCGGATCCCAAACTTTTTTGATTGCGGCCGGTACGATGTTTTAAAGTTTTTCGCGACCCAGCTTGTGAAAAAAAAATATTTATTTACAAAACAAATATATTAGAAAAATATCGGCACCGGGAAAATGGTGCCAGAGCTTTAAGCCAGTTAATTTTGCCTGTTATTACTTTGTATAGGTTTAGGTAGTTAGGACAAATATTAAAATTAATACTCTTACATTTTATAAAGAACTTATTTATTTTTTGAACTTTACAAAAGGGAATATACAGGGTGGGCCAAACTTCTGGCATCGGAGGATTACGAAGTTGTGGTAAGAGATAACAGGGTGTTCCAAAAACTCGTGGCAGCACAAACTTACATTTTTTTAAATAGAACATACTATATTTTATTCAAGAATCGAAAAGATCTCATCGAGAGCGTTAAAAAAATATAGCATATTAATATGTTATACGGGTGTTTTAAAAAGATATGGCCAATTATTATAAAAAATGACCCCATCCTTAACACTCTGTAAAACAGTAAATCAAAATAAATTAACAGGTCTTTGTATTCAAATGTCATTCTCGTATCGTTGGCTGTGCTCACTATTAATTACTTTATTTATCTGTGTCTTCCTTAATACAGGGTGAAACAGAACTCAAATCAAGCAACATCTCAAAATTTTCAAATGGATCACCCTATAAGTCTTTTTATAATTTGTTAATACTATTAATAAGCTTTCAAACGATATAGTGTAGTTAGGGTATAAGTTAATGGAACACTGTAAATATTTTATGATAACGGAAAAATCATTTATTTTACGTACTCAAATTAAATGGTATTAAATATAATTATTATTTTAGTTATTTAATAAAATGAAATGTATATTATTTTCCATCTTTTATATTTTTAAAAACTAACAATTATGGAACCAAAATTATTAAAAAACTTACATTTACGTGAAATTACATTTACATAAATAAACAATGACATTTTATAAAAAGTAGGTATAGTTTATACTAAATGTTCAAAATGGCGACCATTTTGTTCCATACATTTCTCTATTCTTTTGATAAACGAGGATCTTACTCTTTGTAACAAAGCTGGAGTTATTGTGGAAAATGCGTTTTGAATTTTTTCTTTCATGGCTTCTTTGGTAGTAGGTTCAGTTTGATAGACAACTTCTTTGATGTATCCCCATAAAAAGAAATCCATCGGTGTCAGATCTGGAGACCGAGGAGGCCACAAAATTGGTCCACCACGTCCTATCCACCTATCGGTAAAATGTCCGTTTAACCACCGACGTACACACCGAACGTAATGAACAGATGATCCATCTTGTTGGAACCACAAATTAACTCTTGTGTTTAAATCAACTTCCTCCAATAATTCACCCAAATCGTTTTAAAGAAAATTATAATACCTTCTTCCAGTGAGATCTCCTTCAAAAAAGTATGGTCCTATAACTTTATCTCCTACGATTCCTCCCCATACGCTTATGGATCATTTAGTTTGGGACGTTGAACGAAACAAATGTGGCTTAGTATCCGAATAAAAATGAATTTTTTTTAATCTGGATATCCATTAATTAATCCACTGAACCACTCGCAAATATTTATTCTTATTGGAAAATCTCTCTCTTGTATGGGTGAAATTTATTCTTTTTTATTATTCTTCTTATTGCTCCTCTAGTAATGTCCAATTCAGTACTAAGTTTTCTAATACTAAAAATTCATTGTCCTCATTGAAAATACGTTTGGGAAGAGTATAAGGTTGATAGGAAACATCACCTGATGTGTCGAATCTTTCCTTAAGTTTTAAGAAAGCTTTTTTATTTGGATGTATTCGATTGGGATATCTTTCACGATATACTCTTGAAAGTAAACAATTTTTTGAGCATTCTCCTAAGACGTGAATCATATTAATCATGTCTTCCTGTGGTAAATTCATTATAGTTATTATACGAAGAATATAGCTAAAATGTCTTTAACATTTATTAGTATGTACTATTTTGATACTAGTCTACTTGGTAAACGAAATATAATCAAGCTATATTTTCGTTTACCAAGTAGGCTAGATTTCATTTACCAAGTAGGCTAGTGTCAAAATAGTATCTACTAATAAATGTTAAAGAAATTTTAGCTATTTTCTTCGTTTTTGCTCTTAGGTTTAAATAATAAATAACTAATGAATTTACCACAGGAAGACATGATTAATATGATTCACGTCTTAGGAGAATGCGCAAACCTAAAATGTACAGGTCGTTTCATGTAGTAATTTAATACCATTTAATTTGTGTACGTAAAATACATGATTTTTCCGTTATCATAAAATATTTACAGTTTTCCATTAACTTATACCATAACTATACTATATCATTTGAAAGCTTATTAATAGTACTAACAAATTGTAAAAAGACTTATAGGGTGATCCATTTGAAAATTTTCAGATATTGCTTGATTTGAGTTCTGTTTCACCCTGTATTAAAGAAGCCACAGATAAACAAAGTAATTAATAGTGAGCATAGCCAACGATATGAGAATGACATTTGAATACAAAGACCTGTTGATTTATTTTGATTTACTGTTTTACAGAGTGTTAAGGATGGGGTCATTTTTTATAATAATTGGCCATATCTTTTTGAAACAGCCGTATAATATATTAACATGCTATATTTTTTTAACGCTCTCGATGAGATCTTTTCGATTCTTGAATAAAATATAGTATGTTCTATTTAAAAAAATGTAAGTTTGTGCTGCCACGAGTTTTTGGAACACCCTGTATAATCGAAACTATTTTCAAAATATGCACCCAGCAACTGTACTAGCTCACACAAAATTTGAAAATTTTATCTCTTACCACAACGACGTAATCCTCCGAGGCTAGAAGTTTGGCACTTTTGTCAAATTCTTCTGACTTTGTGGCTACAAACTATATAATCGTTATAAAATGATGCAATCGCACTATGGAATAGGTACATTTAAACATACATATGGATTATTAGACTACAGAATTTTAAAATTCATTCACACAAAAAAGCTACACACACAGATCGAATTCAAATACCGAACAATTTGTTCGGTGAAAATTAGGAATTATATTCATTTTTTCATGAATTAGTGGAACAGTTTCAAACACTGTTTTAAGACCGGTGTCGCATGAAATTTGAATTAAATTAGCAACTTCTTGTTCACCTAGATTAAATGCCTCTTCCTTTTCAATTTCGATAAAAAAAGATCTTTAATCTACATATTATTTGAAGGAATATCCGGAAGAAAAATTTTCATTGTGTTTCTCTCTACCATTTTTTAATTCTTTTACTCTTACTGTTCTATGTATGTCTGTTTCCTCTTTGTTTATGGTGTTATATATAATTATTTTTCACCTTTTCACTTTTTTTGTTACTGAAGAACGTTCCATACTGAAATTATATTTTGCAAGTGTAACTTTCCTATAACTGCAATTACTATTTAAATTTTTCAATTCATAACAATGGTTTTCTCTATTGTTTTAGCTTTTTCCCCTGTGTTTCAATTTCAATTTTACTGATGATTAATACTACTGTATTCGAAAACATGTTCTATTTGCAACAGTTCTAGCATTTGACTATAGCTTGTTTGACTTCCCCATGAGGGTTTAAAATATTTTTTAATATCACGAATCCCAAATATTTATAAAATAATAATTTCCGAAAAAACAAAGTAAAAACATTTAAGAGTTTTATTTACCAAAATTATTTTAGTTTAAATTTATTTACTCAATAGTAAACAAAAAACATAAACATTTAATTAGACCAGGTCGTTGCAAACTTTCGCTGATGTGCAGAAACCCGAAAATCGATGTTAGATTGCCTAATTGAGAGACTATAGTAGAAGTAAATGTAGGACGATCTATCGAAATTACTACCTCTGCACTGTCAGCGATTTTATCCTAAAAACGATCCGGGACGGAAAAAATTAGGCAGTCTGTGCTGGGCTGCCGCCGAGTCAGTGGTTGGCTACAGAGTTGATTGTTGGCTGAAGAGTCAAGTGCTGGTTAAAAGATAAGTTCCGGGAGATTATGAGAGTCCGGCATCAGAGCCAAAGCCAAAGTTAGTCCTTTAAAGGAGAAGAGCCAAAAAGGATATGCAGGACCGTCGCGTGGTTTTTAGGCGCCCAAGGCAAGGCTTTAATCGGCGCCCCCCCTCTGGAAGTTGAGCAACATTACCCAAAAATCTCCACACTTGTTGGTGTTCTTTCAACGCAGTTGACCTCTACTTAAGTGAGTTCAAAATGTTATCCACTGATGGAGAAAAAACTTCTCTCTAAAGGTTTCTTCAGATGACGATTGCATTTCCCCAGAAGAATCATACAAAGCGCCTTTTGTTTATGAATCCTTTTCCCGGGAAAAAGAGGTTCAATACCAAGTTCAGCAGCTATTTATTTAGCGGAGACTACGGCGTCCACATATCCATTCTCTCTAAATCTCTTTAAAAACTCCAAACACTTATTGAACTTTTCAGAACAGTCACTGATGTCTACCTCTTTCCCTTGAATACCTTTACTCAGCAAATTAGCTTCAAGAAGAATGTCATCCGACAAGATCAAAGTCACGATGATTAGTCAAAGATTGAGCTTCAGAGGCTGTTTGGGGCTTATCAATTTTGTCGATTAACTCAACCAATGCATCCCTAACTTCCACGTTTTGGTGTCTAACAGCCTAAAAAGCACTTATTCGAGCTTTCCAACGCATTTCACACAATTTCTTTAAGGTAAGTGCTTTAGTATTATCGCTTATTACACACCAGAGCTTCATTGAACTAGAGAAGATGGTAAAGAGGCGTTGTAAAATACCAAATAAAGATGTAGACATAACTGATGATTTTGCTTTATCAGCAATTACTAGGTTTAGGTTATAGCACCCACCAGGAATGAACACGGAATTAGACTACAGATGCATAAAATAATTTTTGTTACCTACGGCGCCCAAGGCGACCGCCTCGGTCGCCCCACCAACGCGACGGCCCTGAGGGTATGCTTAGATAAGCGTTTATTATTAATTTTTATTCAATCCATGTATATTTAAAGGGTGACCCCAATAAAAGTGTTATTTGTTTTATACTTCTCTTGTTTTATTTCTTAGAGTGAGTGGTGGTATTAAAACGTAATAACTGCTAAGTACTCGGGAGAGACCTCTGTATCTTCGTAAAGGGCTAAAAGGAGTTTCGCCCTGGATACGTAGCAGTAACTCGCAGGCCAATAACTGGACCTCGTGAAAATATATTTGTGGAGACGACTTAGAGTTTTATTTTGGTTAATCTAACTGAAACTCCACTTTGAGCATGGACTATTTCCTCCAGATTTAAATTTAAAGTTAACCAGTTGAGAATGCTCTTCTAGCATTGCCATCGATCGAACAAATTGTAATGACAGTATTAATAAAATTTTAGATTGACAGTTCTTATTCTAATCAACACAGCCACAGTCTACTCACTTTTACCAAAATCGACATTCACTGTATGTCTACTTTAAATTCAATGTCATTTTAAACTTAAAAATTTTCATATTTTGGACCTCATTTTGAAGGTGTTCCCGAAGAGGTACGGAGGGGCACATCAAACTCTAAGCTTACTTTTCGATGCTTTATCAAAATCTGAAGTCAGAATTTTAAGATTCATAAACACAAAGAATCAACACACACACAGAACGAATTCAGATACTGAACAAAAATTTGTTCGGTGAAAATAATAAAATGCATTTTTTAGTGTTGCGAAATTTATACAAATTTTCAAATATAACTCAATAAAAAAATAAATAAAAATCACTACAAGTTAGCGACCGTATAATAATAATTATAGTGTGAACCTAAATGACGTACTATGATTAATTTTTCTGTTTCAATTATTAAAACCATAAAACGTTAGCACTTTTCATATATAATTATAACCTAACCCATCGCAAATTACGTTTCCAACTGCAGAATCATTTAAATAATTTATTATTGGTTGATCGTTTTTAATTGTCGCGCTCTATAAAAACCGCTACAGCGGTCAAATTGTTTTATTATAAATCGAATCTTTTTGATGGTAAAATGAAGCTTAAAAACGTAAGAGATTTTATTAATTTTTTAAGGGTGTAATTTCGAAAATTACGGTCCATAATTATAACCAATGCTTTTATTTTATTATTTTTGTAGATGTGCTATAATTTTTGTATTTAAAAAACTGTTACTTTGTTTATTATGAATGTTAGGAAACCAGAAAGCAGACCTGCTAGCTAGGAAGGAGCTAAAAGGTCCCGAACCCAATCTGTTATTTCGTATCAATACGTTAATGGGGTGCTAACGGCACAGGTAAATAGAGAACACGAAAAGCTCTGATTAAAACTTCCTGGATTAGGCAATCCAGAATATTTATAGAGAGTCCATTCAAGACCATGCAAAATCAACTGCTAAACTATAGCAGAATAGAACTCAAGACGACAATAGTGTTCCTAACGGAGTACTGTGGCATTAGAAGGGATATTATTTAAAAGCCCAAATAGTTTCCGGCAATTTTAAATAGAGCGTGAAGTCTACCAATAAAAATTTAATTTTTGCAAGCGATATTACAGCGATTTACGTCCTCTCGAAAGTAATGCGAGGAAAAATAAAACTTAAAACAAAGAAGTAGCGTTATCGGCGTTTTAGTAGCACATCATCACTCATCACGACATCATGTCATAATTAAGTTCAGCAACCGACGTTTTTTGTTCTTTTGAGCTAATAAGACTTTTGATAAGTACATTTTGCAATCATTGAATAATAAATTCGTTTCATAGGAGTTCGTTTGTTTGAGCAATTGCTTGCTTTAGTAATAATTATGTGAGAGTTGTAAATTTTTCACTATTTGTAAATTATAAATTATTAGAACTTAATAGATGTAGTTTGTTAAGTGTCTCATTTTATAAACAAGATATCTTAGAGATAATTTGAAATTTAAAAAATACTAATTCTGTTGGGGTAGATTGTATATCCACTAAAATTATAAAACATATTGCCTACCATGTAGCTGGACCTTTGGCAAATATAATTAAAGTTTCTGTTCAAATTGGTGAATATCCTGAGGAACTGAAAGTAGGACTGATAACTCAGTTATTCAAAAAAAATGATCCACTTAGTTTGAACAATTATAGACAAATAACAGTATCTAATGTCATAAGTAAAATAGTTGAAAAAGCTATGTATGCTTCCTATGCCAATTCTTTTGAGGAACTTTCAATTAAATAAAATTTTCTATATAACAAATTCAATGAATTGTGTCACCGTAATCACTTAATATTAAATTCTAAACAAACTGTATTGATGTAATTTAACATTACAAATAACTCTGAGAACATAATAACAGTGACAACAGATACTCTAAATGTGACATTGTCTGACTACAAAATTTCTGGGAACATTTCTTGATAGCACGTTATCATTCCAATATTGTATTAAAAAAGTTAACAGTGGGTATTATGCTATATTTCAACTCAAAAATATCCTAAACAAACAACAACTTATAAATATTTACTACGCAATGATATACTCTCATTTGTCATATAATATAATAGTGTGTGGAAATTCATCATCCTCTAGTAGGCTCTTCATTTTACAAAAAAGGGTAATTAGACTAATTTTTGGTCTAAACAGAAGAATATCATGTAAATCATTTAAGATTTTAACATTACATTCTATATACATCTAAGTGCATAATATATATTAGACAACAACTCAATGCATTTAAAAAAAAATTTAAAGTCACAACTCTATGAAACAAGGCATTAAGAATTCCAAATCATAGAACATGAAAAATGTCCGTCTTATTCTGGAATACAATTATATAATAAGTTCCCACAATTCATAAAAGATGAACCAAATTTTAATTCTTTTAAGAAAAAACTTAAAGAATTTTTGTTAGAGAATTATTTTTATAATGTAAATGAATACTATAATTTTAACCAAATAAGTATCTTCTCCACTCGGTCTATATGAGTATAAAATATATTATTTGTTACGTGATGTATACAGGGTGTCCCGTTGGTAAACGGAAATATTTTAAAGGTAGGTAGAGGTCATAAAGGCGATTCTAAATAACCCATATATTATGGGTATCTTGGCTTCCATAACCAAGTTACAGGGTGTTTTATCAATTATGCATAATTATTCATTTGGCGAGAACTTTTGAATCACTTAGTATATTTTTTCCATTTTTGGCATACGAATTACACTTCTCAGGAATAATGTACTGAAATACTGAGAGATATGAAAATCCAGGTTCGGCTCTAGGAAAAATCTGAAATTCAAGGTGTATTCTAAAGAAATAAACAATAGAGAAGAACTGCTTCAAAGAATTGAGGAAGCGTGCTAGGAATTGAGAAACAATCCATTTATTATAAAAAAATCAGTAAGAAACATCATTAAACGTGCAAGAAAGTGCATAAAACAAAATGGTGGACATTTTGAGCAATATTGTTAATTATTAATAAATATTTGTTAGTTTCTTTGAGCGTTTATTGTCCCGCTTTACTTTATACTGGGCGTTTAAAAAATAAACACCTAATTCAATATTTTCCCCCAAGTACGGGCCTGCAGATACACCAGTATAGTGTAAAATTATTTTAAGCCGAATAAACCAGAAGTAGGTAAATGACGCGAAGGGAATTTTTAAAATTGTTAAAGAAAAAATGAGTTTCATAATATGTTTTTTCTAAATTAAATGAAAATTTTACTTTCAGTTTCAAAATTTTCCTATTCAAATTGGTGGCGGGATAAAAACAACAACTTGTTTCAATTCAGTTTTTTTCCCCTTTATTCAAATCTAAAATGGAAATATTAAAATTCTGACATAGGGTGTTGTTTTGAAATTTTTAATATGTTTCAAATTTTTCCTAAAGCCGAACCTGGATTTTCATATCTCTCTATATTTCCGTACATTATTCCTGAGAAGTGTAAGCTGTATGCCAAAAATGGAAAAGATATACTAAGTGATTCAAAAGTTCTGGCCAAATGAATAATTATGCATAATTGATAAAACACCCTGTAACTCGGTTATAGAAGCCAAGAGACCCATTATATATGGGTTATTTAGAGTCGCCTTTGTGATCTCTATCTACCTTTAAAATATTTCCGTTTACCAACGGGACACCCTGTATATATTCTTTGTAAAAAACTGACTTTTCCAATACCGTGTAATAATGTTCCAATACCGTGTAATAATGGTCTTACTGGTATAAAGAAATTTTTATTTATTTATTTTATTTCAACTCTTCAAAATTTACGACTACTAGCAAGATGAAGCTTATACAAGGTAACCTAATTATATAGTCCATTTTTCTCTTGGTTAGTTATTAGCCAACTATTAAGGTGAGTAGGGCAGGAACAGTTAAATTCCCTGACAATGCCCTCATGTCTAGTGGGTTTCCATATCTCTTTATTTCTCTGAACCACGGTCCTCAATTACCTTAAACCCAGGACTATGCCTTTGTCATGCAGATGATCTACCGACTAACAAGTGTGTAATTGTGTCACCAACCCCTATCAGTTCCACGAGATCTCCGATCTCATCCGGCCTGTTTACCGGCGTGACTAAAACTGCGTATGACACAAATACCTTTTTGCACTTGCTCAAAGTCTTATCTGACTTTAATTCCACTTGAATACGGCAGGATTGGAACCTACTCCCCGAACACTGACCAAGCTGAATCGGCAGACGCCTTACCAACTAGGCCACCGTGTCCGTTGTCGTTTCTGATATATTCAGGTTGATGTCTAACAACGTATACAAAGGACACGCCGCTTCTCCTTATGATATTTCGCCCTTTTCAACAAAACAGCGCCTTACGGTCGGTTAACATCAGACTGATTGATTGCATAATGTGAATTTGGCTAGGAATGCCTCCTATTCCTCCAGTACGATCTTAAGATCATTGCACGTTACAATCTTATTGGCCAATTATGATGTCATACTATCAACTCACCAAGGGAAATAAGAGGGAAGAAATAGAGAAGAAATTTTTATCACGATGTTAGAGTTAGTTGTTTTGATACACTCGCAAAAGGCAGATCTTTAATACCTCTTCAAACCAGGTCATCAGCACCATTATAAATATTTAAAGTCACTTTTTATTTTACAAAACTAACTGCAATCAAGTTTGTATATTTTTGTGCAACTGCATAGTATACATTTATATAGTTGTAAATTGTTGAATGTTAAAAAACTGGTTAATTGTTAAATTTGTTTATTAATACAAATTCAAGTGAATTTTATTCAACTTCCAATAATGTGCCTCCGCTTAGTGGGGAAACCAGCCAGGAACTAAAGCATTCAGTGTACTTTTGTACCGACTAATTACCTTTAAGGAAATAGTAGTAAAATGTAGTAAAATTTTCAGAATAAAATACTTTGTTAGAATTAACATTAAAAAGACAACCCGCAAACCAGTATAAAATATAATATATGTATTTTTGTTTTTAGATTCTTCCTCGAACTGACTATCTAAAAGTAACAATGTATGTCTCAGTAATCATTGGATTATGGCCAAATATATTCAACAGAAGCTTCAGCCATCAAGGCACTTACATCGTATTTTCCCACGTGATGTTTTATATCACCTATTGCTGCGCTGTCACCAGTTTAATGGAGCTTTTTGTTCTTTTAAATAAAGAAACGATCGTCATCGAAGATATCGTTGGTAATGTTTGTGTAACGTTTCTGTGGATGATTACGATGGTTAGAGCAACAAGTTTGAGAAAACCGATCATCAAAGATATGGTTCAAGAAATTATTAATAAGGAAAGACAAATTTTTGACAGCGGAGATAAAGACATAATTGATATATTTAATGAGTACTCTTTAAAAAGTAAATTTGCGAATAAAATTTATTATATTGGTCTATTTTTAGGTAATAATTTTTAACTTTCTCTACTCTAAAGCGATAGTTAAAAGAAATAACGATTTAAAAAATAAATAAAAAACAATTTCGTCACATTTGAAAAAGAAGTTATAAGTACTTCGAATCATATGTCATGTTTAAATATTTAAATTTATTTAAATAAAAAGTTTTTGTTAAAATTGACCATAGTTGGGTCTTATTTCCTAAAATAATTATGGATTTTCATCAAGTAAAGGATGAAACAATCAAGGGCCCTTTTCATATGGAAAGTATTAACTTTTTCTGTAAGAATAGAGAAAATTGTTCTAAAATAACGTATTCATTTTATAGCTAAAACGAGTGTAAATTTTGCCTAAATTTAAGTTTTGAGTAGTGAGCAGTTTTTAAATTAACAATTTGAGTAGCTCCGGGTTGAAAATATAATGAACACAGTTCGCATTTTCTAAAGGGGTTACCAAATTATTTAGCATTTTAGAAGTTATTGCTTGTTTTAAATGTATCATGTTCTTTGATTTATCGAACACAGAAAGTATAATCTACCTAGTTTTATTAAATATTCGAAAAATTCAAAGGACTCGTAAGCAAGCCTCGTATCGTTTCTCGTGCTCTTTCATTTAGTGCTTGATCCAAATCTTAATAAATTTTCTTTATGTATAATAACATAAAGTAAAAGGCTCTTTTGAAGTTTCTGCAATCTAGTAAATCATCAGAGAAGTAGGGAAATTTTTTCTTTTTGTAGAGATAGCAATTCATTAGTTCTGGAAACGTTTTTCGCATAGCACTTTCAATTACAATAATATTTTTATTCAAAGGCTCGTCTACCTGCAATAGATTGTAATAAGTAGATTGCTTACCTTACAAAAAGTTGATTGTTCATTTCATATCTCATATCTCTATTTGCCGACATCTTCATTCGAAATCTATAATTTACTGTTGAATTTCTACTTCTATCATAATAATAATTATAAGTTTCTTTCTTCAATAAGACTTTTTTGTTCTTAAATGAACTTTAGCTCTCACTTGAATTACGTTTGTTTGTAACTTATACATATAATGGCATTTATCTGATTCTTGCACTTTTTGGGCACTTTGGACTTGTGAGCCCTAGATGGGACACTTAAATTTTCTACCACTGTTTCATCATGGTGCTGAAACGAACTTCAACCTTTCTAACGACACTAATAGTAATATTAACATTTGGTTCAATTTTAATATTAACTTAAGTGGGATACATTTTGTTCGTCTCCTTCTTACTCTAGTTAGAAGAGGACTGTTTCTGCCTAATAATAGCAATAGTATCTTTTGACAGACTTTATACTGCAGGAAGTGGAGGTTCGCTACAATCAATGTAATATATAAAGTGCAGTAACTAATATTTAATAAGCTTACACAAAATCACAACTTTTAAAATAATCAAAAAAAATTTTTTTAAAAGTGAATTCTGATAATTACTCACATCAGCTGTCAATGATCTCTAGTAAATTACTACCTACGTACTTCATAGAGACCTTCAAGTCCCAACAGTCATAGAAGAATGTGCCAAATTAGAATGTGTTGCAGATGCGGCAGTCCCACTTGCGGCAGTGGCTATTTTTGGTCGCGTTTGCGATTTTGTCATTAAAGGAGCTTGTCATTCTTAGACCGGTTTCGGCATTATTGTGCCTCATCAGTAAGAAGCAGACAAGCTCGACATCCTATCATTAAAGGATCTCTGAAAATGAATTCGACTCTCCTCGTTCTTGATAAAAGTGGTTGCGTTATATAATGACAAAATCGAAGTTATTGGGTTAAAGTCCCGACACGGTCGGCCTCCAAACCACGTCTGGATTTACGTAATTCAATACATGTTGGGGCATATAGCCCAAGGAGTAGTTGTTGAAGTCCAAACGCGGGTGCAATGTATGACATTTTTAATGTCGTTTTTCTTGGGAGCTTGTGTGATTTCATTTCACATCATTTGTGCAGTTTTGTTACTCCCAAGGTAACTTTTTTTGAATTTTTATGCTTTAAAAAATTTCACCTTCGTGCTACAGAAAGAACTGAAACTTGAATAAAAGAGAAAAGAAGCCGTTATCTACGAGGGTTATCGATACCCGTTGAAGTCCTCTACGAAAGATGGGAAGAGAACGCGGTACTGCATCAACGACAAGAAACTTCGGTGTACCGGAAAAGTTATAACGTTTAATGGGGAAGAACTGAGACGAACAGCGCACACAAATGGATACAAATCAGACGTCGCCATAGCAGAAGAAACTAGTGAGGGAAGAGAGTGACTCGGTCCGGAAGATATACCAAGAAGAAAATGGCAGCCTTTATAACCGGGGATACGAAATTGTGACAGATCTTCCTACATTGCAAGGACTGAGAAGTTCCATGTACCGGTCATGAAATTCCAAAAGTTATTCGAGAAGAACTAAAGTCAAGAAGCTACATTGATCTGCGTGTCGAAGATACAGAAATGGATGATGGAAGTGACTTTCTACTTGCCAATGATGGAACAAACGACAGATTTTCGCAACAACGAAAGGACGCCAGGCATTACAAGGTGCCAGGACAATATTTATGGATGGAACCTTCTCCAGTTGTTTTCCCCAATTTACGCAGCTATATACCATCCATGCGGACATTGGGAGTACCCATGAAGAAACAAACGTTATACCAACAATGTTTGCGTTGTTTCCAGATAAAAAAAAGACAACATACCAGCGTTTGTTTCAAATTCTGGCCGAACATCTGCCGGGATGGAATCTATTCGAAGAAATGGTGGATTTCAAAAGCAGCGCTATATCGGCAATCAAATACGTTTTTCCAGGAGCAGTAATTAAAGGAGTAACTTCCACTTTAATCCGTGCTTATGGCGAAAAGTGCAGGAGATCGGATTGGCAACCAATTACGTTACAAATGAAGACGTTCGACTCCATGTTAGAATGTGTGCTGCTCTAGCACTTTTGACGGAAGAAGACATATGATGGTTGACTTGCGAGTCAGGAAAACTGCCCTTCAAATCCTAAGCTCCATCAATTTTTTGACTATTTTATTGATCAATGGTTGTCAAACCCCAGTGCGCCAGTGAACCTATGGAACTGTGGATCATTACGGCATCGTACGAACAACTCCGTTGAAGGTTGGAATAATCGGATCAACTCAATCGTGCAGAAAAAAGTTCCAAGTATTTTCTAGCTTCTTACAGTTTTAAAAAACGAAGGAAAAGGTGCCGATTTTGAGTTCGATAGACTGTATCTCAATTTAGAGGGAAAGAAACGAAAAAGGGAATACATCAAACTGGACGAAAGGATAAAGAGAATTTTAGAAGAATATAAAGATGGTAAAAATATTCATAAGTGTTTGAAAACTTTTGCATATGTACAAAAATTAGAATAATAAATAATTTTTGAAATAAATTTATCAATAATTTGTCCTGGTATCTTTATTTGGCTCTTACAAACTTAATTTATATTTGGCTACCAGGACTCGCCATAAGTGGGGAAGTGTTTTGCTTTAACATTTAAATTTCAGGTATCTATATTGAGTGCGCCGCAAATGGGACAGAAAATGGCCGTCGCCGCAAATGGCGACACCACCAAATTAGCCGAGTTGCTAGAACCGGTTGAGTGTGTAAGCCAAATGAACTAGTTGCAAATCTCCTCATTCATCAGCCAAAGAAAAGACGGGATATGGCCCATTGGACCTACCCCACAGTGTTGTATTATTAGTGTGTGCTAAATGTAACTTTGTCTATGTTATCATATTAATAACAAAAGCAGTATCAGTGGATGCCACTTCTCTATGTCATCTTTCATATGGCCATATCAAATTCTTATTGTATTGAAAAAGACAGACTTTATTTACCTTAACGTTAATGTTAAGAAAACGAAAGAAAGTCTACTTTACAATGTATGATTTGCTTTACATTTAAATTTTCGTTTGCAATTTTTTAGAAAAACTTTACTTTGCCCCTTCTGGTCATCATATACTGCGTTGAAATATTTTTTAATTTTTAGATGTAATGATGTTTGCTGCAAAACCACAATTTACATCAACAGAAATATTCAATCCAGCTACGAACGAAACAATCCCAGTAAAAACACATGCAATTTCAACATGGTTTCCGTTCGATCAAAACCAACACTATTTTCTGGTTTTCGTCCTTCAACTAATTATAGGAACATTGGTTAGTGTTTGTATAGTTTGTGTGGATATTTTTTCTTTTAGGTAAGTGGAATAAAAAAGTTCTTGTATTGTATTGAAGGAGATATAATTACTTAAGGTAGGTTCATTAATTCTTCTTTGTAAATAAGTATTTTTATCTTTATAATTTCAAATTTTACCATAGTGAAAAACTGTATTACATTGTAAGAAAATGAGTCAGGAATTCAATCTATTCCATTTGACATCTTAAGATCTAGAAAACGAGTAAGGAATTTAATTTATCAGATTCGACATCAGTCAAATAAAAGCTTTGCAACACACAATGCAAATTGTGTATGCAACCCCAATACACCGGGAATTTTTTGCTTTTAGTAATTGTCAATACTCTCTTCTAATCATAGATGGCAGCACATCTAAAAATCTTAAGATCTATTTCTGCATCTCAGCTTCATCTGCTAGTTCTTAGAATCCAACAAATCAAATTTCAAACACGCGTAAGATCAATATTTAGGTTCCTTCTTCATGTCTCTTTAGGGAAGTAAACCTGGAAAAGCTAATACGATCCAGACTCCTCCAAAAATATGCACGAGTGAAGTATCTACGAATTACCACGGATGGCAAACTAACGTGGAACCAGCATTTCAGAAGCAAATGCAAAATAACGATAAAACGGGCTACCCTGAAGCTAAGCAAAATATAAAAAAAAGTCTGTGCACCAGCAGATGTAAGAATGGCAGGATATCGTCTCAATCTAAACAGTAACTAACCCTAATGATAACACGGGTTTACAAAGAACGGTCAGGACTATTTGACCAGACCACGTTATTCCTAGGTATTTTGGAGCCCTGAATCCGAATCCCGGCTCAGTTTTTTCCCAGAAAGTCACGGAAATGAAATTTGAAGGTAATTTATAAATACTACATTCTCGGAGTCGGAAAAATATACAAATATTTTAAGCAGCAACCAAACCACATCTCCCCCCGTTTCGAGGATGCTGAACACGATAGCGGTGTTGAAAATTCTTTTGGAGTTGACCCAATCCCCCCAAACGGCCGTCCAAATTGGGGGAATCGCGTATTCTGCATATTCCATTGGTAAAATATTCCCTACCTCCCGTTTTCGAGGATGCTGAACAGGATGCCTTATCCAAAATTATTTTCTACCTCAAACGGCCAAAAACCACCCCCAATATGGGGGAATCCTGGATTCCGCATCTTCCACCGGCCGTTTGAGGGGTAGGGTCAAGTTGAAAATAATTTTGGATAACGCCATCGTGTTCAGCATCTTCAACGGGGTGTAGGAAATATTTTACCTATGGAATACGCGAAATACGCGATTCCCCCATTTTGGGGGTGGTTTTTGGCCGTTTGGGGGGGTTGGGTCAACTCCAAAAGAATTTTCACCACCGCTATCGTGTTCAGCATCCTCGAAAACGGGGGGAGAAAAAACTGAGCCCGAATTCAGATTCAGGGCGCCAAAATACCTAGGAATAACGTGGTCTGGTCAAATAGTCCGGGTCTTTTTTTGAAACCATCTGTTCAATTTTCAATCAAAAATTGAACATAAATCGTAATTTGCATAACGATCATTAGCATTGCATAAATCCGGCAACGCCGTGGAAACATGCCACCTCGCACAAGACGATGCGGTAAATAACAATAAAAAAACACTCAACCTTGACTTCGAACGTTAGAATTAGCCAGGCGAAAAACAATTTTTTTATCCAGCTCTTGGCTGGATGCTTCGTGGCTACCGGCAAGCCGCTTGTTCGTAATTCAGTCTTCACTCACATCTCGTATAGTTCGGATCGCACAAAATCGATGCGATCGAATATTTGCAACTTCAATTTCCAAATTCATTTTTTAAACATTCACTTCAGTGAATTGCTCAACTAGTTGAGGTATCACACTAGTTGTTTATAATTAACTTATAATACATGTTATTACCTGTTTTTATGTGTTGTTCTTGTTCTTCGTTAAAGAAAATTTAAATAAAAGGTGTTATGAAATTCCTGATGTTTTATTGGTGATACTGGAGAGAAGGGAGAAAGAATTCTTGTACGTTCTACTACAGTCCACATTATTGAAATCAAAAAATCAAACAGGGTTTAAAAGGTCAGCAAAACAAGGCTGTACCGGGAAACCGCTGCAAAGGTGCTCAAATCACTTCACCATCCTATAACGGGAGAAAGCAATTCGAGGAGACAATCGGACAGCTCTTAGGTCTGATATGGTACACTGACTTCTCCAAAACCGTTACAGGTACATGCGCTGGACTATATGGGGAGATGATATACAAGCACTGAGAGCACACCTGTGTTCTAAACAGCAATCTAAGCTATTGCAACGTGAGCTTAGGAAAATATACTGAGGTATATGAAGATCAGATAATTTTTTGGACGTTTCTGTCATTGGTATAGATGGGGAATTTACACAAATTTGTGTGTTATTGAGTGTAGTTTCACAGGATGAACAGGGTCTTTTTTATTTATCAGGTATTGGTGGGTTGGCATTGACTGGCCAAATTTAGGTCTAAATGTAACGATATTTCTTAATTTAAGCAATGTGCATTTTAGGTTCAATCTGAATTGCTTTTTATTAATCATTAAAAATTTAAGGTTCTGTATGAAGTCTTGTCGTCAAGTGTTTTGATTGTAGGCATAACTTTTGGAAATGAGTGTGTGTATATGTTTATTTGGCACTGGTTTTCACAAGCAACTGGCCAGTCGATTAGGGTTTTATTAAATAGGTACAATGCCAATTGCATTACTAGAAAAATTGTTGTCCTCTATCTGTTTGGATTAAAGAGCGGTGTTTTAAGTTTGAGACTATTTTTAAAAATGATAAATTTTGAAACAAGAATATGTAAAACTCGTATAGAATTTTTATTTTACACAAAAAAAATAATCCCAATTAGTTTGACTTAAACATAATATGATTTGAGTTTTCTCAGTATAAAGAGATTACGTCATTAAGCCGAGCCGTAAAGTAGAAAACGAAACTTTTCTACTCCGTGCTTTTAAACTTGGGCAATGCGGCGCTCTTAACAGCTTTTCTTGCTGTTTTATCAGCTGCTTCGTTTTACTTGATATCGATTTAAGATGGGACCCATAGAAATTCTTATTTTTTTCGTGTTGATATAAGATTTAAAATTTAAGGAACATACACATTTTTTAGATACGTCTATTAATGGTCAAAGAATCTGTTATTGTTACTTTGATACGTATTTCCGCTATATCTGTTCAGATTATTCGTAAAAAAAAACCATTACAAACTTGTAGTGTATACAAATACAAGTAGATATACGTATACACGACCACACATACAAATATGCTCGTGTCGGCACGATTATTATTTCAAACGCGAAGGTAATTGTTTAATCTTCAAAAATGACGAAGAATCTTGGAACAACTACTCCAAATATGTGTAATAAAATATTCCGAAATTCTTTTTTCCAAAACTAAAAATGTTCCGTTTATTTACCTTTTCCTTTAAAAACTTCCTTTATATAGAGCCTTGAGGGGGGATGTAATATCTGGGAGCCCGGAAAAGAGTCAATTATTTTAAATTTTTCAAAGGAGTCATAAACACTAGGAGTATACAAATTTATCAGTTATACTTTTAATAATTTTCTAGAATTATTATTATTTTATCTGTAGTTCGAAAAGAGGATGTGTCAATTTTTCGATCGGACTATATTTTCTATAAATTATTTTACTCCTTTTTTTTGTTGTACAATAGAATTTCCTCCGTCGGACTATTTTATTTTACAAGTTATTATTACACATACATCTGGTCGACAATTTCAAGGTAAGCTATTGTAAGCTCCTACTACAACATAAAAAATCAGCCAGTTCGCTGGACTAAAAAGGGATTGGAAGTTCAGTGGTGGTAACTGTTGGCCCGTTACGGTGCTAAGTCAGCCTGCAAAGAAGTTGTAACGAGAAACAAGTGTTTCGCAGAAATGTGAACCGTTGGAATTCGGTGTGGTAAAGTTGCGCGCGAAAGATTACGTAATAAATAGTTCGGAATATTATATTGAGTGACTCTGTTCCTTGAGATTCGGCAATGCGTACAAGTGCATAACTTGCTTATTCTGTGATTACATTCTTGCTCATATCGATATAAGAAAATTGAAATTGGCCCGATAATGAAAGGAGTTGCCTACCCCTGGAATTGGGATTGGTTTAAGATAGAATTTGTAACATCTTTAGGATACTGGGTTAAGGACGTATTCTGTTTTGGAATTTTTATTACCCAAGGGAGAACGGAGCTGTGAAAAATGAGGATGGAGCCTAAACTGTTGAATTTGGATGCCAAATAATTTAAGCGTCACTGAAATTGGGATGTATTTTTGTTTAAATTGGGTCGATAACCGATTGGAAAAGGAGTGCGGTTTTGTTTGTTTGGACTTATTCTAAAAGAACATTAGGTACTCCTCTTTCTGGATAGAAAAACTAATTTGTATATTAAAATGTTTATAATTTTTGAAGTTTCAACTTTTACACTAAATTCGTTTTCATGAAATGGACAAAGACAAAAAATAGAATACTTTTTTTATCTAAATGTGTTTTGTTGGTTTATTAGTTTTGTTATTATCAAAGAAACTTTATTTACTAAATTATAAAACATTGTTTGTTTTGGTATACCAACCATTTCTCTGCAGCAGCATTATCATGTAAGACAGCCAAGCAGCCAATCAACTCCAAGATGGTTTGGGAGTGCCTAGAGAAACTAAACGAGCCAGGCAAGAACAACAGTATTACCCTCCTATGGATTCCGGGACACACTGTAGTGGAGGATAATGAAATAGCAGACGCACTCGCAAAAAAAGGGCCTGAACTCTTCTCCGGAATAAGCACCAGTACAATACTTGATTAACTTGGAAAAGAAGTAAATAACAAAAGATCCCAATACTGGATAGGACTACAAGGAATGAGGCAGGTCAAGACACTATTGGGAAACTATAACCAGGAGAGATCAGACGACTGTAGCAGCAAAAGTAAAAACAAGCTCAGGGCACCTAAAGAAACTCGGATTAGTAGAGGAAGAAGAATGCATAACCCTGCAAAATCCATTGGGAGATCTATCTAACCTGAAGCTTACTGAAAGCAATAGGAATGTAGGAACTGATCTAATCGTTGAGACATCCTTAACGAATGGGCAGCGAAGGGCCACAATATACCTTATAGGTCGCAGTGTATCGACACCCCATCAACAGATAGGTAGATTCCTCTGCAGCATCTTTTATGGCTTTATTGGATAAACACTTTTTGGTTTAGGAAATAAATAATAATTTAAAGATATTACATCTAAAAAATAGGAAATGCGGTCAAGTAAATTTTATCTACAGCTATAGAGTTTCATAGAAAATGTTTGAAAAATCTGCTTTATTCATCGATTCCTTAAAATCATACCCTGTACAATTTTTTTTAAATGGTGGCATCTGGAAAGTTAACAGTATATCTATCATATCTGCATATATTTATTTACCAAAAATCTCTTTTGAAAATACATAATCTTTTATTACAATGAGATTTACCTGATATCGTTTTACCATGTCCCATTACCTAAATGAATGGAATACATTCTAAAAAATTTCCAACCTTACATTTTAGTCTCATAATTTATCCATTGGGGCAGATTAAGATTCTGAAACATATTTTCCTTAATTTTGATAAATACGTGTCAAAAGTCAAGATTCAGCTTGGATGTGATGATGCAAAAGCTAGTTTTGTTACTTTAAGGCAGTGCATTTTTTTTCACAAAGAAATAATTAGGTAAGTCATAAACAATACAAAATAATTTATTTCATTACCTACTGATTTTATTAGAGTAATAAATGGAAGAGCTCGTTTATGATATACTACTGATGAATATTTAATCCAGAATTGATTTTACGCCCAATCAAGATCACCAATGAGGGCCTTCAGTGGTTTATATATATATATAAAGCTTTCATAGACCGTATTCAATATTTCAATCAGTCAAAGGTTCCAATTAGTTGAGTTTCCAATAGCCGTAGTAGAATTCAAAATGGAAGCTATAAGAGCAATATTAATTTTCGTAACCTATGAATAACATTTTTGGTTTTCAGAATAAACAAGTAAATGCATTTTACTAATAATTCCGATTTATATGTTTGACTATAATACAAAAATTCAAACACCCTTACACCATGTCACGATAGTATAAACGAAATGAGGTTTACATTTAGATTATAAGAAAAAATTCCGTACTGACATATTAAAATGCATGGATGTCAGTGCAACTAAAATTAAAATTGTAGCAATAAAAGCAGTGGATACAATGACAATCCAATACAGTCTCTTCCATTCTTCTCTGATTTGTGCTAAAGCATTCTAGTGGATTTCCGTTAGATTTATACCTCGGAAGAAGTTGGCAGTGATCGAATTATCATTTTCTCTTTTGGAGTGTGTTTTCACCGAACAAATTGTTCGGTATCTGAATTCGATCTGTGAGTGTGTGTGTGTGTGTGTGTGTTGATTATTTGTGTTTATGAATTTTAAAATTCTGACTTCAGATTTTGATAGAGCATCAAAAAGTAAGCTTAGGGTTTGATGTGCCCCTCCGTACCTGTTCGAGAACACCTTCAAAATGGGATCCAAAATATGAACATTTTGAAGTTTAAAATGACATTGAATTTAAAGTATGCACATAGTGAATGACGATTTTGGTAAAAGTGGGAAGACTGTTGTTCGGTCTATGGCAATGCTAGAAGAGCATTCTCGACTGGTTTTCACACTACATACTTAAAAGTCTATCTGTTATTTTATACCGCTCTTACTTTTCCGCCCTCCACTATTAGGCCAGTGCCTTTGAAAATGGTAAAAAGTGAAAAAAAATAATATTAGGATGAAAGCCGTTGGAAAAGGAAGAGAATATAACAAAAATGAAAGGAAAAATACAACGGGGTGAGCTTTTAAATGTAGAAAACTGTTTATCTCGATTTCCGGCAAAACTACAAGTCCTATGGAAAAAAGTTAAATGGCAAAGTAATAAAAAGATCTACAACTTTTGTATTTACACTTTTTTCACATAACCTCAAAATTTATGTGAAAAATTCAAATAATTAAGTTTTTGGTTTTTTATTTTATATTGATTTAAAATATTTATTTTTTCACCTTATTTTGACTTAATATCTAAAAATCACCCTCATTTTCAATCGAAAATTATCACGTCAAAATATCTGCTTTTTTAAAAAAACTCGGTGGGCTTTTTGTTTGTTGAAATCTCTACTTTTTCATGGTGTAAAAAAATATACATATACAAAAAATGCAAAGAAACGAAAAAAACTCGAATCCGAACTTTTTTTTTAAATCATCATGTACAATTTTGAGCTATTTATTAAAATGTATACTTTAAATACTCTTTTGCTTATCAACGTAAGAAGGAATCTTACGTTTTTCGAGTAATTAAAGTATAAATTTTAATAAATAGCTCAAAATTGTACATGATTTAAAAAAAAAATTTCGGATTCGAGTTTTTTCGTTTCTTTGCATTTTTTGAGAACATTTACCGTAGTACTGTATATTTTTTTTACACCATCAAAAAGAAGAGATTTCAACGAACAAAAAGCAGATATTTTGAAATGAGAATTTTCGATTGAAAATTAGGGTGCTTTTTCGATATTAAGTCAAAATAGGGTAAAAAACTAAATATTTTAAATCAAAAAAATTACATTGTATTTGGGACATAAAAAGGTAAGTTTTCACCAAAATTCGTGAAAAAAAATTATTTTTTTGTAAATGATAAAAATAAAAATTTTGAGGTTATGTGAAAAAAGTGTAAATACAAAAGTTGTAGATCTTTTTATTACTTACAACTTTGCTATTTAACTTTTTTCCATAGGACTTGTAGTTTTGCCATAAATCGAGATAAAGTATTTTCTACACTTAAAAGCTCACCCCCTTCCACTTCCCGAGCTTAGATCGACCGTAAATTATTTTTCCTTTCATTTTTGTTATATTCTCTTTGTTTAAAGTTATACTTGTTGTTTGATTTAGTTTGTGGACTGTAATTTACTTTTAATTAAAACACGTGAATTCTATGTATATGAACAAAACTGTATTTAAATAATCTACAAAGAGTTAAAAATGCGGTGCTAATAGTTTAAACAAAATGGAGAGCTTATTTGCTCGCTGACTTGTCGGTGCAAGTTGGTCACTATGACGTAATGTCTGGAAAATAGGCAGGCCCGGTCTTGTAAATTTAAACGCGAACATGGCCCCACGTTGAAAGCACGGCTTTCAATAAGCACAATCACTTATACTACCCTTGACACTACACTGTCACCTTGAAGTTTAACATGCTGAGGGTAGTGGACAGAGTTTGGAGATATCGCGCCGTAGCAAATTTCGACTGATTGAGGTCCTGAGAGTTGCTACTCTGGAAATACCATCACGGCCAGGATTGCAGATCAACTATTCATGCGAGTGACCATTTTAGAGGAGGATTGTTTTCGTCAACCAATAGAACCAAACAACCGCACTGGAGCGCTGGAGAAGGAGTTTTCCACTTAGGTCGGTTTTGCAGCTAAGGTTCGGATCAGGTAATGATATGGCCGTTCTTCCAATTAAGAAATGTGATGGAGTAAGCGTTTCAAATTCGGAAGGACCGGATGAAAGTGGATAGAGAGGACGGGTTGCCTCAACTTGTGTAAGCAAAGTGTAATATTCTTCATAGGTTAATAATGCATTACAGATTACGCGTTTCAAGTGAAACTTGGCTGACTTCACCCCAGATTCCCATAATCCCCCAAAGTTTGGTGAGTGGGGTGGTATAAAATGCCATGATATACCATCGGTGTGTATTTTTTCGGATATTTCTGAGTCGGAATCTTTAAGAAAATTCGCTAACTCAGCAAGTTCTGCATTTGCGCCAACAAAGTTGGTTTCGGTATCTGAGTAGACTTGGCGTGGCTTTCCGCGACGCGCCACGAACCGTCTGAACGCTGCTATAATTGATTCAGTAGTTAAATCATTTACTATTTCTAAGTGAATAGTCTTTGTAGAAAAACAAATGAATAGGCTGATATATGATTTCTTTATTTTAAATCCTCGACCTTTTCAATCACGAATTTGGATAGGTCCCGCATAATCCACTCCTGTTATTAGGAATTGAGGTTGAGGAGTTACTCGAGAAGAAGGGAGAGATTGTTTCGGAGACAATTTGTACATAATTTTAGAGATTTTACCTTTTCGAATCTGATTGCTGAATTTAATTTTAGAAATTCCTGACAATTAGTTATCCAATGGTTTGCCTTACAATATTGACAAATTATTTGATATGTTCAGACAAAAGATCTACTAGAATTGGAGCTCGAGTTATAGTTAAATTTAGAATTGAAAGGTCTTGGTTTATTAGTATTTGGTTTGGAAACACTAGCTTGATTGTGCTCCTTTCTTTCAAGAATATCCGCTCTATCGTTAAGAAATTTTTTAAATTCGTCAAGTATCCCCAGAAATTTTATAGGACTCCCATTCATCTTCAGATTTTCGATCGAGCTTAAGTGTTAAATGAAGTATTAAATAGGAATCCCAATTTTCGGTTGGTACCCCTAATTTATTTAATGAACGTAGATGTTCAGATACTTCGTCTACTAGCATTCGTAAAGCTAGCGAAGACTCCTGCGTTGTGGGAGAAATATTGTTAAGAGATTTTAAATGGTTCTGTATTAACATTCTTTTGTTATTAAACCTGTTATAAATGATATCCCATGCTACATAGTAACTTTCAGCTGTGACGTCAATTTTTGAGATTTTTCACGCTGTCGTCAAGATGAGTTTTTAGGTAGTAAAAGTTTTCTGCTTCACCCAAGTTCGGACGATTATGCACCAAGTCTACATACAGATCGCGAAATTCTAACCAAGACTGATAACCACCCTTAACTGTGGGTAATTTAATCTGTGGTAATTTGATATTGGCCGTATTATATGCAGAATGCACTGAGCCATGGCAATTTTGATTATCATGATTTGGTGTTGGTAAAAGTTGTTTATTATAATCCGAAAGAATACCACGAGCAATTGAAACACAAGAATAATAAGAGTTTTGAAATGATCCGCGTTCTATTAATTGATCATCAATATTTTCGCAAAGTGCATCTATTACGTTTTGCACAAGTTCAAATTTATCTAAAAGACTACTTTCGTTTTCCAATCGAGCTTCTACTTCGATTAGGAGTCTATTTTCCGGTAAATTATCTTTAGATACAGATTTTATAGTATTTGTAGCTGAAAGAATAAAATTAGAAAATAATGTTAATTTTCTTTTAAGTACTGCACGCTGACTTTTAAGCGCTTGTAATTCCGCATCAGCCATGTCAATAAATGAGAATATTACACTAGCCTAAACTCGTTAAGAATAAGTATATAGTAGGATAATAAGAAAAAGTAGGATACGCTCACCAAATCGCTGCTAGATGCTCGTAAATCCACCTGGTGCCTTGTATGCTGTGTAGATGATGTCCACGTCGAATAAGTTGCTGCTTTTCCGACGTGATTATCTGGATTTGGAAGTGGGGAGTTCCTGTGATGTTTCACTGAATCAAGCCTTGCCACTGTTAGAGTTTTATTTCATTTTGATGCTTTTCACGTTAAGCTTATAATTGTTTTTGCAATTCTACCTTGCAAACCACACTCTCACTAGTTTAAAATGTTTTTTATACAATTTATCACTACAAAAACCACTATTTTCTGGAAATATCCGTGTCGATTGGACCAAATGTTTAGAGTTATACTTTTAATTAAAACACGTGAATTCTATGTATATGAACAAAACTGTATTTAAATAATCTACAAAGAGTTTAAAATGCGGTGCTAATAGTTTAAACAAAATGAAGAGCTTATTCGCTGGCTGATTGTCTATATAACAATGAATAAAAATAATATAATGAAACCCTTGTCGGTGCAAGTTGGTCACTATGACGTAATGTCTGGAAAATGGGCAGGCCCGGTCTTGTAAATTTAAAAGCGAACACTCTTCCTTTTCCAATGGGTTTCATCCTACTATTATTTTTAGTACATTAAAAGGGCAATAAAGGTTGGGGTAGTTAAACTCTTCATTTCATATTTTTTGCCCAACTGAATGATAGGATTAGGAACTACCTGGATATTTTTGCTGACATATTACGTTAAAAATATATTAGTGTTTCTTGACGTAATAATGCATAAGAGGTGGAGAGAAGTATAAAAGTAATTGTATTGAAGGATTACTTTTACTGTCATAATGTCATTTAACGCCAAATATGTAATTTTGAATTACTTTTATTGATGGTAATGTCTCTTAAAATGGAATTGATAATTAATAAATCTTGTATATAACCATTTTTAAATTCTTAGATATGTGAATGATTATAATTTTGCAATGAGTAATGTGATGCTTTTGGATTTTTTGCAAAGTTCTGTACAGTTGGCTACAATACTACTACAAATTGTTATGGTGAGTATTGTTATTTTTCAATTCATTCAGTTACCTAACATAATAAATCATAATATAAATTAAAGAATACCATGAAAAGGATTCGTTACTTCTCGTTTTAAATTTCCATACACATTGGAAAGAAACGTGAGGGACTCCTTAATTACCCCAAAATGGGGTATCAGAAATGTACAACCTATGGGATACGGGTCGGGCAATTGTTATTTGGTCCATAATCCGCTTAAGAGGTAATCATATCGTTTCGTCCAATGGGCAAAATTTGAAATATTGAAAATATATCGTTTGGTCCAGCGGCTTTTAAGGTAGATAACCTTTTGATTACTTAATGTTAGTTTATTTCATTTATTCAATATGATTCCTTACCAAATCTTGGTAATTAATTAATATGTATTGAAGAAATTCGTAATTCACTAAATATTTTTAATAACTTTAAAAATATATTAAATAAGACACAAATATAAAATTAGATAAGTACATTAAAAACTATAATAATGGGAACACAATTTTACAAATTGCAATAAACATGTTTCATTATTATATAATTGCCTAATTTTTTCTTTTAAATAATTTTCTCGATTACCTTTTAGCCCTTCTCTAAAACCAATAATTTAATTAATTTGGAATAACCCGAAGACTGGTTTCTAGGTAAGTTCTTGAAAATCAGAAAGTAGGTATTAATATAATTTTAAATGAAATAATCCTATTTTCTGAAAAACACATTTGGACCTAAAGATAAATGTAATACGGAGCCCCCTGGACGAACCGATAATTCAACAGGTAAAAACTCGTTACTACCTTTATTTTATGAGGGGATTACTGGACCAAACGATATATACCCTACGGGTCCAAGGACATACCGATTGCTATTTTGTTATTTGCACTGTTGCCTATTAACAATTTTTTTTATTATATTAGCCATTTTAATTTTTTTAAAGCGTTGTTTAATTTTATTCAGTCCCAGTATATATAAGTTTATTACTTTGCCCATGGACTGATATTTTTAAAAATATTGTAAAAATATTCGAATTTATTGCAGTTTGTTCAGCAATACAAATATTTAGCTGTTTATTTACGCTCATGTAAAAAATCGTAAAATAGAAAAGTTTCATTGTTTTTTATCGTTAATCGATAGCTGTAAAAAATAGTAGCTTTATCGAAACTCTTGTATAAAATCGAAACACCGAAAATGTTTTGTTTTTGAACATTCATTGGCATTTGAAAAAAAAACTGCTAAAATAGTAACTAAAATAATTATTGTATCTTTTTTTATCACATATGACTAAAAACAGGAATATTATTATTAATCGTAACTCGTAAATTTTAACTAAATCCAAAATTATTTTCTATGAAAAATATTGGAAAATTAACTGTTAATACGACTACATTCTTAACGCGTCAGTTTTTTTACTCTCCCCTCGTTTTATTAGTATGACAAGTACGAAATTATTCATTTAAGCCCAGTTGTCCAGAGAGTTTGACCTCGCACAAAATTTGATATCAATGAAACTTGGCACTTAAGTACTCGAAAGGGTGTAGAAAACGATAAAAAAAATCTTTGCTGCTCTAAGTGTATGGCTAACTTCACAATTTCGAAAATAAAATCGAAAATTTGGTTTTTCCATTATATCTCGAAAAAAAAATTCGAAAAACTAATACTTAAAAAAATTATTGAAAATAAGAAAGCAAATTCGAAAACTCTACGCGCGTCGAGCCGTTGAATACAAATATTCAGGCGAGGTGTTCGGAAAAACTAAAATATCTTTGCCTAAAATGTACGCAAAGAAAAACAAAAGAAAGCATCTTAAAGAAGAGACTCTAATGATGGTGTTGTGTGGTTTTTCTGGGTTTTCCCACAACTGTAAAGCAAATGCGCCATCAAGAATCAGTAAGTCGCCCCAGAGCGCCACGGCAAATAATAATAATAATAGCCGTCCCTCCCCCTCACAAGCTGCAGAGCTTCTGGGGTTCACTCGTAAGGAAGTGAATTGCAGGGCGTATATTATTATTATTAATAGAGACATAACAAAATATCTTTGTACACTTATCATCATTAGACTTTTACTTTTGATTTAAATATAATTAAAATGATGAACAATATCTCTGTTTAATAAAACATATGTTTTAAAATTATCATTTTTTTACAACATTCATTCGACGCAATTTTTATTTTCAAAATAGTATTTATATAAATCATAAATTAATTTTTTTTTAAACAAAGTTAAAAATAATTTAGAAATTGATTTATATAAATAAATAAACACTATTTTGAAAATAAAAATTGCGTCGAATGAATGTTGTAAAAAAAATGATAATTTTAAAACATAAGTTTTATAAACAGAGATAATGATCATTTTAATTATATTTAAATGAAATGTAAAAGTACAATGATTTATTTTTGTTATGCCTCCATTAATAGATATCTTCAGTTTTATAAAAATCAGTGAGAATTTTAGAAATTATAACTTCCGGTCAAATTTTCTATGAGAAAACAAAAAAAATAAAAACTAATGGCTTCCTGAGAGTCTCCTCTTTAAAATGATTTCATTTTTTTTCCTTTGCGTCCATTTTAGTTTTTCCGAACGCCTCGCCAGAATATTTGTATTCAACGGCTCGGCGCGCGTAGAGTTTTCAAATTTGCTTTTTTATTTTTAATAATTTTTTATAGTGATATAATTTTTTTTTTAATAACTTATAATATAAATTTTAGTAAAATTTTCCCCTCTTTCACGTGGTCCTATTGGTTTTTCTAAATTTTTATTTTTTTTTCGAGATATAATGAAAAAACCAAATTTTCGATTTTATTTTCGAAATTGTGAAGTTAGCATACACTTTAGAGCAGCAAAGTTTATTTTATCGTGTTCTACACCCTTTCAAGTACTTAAGTGCCAAGTTTCATCGATATCACATTTTGTGCGAGCTTTTAGTCAATATCCTACTCTGGCAACTGGGCTATTTAGGCTGTTCAAAATTTTAATCTGTATTTTGTATTGGTAGTATGTAGCGACAAGATATTTCTTAACTATAACTCTTTTTTTAAACAAATAAATTATTCATTTCTCAAAAGTGTTTAAAGAAAATAAAACTTCTCAATACCACAAATCAAATATCATATAAAATTATATTTTCTTTACTCTTTTTTTATTTAGGGAAATACCAGTCTCTTCAATGTTCTTAATGTTTGTGCATTTGCATTGAGTATGTTAATAAGGCTTTTTATTTATTACTGGTACGCTGGTGAACTTACTTTTGAGGTAAGAAATTTTATCACTTAAATAGACTAATTACTTAGACATAAAATTACCGATATTAAAAAAATATTCCAGAAAAAATCGTTGATTCTTTCAATAAATCCAATACATTACTAATACGTGCATAAAAAATTCCCCTCTTTGACTGTTATTACAAAAATAAATGTTTTCATATATATTATTAATAGTTTTCAAATTATGTTTTTACTTCATCCAACATTACTCAGAATTTTGAAAAACATATTTGCATAAAAATAATTAATAATTTAATTTAAATTAAAAAGTTGATACGTTCATAAAATGTTTGTTGATGAAGTTACTAAAACTAAAATTAACAAAACTCCATTACTTTATAGGAACGGAGTTGCAGATTTTATTAAAATTAGTTAGTTCATGCGGAAAGTATCTCTGTTTTGGTGAGTAAATGACGTAAACGTCAGTCTCCTGAGTGTTTGCTACATTCGAAGATAATTTAATAAAGGGTGATTGATTAGTGTAAAGACGAGGGTGATATTATGGTTCCCCATTTTGATTTATTTCTGAAAATTTCAGAAATAGTATTAGTTTATCCCAATTATTTTTATTGGCCACCAGTTTAAAAATAATCTTTTTCAGAAATAAATTTTAACTAAATATGTGATGTACCTAATTTATTTTTTAAAAAAATTATTTGCTTACTAGTGCGGAGTAGATCTGGCTTTCGAAAACAGACAGATAAGCAATTTTTTTTACAAATGCGCATGGTGTGCAAAAAAATAGAGCAAATACTTTGCCCCCATCCTTCATGCCTAAAAACGCGAGCAAAAAATTGGCACATTTTTTATACTGCTCTCGGGGCGCGCGTTTGCGAAATTTTTTTTTACTAGTACTATCTTTTGGCGAATGAAAAAGTGAACAATTTGAGCCCTGGTTGGTTGCGCTAGCTCAATTAGTACGGAAGTTACAAGCATTTCAATAACATTTGTTTACCCCCCCCCTACTTGTCCCACCATACCCACCCTCCGGCACATCAAAGTACTCGTTGTTACCCTTTCATTCATAAAAAATTGAGGCCCCAACTCCACTCCCTCTCGAGAAATAATTAATTAATTTTTTTATTTTTACAATTTCAAATCGCGATATTTCGCAAACTAATTAAGCTATCGGGTTCAGGTTGGAACAAGCTTACGTGTTTTGTCAAGTTCTTTAATTTTGGTCAGTAACTTTTTTTGTGGGATCATAATCGGCTGAGGTATATCAGAAAAACCGTTTTCATGTACTTTAGATAGAGATTTTGCCCCTCCCCTACCAGTTGACCATTCGATGGGTTTTAGCTGCACTTTTCTTCCAATTAAAGCCAATATAATATACAAAACTAAAGAAAATGCAAATTCAAATTAATAAATTATTAATGTGATTATAATAATTCTTAAAAGTTTCATTTAAAACATGTAATTGAAGTAAATTAGAAAACATTGAACAGGAAAACTCGACTTAACTCAAATGAATTAGAATTATTAGATTAAAATTTAAATAAATATTATTGAAATTGAGTATTTATAATTATTTTATGTACTGTATTTCTAATTTTAGGCGGCTGGCGTGAAACAAGCATTGTATGCAAGTAATTGGTATGAACAACCGAATGAGATTAAAGAAATGATTAATTTTGTTATGATGAGATGCAATAAAGATATGGGATTATTTATTGGTCCCTTTAAGATAATGTCAGTACAGATGTTTTTGGCGGTAAGCAAATATTTTAAAACAAACTACACTATAACAAATAATGTTTGAGAGTAATTTAGAATTTACAAGAGCATAAAACAAGCTAAATAACGTTGTCATATCTCATTTTATTTTACCAATTTTTAACATAATCAAAATATAAACGGCGAAGTTGAAGGTTGTGGCTAATTATGGATAATACACAATAAAAGTACGATTAAACAATATTATTTAGGAAAAAAAAACATTAATGAGTAATAATTATAAATCATTTCCTCCCCGGTTCAAATAACTTATTTTATTTATTGCTTATTCTTTTATACAACTCATGACAACGCCTTACAAATCTAAATTTCTGTCTTTGTCCGTTTCACTGATAAGTACATTTTAACCAGCGAGTAAGTAGGAATCCGTTTTCTACCTGATAATTCCACGAACGTATCATTGTGGGGTTGATTTAGAATAAGGAAGAATTAGAATAGCAAGTATAGTGTGCCTATATTATACATGTGCACATAGTTAAATTATAAAAAAATTAATTTTAACAGTTTGGATTTCATTAAATTGACAGAACCGTCCTTCATAAGTCAAAATAAAGTTTTTTACTTAAGGCAAACCTTTCCTGTATTTAAATTAAATACAGGAAGCCTTTACATTAAAAAAAATCTGCCGATTACCATGAGGAGATGAATTCAGAGGTGTCTGAAAAATCATTACCGAAACAATCATGGAAAAAAGCTGAAATTCAACAACGGTTAATTGACAGAAACATCCATTATAACAAAGATAGTCTAAAGGCGGAATTACTACATATTACAAAACTACATGTTTATGAATATAAAAAATTCGCAGTTGATGAAATGGTGTCGTGGAATGACAGGTATAAGATTACCTCCTTACCACTGCGAATTTAATCCTATAGAATTGATCTGGGCGCAAGTAAAAGGACAAGTAGCACGAGAAAACAGAACATTTAAAATGGCGGATGTACAAAATTAGCTTAAAGAAGCCATTCAAAGCGACATTACAGATAACTGGAAGAAATACATCAAGCACGTTCTGAAAGAAGAACAAAAAATGTGGGACATCGACCAACGGATTGACCAACTTTGCTGACGATAGCGGTAGCGACAGTGCATCTGACGAATCTGAGGTGGAAGATTAGAATAAAGGTATGTATAAAGATACAAAAAAAAATATAAAATCAAAAAAAATTTTTATAGTTTATTGTAAAAATAATTAACTATTTATTTTCAAAAATTAATAAGCATCCCATTGCCTTCAAAATACCAAGGGTCAATAAAACTCTCAATCATTTTTGGTTATAGTGTAGTTTAAAAACTATTTAGGTTTAGCTGCGTTTCAGCGTGAAAAAACGCACCTAAAATAGGCATAATGTAGGAGCATGTAGCTGGCCAGACACAGCGTTTTTTACAGCTAATGTGGCGCATTCTCAAAAGATCTCTCGCCGCGGGCTCCAATAAAACAGGTTAAAAAAATTATCAAACTGTATCTGTAAAGCAAAGCTAGAGAAAAACTGCAATTTTTCATGTGCAATATGGCCGCGTTTATTCAAAGTTTTACGAATTTTAATTAATGTAACGACGGTGGAATTTTTTGAACCATAAAAATACCAAAAAAGGACAATGGGCGAAACAAAACTACCTAAGGTTGTGAAATAAATCACACTTGTTCCCAAGAACAAAGACATTAAATGTCCTACACTGCACCAGAGTCTGGACTTCAACAACTACTCCTTGGGCTATATCCCCCTCCAGGTATTGAATTACAAAAGTCCAGACGTGGTTTGGCGCCCGACCAAGTCGGGGCGTTAAACCAAAAACTTTGATTTTATTATTAAAGGAGCTTGCTAATAAAATCAAAGTTTCTGGTTTAAAGCCCCGACTTGGTCGGGCGCCAAACCACGTCTGGACTTTCGTAATTCAATACCTGGAGGGCATATAGCCCAAGGAGTAGTTGTTGAAGTCCAGACGCTAGTGCAGTGTAGGACATTTAATGTCTTTGTTCTTGGGAACAAGTGTGATTTATTTCACAACCTTAGGTAGTTTAATTAATGTAATTGTTTTTAGGTAATTAAAGCAACCTATTCTTTCATGACCATGGTATACAGTTCTTCTTAATAAATATTTAAAATTTGGCTTTTACTCGCTATTGTACACTTACAAACGTCTTTGAATTAAAAATATCTTAGTTACTGTTCATTAGTAAATATGGCTTATATATAAATATATAATAGTTAAAGCAAATTCATGTGTTTTGTATTAAGAAACGCACTGTATAAATTGATTCTATACCAAATATTGTATTTTAAATAGTTTTTATTTTTTTAACTTTACTCTAGTAAAAAAAAATAGGAATCAAAGTCTTAAATAAATAAATTTCTTCATACTATAAATAATTTTATAGTACTAGAGAGAAAGAAAAGTTAATAATGACCCATGCAAAATCAATGGTAATTTTACATGGTATCCTAAAATCTGTGAAGTTGCATCTTATTGGCTTAAAACAACAGGTATAAAATTTTCTCTATAAAAATTCTTAGACTTACTCGTTGTAGTATTCATTTTAAACTTTGATAAAAAATAACTAGTAAATAGCCATGTTTTGTTATTTTGAAACTCAAAAAGAAGAAAAAGAAATGGAAGGCAGAAGCCGTAAATAGAACAGAAATACAGAGAAGGCATAAAAATGGAAGAAGTAATATAACAGTAAAAAAATAGGAATAAGAAAAATAGAAAAATAGTGTCCTTGGCCATGTACCAGAAGACTATTTCGAAATAAAATATATTTGCGGTTTTCAACAATTTTTTGCATGTTGGGATGGTAATGTTCTTGGTCATATACCAGAGGTCTATTTCCAAATACAACAAGCAGTTTTCAATAAAGTATTTTATTAAGGCCAAAACTGCTTGTAGATTTGTACTCTTAAATGCCTACTTATAAAGTTCGAATTCAAATCACAAACCACAAAATACATCTTATGTGACTGTAGGACTCATAGAACAGGTGATACTAATGCCTGAACTTTTGAAAATTCTTAGAATATGCAAAAATCTCGAAGATTTGGGCAAAAACTAATTTAGGGTATCCCCAAATATCTCTTTATGTCGCAGTGACGCGAGGCTGGAAGTTACCAAATGAGCCCGCTTATAAAATTACAAAGTTATATTGTTTGAAATAACCGACGGGCGTTTAGCGGAAATTTATTTAGTCAATTTATTTTAATACGTTTTAAGCAGAAAATAATAAAATCGATAAGAAAATTTGCCTAAACTGGTTTCCAAAAAGTTAAGTTTTAATTCTATTTTAATATCTCTTAGCCGTACTGAATGCCAGTTAAAGTTGGCGATAACTCAAATTGCTATAATATTATCCGAACTTTTCACAGTACCCGATATTGATATATATTAAGGTTTATTCATAGGAAATATATTTTAATCAGTAGGAATTAATACGGCAATTACCCAATTTAGCCAATTCATCGGAAACTCGAAGATCAAAGTGATAATATAGGTTGCACTGGATCGATTTCATAATTCATCCTCTGATTGATTAGGAAACAGCAAATGTCAAATTGCGTATAATTTATGAATCAAACTAGCATTAAATACGTATTTAGAAATCACGAAATTTTGTGCGATTAATCATGTGGTTTATTGTTTTTTTTATCAACTGACAGCAGTTTAATGATAGTTTAAAGTTAACGAAATCTAATTGTTGTTATGTAGAGACGGTAAAAATGACAAAACACAAAACAAAAGTTCTGTGCTACAGTACTGTAACTTTTTATATGTAAATGAACGGTTAAGACCTTCTTTATTTTTGAATTGGGATTATAATTTTACCACAACAAATATTTACGACAACTAAATTTCTATGTGGTGCTGAAATAATTCATAATCCAATGATATTAAACCAAAGTAATTGTAATGGCTTGCAACAAGATAAAAGAAGAAAGTTAATTTATTCAGAAAATCACAGTGCATGAATGAATGCTCAATACCAGTAAATAAACGCCCATAGTCTGGTGAATGAACTAAGAAAGTACATTTCACAGCATCAGCGCTAAAAGGACATAAACCAGACTTTCTGTTTTTATCGTCTCTCCGTTCCTGTCTATGTTTTCGAACCATAATTTTCCACTGTGCTTTTAATTATTTTAAAACCGATACATCGCATGGTTGAAGTATATGCGTCGCATTTTAGAAAGTACAAAGTACGGTAATGCATTCTTTTTCGGGGTCACTTGCGATTTCGTAAAAATTTCGGTAATTATTCTGGCCCAACACTTTAGCACTTTTAGGACAAGTCTGCAGCCCTGACTCATCTGCGTTAAAAATTTAGTATGTCTGTGCAATTTTCACCCTGTAAATAGTCATGTAATTTCTGAAACCAACCTCTAAGTACTGCTACTGCTTCCGTAACGGATGCTCGAGACTTTAATATGATTTCAGTATTTCGAATGGTTATTTTTGGATGTCTTTGTAAAAATAATTTTAAACACTTCCGGCCAGGCCTGTCATAACAAATGGATTTTCTCGTTGGACTGTCTTTAAAACCGTTGGACAGAGTCTTTTACTTCATTAGCATGCATGGGATATCCCAGAATTGCTTTTGAAAGATACCAACTTTCTAAGATTTTCTTCATCTGTCGTTAAAATTGGACCATTCGGACCAATGGGACCCCCCTTTTAACTTGTGAAAGAGTGTGCTTTTTGATATTCCATAGCTTCTACTTGCACCACTAATCGAAAGTTCCTTATGTTTTACCTTTTTGCAACGCCTCTTGAAGGCTATCGTCAGAATATTGGAATCTTCTATACTTCTTTCTATCATCCTTCGACCTGCCAAGGAATTCAAGAAAAATATATTAATATGTTAAGTACCTAATAGGTAGGTAGCTAGGTAGGTCACTAAAAGCTCAGAATTGTAAACATATTTTATGTTTAAGTTGGCAAGTTCATTCACTGAAACAGCCTGATATAATGGATGAACGGCAACTTAAAGGCCGTTCATTTACTGGACACGGCCATTTAATAAATATACCAAGTAGAAAATATTAACCCGCACTTAATGCTGTTCTTTTTAAGGTACATAATGCTATAATAAGTGCGATCCTAGCCAGACTCGGAGAATGAACAATTTGTTTATTCATTGGGTTAACAAAGTTTTGAGGCTATATAGACTCGTGAATACCTTAAACTGTAAATAATCATTTTAGATAGTCAATAACTTTAGGAGTGTCGAAATCTTATTAAGTGTTATTTTCAGTTACATGGTTTATGGTTTCTTATTAGGCCTGTACTTCCACGAACAATCAACAAACCTGTTAATACACACACTGGGACTGAACTAATTGACGCTTTCGACAAACAGATAAAGAGTTTAGAATCATGATGGCAAACCTCTGTGGGGTAGAGAGATGCGACGACATACTCTTAATAATCGCGAATTAGTACGAAATTGTTCATTTAATGGAGCCGTTCATTCACTGGTGCTCCTAACCTATATAAATATAAAAATTGATGAAATATTATAATATTTATTTACAGACACGCAAATATGCTACCATCTATCAATCAGTAAAACTGATAAACGAAGCTTAGGAGTGAGTTTTGACAACTTTACAAAGCAATGAATCTCCAACACGAATCTCCAATTTGCATTGGATCACTCATTTTAAACTTCTACAAGTATACAAAAGTTTCAAAATCTAATAATCAAACACAAACATTGACAATTGTTTAAATCGTCAGAGTAGCAACCCCCTTAAATAAAAAAATAAATTTATAAATAACTATAATTAAACAAATCAATTGAAAACTTGTGTATAGTGTAAAAAATAGTCTGTATTTGGTACCTAGACTTTTAATAGTGTGTGTACAAAGTTTCGTTTAGAAGTTCTTGGTAATAAAAAATAAAAAAACACCCCTGACGTGGGTGACTTTTGGTCTGTGGAAGAGTTGGTGAGGGTCCGAAGTAATCTTTAAAATTACCACCGTGCTCAGCATCCTCGAAAACGGGGGGAAAGACGTTTTTTTACAGGGAAATGATGTTCTGCCCGTTTAACCCGTTTAGGGGATAGTTTTTGGCCGTTTTAGGCGGTTCGGCTGGCGAAAAGAGCAATTCTAATATCGCCATCGTGTTCAGCATCCTCGAAAATGGGGGGAGGAGGTACTCTCGATCCGGGTAAATTTTGGTCCATGTCCTTCCGACTCACAGGCGCCACTAAACCTATTTCCGTATTTATATTTATATATGCCTATTTATATCTAAAAATACGTGTGTCCTAGTGTTGGGAAACATCCAACATATCTACCTAATCCAAATAATAAAAGCCAATCCTGTGCGTTAAATAAAAATCAAATTGAACAAAATAAAATGACGATAAAAACATTATGCACGCTCACGGTCATTTATAGACAAACAATTTACCACAATCAAGGCTCCGTCCAGTCGGTTTAGACCGCGAAATCTAAACCAGTAAAAATCCATAATTTTGAATAAACAGTGAACTCAAAGCAGCACACAAATTCGTAAAAAAAGAATGTGCTCGCCTTCTCGATGCCATTGCAGTAGCTCCTACACACTCAAACAGACAACGCAGGTCTAAATTTTTACATAGAGGTAGCAACCTATTATTTTTCATTCTTTGAGCTCATAAGGCCTTTACAAATACATTATACAATTACGTGCTAGCAGATGGGCACAAATTGTATTTTTTTTACCATTTTGTACATTGTAAGTTGTTGCCTCATTTTATTCCAACTCGTCCAATCCTACAAGAAGGAACAGAAAGCGACAAAGCAGGTAATCTAATCATACTTTTGTCCTGGCAGCCATTAGCCAAATATTTAGGAAATTAGGATTAGAACAGCAAAATTCCAGACACCTATAGTTTGTCCATCATAAAGAACAATAGTGTACAGAAACTTGCACATGGAGACAACCTGAATGGTTTAGTACACAGGGTCGCATTAAGGGTTTTATAAAAATAAGTAATCGATTTCATAAAAGAATAATATTTTTGATTTTGTAATAATACTATATAATGGACAATCAGTATCAGTCATATACTGGGTAAGCAATTCAGGGTTCTTATGAACATGAGAAGAAAATCGATAAAAACGAGCAGAGACTGAAAAGAAGAGCAAGAAGAGAAAAAAGAAATCAGAATATTGAAAAAAAGAGCAAAGCAAGGAAGAAGTACTTGCAGAATTAGCAGAATTTAAGGACGATCAGCCCGTTATTGACATAGAAGCCTTGCAGAAACAAACATCACTAGCCCATCTCCTGCAATTTTGCCATTAATTTCATGGGGATGACCTCGCAAATTCGACCTTAACAAACAGAAATTTTTTCCCGCATGTAATCAAGTGACCAGCGTATAAAATGCGTTCAGGGTCTATTGTAGCCCATTCGCAAATGTTGTCAATCGTGAGACTCATTTTTTATATTTAATAAGCGACCAGTACTCATGTCACATTCAAATATTCATCCTAATTGACGATAACTTGAATAGGCCACGCCCCCCCCCCATATCAGATCCCAATATAATTAACCAGTTCATGTAACAAAAAATTCCATTTAAAAGTGAATTCGTAATACACACATGTTACAAATTCACTCACAAGCTTTTGACCGTAATCAAGCGCTGAGGAGACATTTTCGCTGTGTTTACACTCATTTTCTTTAAGTTGGACATACTATAAAATTGTATATCAAATTCTATTTTGGTCTGGTACGATAAATTCAAATTTCAAACTGTTCAATTTGGTTAATAGCAACAATTGCAGTTATTGTTTCATTTTTGTGGGTTTGCGTATCCACTATTATACCACAATTATGCGTCGCCTTTTATCGTTGAATCTATTAAATGGCGCTCAGGCTGGTGAAACGCAGTTTAAACTTGATTATGGCATTTTTGCGGCTTGTAATTGCTTTTGTCCACAAATTACATTGTTTCTTTATGAACAATTTCATCTCAATTATTCGGTCAAATTGCAGTGTTCACTCGACCCAAATACTGTTTAATATTTGGTTGTTAATCTAGTTGTTGTCCTAGAATAGGCACACATTAATTTTGTTTACGTCATGTTGTGCTTTGTTGTTGTTTTAATTTTTAAATAAAATCAATTTAGTGCTGAATTCATTAAAGAAAATCTGCTGAACACAAAAAACTCGCTATAGCTGCGTGTTGAAACAAGAGATTGTCACAGTGTCTAGATCTAGATACAAATGTTTAGTAGTACTTGACAAATTATAGCTCAGTTTGTTGTCAGAGAGTTTGATCTCGCATAAAATGTGATCTCGATGAAACTTGGCACTTAAGTACTTGAAAGGGTGTAGAAAACAATAAAAAAATCTTTGCTGCTCTAAACTTCACAATTTTACTAAAAATAATATTATAAGTTATTTTAAAAAAGAATTTGTATTACTATAAAACATTATTAAAAATAAGAAAGCAAATTCGAAAACTCTACGCGCGCCGAGCCGTTGAATACAAATATTCAGGCGAGGCGTTCGGAAAAAAGATATCTATTAATAGTGGCATAACAAAATAAATACTTGTACATTAATTATCATTCATTATTATACCTTTACTTTTGATTTAAATACGCCTTCACAAATATTGATTACTTCTCATGTCGTTAATAGTACATGCATGGATACAATATTTCACCAGAGATGTAAAAATTAATACTTGAGACTGCTACAGAGAGAAAAATAAATATTCTCAAAATGTGGGTTTATAAAATGTTTTTTGATCAAATATTTTTTTTCCTCTGTGTAGCAGTCTGCTATACACAAATACCTAAATAATTGTTAAGCAAAGTTTTTTAAAATAATCAACCGATCCCCCCAAAATTATAGCCAGCTTATTTAAAAGTTTATTTCTAGTTACAGTGTAAATTGGCAACATTGGATTACTGCACACGCTTGCTGATCTATCGGGCGCTGTGTAATTCCAGAGAGAAGGTTGGAAAGTTTCGCCAATCCAAATATTGTTTTTAAAAATATATAAGAACTTTTTGCATGTAATTTTATTTTGTGTTGACAACATTTTTTTATTTACACAGTATCTGTGGGCAAAATTTATTTTATTTTGAATGTATTTTTCCGGAATTATTAGATTCCAGAATGCGCATAGCCCTATGTTACTGAGGAAAAAGACATTTAAAGAGACTTTATTAGTAGAAAATAATTTATAACAATATAAAAATAAGGTAGGTTTTACTTATATCCAGTACAATGAGCTCATAGCTGTACTATTCGACTGGCCTGATTAACTTTTGGGAAAAGTACAATATATTGTTTAAATTTCACTTCTATGTGGACTATTCTGAACTGGTTTGTGTATAAAGGTTCAATCGGTCTCTTTATGAATCGCGTTGTCGAGGACTGCTAGGAACCTCGTGACATCATGTAACTTTTTTTTAATTATCTCGCTTAATCTTAACGATAAAATTATGATTTAAGCAGCATTATCATGACTAAAGATGTACCAAGAAAACTTCAAGAATACTTTTTTTTGAGTTGATACTTCGTTTTTATGATATTGGCGTGTATAACTTAAAAATCGGTAAGACAAACGTATTTTTCTACGACCACCATTCAAAGTACGCTTTTTTTCTGCACAAATTTTAATTTGCAAAGTAGGCAATTGCTCACATTGCAAGGACAAAACGACATATGTGTGCGGAAAAGTGACAGAAAGTACTTACTTTGCGCACAGTTATGTCAAAATAAGTGCATAGACATATTAAATAACAGAGTCGGTGGCGTCTAATTTCTGATTGATTTGTGTTCTATAAACTGACAGTTCGTTGTCGAATGACATTTGGCTCCAATATTTTAAATTTAAATTTTTAGAATTTTACTTTTGCTATCTTTTCGTAAGTATATTTTGATATATTTAGTATTTTATTACTTACCTAATTATTTCTAGACACATAATTTTTTATTTATTTTTTTTTTGACAATTTTTCATGTATTCATAAAGAAAATTGTATATTAAAAACATATATAAATTATGTTACCTAAAGGCTCGTGCCGCAAACATCTGCGCTCGTGGGAAAAGTATAGCTTTGCGCTCTTGTTGTACAAACTACTATTTTTAAGCTCAGAGCCAGAAAATAGAACGTTGCCACAATGTATCTTGTGAATTGAAATCAAAATATGCATGCCCACAAACTAAATGATGAAGTGGTAGGAGGAGGGAAGTTTCGAAATCAAACTTGATGACGTCACAACACTGTATCCATTTAATACAGACACAACAAAAAAATTCTTGTACATTTATCGTCACTATACTTTTACTTTTGATTTAAATATAATTAAAATGATGAACATTATCTCTGTTTAATAAAAATTATGTCGAATGAATGTTGTAAAAAAAATGATCATTTTAAAACATAAGTTTTATTAAACAGAGATAATGTTCATCATTTTAATTATATTTAAATCAAACGTAAAAGTATAATGATGATAAATGTACAAGGATTTTTTTGTTATGCCTCTATTAGTAGATATCTTCAGTTTTATAAAAATCAGTGAGAATTTGAGAAATTTTAACTTCCGGTCAAATTTTCTATGAGAAAACAAAAAACAAATTAAAAACTAATGACTTTCTGAGAATGCTTCGAGTCTCCTCTTTAAAACGCTTTCTTTTTTTTCTTTGCGTACATTTTAGACAAAGGTACTTTAGTTTTTCCGAACGCCTCGCCAGAATATTTGTATTCAACGGCTCGGCGCACGTAGAGTTTTCGAATTTGCTTTCTTATTTTTAATAATTTTTTATAGTAATACAAATTCTTTTTGAAAATAACTTATAATATTATTTTTTTAAATTTTCCTCTCTCTCACGTGGTGCTAGTAGTTTTTCGAAATTTATATTCTTTTTTTCGAGATATAATGGGAAAACCAAATTTTACACTCTTTCAAGTACTTAAGTGCCAAGTTTCATCGAGATCACATTTTGTGCGAGCTTTTCGTCAATATTTGTTGACCTATATATCATCAGAGAGCTAATGACAATCGATAATAAATCCAAACACTCGTAACTAAATCATGAGAACCAGAACATATCAGATATAATCGAGCAACTTGAATGTGATTTTACATTTAATCTCAGGAGTCTCTGCCGTTTAGACAACAGCAATACAGTACAATAAATATTAATGTTACTTTCCAATTGTTGTTTCGGCAGACAAATCAGTATCTTATAATCGAGTGTAAAAAATCGACAAAATCGTCAAAATTTATGAAAAGAAAAATATGGAGTCAACAAAATATTGAATACGTATGAAACAATAACTCCAATTCTAGTTATTTTTCGAACCCAAGTACAATGTTATTTATTTTGCAAAAAATAAAAAAATTACGAAATTTAAAACCCAACAAACGGATAATTTTAGATAAATTTACGGAAAAAAAATGACTGGAGAATGGAGAAAAAAAGTGTGTTACATTAGGAAAATGTGGAAAATTATATTATTTTCTAAAATCTCCAAAACTGGACAGCAGTCTAAATATTGACGATTTTCTAAATTCTAAAAATGTGGAAGAACGAAGGAAATGTGTGCAAATTGCGAAAAAAAATGGGGACAATCTTGTAAAATTAAAAATTGTAAAATCACTGTTTCAACGAAAATACATAGAAAATTGTATTGGTATTCGAACTGAAAAATGCTCATTGAATTTTTGCAGAAAGGAAGAACGATCACGACGCAGTACTATAGTGAATTATTGGACCGAATCGATAAGAAATTGAAGGATACATAGCCCCATTTGTTTAAAAAAAGTGCTGTTTCACCATGACAATGCACTAGCACATTAATCCGGAATTATCGAGGCAAACTTGCTTCAACTGCTCTACCAATTACTGCCGCACTCACCGCACTGGTTTAACTTGGCTCTCTGTTAGAAATCTGTTCCCATCCTAAAAATATGACTGGTTATAGCCCAGACAAAATGATGTTTCGGACAGTTTGATAAATTGTATTTTTTAGAGGGATTAACGAAACGTTAGGTATTGAATAACATCAGTTCAGACGCGTGTTGGAACCCAAACTTTGTTGTGACAAATCCAACCCTTTGTTTCTATTAAAGAAGTTTGTCATTTCGGCATCATTGTGTATGTAGAAAGTAGACAGTTCAACATAGATTTTAAGAGTTGTTTTACATCCAAGAAGGTTAAAAATTCAAAAGGAGACACTCTATCATATTCCTTTATTCTAGGATTCACAATCTACTGTTCTTTCACAGTAGACGTTCTGTAAATGAAAAATATGTTCCTTCTAGATTAACACACGTACAAGGCTGCTAACTAGAATAAACCGCGTGTATCTCCAGTACCTTGGGCATATAGCTAGAAGATCAGGAACAATGGAACGACTAATCGTAGAAGGGAAAGTAGAAGGCAACTAGATGGGTAGACCAAACAAAACCCTTCATAAATATGAGACTGCATGATGCCGAAGGGATTGCACAAGATAGCCAAGCATGGAATCAACTACTGAATCAAATATAAATGGTGTCACTACATCCTTTGGCGGATAATGGAAAGAGGAGGAGGAGATTAGCACAAACCTACTTTATTGGAAAAGTCTATCCGATTGTGGAAAAAGTAGAATTGCACACGGAAATCCGGAATAGTCATATGTGCATTGGGGGGTTATGGAAGCATCCTAGCACCCAAAGGAGACGAATCAGTGGATATAAATACTGACAAAATTCAAAAATTCAACGGGTTAAACATCTATGAGGTATGAGCTTATAACGGATTGGCTCGGAAGGAATGCCCCAAATTACCTTGGATTATTCTAGTTCCCTCCGATTTCCCTGGATTGTCTCATATTCCTTCGGATTGGTACATATTACCCGGATTCCTCGGATTCCTCAGAGATTATCCAAGATTCTGTCAGATGAAAGTTTATTTGGCTGTTACTTCCTCATTTAGATTTAAGCTAAGATAAAATTGCTGATATCGATCACGTGAAACACTTATTTTTAAAAAACGTATTATTATATCTGGTATTTGTATGTTTGTATGTAATTTCCTGTAACGGATATTGACGTAAATTTAATTTTTGGAGGGTTATGCCGCCCTTGTTTACCATATATCCGCGCAAGTTGTAGCATCATATAAGCACTTACCAATTAATCTTAAGACCACGTTCGAAGTGGAACATTTGCTTGGCGGAAAACCGTGGCATATTTGGCACTGGTAAATGCCGGCATCCGAATTCAGCGTGTATCTTATGTGCAGACACCAATCCTATAACGGTAACCATACACTAAGTTATCAGATTAGTTAGATTATGGGAAACTGAATGTATTCCGTACAAAGCTTGAATGTGGCTTAGTTAATTTCAAGCTGAAACTTCATAATCTGCGGTACGCTGAGCTTAAGTGGCTATAATTGGGTGAATCGTGACCGATTTAACAGTCCAATCGCATATTTTTAGTGTCTTCTAATCTCGATTAAAACGAATTATTTAATTTGCAAAGAAGTTTTTAAAAGGAATTTAAGACCATTAAGCAAAATGGATTAATTAAATATTGTCCTAGATTTGTCAACAAAGCTTTTTAGAGGGAAGTGTGTTATATCTTCAAAGAATGTGTTTCGTGTTTTTTATTACATTTACTGTTATATTTATGTATACAATATTATCCTTGTCACAAATGTGGGATAAACAATATGAATAGAAATAACACAAAAAACAAAATTATTTCCACACAAGAAACATGGATCCGTACATACACTCCAGAGTCAAATCGACGGTCAGCTGAGTGGATAGCAATAGCGACCAAAACCGCAAATGTCCGCTGGTATTTTGGGAAGTGCAAGGTATTTTATTTTACTAACTTTTTGCAGAACTAAAAACAATGCTCCAGGAAAAGAGACTTGGTTCCAATGAAGAAGTGACTGCCGAAACTGAAGCCAGACAAATCGTGCTACAAAAGAGGCATCTAAATACTAGAAGCGTTTGAATGCAGGTACCCCTAAAGGAGACTATGTTATTGCATAAAGTCGAATTTGGTACAGCATACCGTAACCAAAATGGCCACAAGCTTTATTCAAGCATAAGTCGATAGATTTATACAAACACCCCATGGCAAAAAGTTCTACAGTTACACGGTGGTCCTGTAAACGATTTTCCGTTTGTAAAAAAAAGTGGTTTATTTTTGTTATCGTCACACATCCGTTCTTGATTTATTATTATTAATGAAACGGTTAATTAAAGGTTACATTCATTAATCATTAATGCGATGGTTGCGCCTGTTTCTTGTTGACCAATATTTCCCATCGTGGATCCGTTCTTGATACGCAGAGAATTAGATCATTTTCTAAATTTAGGCGATTTCTTTGTTTGCCTTTTATTTGAGCCATCGACGAAAACGTCATCTCTCACAAGTAGGAGGTGGAAAATGGAATCAGTCACTTCAATGCTTCTGTGGTTAATTGTGGATATTGTGCTTTTCTGTTTAACCAAAAGGTATCCAAATGGACAGACTTGAATTCCAAGTGTAGCAGATAATTCCAACAGATTTTGTTTTAGGTTGGTTTCCAAATTGGCCTCGTCTGTATCTGCATTTAAAATTCGATTTATGATCCAACTTTGCCCAGTATTTTTTGAAAGTTCTTGTGCCGAGTAATAATGATACCACCTAACTTCTGTATGGTAAAGCAAAAATAAACTTGTCTTTAATAGAGCTTACCATTTTGTGGCAATGTTTTGGTAGCGAGAGCGTAGCGATAAAGGAAGCAATGCACCCAATAAGCGTTTGGTATCGACTCCTTTACTCTGGTAATAAAGCCGCTTTTCGGACCAGACATGGCTTTTGCTCCATCAGTACAAATTGCTAGGCATTCTTCCAATCGATTTCCAAGTCTTGTGTAGCTTCAAGGAACATGCTATGTAGGCACGGACCTGTTGTATTCATGGGAAGAGCTTTACAAAACAGTATCCCTTCCAGCAGTACCTCATTGGATTCAAAACGCACAAAAGCTACAAACTGCGCACAACCCATAATATCCGTGGATTCATCAAACTGTAAGGATAAAAAAGTTCTTTCTTTTATTTTTTCTATGACTTGATCGCGAACATCAGTCGCCATATTGCTTATCTTGCGTTGAATAGTATTGTCAGATAGAGGTATACTTTTGAGTTCTGCCAAACATAATTTCTGCTATATCTAAAGCCGCTGGTAGAATTAAATCTTCGGCAATCGTATGAGGTTTTGCTGCTTAGCCACACGAAAAGCTACCAGGTAACTAGCTAGCAACGCTTTTTCATTTAGGTTTGATATCTGTACTACACCAGTTTTTTATGATTAAGGCCCTTCAATTTTCTCTCAAAAAATCCCAACGTTTGTTTGACGCACTGTGGCTTATTTTCAATAACAGTAAATCCAAATTTTAAATAATTGTCGTCATACAGATGCGTTTTCTTTGGTTTTTTTTCACTACCACTACTCTCACCGGAACTTGAACTTGACGGTTGTGCGAATCTTTTCAGAAAGTTATCCATTTTCAATAATTGTAATCGAATACTAACTCGAGTTCGCAATTCGAAAATAACATGCACTCTGCAACCGCAAATGTTAGATTACTACGACATTCGCACGGCGCGCATGCGTGTGCCGCTCTTTGTTTTCCCTCCACGGAGCTCGCACATCAGCAGAGGGAAGCGGGTCGCGAAATATTTTTTTTTGCTAAGGGGGTCGCGCTGTAAAAAAGGTTGAAAAACACTGATATAAACTAACAGATAATCAACAGAACGGACATGTGGCGATGACATTTTCAACCTGTTACTAATTTTCCAATTTTCATTCATTAGAACCTGGCTGGTGACTCAAAATGTCCGTTTTTTTTTTCTCAACACATTTACTTCCCTCTGTTAAAAAAAACAAAAAAAAACGGACGTGTGGCGATAACAGAATTAGACCACTTTTTTTACCGACATTTCGGGTGACTAAAAAAATCCGTCACCTGAAATTTTTTTCTAAATTCTCCGAGAACTGATGAAAAATACTTGAAAATTCTGTGTGGCAGTAAGTACTATAAATTATTGTTTTATACTCACTGTTCCATTTCGCATGGCTATAAAACGTTTATCATCTTCTACACAGGGCGTAATCGAGCCAGTGGTTTCTACCATTTGTAAAGTAGTAATGATAATAAATTCGTTCTTGTCATTTTTCTTAGCCCAGATCAACTGAAAATAATCAACATAATTGTTATTGAAACTAAAAAATACATTTTGTTTATTAAATATTTTAATTTTATTGTGAGGATGTTAGTGATACAACTAATATAACTTAAAGGGCTAACGAATACTTTCTTTTCTATATACGTACAACATATTTTCTGCTGAATAAACCAGAAAAATATTTTTGTTGGTATATTTATTCCATGGATTATTTTTTGACGTTTCTTAAAACCAATGAAATGCTTGTTTATTTGTCACAAGGGTAAGTTTCAATCAATTATGTCATTATTATAGTGGGAATATAGTAGTTTACCTAACAAGTGCCGAAAAGTCACTTTACGCACGTGTTAGGTACACTATTTTTTCTACTAGCGTGCGGAAAAAACCCAAAAGTTAACATAAAGAAACATTTATTATTAAATACATATCAACAAATTAATTATTCTTAATATTAATATTGAACGTGCAATTTGTAGCATTCTGCAAATTAATGGCAGAGGCTAAAATGTTTTCCAATGAAGTCAGATTTCGGTTTTCCACTGCTTTGTCAGCACTAATTGTTGTAACCGTGGCGATGTGAACTTGGCTGGAAGAGGTCATTTTGGAAGGCTTTATTGGCGACAGCTGCTGACTAGTCGAAGGGCCAGCGACAGCGTCACTGAAGTTTAATATTTTATTCGATAGGCTCTTTTGGAAACTTGGTGAGCTTTCTACATAACCTTCTGCGACGCTAGAAGATTTCCAACCTCCGAGGCGTTTAATATTTGTTATTCCTTCTCCGGAATCTGAAAGCATTGTGGCGGTGGAACGTCGAAAACTGTGGCCCGTATATAATTCAGGATTTGAAAGCTTCAGATAACTTGCAATCTCTGATGGCATTTTTCCGAAGGTGTTTATTCCGATACATTGTACAGTGCAAGTTCCTTTCTTATATTTTACGAAAAATCGCTTATATGGGGTTTCAGGCTTTCTTAAACTCACATACTTTCTAAACAAATTTAGCAATTTTCCATTTTCAGCTTCCTCAGAAATCGCAAAGCTTCTGAAAGAGTGGTTTTTTGTGTCTGGGATATTTATCAATAAAATATTTCCTGTCATCAATAATAATAAAGACATCTTTGTCAATTCTTCTCGCCTACATGCGCCCGCCAAACCAAAAATCGTAGCGACTTTTATATGAAGATAAATTTTGTCAGGCGCTTCATTTATGAACTCAAAAAATTTCTTCTTTTGAGAAAATTTTTGCCTTTTTGGGTCTAAATCCAATGTTTTTTTTTATATATGCCGTGAAAAACTTGCTTAAATCGACGTCTTTTTTTAAATTTAATTACACTTTTCAACATTGAGTACCTGGACCAAAGAATGTTTGGCTTGCATGTTTTGGAAATTTCAGCGAAATAAGCCAAAAAAACATCATTAAAAGTTTTAATTCCCTTATTCTGGCACCAGTTTTCAAACAAAATATATTCCTTTTCACGGTCTAGTACGTTTTGACGCGGCCGTTTTGACGCGACCGTTTTGACGCGAGGACGTTTTGACGCCGGCCGTTTCGACGCCGGTTATTTCGACGCGAAAATGTAAAGCTTAATTAGTCATTTTAAGTGAAAGCAAAAGTTAAAATCTCTTTTGCAGAAAACTTTATAACATAATATACAGTTTAACCAATTCTTAGTAACTAAACTAAAATAAATATCATTACGGTGCGATGATCTTTAAACCTTTTTAAGAGGAATTATACATATTTCTTCTAATCAAACCAATGAATGAATTGCAATGAATGAATGGTACATTACAGGACATGAATTTAGTAATTAGGGATTTCCGAAAAATCGGATTACGTATTTAAACACTGTGTGTGATTAGAGGATATTGTCAATAGTCAATAATTAAAGAAATACATATATTCTGAATTATTTAAGAGTAATAGCTCATAATTATGTTATGAATGCGTAAAAATTTATTTAATGAACAGTCGCAACTACATTTTTTATGAGTAAACCAGAAAGGAATTTTAATTTATTAGATTCGACATCCTAAGACCGGTTTCTGTCTTTCGACTTCATCAGTTAGGCTTTTCGAATCCAATAAATAAAATTCCAAACTCGTACAAGTCAATAGCTATATCCGCTATAAGATAACATTTTTAGATGTGCTACCATCTATGGTAAGAAGAGAGTATTGACATTAAATTTTGACTGAATCTAGTCAAGATGTCACTCTCTTCTTTTTTATCCCTTTCAGAGATTAATACAAAGTGAGTAAACCAGTAAGGAATTTTAATTTATTAGATTCGACATCCTAAGACCGGTTTCTGTCTTTCGACTTCATCAGTTAGGCTTTTCGAATCCAATAAATAAAATTCCAAACTCGTACAAGTCAATAGCTATATCCGCTATAAGATAACATTTTTAGATGTGCTACCATCTATGGTAAGAAGAGAGTATTGACATTAAATTTTGACTGAATCTAGTCAAGATGTCACTCTCTTCTTTTTTATCCCTTTCAGAGATTAATACAAAGTGAGTAAACCAGATGGTAGCACATCTAAAAATGTTATCTTATAGCGGATATAGCTATTGACTTGTACGAGTTTGGAATTTTATTTATTGGATTCGAAAAGCCTAACTGATGAAGTCGAAAGACAGAAACCGGTCTTAGGATGTCGAATCTAATAAATTAAAATTCCTTACTGGCTTACTCACTTTGTATTAATCTCTGAAAGGGATAAAAAAGAAGAGAGTGACATCTTGACTAGATTCAGTCAAAATTTAATGTCAATACTCTCTTCTTACCATAGATGGTAGCACATCTAAAAATGTTATCTTATAGCGGATATAGCTATTGACTTGTACGAGTTTGGAATTTTATTTATTGGATTCGAAAAGCCTAACTGATGAAGTCGAAAGACAGAAACCGGTCTTAGGATGTCGAATCTAATAAATTAAAATTCCTTACTGGTTTACTCACTTTGTATTAATCTCTGAAAGGGATAAAAAAGAAGAGAGTGACATCTTGACTAGATTCAGTCAAAATTTAATGTCAATACTCTCTTCTTACCATAGATGGTAGCACATCTAAAAATGTCATCTTATAGCGGATATAGCTATTGACTTGTACGAGTTTGGAATTTTATTTGTTGGATTCGAAAAGCCTAACTGATGAAGTCGAAAGACAGAAACCGGTCTTAGGATGTCGAATCTAATAAATTAAAATTCCTTACTGGTTTACTCACTTTGTATTAATCTCTGAAAGGGATAAAAAAGAAGAGAGTGACATCTTGACTAGATTCAGTCAAAATTTAATGTCAATACTCTCTTCTTACCATAGATGGTAGCACATCTAAAAATACATTTTTTATTTTATTATTTATTTTATTGCAGGAATTCACAATATTTTGTTTTATACTATTGTATAGCAACAAATATTGCAGAAATAAATAAATGAAAATATATATTATGCTTTAAGAATAATCTCCCAAAATTACTATATGTACCTACCTATTTTAATTTATTCAAATAAACGGTGAAAAAATATATTTCTGTATATCTAACTAATTTTTTTTTGTATTATCTATCTATAAAATAAAAAAATAAAGCCAAACATTTTTCGAGTCGAAATGGCCGGCGTCAAAACGGTCGGCGTCAAAACGTCCTCGCGTCGAAACGGCCGCGTCAAAACGTCCCATTCCTTCCATACCTATAACGGGATTTTGATGGTAGTAGACCAAAGTTTGCAGTTCTAGCCGGTTCCAAAACTGACTCTGGCAAATCTTCGTCTGAAGAATCCATGAAAAATTATCTTCTAGAAAAAGATGCGACGGTAAAATTGGTTTTGACAAGGTAGTGTTTTGACTGACAGGTTTATTTTTTCTTTGTTGCAACGGTGATTCAAAGTGACAAATAAAAAATGTCAGATGTTTATTATTATTTGACATTCATTTGATGAGGCTTATACCAGGGCCATTAAAAAATTATTGAAACGTACGTTTCTTTTTATTAAAAATTATTCATTTTGTAAACTACAACCATACAAATATATATTTTAAATATTCAAATGTTAGTATACTCCCCGCACTAGTGCGGAAAAGTTACTCTTTCAACACTAAAATGGTAGAAAAAATCCGTTGTGTTTATTCTCGGGAATAATCACTGTAGCTTTTGTTTGCTTAGCAAGTGTCAGATAGTTGTCAAAATAATTACCTAAATGTGTCAAAGCGTTATATAAAATGAGTGAAAATCATCGGTTTAGCACCTTTTGTGATGCAGAAATAACATAAAATATTTTAGAAACTACTTCGAAAAACACTCTAATAGGTACTCAGTCGATATGGAGACAATTTAACACCTTCACCATAGAAAGAAATTATATTCTGGATCAATCTACTACAACAGCTACTCTGGCATTGATTTTAAAAGATTGGGAATATAACATGAAAAGAAAGAACGGAAATGATTATAAAGAAGCAGTAATAAAGACAATGTGGAATAAAACGGCAAAATTAGTTCAAGAACTTTACTTTAATAAGTATAACAGGTCCTTTGATCCTTTTCAGGATATAGAATTAAAAAATGCTCGAAATGCAAGAGATGCAAAAAGAAAATTTTTACAAAAACATCCTGAAAAGCACTGTGGCACTTTCTAATACAGAACTATTGAAAATTTTTAACTATTCGAACGAAGATACACCTTGTGGATTGCAAAAAGTGTTTTTTCACGTTGCGTATGAACTAGCTTGGAGGGGAGGAGAAGCTACGAAATGTTTAGTTCATTATTTTAAAAAGGAAACCGACATAATGGAATTAAATACTGGCCGCATTGAATATAATTCCATCTTTACAAAAACTGCACATGGTGGAGCACAAAGGTGCGCTAATAGTAAATGGTTGACTCCAAACATAAATAACCCAGATATTTGCCCTGTTCGTCTTTTTGAAAAACTAATGGGTAAACGTGAAGAAAATATTAAAACCGAACGCTTGTTTCTTACTCCAAATCCGGCTTGACAAACTCATGGTTCTTGGTATAAAAACGTTCCTGTGGGAATAAATTCCATTTCAAAATGGATGAAAGAATCAGCAGAAAAAGTAGGTCTAGACACAGTTACTAAAAAAGTAACTAACCATTCTGCCAGATCAAGTAAGTAACCTTTCAAAACCTGGTGTAGGAGAACAAGAACTAATCAAGGCCACTGGTATTCAGCAAGTTCGATTAAACCATACTTACAATTGAACCAAGAACATCATTCAAATATAATAAATAATCTTAGAGAAAGTACGCAGGAGGAAACAGTTAATATAACAAGCAATTCCAAATCGTCAATAAATAGTGAGTTTCGAAATATTTTTAATAATTGCGTTTTTCATTGTACTAATTTAAATTGTTAAGTCTTTTAATGTACTCACAATGTTCCAATGATATTTTCGTATATTGTAATAATTAATTAAATTAAATTGTTCAATAGTTTTATTGATCTTTTATTGTAAAAATTTGTGAATTAAAAAATAATCGACAGTAATATAACAAGACCTTGACAAATAGCCGACTATTTTTATTGCGTCTAAATTTCGAGATTATTTTAGGATCAATTTGTCGAGACTTAATTTTGGCATTAATAATCTTTGATTATTAATGCCAAAATTGTCGAGACAAATTGTAAAATATACGAGAAATTTAGTAGCAATAAAAATAGGAGCTAATTTGTCAAGGTCGCGTTATATTTAATAAGATTATTTCCCGAGTAAAAAAAATTCTGTACGTACGTATAAATTGTCTCCAAATACTAGTTTTGGTCTTTACTGTGTTGGCAGGTATGTTTAATTTAATTATATTATCAATTTCTTGAAGATTTTTTTCTCCCGAATCTACTCATTGTTAATACTTTTTAACAAAATGTGTCAAATTTAATTATGTAATAAACTTTAATGGCAAACTGTCAAAATTCAGATTGACAGTAGCGTGCCTACTATGTTTGTCATAAAATGGACGGTATTATATAGAAAGGAATTAATGAATATATTTATAGTTTCAGAAAAAATGCGAAATCAGTTGAATTTGTGTATTTGCTGCTAAAGATCAATAATTAGTTAACTATAAGCAACTTTATAATACCATTAGTATAGGTTTTATTTGAAAAATTTGAAATTTACGGGCGGCTGCTTTATTGTTGGATACCGTCCTTCAGGTGAATATTGAGGACGATGATCAAATAGCCGACTATTTACCACCAAGGTGCAGGCCAGGATACAAGGGGGGGCGACCCCTTCCCCCACGCGAAAAAAAACACATATGCTAATAAATAACTAAAAGGTAATAAAGACATTATTTCAAAAATTTTCAGAGAAATCACTTATTTCCATGGTAAGTTTATGGTATCAAAAAATCAGCGCGATTGCGGAGGGTCGAATGACATTTGATATGCTTTTCACATGGAATGACCCAACTGTAATTAGTTGGAAATTTGTTTGATTACCTGACACAGTGTTTATTTTAATTGTAGATTGACACCCAATAAAACTGAATTTTAAACTTTAATAAAATAATATTAGCAATAAGTTTTGTACCTTTGATGGCGATTAATTTTTGAACTATTCTTTAAAAAACTTAATTTAAAAGTTCAAAATACTTTTTTGGGTCCACAAATATACAATACGAAATAAATATAATGGACCTGAAGTTGTATTCTCTTTTGAAGAAAATTATGGACGATATTAGAAAACTTGTCGAAATGCCTCATTGAAAATTCAGTTCTCGATTCGCCTTATTTTTTTAAATTGGAAACATTCCCACAGCAAAACTACTTTCGCCCTCTACCGACGAAGTGTGGAATTCCTCCATAACACTATGGAAACTTTAAAGATTTAAACGTTCAACACCATCTACAAGTTGATTTCAAAACTATACAATGCCACAATGGACGTCGTTTTTAGCGTCCTCTATGTTTCGTTGACCAAACTGATAAAAGCACAAACATTATTTCTATCGATCCAAACATCCAACGCCAACTAGTTATTATTCCCAGAAGTTTAAATTTAACTGTACCTCCATTTTGATTTAAACAGAAATCATTAAAAATTTCTATCTTTGTTCGACTGTAAACTTTCACCTCGTACGCTTGATATAGCCCTCCTAGTAGGCGCACGCGGTCCTTGGTACCGGAATGCGTCTTGGTTAGAGTTCATCATTCTAAAAGTTGACTGACCCAGCGTAACAGTGAAATACGCAATCATTATATTTATGACGCAGTTGTGTTTTCTGTTGTATTTGTGACGAAAATAATAGCGGACTCCCACACCGCAGGCATCTAATCATGTAAGTGAATTTGCGGGTTATTATTTTAAAATTTTTACAAATGGAATTTATACACATTAAAATTAAACTGTTTTGATAGATATCAAAACAAAGAAGGAATTTTTCAGTTTTTTTTAAGTATTGACGAACTCAAATTTTTGAGTTCGAAGAATTGTCTAGATTTAAAATATGTTACATTTAAAGCTCTAAATAGAAAGTTTCGCAGAATGTCATCCGTAACGCTCTTTAAAAAATATTATATGAGTCTCGATAGATTTTAAATTTATTTAAATTTTGTTTATGTATTCAGATTAATACGTATTAGTCTATTATTATGTTCTTCTCGTTCCTGTCCGTAGACCACAAAATGTTTTATTTTGTTTCGATCTAAAAAATTAGATATTACACTTTTGATTAGCAGAATTTTGTCTTGAAATTTGACGCCTTGTGAGGTATAAAGACTGTCCCAAGATTATTTAAATCAGTTACTCGGGAACTACTTAACATTTTTATAGTAACATTGGGGAATGGTAATAGGACCTCGAGTACCACATTTTGAGATGCACTTGCTGTCAGTGACATCATCACATACAGCTAGTTGAATGAAAGTTTTTTCAAATTCAAATTCAACGGTATAGCATAGTAAAGGTATTATTATTATTCGAAATAATTATACTACAGTGAATGAAGGTAAAAATCAACTATTACCTCCGATTTCGGTGAACCTCCATCGATTTGCATGAAAATTTGGGATTGAGTATATTTTACCCTCAACTTCAAAAATGACATAAACTCGACTTGGACTTTTTGCATTTTAGGGGTGAAATTCAACACTTTTGTTAAAAATGGTAAAAAATGCAGATTTAAGCCTTCTGGCGTTAGTAATCTCGTTTACTTAAATAAAATAAATATTTTTCAACCCTTTTAGCAACCACCCCTTAAATCGAAAATCATGAAAAAATCATTTTTTATATTTCTGAAATATGAAATCGCATATTAACATTACACAAACAGTTTATTTAATGTTTATGATATAATTTTTGGTTGACTGTGAAATTTCAACCCTTAAAAACCACCTAAAGCAGAATCATTGAAAAAATTGGTTTCAAGAAACTTTAATCATTTGAATAATACATTACTGAATTGAAATCTCATTTACTGAGTATTAAAATCTTTATTTATTTATTGCGAAATTTTCCACCCTTAAAAACTACCCCTTGTCATAAAAATAATGGAAAATTTGTGATGTACAGAATTCCTTTCATTTTTTCTATCTTCAAAATATACATATACACACACCCACACATGCATATATTTTGAGAATGTACCTATCGATACGTCTACTTCTTACTATCTATCTTTTTTCCTATATATACATACAAAATCTCTGCTCCAAAAATTTTTCCAAAAAAATGTTAATTTTTAGGATATCAGGTTCATCCAAAGACCATTAGAAATAGTCCAGTCATTATGTCCAAAAATAAGCCCTAGATTTACAAATGAATTTAACCCGATTTCCTTAAAAGACATTGGAGCAGGGGCTTAACAAAGCTTAACTCCAAATTGTCGGGCACCAGTCTCACCGGGAAACGCCGCCATCTTGAAAAAGGGGTACATTTTTTGTATTTTTTCAATAACTCTGCTCTGCGTTATTTTACGCGAATTGCATATAGACATTTGTTGTCGCTTTTTTAAAGCCCTACAAAAAAGGTCCTATGAACTTTTCACCTATTGTCAACCGTTGTCGAGATTTTGGGAAAAATATTAAAAAAATATAGGCATTGATACGTATTTCCGCTTATAGCTCTTTTCCGATCATTCGTATCGAAAAATAATCTATTACGAAACTTGTAGAGTATATAAACACCTACAATTTGGTTTTTTTTTTCGATCTGATAAAAATTGCGGCTTCTAGCGCCCCGCAAAGTTTGTAAGTACACGCAAAATGCACATTTTGGTTCCGCACAGCCGCATATGCCGTGACGCACCGAGCGGTCCGACCGGGCCGTGTAAATGCATTTTGCGTGTACTTGCAAACTTTGCGGGGCGCTAGAAGCCGCAATTTTTATCAGATCGAAAAAAAAAAACCAAATTGTAGGTGTTTATATACTCTACAAGTTTCGTAATAGATTATTTTTCGATACGAATGATCGGAAAAGAGCTATAAGCGGAAATACGTATCAATGCCTATATTTTTTTAATATTTTTCCCAAAATCTCGACAACGGTTGACAATAGGTGAAAAGTTCATAGGACCTTTTTTGTAAGGCTTCAAAAAAGCGACAATAAACGTCTATGTGCCATTCACGTAAAATGACGCAGATCAGAGTTATCGAAAAAATACAAAAAATGTACCCCTTTTTCAAGATGGCGGCGTTTCCCGGTGAGACTGGTGCCCGACAATTTGGAGTTAAGCTTTTTTAAGCCCCTGCTCTAATGTCTTTTAAGGAAATTGGGTTAAATTCATTTGCAGATCCAAATGTACATAATGACTGGACTAAAAGGCAATTTCAAGGGCGATAACATCGTATTAAATTTAATCTTTTAAATTCCTTATTTTTTAAAAGATAAAAGGTTAAAGGGCCCCGGTTACATGGTTCTCGCAGTAAAATTTAGGCTTTAAACGTTTCTATCTCGGTTATTTTTTATCCTAAAAAAATAAAAAAAAAGTAAAATCTTTGTTAAAAAAACTCAAATTTCGTTCTGTATCATTTTTTACGAATATCGAGTATTTTTGGAGCTATTATCAAAAGAAAATGAAATTTACGAAAATTTGAAAAATTCTGATTTTTCTTAAATCATATTTTTTGTCAAAAATATGCATTCTAAACCGGTCAAAATTTTTGAGGTCATTACTTATGCTAAAATAAAGAAAGTCTTATAGGGATTACCATAAATTTTAATTTTTGTGGAAATGGCGTATGTTTTATTGTTCACTTTTTCCTAAAAAATTCGAAATGGTCCTCTTATTTTCATTATTACATAATTTCTGAGCACTTTGAAAAGTGTTCAGTAAGTATATTTTATAAAATGCATCGTTTTCCCGCTATTTAAGCTTGAATAAGTAGATTTGAGTACTCGTCGAAAAAAAATATACATTCAATTACCTACCACTTTGAATTAATATTAACCTTCGAGCGGGCGCGCTTTTTAGAATTACACGAGAAGGCGCGCCGCGGCAGTCTGCCGCATTTGGTTTTTCAGGTTTGCAGTTTACAAATAACGAAGAAAATTTATTTTACTTAGTAAAATAAGACAAATATGCCATTCATAATCATTTTATTATAGTAAAAAAAAATATATATATAACATTTCCAAAACAAACAATCTAGGTAAACTGAAAAAATTAGTAATAAATAAAACTTACACGACCGGGCGCGCCAGCGGCAATCTGCCGCTAACACGTTGCAAATTCGATCTGGTTTGGAACTTTCGCTTGTACCAACTGAACAGAAATATTATATTGCACCAGATGTGTCGATAGGCGGAGTCAATAACAATATCTGGTCACCGAGCTTCGCTCTTAATATTCAAATCTACATTTTTAAGCAGCCCAATGAGTATATAAGTTAAGTATATTTATAACATGACAAATTATTAATTAATTCGCGAAAATCACGGAGTGGGCGACATCTACTTGAACTACTGAAAGGGAGGTAAATAAAAAGTTTATTGGCGATTGGCTTGAAAGTAGGCGGGAAAATTAAAAAAGCTGTCAGTGTTAATTTTCAATTGGCTGCAGCTGTTGTTGACGTTTATCAACTGCTTGTCACAGAGGTTAGTTAAATGCATTAAAAGTTGCCTAGTTTCTGGGGATTTCACCCTTTTAGGGCAACATCTACTGACGCTTGATCTTCGCGAATAGTCACGGTGGACAGGTCCCGTTTCCGGGACGGGCAACAGCAGCGTGCAGGGCACAGGTTCCGTCAACAGAAGTCGCTCAGCTCACTCTATTTATCACTATATAAGAAAAACTCTATGTTCAACTGATTTTATTATTTATTGATCTGCATTGAAGGAAAATTATAGGTCTGATATTCATACTTGGGTAAAAACCTCCACAAAAACCTGTGACCAGACTCTCGACGTGTGGCAGATATTGATATCATATTTTTTCAAAGTTTTTCATTTACAAAAATAGTTCATTCGAACATTACATTACAATTTGTTCTTGGAAAATACAAAGTTATAATTTTCAGGTTTATTCTGGTTATAAATTCCTACTTGGGCTTTTATAGAAAAGTTATGTATGCGTTTGTACTGAAAAAATATCCCAACATATATTTTTTCATAAAAAAATGTGAAAAATATTTTTCCGCGCAGAAATTTCTATTGCTAAGTATATTGATTTTATCATGTTTTATAGCATCTGTGAAACGCCAGAAATTAAATAAAGTCAAACCTTTTTACTACTATACTATACAGAAGAAAGGAGTACAGTATTTAATTTGCAGAACGTAGTACAGGTTCAAGAGGTAGACATTTTATTTTTCCTTCATCCTTCAATGCTTATTTGTAGTTAAACTTTAAATACATCTGATCGGCCTAATATAGTTTTTTATTCATAGCCGTATCGTATGTATTTTAATTGATTCAGAATTTTGTATTAATATATATTTCAAAATGGCTTCATTCTAAAAATATTATCAGTCCTCCTAAATCCTTGAAGGCAGAATTATTAGAAATAGCAAGGCAACATAAAAACATATTCAAAAAATATATTATAGATGAGATGGCCAGAGAAAAAGGAATTAAAATTCTCAGATTGCCTCCGTACCACGCAGAGTTAAATCCCATTGAACTGATCTGGTCACAATTATTAAAATGTTATGTTTCTCAAAACAATAAAACATTTAAATTTCCTGATATGCGAAATTTGTTTTTGAAGGCAGTTTCAGATGTAAATAGAGAACATTGGGGAAAATGCATTGAAAATTCATTTAGGAAAGTGGATATATCAATGGATAATTTAATAGAACCTATAATAATAAACCTCAGAAAAGACAATTATAGTGATACCAGTAGTTTTAGTGAAGACAGTGACTTTTAAAGATAGTTTTTGAACTAACTTTTTTTTTAAATTTTGAGTTTAGATAAGTACTGAAGCGTTACTTTTAATGCCAAGAGATTAAAAAAAGTTTAATCCCAACATATAATCCTCCTTGTTATTTATTGGTTAAATTTAATTCGTTCAATGTTAAAGTGTCAGATGCATAAGGTTTATTTTTATTTTTTGTAAATAATATAACTTCAAAATTTAATCTACGAAGTGCGTATATATATTTTATATGCTGTGACCTTATTTATATTATAGAAACTTATTTTGCAAAGTACGCCTATGGAATGTGACGTTATATCCCCACTTTTACTGTACTCCTCTCTCATTTATAGTATATATTACTATAGAAACAAGTTATTATATCTGCCGTTAGATAGGAATTAGTCTACCCTGAAAGTTTCATTGAATTCTGACGAGTGGATTTCGAGATCATCCGGACACACACACACATACAAACCTTGCTCGTATTTGATAAACAAGGAATGCCCAGTTTCGAAGAAATCGTCACATTTTAATTATAACACAAAAACAAAAAGTTGCGGCAATCTGCGCCCGCTCGAGGGTTAAAAGGTTTTTCAATTAAGGAATTTATTTGATTTTTTATTAACTTCAATTTTGGTAATGTCAACTTTTTTGTAAAAACTTATAGTTTTTGAGTTTTTTTATGAAAAACCGCTTTAAAACATGCATTTTTTTTACGAAAAATCAAAATTTTTGATCTTTAATAACTCAAAAAGTATTGATTTATTTTAATAACTTTATATAAGAAATTTTGCTTAGAATTGGTACCTCTATCGATTCCTGGGGTTATTTTTAATAAAATAATTTCCACCCCCGAGAAGGAGGTCACTTTTATTTCTTGAGGTATCCTCTAACTACTCACCGATTTTCATGAAAATCGACGGAGGTTTAACGAATTCGGAGGTGAAAACCTTCAGTGACTACTATTAGGCGTAATTTGATATTTGAAAATTTATATCATAAAAATTTCTTTGACAAATAATTCGCGTTAAAAATCCAAAATTACCTACTATGCATCTTTTGAAATATTTCTAAATATTTTAAGTGCGTCATAAAAATTCTGTAATAAGTTTTAAACTGGTTTATCTAGATTTTCCAATCGGTCCTTGTATCGATAGGATATGTTATTTTAACACTGTTTATTATTACATTATTTTCAGAAACAGCACTAGCGCTTAAATCAATCGAAGATATATTAGGTCTTGGTACCGGATGATTCACTAAAAATTAGCAACACTCTACCATCGGTATTATTGCATATACAAAATATTTTCAATATAAGTTGTGTGGCTTTGGGTGAATCTTCTTAAAATGAAATTAAAAACACAGGGGCATGCTTATTTCACGAGATACAACAAAAAAATAATTTTTTTAAGGGATAACTACCCTGTATATAATTAACTTTAACTTTAATAATTGTACCTTTTCCACATTATAGAAACTACTGCTAGTTTTATATGAAAATCGTATTGTAATTAACACTCTCGATGTGTGAAACAAAAGTAAAGATTTTTTTTTCTAGTGCAAGGTTTTCAATAAAGTAATTTTTTATAATACTAGTTTATTTATATTACCTTATTTAATATTCAAAGGTAATTTATATCTCGGCAACATAATTTCCTTAGTTTTTTTAAATATATCAATTTTTTTAACATTTCATGTCAAAGTTAATTACTGATTTATTTCGTTTTCTAATTCTAGTTTTCTAGTTCTAGATATATTTTGATATGAAAATAATAAATCGAGATGCAAGCGTCATATTTTCATGAGAAATAAATGAAAACTAAATTTCCAAGGAAACTGTCATTGATTTGATTTTTCATTAAAGTACCCCGCAGTTTTTGATACGGAACTGGCTTTCGGTGGATTTCTCCCAAACTTCGGAAATTTATTCGTCATCCCATTCCAATCAAAAGTGTCCACAGGCCCAAGTCAATCATATGTACATATTTCGAGCTAACGCGAGTTTAACCTGATTAGAGCGAACTCGACATATGCGCATTTTTCGGCAAGTTAGGTATTCACCGCTGTACGTTTATGGTTTATATGATGGATATGTCATACACACCCACATACACATACGCGCACACATAAATCGTCTTTTAGAAGATTTTATTTTGATTTCTAAACTTTTTAACAATTTATTTTTTAAAAATAAATATCGAAAAATTCGAAAAATCTCAAAGTCGGTACCAACAAAGTATAATAAAATTATACAGAAAATGCAATCATGTCCAAATCGAAAACAAAAGCTCCCACAGGCGTTGAATTAAAACGATTTAGACGCGAGTTGGAAGGCTATTAACCACTTTGATTTTGTTATTTCAAGAGTTTGTCATTCCTAGACTAGTTTCGGCACTTTTGTGCCTCATCAGTAGGAACTAGACATCCTCAACACCACCTCTCTAAGCAGTGACTGAAGAAAGCATTGGAAACACCGGGTACTTATAGCCACTGAAAGTGACGAAGTCGGTGTGTGTATATCCAACGCCCTCTTCACTCAAATAACAAAATCAAAGTTTGCAGGTATGCAACCCATCAAGCAGGTTAGGAGAAAATAGCCAGACTGGCAATTTTTGAAGAAAATAAATTCTCCATATCTCAAATGTGGCCCTATTTTTTAAAAATAAATGTCGAAAAATTTGAAAAATCTCAAAGTCGGTACCAACAAAGTATAATAAAATTATACAGAAAATGCAATCACGTCCAAATCGAAAACAACTACCCTAGGAGGAAGGGGGTAGCTAAGGGAAAATGGTGAATTAACAAAAATGCAGCAAAATCACTATGTTTACGTTATTAATCTAACTGCAATTTGGCGTAGTCTTTGGGAGATCAACTCATCATATTTGTTTAAAATGAATGATTAAAAAGGAACATGCGAAAAACCATCTTGCCATCAGCGAAATAACAACAATGCTTATTCCAGCTCATTTTTTTAGTGCTTATACTATACTATAGTGTTTATAGTAGTACAGATTTGACTGGATGGTCCTTTTTTGTTGATAATATAATCTCAACAGATTCACTTTTCACGGTATATGTTCAATGCAGTGATAGATGTCTAGATTCAAGAACATGGAGATAAATACATGTTAGTTTAATAGGGGCACTATGAAAATGAGCTGGAATAAGCATTGTTGTTATTTCGCTGATGGCGAGATGGTTTTTCTCATGTTCCTTTTTAATAATGTATTTTAAACAAATATGATGAGTTGATCTCCCAAAGACTACGCCAAATTGTAGTTAGATTAATAACACATGTGCCATAAATAAATAAGAATAATAAACATAATGATTTTGCTGCATTTTTGTTACTTCACCATTTTCCCTTAACTATCCCCTTCCCCTACGTGAGTCGTGGAACCCGTGTAGGAGTATAATAGAGTAGGGTTTAGAGGAGATAAAGACGAGCGACGCTTTTGCTGGACATAATTGTTAAGCGTCCTCTTACAAAAAGTATTTTTCCATTGAACATTTAGTTTTGTATTTACATCAAGATGGCCGGCTATGTTTAACCCTGTTAATGAAACGCCTATGTCGGATATAGTCTAGCTTCTAGCTGTATTCATGGTAACAAAAAAGTGATTGAAAAATGATATAAAATAAAAAATGTAATGTCAATAAAATAATAAAATAAAGTTTAGAAATCAAAATAAGACCTTCTAAAAGACGCTGTATGTGTGCGTGTGTGTGTATGTTGGTGTGTATGACACATATCCATCATATAAACCATAAACGTAAAGCGCTGAACACCTAACTCGCCGATAAATGCGCATATATCGAGTTCGATCTAATCAGATTAACCTCGCGCTATCTCGAACTCTGTACATAGGATTGACTTGGGCCCGTGGACACTTTTGATCGAGATGGAATGACGAATAAATTTCCGAAGTTTGGGAGAAATCCACCGAAAGCCATTTCCGTATCAAAAACTGCGGGGTCCTTTCAGTATTAATGAGATAAGTGCAATATTAATTTTAATTTTGTTGAAAAAAATTTTTTTTTTCACGAAAACGACTTTTTGTGTGTTTGTCCTGAAGAAGTTAAAATTGCTTTACATTCATTTCTGTAGTTCATAGTAGTTTGTCATTTTTAATGTAGGGGAGAGGGTGGATGGTTTGGACACGAGGAGGTTTTGAACAATCAAAATATTTTCTACTAAAATACGTTCTTGTCGTCTGCGAAATTAGAAATTCACTGTCAACAATGTTCCCTTGGCCTATCAATAGGGATGCATATTAACCAAATGATATTTAGTCGTTGTTAGTGTAAATAAGATTTTCGCTGAACTCCTTACTTATTTCGATCATCCTTTCAACCCATATTTTAAAAAAGCTGACTGTCGTTTTTAATTGTTCTATATTTCGTGCTTATCACTATATTTTTAAGGTAAGTTTACAACACAACTGTATTTAAAAACTCAAACATAAAAAGTTATTCAATTTTTTCTGCCAAAACGTGCCATCGGGAGGCTTTGAACAAGTCTAATTCTATTTATAAGCACTTAGAGGACTTTATTGGTCTCTGTGTTATACAATAGATGCCTCTAGGTGGTGGATAATGGAGTGGCTCTAAAGAGCTAGGGTTTCTTGTATTTTTTTTATTATTTTGCTATTTATTATTGAGCTATTTTGGCCATGTTCAAATCCTCCCCTTTTCTGTCCCCAACCAGAGGAGAAATTGAACAAATGTAGTGAGGTTCTTTAGATAATTATTTTAAAAATTCCGAAAAAGTTTATCATGTTTTAATAATAAATGTATGTATATTAAAGACCAATGCATGAACTAAAACACACAGACCTAATAAAATGTGTTTAAGTGAAAAGTGTTCAAACCCTCCACCCTCTCCCCTACTGAAACAGATGACTGGACAGTTTCACAGGATATGGTAAAAATTCCGAAATTTAAGATGTCACAATCTGTTGCAAACACATTTTTTGTTACGTTACTTGGAACGATTTTGCATATTATGAGAGAATTTATACTTCGTCATAAATGAAGTTTTCCTAACAATATTATATGAAAAAAACCCAGATAAAAAACTTCAATCATACATTAAAAATAAACATTTAAGAAAATCAAAAATATGTGAAATCTATTTCTTTGTCCTATATTGTTATCAAGACATTGTCCAGTGATCTGTTTCTATAGTAAATTCTTATTATATTTTTTCTAATGTCTATTTTTGAAAACGACGAGTCAAATTAAATAAACATTTTTAATCTAAAAGAGTGGTTTTAATATCCAAAAAGAAGAACATTTACTATACATATAAAAAAAATAGAAGAATCAAGTACTTAAATTATTTTGTGTAAATTATAAGTTTTGTTATTTACTATAGTTGGCTAAAATCCTATTTTATTTTTATTATTTTATTTTATTTTATTATTAATATATTGAAATACAATTTTTTTTTCAGGAACGAATTTTTGTACCAGTATGGCTTGGAAGAAATTATAAACTCATACACAACTGAAGACGTATGCGACTTTAGTGATGACAGCGAAGGCGAAGAAGAAATTATTAACCAAGACGATTTTAGTGACGAATCAGAAACGTCTAAAGAAAGTACCAGCGAAAAAATCCAAGAACTGATAGAACAAACTCCTGAAGAAGACTACAAATTTTATATCGGAAAAGACGATACTACACTTTGGATAAGTACCTCAAGCGCCGTTGAAAATAAAACAAAAAACAGAATAAAGATAGTACCAGGGCCTACCCCTCAAGCTAAGAATACCAGTACCGAAATGGACGCCTTCCTTAAATTTATATCTATCGAAATGATCGATTCCATTGTCAATTCTACTAATATCTATATTCAAAAAAAGAAAAACAAAATTCGATATAGTAGAGAGCGGGACTTTAAATTTACGAACGCTATCGAAATTCAAGCTCTCTTTGGGGTTCTATTTCTAATAGCAGTTAAAAGGAATAACCACACTAACGTTTTGGAATTGTGGTCAAGGGATGGTACTGGCATGATCATACTCAGAGCTGCTTTCAGCTATAAGAGATTCCTATTTTTACTTCGCGTGCTGCGTTTTGAAGATTATAGAGAAAGAACTGTTAAAGAAGAAACTGACAAACTTGCAGCGATTAGAAACATTTATAAAAAATTTGTTGATAACTGTAAAGAAAACTATACGTTGGGGGAATCTGTGGCTATGGATCACATGCTGCTACCTTATCGTGGAAGGTGTGGTTTCGTACAATATATGCCGAGAAAAATGAGAAAGTATGGACTTAAATTGTATTCTTTAGTCGACAGTAAAAGTTACTATACTTGGAATTTTGAGGTGTGTTGTTCTACACAAAAGGTTGGTCCATTTTATGCCTCGAATAATCCTACAGATGTTGTAAAACGACTGTTGGCACCTTTAAAAAATTCAGGTAGAAATGTAACACTTAACAATTATTATGCTACGTACACTATAGTTCAGGATCTTTTGGCGTTTGATCTTAAAACAATTGCCGCCATAAAGAAAAACAAAGATGAAGTTCCACCGGAGTTCTTACCCGAAAAAACACGAGAAGTGGGATCATTTCTAGTAGGATACCAAGATGATATGACTATGGTTTCTTATGTAGCCGAAAGTAATAAAGCTATAATTTTGTTGTCAACATTGCAAGATAAGCCGCATAACGTTATTTTAGAATACACCAAAACTAAAAATACAGTCGACGTTGTTGATCAGATGTGTTCTTTATATACGACACAAAGAGTTACAAAAAGGTGGCCATTAGCATTGTTTTTTAGGATGTTAGACATTGCTGCAATTAATTCAGAAATTATTTACAACGCCAATCAGGTTCCAAAGAAACGTAATCGCAAACAATATTTAACAAACTTAGCATTTCAATTGTTGGAAAAACATTTAAAGTCAAGGGCAGAGCTAAGGGGTCTTCCGCAAGATATAAAACAATTTCTTTCGGATTATCGTGAAGAAATTATTGTAGTATCAGTAAATCCTTGTGGAAGAGGACCTTGTTATGAGTGCGGGAGTCATAAAAATAATAAAACAACTATTGTTTGTCGAGCCTGTCAAAGATTTGTGTGTCTTAAACATTGTCACAGAGTTGCCACTTGTCATAATTGCAAAATGGAAGTAGTCGAAGAAGAAGAAGAAGGTATCTAATTTGCAGCTTGAATTTACATCACTGTTTAAAGTAAGTTAATTATGATTATTTTTTTCATCTGTCAAAACAGTCAGATTTTGTGGTTTCAGCCAATAACAGGTCAGGATCCTAACCAATCATTGTGTTTTATACTGATTATTTTTTTCATCTGTCAAAACAGTCAGTTTTTGTGGTTTCAGCCAATAACAGCTCAGGATCCTAACCAATCATTGTGTTTTATACTGATAAAACCGCTTCTTCATATTTGTTTCTTGATTAAACTGTGTTTACCTTTTTTGAAATGTCAAATGTAAACATTTAACAATTTTTATTATACTAAAATGTATTGCAAATATATGTTAATAACCAAATTTCAAAATGTATTTGTAAACTAACCTGTTTTTATTAGTTTATTTCAAAACGCCTTTACCATTTTTACATACCTCACTTCAACACTAAACTTAAAATTAATTAAATTAAGAAAGACTTCATTTCATTCTTCTTCTTCGCTTTTATTTACGGCGCCGTTTCGCGGGGTAGCCAGTCAAAAAATCGCCTTGGTGGCCCTGTATGTAAAACTATAACAGCTCAGGTTTCAATTTAAATTGGTAAAGAAAATTTTCAATATTTGTGTGTAAAGTGTCTTTTGCATAAATGACTATGTTCTCTGTTTTTAATACAAAATGATTCCAAAAATAATCCTTTCAAATACGACTCGTCCTCTGAAATTTTATAGATAAAATTTTTGATCTTCATACTCAAACTCCTTTATTTTAGGCAAAACCACTCAAACAAACTGATTTAAGATAAAATCACTCGTCCTGCGGACTCGTGATTTTATCAATCAGTTTGTTTTCGTGGTTTTTCCAAATAAAGCCGTTTTTGTGAAAACCAAAAATTTAATCGATAAAATTTGGAGGACTCGTGGTATTACCTTTGATAAAACCGCTTCTTCGTATTTGTTTTTTGATAAAACCGAGAAAACCTTGTTTACCTTTTTTTAAATGCCAAAAAAAACATTTAACAATTTTTATTTAGCATTATCAATTATTATTATTATACTAAAATGTATTGCAAATCTATGTTAATACCCAAATTTCAAAATGTATTTGTAAACTAACTTGTTTATTCGTTTATTTCAAATCGCTTTAACACACTCACTCACTTCAACACTAAACGTCAGTTTTTGAATACGTAAATACTTCAAATTACATAGAAATCCATAAATCTCTTTAAAACTGACAAATGTCAGTCTATATCCGATTTCAGCCAAACGCAATCGCGCATGCCTTGGTGGCTCTGTATTTAAAACTATAACAGCTCAATATTTTTAATGTTTTAATTTAAATTGATAAAGAACATATTGACTATATTTTCTGTTTTTAATACAAAATGATTAAAAAAATAACCTTTACAAATTCCACTTATAGATTAAATTTTTGGTCTTCATACTCAAACGCCTTTATTTCAGGCAAAACCAAATAAAGCCGTTTTCGTGAAAACCAAAAATTTTATCGATAAAATTTGTAGGACTCATGGCATTTATTACCTGTACTTATAAATGATTTATAGGTTTCTTTATTTATTATTAATTAATAATAATTATTATCATAGTAATTATTGTATATACAGGATGTTTCATAAGGAATGGTCAATATTTTAATCATAGGTTCAGAACCTCCAATTATTAATATTTTACAAAATAACTCTGGGTCAAATGTTATCAACTACAAAGATACAGAGAAGTTAAAATTTATTTTTCGTTTTTTTGCAATAATTTCTTTATTATTTAATATATTGACATGAAATTTGGTATGGTTATATTTTTAAGTTAGTAAATCATAAGCGTGTTACCAATTTTGAGATTAGATAAAGAGGGCACCACCTACACTCTACAGTATGAAGTAAAGTAACCATTTTTTTATTCCTAACCACACTATCTATTTAATTTAGTTTACCATATTTGGGATATACGGGTCTCAAGTTACGGCGAAATCATTGAAAATATTTCGAAAGACATGACATTTCCGGTTATACCGGAAGTGAGCAGCAACTTTATTTTAAATGGAACACCCTGTATATTATTAACTTTTCGAATTCTACATTAAATGTAAATGTCTCTTTGTGTAGAATACCCTATACCTAAAATTTATATTTATCGAGATATTAATTTTTTTAATTGACAGGTGCAGACCTTCATATTGAAAATTCTGTGTGAACATCCCCAATACCAAAGAAAAAACATCTTGTCTGGTTGATTAGTAGGACGATCAAGGTAATTGGTGACATGTCGAAAACTTCTTTTTGTATACAGGGTTGTTAAAAAAATGATGAAAAGTTCAAGTTCAAGAACGTCAAATATCTTCATTTTTTTAAATGAAACAACCATATTTTTATTCTTTTACGTAATTCTAAGGCCGAAAATAGGGGCAGTTTATGTTCACTTATTTATTCTTTTATTTTAGCAGGCTGTGTATTTACCTGTCATAATTAAATAGTATTAATTGTCATTATTGCAACAATATGGCAAAAATTACTAAAATTTCAATTTTATTATCATTATTATTAATAACAGGCTTGACTTTCTTAACTTTTGCTTGAAAACAACCAAATTGTGTTAAATTGTTCTGGATATCTTGTAGCAAATAAAGTACATGTTCTAGTAACAACTCTGTCACATTCACCATGTAGCAAAAGTAAATTTAGATAATCTTCATTGTTTAATTCCAAACGAGCCATTTCTATCACAGTACGATGCTATTGACTTCAAATAATGACAATTAATACTATTTAATTATGACAGGTAAATACACAGCCTGCTAAAATAAAAGAATAAATAACACGGCCGACGTCGACACAATAATAAGGCTGAAATAATTAATATTTTTAAATAGATGTTAATATCTCAAAAACGCTTAACATTGGGTACAGGGAAGTGAACATAAACTGCCCTTATTTTCGGCCTTAGAATTAAGTAAAAGAATAAAAATATGGTTGTTTCATTTAAAAAAATGAAGATATTTGACATTTTTGAACTTGAACTTTTCATCATTTTTTATCAACCCTGTATACAAAAAAGAAGGTTTCGACATGTCACCAATTACCTTGATCGTCCTAGTAAACAACCAGACAAGATGTTTTTTATTTGGTATTGGGGATGTTCACACAGAATTTTCAATATGAAGGTGTGCACCTGTCAATTTTTTATTAAAAAAATTAATATCTCGATAAATATAAATTTTAGGTATAGGGTATTCTACACAAAGAGACATTTACATTTAATGTAGAATTCGAAAAGTTAATAATATACAGGGTGTTCCATTTAAAATAACAAAGTTTCTGCTCATTTCCGGTCGGAATTCCATTTTATTTACACCAACATCTGGCGTCCCACAAGGTTCTGTTTTGGGACCACTTTTTTTCAATTTATTCATAAATGACATTATTGAGGGCCTTGAAGTCAATTGTTTATTATATGAGGACGATTTGAAATTGTATAAAAAAATTAACTGCTTGAATGATTGTGCCACTTTACAAAATGCCCTAGATAAAGTAAATACTTGGTGCAAAAAAACCGCCTTTTGTTAAATGCTAATAAGTGCTCAATTGTGACATTCACTCGAAAACAGAATAAAATCACTTTCTTTCTCAACCCACATAAACAAAGTAACCAATGAATGTTCAAGGGCCTTAGGTGTCATTGTCAGAAATTCTCGTGATTTCACGAATAAAAATACACTGCTCCTGTTATATAATTCGTATGTTCGATCTAAAACAGAGTATGCATCTATCATTTGGTGTCCATATTATAATGTTCATTCAAATAGCCTTGAACGAATTCATAGACGCTTTATGAAATATCTCTTTTTCAAGGAAGATGGTGCCTACCCTGCTATAGGAATACCCAATACAGCTTTGTTAGAGAGTCATAACTTTACTTCTCTTGCAAGTAGGAGGAACACAGCTGCTTTGATCTTTCTTTATAAGGTGATCCATGGCCAAATCGACAGTAATGCTGTTTTGAATATGCTCAATTTTCATGTTCCAAGAGTAAATTCAAGGCAGAACAATCTATTTTATCTCGAAGCCCCTAGAACAAATGTACAGGAAAACTCACCCCTATTTAGAATTGCAACAACTACTATGCTATCATTGCAGCATTGCTTCATTAAAAAAAATAAGTTTTTAATATTTTTTGTATTTTATTTACTGTTTTATGAATTTTATTTGTATCCCATCCTGTAAATGGATTTCTGTTGGGTGGTGTAAATAAAAAAAAAAAAGAAAAAAAAAATAACGGAAATGTCATGTCTTTCAAAATATTTTCAATGAATTCGCTATAACTTGAGACCCGTATATCCCAATTTTCATAAAAATCGTGTAGGTAGTTTCCCATATACAGATAGTGTAAGCTCGTCGTGAAACACCCTGTATGCAAGTGCATCGTTAAAATGGTGGATAACTGATAACTGTAACGGACGAGAATATAATTGGTTCACTGAGTGGAGTGAACTAATTGCGGAGGTAATTTGGTGAGTATCATCGACTCTTTACTGAACGAAAACGTTTTCCTGACAAATTTCGAGAATACATGAGAATGTCTTTCAGAACATTTACATATATTTTGAACACAACAATATACTTTACCTTTTTTCACTTTAACAACTACGATACTGTGTTCACACGACCTTGAGCGCACCAATCATACATCAGATTTCGGGCATAAGTCCTGAAAATCAAATTGATTTGATTCCTCGGAACCGGCGATGCTTTACTATGAATGGTTAACGTTTAGTACATGTATATCTTTTTGATGCTTGATGCGATGCTTCACTAAGTTTTTACCCTTAGATTTAATTTGATGACTGCAGTGTTAATTTTGTTCACCAAATTCCATCTAAGTAGGTAGTGAAAATGCCACGACACAACCATTTCTCTAATTCAGAAATGAGAGATATGATTTGTGTTTATGCACAAATGAATTGTTCTGGACTTGCTACTGCCAGAAGATACAGAGAAAAATATCCAAACAGACTGCACTAAACTGTTTAAAATTCTGTTTATTAGAAACAGGTTCATTTCGTTTCAAAAGCCATATCGAACGTCGAAATACTACTTCTGTTGAGCAAGAGGAAGAAATTTTGGTCCAGATTACTGAGAATCCCGAAATGAGTACCGACGTTTATCAACAAATGTTGGAGTGAATCATTGTAACACATAATAGAGCTATTACTCCACTCAAATTAGAAAATTTTACGGCAAAACTTCGGAAAAATTAAAAGTGAACTGAATTTTTGTGTACACCTTTATTTAGTGTTTTCAAACAACGTCCGAAAAGTACCCTTGATTTGACCTTGAGCTTCACGAGTTATAGGGCGCTAATGTAGCAAAAATTTGTTTTTTCGCTTATATCTTCTTTTATATTGACTTTAGGTATATAACATTCTACAAAGAAATTGAAGTTTACAAAATTCTCTACAAAAAAGTATTCTGGTATTTTTGTAGGAATAACCCATTCTGCAAAAAACTCGCTGTGAACGTTGATTTAAGGGATAACACTACAGTAATACGAGTTGATAAATTTAGAGTGTTTGAGATATTTTTAGACTATTTGAAATAAATTTAGACCATTTCAGATAATTTTGGACAGCTCCAGATAATTTTAGACAGTTTTAAATAATTTTAAACAGTTTAAAATAATTTTAGGCAGTTTAAAATAATTTTAGACAGTTTCAAATAATTTTAAACTACCTATTTGAGATAAATTTAGAGTGTTTGAGATATTTTTAGACTATTTGAGATAATTGTGGACAATTTCAGAAAATTTTAGACTTTTTCAAATAATTTTAGACATTTTAAAATAATTTTAGACAGTTTCAAATAATTTTAAACTACCTATTTGAGATAAATTTAGAGTGTTGGAGATATTTTTAGACTATTTGAGATAATTTTGGACAATTTCAAATAATTTTAGACAGTTTAAAATAATTTTAGATAGTTCAAACAATTTTAAACTACCTATTTGAGATAAATTTAGAGTGTTTGAGATATTTTTAGACTATTTGAAATAAATTTAGACCATTTCAGATAATTTTGGACAGTTCCAGATAATTTTAGACAGTTTCAAATAATTTTAAACTACCTATTTGAGATAAATTTAGAGTGTTGGAGATATTTTTAGACTATTTGAAATAAATTTAGACCATTTCAGATAATTTTGGACAGTTCCAGATAATTTTAGACAGTTTCAAATAAGTTTAGACAGTTTAAAATAATTTTAGGCAGTTTAAAATATTTTAGACAGTTTCAAATAGTTTTAAACTACCTATTTGAGATAAATTTAGAGTGTTTGAGATATTTTTAGACTATTTGAGATAATTTTGGACAATTTCAGATAATTCTAGACATTTTCAAATAATTTTAGACAGTTTAAAATAATTTTAGACAGTTTAAAATAATTTTAGACAGTTTCAAACAATTTTAAACTACCTATTTGAGATAAATTTAGAGTGTTTGAGATATTTTTAGACTATTTGAGATAATTTTGGATAATTTCAGATAATTTTATACATTTTCAAATAATTTTAGACAGTTTAAAATAATTTTAGACAGTTTCAAACAATTTTAAACTACCTATTTGAGATAAATTTAGAGTTTTTAACATATCTTTAGACTATTTGAAATAATTTTGGACAATTTCAGATAATTTTAGACAGTTCCAGATAATTTTAGATAGTTTCAAATAATTTTAAACTACCTATTTGAGATAAATTTAGAGTGTTTGAGATATTTTTAGACTATTTGAGATAATTTTGGATAATTTCAGATAATTTTATACATTTTCAAATAATTGTAGACAGTTTAAAATAAGTTTAGGCAGTTTAAAATAATTTTAGACAGTTTCAAACAATTTTAAACTACCTATTTGAGATAAATTTAGAGTGTTTGACATATCTTTAGACTATTTGAAATAATTTTGGACAAATTCAGATAATTTTAGACAGTTCCAGATAATATTAGATAGCTTCAAATAATTTTAGACAGTTTAAAATAAATTTAGACAGTTTCAAATATGAATTAAACCCTAATGAGTGGGGATGGATATTGAGAAACGATGTACTGGAACCGAAAACAACGATACAAGCTCCCGCTCCGGATCGTCTTTTAAATCTGATCTTCTGTAATTGCACCAAAGGTTGTGGACCATTGTGTGGATGTAGAAAATTGGGGATAAAATGCTCGTCAATTTGTGGTTATTGCAACGGACAATCGTGTTTGAATGCCAATACCATAGAAGGTAACGGAGAAAACCAATTTGATGAAGGAGAGAATGAAAATCAATTAGAATCATTTTCTACAGATTATCTGGAACAACGCGACATAGACGGAGAAGAAGACGAAGATGAAGAAGCTTAAGATAAGTCTATTTTGACTGTTTTAAGAAGTATTAAGAGGATATTTTGACCGAACGAGACTGTGGATTAGGCCTAAAGGGGATACCACTTAAAAAAAACGCACCTCGTACTCAACCTCAAAGGCTGTGTGGAATGGGGAACTTACTTCGTATTGGATTCACACTTTTAACACCTATACTACGGTAAAACGGTTAGACTTACGAAAAAACTACTAAAACACTTTTTTGTAGAGAATTTTGTAAACTTTAATTTCTTTGTAGAATGTTCTATACCTGAAGTCAATAGAAAATAAGATATAAGCGAAAAAACAATTTTTTGCTACATTAGCGCCCTATAACTCTTGAAGCTCAAGGTCAAATCACGGGTACTTTTTGAATGTTGTTTGAAAACACTAAATAAAGGTGTACACAAAAATTCAGCTCACTTTTAATTTTTCCGAAGTAAAAACCTTATTTGATTGGACTATATTATTATTATTGTCAATAGGTATGTTAAATAATAAAGAAATTATTGTAAAGAAAACGAGAAATATATTTTAACTTCAACATCCTGTATCTTAGTAGTAGATAACATTTGACCCAGAGTTATTTAGTAAAATATTAATATTTGGAGGTCCTGAACCTATGATTAAAATATTGACCATTCCTTATGAAACGCCCTGTACAAGGAATGTTTTAAAATAGCAGTTGAGTTGCTATGACTGAATTTTATTAAAATGTCATCAAAAACACAGTTGCTACTCAATGATTTTGATCGAAGACTACAATTTATAGCTGCCATTCAAGTTATGATTTTGACAAATTCTAGTTTTGCTCTTTACGTAGAAATACTTAGATTTTCTGTTAAATTAATTACCGGAACTTCTGAAGGACATTCTGTTAAATGAAAAAAGACAGCAGCATTGTAAGATATTTTCTCAATACAAGATGTTCAGATTGGGAATAACGATTTCTGTTGAAACATTTTGAACACTTCCTTTAACAATAATTTAAATTATGATTCTTCGGGTTAGCATTCAGAATTTGTTAAAAAAACAATTATACTGGTTGGTATAAGAAAACCTTAGTTTGAGTTTACTCCTTATCCCCATTCCATTCATTTTTTTTTCAATGCGATGACACATTTTCGGTGATTATGTCACATCATCATTCACAAAAAATTGAGGCCCCAACTCACCCTGGTGAAGTTGGCACCCCCAGGGGAGAATTTGCATAATTTTGTCTAAGTTATGTCCAGTATTGCCCAATAGTTGCATTTTTTGCCCACCCCCCTTAACAAATGAGCCAAATCTCGAATTTCTAGGGTGTGGCGCCCCCATAAGCCCATTTTTGCATAACACTTTGTTTATTTTGCGCAGCCTCATTTAACCTGTCAAATGTCGAACATTCATAGTGTGGCACCCCCACAAGAGAATACGATAAAATGAAGTGATCAATAATTTGGCCAAGTTATTCCCAGCTTTTCCCAATTTCATTCAAATTCAGTCAAATGATTTTCGTTCAGTCAAAACACATTATACAGGGTGTTTCATAGTTAAACCTTTAATAACCGAGATACGGGGTGTTTCATCCATTTCGGCCAATATTTTGATAAGCCGTAACTTTAGAACCACCCTGTAGATTTCTCTCATACTTGGTGCAGGTATAGTGTGTTAATAGCCCAATCCTATAGTGTAAAAACTACAATTAAAAACCAGATCCGGATTAAGAAGAATTTGCAAAATTTTAAAATCCCCAAAACAACACCCTGTATATCAGTTTTTTTAAAATTGGGATGGATATTTGAAAAGAACGGAAAAAATGAGTTAAAGTGAAAAATTTTTTTAAGTGCACATCCCATTCTACTACTGGAGTTTTAACGTCAAATTACATCAAATGCATTATTTTCATTTTCACAAGCAGTAACTTTCGAAATACCCGGTAGATTTCTTTCATATTTGGTACAGGTATCATTTTTTAGTAGCCCAATCGTATAATGTAAGTTAAAATCCAGATACGGATTAAGAAAAATTTGTAAAATTTGAAAATCCACAAAGCAACACGCTGTATGTCAGATTTTTCTTTAAATTGGATCAGACATTCGAAACGAATGGAAAAACTGAGATATTCTGACATATTTTTATAAATTCACATCTCGTTCTACATATTACTAAACTTTTAAAGTAAATTCAATTAATGCAATACATATTGTCATTTTCATAAGCCATAACTTTGAAAACACCCTGTAGATTTCTTTCATATTTGGTACAGGTAGATTGTTTAAATAGCCCAATTGTACAATAGAAGAACTAAAGTTAAAATTCAGATCCGGATTAAGAAAAATTTGTAAAAGTTGATAATCTCTAAAATAGCACCCTGTATATCAGATTCTTTATAATGTAATCGGATACCTATTTGAAAAAAGAAAAAAGAGAAAAAATGTGTTATTGCCGAAGCTTACTTGATAGTTTAATGAGTTTTGTATCCGAAATTAATCCCAAAAATTAAATCTGTATTTTTTTTTGTAGAACGCCCTTGTGCACTTATAAAAATATTTTAGTACAACACATCTTTTGTCTTTTTTTCTTTTTTTAAATAGGTATCCGATTACATTTAACAAAATCTGATATACAGGATGCTATTTTAGAGATTACCAACTTTTACAAATTTTTCTTAATCCGGATCTGAATTTTAGTTCTTCTATTGTACGATTGGGCTATTTAAACAATCTACCTGTACCAAATATGAAAGAAATCTACAGTGTGTTTCCAAAGTTATGGCTTACGAAAATGACAATACCCTAATAACACGGGATCTTGCTGGTATGTCCCGCTGAGGTCCTCAGAATGTCCCAATGTTTCAGACTTAAGTACGACATGCCAGAGATGTTTCTTTTCGGACATCCCTGCAAAGTTTTTATTAAGATGTTCTAGAAACATCATTTTTTATATTTTTTCAACAATTTTTTTTCATATTACTTATATTTGGTAATTGATATTTAATCTGGTTAAACAGTTGTAAAATTTGATACACTGATAGTTAAAAAATTTAAATGCAAATAAAAATTATCGTATTTTTCAGATACCTACCTATTTAAAATAATTACTGAATATGTACAATAAGATTTCCTAGGTACTTTACGTCATTATTTAATAAACAACTATTCGTTGATGTAAGAATGAGTTGCCCAGTGTAATTATTTAAAAACGAAAACTATTGATATTCCCGCTATTTATCAGTTAACGATGATTGGGTTACTCTGCGGCTGCGCGCGGCGTCTAGTTCTAGTTCGGCCATTTTATGGTATGTTTACTTTGTTTTCGTGGCGATTGTGATTTTATTATGAAGTTAGTGAAACATATTTTTATTTTTACGATGGAGTCCCGAGAAAACAGAAAGCTTTTAAATAAGCTGAAGATTCTAAACATGTTAGACAGTCTCTGTATAATTGTATATATAGTCTGTACAAAAACCACACGGTAGGTTAGGCTTGCATATCAAGTGACTTTAATTGTTAATAGTTATGTTTTTGAAATTGAAGGTACAGTTTTTTGCCCAGCTTGGTGGAAATACTACTTATGAATCGATTGGACCTGCATTGCACCAGTAATTGAGGACTCGTTAGCAGAGCAGTTTTCCTTTATGTGAAAAATACCTTTGGGACGACCCTTTTATCAAAAGCAGTAATTGGTAAATATTACTTCCCGATTATTAAATTATAGTAATTTAAAATTATTCTAATTTAATTCTGAAATTACAGTGATTTACATTATGAAAAATAAAAAAAGTCCTAATTGTTTATAACGTAAATCACTGTAACTTTGTAACTTTTTTGAGACAAATTCTTAACACAGTTCATGTTTAAAGTCATCCTTTCAATATGTTATCCTCTGACACTAATATAGATTTAACTAGAGGTTAAATTTAACTTGCGATTTCATGAAAAAAAAACACGGTTTTTTACATCACTAATTTATGTATAATTATTTTAGAAGCTGCACAGAAATCAGGTCATGCTTCCAACAAGGAAACCGAGCTAAGAATTGGTGATTGGCTGAGAAGAGCAAAAGAACGCAATCTTAGAATACAAATGAAAAAAAAATAAAGTCAATGGTAATTCAATTGTTTTTTGAATAAATTTAATTTTTGTTTAATTTTTTAGTATTTACACTCCTAGGAGTGTAAATATGTGTGGTAAAGGGGAAATATTATTTGTTCTCATATCCCAAGGATGTTTGATTAAGGTGCCCTGGATGTTTGTAGTACGTCCCGGGTCATCCTACAAACATCCCGACGGGATGTTTGTACGACATCGCAAATGCGGACACGGCTGTTGCCAGTAACATCCCACGAACATCGCGAGGTAAATAGGGATGTCTCAGAGATGTTTCTATTGTCCCATATGTATGATTCTAAGATGTCTTACAGATGTTTCTGTGTTATTAGGGTACGTACTGCATTAATTAAATTTACTTTAAAAGTTTAGTAATATGTAGAACGAAATGTGCATTTATAAAAATATATCAGAATATCTCAGTTTTTTCCATTCATTTCGAATGTCTGATCCAATTTAAAAAATATCTGATGTACAGCGTGTTGCGTTGGGGATTTTCAAATTTTACAAATTTTTCTTAATCCGTATCTGGATTTTAACTGTAGTATAGTCCTTACATTATACGATTGGGCTACTAAAAAATGATACCTGTACCAAATATGTAAGAAATCTACCATGTATTTCGAAAGTTACTGCTTGTGAAAATGAAAAAAATGCATTTGATGTAATTGGACGTTAAAACTCCAGTAGTAGAATGGGATGTGCACTTAAAAAAAATTTTCACTTTAACTCATTTTTTTCCGTTCTTTTCAAATATCCATCCCAGTTTTAAGAAACGTAATATACAGGGTGTTGTTTCGGGGATTTTCAAATTTTGCAAATTCTTCTTAATCCGGATCTGGATTTTAATTGTAGTTATTACACTATAGGATTGGGCTATTAACACACTATACCTGCACCAAGTATGAGAGAAATCTACAGGGTGGTTCTAAAGTTACGGCTTATCAAAATATTGGCCGAAATGGATGAAACACCCCGTATCTCGGTTATTAAGGGCGTTAGACCCATTACCCAAGGTTATTTGGAATCACCTAAATACCCTCTATTTACAGTTAACGTATGTCGGTTTAACTATGAAACGCCCTGTATAAACGAAACATCAAAAAAATAAATTTTGATCTAGGGCAAAACTCGTGACTTCTAAAAAGACTATTTCAAGCATCATTGAAGCCATTTTAAGTGTTTCTACTAAACTCAGCGTTTTTAACAACGGTATGCCGTTTATGTCAAAATGAGGATGGGCAAAACTGGGGAACACTTAACATGACCTAAATAAGGCTTTAAATAGTCACTCCATGAGTCACGAGTTTTGCCCAAGATCAGAATTTCTTCTGCGACGTTCTGAGTGTGCCGAAATGACTAAACTCTGCATTTTTAACAGCATATTGCCGTTTATGTTAGAATCTGAGGGTGGGCAAAACTGAGGATCTACTCCACTATACCCCTAAACACTGATTTGTTCTGTTCCAGATTTTGAAAAATGGTATATGCACCTAATAAGCCTGAAAATCTTCTAAATAGAATGCGTAAGTACATAGTTACTGGTTTTTGTGACAAAACATGTTCGAAAATGTAACAGAAAAATGAAATTGTCACCGACATGGATGAAAATACCAAATTATCTATTATAGAAGGACTCATTTAAATAACTGATAAAAATTCTTGGGTCTTTTCCAAATAAAATATTGAGAAAAAAAACATTGACATTTCAATTTTTTAGTAGAAAGGAAATCGAATTTTAAACGAACAATTATTTATTTGTACATATTTTAAAAAATTGTATTTTTGCATTTTGCACTTGAATTGTAAATGTGTTTAGTATTTCGTAAATAAAATTATTTTTACAAAATATAGTATTTTTTTTAATCAGATGGTTATTACAATATGAAACATGAACATAATGTTAAAATGGTAAAGTTATTAATTATATCTTTTGGTCTCTTAAAAATCGAGGTTTTCTGTTTGGGCTTCAATAAAAAATAAAACATGTATTATACCCATCATTAAACTAGGATAATTTACAGACCAAACTGCACAAAAGATGTGAAATAAGTCACAACTCCCAAGAATTTTGACATTAGAAAAGAAACAACTACTCCTTGGACTATATGCCCCAACAGGTATTGAATTACAGAAGTCCAGACGCGGTTGGGACCCGAATCGTTTCGGGACTTAAACCAACAACTTTGATTTTGTTACTAAAGGAGCCTGTCATTCTTAGACCGGTTTCTGCGTTATTGTGCCTCATCAGTAAGAAGTAGACAAGCTCGACGTCAGTACAGTGTGTAACATTTTCTAATGTCGTAATTCTTGGGAGCTGTGATTTGAACTTATTTCACATCTTTTGTGCAGTTTGATTATTACCAGTAAAATATTTTGGTATCCAAAATATTTCATTTTTATTATAGATACCAAAGTTTTTGATTTGGAGAAAATTTTGCAAATCAACTTTTAGGAGCACAACAGTGTAAGGGCCTCGAGATTCATTGAATTTTTACATGGTTTTTTTTACTTCACAATAAATCACTTTTTATTAATATTATAGAACAGTATTTTCAAGATATGATTTTAGCCAGTAGAAAGTTAATCCTTACCGTCACGTTTTCTGATTCATCGACTTCAGAAATATTGCAGTGTAACTTTGCTGTTGATCTGGTTTGTGCTTTTACAGTTGGAATGTGACGTTTTGGTAAAATTGTCGTCAACTTTACATCCACAGGCCTTCGTTTATCTACTTTGTGGTTTTTTGTTAGAGTTATTTCATGTGGATACCTTTCTTTACCTACAAAATAAAATTTATATAATCATTGGCTGGTTGCGGTCGTCTACAATGAAAATGAATGGCAAAAATATACTACAAAAATTAATTATAAGTGATTCTAATGAGTTGGTTGCCTTTATTCTGTTTTTTTTTCTATCATTCTTATAAGCAAAATTTTGGTAATTATAACTAAAAGATGTATAAAAATTTTGTGTTTTGCCGTTGCTTATTTTTAAAAAGGCACTTTCTGTCAACTAAATTTTAGATAGTATCGACTTGAAAAATGTTGAGGTAAATCGATTGTTCGAAATCTATAAATACTCAGGATAGACGAAATGTTTTGTCTAGATAAATAAATAGGTTTTTTTTATTAAAAAAATAATCATGTTTCTCCTTTTGTCAAGCTTATATTTTTTCAGTAATGTCTAATCCGCTTATAGTAGAAAAAATACAGATAATATTTGTAGTTTAACAATGGCGTCTCAACAATCCTTGTCGGTGCGACATCTTTTAGCGGTTAACCAAACAGAAACCCAGTGGTTTGTGCTAAAATAATTATAGATTTTTCTGAATATCCAGGATCATGTTTGATATCGGGAACATAGATGTCTCAGTCAGTAAAGTTTTGAAAAGAAATATACTTTGAAAAAAATATTTATTTTTAACATTTACAACTGAATCGCTGGTTAGAGAATGTCTAAAAATATTTTCTGAATATTACAAATAGCAATTAAGATATATAACATAAAAATATGCGTTTATAACACAATTTATACGATAAATGATCCTATTGATAATGTTTTTAACACATTAGCGCCGGGAAAAACATTTTTTTTGGTTTAAACATTTTTTCTCATAGAATACGTACGCTAAAGAAGAGGTTAATTAATGTACAATCGAGGGATAAACCGCAAGTTAAATTTATGTACACTAATGGCTAGTAATGGCTCCTCACCAAAATGGACCTCGCGGTTTACCTCTCGTGTACAATTAAAAATTTTTCGTTCAAAATCAATTCATTTTACGGTAAAACTGTTGGTCCCGTATGGTACCACTAGGCGGTTCCGACATCTATTTTTTATGAAAAGGTTTAAAATAGTTAAAGCAACATCACATTTGGAACACTCGGTTCTTCCTCTGGATGTACAAGTACTAATTGCATATCTTCTTCTTTGAACTTGAGGTATTGTAATGCGACATCCTTACTAACCCTAAAATCACTGGCAGCTGCGCGTGATAACCGACCTGAGACCTGAACCTTTGGCAGCTGATAGTTCACATATAGTTTGTCAGAAAAAACTCATGTCTTGCTCATGTCTTTATATTTTGAATAATCTGCATTAGGGAATATATGTTGTGGTGGTACTAAATCTTCTTTTAAAACCAATTTTTGCCTTCTTTTTCGCATTTTTAGCAATTTGGTCATTTTTTTTAACAGATCTATAGTTTCATTTTCTGTTTCAACGTCCTCATCAACCTCTTGTGAATCACATGCTCTCCGTCTATCTGCAAAAACGATTTCAGCTCCAGCGCGAAGTTGACTTCCGCTTAGATAGTCAACAAAACCTGCTTCGTCCTCTTCCCCCCCGAGTCGTCATGTGTAAGGACCTGACTCTTAGGAGGTTCTAAATAAATTTCCGCTATATTCTCGTCATATGCAATGTCGGAGCCTCTTGAATTAAAATACCACTATAATAGAAAACATAATATGGTACAGTATAGAAACCGCCTAGCGGTACCACTACAGTTTGCAACAAGGATCAAAGGATTACAAAAATATACATACAAACACATCGTGCAAAGGTACAATCATAATACTTGCAAAATTTTGAATTTTGGTAAAAAATACTGAAATGAATAATATACTAAAATTGCTAGTTAACAGCTTACCAGTCTGAACTGATTGTGTAACCAGATTTACAGCGTACTCTATCGGTTTGGCAATAAAACAATAAAGTTGATAAATAAGGTATCTAGTGATTTCTGTCTGTTTGACATAAATTACAACTTACGACACTAGATGCCGCAGCGTGTTGGGGAATGCTTTGTCTAGTATCATTGTATAAAGATTATATAGTAGGATCATCATATGGAGTTTTCATTGGAGCCGAAATGAGCCGTCCGATAGATGGCATCAAGCTACAAATGAGCCCTGCGATTTCATTGGTTGTCATTATGAGCCCAGCGATTTCATTGGTTGTCATTTAGGTCGAAAGTTGATTGTCATGGCACCTCCGCCTTGAGTAAGATTATTGTTGTGCAGGTCCGTAGATCGCGTTTTTAGTTTCGTACTTTCAATTTTAGTGTTATCTACCATTCTCTAGTTCATCTTTGGTTTCTCGACTCGATCTCGTGTATTTATGTGTTGGAATATGTTGATTGTGTGAGGAGGTGTTTGGAGTTGATAAATAAATAAATAATATATCGGCGTTTTATTCAACGATGTTTTAATTAGACCAGAGTCAATCATTTTTGAAAAAAAAAAATTCTTAGCCGTATATGGTTGGTCGAAAAATTTAGGGAAAATTATAAGTAAATTAAAAACAATCAATTCGACAAATTAAAAGTTTCGGAAGGGGGTGGCTAAATATACAATTTGGGGGTTGGATACCGGTTTTTACGATTTGTGGCTGAAATGTACATACTGTCGAAAAATGTTTAATGTAGAAGTTGTAGATATTAAAAAATGTAAACCTTTCTATTAATTATTTTTCAACATAACCTCAAAATTTTCGTTTTTAATTTTTATCTCCGCAAAAATAATTTTTTTTACGAAACTTGGTGAAAACGTTCTTCTTTGTGTTTTAAATAAGCTGTAATTTTTTCAAAGCGAAATATTTATTTTTCGATGTTATACGAATTTAAATTAAAAAAAAAAGCTTAATTTTCAATCGAAAAAGTTCACATACAAATTTTCAATTTTTGAACTTTATCATTGCTCATTTTCTTCGTTGAAGCCTCTACTCGGTATGAAAAAAATATCTTGTTCGTATGGAAAAATATGAAAAATGTAGAAAACCAAAAAGGACTTCTTAATAGATTTTTCAGTTAATCTAGACAATGTTTTATTTCTTATTGCAAATAAGCATTGAAATTGACGGAAAAGATTAATTTTCAGGTAATATTATTTCATTTACTTTCAATTGTTCTAATGGTACTAATGGTTTTTAAATTACCGAAAACATTGTTTAAACAATAATCAAATTCCACGAAAATTCGCAATTCTTAACTGTCCTTTTAAAATTTTATTATAGTACCTAGAATAAAATGCGAAGTGTGTTAAACCTATTTACAAACTAAAAAAACTAATCGATATAATCTCTTTGAGCGGATTTGAATAAATTATTGTGTTCGAAATTGAAAACTACGACCAGTCTCAATCATTTTGGAAACAAAAAAAAATCTTAGCAGTATATCGATCGTCGAAAAATGTACGGCAAAATTATAAGTAAATTAAAAAAATCAATTGGACAAATTAAAAGTTCCGGAAGGGTGCGGGGTTAGCTAAATATACAATTTGAGTGTTGGATATTGGTTTTTTACGATTTGTGGCTGAAGTATGCGTCCTATCAAAAAAAGATTAATTTAAAAGTTGTAGATAATTCAAAAATCTAAAACTTTTGTATTGATTATTTTTCAACAAAACCTCAAAATTATCGAAAAAAAAAAAACAGTTTTTTTTTTCATTTTTAACTTTTAACTCCCGCAAAAATATTTTTTTTAAACTTGGTGAAAACGTTCTTCTTTGTGTTTTAAATAAGCTGCAATTTTTTCAAAGCAAAATATTTATTTTTCGATTTTATACGAATGTAAATTTAAAAAAAGCCTAATTTTCAATTGACTCGGTATGAAAAAAATATATTCCACGAAAATTCGCAGTTCTTAACATTGGTTTTAAAATTTATTGCAATAAAAAATTGTCTAGATTAACTGAAAAATCGATTATGAAAAAAGCGTTTTTTGATTTTTTGCATTTTTAACGATATTTTTCCAGGCGAACAATATATTTTTTTCATACCATCTTAAATTCGACGTTTCATCTAAAATAATGAGCAAATAATAAGTTTTGAAATATCTTTTCGTTAAAACCTAAAACAGCTGGTAAAATAAGGCCTTTTCTTATATATTTTTTTTATATTAAAAATTACTCAAAAATATCAAGTTGTATCAATTTATAATAATAATACAAATAATACTTAATGTCAATATCCAAATTGCAGAACAAACACTAATGGAATTTTATTAGCCTTTTGTAATTAAGCCTTTCTTATTATTAAATTTTAAATCTTTTTTCTATGCTCGTAACAAGTAAATTTTAGTACTTATCGATAGCTTAACCTTATTTCATCTCATCTATTTCTGTAAAGTACACCTATAATTACATACAATTTAAAAATAAAGTTTTTATTATTTTCCGATCGAGGCTAGTTGACGTGAAAACCAAATTTGTTAATCCTAGGCTTCCGGTGTCGATTTAAAATATACAGAGTGACGATATTTATTTAACTAAATACTAATGAAATTATTTTATTATATCAGAGGCCTTTACAATGACAAAAACTATACTTTCCAAAAATTTCAATTTGTTAGAATTCTTCTCCGTCTTTAATTATTTTCTATGAAGGGTTAGTATTCACGAACAAATTATTTTATTATTTCAGAGGGCTTTAGAATGACAACCGCCCCAAAAATTTCACTTTGTTACAATTCAACTCTCTATGAAGGATGTGCCATAACAATCTATATTAGATGAATTATATTTTAAGTACCTATTTACTTGGAAAAATGAGCTTAAAATATTTAATTCCTATATTTCAGGGAAGCTAGTTTGATCGGATTACAGTAAATCATTACACCCAATAAACCGTGAAAGGGTGAAATATTTAATGAAAATATTGGCATCCTTTTCCCCTCTTCTGGTTATACCGGAAGTTGGTGTTAACTTCGTTTTTTTCAATGGGACACACAACTTTAGGAATAATTACGTTATTCTGAACAACTTTTGTTATTACTTCCCTATATTTATCTTTAACTGTTTTTAAGTTATACAATTTCTTTATATTAAAAATGCACTTTTTCAACATTAAGAAAAATCTAAACTTCTAAAAGTACTTCGATAAAACCTTAATTTTTTTTACAAAGTGTTAACGACCTAACGTTCTTATAAAATTCTTATTTTTATTATACGATGTCAAAATTAAAATGAAATTATCACGCAAAAAATTCGCATTTCATTTTTTTAAATGGAACACCATCTATAAGATTTATTTAAAAAAAAACATTATCCGCTATCTAAAAAAACAGTTTTTAACGATTCAATAATTTTGATAATAATGTTGAAACATGATTAATACTGATTAGTATTGCATTTTTTAATTATCTACAACTTTTAGGATGCATATTTCAGAGTTTTTGATTGCATTTGAAAATATTTTTGCCGAATATGATTTAGCATATTTTGAAACTAAACTAAAGTTTCTGTTAGCTCTATCCCCTGAAAGTGCACATGCTCAACCCCAGAATCCGTTCCTGACTCAATTACATTACAGCAAGTTTGAATGAAATCCGAGTGGGGTCACTACCTCACTTCAAAAATGGATCGTTTCCTTCGGTTTCTGGCAGATGGCGTTAAAAAGCGTCTCCAACAGTTGATACACAGAGGTGATCCTACTATAATAATCCTTATACAATGGTACTATCATTTTATTATAATTAATTTTATAACAATATATTGATGGGAGAAAGTCGTCGATAAAATAAATTCAATTTTAGAAATGCTTGGCCGGCCGGTTATTAAGGAATATAAGTGCAAATAGTACTTATCGATATTTTACTTTATTGATTGCCAAATGTCTTTTATGTAAGTCTAAAACGTATTTATTATTCATTCGATTGTTCAAGAATTTTAATTTTGTCATTATATTGCTTAATAAACCTGTAACCGCAATTTAGAACATGCTGTAGATGAGTCGCATTTTCCTTCCGCAACACTTCTCGGCCTTCAAAACTTTAACGATTTATCCTATAATTACTCAAAATAACCACCAATTCTCTGATGTAACTATTACGTTCTATGAGGAGAAGCTGTCTACATAGTCCGCACTCTGAACTGCTCTGTTTTAACGAAGCCTATCCCGATTCCATCAAACTTTATTGAACTTAGGTTAACTTGAATCGGGAAAACAGATAGTTGAATTTAGTTGGAAAATGTTCCGGAACGAGTCATTACCCAACTTTCAGATTATATTTTACACTCCTTTTTGGAGCATTTTGGTTTAATCAGGCTTCTAAGTTAATAGTATAGAAATGTTTTTTTGTATTTTTAGTCCGTTTTTGAGTTATTAAACGTCGAATATCCTAAGTTACTGTAAATATGGAAAAGTTACCATTAGTTAAGCTATAGTCTTTTCACAACAAAAATAGTTGCACGTCACCAATTACGTCTTAAATTTTATTCCGTGTTAGAAGCACAGCGTTGCCTAATGTTTAGGATGAATACGTGCATTTGCTAATAAATATTTAAATATTACTTTTGTTTTAATTGTATTTTGTCTAATAAAATTATTTATTAACTTTTGGGAATTTTTATTTAATAGCAGTAATGATAATTTTAGTGGTATTCAAGTCATTAAACACTGAACTTGAAATAAACAATTTAAATGTCGATAAAGAAACCATTTCAGATACAATTATATAAAAAAGATGGAAAAGGAAGAGAATATAACAAAAATGAAAGGAAAAATAATTTACGGGCCATCTGAGGTCGGGAAGTGGAAGGGGGTGAGTTTTTAAGGATAAGGATCTCGATTTCCGGCAAAACTACAATTCCTATGAAAAAACATTAAATAGCAAAGTTGTAGGTAATAAAAAGATTTACAACTTTTGTATTAACACTTTTTTCACATAACCTCAAAATGTATGTGAAAAATTCAAATAACCAAGTTTTTGGTTTTTTATTTTTATCTTTTACCAAAAAAAAATTTTTTTCATGAAATTTGCAGAAAACTTACTTTTTTATATCTCAAACACACTGTAATATTTTTTATTTAAAATATTTATTTTTTCACCTTATTTTGACTTAATATCAAAAAAGCACCCTAATTTTCAATCGAAAATTCTCGCGTCAAAATATCTGCTTTTTTAAAAAACTCGGTGGGCTTTTTGTTCTTTGAAATCTCTACTTTTTGATGGTGTAAAAAAAATATACGTTGCTATGGTAAATGTTCTCAAAAATTGGCAATTGGCAAAAATTAAATCTACACGGAGGTGGAATTTTTTGAACCATAAAAATTCCAAAAAAGGACCATGGACGTAACAAAACTGCCTAAGGATATGAAATAAAATCACACATGTTCCCAAGAACAAAGACATTAAAAATGTCCTACACTGCACCAGCGTCTGGACGCAACAACTACTCCTTGGACTATATGCGCCACCAGGTATTGAATTACGAAAGTCCAGACATGGTTTGGTGCTTTAAACCAAAAACTTCGATTTTGTTATTGAAGAAGCTTGCCATTCTTAGATCAGTTTCGAAATTATTGTTCCTCATCAGTAAGAAGCAGGCTAGCTCGACATCCTATCGCTAAAGGATGTCTGAAAATGAATTCGACTCGCCTCGAGTAAGGAATTTAATTTATTTGATTCGACATCCTAAGACCGGTTTCTGCCTTTCGACTTCGTCAGTTAGGCTGGTACAAGTCAATAGCTATATCCGCTATGAGATAAAATTTTTAGATGTGCTACCATCTATGATTAGAAGCAAAAAATTCCCGATGTATTGGGGTTACATACACAATTTGCATTGTGTGATGCAAAGCTTTTATTTGGCTGATTTTAGTCTAATCATACATGGTAGCACATCTAGAAATAAATTTTGAGGTTATGTGAAAAAAGTGTAAATACAGAAGTTGTATATCTTTTTATTACCTGCAACTTTGCTATTTAACTTTTTTCCATAGAACTTGTAGTTTTGCCGGAAATCGAGATAAACAGTTTTCTACCCCCTTCCACTTTCCGACCTCAGATCGCCCTTACATTATTATTCCTTTCCTTTTTGTTATATTCTCTTCCTTTTGCAATGGGTTTCATCCTACTGCATGGTCTATAAAATTGTAAATAGTAAAAAGCATTTTTTAAGATAAATTTTATAAAATTTACAAAAAAAATAACAAAAATAATTTTAACTAAAATGTTATTATTGACGTTTCAACTTTTATTTTAACCCTATCGCTGCGGATAGGGCGTTTGTGCGGCCTGTTGATGTTTGGCAAAATGCGGACGGCGCGTTTGTGCACCTATTCAAACAATGGCAATAAAAATAGTGCCGCATTTTCCGAACCTCTTCAAAAATTTGCCGCAGCGAAAGGGTTGAAGTCGTCAAAATAGGAATGATTAAACAAGCAAGCCACTATGAATTGCAGAAATAAATTATACAAAGAACATTAAAAAAAAACGGATTTAACGGTTCTATACAGGGTGAGTCACGAGGAACTTTACATACTTCTACTGCAGAGGCACCTTGGGGGAATACAAAATGGCCATTAAAAAATGTCTTCTATTTTTTTTTAATAATGTACAGAGCGATTTATGGATTTGGACCAACATAATGTTTGGTCATATCTTTTCAATGATTAAGTCGATTTGTCTCATTTTTTGGTAAAAGTGTGTATTGGTGTCTAGCAACTAACTGACATATTCAGAACTAAAAAATTCCAGGTCCGGCTTCGCGAAAATTTCTTGAATTGCTATAATTGCAATAATTCACCCTGTACATGATTTCTCTAAAATGTGATATGATTTTTCCAGAGGGCATAAATAGACAGTTAAACCTGAATATTTGAAATTTTTGTTACACTTGCCTTACACTTTTAATTAAAGATTCATTTGAAAGTCAAATTGAAAATTGGCGATAATGAAATATCTTACTGTATGTTTAGTAATTATAAATAAATCTTTAAAATAAACAATAACGACACACACTGTATTCCAGTATAGTAAATACCAGAATTTGAATCAATTTACAGGGCCGGATTTAAAAATCTGGCATATCTGGTTCATGTCAAAAATTCACCCTGTATGTAACTTTTTCCACCCGAAATGGACTGAAATTAGATTGAAAATGTTTGCATTAACCTAGTTTTGTCATTTGTTTCAGCGAAAATCATGTGTAATTATTTTAATGGGAATGAAATTAACAACCCCAAGAAATGTTTATTAAGAAATAACAATAACCAAAAACAAAACAGTTTTAACAATACGGAACAAAGTAAAAAACAATTTTAATAAACATTACGATTTTAAAAGATGTTCAAAATGAAATCCATTTGCCTCAATACACTTTTCTTGACGAATGTTTAAATGTGTAATGGAATTTCTTATTGTCAATGGGTTATTTCTGATATGTAATACATACTGCAGCAGGCTGTGATAATTTGACATGATCGTGGTTGAAATTGTTTGTGTAATTTGACATTAGATCTTAGTTTGTATTTTAATAATTATTAATAATTAATAAGTCAATTACGTTCGGTATTCATCGGGTGTTTTTTGTTAAAAAATGCCAAATCATTTTTCAAATGCCGAATACGCTGATATTATTTTTGTTTATTGCTTTTGTAATGGTAACGGAAGGGCTGCTGCAAGAGAGTATGAAAGGCGATTTCCTTAACGCCGAATACCCAGTCATCCAACGTTCAGATCAGTTTTTAATTTCTTGAAAAACAGTGGTACCTTCTCTAAAACAAAATCAGAACGAAATGTAGATTATGTTTTAGAAGACAATATACTGGATACTGTGGACTTAAATCCAAAAATAAGAACGAGAAAAGTAGGAGTACAATTAGGTGTTTCCCAATCCAAAGTAAATAGGGTGTTGCGAAAAAATAACTTATATCCGTACCACATACAATTAGTTCAACGGTTACATCCTGGAGATGAAATACACCGCCTAGCATTTTCAAGGTGGGTTGTGAATCACCGACTTGTATTATACAGAACTTTATTCACCGATGAAGCAAAATTTACCAGAGATGGAATAAATAATTTGCGAAATTCGCACTTATGGGCTGAAGAAAATCCACATGGGATTCGAGATTATCCTTCGCAACAAAGATTCTCTGTAAATGTCTGGATCGGGGTCATCAACACTCATTTAATAGGACCCCATTTTTTTGATGGTACACTAACAGGACATGTTTATTTAATTTTTTTTTAGAATATCTTAACCAATCTACTTGCTAATGTGGGCCTATGAGGGATCTACTTTCAGGATGATGGTGCATCACCTCATTTTTCCGTTGCTGTACACCAACATTTAGATACCATTTATGGAAAATAGGACGAGGAGGTCCTATTTCATGGGCACCAAGATCCCCAGACTATAACCCAGTTGATTATTACATTTGGGGGCATTTAAAACAGCTGGTCTACGCAGAAAATATAAATACGCGGCAACAGCTCATTGATAGAATTATTCACTGTTGCAATATTATCAGAAATAACCCACTGACAATAAGAAAGTCCATTATACATTTAAACATTCGCCAAGAAAAGTGTATTGAGGCAAATGGATTTCATTTTGAACATCTTTTAAAATCGTAATGTTTATTAAAATTGTTTTTTACTTTGTTCCGTATTATTAAAATTGTTTTGTTTTTGGTTATTGTTATTTATTTTATTTCTTAATTTATAAATAAACATTTCTTGGGGTTGTTAATTTCATTCCCATTAAAATAATTACACATATTTTTCGCTGAAACAAATGACAAAACTAGGTTAATGCAACCATTTTCAATCTAATTTCAGTCCGTTGCGGGTGGAAAAAGTTACATACAGGGTGAATTTTTGACATGAACCAGATATGCCAGACTTTTAAATCCGTCCCTGTAAATTGATTCTAATTCTGGTATTTGCTATACTGGAATACAGTGTGTGTCGTTATTGTTTATTTTAAAGATTTCTTTATAATTACTAAACATTATTATACAGTAAGATATTTCATTATCGCCAATTTTCAATTTGACTTTCAAATGAATCTTTAGTTAAAAATGTAAGGCAAGTGTAACAAAAATTTCAGGAGAAATCATGTACAGGGTGAATTATTGCAATTATAGCAATTCAACAAATTTTCGCGAAGCCGGCCCTGAAATTTTTTAGTTCTGAATATGTCAGTTAGTTGCTATTATTATTATTATTATTATTATTATTGTTATTGTTATTCTTTTTTATGTCATTGTTTACGTATGTGAAATTCAAATCATTTAGGTATGTTTATTCAACCGTTAAAAGCAGAATAGGAATTTTAGACGGGAATTATATAAACAAGGTCACTGCACTATCAATGTGTTATCAAAAATGTCTAGGTTACGACAAAATCTGATACAACAATATAAAACGAAAAATGTATATCGATAACTAAAAAATAATATCAGTAGATATTTGTTATTGAAAGTTTATTTCAATGTAGTATTATTTATTTTAAAATGAAGTCTTGTAAAAAAGTGACTTTTTTGTTATTAACAACTTTGGTAGTACATCATATGTGTTCACCGTATTCTAATATAGGGCGACTAGCGAATCAGTTTGAAGAAGATCCTCGATTTAGACCAACATTTGGTAGATCACAGCTAGCAGGTAAGATGCCTATATATTTATCCATTACGAGAATTTCAAAGACTGAAAGGTGTTTTTATGTCGTTCCATGGACAAAATAATAGTTAAGATTATTTTTTAAATTTTTTATATCCCTAATTTGACAGATCATATTAGAGACATCGTGACTCCTTTGTTTATTTCTTAGATCTGTCCTTATTTTTTAAGGTTTTTATTTAAATTGCCATTTTGGATTAGATGATGATTTTGTTTTAGATCAATACTAAACAATAGATTTAAATTTCATGATAACTCGAATGACAATGATCCCTAAGATATTAATTAATGAATTTTTTTAAACTAGTTGTACTCATTGACATACTTATTGCTAGGAGGAACATCTTTTAATATTTGTAAGCAACTCCAGACTTTGTTAGAGTAAAAAAGTCTCATCTTTAAAAAAGATAACTGAAAAGATTTAAATTATTTTAGGGACCACACTGTTAACATTCATAAACTTTGTGAGAAAATCTCCATTACATCAATGGAATCTGCTCTCCTCAACTTATTTCCATTCTTCAGTCATTAGCCACACTATCCTAAAAAGTCATCAGTAACAGTCGTATTGTTTCAACGTGTAAAGTATCCAGACTTTGAAACTCTCTTCCGTTATTCAGATTAACTGAATATCTATCTTTTAAAACCCCCATTAACAAACTAGAAAAATTAAGACGGTAATTATAGGATCCTTAATGTCAGTTATCATCAGCTTCAACTTATGCTTGGAGTTTGTAACACTAATGGGTCACTTTTTGACGTAAAATTTCATGAAGGTTGCAGTTTTTAGATATTTTTTGAGTTTCTTAAAGTGGGCATATATTTTCAATATTTTATTGAACTTTTGGGTAACCTTCTCCTTATCTAAATGTATTAAAAAGTTATTTTAAATACAAACTATACCTTTTAAGATCTATCCATCAATATGGAATGATAACATCATTTTTAATTTTATTTAAAAATGAAAGTGTTCTTAAATGTGTTGTTTTTTATTTTTAGGAAAGGACCTTCAGTTGCTTCAAATAACTTTTTAAAGAAGAAAGAAATTTTGATATTATGTTTTTTTATTTTTTTATTTTTTTATAATAGTCTTTTCGGAAGCAAATTGTTTTTAATAAAGGTTTAATTTCCAATTACAAATTTTTTTACCCTACCACTACAATGGAAACGAGGTATTAAAAAAATACAAATAATAATTTAATAAAATTAAACCCGTAGACCGCCGGCACTGCACCTTACATTTAGACGCAATAACATTCGGAAATTTTGCATAGCAACCCAAATTAAATAGTATCTCATCTAAATGCGCCAAAGAGAGAGAAGCATTCATAAAACAAAAAGAAATAGATAGAAATTCATCGACACACAGGTGGCGCTTAACAGGGGTTGATCGCCGAACAGGCCGGAGTATCTGTAAAGCTGGAAGGGTGGGTCACCCCACAGCACGTAGGCCACATTTGGCCCATTGTGCATGCTTCTGAGGTTGAGCCTTCCTTCTAGCTCGTCAGCCTGCCTACTTGTTTAAAGTAGGTGATGACGTCGCCTGAAGGTATCTCCCTCATGTTGGATTGTGTTAACCTCTGCTCGGCCGAAAAGAAAATGTCTTATTTATGACAGTGTCGGGCATTCGCAAAGAATGTGTTGGAGAGTCTCGTCTTCCTGTTCACATCCTCTACACAGAGGAGTGTCAGATAACCCCATTCCGTAGATGACAGTGGCCGGTCAGGATACCAGTGGCTGTACAGGTTCTGTCTGTTCATAGTCATGTATTTTTTGGCTGTTTCTCTGTTCGGATACTGTAGAAGTTCCTTGGCTAGCTTTCGTCGTCCCATCTACCCTTAAACTTTTCAAGGGAGTGTTTCTTTAATAAGTCCGCCGCAGATGATGCCGATAAGCCTATGAAAGTGCCAGGTCTCAAGAGTTTTTGGGAGGCTGCTTTCTTAGCTAACGAGTCAGCTATACGGTTGCCTTTTGATTTTCCATGGCCTTTGATCCAAGCTAAAGTGACCACGTTGTTGTTGCAAGCTTCTGATGTAATGCGTGGTCTATTCAGAGCTAGTAGTGCTTGTCTGCTATCTGTAATGATGTAAATATTATTACCAGTAACCAGTAACGCTTCTTCTGGTAGTCTCTTTTGCGGCGATGGTGATAGCGGTGAGCTCTGTTTGAGCTACACTGGCATTTGAACCCATTGCCCATTTTATATTAAGATTCAGGGATCTGGAATAAATTCCACAGCCTCATCCTTCATTTGTTTTAGACCCATCGGTGTAGATGCACAAGGCACCTGCTGCCAATGTAGCCTCTCGTACGTTTTTTATTATTACCCTCTAGGGCCTGTGAAATGCATGTCTTGGTGCAATCGAATCCGTGTTGGCTTGTAGCAGTGGTACCTCCCTAAGGACCTCATGCCACAAATCACAACTCGACTTACCGGATCCTACGTCAGGTTGTATATCGGTAGAGCGTAGTATATGGTCATCACAACAACCTCCTTAATAAATATGACAAGGGGGGTGAGACCAAGAATCACCTCCATTCCTCTAGTTCTCATGCCCCCTGTTATGTAGAGGTATGCTATTCTTTCGATTTGATCCAATTTGCTGGCTAGTTTTGACTCCCCAGGCAATCGCACCGTACGTTAGCATAGGTCTTATGATAGCAGTGTAGATCCAGGCCGTAACCTTTGGTGACATTCCCCAGATACAGCCAATGGTTCTTCGGCACTGTTCATAAGATATGGATGCTCTTTTGGCTCTGTTTTCTAGATGAGAGTTCCATGTTAATTTGCTGTCAAAGGTGACCCCCAAATATTTCACCTCTGCAGAAAAATTTAATTTAGTTTTTAGGAGCTTTGAGGCCTCGGTATTTGCAAGCTTCCTTTTGTTCGGAAAAGAACCGTCTCTGTCTTACAGGCCGGAGTAACAAAATCAACCAATTAGAAAATTGTCACGTGTTTAGTTCGGGAATCTTCCAGAACAAAGAGAGAGATAACGTACCACGCCTCATATGAATTAATTTGGTAAACCATATCAGTATTCATCTTCAATCAGCCTCAACGTAACTACAGCTGTCAGCTACAAAAAGAAAGCTTCGTATCACATTCCAGGCAATTCTTGAATACCAAATTACAAAATAAATAAAGGTTGGTGCCGGAAAGAAAATGCTAAACTTTTTTTTAGTCTTTTAGTTAAAAAATAAGATAAAATAATAAAAGATAAAATTATTGATTAAGATAAAAAAACAATAAAAAAATTACGTTTATTATTTTATTTTGCCATGTGTCATTATTATTAGGATGGGAGCAAATTTATTAATAATTTATTAACCGAGACAATAAAATTTAGCTAACAATATTTCGATAGGTGAAGAAATTTTTAAAAGAAATTTCCATGCATATTTTAAGGATGCAGAAGTTTAGGAAAGCAATTTTCAAGGAAAATTAGCTTAAAAGTATTTCTTCCGGAGTCCCGGTGTTAGACTAGTTTCCAAGTTATTTTTCGGTGGAGTAAGTTCTCAAATAAGTAAGCTTAGATGGTTAATATACGAAATATAAAAGGGCAAAATTAAATTTAAAAGTATTTTAAAAAGTTCACCGGAGAGTTTGACGCAAAACTGGTGCATAAGCGGCTGAAAAGGTTTTTTGAGTTTAAAGTTATTATTTGAATAAAAAAATATATAAAGAAGTTTTTAAGCAGCTTTTTTATCTAACTTTAGTCCTATTCAGATTTTATTAAAAAAAATAGGTTTAAATGAAATCAGCAAACTTTGAAAACATGTTGAAAATAAGATTTACTTAAGAGTATTATCCACAAAAAACTGTGGATCAAAAATGAAGTAGCAAACAAAAGATTTTGTTTTAGGTGAAAAAGCAAGACATAAACAATTTTAGCAACAAAGAATATGACGGTTTTCAACTACAAAATCTACTTAACAAACATAAAATTAAATTTCTGGGATCGACATTTTAACAAAACATAAACTGGACAGAACACAATACAGAAAATAACAGCTGAATTTTACGTATAGCTTCACGATTTATAGACCAGGGCCAAACCGATTTTAAATACCCTAATTCATAAAAAATTCTTAGCATTATGTGGATGGTCGGAAAATTTAGGGTAAATTAATTGGACAAATTAAATGTTCCGGAAGGGGGTGTAGCGGCGTCTGTGAGTCGGAAGGACATGGACCAAAATTCATCAGGATTGAGAGTACCTCCTCCCCCCGTTTTAGAGGATTCTGAGCACGATGGCGGTATCAGAATTACCGTTTTCGACTGCTGCCTAAAACTCACCCCCCACAAGGGTGTTTTTTAATTTTTTATATCAGTGGCAAAACATCTGTTTTCGAGGATGCTGAACACGATGGTGGTGTTCAATATCACTTCCGACCCCAACCAACCCCTCCACAGATCAAAACTTTCTCCCGAAAGGGTCTTTTTTTTTAATATCAGCGGCAAAACGGATGTCCCTCTGTTTTCGAGGATGCTGAAGACGATGGTGGTGTTGAAGATTACTTCCGACCCTCACCTACCCATTCACAGGTCAAAACTCACCCTCGAAAGGGTTGAATTTCTTTCTAATATCGTGTTCAGCATCATCGAAAACAGACGTTTTGATATAAAAAATAAAAAACACCCCTGTCGGGTGTGAGTTTTGGGTTGGTGAGGGTCGGAAGTAATCTTCAACACCACCATCGTCTTCAGCATCCTCGAAAACAGAGGGACATCCGTTTTGCCGCTGATATTTAAAAAACGACCCTTTCGGGAGAGAGTTTTGATCTGTGGAGGGGTTGGTGGGGGTCGGAAGTGATATTGGACACCACCATCGTGTTCCGCATCCTCGAAAACAGACGTTTTGCCGCTGATATAAAAAATTAAAAAACACCCATGTCGGGGGTGAGTTTTGGCCTGTGGAGGGGTTGGTGAGGGTCAGAAGTAATCTTCAACTAACGTTCTCAGCATCCTCGAAAACGGGGGGGGGAAAGGCGTTTTTTTACAGGGAAATGATGCGCTCCCCGTTTAACCCCTTTAGGGGGTAGTTTTTGGCCGTTTTAGGGGGTTCAGCAATCGAAAACAGTAATTCTGATACCGTCATCGTGTTCAGCATCCTCGAAAACGGGGGGAGGAGGTACTCTCAATCCTGATGAATTTTTCATGTTTTTTTCCGACTCACAGACGCCACTAGTGGGGGTAGCTAAATATACAACATGAGGGTTAGATATTGGTTTTTTACGATTTGTGGCTGAAATATGTGACCTACCGAAAAAAGTTTCACGTAAAAGTTGTAGATAATTAAAGAATGTAAAACTTTTGTATTGATTATTTTTCAACATAACCTCAAAATTATCGAGAAAAACGATAAAACCATTTTTTTCGTTTTTATTTTTTATCTCCCGCAAAAATATTTTTTTTATTAAACTTGGTGAGAACCTTCTTCTTTGTGTTTTAAATAACCTGTAATTTCTTCAAAGCAAAATATTTATTTTTCGATTTTATACGAATTCAAATTTAAAAAAAGCCGAATTTTCAATCGAAAAAGTTCACTAACAAATTTTCAATTTTTTAACTTTACCAGTGCTCATTTTCTTCGTTGAATCGTCGACTTTAAGATGGTATGAAAAAAATATATTGTTCATATTGAAAAATATCTTTAAAAATTTTAAAAACGACTTTTTCATCATTGATTTTTCAATTAATCTAGACAATTTTTTTATTGCAAATAGCATTGAAATTGATGAAAAAGGTTAATTTTCATGTAGGTAATATAATGTCATTTATATCCAATTAACTATTAATGGTTTTGGAATTATCGAAAACATTGTTTAAACAATAATCAAATTCCATAATAATTCGCAATTCTTAAGTTTGCTTTAGAATGAAATGTGTAGTTTCAAAAACTTTGTATTCCCGTTAAGATTTTTCCGTTCTTTTCGAATATGCAACCCAATTTTTAAAATTTTGATATACAGAGTGTTGTTTAAGAGCAAAATCATTTCTATAATTTTTTTCTGAAGAAGGACCTGGATTTTAATTTTGGTCACTATGCCTCTTGATTTTTCTAATGGAGTAGAACAAGCTTCCAAATTTCAAATAAATATACAAGGTGATAGAGCATCAAAAAGTAAGCTTAGGGTTTGATGTGCCCTTCGTACCACTTCGGGAACTTTTGAAGTTTAAAATGACTGAATTTAAAGTAGACGCATAGTGAATGACTATTTTGATAAAAGTGAGTAGACTGTGGCTGTGTTGATTAGAGTGAGAACTGAGAACTGTCAATCTAAAATTTTATTAAAAATGTCATTACAATTGTCCATATTTCACCTGAAAAAGATGAGACATTTGTCGTTACGCCGTTGGCACCATTTGCTGTCAATTGAATGTCACCTATCAATTGCAATGCCAATTCTTTGTTATATATATTTAAATATTTCAAGTATTTAAAATTTTCTGCAATGGGACACAGAACACTTTGCCCCTGGATGTCTTAGGGACCATTTGGGAAGCATCACGACTTTTGTGGATCAATAAAATCGAAAACCGTAAATTTACAATAAAAAACAATACTCATACACTATCAAATAGCAAAACTTAACAAGAATAACTTGAAAAATTTAAAATACTTCAAAAAATCAAATAATTGACATTTACAATTGATAGGTGACATTAAATTGACAGCAAGTGGTGCCAACGGTATAACGACAAATGTCTCATCTTTTTCAGGTGAAATATGGACAATTGTAATGACAGGTGAAATATGGTCAATTTGTTCGGTTTATGGCAATGCTAGAAGAGCCATTCTCAACTGGTTTTTTATTATTATTATCATTATATTATCAAACTTCCGGTTTTGACTTAAGTAAATATGATAAAAACGTATTCATTTGGTTTCAACGTTATCTCGCTAACTCCTCTGATCCAGCATTAACGGCATTTTTGAAATATCTACACCACAAAGTGAAATATAGCCTTAATATGTTTGAATAAACAACTTTGAAGTTGAAATTTGCTTTCAGCTGATGCAGGAGCCGTATCTTATTGGATTAGTTTTCAGCGTAGTTTGGAATAAAATTGTAGCTTCAGTTTAGTTCGAACACGGTATTATTGAACTAGCCACTCCAAAACGAACTTATCGGACGGTATTAATTTAATTTAAACTTTACCCTGTAATGATTGAATTTCGTATTTGGCGCCAGATTTGTAATCAGATAAACAAGTATTTGTAGTTTGTTAATTTTTATGTTTGAAGAAGGATATTTGAACTTGGTAGTAAAATTCAAGCGTACGGCCATTGTATAAGGATATTATCCTTATACAATGGTACGGCGATAGTGTGCAGGACAAGTTTTCGCAAAACCGGACGTGGGTATGCCCTGATTGACACAGAAGTACAGAATTTATGTACAGACCTAAAATTTTACATATGAAAGAAGCTCGCCTTTATTATTATATATAATATTATATCTACTCATGTACTTCTTGCTGTAAACTTTAGTTTTGGAAGCAATAAAGTAATAATAATAATAATAATAATAATAATAATAATAATAATAATAATAATAATAATAATAATAATAATAATAATAATAATAATAATAATAATAATAATAATAATAATAATAATAATAATAATAATAATAATAATAATAATAATAATAATAATAATAATAATAATAATAGATTTTTTTTAATTTATAGATTTATTAAAGCAGGTGCGATGTTTTGGCATGCAACACTGCATTTAGCAGAAATTTGTACGTGTTGCATTATAAAAATATTAACTTCTATTAATTTTAAAAGTAATTAATTATTTCTTTATTTAGAAATGTATTTACTATTACGGCCAAAACACACCTAATTAATACTCTATATGAAGAACTAGATAAAGGGAATAACGTGATAGGTACTTTTCTAGACTTGAGTAAGGCTTTCGACCTGGTGGACCACAAAATGCTTTTAAACAAATTAGATAGATATGGTTTCAGAGGCACTCTTATTAATTGGCTCAAGAGCTATCTAGATAACAGATTTCAATACATTCAAATTAATGATAAAAAATCTAAAAACAACGTATGTTCTATAGGTGTCCCACAGGAATCTGTGCTAGGCCCACTTTTATATATAATGTACGTGAATGACTTCAATACAAAAAAATCGTTTTTATTTGTCGGTGATAAATCCTCTACTATAATTGAAAAGAGTTTAGGTCAGTCTGCAAATTGGCTAGGAAGTAATAAACTTGTATTGAATGAAAAAAAAAGGTAGTTATGCGCTTTAGCCTTAGATCATTGTATCCTTGTGAGAAATAGTAATTCTAAATCTCTTAAACAAGTTCCAACCACTAAATTTCTCGGAATTAATATATCGGAAAATTGTACATGTTCTAATGATATCGAATATCTTTCTAAAAGATTAGCTCCGAATATATATATTCCAGCTTAGATCGAACACTGGAGTTGAAAAGTATCAAACAAGTATCGTGATTGAATTCACGGCTAGATCTCAAAACAAAGCTCATTCTTCTAGAACATTCAGATATTAAGTATTCAATATACCTGAGAAACTGAACACACCAGACAAAATGATACCGAGATCTTTCATCTTATTGATTCTCTAAAAATTGGAGCCATTAATGAAATAGTAATTGATAGCGGGTGACTTCTTTCGTGTGAAACTCATTATTTTGCATTTAGCGTCTCGTTGAGAGATAGGTCAGATGCTGAAAAGTAATTCGAGAGATTATTGAGATCGTCAGCAGAAAAATATGTTTTCATAAAATTGATGATTCATAATAGTATATTCTGTAACAAGGTTGGAATGAGAATTCGACACGAGTGGAGGATTCCGAACGTGAGCGAATGCGAGCGTGAGGAACCACGAATGTCGGATTTTCATTCCAACAGTTACTCTGTTGGACTGTACTTCTCCAAGGCCACAGAAAGTAGAAATTAAATATAGTAAAATGAAACCACAATCTCTTAACATTGTGTAGTATTTTTCTATTTAAGCTTGGATTTTTGCGGCAGCAAATTTTGAGTTATACCTATTATCGTCATATTTTTTTATTTCTGGAGGAGTATTTTCAAATTCTACATCTGAATCGTTTGATTTTCTTCTCCTTTTTAATAAATTAAAAGTTTTTACAAACCAATATTAAGACCACGTCAACTAATACTGACAGTTAATTTGACATTCACAGCAAACCTTATTTTTTTAACTGCACAAAGGATGTGAAATAAAATCACACAAGCTCCCAAGAACAAGGACATTAAAAATGTCCTAAACTGCACCAGCGTCTGGACTTCAACAACTACTTCTTGGGCTATATGCCCCACCAGGTATTGAATTACGAAAGTCCAGACGTGGTTTGGTGCCCGACCAAGTCGGGGATTTAACCCAAGGACTTCGATTTTGTTATTAAAGGCCGGTTTCGGCATTATTGTGCCTCATCAGTAAGAAGCAGGCTAGCTCGACATCCTGTCACTAAAGGATGTCTGAAAACGAATTCGACTCGCCTCGTTCTTGATAAAAGTGGTTGCGTTAGAGCGAGGCGAGTCGAATTCATTCTCAGACATCCTTTAGTGACAGGATGTCGAGCTAGCCTGCTTCTTACTGATGAGGCACAATAATGCCGAAACCGGTCTAAGAATGGCAAGCTCCTTTAATAACAAAATCGAAGTTTTTGGGTTAATTTGACATTCACAGCAAACCTTATTTTTTTAACTGCACAAAGGATGTGAAATAAAATCACACAAGCTCCCAAGAACAAGGACATTAAAAATGTGCTAAACTGCACCAGCGTCTGGACTTCAACAACTACTTCTTGGGCTATATGCCCCACCAGGTATTAAATTACGAAAGTCCAGACGTGGTTTGGCGCCCGACCAAGTCGGGGCTTTAAATCAACAACTTCGATTTTATTATTAAATGAGCTTGCCATTCTTAGACCGGTTTAGGAATTATTGTTCCTCATCAGTAAGAAGCAGGCTAGCTTTAATGTCTTTGTTCTTGAGAACAAGTGTGATTTTATTTCACATCCTTAGGCAGTTTTGTTACGCCCATGGTCCTTTTTTGGTATTTTTATGGTTCAAAAAAATTCCATCTTCTTACTTATTTTTTTAAACAATTACGGAACGAAGATTCTGTCTCTAGTGATAGAATGAAATACGTATAAAATACATAAGAGAAAAGGGTTTCAGAATTTTCTTTCAATCTCAAGAGCGAGAATGTTTCTTTTCTGTTATTATAATTGGTTTCAAAATAACTACATTCAGTAGGGGCTGTGGAGAAAATCTTTTTCCTTATTTAAATAAATTGAAAACTTTGTTTAGAAACGCATTTCAAATTGAATGCAATAAATTCTTGTATATAGACCTCTTAACAAAATAGTAGTTTATGATGCAAGGCGAGAAGTGTTACTTTTTCGGACGATTATGGAGTTTCCCGGCTGAGTCATTAGTTGAAGACAGCAAACCATAAGAGTCCGAAAAAGAAACTTCTCGCCCGCGTTATCATACAATATTTTTTATACGAATATAAAAAATATTATTATAATAAAGAAAAATACTAGTTCTACTCATAGTTTTATAGTTTGTCAATGTCAATGGAGCTTGTGTTAGAAAGTGCAGAACGGAGCTACACAATTATTAAAAAACGCGTTTCATTGCATTTGTATAGTGTAAGAAAAACTAAAATAAACAAAATATACACAATGCTTTCGAAGCATAACAACATGTAGAATTTATAAGCACAAAGTTTTGAGTTATGACAAACTAAAGCAGTGTTATTATAACTTTTTCATTGAATTTGAAGGTTGCGAATAGCAGTTCGGTTTTGTCACTGTAATATAAACTGCATGTCAAATTTCAAACAAAAATTATAACTATTTTGACATTGTAACATAACCTACAAATGTGACTTGTTTTTTCTTAAACATATCACAGCAAGTCAATATTTTATTCCCTAAAGAAAATACACTAAATATTAATTTAAAGCTAAAAGAAAAAGGTAAGTCAAATATCTATAATTTACTTTTCCGGACAGTTCACCGCCCGAAAAAGTACGAAAAAAGTTCTAGGACAGAAAAGTTCTTCTTCTTGTTATTGTGTACTGTATCGAATTTCACGATTCTCCTGACCCAAATTAAAAATAACTAACTTTACTTCTAAGGACTATTACAGAACTATTCAGTTCACTAACCTGAATATTCCATCCTAAGGATGTGTCCACTCGTATCGGATGATGCAAAGGGTATGATTTCAGACAACACTGACAACATTACAATTAACAATGGGACGGTTGATTCAAGTGAACTTTTGTAAACAGTGGCCATATTGGTTCGACACAGCTGACACAGGACGACGAGTTACAGTGGTTGCTCGACATATATCTGCATTTAGTTGTGGGAGTGTGTATCCTGCCCAACGGTCGTATTTTACGGCTAAGTTAGAGAGATGTACTAATTTTGGACCTAAAATCAAGTCATTTAATAATGAATTTTTTTTATTGGCCCATATGAAACTCTATGACCAGTAGAATATATTTCCAAAATTTTCCGGCTTCATTATTAAAGGGGGACTGGGATATAAAATTTAAATTTATGAATCGTGACGTAGACCAATGAAATAATTCCAGTTGCCAAATTTCTATAGTTTTTTTCCCGTAGGCATCAACTTTTTCTAATTAATAGAAAGAGGGAAATGGATACTTCAAGAGTAGTCGTAGCTAAAACAGGACTTCTTTTAACAGAAACCTACGACTATTAATCATGTTTGTGGATTCCCAAAAAGTAAATAAATAAATGGATTTAAAAGGATTTACAACTAAAAGCGGGGTGAACAAAGTAATAATCGATAAGTGATCTTTCACTTGTTTCGATATTTACAACAAATAGATTACAAATACATTAACAAATTAAAATGGCATAGGGTTATGAAATGATAAGAGAATTAATAAAAGTTTATAGATAAAAGTTACAATTGCAAGTACCTATATATAAATCATATCAAATAAAATTAGAATAAGATCTAAGGTAACATATTAAAATGGTATAAGTTTGTGATATGAGATGAAAAATTGATAAAAGTTAGAAGTTACTGATACAGGTTGGAATAGGTGGAATGGATGGAATAGTTGGAATAGGAGAACAACATAGTGTAAAAAAGGTAGCGTTAAACTCTTAATTTATATTTGTAGGCAAAAAACCAAAGAAAGTTTATAAACTAAAAATGTTCTTATTAATTTAATAGTTATCACAGATAAAAAACAATTAATTATAATTAATGTGTGCACTTATAAGTATCATAATAAAAGGATTAAAAAAATTAAAAATTGTTAAGTACGTTTCAAGTCGAGACCTTTGAAACACAAAAGCTAAACCTTCAAACTAAAATTATAAAATGATTTACTAATCTCTTTCTCGGAACCTTTTTGTAGAAAGCACAACATGGATTAAGAATCAACCAGACACTGACCTGAATATGAATCAGCTGACGGCCGTGACATTTGGATATAATTATAACCTCATTTATTTCTAATGTTATTTCGGCTCCTACGGAGCTCCAAAGCTCCACAGATTTAACATTATTCATTACTTAAAAAGGTTATATTTTCAAAAGTTTAGTATCTGCTGCGTTAAAAAAAAGTACCCTCTTATATTTTCGAGGTCGCTGCATTCAAATCTAATGCCAATATAATAATAGTGACAGTTGACAGCTGTCAAATAACTGTTAAACAGCATGTAACAATCGAAATTGATAAAATTGACATGTAAGCATATATTTTTAAGGTTGCTTAATTCAAATCTGATGCCAAAAAGACGATATTGACAGTTGAGTACTATCGTTAATTAAATATTTGACTGTGCATGATAATGTGTCAAGATAGAGTAATAATTAGGTGGCAGCAAGCATGTTTCAGTTGTTTTTAAAATATCGTTATCACATGCTGTTCGACAGTTATTTGACAGCTGTCAACTGTCAATATTATTATATTGGCATTAGATTTGAATGCAGCGACCTCGAAAATATAAGAGGGTACTTTTTTTTAACGCAGCAAATACTAAACTTTTGAAAATATAACCTTTTTAAGTAATGAATAATGTTAAATCTGTGGAGCTTTGGAGCTCCGTAGGAGCCGAAATTCGCAAAATTGAGCTTTGTGCCCATTGAGACTTTTGCTCAGGATGCCGAAACGAACAAAATATCCAAATTTCAGCCAATTTGACCAGGAGCCAATTCCCATAAGATTTGTGCGGGGTTTTTTAAACAAATAATTAAACTGAAATCACGCAAATAGTCAAGAAATAAAAAAATTTCACAGCAAACAGCAATTCAGAATTTCACATTCGACAATAACAAATAACTAATCAAGAGTTCCTATGACAGACTTACATCGAACTATTGACTGGTGCGAGCACGTGCTAAGAGCATTTAACTCAGAAATGATAACATCGACGAAATTAATCGCATGAGATCTCCATGCCATTGGTTAGATTTACCCGGTAGATTTAATACCAATTATTCTTTAAATTGCAATTTCTCTGGAAACGGGTAATTATATCTTGAGATATTTTTATCTAGCAACACTAAATCCCCTTCTTTGTCGTTTCTGCATAAATTAATTTAGAATTTCCGATCTAGTGGTATGCCTTATTTTTTACTTTTATTTTTTTTTTTACTTCTATGTCATTAGCCTCGTGTTCTGTGTAGGCTTTGTTAGTGTTTCCCAGCGCCACTTTATTAACAGCACTGTTAATTAGAACCCAACAGTGAGCCACCGACTCTCCCCATTTAATAATTATTACTATTATTTTGTTGTGGAATATTTGCCTGACTATCTCACATTTAGTGCAGAACTTTCTGCATAATGAATATTACAAACACTATTATATCATTTATGAAATCTATTTCGAGTTTGCTACAGATTAAACTTAAATAGCAATCTAACTGTCATATCTAACACAACAATTTTGATCTTACCTTGAAAGTTTTCCTCTAAATAATCAAAATATCTTAAAATAAAATCACATCCACTTCACACGCCCCTAAAGTCGTCTTACACGGTTAGATTTTGTAAAACTGATACGTTTAAAAATCACAAAGAATTTTCTGGATGAGTGTAGTTCGACATTAATTTTCCAGAACGTACAAAGAACGAAAGAGGAGATACGTCGCGACATTGTGGCGTCTAATCCCGATTTTGCGCTGCCAGAATTGGGCCAAAACGATTTAATCAACTGTAATTAAATATGTAACCCTGTTAATGCTAGTAAATTAAGATTGGTTAATAAAAATAATTGTCTTACGAAAAAAAATACTTTTGAAAACGACAGTTGAGACCAAATCTACGAAAAATAATTTTGATTTAAAATGTTTAATTGGCAGTAACAATAGTATATTGTGCAACAAGTGGGGAAAGTTCAACTTTTCTCACGAGTGTGAAAGTTTGGGGCATGAGCCTGAAGGGCGAGAAACACACGAGTGAGAAAAGTACTTTCACACTATACTTTTTCTACAACTGTACAAATTTTAAGAATACAAGTACCTAATGTAACGTAATATTTATTTTTATGGTTAGCAAAACTAAAATAACATGAAAGTATCCTACCTCTTAACAGTTAAATAATTTTTTTTGTATTTCTTCTCCATTCCATAAATTTTTCGTATGCCAATTCATACTTTTTTCTTGAAATTACCGGCAACAACTCTAACGTTACTTTTGCGGCCCTTTCCAATATCTTTGGCAGAGTATTATCAAAATCGTCACTACTGTCAGTATCCATATTATTTATTATAAATCTTATTATTATTAAAATAATATTTAATGGATATTGCGATTTTTAAGTAAGCTATGAGAAATTCGCTTCTTTTCATAGCAGTTGTAGAAAATGGTATATTGTGCAACAAGTGGGAAAAGTTCAACTTTTCTCGCGAGTGTGAAAGTTTGTGGCACGAGCCTGAAGGGCGAGTGCCACAAAAACACGAGTTAGAAAAGTACTTTCAACACGTGTTGCACACTATACTTTTTCTACAACTGCACAAATTTAAAGAATACAAGTAATGTAACTTGTAACTTAATATTTATTTTTAAGGTTAGCAAAACTAAAATAACATGAAAGTAACCTACCTCTTAACAGTTGAATAATTTTGTTAATTTTATTTATCTCCATTTCATAAATTTTTCGTATGCCACTTCAAACTTTTTTCTTGAAATTATCGGCAACAAATCTAACGTTATTTTTGCGGATCTTTCCAATATCTCGGACCTAGTATTATCAAAATCGTCACTACTGTCATTCGTTACCCATATTATTTATTATAAATAGCTATGTCTTATTACAATAATATTTAATGGAAATTGCGATTTTTATCAAAGCACGAATGAAAGCTACCTTAAGAGTTTAAAAAACTTCTACAATCTGACAGTTGTGACAACTATTTAAAGCTGAACATGTTCCAAATTTCAGAAATATAGCTAGAGAGACAAAGGAGAAAAGGGGTGTACCATGAGTCTGTGTCGCACGGTATATTAGTAAAAATAATTGTATAAATATAGTAACCACAGACTTACATACACCCCAAAACTTTGCCATAAAAGAGCTCATATTCATTTGTGAAGAAAATATAGAAAAGTAATAATTGTTAATTAGTGTTTTACTCGAACATTGTCTTTGCTTGGCCAACACCAAGGTAAAGAGAGGTAACATTGTCGTGGCGAGCACCTTTTCTTTGATAAATGGGGAATTTTTTCTTCAAAATTTCATTAAATCTTCATTAAAATCCCTTATTATGATGGATCCAGTTTTCATAAACTGTGACATATCGATGAAAAAATATGGCTTTAATATTTTTTAACACCCAGTAAACATGAACAATGGATTTCGTTTTTACTCCAACTCTGTGCCATCTTTCTTATATACGTTGAGATGTTCACGATGTCATTTATCTCACGTATCTTTAATCGCCGATAATTTAAAATCAAATATTTTATTTTGTCAATAATTTTGGGAGTAGTTACCGAATATGGGGGTCTCGGGCATTCAGCGTCTTCTGTCGACATATGACCACTTTGAAATGCAGTAAACCATTTTAAGTGAAGGAACAGATGTGCCATAATATTTTTTTATCTTTTCTTCAGTAGTTATTATGTTTTTTCCTCGTAAAAAATAATTTTTTATTAGAACACGAAATTCAATTTTTTCCCCTGTTCACAAAACACACAAAGGACCAGGCACCTTTCTTATAGGAAAATGGCTTTCCGCCAAATTTTCTGAAAAGTTGGTATAATGTAGAACTCGATGCTCTGACAAAAAGTGACCATTGGCCCAAACCGATCCTATGGCTAGTTTTCGAGGTACAGGGTGTTAAACATCGGAAATGCCACTTTTTTGTAACCAAATTTCTCATAACAGACCTGTTTTATTCGCGTTTGTTGTAAAAAACATGAATTATAGATCATATGGCAACAATATTTTATAAACAATTACTGTACAATTTGGTTACTTACAGGGTGGTTCGAAAATAAGTAATATGGTTTTTTTGAAGAAATTATTTTTTTATAACAGCTTTAAAAATACAAGCAAATGTCATTGCATCATAAATATATAGTTCAGGTAATTACTTCTTGGTGATGAATCATGTTTTATACAGGGTAACTCAGAAATGTAGTTACAGAAGACATATAATGTATTTTAGCTTTAACGAATCGCCCTGTATAAACGATGTGTTATAAAACTTTTATAATATCTTAAATAAATGTACGACCTGTCACTCTAGCACTACTCTATGTCATACAGCGGGTTAAACTGATTGCAAACACTTTAAAAATTAGAAAACCTGTGTTTTGTGCACCACTCTGTATTTTAAAAGTTTCTCTGTCAACTTTATAAATTAATACATTTTCACATTAACAGAAGTTCAATATTTAACTGAGCAAAATTTTGTTGTAATCCTATGACCAGTTTTCCTAAAATGTGTACCCATAACTCTGTTTTCATAATTAGTAAGCTTTTTTTATATTATTTTAGAACAACTAGTAACTATGGGTACCCATTTTAGGAAAACTGGTCATATGATTACAACAAATTTTGCTCAGTTAAATACTGAACTTGTATTAATGTGAAAATGTATTAATTTATAAAGTTGACGGAGAAACTTTTAAAATACAGGGTGGTGCACAAAATACTAGTTTTCTAATTTTTAAAGTGTTTGCAATCAGTTTAACACGCTGTATGACATGGAGTGGTGCTAGAGTGACAGGTCGTACATTTATTTAAGATAATACAAAATTATAACACATCATTTATACAGGGCGATTCGTTAAAGCTAAAATACATTATATGCCCTCTGTAACTACATTTATGAGTCACCCTGTATACAATATGATTCATCACCAAGAGGTAATTACTCAAACTATATATTAATGATCAAATGACATTTGCTTGTATTTTTAAAGCTGTTATAAAAAAATAATTTCTTCAAAAAAACCATATTACTTATTTTCGAACCACCCTGTAAGTAACCAAATTGTACAGTAATTGTTTATAAAATATTGTTGCCAAATAATCTATAATTCATGTTTTCTACAACAAATGCGAGTAAAACAGGTCTTTTATGAGAAATCTGGTTACAAAAAGTGGCATTTCCGATGTTTAACACTTTGTACCTCGAAAACTAGTCATAGGATCGGTTTGGGCCAACGGACACTTTTTGTCAGAGCATCGAGTTCTACATCATACCAACTTTTCAGAAAATTTGACGGAAAGCCATTTTCCCATAAGAAAGGTGCCTGGTCCTTTGTTTACTTCAAATGATTTAACACATTCTATGTGGCAAATTTGTTTTGTTTGCTTTTCTCAGTTTTGATAATGTTTTGTCTTAATTTATATTATTGCTTTTTCCCGATCTAACGTAATTATTAATGAACCAAATCATGAAATGGTCACTAGAACATATTTAACGAAGAAGATCACGCGAAATGTTTCTTGATGAGTTTACCTGCTTGTCACATATACTACTGTACTTTTCTCCTCATCTCAAATTATATAAATCATCCTTATCGTTATCATCCTTATGTTAGCAGCAAAGAGTACACCATCTAACAAGAGGCGAAAGAAATCTGTTTTCCTGATAACAAATTTGTATGCGCAAGCGCGATTAAACTAGTTTAATTGCCGTTTTGCGGGAAAATGAGAAATGCTGCCAGGAAATATTTGAACTAAGATCCTTGAAAAAAAAAGTGTATATTCAATAGGTATAGACCAAAATAATAAACATTTCATTTTCTCAGAAATTGTAAGGAATACTATACTAAAAGTAGGTATGTATGCCATGAATGCAATCAAGTTCAAGTTTCTCCAGTAATGTCATATTGCCAACACTGTCTTTTCATTCAAAAAAAAGGTAAACCAAATATTAGATGAAATTTAACACAAAAATAGAAAAAAACTCATCCGATTGCGAATAAAAAATTTCCCCCAATTTACTCTTTCATTGCGAAAATTGAAAAATAAAATTTACAAAATCCGAAATGCGGTCGACATTTATCCGTTTTCGCGAAAATCATAATCTCCATAATACATCCTGTAGCAGTGTCCTCAAGAAAGAGTTTGCCATTTTGGATACAATGCTTGGGATGACCCATATCTATTGGAGGAAAGAATCAAGTCTCGAAGTCACTTTCTTCCCTGAAAAAACGCGAAGAGTTGTGTTCTTGCCGAGGCGAAAATCCCTTTCAAATCTCAAGAACCGGTAGACCGATTTGGACGGGTTGAAATTCAGTTTATGCGTTTTCGCGATCCCTTTATTTTATATCTAGAAGTCGTTTCGATCCGAGTAAAACCCAGCGAAAACATGCGAAAAATTGATTTCCCATTTCTGTACATGTTAATTTACCTCCTTAGACAACTGCCTTAGCTTTCATATAGTGATCACGTGAAAATTCGAAAAAAGCGATTTTTTTTTCTGGTTTTTTTTTGCCAGATCGACTCCACTAAACGGGGAGGTATATTCATCAACACTATTATTTTTCTTAGTGTAGTTCGGTTTGTACGAAATACATGTTACTTTTCTCAGTGTATCTCAAATAGTTTATGTGTCAATGCTGTGACGTATTTCCTCTCAATAGTGTGTCTATCCAACATCAAAGGAACCGATCAAGCTTTCGCCTTTTGTTAGATGGTGTACTCTTTGGTTAGCAGTGTCTAACTGACAAATTAATTAATCAAAATGACTTTTACCTAACCTCGTAGCGAATTGAATAAGACACTATGGTTGCATCTGATTTTCTTAGAAATTTTGTAACTAACTTAAAAAGCAGAAAACTTAGTAATATAAGCAACATGCAACAAGCAGTCCCAATGTTTTTTTTTGTCCTGGGTGGAGCGGCAACATTATTCATGACGTTTGAATTTAAAAGAGATCCCAAAAGTTACACAGTTAAGTCAGAACACCATTTTATTAAAGTCAAGTTAACGTATAAAAAGAAGAGATTTGTTAGCTTTGCTTCTGTGGAGCACGATGGCCAACTATTTATGACACCAAAGGATTTTCTTGAATCTGTAATTGAAACACAACCTAGGCGAAGGCTAAAGAGGAAGATTTTGGACCAGAAGGATCTGGAAAAGATTAAAAATGCTACACCACGTTTGAAAAAAGCTTCACCGAGATTATTTAGAAACATTAGAGATGATGGAATTATATCTTATGCAGAGTATCTATTTCTCATATCTGTATTAATTAAGCCGCAATCTAACTTTAAAATTGCATTTGATCTGTTTGATACTGATAATAATAAAAAAATTGACAAAAATGAGTTTCTAGTTATGGAAAGAATATTCAGCAATGTTTGGAAAAACAAAAATCCTACGAACTCTAAAAACTCCATTTCAGTACAGTTTACAAACTTCCTACATAGAAAAAACTTTGTCGATACAACACTTTTAATTCATTTTTTTGGTGCTAACGGTAAAAACCAACTCAATTTTGAAGATTTTAAAAACTTTATGTTGCATTTACAGACTGAAGTACTAGAATTGGAATTCAATGAATTTTCAAAAGGTTTGTCTACAATTTCTGAATTAGATTTTGCTGAAATTCTGTTAAGATGTTCCTCTCTGGACAATGAAACGATTGATTTATACCTTAACAGATTTATAGATAGAAATAAAGAGACTAATGGGATTACATTTGAAGAATTTTATCATTTCTTTCAGTTTCTAAACAATCTAGATGATTTTGCTGTTGCTTTGAGGATTTATACTCTAACAGATTTGCTTGTTTCAAAGAAACAGTTTAAAAGAGCTTTTAAAATCTGCTCTGGTGTGAATTTGAGCCAGCATTTAGTGAACATAGTGTTTGCTATTTTCGTTCATGATAAAGATCGTTTATTAAACCACAAAGAATTTATTGTTATCATGAAAGATCGACTGCATCGCGATTTCAAATCACGTGGAAAGAAAAAAGTTTGGAAAGCTTTTAAGTTGTGTGTCAACCAGGAACGCACCAGGAAAGCACCTATACCTAGAAAAAAACATAAATCTAGTCGTAGAAATTTGTAATAATTATTTTCATTTAATATAAACTTTTTTTATTTTTACTTTAACCATAATTTAACAAACTGTAAAATAGCATTTTAGTCCAGTAACTAAAGACCTGAAAATATGCAAAGCTGTAAATAAATCGGTCCAGGTTTCCTTTGTGGCATAATTCTTAGGTCTTAACGGTTGCTTCCAAGTGCGAAAAATTTCACCACGATTCCGACTTAGGAAAGGGCTGAAAATGGCCCCTAAAGTCTGAAAAAATGGTTTCCCGCTAATATCTGCCAAAATATACAAATTAGACAATTTTTGTTTAGATAAAAAATGAAGATCGTATCATTATCTAAAAAAATGATCAAAAATTTTTGCATTGAATAGATATATTAGTTTCTCACTGAATTTCCGCTCGAGGGAGTTAGGAATACATTGATTTTCATTTTTTGGACTTTGGAGACCAATTGTAGATGGCGCTAGCGGCATACCTCTGCTCGCTAAATTATGGGGCCTATGAATGAAAATCTGGGCACCAATCGATTTTTCGACAATTATTGGCGGATTTCACGTGATTTTCTTTTGTAAAGTAGCGCTTTGGGTCTCTTAATTGTATTAGCGAATGTTCTGTGTAATTTGAGTTGCAAATTTATCAGAAAATTGCAAAAAATTATTTTTTCATGTGGCAGTCTCAAATCCCGGCGCTTTGCCTATAGTGGGTTACTAGTTTTAGAGTGTTATGAATATTCGTCCATGTCATATTTTCTGCGTTTTTTGCAAAATTTTCGCCAACAATATAGGTCCAGGATTTCAGAAAAAATAAGAAAGTTTTTGAAAAATTCCTTTTATTATGAAAAATATGTTAAAAATACAAAATACATAGGAATGTTTATAATTTATCATACGTTAAACCATTCCATGTCATCAGATCCATATTATTCATCGTCTTGCTCTTGCTCTATTCCTTCCCATCCTCCACGCGTCCCTTCCCACTGTTCTTCCAGCTGTATTTCTGGTTCCCCCCTTCCAACCCATCTGTTGCTGTCTCGACAGCTATTTTATCCTCCTCCCCTTCCACCCCTTCTGCTTCTCGTTCCATCTCTAATTCTTGGAATATACCTACATTTTTTTATAATTAAAACACTGTCAACTGACATGAACCACAGATAGACGAGCATTTCAGACCTACTTTCAAACATGAACAATTCTTCTCGCAGCCTGTCTTACACTGACAAAAAATCATCTTCAAGAGTTCCGGGGCGGCCGGATCCCTTATGGTCTGGACCGGTAGCAGTACATTTTCTGCACGTTTCCATTCCCATTCCTCTGGTGATAGTTCGTTTTTCAGCCATTTCTGCACTTGTAAATATACCCTACAAAATGATTCAACCAATAACTTTACCAAATACCACACGTCCTCTCAAATTTTATAGATTCAATTTTTGGTCTCCATACTCAAACGCCTTTATTTCAGACAAAACCACTCAAACAAACTGATTTCAGATAAAATCACTCGTCCTGCGGACTCGAGATTTCATCAATCAGTTTGTTTTCGTAGTTTTTCCAAGTAAAGCCGTTTTCGTGAAAACCAAAAATTTAATCGATAAAATTTGGAGGACTCGTGGTATTACCTTTGGTAAAATACTATCAATATTTCAATAATACGGGCAAGCCAACGACTCCAAAAAGAACAGAGATTGTATACCAACAAAAGCAGACGACTAATGCGGGCGCGTGGGTACACGTGGTTAGGAATATTATGGATCTCAGGCGGAGAGCGTAAAAATGGGGGACATAATTCTAACGGACATTTAATAGCCGCGCTCGAATATAGGGATCAATTAATATAAACGGAAAGATCAGAATATAAGCTTCACTTCGGTCTGGGTATTAATCCTCAAAAAATGAACAGCGGGGAACAAGAAGTATTAAAAAAAAGTCTGGTTTTCACAGGTGTGATCAATTTTCCCGACTTCTGGAAAATTGAGGAACTTTATTCGAAATAAAAAAATACATTCGAAAAGTAGACACTGTAAGCTTTAAAATGGTGTGCGTTGAATAACAATATAATGGAATATGAGTTTTTAATTCGTGCTTGTTTCGAAGATTTCTAGAACTCCGAAAACGTCTGAAAAATGCAAATAAACAAATCAATTTTAATTAAGACGCCAGAAAGATACTGAAAAAAATTTATGAGATCATTCGAGACATCTCAAGATTCCATTAAAAAAAAATGGGATAAAAAACTTAAAAAAAAAATATGAATGAATTACTAAAAAGGTCCAAAATATTGGGAAAACATAAACTTTGACTACTTTTTTCAATGTTCTCGACAGGAAAGAACGGGCTTCAAGGCACATGGGTTTTCCCATTGCAATGAACTTTGAATCATCGAAAAATATCAATTTTTGCCCGAGTTCCGAAACAATTCGTCCGCCCGGTTACAAGTTAATGCATAGACACAGCAGCATTCCTATAGAGGTAGAGCAGCCGCTGAAATGATGGGACTTTTGGGTCCGGTTATCTCGAAAACTATCGAATTCCCGAAAAAAATGATGGGGACTATTTTTCTAAACAAAAATTGGCTAATTTGCATATTGTGGCAGATAGTAGCGGGAAACTATTTTTAGGGGCCATTTTCAGCCCTCTCCCAAGTCGGAATCGTGGTGAAATTTTTCGCCCTTGGAAGCAACCGTCAATACCTAAGAATTAAGCCACAAAGGAAATCTGGACCGATTTATCTACAGCTTTGCATATTTTCAGGTCTTCAGTTACTGGACTAAAATGCTATTTTACAGTTTGTTAAATTTCGCCCTTGGAAGCAACCGTTAAGACCTAGCTTTGTCCCTTCAGTTACTGGACTATTTTTGTAATGTTTAAAAATAAAAGTAGTAATGGGGAGTATACGATTTTGACATTATATTTAACAGCTGACAGAACATAACCATCTAGTGGTAAATACAAAATAACATCATGGTGAATTTGAGGTAGATGGTTGATTTAATTCTTCATTGATTTTATGCATAGCCGCTGTAGACAATTTGGTAGTGGCTTATTGAAAGGGGCCTCTAATATGTTTAGGAAAAGTTTACACCGAGAGAATTACGGAAGGTATGAATTCCTTCTTGTCCTCTTTTAAGAAACCATTAGTTGTTTGAGGGCCCCCCAACGTCCCTTTAATTTTCTTATTTTTATCTTTTGCATCAAAAATAAAAATAAAATAATTAAACGCTTCAAAAATTAGGTTTTAAGATCATTGTTTAAACATTTAATAGGAAAAGCAAATGAAAAAAATAAATCATTAATTTTTTTGAATCAAATAAAAAGTATAAAACCACAGAAACGACATACATTGTAAAAGTACAGCCATAAAGTTCTAAAAGAAAGTTTGTCACAATTCGCAAATCATAACGTTCCTATTGGTAGTAAAAATTTTATAACTCCGAAAACTGCAGATTTCGCGTTTATTTTGAGGAGAACGTAAAAATTTTTATTGCGATATGAAATAGTTCGAATCGTCTGTAGGTCTGGAGTATTTATGAATTTCATTAAAAATACTAGAAAAGTAACGAATTAATTAATTGGTTTGGAAGAATCTTGCTATCTTGCAAAAATTGTATTTTAAAAAAATAACTTTTTAAAATTATTCTCCTGCATTTTTGTACAAATATAGTTAAATGGTTCTTCGTCATTGTCTTTGCCAATCTGGTTTTCGCACTGGTAGAGGTTGTCTTGACAATGTTTTTACATTAAGCAGTATTATTCACTTCCATAAAAAGAGCAAACTATTTACTATCTTTGTGGATTTTAAGATAGCGTTTGACTCGGTAAACAATGGATTGTTATGGGTGACATTATTTAAGCTGGTAGTATCATCCAAAATACTGCGCGGGTGATAAAAATGTTGTATTCACACGGGACTGTGCAGATAAAGGGCAAGGATAACATCCGGTGTACTACAGGGCTAACCCTTAAGTCCATTGTTGTTTGCCTTATTTATTGCAGACTTGGAGACCTTTATGACAATGGGGCTCAGATGACAGAAATTATGTCCTTGCATTACTATATGCCGATGATCTGGTTATTTTACCACATTCGGAAATTGATGTTGTAAAACTTTTCGTCCTCAAATGACTTGACACTTAAATTAAAAAAAAACCAAAGTCATGCAATTCTCTAGGGGTGGCTTTCAGTTGTCTAAGTTTAATTTTTATTGAAATAATGAACCTCTTCCTGTTACTAATAAATAAAATGCATACTTAGGTATAACCTTCACCTCCTCAGACTTATTTCACGAAATGGCTACACTGACTGCGATTATAGGTAAACAGGCTGTTGGCTCTATCCTTCCTATAATGGCAAAACTAAAATTGACACTTGGCTTCCTAGAATTAAGTTATTTGAATCTTTAGCTCTCAGTGTTATGTTTAATTGTGCCCCAGTTTGGGGATTAAGATATACAGAAATACTCGGGCGAGTTCAGATTACTTTTCTTAAGCGGGTTCTGTCACTTTCCACTAATACACCTGATACCATAGTTCGTCTAGAAATGGGTCGAGTAAAATTTCCCTCAACTGGCTCCACAAAATATTAACTAAGGAAAACCATCGCTACCCAAAACTCTGCCTAAAGCAACATATTCGGTTAATTGATGCTACTGATACGAAGTATAACTGGATATTACAAATAAAAAAGTTTTTTGCCGACGATGATTCATTAGACGTTTGGAACAATTTAAATAGTAATACTCTCATTTCTAAAAGGAAAACCCTGTTGTCTAAGTATTACACTTATTTGCACTCATCAGATTTATCGCTAGCATCTAGGTATGCATTTATGTATATGCCAAATCTATTTCTTTGTAGAGAATAAAAACTTTCCTATAAATATTCACCCCAAAATCCCAAATAGTTTATGTAAACAAGTTAAAAATATAAATTCCTTCTTTTACTATTATTATTGTATTTTACAGTAAAAAATTATCTAAAAAGTATTTACACATAGTTACAGTATTCAATAGGTAGGTAGAAACTGAAGTAGTTCTGTAATGTCTTCTAGTTTTTCTTTTGACAAGCTTCCATTCACCTTGTCGATTTTGGAACAACTAATTAGCAGGTCAGTACTTCCTATAAATTCTTTTCTCCATGGCCACTACTAAATGTAGTTATTCTGAAACCACTTATAATAACAGAAAAGAAACAGTCTCCCTTTTGAGATTGAAAGAAAATTCTGAAACACTTGCCTCTTATGTATTTTAAGCGTATTTCAATCTTACTCTAGTGTCAGAATGTTCATCCTCTAACACATAGCTGTATCTCTGTATCTGTAAATCTAGAAGGGTGGGTCACTCCACAGCACGTAGGCCACATTTGGCCCATTGTGCGTCCTTCTGTGGTTGAGCCTTCCTTCTAGCTCGTCAGCCAGCCTACTTGTTTAAAGTAGGCGATGACGTCGCCTGAAGGTAGCTCCCTCATGTTGGCATGTGTTAGCCACCGCTCGCCGAAAAGAAAATGTCTCATTTGTGAGAGTGTCGGGCATTCGCAAAGAATGTGTTCGACAGTCTCGTCTTCCTGTTCACATCCTCTACACAGTGGAGTGTCAGATAACCCCATCCTGTAGAGGTGTTTTCGTAGATGACAGTGGCCAGTCAGGATACCTGTGGCTGTGCGCAGGTTCTGTCTGTTCATAGTCATGTATTTTTTGGCTGTTTCGCTGTTCGGATACTGTAATAGTTCCTTGGCTAGCTTGCAACCTGTTTCGTCGTCCCATCTACCCTTAAACTTGTCAAGGGAGTGTTTCTTCAGTAGGTCAGCCACAGCTGATGCCGATAAGCTTATGAAAGTGCCAGGTCCCAAAAGTTTTTGGGAGGCTGCTTTCTTAGCTAGAGAGTCAGCTGCATGGTTGCCTTTTGATTTTCCATGACCTTTGATCCAAGCTAACGTGACCACGTTGTTGTTGCAAGCTTCGATCAGGGCCTGGTGACATTCTAGTACTAGACCTGATGTAATCCGTGGTCTATCCAGAGCTAGTAGTGCCTGTCTGCTGTCCGTGAGGATGTAAATATTATTACCAGTAATGTTCCTACTGGTAGTCTCTTTTGCGGCGATTGAGATAGCAGTGAGCTCTGTTTGAGCTACACTGGCATTAGAACCCATTGCCCATTTTATATTGAGATTCAGGGATCTGGAATAAATTCCACAGCCTGACCCCTCATTTGTTTTAGACCCATCGGTGTAGATGCACAAGGCACCTGCTGCCAATGTAGCCTCTTGTACGTTTTTTGTTATTACCCTGTAGGGTCTGTAAAAGGCGTATCTTGGTGCAATCGAATCTGTGTTGGCTTGTAGCAGTGGGACCTCTCCAAGGACCTCGTGCCACAAGTTACACCTCGACTGACCAGATCCTACGTCAGGTTGTATACCTGTAGAGCGTAGCCGTCATGGTCATCACTACAGCCTCCTTAATAAATATATCAAGGGGGGTGAGACCAAGGATCACCTCCATTGCTCTAGTTGGTGTGGTTCTCATGCCCCCCGTTATGTTGAGGCATGCTATTCTTTGGATTTGATCCAATTTGCGTACGACTGTCCGCTGGCTAGTTTTGACTCCCCAGGCAATCGCACCGTACGTTAGCATAGGTCTTATGATTGCAGTGTAGATCCAGGCCGTAACCTTAGGTGACATTTCCCAGGTGCGGCCAATGGTTCTACGGCACTGTTCATAAGATATGTATGCTCTTTTGACTCTGTTTTCTAGGTGAGAGTTCCATGTTAACTTGCCGTCAAAGGTGACCCCCAAATATTTCACCTCTACAGAAAAGTTCAATTTAGTATTTAGGAGCTTTGGGGCCTCGATGTTTGCAAGCTTCCTTTTATTCGTGAAAAGAACCATCTCTGTCTTTTTTGGGTTTATTGACAGTGAGTGGTCTTTGCACCACTGTTCTATGATATTGAGGGCCTCTTCCATTCTAGCACAGAGTATTCCTTCAAATCTTCCTGTTTGCAGAATCACTAGGTCGTCTGCATAAGCTATAGTGTAGAAACTGTCATCGTTGAGGCGATTGACTAAGGTGTCTAGGACCATGTTCCACAGTAGTGGTGAGAGCACCCCTCCCTATGGACAACCTTTTACAACCATGCCTCTTATGGTAACATCATCTACACTGATTTTTATTGCTCTCTTTGAGAGCATGTTATATATCCATCCATTTATTGTGTTGGGGATATTTTTATTAGCTAAGGCATTTGCTATTTTGGGAAAGGTGGTTTTGTCGAACGCACCTTCAATGTCTATGAATACACCCAAGGTGGACTCTTTTGAGTCCAGCGATCTTTCGATGTAACCGGCCACAAGGTGGAGGACTGAATCAGTAGACTTTCCTGGGGTGTACGCATGTTGATTCGGATGTAGTGGGTTTTGTATTATCGCTACATCTCTTATATATCTTTCACATAGCCTCTCTAAAGTTTTCATTGAAAACGATGTGAGGCTAATCGGTCGATATGCTTTTGGAATGGAGTAATCCAATCTTCCTGGTTTTGGTATAAAGACAACCTTGACTTTCCTCCAGCTTTTTGGAATATACCTCAGTGCCAGGGAGGATCTGAGGATTCCTACCAGGTGCGGCATTAATGCATCCAGGCCCCACTGAAGTAGGGCTGGATAAATGCCGTCAGTTCCTGGTGATTTAAAAGGGGAGAAGCTCGAGATGGCCCACCTTAATTTGTCCTTATCGACGATCTGGTCTGCTATTCTCCAGTCATCTTCTGTGAGGTTTTGTTGCTTCTCTTCCTCCCAGATTGCCAGATTAGTGGTTCTGGAGTCAGGGAAGTGTGTTGACATTAGTAGTTCAAGACTTTCCTTAAGGTTGGCAGTTCTAGTGCCATCCTCTTTGGTTAGTGTACCGATATGGCGATAAGGGTCTTTAGAGAGAGCTTTTTGGAGTCTAGCTGCTTGAGGAAAATCTTAGATTTCCTCACAGTAGTTCTTCCAAGCTTCTCTTTGTTTTTGTCTAACGACTTTTTTGTACTCTCTGAGGTGAGACCTATATATGTCCCAGTCCTCTTCAAGTTTGGTATTTTTGCCTTATTAAAAGATGTCCTTGCCATCTTCCTGAGCTGATCCAACTCTTGGCACCACCAGGAGGTGGTTTTACCGTTGAGTTCGACCCGCTTGAGGGGGCAGCACTTCTTATAGGCGTGATTTATAGCATTATGGATAGTTACAGAGTAATTTTCCAATTTGCTCATATTATTAGGTAACACAGCCTCTACTGCTTGCAGAGCCCCTTCCAAAAGGTGGACATATTTTGTCCGATCCGTTTTCCTGGGGGGATAGTATAGAGGTTGTGAGCGATAAATTTAATTCATATTTTATCCAGCGATGATCTGACATTGAGTCGTCGTCAGATACATGCCAGCCGGATATTATTGTTGATGTTTTTATGGTAGATAGGGTTATATCTATTCGCGTTTGGCTACGAGAGTTTATAAAAGTTGGTTCAATACCTCTATTTAGAATGCAAAGATTCTTGTTTATTATATAGTCATAAAGTGACTTACCTCTAGTGTTAATGTCTTTGCTGCCCCAGCTTACATGGTGTGCGTTGTAGTCGCAGCCTATCACCAGTTCAAGCTTTTGAGTGAGGCAGTGTTCCACAAGGTCCTCCAGTTCTTTGTTAGGTGGTGGTTTGACTGCGTCAGAAGGGAGGTATGCGGATGCTAGAATTAACACTTGTTTTTGACCTTTTTGCACATATTCCACCTTAACCACCGTGAGGTAGAAGGTTGAGAAATGCGTCATTGGGTAGGCCTTGAATTTGCTAGGAATATATATAGCGGTCCTAGGTTGATGGTTGCTTGGAAAGCTGAAAATTAAACCTTTTAGATTACTAAAACCCATGATTTTCGTTTGTCTTATCCAGGGTTCCTGAATAAGTGCTAGTGTGTCCTGCAACTCATCAAGGTAGCGGCATAGCGTTGCCGTAGCCACCCTTTTGTGTTGCAGGTTACACTGGATTATATTTACCTTGTCCACAGCTATCTCTGCTTGCATCGTTGGTAAGTCAGTGTTGTTTGTTCCTTTATTCGGCCATCGCCTCCTCCATGTCTGGAGATGGGTTGGACTCGCTACTTGTGCGGTCCCTGGTTCTCTCCTCCGAGAGGGTGTCGGTCGCCATCTCTGGAGATGGCTCGACAACCTCTGCGGGGGCCTCTTGTTGAGGAGGAGGATTCCTATCGGAATCCTCATCTAGCCTCTCACCAGCTTCCGCTTCCGTTTTCTTCGTCTTTAAAACCAATGAGGTGAACGCGTAGCTCAACCTCATTGATTTTGTATTAAGGACTTCCATCTCTTCGTCTCGTATTCCGAAAACGAAAAGATGTCCTTTCGGGTCATCCTTTGCCTCGTAGTGGAAGGAGCACCATCCATCCACACGCAGCTCCGGATTTTGCCGGGTAAGCCGACGCAGCACATCCTCTTTGTCACCGAGGTCAGCGTGTGCATCGCTCGGGACCCAGAGGGTGGCTTTTGTCAGCTTAGGAAGGTTGTCGACGTGTACCACGTCGAGCAGCGCTTCCTTCCACGGCTTTAGGCTTTTGGCCATGTTCCTTAGCCACTGCAACGTTTCGTCATTATCGCAGGTAACTCTGATGATTTCACCATAGTGCGACCATGACCGAAACGTCGGTGGCTTGTCTTGGCTGCTGGAGGCGGACATATGGGTTTTGTCCAGTGCCTCCATCAGGTGCTTTTTTACAAGGCCTTCCCTTTCTACGGTTGTCTTACCGTAGGGGTCGGCCATGTCGACAACGGCTACCCTTAGATGGTTGGTAGCCGCTTCGCTGTAACTTTTAGCTTCATGCCTCGGTTTTTTTCCTCTGGCAGGTGTCCCTTCGCCAGAGGTGTCCGAGCGCATGCACTTCTTGTATTGGGTGGCGACGCGTTCCTGGCCTCTTGTGGAGGAAGAACTGGCATCGCTGCCCAAGATTTTTTGTCTGGCGGTGCCAGGTTTAGATTGGGAGGGGCGAGTGGTGCCGGTGGTGTCTTTGACACCCTCCTGCTCCTTCGCTTTCCTCCTTCTCTTGGCCTCGGCACCGCAGATCCTTTTACCTCTACGGTGTTTTTGTGGAGGTGTGCGTGATCGCACAACCTCCGGTTTTTCTGGTCCTTTTTCTTTTTTCTTTTCTTTATCCATTTTGGGTCCCACGAGTAGCTAGGGAAGGTTGTGTCACCCCTGGCAGAGCCCCGCATACCAGGGGAAGGCTGGTTACAAGGGGGTGTCGCCTGGTGCCCCCAGGGGGCCGTTCGCGGTCACACTCCCTGTGACCATTCAGTACATCGGCACGGCACCTCACACCTTCACTTTGGGGGGCTGGTCCACGGTGGCAGTTTTCGCAAAAGATTTTGGGGGTTTTTAGGCCCCCTCACTCTACTTATGACTACCACTAATCAAGACGTGAGTCCTGACCGTCCTCCTATCCGCCACCTGGAGACGCGCCTGATAGGTAGCCCAACCAACAGGAACACATAGCTCTAAATATCACGTCCGCATCCTAGCCATGAATTTCAAGTTTGACAGTTCTACGCGAAGTGTTATTTATTTAGTTTGAATTTGCCTGGACAAAGATAAGCTGGGTTTTTTTACTATATTCAATTCCTACTTTCTGTGGCAGTGGAGAAAGTACACTCGTATCGAATTCTCATTCAAACCTTGTTACAGAATATACTATTCGATGTTCTTACTGATATACCTTTGACAATTCCACACCAGGACTTTCTAACCAATGAAAGTGGATTTTTATGACAGGTCACCATAGCAACACATATATTTTATAGGAAATTTTCGTTGTAGGTACCCACCATCGAATTATAGTGGAAATTTTTTGAGATAATCACAGATCAGGTCAGGTCAATTTTCTACCACTTGTTGTAAAATTAAAGAAGGTACTATTATAAGTCTTAAAATTGTATTTCAGTGTAATTACAATAAGTAGAAATCAGTAATACCGAAAGCGTTTGATACAAAACTGACAGCTTTGTAAAATGTACTTTTTAGGTTAAGGTTTTACCTAGTTTCTGAATAACCAAGTCAACTAATACTTTCTTTTTTCCAAAGAAAAAATAATAACACAAAAATAACCCAAACAAGTTTTATTCTCAAAACAGAAAAAACTCGCCACGAGAGAGAGAGAGAGAGAGAGAGAGAGAGAGAGAGAGAGAGAGAGAGAGAGAGAGAAAACAGTATAGGAACTAAAAAAAGAACAAATAAACAAAAATTCATTCTTCAGTGTAGCCATGACTTTATTTCTTTTTTGTGTATTGATTTATTTTTATTCTGCACAAAATCCTGTTATTGAAATGCCTTAATTGACAAATTCAAATAATTCTTTCAAAAGTGTAAATGCAAAGTGCAAATGGAATTCGAGAAAAGTTAAACGTATTTGTTTTCCGTATGTTCCTAGAATTGTTTTCTAGTATCCATGCCATTTTATAAAATTTATTTTATATCCCAGAAGTTCCCAGCACTTGGCGGTAAAACACTATGAACATAAAAGTAAATCTTGTGTTACTACCTTAGATAGGCAACCAATAAAATACCGACAAAATGCAACTCTGAAGAGATACTTATAGAGAGAGTTACAAAATTAAAACTTTTAGGAATCTGATCTATTTTCAGAAAAACTATTTTGTCAATGTTTCGAGAACTAAAATAATTAATATATGTGTTGTCATCTCCCCGTATTTTCTGAATGTTCCCAAACTCAACCTGACTATATGAGGAGGCAGCAAAAAAATGAACTGAATCTCTTGTTTGCACTACGCGCTGCTTGTTGTTGGTTGTACGAAGAGTTGAAATAAAAGAAATCACGTTAACTTAAAGATATTCAACAAATAAAGAAGATTTTAACATTTTTTAACAATAAGTAACAAACTTGCTTTTATAATTTCGGTGCAAATGCTCAGTGAAATTGTTAAGTATATTTTATAAGTCAGGAATTTACCACCTAGTTGTGGGAGCGCTACTAATTTCTTCTACAGATTTAGTAAAATTTTAACGGAACATACGATTTTCTATGTATTTTGGACAAGAGCTCATCTAAAAGTCGACCAGCACAATAGCACAATAGCAGAGCTTGTGTCTGCGTTAGCTTACTAGCAAAACCATTGAGCTGCAGCATGAAGCAGTATGAATATGTTAGGAAAGGAGGTGTGTATGTGTGAATTTCAGGAAGAGATTTTGCGACGCTAAGTTCCATTGTATGCGAGAAATTATTTGCTGCAATAAATGTAACAAATAATTTCTCTTCTGAAAATAAATGCTGCGGTTCCTTCTTGCCATAACGGCTTTGAAAATAAAATACATTCTACGATTTAAAAAACATGGCGGTAAAAATAAACTGAAATGGAACTTTAAAAAAACTACGAATCTAATGTAATAAAGGTTCAAATAAGCCACTGTTGTGGATTGCACAGACTCCCTGTATATTGCAACCCAGACTTTTAATTGGATATAAACGAGCAATGTATGCAGTGGACTGTATATCTCTCTGAATAAGACACCCTGTAAATGTTCTTGGTATTGACGAAGGTGGTTTAAAAAAAACTCAACACTTTACTGAACGATGTATTCAATTTTAACAAGAAACCAGTACAAATGTAACAACTTAGATTTAGCACAATTACAATAAATGGTTCATATTACCTTACGAACCCAATCAAAAGCTATTTTTGCATTTGTTTTACAAAACATGAAAAAGTGAAATTAAATTATTTTACATCGGATTGTGCCGATGGAGCTTAATTGAGCGCTAATTGAAGACTAACTTTTAAAACTCTTAAAAGGAGATCACGCTTGTTTGTTGCTATGCAATAAAAGGCACGTAGTCCGTAGTATCATTCGATTGTTTTAGCCAATGACATTGTTTCTGAGATTCTTTTGGTGCTAACTGTAGTTAATCTTATCGTGGGGATGAACCATATTGCGTAATTGCATAGAGGTTAAAATGTTTTTTACATATAGTCGCGTCAAAGTAGGTTTTCACTTCGAACTTAGGTCGGAAAGGTCCGATCGGGGTAATTTTTTTTGCAAAATGTTCATTGAGACATGAGATTCAAAGTAGAACAAAATCTAGATGCCGCTCGCCCCCCCCCCCTAAATTCACCCCAATTGGTGGGAATTCTCAGCATTTTTCATCCAGGCACAGACTTCATAAAACTGCCGTCCTAAGCGGGCCAAATGTTCCACTCGGGGGTTTTGAAGTGCCCTAATCCATTTTTTTGGTAAGGTCGCCCTTGCGACCTTCCTAGGGGTGTGTGAAAGGACGTCTGGGGGTCCACAATATGAGATGTCCACAGAAATGTGTTTGGGCTGCCAAATTGGGTCAGAGGGGTTTCGGAGGGCGGGTATCTCATTTTGTCGAGAATTAAGTCTTCTCAACCAATCAGGGCCGTATAAAAAGGGGCCCATGGGGCCTCGAATATCATGATCACGCGGGATTGAATTTTAGTACACACAATTGGTACACTCTATATTTGGGCAGCCTGCAATCCTGTGACCCAACCAGGGGTGGCCAAAAGGATGCCGGGGCCCAAAATATGACATCGAGCGGCATCGAGATTTTGGTCAACTTTGAATCTCATGTCTCAATGAACATTTTGCACAAAAAATTACCCCGATCGGACCTTTCCGACCAAAGTTCGAAATTTTGGGGTTTTTAAGCCTACTTTGACGCGACTAATAATCGAAACAAACTTTTTAGAGTTAGGCTAGCAGCGTTTTGATTCAAGGCTAAGAGATAAGATAAAATATTTAAATAAAATAAATATAGCACTTATTTTATTTGAATATTCCCCTTTTTATCAGGGGCGTAGATGTTCGATTTAGAACAACCACCTTGTTGTGCTAAACAATAGTCAAATCTGTGAAACAGAGATAATCTCATATCGAACTTTTTAATAACTCGAGAAATGGTGGACTGTATCGGAATTGGCTTATTTTCAAATGCAAATATAAATAAATTTATTGTATCTCGAATCGAGTGACCCCCAAAATACCACTTTAACATTTGTATCTTTTCTTCCTTTGTGAACGTGAACATTTTATTTTAAATCCTTATCGGCTTAATACTGCGATTGACTTTCAGTAGACTCAGTGGCAAGTATCACGTGTATGTTGCTCGAACCAGGAAGGGGAACAGTGGTTCAATTGAATAGTTGATACGCCGTCGCCCACATTTCTTATATTTTGTGCTGGTCGACTTCTACATGAGGTCTTGTCCAAAATACATTGAAAATCGTATGTTCTGTTAAAATTTTACCGCATCTGAATAATAAGTTCGGTACGAGAATTCAAGCTTTTTGAATATATCGGACTTTTTCTAATGTATTGCTTTCTTTGTTTCGATAGGTGGTGGTTACTGACGCAATAGTTTTTACCTTTTCTATATTCGAGTTTTCTATAGGCCGGTCGGTTTTATTGAAGTCGGAAGCGAAGATGATTTAAAGCCCGTGGCGAGACACAAAGAATTACGCCGTAGTTAAATATTCTATCACGTGACAGATTTGTTCGAGAACGATCTATTTGAAGCCGTCGCTAAGCGAAATACAGCTCCGCGCATCTGTATTTTTATTTAGTTATTTGATTGAATATTTTATTTATTTTGTTTGCCCTTTTTTGGCCACAGCGGCGGAGTTATGTCGATTTTTCATATTTACTCAATATTCTGAAGGAAATTATATTGACCGTCTGAACCTCACATAAGGCAAACTACTAACAATAATAAACAAAATAAAACTAAATCCTAATTATAAAGTAAATTTTTTGAAATGAAAAATCCTATTTATAAGTTGAGCATCGCAGTTGCTCTTTATGAATAAAAAAACGTTTAAGCTGTTTACTTTTAAGAAAATGAAAAATGCATGTACCACAAATTACTAGTAAGTTTCTTCAAAGGAACTAACCATAAAAATTGAATAAACTTATAACCTGTTTACGATCTTTTCGTAAAAGAAAATGCAATTTTGTAGAGCTTATTATATTTTCATGTTCCCCTATACTGTAATATAACTTACAGCTGTTCTTATTTTGTAAAGATGTACGCTCTAATATCTCTTAGTACCTTTGGGAAATTTATCGCCAGTTTCATGTGAAAACGGGAGAATGGATGGATAGAAACAACGTTCTGGACTTCAGATTTTTTAATTATTTCTTACTTTCGTATTATATGGTAACTTCTATAGAGAGAGAGAGACCCGATTTAAATTTGGACCTCATCAGGGATCTAATAGTAATAAGTAGTATTTAAAATATAACTTTATTAAATAAAAAAACTTATATTAGAAGTTAAATGTATGCTATAATATTTACTTGATTTTGAAGTTGAAGTTCTTTTTTTATATTAATTACTAGCTACATATCTTGGCTTACTAAATTTGAATTTATGAAAATACAACACAACGCACAATAATGTTTTGTAATAAACATAATAAAAAAAGAATTCGTAAAAACTTTTAATAATATTACAATAAATTTTCAAATTAAAGCCCTCCAGAATCAATACATTTTTGAGAGAGTGCCATTAGATGTTTCGCTGACTTTTGAATTATTTGAGGGTTGTTTGTAACATGCAACAGTAATTTCCTTTAATAAATGTTCTCTATTTCTAATTTCTTCATTTTCAACTTCTGATTTTAAATGACCCCATCAATAGTATTCTAGGGATGTTAAATCAGGTGATCGAGGTGGCCAATTTACTGGACCTCCACGGCCGATCCATCTATTGGGGTAAGTGGCATTAAGATGGTTTCTAACTGGAATTGAAAAGCGAGGTCCAGCACCATCATGCTGAAACCACGTACCAAAGGTATTTAACCGTCCGTCAAGTACGTGAGGTCCAATCAAATAATTATTAAGGATTCCACTAAAACTAAAAAGAGTCATTCCGGTCCTGATACGAATTTATTCTTCAGTTTTTTTGGATTATGAGAGTATTTTATAAAATTTTACTACGACCTAATTAAAGAGAATAACAATATTTATAGAGGCCGAAGAGAGTTACATTTCGACTAGAATCAGTCAAATAAAAACTTTGCAAGACACAATGCAAATTGTGTATGCAACCCCAATACATTGGGAATTTTTTGTCAAAACTCTCTTCTAACCATAGATGGTAGCACATCTAAAAACAATATTTATGTCTTGGTTTGGTAAATATTTATTTTATATGGCATTTTGTATTCACATTGGAAGCCCCTACAACCCCATAAGTTTTGTCGGTTTCATCTCTGGACACCCTGTGTAGATTTTATCTGTCTATTATTCTTTTAGCAACTCTCTGCTTTTTGTTTTCCTACTCTCTATGAAAAAATAAAAAAAACTATATCAAATCTTTAAAAAATAAAACGAGAAAATAACAAAATGAAGTTGATTCATTTTGCTAGAAAATATCACCAGTATCTAACAAGCGTAATGAAATAAAAAGATGGTATCTATATAAAGAAAATGTTTCAAAATAATTAACTATTAGGTTCGATAAATTTTCAACTTTTTTTCTTTTATTTGAGAGTTCCTTGATATTTTCTGATATAAAAAGGTCTAATGACGATTGTCGACAACGAGCTTTTTATTATTTTTCAAAATTGTGAGGCATGATATTAAATATAAAATAATAGTAGTTAGTAGTGAGGACGAGAAGTGTTACTTTTATTCGATTATGGAGTTTGCAGCTTGAGACGTTAATTGAAGCGGTATAATCTGATTAAAACAGAGTATACATCTATTCATTTGGTGTCCATATTATAAAGTTCATTCAAATAGTCTTGAACGAATCCATAAATGCATTATAAAATATCTCTCTTTCAAGGAAGACTGTGGCTACCTTGCTATAGGAATATCTAATACCGCTTTATTACAGAGACGTAACTTTAATTATCTTGCAAGTACATCGAAAAAAATGAATCTCGGGAATTTCAGGTTAAATGAATTCCTGTTGTTTAAACGCAACTACTGTTATTATAACAAGAAAAAACCGTTCTGAGAACAATCTGTATCTGCAATCTAACAGGCCGTTTCCAGTGAAAATGTCTGGACACGAACAGGAAAAACGGTAAATATATCAGTAATAAGGTACTTTTATTTTAACGGGAATATATTCCTGTCATCTCTACTATCGTAGAACGTTGATTTTAACAGAATTCCTGTAAATCCCACAATTCAATCAGGTACTCTGAGCAATACGCGCCAACGCAGTGACACCTGCCTAATCGGCAACATGCATTAGGCAGTTCGTGCGACCCCTGCCTATTCGGCAACCCTTATGCCCCGCAGACCCAATGATGCATCAAGGGCGCTACGCCATGAGGCTCCGCGCTGCTTTCTTAGATGGCGACACAGAACAATAGGTTTATGATTACATAACGGATAGATACATCAATGGCCAGCCGCAGTTGGCTGGTATTGTTATTCTTTACTATTTCATTGTTTCATTAGGTTGCTATTGAATAATATGAATTGTTTATGAATTATTGTTTGTAGAATAAATACTTTATAAATAAATCTCTTCAGTACTGTAATCTATGAATGAAATATCTTTAATTCAACGGAAAATTTCTGTTAAATAGATACTACAATTCCGATTAATTACTGGATATTCCGATAAAACTTCAAATACAACTATCTAGTGAAAATAACTGGAATATTCCAGTTAAATCAATGTAACGATTCTGTAAATAGTACAGCATATTCCGGTTGTTTCTAGAGTAATTAAAAGACCGGAATCGTCACGTAAAATTAACAAATATTCCTGCTGTCGCTTATATAGGGAGAATTTCCTGTAGAATTCGCCGAATTCGTATTGTATATACGGGTAAATTTCTTTGAGTGTAGGAGGAACACAGCTGCTCTGATTTTTCTTTATAAGGTGATCCATGACGAAATCGACAGTAATGCTGTTTTGAGTATGCTCAATTTTTATGTTTCAAGCCCTTAGAACAAATGTACAGAAAAACTTACCGTTATTCAGAATTTGCAACAGCTATAATGCTATGAATATATGACACTTATTAAAATAAAATCAGATTTTGATATTTTTTGTGCCGCCAATTTAGAAAATGCGGTTTTCCGATCATTTTTTAGCTCGGAAAGTGCGTCGTTGCCGGTCTAGATCGGAAAATTGACATAACTGCTCGGTAAAGTGACATAACTGCTCGGCAAACTACCTACTTTCCCGAGCTCTTATGTCAAAATATTCATTAAAGACAAAATACCAGCGTCTAGCCAGAGAGAATTTTCGAAGGGTATGTTAAGTATCACAGTTGCCATGGCAATACCGTAGCCATCTGTCAGTAGATGTTGTTGATGTTTTGATGCACTTTGCATATTACAAGTTTTTAAACCGTTTAAAGATGAGTAGCGATGAAAGTGACGTAGAAAACATTCCATTCGAAATTAAAGAAGCAGCAGCTGCCGCCACCTTAGATCATATATGCTACGCTAGATACGGTATTCAGGTTATTTGTTTTGGTGTACAGGGGGGAGTTTAGAGAACTAATCCATTGATTGGTCGATTTCAAATTTCGACGATACGTGCTCATATCGTAAAGTTTGACAGATCTCAGATATTCTGTTTTTTGGGAATTATTGTGCCAATCTGCATTTAAAATTTTGACCTTTTCATTTTTTGTAGACTATACTGGTAATTGGCTTGGCCGGCCCATGTCGCCGTGATGAATTAGTAAAAATGGCCGTAGATGACGTGCAAGATAAGAATGATATGCTAATAATAAACATTCCTAACACAAAAACAAATATACAGAGAACATTTCTCGTTGTTGACAAATTCCATTTAGAATTATATAGAACATATTTAGCCCTACGTCCAAATCACATCACACATCGCATATTATTTATATTTTTTTAAATAGTTGTACTACTCAACCTATTAGAATGCATTCAATAGGAAACTTCCCTGGAAAAATAGCTACATATCTAAAATTGCCTAACCCAACAAAATATACTGGCCATTGTTTGAAACGCCGCGGAGGATGGAAATCTTCGGCCGTGGCAGGTTACATCGAAGATTCAATTCAGAACAAAGTAAAAATGGCAATTAAAATTCTTAACGTAGAAAATAAACAAAACCAACCTGGAACTCCAAGAATCGAATTCAATATTATTGATAACATAAATATTATGATTCCTACATTGACTGGAACATCAACGTTTAATAATTGTACTTTGCATAACTGCACATTCAACATAAATATTAATAATAAATGATTTAAGTTTTGTTATAAAGTTTGAGCAATAAATATTCTGTTCCTATATTATTGTCAAATTATTGGTGACAAAAAATATTGTACGCACCACACTCGGAAAGTATCACTTTCCGAGCTTGACACGTAAATAACTATTGTATCATGTCTCATATCTCCATTTTATTTATCTTGACTAATTTTTAAATTTTATTATTTGTAACTATCATTTCCCACCCTGTAGGTAAATGGATTACTGTTGGGTGGTGTACATTTGTTAAATTAAAAAATGTGTTTTTATAAAAGCCCTTTAAAATGGGAACGTTTGTTGTTTTTTTACGAAATCAGCTTTTAATTTTCCTTGGTAAAAAATCAGTAGAAAGACACTGGAGACACATAGTTACCCAGCCTCCATATAAAGTATCCTTAATTGAACTGCCCATAAAAATCTTCAATAACTTACTTAGGCCTTATCTCCGTAGTTATTTATTTTTATCTTATCTGAAGAAACATTTTACTCCCCCTGTAATCCATCACTTTATCGCTTAAAAATTCCGTACTAAAGCCTAATTGAACAAAGGTGCTTTAGATTAAGGAATTCGAAAAATAAAATGTTAAGTCAGGCGGATCAGAGATCAGACAATTTTGCTATAAAGCAAAGACATTTTTTCGTTGAAAATAAATCGGCGAAAGCTTTACATCGATTTAGGTTTCTGATTTCAATAGCGTTTGTATTTGAGATACTGGTTGCGTTTGAAAAGTAAAAAGAATGTTGGGTCGTCTAGATTTGTGATAAAAAACATTATTTGTGGGTAAAACAGTAGATCTACTTGGTAGTTTTCCTTTAAATTATTTAACTACTAAGTAGGAGCGTGGCATAATAAAAATAAATCGGATAAAACTCATAATTAGGAATTCAGGTGATGCAGAGGACAAATTTAAATACAAATTTACACAAAAATCCCCTAAGTAGGTTGAAAATATAATTCAAAACCGATTAAAAGACTAAAAATATAAAAATTCAGCTATGGAATAAATACATTCTTCACAACTTTTTAGTTTAATCGGTAGTTTATTGAACAATTTTGGACCTATAAAATTTGGTGCATTATAGTGCAACTTGTCTTGTTTGATAACTATTAACATCTCTATTACTCTCAAAATAACTTTTGTTTTTAAAGATGTACCTAATGGCCTAAACTGGACGGGACCTACAGCTTATCGTGGGCTCCGAACCACGGTCCTCAATCACCTTAAACCCAGGACTATGCCTTTGTCATGCAGGTGATGTACCAACTAACAAGTGTGTAATTGTGTCACCAACCCCTATCAGTTCCACGAGATATCCGATCTCATCCGGCCTGTTTACCGGCGTTACAAATACCTTTTTGCACTTGCCTAAAGTCTTATCTGACTTTAATTCCACTTGAATACGGCAGGATTCGAACCTACTCCCCGAACACTGACCAAGCTGAATCGGCAGACGCCTTACCAACTAGGCCACCGTGTCCGGAATGGAAGCACTTAAAAGAAACCCAATAAATTCGAAACCTATGGAATCAGACAAATCCAATTTTAACTGATTTGCTAGCAAATAAGGAAAACGGGATTACAAAACTATCATATCCTTTCATGGACAAGTTAAGAAAAATGTCTGTTAAAAATAGACACTTGTCATTGTTGTTTGGTTAATTTTAACGTCTCCCTTCTGCAACTAAGGCTAATCTGGACGGGACCTACAGCTTATCGTGGGCTCCGAACCACGGTCCTCAATCACCTTAAAACCAGGACTATGCCTTAGTCATGCAGGTGGTCTACCGACTAACAAGTGTGTAAATGTGCCACTAACCCCTATCAGTTCCACGAGATATCCGATCTCATCCGGCCTGTTTACCGGAGTTAATGAAACTGCGTATGACACAAATACCTTTAATTTAAATTTGTAGAAAGATAGAAGTGGGAGCATTCCATAATTTTTAAAATATACTTTACAGGACTTACTTTGTGAAATGTTTGCCATACATCATATTACTCGCTTTTGTACAATAAAACATTTCAAGCATGCGTATACCCCAGAGACATACTCCGCATCTAAGTCGAGAGTCGATTTGAGCAAAGTACATACTAACAAGTTGATGAGATTGCAGCACCTCTCGCAGATTAATAAAAAGATATTTTAGGTAATTCACTTTTCCCACAAGTTTACAACAATGATACTTCCAATTAAGAAATTCATCAATGTATACTATCAAGACTACATCAACGCTAAAACCATCCAAAGTATTCTGCCTATTACAAAACCTAATGAATTAGTGTTAAAAAAAATCTCGAATATTAAAATCTTTAGACGTTTTTTCCAGAAGAGAAGAGCTTTTAATTGTTAACGCATCATGTTATTTAGTGAGATGATCACAGAAAAATCATCAGCATATACAACATAATGACTATTACCTATTAAGGAGTCTTGACATATAAAACAAACAATAGTGGCCCTAAGATTGACCCTTGTGGAACTCCCAAATGTGTATCTAACAGATTAAAGTCAACTTCTTTAGTTTTTTTTTCTATTTTAAAGTTTAGAAATACATATTTTTGTCGGTCTTTAAGAAGGGTTGAGAATCAACAGAAAATGAGTAAAACGCAAGAATAATTATTGTAAATAAACTGAAACAATTATTTTAGTACAAACAGAGCATTATTTTAAAAAATGTTCGTATAGTTGATTGTTTATTGGGCGACTGGCAAAATGGAATACAGATTTTTTTCATTTTGAAACTTTTATATATTTTTATTTTCCAATTAGTATTTTAAAGTTTACTTCATATTTTTGTATTTAAAATCACTACTGGATTTTTAGTTTACCCAACTTTACAGAATGGTATAATAGAAAAAATATAAAGCTTCTCCGGCATCACTGAACCCTAATTAAGTTGAGTAAAATTAGATTATTCTGCATCAGACCTACTTTATGCAAAACATTTTTTAAATAAGTTGAATTTTACTAAAAATGGGTTAATGCAGAATTGCTTTTTTTACTTCTAATTAGTGGTAATTCTCTAACGAATTTATTTCTCAAAGCCACAAAAATTTCATAGTGTACAAATACAAATAACACAACCAAAAACTAATCAAAACAAACTTAACCTTCAAACTTTCTTTCCATTTATTAATAAAAGAGAAATGTCAGATGATTTCCGTCTCAAGAAAGAAAAGGGTAGATATACATTCAACTGCGCTGCGTATGCGTATCGTTATCGCTACCGCTATGTCTCTCGTCCGTAAGATAGCGGACGGTGTCGGTAGCGATATACGCTAACTGACATTCAAATGTCATAATTGTCAATTAGCGGCTACCGGTGATACTTTTTAAAGGTTTCGAAAACTGCCTAATATGTTAAATTTTATCTATCCGTTACCTTTTGACAGTTTTTCTGGTATTGCAAACGGTTTGCTGAGGTCTCGTAAATACCTATACCTCAAATTATTGATGGCACAAAAAATTAAACTTTTTTACATATAGTTAAAATCATATTTACATTTTTTGCCGATTGTCATTTAAATCTTCAATTAAATTTATTTATTTATTTAGCGTATGGCATACATGGATTTAGTTATAATTAGTTAAAATTGTACACATTCACATTACGTCATAAAAAACATATAAGTGTATATCTAAAAGTAGAAAAGTAGAAGTAAAATATAAACATAAACATAAACATAAATAAAGCACGATTTGAAGTTAAATTTTAAAATCTAGACCATTGATCCAGTCCAGCACAGAGTCAGTGGCCTCATAGAAGTCGCTCATTTCTCCTCCGTATGCAGTAAGGGGGCACTCCATTGTAATATGGTGGACAGTCTGGCGAGGCTTTCCGCAGTCACAGGTTGGTGTTTCGGTGAGTCCCCACTTATAGAATGAGTCACGGCAAATACCGTGAGACGTTCTTATCCTGTTAAGTGTTTTCCACTCGTGGCGAGGCAGCTCCATACCTGGTAAGGACACTGTAGGATCAGTTATATGTACAGCCTGGACTGGTTTCGAGGCTTCCCAGTATTCTCTCCATTTATTGGTCAAATTGAAATTATCTCTCACAAGTTTTTCTGCTAGCAATATTGGGGGAGATCTAGACTTCAATCTCTGCAGGCCGGCTTCGGGAAGGTCACTATGTATTGGAAGTAGGGGATTTGTTATTATTTTATTATATTCCCTAACTAGGCTCTCTTGTCTGCGGATGGAGGGAGGTGCAATGTGGCTTAGAACAGGGAGCCAGGGCAGAGGTGTGCTTTTTAGACAGCCACTAATTAGTCTCATTGTCTCGTTGAGTTTGGTATCGATGTTCTTTACGTGGCAGCTGTTTATCCAGACTGGGGCGCAGTACTCAGCTACTGAGTAGACAAGGCTGAGCGCTGAGGTTTTAAGAGTGGATGCGTTCGCGCCCCAAGTAGTGCCGCAGAGTTTGCGGATTATGTTGTTTCTGGTATTCATTTTAGCTGCGGTGTTCTTTAAATGTGTTTTGTATGAAAGTGTTCGATCCATTGTTACCCCTAGATATTTTGGGCAAGGATTATAGCGTAGTAGATTATTATTGAAATACACTTAGGGCTCCACTCGTGCTTGTTTATTGTTTAGGTGGAAGCACATCGCTTCAGTCTTGTTCATATTTGGAATTAGCCTCCAGTCGGCGAAGTATTTTCCCAGCATGTTCAGGTCTTCTGACAGTACGTTACTAGCTTCTTCGATGGTTTTACTTTGGGATGCAAGGGCCAGGTCATCGGCATATCCGAACTTTCTTGACGATGTCTGTGGGGTGTCGGAAATATATAGATTAAACAGGACAGGTGCAAGTACAGAGCCCTGGGGCAGCCCATTGTTGAGATGTCTCATCTTACTTCTGTTTCCTCCTGTTATTATTTGGAAGGGTCTATCGCAGAGCATGTTGTTCAATTAAAAAATGTATTAGACCATCTAATGTTATATTTTCTAGAACTTATAGGTCACTACACTAGCTGGCTTAATTTAAACGGGTCCAAAGAGATACATGTTAAAATTGTGAATTAAACGGACATTTTTAAACCTTTCAGTTATTTTTTGACGTTGAAAATGTTACAGAATGGGTAAAATTGGGTTACTTGAACTACTGGATAATAACATCCGTTAAATATTTACCGTGAGACGTACAGAATAACTTTTATATTTTACCACGTGTTATTTTTTTAACGTCCTTTAAAATTTAACATATTCGTTAGAGAATTACTACTATTATTTGCTTATTTTTATCCACTAGACCATTTTAAAATTCTATTGTAAGAATTAGGAAATAATCGCATTAAAAAAAAAATCCGGGATACTTTATTATATCAGTTATCATCTGTTCCAAAACACTGAGGTAAACTGAATATTTATTGAGAAATTTTGATGTGAGCATAAAAAATAATACTTTGAAAAGCTTGATTGTGCATAAAAATGTTTTTAAATATCTATTTTTTATATTTCAGGAAACTAAATCAATTTTAAACACCCTTTATTCTTCATCGAACACTTTACTACTTTCAGATTAAAACTTCTGAATTACAACTCAATATAACTGCCCGTTCTTTTGAAGGAAATTAAGAAAGTCGATTTAGTAGTCTCCACCACACCACACCAGAGCGTTCGGAATTCCTATTGTAACAAATAGACCTTAATTAAATTTTAAACAACTTAAATTAACTCTGGTAATGCGTAAAAGTACTGCCGCTATGTTTATTAGCCCATATATTTCGATTAGCGAAATTGGTTTTATCTTGATAAAACAGCTCTCAACTCGAGCGAAGTTGCCGTTTCCCTGACTCGCCTACACATTAACTCCCGGGTAAAACAAACTTACTTGAGTAATCAGGAAGATGTATGTGTATATTTATTTGCTGAACAAGTTCTAGTTTGCATTTTGAATTTCTGTTTACCACCATGTGAGATTTTTCAATTTCTACGAATGCACGTATGTGTACTGCATATTGAGAGATGTAAATGATTTTTCGTCAAACAATTCACCTTTGCAAAGTATTGCTATACATTTTTTCCATCTCTCATCTCTCTGGCAATTTGTGGATACTATGTTAAAAAAACTGTTGATCTTTGAATATGAATATGAAGTAAAGCGCTGCTCTGTCATATCTTCAGTTGATTTTTGGTGGTTTTCCGGGTCGAATGAAAATTCTTCCTGACGTTTCGTCCACATCTGCGGCGGACATTATCAAAGGCGATGACGTAATGGTCGAAGAGATCTCGCGTATTTCTCGCCGCAGAGCGCGCTTCCACTTTGGGCTGAGTATGGTGACTTCTTTCTTCCTGTTAAAGATGTTGTCATGCTTAAAGATCTCAATAGCAGCTCTAGTAAGACTAGGGTAGTAGCGTTGTCATTGATCCAAGATATCCACTTTATCAAACAAAATTTGGTGGCCTTCCGAAAGTGCGTGTTCCGCCACCGCTGATTTTTCTGCCCCGGTCTACCACTTCTTTTGTGCTCCGCGATTCTTGTGTTGACACTCCGTTTTGATGTGTCAATATATACCGAGCCACATCTGCATGGAATCCTGTAAACACCAGAAGCTAATAAAGGACCCCGTTTGTCTTTCGCTGATCTCAGGCTCTATTGAACGGTGCGTGTTGGTTTAAAGACTGTCTTGATCTTATGTTTTTCCAAAATCCTTCTGATCCTATCGGTGACCTTATGTATGCTAAGCAGGTCCACAATGAATGCAGCAGAAACTATCACTATGAAGAAAACAGAAGAAGATAAGCTAAGGATAAACGAACGTAAGATATTAAGATCAATTCTGGGTCCAGTGAAGATAGGAGAACAGGTATATAGAAGAAGAATGAATCAAGAAATATTAGAAGAACCGAACGGAGAAGACATAATAAAGAAAATTAAAGCTCAAAGAGTCAAGTGGCTGGTACATGTTTGGAGACAAGCAGTAACAAAGGCTACAAAGGCAGCCGGGAGGAAGGAGAAAGCGTGGAAGACCCAGATCGAAATGGTTGGCAGAGGTAGAGGACGACTTGATCAGGGCAGGAATTACAAGATGGAAGGAGGAATATACTAAGCATGTTTTTCTTCATCTTCGGTGTTTCTCGGGCGAATCCGTTCCATCCGAAGATCTTCTCTAGGAGTTTAAGCTCTTTTTCCAACTCAGATGGTTCACAAATCCTTCTGGCTCGCTCTGACAAGGTTTTGATAACTGCTCTTTTTTTGGCTATTGAGGTAACGGTCCTTGTGTGTTGCTTTCCGGTAAACGGCATTCGCTAGTGTCACTTCTGGTTTCCTTGTTACCAGAACATCAAAAGATACCGCAATTCATCTTCGCCGTGACTCCAAATTACGAATGTGTCATCAACATGGTTAGGCAATGTCTGAATAATTTGGCGATATCATGCGGGAATTCTCGTTCAATTTGCTCCATAGCCATTTTGATCACGGCTTATAAGCCTGGAAAACCATCAAGAATCAATTTTGACCGGCCTTGAAGCCTTCACAGTCTGTATAATAAATGTTTTGCACTAAATTATAAACATCTGATTGAATCTTCAACAACGACATGGCAGACTGGTGAACTCAATTTAATAATATTTTGAAAACAAATGGAGTAACAATTAAAAAACTCCGGTTAAAACTAAAAATTCAAGTTTTTTGAGTTGTGACTATTATTGTCACGCCAAGGTTGCGAGGTGTCACATACATTTAATATAATTATGCCTGCTAATTTAATATAACTAAAATTGATGATCTGTTACTTTAATTTTACCGTTTTATTCCTTACGTTCAACGGATTATTACCGCTTGTATTTTAATATATGAGTCGACTTGAAATTCTCGGAGATTTTTAATTAAAACATATAAAGAAGTAAGCGAAGAATAAAACGAGGAATTAAATTTCGCATGAAATAATAATTTACAAACATTTGTAGTTTGGGTATAATGCAAGTAACCTATACAAGCCTGAGCTAAGAATTATTTAATTTATCTTCAATAATCGCAATTACTTGGACTGGAATTGTTGCAATTAGGAGAAAAGATGTTGGACGATCTCGAACTATCGGTATAGTTAATTTCCAAGAAAATATTTTGAATAATATGAATAATTAATCATCTTTAAGTATGAGATCCCTTAGTTACAGATTGAATGCCAATAGAAACTCTGTTTGGGAGTAACTAAATCCTTATAAAGTAACAAAAGTGCAAGGTGTAATACCACCAGATTATGTGCCTCTCATGAATTTTTCCAACTGTAGTAGCTAGATAGATATGTTTTAAGAATGTTTAGGATACCTGACAATGGCTCTTTAACGAAGCTTTCTGTATCTGGGTATTCCGTTCTCTTCTGTGAGAACCTTGTCCATGCTATTCCTTTACATTCCCATATAATACGGATGGAGGTTTCTTCCTCTTTCTGCTTGTACGGACCTTCTATTCTTGCTCAGTAGGTCTGCCGTGAGTGTAGATGATGGTTTCTTGAGAAATCTTTTTGCCTGCCTCTGTCCGGTGTCTTCCTCTTTCGCCACCTCCTGTTTCACCACCTAGACGTCTTAATTGCTTTTTCGTCCTGTTTCGTCACCCAGAATATTTTGGTGTAATTAGTAATCACTAATATTCCCGGTTTACCACCTGAGATATTGAATATTATTGAAGTTCTTATGACTTTGCAAAAAGATGGTCAGAATATACAGTTACAGTCCATACAAATTCAGCATCACGCCACTCCAAAAAGAAGAAAAACCAAGTTAGTTGCTATGGACGAACGACTTCATAAAATTGTGGCAGACTTCAAAAGTTTTGATATTGATTTATTAGAATGTTTACAAAAAATTTCAAACCTAATGAAAATAAATAAAAAACCTAATGAAAATAAATAAATAAATTGAATTTTGTTTTTAAATATTCAAATGTACATTTTCTTATTTATGGTGTAATTATGTATATTGAATAGATTTTGATAAGTTTTAGAATATTTTTATATGACAATGACATAAATTAGTTTGTTATTGCAATTAAACGATGTTTTCGAAAAATACTGTATTTCTATATAATTACGTCATTTACCTTTAATTACTTTTTGACGATTCAATATCTCAGGTGGTCAACCGGGAATATTAGTGATTACTAATTACACCCAAATATTCTGGGTGGCGAAACAGGACGAAAAAGCAATTAAGACGTCTAGGTGGTGAAACGCGAGGTGGCGAAAGATGAATGAATCCTCTGTCCTGGGGATTGTTCCCACCAGCTTTGGGCCTGTTTTTCCACCCTTGCTGATTGCTTTCTCAACTGTTGCTTTTACTATACCGCTGAAGTGTTCCGGGCCTTGTGTGGCATTTTCAGTTCCTTGGGTCCTGGAAACTATGAATGAGAGGGTTACTTTCTTGCGGTTTGATAGTTCACACAGGCGCAGACTGTTCATCGTGTCTGTATATTTCTCCGATACACAGGTGTATGGCTGCTAGTTCCACTTGAAATACTGTGGTATCTTTTAATGAGCACGCTGGGATCATTATACTTGGTTAGAAAACAGTAATAACAACGAATTTTCTAAATTATTTATTGATGTACATTCGCATAGTACATGTTTCACTATCTTTGGCTCCTGTTTGCATAGTCTGCACCTAAGGTCTCCATTGTACAGTCCAATTTTGTTTAGTAACTCTTTTACTAGTGCATGACCACTGACCAGCCATGAGTCCTGTTATCACTCTCAGCTTACTTCAGCCCATTAAGAGTAGTTCAGCTGTCCTTTTGGAACACGGTATTCCTATGCAGGTGTGTTTGCCCTGATACATTTTTCCAGTGAGCTTACTTCACTTCTCATATGTAAGAAATGAGAAGGATCTGAAAGGTCGTATACAAGCATTAACACAAGCTACTTCTAAAACGTCCAATGTTTACCGAAACGGACGTTCATACATGCTTGGAAGGGTCAGGGCTTGTTTAAATATGGGAGTTTACTTGAGTAGTTGCTTTAATTTTATGTTTTTTACTTATTTTTTGTTTAAAATTTATCAAAGGTAATATAATAGGCAATAGGCACAATTTCTGAACCGCACGCTTAACGGTACTCGTTGAAGTTCGCACTGTAGCCACTCTCGGTAAACCGTCAGGTCCAGGATGAAGTCCTGTTATGCGACCTAATCTCCAGGACTGGGAAGGAGTGTTTTCTTCTACGAGCACTACTAAATCACCGATATTGATAGCAGGACCCGACTTTGATTTCCACTTGGTTCGTTGCTGCATGTTGAACAAATATTCTTGGGTCCAGCGTTGCCAAAAGTGTTGTGAAATTTGTTGCAAATATTCAAATTTTATCGATTAAATTTTTGGTTTTGAGCTTTTATATATTTAAATATAGGGCCACCAAGGCAAGCGCGATTGCATTTGACTTAATTCGTTCAGACTAACATTTGTCAGTTTTAATTATTAAATTAAAATTAAGTGTTTATGACGATTCTAAAACTGATGTTGTGTTGATTATGTATGTGTTAAAGGCATTAAAGTGATTTGAAATAAACAAATAAACAGGTTAGTTCACAAATACATTTTGAAATTTGGGTATTAACATAGATCTGCAATACTTTTTAGTATAATAATAATTGATAATACTAAATAAAAGTTGTTAAATGTTTATATTTGACATTTCAAAAAAGGTAAACCACGAGTCTTCCATATTTATCGATTAAATTTTTGGTTTTCACGAAAACGGCTTTATTTGGCCTAAGATAAAGGCGTTTGAGTATGAAGATTAAAAATTTAATCGATAAAATTTGAGAGGACATGTGGTATTTGGAAGGCTATTTTTTGAATCATTTCGTATTAAAAACAGAGAACATAGTCATTTATGCAAAAGACACTTTACACACAAATGTTGAAAATTTTCTTTATCAATTTAAATTGAAACATCATGATGAGCTGTTATAGTTTTAAATACAGGACCACTAAGGCCTATACGGGATTATGTTTGGCTTAATTCGGGTATAGAGTTTGACATTTGTCAGTTTTAAAGAGATTTATGGATTTTTAAGTATTTGGGTATTCAAAAACTGATGTTGTGTGTGTTAGGGTTAGTTTACAAATAAATTTTGAAATTTGTATATTAACATAGATTTGCAATACATTTTAGTGGAATAATAATTGATAATGCTATATAAAATTTGTTAAATGTTTATATTTGACATTTCAAAAAAGGTAAACACAGTTTAATCAAGAAACAAATACGAAGAAGTGGTTTTATCAGTATAAAACACAATGATTGGTTAGGATCCTGAGCTGTTATTAGCTGAAACCACAAAATCTGACTGTTTTGACAGATGAAAAAAATAATCTGTATAAAACTCAATGATTGATTAGGATCGTGAGCTCTTATTGGCTGAAACTACAAAATCTGACTGTTTTAACAGATGAAAAAAATAATCACAAATAAACTATTTTAATTTTTAAACTTCATTTGGTGCATTTACGTATAACATCAATTAAAAAGAATAAACTAATAATTAAACAAAATAAAAAAACGATGAGGAACAAAAACCATCAAAAAATCTACTCAAACTGAGAGAAGAACATAATAAAACGTTAATTAAAAAAAACAAACATTTTTTGTAAAACTAAAAACTAGGAACTTAGGAACATTTTGTTTTCATCAATTTCTTTCGAGCAATATTTTAAAACTTTCTTAAATGCTCCGAAAAATGATGCCCATTGGCAACACTGTTGCTGGGACTACCTGGTAAGTGGGGAATAAATTTTGCTTGTTGACCATACTCGATCCTTCCTGGACCAAATCCTTTGAAAAGTCCGTTCGTGGATGGCTAGCTATTAAAGTAAAAGAAATCAGACTTTAGTTTTTCCTAGAATTTTGTTTGTAAGTCCTTATAATATCCTTCTGGCAACTCGGATCTTTCACGGTTAAAAAAATATATTATTGATATAATCTAATTGGCAAGCAAGTTCCCTATTATTAAACGAGAAATTTTTCCAGGAAGATTCAGTTTGTTATTGACGCTCTAATCTTTTTATTTTCTCTAGATATATTCAGATCTAATTGATTCGTATAAATTTAAGAACTCTTCTTATTCCTCCATTTACTTAAAAGGTTAGTGGCATTCATATTTAAATGAAGTCTGCCCGAATTATTTCGTTCTTTTAAAGAAAAATCAGCTGTAATTTATTTAAATTCCAAACGAGGTTTCTATCTTAATGAATTGCAAGCACTCACTGAAGCGTTCGCTGGTAAAAAGTGTTAGGGGTGGGTACAGTCAAGAAAAGTTACCCCTTTTCAAAAAAACGGGATTGTAAGTATTTGAAGTAGGTAAGGTAGAATGATAATTTTAGAATAATCCATATAAACAAAAATCAATTTTTGGACTGTTGCAGACGCATAAAATACCCTCGATTTAATTCACAGGTGCCCTGTCGGGGGTGATTTTTGAAATGAGAAATTATGATAATGCCATCCTCATTAGTATCCTCAAAAACGGAAGGAGGGAGGTACTCTCGATCCGGGTAAATTTTGGTCCATGTTCTTCCGACTCACACTCGCCACTATAACCTGTAACAGTGCAACAACATAGCACGTAGCAATGCAGTGATAAACAGAAAGCCACCAAGTCCACACAGCTACTTCACTTTCATTAATTTTTTTCCCGCGTTTAACCAAATGTTCAGCATATAAAATGCGTTCAGCTTGATTGAAATTTAGTTTTCTAGGGTCTGTTGTAGCCCTTTCACAAATTTTGTCAATCCTAAGACTCATTTTGTATATTTAATAAGAGAGTAACACTCATGTCGAATTTAAATTTTCACCCTAATTGAGGCCGTCTTGGATAGGCCACGCCCCTATGTCAGATCCCAATTAGAGGTGCCTTAATTTCCCGTTGTCAGGCTTAATTCCTGTTGTTAGGATATTTTGACGTTTGTTGAATATTGCTGTCAGTGTCAGATTATATTTAGTGAATGTACATCGGTAATTAATGAGCCTTAATTACCTCAGGCAATTGCAGTCCCTCTGGCCAGAAGCCCTCGGTATGCAAACTTTGCCTTCGGGAATTAAGGCCCTTATAATTCCCATGATACATAAATTACTATTATATCCTTATTTTCGGGGTGGCTTAGTCGTTATTTCCCTACAGAATTTTCTCCAAAAGCTTTTTATTTAACATATGTTAATCGATATGTTACTACGTCTGTCATAGACAATTGTCTGCGTTTCTGTGTTTCTTTGGATATTTAAATTTGGTGCGACTTATTACCTATTTTGACAAATGGGAACACCACAAAGGTGTAGTTATCAAAGAAGATGACAAAGAAAGGAAGCGCGTAAAAACAAGGTTAACGAAAGAGAGTAGGCGGACACGAAATCTAAATTATCTATCTAAATTATCTATACAAAACAGTTATAAGACTACCTGCACTCTATGGAAGTGAAACATGGATATTGAATAAGGAGAAAGAAAGTAGGAAATTAGGAGGCAAAAAATGGGAAGGTATGTGGCTAAGAAGAACAAAACCAAGAAATACATAGTGGAGAACAAGAAATAAGCAAAATAATAAGATCAAAAAGAATGCTGGGCCATATACAGAAAAAAGTTAGAACAAGACAAAAAGACAAGCCGAAAGAGGTGATACACGGAAGTGACAGAAGACCTAAGAGAGGGAGAAGTTCAGGATTGGAAAGGAAGGCACGAGTCAGGAAAAAGTGAAAGAAAGTTATGGGCCTAAAAGGCCTGCGTACAGCATCACATAAATTAACTATAATAATTTTTTTTGGTTGCCCCTTATCATTAGTTCCTTCATGTATAGTTTGCTTTCCTGCTACGTGACATAATTTTCTTTGAAACTTTGCTTATTACATCGGCTTACATATTTCATTTGTTTGCCTATACATTCCCTAAATATATCCTTAAAATCTCTTTTTTATCTATTACCTTTCTCCCTTCCAGCTAACTCCTGTAACGCCACTTTATCATTGTGATACTTTCTTAGATCAGCTCCATGTTTCATGGCAACCTCTCTCCTTTTCTGCTCCATATAATAAATGAATGGAACCGCTATATACTTGATCCGTCACAACAGTAGATATTTATTTTTATATTCTATAAAACTTTTAAAAATCAATTTCATTTGAAGTAGACAAGAAATGATTATATTTTAGAATACTTTAATTATCTTAATGCGTTTTTCTACCTTTTAGACAAAGTTAATTTATTCCTCTTTTTATATTTAAATTTATTCAAAAATGTTTATTCCTTGCTTTAATATAAATTACTTAAAATGCAACTATATTTTTCTACATAAATAAAGTTGTCCCTAAAGTATAAAGTAGTTAAATCTCGGTAGGGTTTAATTTGTCTCCATAGCGTTACCTACTTAGTTCAAGACAGACATATTTAAAACCAGGTTATTTCGTTCAGTGGCAGAACTTGGAAGAGTATTTCCATTACCACGTTTAAATAATTTAAATAAGAACATTTTTGAGAATTTTGATAACCTCTACTCAAAAAGACATTTAATACAGTACTTTTTTGTTAAAATACAAGAACCCTAAAGGATATATTAAATGTGCACGTGTTCAACAGATAATGACCATAACACGTGGTCCAGGCTAACAGAAAATAATACTACACGGAGTTATTCGATTTGCTCTATCTTATGGGGCGCTAGCATGACGTAAGGGAATGATAAAACAAATACCACCAAAAAAAGATGTGCATGTCCCCAGCCCCCCATAACCCAAATCATAAAATTGAATACGTAGCAATTATGCACACATTATGTACATTTTTGTACAAGCGTAATTGATTTTTGTACAAGTGACGATTAAAAGTTATTAACAAAAGAAAGGGGGGTGCTGGCGACATATGTCGCCAGCCCCCCCATAAGGTAAATTAAAAAATGAATCATGGCATCTCGTTCTAAGACTTTTGTACAATTTTGTACAAGATACCAAATTCGCCCAACTTATTGTTATAAACAATTACAGCCATTTATGTCGCCAGCCCCCCATAAGGTAAATTAAAAAATGGACCATGGCATTTCGTTCTACGACTTTTGTCCAATTTTGTACAAGATACCAAATTCACCCAACTTATTGTTATAAACAATTACATTGTTATAAACAATTACAACCATTTATCTCGCCAGCCCCCCCATAAGGTAAATTAAAAACGAACCATGTCATTTCGTTCTGCGACTTTTGTACAATTTTGTACAAGATACCAAATTCGCCCAACTTATTATTATAAACAATTACAGCCATATACAGTGTCATCCCGAAACTACGCACCAAATGGGAAACTTTTTTATTAAGGGTTTTTCAACAAAAAGTTATTCTTGATAAAAGTTTGTGCATCCCCTAGAACTAAACATGCACTAACAAAATATAGTAAAACACTAGTAGTATACGAGGAGCCTTCAAAAATTTGATTTTGGGATAAGAGTAAAGCACCCTTATTTTGAAAAATCTCGGGAAATATTATTTAGAAAAGTTGGTCAGCATTAAAAAATAAATCTTATTAAAAATATTTTGAATAAAAGCACAAATTGAATTTAAATTATATTCCAGCAGTCAAAATAAATAAATAGACATTAAACAATTAAACACGAAAACAAACAGTCAAGATACAATAGCTAGGAACAACTGGTTGAAATTTTTATCAGAAGATATTTTTTACTTAATAAAAGAAAAGAAAGTAAATAGTTTAAAATTTTTGAACAAAACTGGAAAAAATAGGAGTTATCTGTAATAAATATATATTCAAACAAATAAGGTTGAAATACCGGTAGATGGCGGAAATTACTGAAAATGTTTGAAGGCTCCGCTTATACTACGAGTGTTTACTATATTTTGTTAGTGCATGTTTAGTTTTAGGGGATGCACAAACTTTTATCACGAATAACTTTTTGTTGAAAAACCCTTAATAAAAAAGTTTCCCATATCCATATGGGGTAGTTTCGGGATGACATTATATATGGCTGTAATTGTTTATAACAATAAGTTGGGCGAATTTGGTATCTTGTACAAAATTGTACAAAAGTCGTAGAACGAAATGCCATGGACCATTTTTTAATTTACCTTATGGGGGGGCTGGCGACATAAATGGCTGTAATTGTTTATAACAATAAGTTGGGCGAATTTGATATCTTGTACAAAATTGTACAAAAGTCTTAGAACGAAATGCCATGATTCATTTTTTAATTTACCTTATGGGGGGGCTGGCGACATAAATGGCTGTAATTGTTTATAACAATAAGTTGGGCGAATTTGGTATCTTGTACAAAATTGTACAAAAGTCTTAGAACGAAATGCCATGATTCATTTTTTAATTTACCTTATGGGGGGGCTGGCGACATAAATGGCTGTAATTGTTTATAACAATAAGTTGGGCGAATTTGGTATCTTGTACAAAATTGTACAAAAGTCTTAGAACGAAATGCCATGATTCATTTTTTAATTTACCTTATGGGGGGGCTGGCGACATAAATGGCTGTAATTGTTTATAACAATAAGTTGGGCGAATTTGGTATCTTGTACAAAATTGTACAAAAGTCGTAGAACGAAATGTAATGATTCATTTTTCAATCTACCATATGGGGGGGCTGGCGACATATGTCGCCAGCACCCCCCTTTCTTTTGTTAATAACTTTTAATCGTCACTTGTACAAAAATCAATTACGCTTGTACAAAAATGTACATAATGTGTGCATAATTGCTACGTATTCAATTTTATGATTTGGGTTATGGGGGGCTGGGGACATGCACATCTTTTTTTGGTGGTATTTGTTTTATCATTCCCTTACGTCATGCTAGCGCCCCATAAGATAGAGCAAATCGAATAACTCCGTGTAGTATTATTTTCTGTTAGCCTGGACCACGTGTTATGGTCATTATCTGTTGAACACGTGCACATTTAATATATCCTTTAGGGTTCTTGTATTTTAACAAAAAAGTACTGTATTAAATGTCTTTTTGAGTAGAGGTTATCAAAATTCTCAAAAATGTTCTTATTTAAATTATTTAAACGTGGTAATGGAAATACTCTTCCAAGTTCTGCCCCCTCCTTTCATTTGTTAATAACTTTTAAACGTCACTTGTACAAAAATCAATTATGCTTGTACATAATGTGTACATAATTGCTTCGTATTCAATTCTATGATTTGGGTTATGGGGCGGCTGGGGACATGCACATCAAAAAAAGGTAATCATAACATAAAAAAGCTGTTGATTAGAATAAGCTGTGCTTACAAAACTTTATCAAGTTAGGCACTGTTCGTTACTAAAGAAATAAACGAAGGAACAAAGAAATAAGTGCAAACATAGAAAACGACAGTTTTAATGTAATAGTTGTTTATGCACCAAGTTATATACGCTAACCCCACAAAATTGTGTGGTATATTTCCAAGATAAAGAAAAGTGACGGTTCTAGTACACAGGGTCGCATTATTTGTGTTATAAAAATAAGTATGTAATCGATTTGATAAAAAAATATAATTTTTGATTTTTTAATAATACTTTAAATTCTATTCTCATTGTAATATGTATTATATTATTAGTTTTACGAAAAAATTTTACTCTTTATAAAAAGTTCTGCATGGTGTAAAACCCATGATGAAATAATAGTAGTGTTTGGCATTAACACTTTGCAAATCGTATAAATTTTTCAATAACGCTAATAAAATCTCTTCTTTTTGTCTCTCTTCTACCAGTCTAGCTTCTTTTCCCACTCTGCATCTTTCCTCTCCTAACACTATGTTGCTTAGCATAACATTTTCCACCAAGTGATCAGAAGAAACATTACTGACGTCCTTACACCCGTAGGTTTTTATTTACTTTTGATGGCCATAGATTTGCCACTTCTATTCTCTTCTGATATACCTGCAACTGTATTGTTGCTCTCTTCATGGACGTAGATACAGACCGCTGCTGCATGCTTGTAGAATCCTCTTCCTCCTTTGCAAGTGCAGTTTGTATACAAAACATTTCTGTCAGGATCAACCTAAAATCAAGCGACTATTTGATTTTTTTAAATGATACATTTATGGTCCGCACATCTAGAAATGTTAATGTATTAAAGCTCGTCCATACTCAGCCGAATAAACGCAACTTTTCAAATCGGAATAAAACCGCCACATCGTTATATGTAGCTTATCCATAGAATACATTACACAACAGAAAAATTCTTTTCCTTGAACTTCATCTTATCAATATTAACATGCATTTTTTCAGTTGTAACGATATGGCAGTTTTTTTCCGATTTGAAAAATTGCGTTTATTCGGATGAGTATGGACGAGCCTTTATTATTTCATCATGGGTTTTAGACGATGCAGAACTTTTTATAAAGAGTAACTTTTTTTCGTAAAATTAATTTAAAAAAAGTTTTCCATATGGTGTAACTGAAGTAAACACGCTGTACATATTACAAAGAAAATAGTATTATTACGAAATTAAACATTATATTTTTTTTATGAAATCGATTACATAGTTATTTTTATAACACCCTTAATGCGACCCTGTGTACTTGCAAGATCAGTGACGTTTACGTTTCTTTAACTTGTCATTATCTGTTATTAGAACTTATACAATAATTATAATAATTATATACATAGCTCGATTGTCGGCTTGTAAAGGTTTGTTTTCGTTTTGGGCTTAGTGCTTACCGCAAAACAGTTCCTATAATCTCAGATGATCCATCAGTTTATAACTCGTAGACGCCGGAAACATAATGGCTTTTGACGAGTTTTTTGCCTTTAACCGACATTGTGGACGGTTAATAACAATAAATAAGCGACTTTTTCAATTAAACTTAAGCGATCGATTTAAATCGACAATCAATTATTGTTTTTCCCGGCCGATAGAGCGGCGCTCGCGTCGTGCCAGCCGATACGGGGCTGGCCTATTCATCCTAACGGAGGGCAACAGTCATCCAGAGGGCCTCTGGCCCGAGGGATGAGTGTTGCCCGATGGGCGTTAGGATCCAGTAACGCTCGCGGTGCATACAATATTTTATTTTTCTCGAAAAATTTATTTTATTTTAATGAAATACCGATATTTTCACGTTTGCTGAAACTTTGCAGGTTGTTTTTGGTCAAAGGGATGAACTCAAATCCAAGTTTTCGACCTTCAACCCCTTGCAGAAGCGTGGTTTTAGGGGGTGAGTTTGTTTTTTGCAAATAACTCCCTCATTTTTAATCTTACAAGAAAACTTTCAAGAGCAATTTTGTAGAGAATTACATTTACAACAACTTTAAATTCTTGACTTTTTTTCATAACTGCATTATTTTGTTTATAACAATTGTTTAAAAAATTGAAAAAGTGGTTTTTTCGTTTTTTTTCAGTTTTCCACTGATTTGCATTTTCTTCATCGCCTCTGGCAGTACTGGCTGCTAATAGCGAAGCAACTCCTCTCTCTCTTTCACTACTGCAGTTTTCCCTTCATTCAAAGATGATTTGCATATGATATGCGCATCCAAAATGATAGTCGATACACACTCTGCACATGGCAGAAGGCAGAAGGCTACTGAAAAGTTTTTCCGCCTTATCTCAATGACCAGATTGTTTTTTCAGGTGAATTTTTCGGAAAGCAGAATCATGCGGTCTCGTTCAGGCTGGAATCAAATTGGTAGAAAATTGAAAAAACAAAACGAAAAAACCACTTTTGCAATTTTTTAAACAATTATTATAAACAAAATAATGCAGGTATGAAAAAAAGTAAAAAATTGAAAGTTATTGCAAATATAATTCTCTACAAAATTGCTTTTGAAAGTTTTTTGTAAGATTAAAAATGAGGGAGTTATTTTTTTATAAAGAGTAAAATTTTTTCGTAAAACTAATAATATAATACATATTACAATGAGAATAGAATTTAAAGTATTACTAAAACATCCAAAATTATATTTTTTTATGAAATTGATTACATGCTTATTTTTATAAAACTCATAATGCGACCCTGTGTACTAGGACTGTCACTTTTCTTTATCTTGGAAATATACCACACAATTTTTGTCGGCCCCGGTCGCCAGATGTCGCGTCGGGAGATGTTGGGTTCGCGTATAATTTAGTGGACAATATCGTGCACACCCTATTCAGTTGTTCTAGATGGATGACGCTGATATGATAAAAAACGAAATGAAACTGACCATTATTTAAACCATACTTAGCAAAATTACGAAGGACAAAGCAATAGAAGATCGAAATGAATAACAGGAACTAGAAATGTTGTTTCCAGTGTGAACGAGTGGAGGTTGCGCATTTACTGGGTAGATAGATACCTAAAATGGGTGGATCTGCGGCCTATTTCCACTGCGACCTTTGGAGATCTATTGTGGTTCCCCTGATCCCTAAATATTTTTCCTACTATGGTCATATTACTTGAAATTTCACCAAAACATTTTGTGAGGATGCTTCGTCATATGTTGGCGTAAGATTGATTGAACAGTTGGCGCGCGATTAATCGATCAATCCATAAACTATTTAGAAAGATGGGATCTCTATCCAATTTTCGATGTATTTAAAAACATATACAAATAGTAAAATATAAAAACAGTTCGATCGTCATTGGTTGGCGGATAATTTGGAAGGGTTCGCGCCCAGTCGACTAAGATATGCATTGGCCGGTATTTTCAGAGTTACCTTAATATTTTCATTGACGTATGACCCTATTAGCGCCATGTACGACAATTATTTTAAAATCAAACAATAAAGGTCAATTTGTCAAAGTTTTAGTGATATAGAAAGGACTGGTCAGTAACTAAATTTTAACAAGCTTATTATGACAGCAACTAGAAACTGTAATTTAACGTTCTAGTTTATAGAAGGTCGTTATCTTTCTTTTTTTAAGAATTGAAGCCAGTCGAGGACAGCTGTTAACAGAAATCAGTAATTTTCTTTATTTTCAGAATCAGTGGCAGCGTTATACGATAATAAAATAGAAGATAATAAAACTAATGAACATTTTTGAATTGGTAAAGTTAATTTTCAGAACAGTTTATTTCTAGTGTTATAGTTAAATTGTTTGTAAATAGGTGGCGGTCAAGAGGTTATTTTAGGGAAATACCTTTTTCTATGACTAAATTGCCATTAAATTTTGAAAATATAGCTTCAATAGGTAAACAGTATCGCTTTCTGGTTTTCTATAATCCATAAAGAAGTCAAATCGAAAAACACAATAAAAAAATAACTCTACATGGCCACTTAATTAGTTCGTAGGACGACATATAGATGGAGCCATTATTGACAACGTATGATGTTTAGGAAGTACCTTCAAACGAAAAGTGTCAAAATTTTATGGTAATGTCTAAACTAGAACAAAAAATGAATAAGAGTGTTATTGACCCTTGGCATATAGAAGGCAGTGGCATGCTTATTAATTTTTGAAAGAGTTCAGGACTAACTTAAATACAGGAAAGGTTTGCCTTAAGTAAAATAACTTTATTTTGACTTATGAAATACGATTTAATGACATCTAAACTGTTAAAATTAATTTTTTTTATAATTTAACTATGCGTATATATAATATAGACACGCTCTACGTGATATTGTAAAAAAATAATAATTTGAGGAAAAAGTAGTAGATAATTATAAACCTTAAATTAATCGTTATTGTAAATCAACCCTACAATATTACGTTCGTGGTATTAGCAGGTAGTAAACGGATTCCTACTTACTCGCTCGTTAAAATGTACTTATCAGTGAAACAGACAAAGACAGAAATATAGATCTGTAAAGCGTTGCCATGAGTTGTATAAAAGAATAAACGAATAAGCAATAAATAAAATAATTTATTTGAAATGGGGAACACTAACTCATTCGATGATAGTCTCGTGATTTAAAGGCTTTCCCGTAGAAGTGTAAGAAAAGTTCTTTGCTCATGGAGTGTTAAAATTCCAGAAATCGGGTCATTCAAATTCGAAGCATTTTATTTGTTAATTTGAATCAATGTACTTACTATTTTTTTTAAATATAGGTATGTTTCAAAGCTATTTTATTAGTGTTTCTATACCACTCCATTGTAGTTTTTAATGTAAAAAATAAATTATAACAACCTGGTGATTTTACAGCATAACGTTTTAGCTGCATTGTCGCATTGTCGAAATTAAATTAAAACTAAAATATTTCGATGCGCCTGAAGAATATGTATTTATTTTCATTAAAAATTAACTATATCGGAGAAATGTTCATAACCATTATTTATTTTTAAAGTAAAAAATGTTGTCTACACCTCTGTACTCTCTTAGGCTGTTCTTGTTTTATACTATAAAAGCCATGTCCGAGCGTAAAGTTTGTTCCTCAACAATTGATTGCAGTGGCCAATGCACAGAGAAAAAGTTTTTCTACAGCGCTCTTTCGGGCTGCAAAAAGTAAAATGGCTAAATTTGGTTTCTGCTTTAGAAAATTGACCCGAAGCTACTTCGTTAACTGCCAGAAAAAAACTACTGAATTTATTTTTGGAGTTCACTGAAAAACCAATATTCTTAAATTGATGGATTTTTAGTTGCACTTTTAGAAGCAGAAAACCAATCGATTTGTTAATTTTATTACAAGTAAATTAAATGAAACTTATTACAGACTATTGATACAACACGAAGAGAAGACATAGGGAGAGTTTTACCAAAAATAGGAGTAGAGCTGAGGATTTATTGTTTTTTTAGAAAATAGACTACTAAAGTCATCTTTTACCCTGGAAATTTAGTTTACCTTAATTTTGACTTAACACGTATTCAAAATACATCGCTCTAAGCTAAGGTAAATTTTAAACAACGCAAAAAAATATCTGTGATAGTAAATTCCGTAATTGGAAAACTTTGGTTTTCTAATTTTTTAAGGTTCAAGATATTTTTAAGTATAAACATGATACGTGGTAAGAAAGCCAATTTCTATTCCAGATTTTTCTTTTTCTTTAAAATATTTTATTGAGAAATAAAATCCGTTAAAAAATAAAGCTATCCTTGGTAGCTATTAAATAATTGTTACTTTTCTTTACTCTAGCCCTCTTGCTTCAGTTCTAAATAAAGAACTTCTACAAGTCTGTTCCATTCTCTGTTTTGTCTCACGCTTCCGTCTACGTTTTCATTACTTCTTCTAATTTTTTACCAACTCCTTGATTACGTTTTGCCCCTTAGTAGATTATGGAATACGTGGGAAAATTTTGTTAACAGCTCTTATGGCAAGCCACGCCCCCTTTTCAAGATGGTCCCACCACCTCTACTTATAAGCCACGCCCTCTTCTGTCAACTATCATTTGTCATCTGTCATATGTGAACTGTAATATGTCATCTGTCTGTCAACTGCCATTTGTCATTTGTAAACTGTCCTATGTCTCGTTATTAGTGGAGTGTTTATCTAATTATCTTTTTTTGTATTTCGTTGAAGTATTTCCAATGAACTTTCATTTCCTTCTCTTGATTGTCTTTGCTAACGGCTCTATTCAACTTGCTATTCATTATCAGGTTTGATTAGTATATTTTTTCTATGGTCTTTCTCTCTCACAGATGCGATAGTAGCGTCTAGAAGACTTTTTGAGCTTTAGTCATTCTCGCGTTTATTTCCATTTCCATAATTCCACTTTTTTCTCAAATACTTTCCAACTAGCAAGATTTATGTTCACTTTATTTTTCTATCCTGTAAATATTACCATTCCTCCTTTAGATTTTTCTAGGATTATTTCTAATCCATCTTTCTTTCTTCTTTCTTCTGTATCTTTTGTCTTTTTTCAGCTACATCATCAGCAAACTAAAGATGAATAAATGTGACAACACACTCCCATCTCGTTTATTTTCCGTGTTCTTTTGCTACTGTGTAAAACCTATGATATATAGTTACTAAATTTAATAACTTGCCAGATATTCCATGCATCTAGAGAATTCTCCACATTGTTTCTCCCTAAACCCCTAATAGGGTAACTGCCCAGTACACTATTTTGAATATGGAAATCTAAAATCATTTCACTAATTTAGATCATTTCTTCTATTGCTCCTTTTCCCATAATATTTTGCATTTTCATTTGCATTTTAATTTCTTTTATTTTCCGTTCTTTCTCGTTTATAAGTGTGTATATTTTTAATTCTTGTTCTATCTCAAACTGTATATCTTCTAATAAAGCTTTTCTACTCTGCATAAATGCAACTTTCTCTTTCATCAGTTATACCTCAAGAATAGTTTTATTCAGGTAGTTTTTTCATACCCATTCCAAATTGTCTCATAGTATTCTTATGTTTTTTTTTTCAATTTACTCTACTTGTTCTGCTACTCTAGGTATCCTATACTTCCCACACAGTATAATCATCAGATTGTGACGTATATGAGACTCCCAGAGTATTAATATTTTTTTTATTAAAGTGATAATATGTAATAAAATCGAACCATTTTAGTTATAGGAAATTAAAGCCAAAATTAGACAAAATGGTTAAGTTAAGTTACGAAGAATATATATAGTAGAAGGGTAGTCACTGATCCACATGTTCGTCCACATTCTTGCCATCAATACTATCTAACAGCACGATATGAGCATCTTCAGTTGCTAGAGTTTTCTTCAACCTTCTGTTGACTGTTGGTAGTAGGACCTTGGACGTCCTTTTGGCATTTTAACATAAAAACTCTACTATATTTAATCTTTAAAGTTGTTACTTATTATTTAAATATTACCTATACGATCTATACACAATATAATCTGTCAAAATATATTTGTCAAAAACACATGTTTATGCAAAAAGTGATTGTCAATGTAGGGGTAGGGCTCCAATTTTACAACTAAAAAAATATGTCATGACTTACCTTCATGAAATATGAAAATGACCAACATAAAAAATCCATCAATATTATTTTTAATAAAAGATAATTAGTATGTACATAGAATGTATTTAGAATATTCTATATTAATGTACTAGGAATATAATACCTATATATAAATATTCATAGAATATTTTAATATATCCAATATCCAATCTCAGAATATTTGCTTAGGAATATTCTGCAAAAAGAACATAGGTGAGGATATTCTGGGAATATCCTGTGCTGTGTGGGTTAATCTTTCTCAGCTCAAGTCATTTTGTTTTCATGTTAGATTTTCTAGGTTTTTTGAGATTTTTTAGTGACGCGTATTTACGTGACTACACACAAGCTACACAGACTACAGTGTAGTTACCTGTTATCGAATTATAATTTCTTTACTTCTTACAAAAGTGTTTGCCCGAGCAGTTTTATATGAATCACGATAAATTGAACGAGAAAGATCTTAAAGAGCTTCTTTACCAAGATTATGGACGGTTTTCTCAATTTATATCAAAATTTCAGTTTTTCTTAATTTCACATCTGATTGAATTCGTTATATTCAGATTGGATGTCAGTGGTTCTAGTTATAAACATGACTTTTCCTGGATCCGCGATCGTATGGAAAAGCGCAGAATATTATTAATTTGAAAATATAAAAATCACGCTTAAATGTCACTTTCTAAAAAACTTTCTACTGACTTGTATTTGTACAGGTTGTTGCAAGCGTAACGTAATACACTTTTTGTGCCGCGATAAAAATTTTAAATCTAGGTCGAAGCTATCTTGGGCACATATTTCACAAAATTTATGTAAATACCACTTTTAGTTTGAGGTTAAAGTTGCTGGCAAAAATTAACTCGGCCGGACTGGTATTTACACAGCTAATTTCCATAGTTTAAGGCAACAAACATGAAACAAATTGCAGGAAATACAAAGCAAGCAGTTGGAAACGGCAGGACAACTGCACGATATTAAAAAGTCATTAGGGCGACAATGTGCTGCAAATTTTGGAGGAAGTTATTTTTTAGACTATTTGGTATTTAAAGTTTAACTCCTCTTTATTTTCTTCTAATTAATTTGTTAGATCATATGTTTATTTCTTTCTAGTTTTTAAAAAAATTTGCCTGAGATAGATGTGGTTAGAAATAGTGGAGATTATACAGGGTGAGTCATGGTAGACGCGACGGTCCATTGTGGCTAAACGATTAATATTTTTAAAATTTTGTTTGGATATGTGGGTTGATAAAGGCTACATTTTAAAATTATTTTGAAATATACAGGTTGTCCCAAAAAAGTATGGCGTATAAAATTTATATTATTTGGAAGACCCTATATTTTATTGCATTTACAGATTATAAGTTAAAAATAAGATAAACTTTCTTAAGTATTCCCTATACCTAAGCTTTTTAGTTTTCGAGATATTTTGATATTTCTAAAAATGGAAGCACTTACAATAAAACCAATAACTTGGAAACCTATCGAATCAGTCAAATCCTATTTTAACTGAAAAAAATTAGACTAATAATTGAAAGCAATAATTTATTTAGAGTTGTTTAAAATTATACAGGGCGTCCAATATGGAACGATTCTCTAATGACATATATTCATACGACAATATCGTTCTTATATTAAATAGGACACTCTGTATTGTATAATCCTATTATGTAGCATATTCCATTACCTTTTAAAAATAATATATAAAAAAAATTATCTCTGAAACTATGTGTTTGGTTTTGACATCTGTATGGAACAGATTTTCAAAGACGAATAGATTTTTTTATGGGCATTAGAGGTTAGTGAAGATGATTTTTTTTATAATGTGCTGTTTACAGATGAATCCATTTTTCATAATAATGGATTAGGACGGTTAACCATACAGATATTGATGCATCTTGAAACATTTTAATAATGTTAAAACCAAACACATAGTTTCAAAGATAATTTTTTCGGATCATAGTCTAAGCTGATCAAATATACAGGGTGTTATATTTAGGCATTACGGTGGAAAATAATGTAAAATTCACCAAAATTAAAAATTAATAGATTTAGGCATAATAAATTATAAAATACAGGGTGTCCTATTTATAATAAGAACGATATTGTCCGTTCGTATGAATATTCGTTTGAATATATCATTACAGAATGGCCTCATTTCGGACGCCCTGTATAATTTTAAACTCTAAATACATTGTTTTCAATTATTAGTCCAATTTTTTTAAGTTAAAATTGGATTTGGTTGATTCCATAGGTTTAGAAGTTATTGGTTTTCTTCTATTTTTAGAAATATCAAAATATCTCGAAAATTAAAAAGCTTAGGTATAGGGAATACTTAAGAAAGTTTATCTTATTTTTAATGTGTAATCTATAAATGATTGGATGGATAATAAACTAGAAGATATGGAAAATGATAAACATAGAAACACCCAAAAACAATTCTATAAAAAAACTAAATATTCTTAATGCTAAACCGAAATCTAAGGTAAGAGGGATTAAAAACAAAAACGGACAGACCGAATACGAAGAAGAATATGGAAAGAGCATTTGGAAGTAGAATGCCCCTCTGAAAGAGAAATCCAGAAAGAAATAAGAAGAGTAAGAAACGGGAAAGCACCAGGAGATGATAATATAGAAGCAGAGTTACTGAAATATGGAGGGAATGAACTACACAAACAACTATAACTTCTGGAACAGCAAATATGGACACAAAATAAGATCCCAGAAGAATGGAATTTAGGTATCATATCTCCGATATATAAAAAGGGCGACAAAGAAAATTGTAATAATTAAAGAACCATAATATTAATTAACACGGCTTACAAAATTACTGCAATCTTAATAAATCAAAAGCTAAAGCTCCACGCAGAGAAAATTATTGGGGACTACCAAAACTGCTTCCGACCAGGAAGGTGAACAATCAATGAACAATGAACAAATAATACAAAGAACATGGGAATATAACAAAGAAATCCCCATAATTTTTATAGACTTCAAAACCGCATTTGATAGCATCGATGGACTAAAGATGTTGAATAAATTAAAAACACTGGGTATACCAAAAAAACTGATTTTTATTTTGCTAGAAATAACCCTTAAAAATACCAAAGTCAAAGTGAGATTTCAGGGAAACACCACAGAAGAGTTCAACGTAAATCTAAACAATAGAAACATAATAACAGACCAAATACAAGTTATAGCATATGTCGATGATCTGAAAATAATAACAACAAAAGAAAAAGATCTAAAAAAAGCAATAGAAAAAGTGGGCAAAGAAGCGAAAGAACTAGGCTTAGAAATAAACGAAAACAAAACTAAATACATGCGAATAGAGAGAAAATACCACCACAAGAATACCTAGAAGTGCAAAAGCATAAATTTGAAAGGGTAACCGTCTTCAACTATTTAGGGATGACGACAGGATTAGTAAGCGGAGAAAAGGTCAAGGAAAAAATCCTGCTCAAAGGAAACCAAGCTCTAGGAATCAACAGAAAGATACTGAAAAACAAAAAATTTAGTAAAAGGACAAAAATAAATATATATAAAATATTAATAAGACCAACGATTACATACGCTATGGAAACTGTGGTAATTGACTAAAAAGGGAGAGGAAGACTTGAAAATACTGGAAAGAAAGATTATGAGGACAATACTAGGACCAGATATAACGGGGGAACGAGAAAGAGGACGAAAAAGAAATGCAGAAATTGAAAAAGAACTAGGAGGGGACACATCAAGGCTTTGCATTTGGAATGGCTTGGGCATATAATGCGACGGAAACCCACAGACACGATTAGACTGAACTGAACTCCACTAGGGAAAAGAAACAGAGGAAGTTCAAGGAAGAAATGGCTCGAAGAAGTAAATGAAGATGTTAAAACACTGAATACAAAAGAGTGGATCATAACATGTAAAAACAGAAAAGATTGGAAAAAATAACAACGGAAGCGAAGGCACGTGAGAAGCTATAATCTATAATGGGAAAGAGAAGAATAATCCACTTCATTAAATGGATTTAAAACGCTATAAGCGATGCCATAATCCTAAGGGATTGAACGGGATGATGATGATGATGTTGAATCTATAAATTCAATAAAATATAAGAAATAACTTTGATACGCCACACTTTTTTGGAACAACCTATATATTTCAAAATAATTTTAAAATGTAGCCTTTATCAACCCACATATACATGAATAAACAAAATTTTCAAAATATTAACCGTTTAGCCACAATGGACTGTCGCGTCTACCCTGTATTTAACTGTGATATTTTTGTAGGAATAATTTTCAGGTTAAAAAACATAACTTTGATAAGTCACACATTTATCCAACACCCTGTATGTTGGTAGTTATTTTTGGAACAAAGCTTTCATTGCTCTCTACAACTTAAATCTATCTATCTATCTTAAAAAGGGAAGGAGATATATTCCTCCCACGCATAGTTGATACACCCGGTATATTTTTTGTAGATGTTTTCTCAGATAGTCGAGAAACCTGAGTTCAAATAGCCCCAAGTGCCCAAAATTCATCAATACTTAGATTTTTTTTGCCACGTTTTAGATTTTGTGGCGGGTAAACAAATATATATTAATAAACAAAGTTATTTGATAATAGTCATTAAATACTGGATATTCAAATTTTTTTCAGAAATAAGAACGTGGTGAGTCATCCTGTATTTGATGGGCATCGAAGTAATATATCTTATTATACTCCCTGTACTGAAAAAGTAACTACTTGATCTCTGAATTATTCAGTTCGTTCAATCACTCCGATCATCGATAAAGGTTTTTGTAGACTAAACGTCCTGCTTACCGAACCTAAGAACCAATTAATTTATCTTATATGATATGACAAAATTTCCCCGAAGCTTCTTTAATAAATCACCTTCCAGACAGAATGTAATCCAGCTTAACGTTTTGCAAAGAACCTGCCAATCTGACTCAAGAAATCCCCTTTCAATCATCACCGCTTCGAGACGACATGTTTGAAGACAGTTTGACGTATTAGTTTTGTAAGTAGATACACAGGGTGGTTAATAGTTATACAGGGTGTCCCGTTGGTAATCGGAAATATTTTAAGGGTAGGTAGAGGTCACAAAGGCGATTCTAAATAACCCATATATGATGGGTCTCTTGGCTTCCATATCCGAGTTACAGGGTGTTTTATCAATTATGCATAATTATTCATTTGGCCAGAAATTTTGAATCACTTAGTATTATTATTATTATTAAATGCTTGTTATTTATTATAAGCGTTTATTGTCCCGCTTTACTTTATACAGGGCGTTTAAAAAATAAATACCTAATTGAATTTGTTCCCCTAAGTACGGGCCTGCAGGTACACCAGTACATTGTAAAATTATTTTAAGCCGAATAAATAAGAAATAGGTAAATGACGCGAAGTGAATTTTTGAAATTGTTAAAGAAAAAATGAGTTTCATAATATGTTTTTTCTAAATTAAATGAAAATTTTACTTTCAGTTTCAAAATTTTCCAATTCGAATCGGTGGCGGGATAAAAACAACAACTTGTTTCAATTCAGTTTTTTCCCCTTTATTCAAATCTAAAATGTAAATAGTAAAATTGTAATGTACAGGGTGTTGTTTTGATATTTTTAATATGTTTCAATTTTTCCTAAAGCCGAACCTGGATTTTCATATCTCTCAATATTTCAGTACATTATTCGTGAGAAGTGTAAGCTGTATGCAAAAAATGGAAAAGATATACTAAGAGATTCAAAAGTTCTGGCCAAATGAATAATTATGCATAATTGATAAAACACCCTGTAAGTCGGTTATGGAAGCCAAGAGACCCATTATATATGGGTTATTTAGAATCGCCTTTGTGACCTCTACCTACCTTTAAAATATTTCCGTTTACCAACGGGACACCCTGTATATACAATAGTTGCAGTTAAGTTCGAAGCATACGGGACAATTTTTTATTATTAAATGTTCTTCTTTTTGGATATTAAAACCACTTTTTTAGATTAAAAATGTTTTTCAGATTTAACGTTTTTAAAAACTGACATAACAAAAAATATTATAATTTATTAGAGAAACAGATCACTGGACAGTTTCATAAGATATAAAAACAACATAGGACAGAGAAATAGATTTTGAAATTTAAGATCTCTCGTCACCATAATTTTTGTGAAGTTTCTGGAAACGATTTTAAAAGCATAGCGCACTAAAGTATTTTTACTGATTTTGGGGGGCTCGAAGTTGATTTTGAATTATTTATGAAGTGCAAATCTCGTTAGTCACATGGTAAGTTAGGTCTTAAATGGCTCTCCCATCTTTTGCAGTAATATTAATTACAAAAAAATATGTTCGCGCCTGCACTGTAACCAAGTTGATAGTTTGTGAAATAAATTATTTTGTTATTTATCTATTATTTTGCAACAGAGGCCGAGAAAAGTTTTTAATAAAGTTGAAACACTATCGTCGACCACTAAACCAAACCATAAATCATAATTTACTCTACGTACGTTTCGCCAACTATGTTGGCATCATCAGGAGTTGATGATGCTATTTCTAACAACTATTTATACTGAGTGACTAAGAGCTTCAATGGGTTCAACCCACCCAGCTGAGTTTCCTAATCAGTCAAGGGTGAAGAACCCGCCAGAACCTACTGGATTAAACTAAAAAGCGGACTAAAAGGAATTGGTCCTTTGTCTCTGTTTAAACTAGTTTTATATTTAACTATTTCTATACTTTCAAATGCGCCCAATAATTTATTATTGGATACATTTTTAAGTAATTTTACATTATCTACAGTTATTCTATGATTTTGATTAAAAGCATGTTCGGCTATACTAGATTTTTCCGTACGACCATATTTCAAGTTAGCCATGTGCTCTTTAAATCTTATTTCTATAGAGCGTCTAGTTTGCCCAACATACTTTCTATCACAATCCGCGCAACTAATTTCGTAAATACCACTTTTTCCAACTTACTGTTTTTATCTGTGGGATTACCTAATAACTGTTTTAGAGTGTTGTTAGACTGAAAAACTAATCTTAAACCCGCTTTATTGAATATGCTGGTAAGTCCTTTGGTGTAAGTGGCATTATATGGTACTGAAACGAATTTTTCAGTCTCTCTTTCGTGTTGGAAAAACGTGGTGTCACGTAGGTTTTTCTTAAATTTAGCTATATCCTTAGTCAAATTTCTTTCCTTATTAAATATTTCTTTACTTAGTGGGAAGTTAATTAAGCGATGTACTAGGAAATGTAAGCTAGCCATCTTTTGTTGATTACAATGAAAAGAATCTGATGGGATATACCTACTTGTGGCGGTATCTTTCCTAAAAATGTCAAATTCTAACTTATTCTTGCTCCTCATAACTAAAGTGTCTAAAAATGGTAGTTGTCCATTGTTTTCTATTTGATGGAAATTGAGAATTTAATTTTGTTACGAATTCAACTAAATTAGGTTTCTTAGTATCGAAAATAGCAAATACGTCATGCACATATCTGTAACATATCCTGGGGAAATACTCAAATTCTTTACAAATCTGGGTTTCGAATTTACTCATAAAGAGATTTGCCATAAACGGTGATAGACAATTGCCGATAGCCGTTCCTTTATGTTGTTTAAAAAATTGATTTCTAAATTGAAAATAATTTTGATCCATGCAAAGTTAGTTTAGCCAAAAGTAAATATTCTTGGGTAACTTCGTCACCCACGTAGTTCGACTTGAGCAATTCTTCAAGATATTCCAAGGTTTGCGAAATCGGTACACTAGGAAACAATGAACTTACATCAAACGAGATTAAAATTTCACTTTCTTGAAGTATTTTTAATTTTATCTATGAGATCTAAAGAATTTGTAACAGAAAATTTTTTAGGTTTGTAGAATTAGTTCATTGTTAGTCTATCATCAACTCTTCATGATGCCAACATAGTTGGCGAAACGTACGTAGAGTAAATTAAAATTTGTAGTTTGGTTTAGTGGTCGACGATAGTGTTTTAACTTAGTTCATAAACCAAAGGTTCCAGTTTCCCAATTTAATATTTTTAATGAAAAAACTGTTTATTAGAAAATAGTTTACAAGAATTATGAATAATAAATACCCAATTAGAGTCCTTTAAATGCATTCCATGAAATGAAAAATACGGGATTAACTTTACCCTCCCCGTACATGTGCCCCAACATTAAAATTAATAATAAAAAAGATTCCCAGTTCTTTCTAAAAAATTTGTTAATTTATACGTGGGGAAATCAAAAAGTTGGTCCTAATGACATATTTATGTCATTACTTACTTCATTAAAAAAGTCTACAGACTTGAGGTGTAAAAATACTCAGTTTCCTACTTTTCATTTATTAATAACAAAATATAGATAAACAATTAATATCTCTAGAAATACTATTTCTTGTACAATACATTTTCACGAGACTCGTTCATTACGATATAATCATAACTATTCTCGATTAAATTTGCTTCATTTTTCGAACTTATTTTTTCTCCTTCTGTTTTTCTTGTTATATTGAAATACATCTTATTTATACACCCTTGACAGAAACTTCTCCACATATTTTTCCTATCTTCTCTTAGAAAAAAAAGGTTTACACCAACGTTGATCAAATAGATGAATATTAAAAAGCATGTAGAAAATAGTAATAATATTATTAGTAAAAAAGTGTGATCGTATTTTTTATCAATATTTTCAAATTTATTTTTAAGTTCATTTTGGTCGTATATAGTGGTTTTATTTGTTTTTTGGAATAAATCATTGAAGTGGGAAACCTTCATTCCAATTTTTTCTTCGACCACATTTAAATTATTTTTAAGTTCTTTAATTTCATTTTCAAATGTATTTATTTTCATAGACATAAATTTATTTTCACCTATTAATTGAGACTCAACTTTTTTATTACTCTTAGTTAATTCATTTATGTCAGACTTTGTGTTTTCGATTTTGTTGTCAAGATTATTGGTTTTTGATTTAAAATTGCTAACCTCATCTTCCAGCTTTTCAATCCTTTTGCATAGGGGATTAATTGAACACAATATACCTTGTGCGTTTCCTTTCTGAAATATGAATGCTCCTAAAATTAAAAAGGCATGTAGATTCATCCTAAAATAGAAAAAATGATTATACTAAAGTTTGTTTGTAGCTATTAATTGGTGTACAAAATAGAAAATGACAATGACTATGAAGTTTAACAGATGTTTAAAGAAACTATATTTAAATTAAATTTAATTTCCCAATAAGTTGAGGTAATTATACAAAAATCTAAACAGTGTATCCCAAAAATACAAAAAAGGGTTCTAAAAACACCATTAAAAATAACTTTTTGACAAAATTGTGTTACGACATTTTAGAAAGGATTGTATGGAAAAAAATCAAATGTAGTGAAATGTTTATTGTGTTTCATACGTGATTTAAAATAATTTACGAAATTTATTATCGACTAGTTAGAAAAGGGCAAAAAGTAGTAGGGAACCACCGGAAATGTATCCCTAAAATCCAGCCATGAATCGATATTAAAAAGTTTATTTTTAGAGCAATTTTTCAATAAATTTTTACATAACGATTTTGGTTCAATGTAGCGATTGCAATTTTTGTAGTTTCTCAGTTATTTTTCAACAGATTTAGATGAATTTTTCCTAGGTATATGAACATACGCTAACTGTGGAATTTTAGTTATATTTTAATTGAACTATAAAGTTAGGTGACCATATTACATCTTAATTAAGCAAAATTGAGATTTTACCACACTCTGTTAAAAAAAGATTCGCTTGGATCATAAACCAATATTAAAAAGACAAAATTTAGTCTACAATCTAGCGGGTGAATTGTGAATTAGTGTTATTTGTAATTGGAAAATAACAATTATTTTTTTAATATTTCATCCATGTTTCATTAAGCAAAAATATAAAAAGGAGTTTACTTTGGTACCTTAAAAATATTATATTGACTACTAAGAAATCCCTAGTGATGGTCACTAAATACCTACAATTCCTAATGATGAACACGAAACACGAAAATTAGCAATTCTTAAGTTTGTTTTTAATATTTTACTAGTAGTATGAAATGTGCAGTCTCAAACCCTTTGCATTCCCATTCCACTTTTTCCGTTCTTTTCGAATACGCAACCCAATTTTTAAAATTTGATGTACATGGTGTTGTTTATGAGTAAAATTATTTCAATAATTGTTTTTGAAGCCGGACTTGGATTTTGGTTACTATGTCTCTTGATCGTCCTAATGGAGTAGAGAAAGCTTGCCAAATATCAAATAATTATACCAAAAATACGGGGGATTACAGAAATGAGGAAATTTCATAAAACACTTTAGAGATTCGGCCAAAATTCTTTTGTGGTACCGAGAGCATAAAGGAAAGCTTGTTAAAGGTTGAGAGAACATTATAATTTCTCCTCAAATATCACGAAGAAGGAGAATTGTCTAATTCCCAACCGTTCATCGAGTGCCCACGCTGTTGCCAAACTTATCGCATAACCTAATACACGAAACATGTTATCAAAAATTAATAAAATGTAACAGATCAATAAGTTACAGGGCGAGGTCAGGTGAGATAAGGGTACTTTAGGTCAGCTTAGCTCAAAAAAATGATGTACAAACTAATATTTCAAGTAAATATATTGTATTGGCATTTGACAACACCGCGGGCACACGAAACAGGGTTCGCTGTCGTTTGTCTCCGTGACTCCGTGCGAAGTTGAAGTCACTTCAATAGCTAAGTGGGGTCAACAGAGGGGAGTACACCATTGCGTCTCTCTCGGTTATATGACCTTATATTGCTTTCCTTTTTACACTTGTAGATTTCGGCCTATACCAAAGAAATATTTTGTCCGAATCTGTATAACTCAGTAATGAGTTAGATATATCAAATGTAGGTTCGTTTCTTATGGATGTTAAAATTTTGGGTAAGGTGCATATTTGAAAAATATTTCCAACTATGCATGGTGTTCTAGAAAATCATGTATTTCATTCAAAATGTAGAAAAAACAATTTAGAAGGATTCCAGAAATATAAGGTTTTAATATTTTATATATTCAAGTTAAAACTGCACCTAGTACTTTTTCCATATTTTTCCATACGAACAGTAGACAGTTTTCATACATCATATAGTCGAGATTTCAACGAAAAAAATGAGCACTGACAAAGTTAAAAAATTGAGAATTTATAAACCAACTTTTTTTTAATTTAAATTGGTATAAAATCCAAAAAATAAGTATTTTGCTTTGACAAAATTACATCTTATTTAAAACACAAAAAGAACATTTTCACCAAGTTTCCTAAAAAAAATTCTTTTTGCGGGAGATAAGAATTAAAAACAAAAAAACGGTTTTTAGACATTTTCTCGATAATTTTGAGGTTATGTTGAAAAATGATCATTACATTTTTCTCGAACAAATTTGTTCTGTATCTGAATTCGTTCTGTGTGTGTATTGATTTTTTGGCTTTATGAATTTTAAAATTCTGACTTCATAGCATCAAAAAGTAAGCTTAGGGTTTGATGTGCCCCTCCGTACCTCTTCGGGAACACTTTCAAAATGATGTCCAAAATATGAACATTTTGAAGTTTAAAATGACATTGAATTTAAAGTAGATACATAGTGAATGACGATTTTGGTAAAAGTGAGTAGACTGTGGCTGTGTTGATTAGAAGAACTGTCATTCTAAACTTTTATTAATACTTTCATTACAATTTGTTCGGTCTATGGCAATACTAGAAGAGCATTCTCAACTGGTTTAATTTTCTACAACTTTGATATTAAACTTTTTTCGATAGGATGCATATTTCAGCCACAAATCGTAAAAAAACCATTATCCAACCCTCAAAACTTATATTTACCTACCTCTACGCCCCTTCCGGAACTTTTACTCAGTCGTCCTGATTTTTCTTACTTATAATTTACCCTAGATTTTCCGACCACCCACATACTCATAAGAATTTCTCGATAATTCCGGTATTTATAATCGGTTTGACCCTGGTCTATTTATACATAATCTACTTTTGCTGGCAATTATCCTCCTAAGAAAAATTATTAATTTTAATTTTATTATTATTTTCTAATCACACAATAACCTGTTCATCTACACACACTTCATTGATATTATCAACTTAATTTTGGCATACGATTCCACTGTCAATTCACGTAGTTTTTTGACATAGAAATTATTGAAATATCAAATAAAAATAGTCCAAAGGTATTTTTTTGGGAAGATCCTAAATATTTAATTGCTTTTATATGACCCCGTCTAAAATTTTCCAAATTTTAATTAAATTCCGACGAAATAGCCATACCTTAGTTAATTTTTAATTGTAAAAAAAGTATTACTAAAATCTGTGAGGAATGTGGAAAGAATAAAAATATAGAAATAACTTACGTTCATGCATGATAAACCTTTGCACTGTTATCCTACTGAAATTAGTAAAAAATATGATGAAACAAAAATTATCACGACAGGAAATGCATGGTTGGGAATAATGCGGTTGCTTGAAGTTTAATGTATTTGACGCACATTTTTTACTAAAGGAAAATAAAGAGAAATATATCATGTTATACGTTTTGTAGATTATTAATAAAAGTGGAAATCTTCATTAATCAGCACTCAGCAGGCAAATGTGCCATTAGGAATTAATAAATGAGGCCGAACAAGAGATTTAACAAAGTACAAATTAGAATATAATAACAATAGAATCAAAAACTCTAACAACATTAGTAAAGCAAGCTGGAAAATTGTTAATGAAACAAGAAATAACACTATTAACAGAAATAAAACACCAAAAATTTTATTTGATAATAGAATTATCACTGATAAAAAAATATTATGCAATCACTTTAATAACTTTTTCTAGGATAACAAGGAGCAGAAACCAGATACACATATCATCTTTAATCTGCATGTTCGTTCAATTTTCACTTTCTTTCTTACTCCAACCACACTTTATGAGACAGATGAAACTATATCTGAAACAACAAAAATCCAGCACCAGGAATAGATGAAGTCCACGGGAAAGCCCTAAAAGCAGTAAGTAAACTCATTTCTTATCCACTATCATACATAACAAATAAGTCTTTTTGTACCGGCATTTATCCTAATGCACTAAAAATATCGAAGTCAATACCCATATTTAAAAATAAAGGGTCAATAAATGAGGTTAGTAACTACAGAAATATTAGCTTACAGACGCAATTTGCTAAAATTATCGACTATAGCTACAATATGAGACTGACTAACTTCGTAGAACAAAAAGGACTAATACCCAACTGGCAGCATGGCTTCAGACAAAAAAGATCTACAGAAACTGCAATAAATGAACTCTGCCAAAAAGTGTATAATCACTTAAATAATAAAAGATACTTTATCTAATAGGCATTCGAGGAGGTGCGAATGACTGGGCTGCATCTTATTTACGTTGGAAGGTCTTAAATTGTGGGACAAATCAAAAAATCAAAAAATTCAAACTCCTGCGGCTCCAGTTTCTTGCAGGTAAGGCCTTCTGCTCTATAGATGAATTTCTACTCTCATGTTAGGGTGTTAAGTAAATGTATAATAAGTACTATATTTCATGACTCAAATTTAAAGTGATTGTTTATATAATATGTACTATATTTTATTTTATAACTATTACTATATTATTATTATTATTATTATATTATACAGGGTGTCCCACGACGTACTGTACACAGTCCAATCATAAGTACTATGGACCGAGGCCATTTCATATCTGGTATTAAAAAATACCTTGTTTCGTTTTTGACGGATATACAGGGTGATATTTGAAAATATGTAAATTATTCTACGTTAAGTATATCTAAAAGTAAAAATCTCAGACCAATCAAATTTGGCACACTGAGTGTGCTCCCTGAGCTCAATAAAATAGGATTTAAAAAAATTTTAATTTCAGGTCCGGACTTATTTTTTTTTAGATTTTTATTGGTTTTTTGAAAACAAGCCAGATCAGACAATTTTTATTTTTCTCACTTTAAAGCTTAAGGATGATACTAAGCAGCAGTTAAAAAAAATTGAACGCGCAACTTTTTGTTTTCTGCAGAAAAAAATAAAACTTTGAAAAATAGTATAATTTTAATGGATTCACATTCTTCTTATGACTGATGCGGCACTACATTGATAGCACATCATCATTTTTCACCAAAAATCACAAGGAAAGTTCATTTTACTCGATATAAAGTATTATTCAATCAACCGTTGAAATTCCAAGGCCGTATTTATTTTTTTAAGTTTTTATTGATCCTGTAAAAACAACACCCTGTAAAGCGAGCTGTACACATTTTCTTTCTGTAACGTCAAAGAAAAAACTAATACTTTTGATAATTGTGCAAATGCAAGTAGGCTTTGAATTCTCTTTGACGTCAATTTTAACAGTTTGTGACAGAACGTGGTGAGCGACTGACAGGGCCCCGATGTTTGAAATGTGTGAGTACAACTCGTCTGCGAGAATGTACCACGTGACCATCTCGAAATCGGTCAACGTTGCCAAATCTAAATTTAGACAGTTCAACAAAAAGTAGAGCAAAACATATATTTTAGTTCACTTGAAACCTTCGTACAAGAAGAAATAGAAGAAGTGATTAGGACAGACAGCCAAATTATTGGATTCAGACCAATTATAAGCTCTTTAGATCCGTTATGGAAATATTAATTCAAAATATAAAACATTTTTCAGAAAAATTATCAAAAATTAAAATAACAATTTTTCAAATGAAAACATTTATTTTTCAGTTATACGAATTTAATTTAAGAAAAAGCTTAATTTTCAATCGAAAAAATTAGTTTATACATTTTCAATTTATAATTTTATCCAGAGCTCATTTGTTAATTATCTAATGGTATATGTCTACGTAACTGCCTATCCTTAAAAATCAAATAACTCACTTATTTTTCATCTAAACTTCAACATTATACATTTTCGTAAAGGGAAAGAGTTCACCTTTCAGATAGAATAAAAATATATAGGGTGTGTCGTTAAAAAAATCGACGTTATTTGCATTTTAAAAAGACCGCTTTTTTAAAACACCCTATATAAGATTTTACTAAATAAACATTTATACTGAAAAAAACTTTATATAAAAAAAGAAACTGTTCAGTGAAAACCGCACCTTCCTATCGTTTCTGAGTTCCGAGATATTTGCAGTTAAAATGGGTCAGAAACTTCTGGGACACCCGGTATTTCAAAAATAAAGGTACTTTATTCCTGAGTAAATTTCATATTTTTTGGCAAATCTCGTATACGACTGAAAAAATTTGATATGAGATAGTTGCATTTTAGGTTTTTAAATAAAAAACTTTCTTTTTAATATAATAATAATATAAGAGTATTTTTTTGTATGAACTTTCGGTTACCTGTTTTGATATCTGAAATTTCATCAGAATTGATCATAAAAGTATATTACAGGAAATCTTTGAATATGTTGGCAATAAAGTACATTAAAATCTGTTTAGGATTATAATAAATAGGACCTTTTGAAATTTGTTTTAGGGTAGATCGGCATTAGTCTAGGCTTAATATGGCTTATCTGTATACACGGAAATTAGTATAATAAAAATAGTCCTGGTTTCCCCTACTTTAAGGGAAAGAAATCTGTAAATGCTCTTTTCCAATAAATATTTTATTTATTCCTAAAACAAATAGTGTTTAGTGAAGTTCGCAGCCAATATAAATATATTTTTTTGTGTTTACCAATATTTTTCCAGTTTTGTAGATTCAGTCTGGTAAGTTTTAATATATTTTTTATTTGGTGTTTGTTTTTCAAATAGAACTTTTTCATTTTATAGATTTTATTAATTTTAAATATTAATTAATATTTTCAAACAACAATAAGCAAATCAGCAAAATAAACAGCTAATGATTGAAACGAGTCCTAACGAAATATACACAAACACTCTAAACAGAAAACTATAAATCACATACCAAACTATTAATATCAAAGATATAGGTTATAATTAAATTAAATTTGACTTGACAGTCTCGACACTTAACCAGCGTTGCCAAACTGCGGGGAATCTCAAGATGATTGGGGATTTATTGGGGATTGGCATTATGCGGGGATTTTGAAATCTCATCGTTAAACAATGTAATAAATAATCAGCAGGAATTAAAATAAAAAAACAGTTCAGATTGGGCATAGAACTCAAGACCATTTGCACAGCAGCAAATCATTTGTCCATTGTACCTACTTTTGTTATAATAAATCATATTATAATCGGGTAAGTTCGTTTATCTCCGCGCGGTGCGAACGCGAACACATAGAGAAAACCTTTCTGTGATTCCCTTAGTTTTAGACGCTTCTAATTTGCTAGCTTTGCTTTAGATAAGTTAATTTTGTATTCTGTCGTGAAATAACGATACGATTTTGTGCAAATATGGATAAATGGTTAATAAAAGGTCAAAACAAAGAAGATAATCATCCTAAGGTAAGGTACTTAACCTATTGAGGGGAATTTTTGGGGAATCAGCAGATTTTTGTCCCCAAATTTTGGGAATTTGACTTGGGATATTGGGGAATATGATAAATTGGCGTCGGCAACACTGCACTTAACGCCTTCACGGCACTATTGCGCATGTTTCCTCTCTTACTAAACTCAACTCTACTGGTACAACCCAGTAGAGCACTTCTATGCGAACTTGTAGATGATTTCTCTTGGTTTCAAACATACCGATTTTGTGACGCTGAGAGAGTGAGGAGTGATCACGTGGTACATTCTCGCACACGAATTGAAAATTTATAAACTAACTTTTTCGATTGAAAATTAGGCTTGTTCTTAATTTAAATTCGTATAAATTTGAAAATGAAATATTTTGCTTTGAAAAAATTACTACTTTAATACACAAAAAAGAACCAGAGGTTTCATAAAAAAATTATTTTTGCAAGAGATAAAAATTAAAAACGAAAAACATGGTTTTATCGTATTTGTATTTTATCTTCTAAAGGCTGATGTTTTAAAACAAATTGTTATTGATGTTTATTAGTACATCAAGAAACGGTAATTTTTTTATATTTTCAATTTCAATTATAATTTTAATGTTATAACTTGTCTACTTTTTTCTCATAAGATTAAGAGACTTATTTATCGACAGCAACATTTGGATTTTTTTTTTGTGTTTTAAATAACCTGTAATTTTGCCAAGACAAAACATTGCATTTTTGATTTTATATTAAAAAAAAAATATAATTATTATACTTTTTTAAACAATATATATTGTTATTTATTAATTATTATTTAATTAAATTATTAATTATTATAAACTAACTTTTTTTTCAATTGAAAATTAGGCTTTTTCTTCGTATAACTGAAAAATAGATATTTAGCTTTGAAAAATTGTCATTTTAATTTTTGATAATTTTTCTAAAAAATGTTTTGTATTTTTAATAAAAGAATTAATATTTTCATAACGGATCTAAAGAGCTTATAATTGGTCTGAATCTAATAATTTGGCTGTCTGTCCTAATCACTTCTTCTATTTCTTCTTGTACGAAGGTTTCAAGTGAACTAAAATATATGTTTTGCTCTACTTTTTGTTGAACTGTCTAAATTTAAATTTGGCAACGTTGATCGATTTCGAGATGGTCACGTGGTACATTCGCGCAGACGCGTTGTACTCACATATTTCAAACATCGGGGCCCAGAAGACCAAAAAGAGGGTATTTTGGAAATGGTAAACCAAATGAGAAGATAAGTACCCGCGAATATCCAGTATTTTGAATATTTCTAAGTCCACGGTTTTCAGGACGTTAAAGAAAGATCTCCTCCATTCATATCACCCCCAACTGGTAGAGAGACGGCAAAAAATAAATACGGCCCAGGAATTTCAACGGTTGATTGAATAATACTTTATATCGAGTAAAATGAACTTTCCTTATGATTTTTGTTGAAAAATGATGATGTGCTATCAATGTAGTGCCGCATCAGTCATAAGAAGAATGTGAATCCATTAAAATTATACTATTTTTCAAAGTTTTATTTTTTTCTGCAGAAAACAAAAAGTTGCGCGTTCAATTTTTTTTAACTGCTGCTTAGTATCATCCTTATGCTTTAAAGTGAGAAAAATAAAAATTGTCTGATCTGGCTTACAGGGTGTTGTTTTCAAAAAACCAATAAAAATCTAAAAAAAACTAAGTCCGGACCTGAAATTAAATTTTTTTTAAATCCTATTTTATTGAGCTCAGGGAGCACACTCAGTGTGCCAAATTTGATTGGTCTGAGATTTTTACTTTTAGATATACTTAACGTAACATATTTTGAAATATCACCCTGTATATCCGTCAAAAACGCAACAAGGCATTTTAATACCAGATATAAAATGGCCTCGGTCCATAGTGCTTATGGTTGGACTGTGCACAGTACGTCGTGGGACACCCTGTATACCAAAACTGTTCGGACTAGCCTGATAGTGCATGTTATGCAATTATATCATTGTACCTGTATACTCCTTATAGGTGAATAAATAAAGTTTCACATGAGCACTAAGCATGTGTCAATTGATATTTATAAATTGACGTCGCTGAACTTTCGGAAATCCCGTTACTTAGATGAATAATCAAATAAAGAGTTTTGTAAAAATTAAAAAATATTTTAAATACATCTTCGTTGTGTTTTGTTTTGATTCATTCATTTGAATTCTAAATTGCATAGAAGTTTCTTATTATTATTATTATTATTATTATTATTATTATTATTATTATTATTATTATTATTATTATTATTATTATTATTATTATTATTATTATTATTATTATTATTATTATTATTATTATTATTATTATTATTATTATTATTATTATTATTATTATTATTATTATTATTATTATTATTATTATTATTATTATTATTATTATTATTATTATTATTATTATTATTATTATTATTATTTTTTTTTTTTTTTTTTTACTTCTTTGTCAACGGCATCGACTACTATGGCCATTAGCCTCGTGTTCTGTGTAGGCTTTGTTACTGTTTCCCAGCGCCACTTTAGGAACAGCACTGTTAATTAGAACCCAACAGTGAATGGTCGAGTGAGGAATCACACCTGGTAAATGAAAATCAATTTCTAAATTTTTAATTAATTAAAAATCAGAAAATGATTTCTGCCTTTGGTGTGATTCGAACCCACAACCCTTGGATTATGAGTCCAGTGCTCTACCGCTGAGCCACTCACCCCCCCTATTATTATTATTATTATTATTATTATTATTATTATTATTATTATTATTATTATTATTATTATTATTATTATTATTATTATTATTATTATTATTATTATTATTATTATTATTATTATTATTATTATTATTATTATTATTATTATTATTATTATTATTATTATTATTATTATTATTATTATTATTATTATTATTATTATTATTATTATTATTATTATTATTATTATTATTATTATTATTATTATTATTATTATTATTATTATTATTATTATTATTATTATTATTATTATTATTATTATTATTATTATTATTATTATTATTATTATTATTATTATTATTATTATTATTATTATTATTATTATTATTATTATTATTATTATTATTATTATTATTATTATTATTATTATTATTATTATTATTATTATTATTATTATTATTATTATTATTATTATTATTATTATTATTATTATTATTATTATTATTATTATTATTATTATTATTATTATTATTATTATTATTATTATTATTATTATTATTATTATTATTATTATTATTATTATTATTATTATTATTATTATTATTATTATTATTATTATTATTATTATTATTATTATTATTATTATTATTATTATTATTATTATTATTATTATTATTATTATTATTATTATTATTATTATTATTATTATTATTATTATTATTATTATTATTATTATTATTATTATTATTATTATTATTATTATTATTATTATTATTATTATTATTATTATTATTATTATTATTATTATTATTATTATTATTATTATTATTATTATTATTATTATTATTATTATTATTATTATTATTATTATTATTATTATTATTATTATTATTATTATTATTATTATTATTATTATTATTATTATTATTATTATTATTATTATTATTATTATTATTATTATTATTATTATTATTATTATTATTATTATTATTATTATTATTATTATTATTATTATTATTATTATTATTATTATTATTATTATTATTATTATTATTATTATTATTATTATTATTATTATTATTATTATTATTATTATTATTATTATTATTATTATTATTATTATTATTATTATTATTATTATTATTATTATTATTATTATTATTATTATTATTATTATTATTATTATTATTATTATTATTATTATTATTATTATTATTATTATTATTATTATTATTATTATTATTATTATTATTATTATTATTATTATTATTATTATTATTATTATTATTATTATTATTATTATTATTATTATTATTATTATTATTATTATTATTATTATTATTATTATTATTATTATTATTATTATTATTATTATTATTATTATTATTATTATTATTATTATTATTATTATTATTATTATTATTATTATTATTATTATTATTATTATTATTATTATTATTATTATTATTATTATTATTATTATTATTATTATTATTATTATTATTATTATTATTATTATTATTATTATTATTATTATTATTATTATTATTATTATTATTATTATTATTATTATTATTATTATTATTATTATTATTATTATTATTATTATTATTATTATTATTATTATTATTATTATTATTATTATTATTATTATTATTATTATTACTTTATTGCTTCCAAAACCAAAGTTTACAGCAAGAACTACATGAGTAGATATATCATAAACTATTAGAATTATTAATATAAGTAATCTAAAAGGAAAACAAAAAACAATTGTTATTTGCAAAGATATAACAAAAAGAGAACTATTGAAAAGAGCAAAAAAAAATCACAATATTATTCATTCATAACAAAAGAACGTAACTTGAGGATATTCCAGATATACTCACAGATCGTCTTGGCTTCTATAATGGTTATGTTTTGAAGAGCAATTATAAGTGAATCGATATTCTGAAGACAAGATATATTTTGTTTCATCACAGTGTAAATAGGACATGAAAAAGGGTTTCTTTTTCTTGTGTATTACATACAGAGCAAATTAGATCTGGATTAATAAAATAATTATCACCGCTTAAAGTAAATTTAGTCTTAAATTTGTTAGTCAATCGCAATTGGGCCAGAGTGCGTGTAATCTGGATGGGCAATTGAAAAAGTAAATAAGTGCTTGGGCTTTGCGATGTATTAAGTAGATTAAAAATAAGCAAATGGGGATAACGAGAAGCTATAGAAACATCTGATTCGTGTAGAAACGTGTAATACTTAGAAATTAAATTTCGTCTATACGAATTAACCGTAATGTTACTAAGGTCGGTCCAACCATCCAGAGAATTGGTTTGAATAAAGAGATCTTTCATTTGCAGTATCCAATTATACTTCGCATCAATTTTATCTCGTAAACGGAGTTGTTGTTGAAAACAAATCTTTGGATAACGATGACTGTCCATATTTTGAACTTCGTGTATCCAATTGAGAGAAAACTTAAAAATATTAAAGGCAATTTTTACTCTTCCGGTTTCTAAACGTACTATGGCATCAGGAGTGGTTTTAGGAAGTAAAAGAAGTCTCTTCAAAAAATTTAGCTGAACCTTTTCCAATATATCTAAATATCTGAGACCCCACACAGGAACACAATTAAACATCACACTGAGAGCTAATGATTCAAATAATTTCATTCTAGGAAACCAAGTATTAATTTTAGTTTTAGACATTATAGGGAGCAAGGATCCTACAGCCTGTTTTCCTTTAGTAGCAGATAAAATTGACATTTCGTGAAAAAGTCCAGAGGAAGTGAATGTAACGCCTAAATAAGTATACTTATTTGTTGTCTCGACCATTTGGTTATTATAATAAAAATTAGTGCTACATTTTTGAAATACTCCCCTACAAAATTGCATAATTTTCGTTTTTTTTAGATTAACTACTAATTCTTCAGCCGGCAATATTTTTCTAGAATTTTTAACTTTCTTACTACATCAATTTCGGAATGAGCTAAGATAACCAAATCATCTGCATATAATAAAGCCAACACGTCTTTTAAGCCATCAATATTCAGACCCAAAGCACCATTTTCCCAAAACAAAGTTTCCAAATCAGCTATAAACAGAGAAAATAATAGAGTACTTAAAGGCTCACCCTGTAAAACACCAGTTACATCAAAGGCCTTAGATAAACCATCAGAGCCTCTTATTTGTATAGTTGCTTTTGAGTACAACATTCGAATTATACGAAGTACTTTAGAGGATACTCCCAAATCAAATAATTTACTCCAGAGCAGAGAGTGATTAACTGAATCAAAAGCTCTTTTAAAATCTATAAATATTGCAAAAATCTTACGTTTTCTGTGCCTAATGTGCAAGTGGATAACCGAGCTAAGGGTAAAAACGTCGATACATCCTCTTCCTGACCGAAAACCTGATTGGCATTCTGGTAGAACATCAGTCATATCGGCCCATAGAGATAATCTATTAAGGATGAGAGATGTAAATATTTTGGTGCAACAATTTAGCAAAGCGAGCCATCTGTAATTTTCTGGATTATCTGCTGATCCCCCTTTATATAACATTGACAGTGAAATGTTAGCCCAGGATTTTGTTATTGTGGCAGAATCAAAAACATTATTGAAAAGAGAATTTACATAAATAATCCAGTTATGCAGTAGATTCTTAAAAAATTCATAGGGAATGGCGTCAGATCCAGGTGTCTTATTATTTTTACATTTGTTTAGAACATCATATATTTCATTAATTGAAAAGGGGCCATCAAGAAAAGGATGACTGGCATCTTGGAAACTTACACAATAGGTTGTCTTATGAGGATATATATTTTGATAAAAGAGTTCCCATATTTCAACCGGAAGAGCTTTATGGATAAAATTATTTCGATATTGTTTAATTGTTGACCAAAATTCCTTAGGGTTATGTAAGTTTGACAGTTTATCTATAATCTCGGCATTGTATTCTTTTTTCTTTATTTTAATAATTCTTTTGTAATTTGATTTTCTCTAGGTACAACCAACTGACGGTAAATCAGCGATGAGTAGCTAATATATTTTCATGTAATTGTAATCACACACAATTTTATTATTTCTGAAAAAAATTCTTTTTTTTAAGCGAGCGCTGATGGGATGTAAGAAACTCGGTGGGTAACAAGACACATTGTCACCGACGATACAACAGGATGTAAATGGTTGTGGATGGAGGCCATCATTTCCATTTAAATAGAGTCTCGTAGATGCGGATATTGCCGCTCTTTCTTCTTCTTCTGCAGCCACATTTTCAGTTCCGACATCGGGACAATTCCCGGTGACAAATGGTTCTCGGAGCGAGATATGCAGATTTGCTTTGCTGGTAGAAATAAGACTTTTAATGTTATATTTTTTAAATGGGTTTATCCGATTTCATTGCGGTTATACAGATAAATGTTTACATTTCGGATGATAGAACGAATTCCTAATGGTTAGTGATATCGTTTTTATTTGTGCGAAAAGAAAATTAAAAAAAAATCGATTACCATGACAATCTTTTCGAAAAGGATTATGTATGTCTCGACGTGAATTTATATTAGGCATGTCTAAAATAAAATAATAATAATAGTAATAACTCACTCGCTCACTCTTCCTGTAACAATCTACACAGACGGATCAAAATCAATCTCAGGTGTTGATTCGGCAATAGTAATGGACAACAGGCTGTCCTTTTTTTCTCCTTTTTGTCCTTCGAAAAATACCTCATATGTTGTGATTCGTTGAGCTCAATCATGTCAGTTTCAAATGCTTTTACAAAAAATTGTTACTGTCAAAGAATCATCGAACTTGAAGTAAACACGATGTACATAATATAATACATATTACAATAAAAATAGTATTATTAAAAAATTAAAAATAGTATTTTTTATGAAATCGATTACATACTTATTTTTATAACACCCTGTGCACTTGCAAGATCAGTGACGTTTACGTTTCTTTAACTTGTCATTATCTGTTATTAGAACTTATTGTGAAGTTAATAATATCTAGATAAAATTAAATTAAAAATTAATGAAACCAAATACCCAGAATATGCCCAATCCAACATCTCTTCTTAAAAAAATATCATGTCAGGTTAAATATTAAATGAAACAGCACCTAAAAACAAAGAAATAGTATTATTAAAATAAAATTTAAAAGAATAAACAAAATGTTATTTTATTAATAAAGATAAAAGTTAAAAGTTAACTTACCTAAGGGAATTATTTAATGTGAGATCAATATTACAGTGAAAATCCTTTTGAGTAGCTCTGAGATTAACCTAAAAATTAAAATCAAAATTAAATAATACTCAAAATTCAAAATTTTACCAACAATTTAATTTCGGGACGATCAGTATAACAAAATGAAATAAAAAGTTGTGACAACTGTTTAAAATGAAATCCAAAGTAACCAACATTGGTTACTAAATTATTAATTAATAAAATGTATAAAAATAGACACCAGAATATAAAGGAAAAGTATGTTAGTTGTTATAATTAAAATTATAAAAATCAAAACACATAAAATTGATAATAAAATAGCATAGAATCAAAAATTTTGAAATAATTATAAATTCAGATATAATTTGAGAGTTTTTTTTCACTTGAGAAGCTAACATAGCAACAAAAAAAAAGAAGGTAGTTAGTTGAAAAATGGTAGAAAGAGACTGGTCTAAAAAAGTTTGGGAAGATTTTTTTTAAAAATTAAGAAAGTTTTAAAAAGAGTAAGTTAGTTGAAAAATGGTAGAAAGAGACTGGTCTAAAAATTTTTAAGAAGACATTTTTTATTAAAAAATTACAAAAATTAAGTTAGTTTATAAAATGTTTTAAAAAAAGGAGTAAGTTTTGAAAAATGGTAGAGAGAGTCTAGTATAGAAATTTGGGAAATTATTTATCGAAATTTTACAAGAAGAAGTTAATAAAATAAAAGGCATTTATATTCTGGAAGTCTAATTATAACTACGACTTTGTTCAATGATTAGTAAGTGGATAATATCAAATAATATTCAAAGAAAAACTTGCCTGGAAGATATTGGTCTTATTTTGTGTATCCTGAGGATTGTGTTCTGAACAATTTGCTCAACCGAGCATATATCACCTGAAGAATCAAACAAAAATTGGAAACATCACATCACTAATTACAATATATCACTGGTTGTACGAGTTAGATGAAGAATAAACACTAATAGTTGAAGGTATAAACTCATTATATCACTTACAACGTGCTTCATACTAAAAATAACGTGTGGGGCACGTGCTTTTGTGGTTAAGGCAGACAGATTAGTCACTGTCTTAGTAAACCGGTGTGCCAACCTTAGTTTCTAAAAAAAATTTATTGCGCCAAATTTCAAATCATTTTTAGAAATAAGATATCATTGAATGAATGTGTGAGTGCAAGTAATTTATATTAGTAAATTTAGTTTGATCTTTGTTCATGTTTTTCTATATTCTCTATTAAAATAAACTCATCTAATTGTTGAACCAACATTTTATTTTCTTAAAAAGTACAGGGAATATCAGTAGTATAGATTAAAAGGAAGCTCTAAGAACTTGAACTCACAATAAAAAAAAATCCCTGAGATAAAAAAAGATTTAAGGATATATAACATCAATTTGAGCATAGTCGTGGCGATATTCACAAATTATTTAAAAATTATATAACAAATTAAATCTTCAAATTAACAAAAACATTTACCTGAAATTAAATCAAATCAAAATCAAAATTATAAAAATTTTATAATAAATAAAATAAAAGTTAAAAATCTAAAGTAATAATAATTGAAATATTATTACATTATATAATAATTATATAAATACCTCGATTGTCGGCTTGTAAAGGTTTGTTTTCGTGTTAGTGCTCAGTGCTCCAGAGGTTTCTCGCAAAACAGTTCCTTTAATCTCAGATCTTCCATCAGGAGTTAAAAACAGAAAACGCCTCAAAAATTATGTCAGAAAGACCTTTAATCGGGTATTCATTCGTATGGAATACCGACTAATAAACTGCAAAATGGTGCATTGGAAGATGGTGAGATGTATAAGTACTTAGACTTTAGCAGGATATGCAACTACAAATAAGCCAAAGTGACAGTTGCAGACAAATATAAGCAGAGGGTGAGATACCTTCTGTATACCCGTGTTTTCTTTGATATCGTAGATTGAAAAATATTTAAATTTTAAAGTATCTTACATACATTTGTTATTATTATTTCAATGCTCTAAAATAACCACGCTGCTAAAAATTTTATGTTTTTAGATAGGAACAAAATAATGCTTTAAAAATATTAATATCAGATATAGCATTTTAATAATCTAATCTATATTAAAAATTGACCTTTTACTTTTTGGACCTTTTTTCTCGAATTCATAATAATTGTACATCTAAACTCTTTCATTTCAATTCTTTTTATAGACATTACTCTGAAACATTTTCTTTTAAATACATAATTTATTATACTGCTAGATTTTCTTTGGCTTTCCTTTTAATATTTTTGTAAATGCGTTTTACTTAATGGAATTTCCTGGATATTGCATTATTTGAATTAAATTTTTCGCTTATTTACATCCAAGCCTTCCTTTGCACTCCTTAAAGTCCATCAATGTAATTTGTTTCCCTTGAAATTTTTTGAAATTGAAGAATCCTGTACAGAAATATGAAATATAGTTAAGAAACATTTTTATTTAATCAACAATTAATTGGGTTTTGTACAGTGTATTTACGTTCGATATTTTTAAACAAATAATCGAAATAAATTAAACATAATTTCAAATCTCGCAGTATGATAAAAAAATGTCACCAATACTACAACGATGAATATTATCATAAATTACCAAATCGTTTCCTAAATTTAGAAAGAAAATGTCTGTTTTTAATCGACAATCGTTTGATTGACAGTTCTAATTTAATTTTTTGTTCAAGTTATCCTTACATCTGGGCAATCTCTTGCCTTTTCAAAAGGGAATTTTTAAGTCCCTGTTCTTGAAAGGGACTTTCCTTCCAAAAGGTAGGATACCTTTTGGAAGGATGTTTAGAGTCAGAAAAAGAAACTTCTTGTCCGCGTTATCATACAATATTTTTTATTCGAATATAAAAAATATTAATAAAATAAAGAAAAATACTAGTTCGACTTATAATTTTATAGTTTGCCATTGTCAATTGATCTTGTATTAGAAAGTGTACTACGGAGATACACGATTTTTAAAAAACGCGTTTCATTTTATTTGTATAGTTTGAGAAGTATTAGAACTAATAAGATATACACAATAATTTTCGAAGCAAAATGGCATGTAGATTTTTAAACACAAAGTTTTCAAACAAAAATTATAACTATTTTGACAGTGTAACATAACCTAAGAACAGAGTACGGATTTCCAACGTTCGAAGAAAACAGGGCACTTAAAGAAGAAGAAGAACATAACCTACAAATGTCACTTGGTTTAAAAAAAACACATATCCCAGCAAGTTAATATAGTATTTCGATTAGAAAATACACCAAATATTATTGAACACAAGCTAAAACAAAAAGGGAAGCCATTTTACTTTTCCGGACAATTCACCGTCCGAAAAAGTACGAAAATTTATTCTACTTGTTATTGTATACTGTCCTGAATTTGACGTTTTGGCATATTCGAATACAAAATATTTTATTATTCCCGCTATACATAATTCTAAAAATTTTATTTGTGTATTTGTTTAATACAACATAACTGATGTTATATTTTATAGAAATATGGATCATAAACTCTTTATTATCGAGATTTGGTAAAATTTCGTGTAGTAAAATACTTCTAAAGGTGACTGTAAAACTAAATTATAGTTAAGTCGAAGTCAAAATTTTCACGTTCACCTTTAAATATTTCTCATTTTAAGCAGACCCAATCTCATATTCCGGATCTTAAGACAAGGATTTACTGCCAAAGTTTAAAAACCGTAGAAAAGGAAGAACGTAAAGGAAGTGGCGCTTCACGGTGATCCGCAGGGCGTAGAAAAAAGGACAAAAAATTGAAGGGATTGTTAGCACAGTATTTCATATAATTTTTTAATTATAGCTATTTGGCTTCTATTAATTCAGAATCGGATTAGCGCTAAAGTTTGACATCACATAAATTTCATATTAATTACATTACATTTTTTGCCAAACAAACTCTTAATGAGAAGCGTCAAAAATTAAATTGTAAATTAAAACAAAGAGGTTAAGATGTTAACATATAAATTAAATATTTTAATAATAATACGGCAAAGTAAGCGGATTATTTAAATAAATTACCATTTCTCGTAATATTTTTTTTCAAATATTCACTTTATTGAACATTTTATTACATTACAATCTGATCAAAATTGACCAATGAGCAATTCTATTCTAACTTAAATTAATACTTTTTTAGTCTTAAACTAAGGTATACTCAGCAGTGTTCCTCAGGTTCTTAACATGTAAAAATGCACTATGCTCTGCTTTTAACACTTTCACTTCACTAACTCAAATGGTTTGGTCCTTTTAAGTCTTCTTTCTAATCCCGTGTTGTCTAGCAGCTGGATTGCTTCGACGTTCACATGTTGATGAAGCCTTTCTTCGTGTCTTTTGGCTAAATTGTTTGTTCAACAGTTTCCATCTTTAGGCCCCTGTGGATATCACTATTACGAATATACCAAGGAACATCAACAATGTTCCTTAATACTTTGTTTTGGAATCGTTATATTATATTTAAATTTGTCTGTTTGGTACATCCCCATAGTCGTATACCATAAGTCCATACTGGCTTTAATACTTGCTTGTATAGCAAACGCTTATTCTATGGTGGCAGAGTGGAGTTTCTCCCTATTAGCCAACACATTTTCCTATATCTTCTACCAAGAACATGAGCTTTCCAGCGGAGCTTTACATCTAGCGTCATACCTAGGTATTTTGCTGTGGTGGAAAATGGTACTATGGTATTATTAATATTTACTGGTATAATAGTAATAATATTTATTGATTCTTGGTGAAGTTGACATGTGTAGATTTCGCTTCATTTAATCTGATTTTCCATTTTTTAGTCTAGGTATTTATTCTGTAATTTTTCAATTGCTTCTTCACTATTTGTATCTACTGCTAGTATAGCTGTATCGTCAGCAAAAGTAGCAATAGTATTATTTTCTAATTGTGGTATGTCGCACGTGTATAAGACGGACCGGACCCAATACACTTCCCTGTGGCACACCGGCTTTAATTGGTTTCAGTTCTGAATATGATTCTTCTTGTTTTATTCTAAAATATCTCTCAGAGATTTATGATTGCAAAATTTCAGAGTACTGTTTCGGTAAGTATGATCTTAGTTCAACCCTTCATGCCATACCTTGTCAAATGCTTGTGCAACATCTAGGAACACTGTAGAGCATACCGTTTTTTCCTCTAAAGATTTTTCTATTATGTCTGTTATTCTGTGAACTTGGTCTATTGTAGAGTGTTTATTTCTGAATCCAAACAAAAGCCTGGATGGAGCCTTTTTTGGGTTAATATTTTCTTTTATCTCAGTCAAAACTTCTTTAGGTGACTTAGGCTTGATTACTTCTTCTTCTTCTTGGAATGTTCCTTCCCAGTCTGGCTTTTCTACTTGATCTTCATTTGGTTTAAATATTTTTTCTAAATTATTTGCAAAAATTTCTGCCTTTTATATGTTGTTTCTAGCCCAATACCTATCATCTTGTTTAATCGGAGCGGTTTGACTTATCGGTCTTTTGAGTCTTTTGATAACTTTCCAAAGAAAATAATCTGTACTATTCTCATTTGTTAAATCTCTTAGGTAAGTATTCATAGATTCTTCTTTAATTTGTTGGATATCTCTTTTTAGGTGTTGGTAGCATTATTTAATCTGGTTTTATCTTCAGGGGCTCTTGTTTGTTGCCACTTCCTTCTAAGTTTTCTTTTTTCTGTCGTAATTTCTTTAGGATAGTTGTTTCCAGCTACTCTAGGTTTTAATGTGGGAGTGTCTTCCCATGCCGAAGATTGTATATCATTAACAAATTTCTCAGCTTCCTGCTCAAGTTGCATTTCGTTGTTTAATGGAATTGTTATGTTAATTTTTTTTTCGATACAGATTTTAAAGCTTTCCCAATCGGTTAATTTATTTACTAATATAGGATTACTATCTTTTTTAATTATATTATCACTTACTGTAGAATTGGTGAGTGATCAGAATCCATATCCCATCCTTCTTCTACTTGTAAATAGTAGGCAGATATATTTTTAATTATAAAGAAGTCAATGAGATTAGATACTTTATTTTGGTCCGAAGGCCAGTATGTTGGTTTATCTAGATACTGATGTTTCTTTATTGAGTGTTTTGGAGGGCTGTCCGTTACAGAAACTTGATAAGTTTTTGTTTTAACACTTACAGATCTAGCTTGGATTTCTTCAGTTTTGTATTCTAATTCTTGAGAGTGTAATACTCTCTTTGATTATAAGAGCACTTCCTCCTTTGGCAGCATTTTCGGGATGTATGGTATGATATACTTTATATCCTTTAAATTTAATAAATGTTTGATTGGTGAAGTGGGTTTCTGATATTAAACATATATCAATCGTATCTTGCAATTCTTGTTGATGTTGTAAGAGCCCATTGGCATTCCATGCCATTATTCTAAGATTAGTAGCCATTTTTTTGCTATGGGATAGCTCCTTTATCGCTATATTCCAGTCTTTTTAGACGTTCATCAAAATTTTGAAGCATCTGTTAAGTTTGTTCTACTGACCCATTTTGTTGACCTTTCATTTCTATTATTTTCTGATCTACCTGTTATTGCTTGACTGTATCTTTTATCTTCAGTTTTAGAATTTACAGCTTCTGATTTATTAAGTTTTTGATTGCTTACAGGTTGATTATTTCTTGTTGGTTTTTTAGGTAAGCTGTTCTGCTTCTTAGCAATAAATCTCATTTTTTGTAGTTCTTTCGCAACAATACATCCTCGGTAGTTAGCTGGATGATTTTTTCCACAGTTAATACATTTTAGTTGCACATCTTGTGCCTCTTTTCATTCCACTGTGAGATTTTTTTCCGCACACTTAACACATCTTGATTCTCTAGCACAATACCTCTGCGTGTGCCCAAATGCTTGACAGCGTTTACATTGCGGGATTAGTTTTGACTTTTTTAACGTAAGAATTTTCACTCTATTTCCCAGAATATCAGTTATACTGAAGATTTTATGTATCTCTCTTCGTTCTTATTGAATACTAGTGTAAAATGGCTGTTTTGTTCTCCATTTTAATTTAACACAAGCATCTATCGCCTTAAATCCTTTCCTCTGAAGATCTTTAACAATATCCTCCTACTTGCACGTATGATGGCATTATTTTTTTTTTTTTGTAAGAGATCTGATATGTAAATGACAATATTTATACTTATATGTATAAAACATAAATGTAATTATCCGTTTTTATTTTTATATACTGAGTTTGCTCATTATTTCTTTATTTGACGTTTATCGGAGCAGTAGTCACGTTGTTTTAATTTTTATACGAACATTGTTTGGGACCAAGATTTCTAGCTAAAGAATCGCTGGAAGAACTGTAACTCGTACAGAAAATCTGCAAATCGTTGTAATTTTAGGTAATTGTGAAGTAGCAACAAATGTTGGTGCTTTGTAGGATTAAATGAGAAACAATATTGAAGGTATGGAAGAAAATAAAGGACTTTATTTTCTTCCATACCTTCAGTACTTACGACTCACATATGGCTAACCCTACTTTAAAAGAAACAATATTATTGTGGCCTTAATTAGCTTAATCGAAGCATTTAGTGGAAGACGTTGCAGGAATATTTAGAAATTCTGGAATTTATAATCAACTGAAGGAGAAGGCTGTATTTCCTATATAGGGATCCAGAATAAATATGTTATTGATATCGTGCAACGGTTTTAGTTTTGTATGAACTAAAATGTGTTTTGGTGAGTTAAAGGTACAGTTTTTTTGAAATATATTCTTCACTACTGATATTTGTCATCTTTCTGATCCGATTTTCAAATTATAAATTACCATTTTATTTTCAAAACTCTAAAGGAAGTTTAACTTTATTAGGACTAATTGGGTTAATGTTTACTTTACGGAATTACATGGCATCATCCCAAACACATCAACACATCATTAATTAAACCAAAATTAGTAATATTCAAGTTAATTTGATATAATATGAATTTAAATTTAGATATTGATAGCTCGCTGGTTAAATGATCTACGTGTTACAAACTCAACTTCCTTTGCTTGTTTAAATAGCTGTTTCCATTTCATAATTTGTGCTAAGTGATCCGATAAAGCTGTGGTATAAACGTAGATATAAATGTATAAACATGATTCAAGTATTATCGAAAAATAAAGTAATCGTTTATTTTTGCCGGTTCTTTCAAAACCTATCCTGGTCTACCTTATATTTAAAAGAAATTTTTTGGCCACTTTTTAGATCTCTGGATCCACGCTCCCTCTTATTGTGCTAAAACATGAAGTAAAATGGTGTTGTGTATTCAAATAAAGCACATTTCTTGATGAGTATCTTCCCCAACTGTCGACTTTCGACTCTCATTAGAAGAGTCTTCCTTATTCCGTAATTTTACTAAAGACCTTTTGTTTTTAACCTCACCTAAACTCGTGCTGCTCCGACAGACAATTGTTAGCGTAATTATTTTTATTTCACCTTTATAAATTTTGTGAGGAAAACAGGGAAAAATAACTTCCGTGCTGTACTGCTTATTTAAAATTGTTTAACTAATCGCTTCATTAGCGGTAATGATTTTTTTGACACTTCTTACATGGATGAATGAAAATATTCGGGAGCGGCATTGCATGCACATGCCACATAGTCAGGCTTGTATGTACTGCCTTCAGCTTTATTTTCTCAGCTGTAGTTGCCTTCAAAATAAGTTGGACAAATTGGTTTGATCGTTTTTACTTATAATTTTTATTTCTAAAGAAATGTTATTCATATATATTTTTTTATACAGTACTTTTTTACCACCATTGTCTGTAAATTCTGAGAATTATTTTTCAATACTTCCAAGCAACCGTGATATCATATTTAGACCAGGATCAAACCGATTTTAAATACCTGAATTCATGGAAAATTATTAGCAATATGTGGATGGTCGGAAAATTTGGGGTAAATAATAAGTAAATTATGATCAAGACGTATGAGTAAAGGTTAACTGCGAATATCTCGAAAAACAATGACTTTACAACAAACTAACAAGTGTACATTATTAGAAAATATCAAAAAAATTAAAATTATAGTCAAAATTAAAATTTAGACAGCGGCGTAACATTTAGAAGGGGTACAAGCATTACTTACTCCTGCCGTACGCCACTGGTAGAGCACACTGAACTGTTTTTTTTACTGTTAGGTGCATTTTATGATATTTAACAAGTGGACCGATTTGAGTAAAATTATACGGTATATTAAAAAAATTATGGCCATTAATAATTTTTCAGTTTTCAACTTCAACACCCCGTATTTCGGAAACGAGTAACATTTTATCTAAGCATATTTCGCTTAATCGTTTTATTTTGAATTGGAGAATCTGCGGTTGTTCTGTGTCCCATTCTTAATGGGACACCCTATATAGTTGCCTTCAAAGTAAGTTGGACAAATTGTTAAGTGTTTTTATTAAACTGTTGAGCTTTGTTTTATCCAAAGAAGCCCATGTTTTACAAGTGTGGTTACATTTCCCTTTACTCCTAGAAGGTTATTGTCAATGTTGGAAAATGGTTTTCTTTTTTAATTTTTTTAATAAAAAGTTTAGCTGTGTTTAAAGTTCAAAACCAATTAAACTAGTATTGAAACATGTCTTTAGAAAAGAAACACATACATATAGATATATAAATTTTGATTCAAACCAATCAATATGTGTTAAACTAGGTATTGTCAAATCTCTTTCTGACGACAAAAACAATTTGTTCAAATGACATTATTTTAAATAAATAATTATTTTAAATAAATAATTACCTGTCTTAATTAAGAACTGCCCAAATAAATTTATAGATAATAAACTTTTCCGAGATATTAAAAATAAAGTAGAACGCCCAATACTTCATTCAAATAAAGTAAAAATAGTTTTCAAACAAATAATACATTAAAATCTTTAATAGGAAATCCCAAATACAAAAAAAATGAGTTTACAAAATTCCATGCGAAATTTTATATAGTAGAAACATTTAGACCTTTTCGTATAAGGCTTAATGAACACAAATCGTATATTAAACATAACAAATCGAAAAATCAAAAATATGTAAACGTGCTGAGGATTTTGGCCAAAAAATACACTGTAATTCTTCAACTAGATTATTAAAAGAAACATAATTATAACCCCAAAGTTATAGAAGCGGCACTGATATGCTTAAATAGTAATCAATGCGTTCCTAATTGTTCGGTAGATATTTCAAAAAGGATGCCTATTTTACAAAAAGAGTTAATGGCAAAAAGGATATCCAGTATATCGGGATAGATCATAAATTATTAATTTTCTCAAATACGGCCTAGAAATTTTTAATTTTTAATTTGAAAAATTTATAGTCCATAAAAGTTTCTAGGCCGTATTTGAGAAAATGTGTTGGACTGCCTACTTCCTGCAACTTTGATTTCGTTATTCTAGTGAAGAGGGCGCTGGATAAAATACACCAGCTTCGTCACAATCAGTGGCTATAAGTGCCCTGTGGACAAGGGCGGATTTAGCTTTTTTTATGGGGGGAGGGGTAAAACTTACCAAGTAGTCCAAGAAAGCTAGTAATTTTTTTTGTAATATCGAGCAGAAACTAGTAACTGATCAGATCGACATAAATGTTTTTGCAAATTGCTAGTAAAGGTGTCTAGAAGTAGAAAACTTTCGTTATTTGCGTTTTGAGTGGTGGCAGGTTGGGGTGTGAAAAAAAAGAAAAAAAATTCGTAATTGATAAATTTCCTTTTTTAATGAATTAAAGTTCCCTCCCGAGTTATAGTGCGCAGAAAAATACGATATTCACCACAATAATCGTACATTTCTAAAAAAAATGTATTTTTTGCCCGTAACTTTTTTTGGCTAATAATATTAAATAATGTAGAATAATCCATTTTAAAGCTTAGGATATCGCACCTCTACTAGTGGGGACAACACCCCCACCGGTAAAGAATAAGATGGCGGGCATTGAGATCGCCCAGGTGAACGTCCATCATGCTAAAGGAGCATCAGCAGTGATCTCCAGGACGTTCACCAAGAACCAATTGGGGGTCGTGCTGATCCAAGAACCTTGGGTCTACAAAAACCAGGTAAGGGGCCTTAACTGTCAAGACTCCAAAGTAATACACCACATGGGTGAGAACACACCCAGAACATGCATTATGGTAAGGAAAAATATTAATTATTTTTGTCTTTCAGAATTCATGACGAGAGACCTCGTCCCTATCCGAGCCTACCTCGAATTCAAGAAGAATCGTCAAGAAGTGGTTATAGCCTCATGCTATATGACAGGAGACGGGCCTGTACCGCCTCCAGAAGCCCATAGATTAGTAGAGTACTGCCAGAGGAAGAAACTGCCACTACTCCTAGGATGTGACGCCAACGCTCATAACACTGTTTGGGGTAGCAAGGACACCAACCAGAGAGGTGAGCAATTATTAGAATTTATTTTTGAAAGAAATCTTATCGTACATAACATAGGAAATACTCCCACGTTTGTAACTAGGGTAAGGGAAGAAGTATTAGATATTACAGTAAGTACACCGAGCCTAAAAGATCTAGTGATAAACTGGAGAGTATCGAGTGAGCCGTCTCTGTCTGATCACAGAATAATTACGTTCAGACTAGAGACAGATCCACCTGAGCCAATCCTCAGAAGGAACCCTAGAAAAACAAATTGGGAAATATATAACACCAATCTGAAAGCAAATTTAGCACACGTCCAGAATAAAAAGGCTAGGCACCACCTAGAACTGGAGAATATTATTGAAGAAGTTAATGGGGCAATAATCGATGCATACGAATCGAGCTGCCCCGAACAAGTAAGCAGAAATTGCAGGGACGCACCTTGGTGGAATTGTAATCTGGCAAAATTAAGATCCGAAACTCGAAAGCTCTTCAATAGGGCAAAGAGTAGCGGAGATTGGCAGAGCTACACCGAGAAACTAACCACCTACAACAAAGAACTAAGAAAAGCAAAACGAAATAGTTTTAGAAAATTTTGTGAGGATATTGACTCCACACCTGCTGCCGCTAGACTATATAGAGTCATGGCAAAAGGTAGAGTCGATAACGCAATGGCTCTAAAGAAGCCAGATGCTACACCGAAAGTGAAAATGAAAGAGCCCAGCTCTTACTGGATACTCACTTCCCTGGGAATGAACCTATCTCTATAGGGCACACTCCAGAACGGTATAGTAGACCTACCAGAGAAGATACGGCAATGGCCAGACATATCTGCAGCAATAGACGCATAAGATGGGCCTTGAACACCTTCCAACCGTTTAAATCAGCAGGAGCTGATGGAATATTCCCCGCCTTACTCCAGCGCGGGCAAGAAGAAATTCTACCACACCTAGTGAGTATGTGTCGTAGCAGTCTAGAACTGGGATATATACCGGAAGTATGGAGAAGGGCCAGAGTCACCTTCATTCCTAAAACAGGGAAAAGGGATACAACCAATCCTAAATCCCTTCGACCAATTAGTCTCACATCGTTCGTTCTGAAAACGGTGGAGAAAGCAACTGATAACTATATCAGAACAGAAATCCTGGAACGGGTGCCTCTGCACCCTCATCAGCATGCGTACCAAACGGGCAAATCCACGGAGACCGCATTGGTGCAATTGACAGATGAAGTCCAGGATGCACTAGAGAACAAAGAATCTGTAGTGTGTGCCTTTCTAGACATAGAAGGGGCTTTTGACAACACACCACACGAAGCCGTTAAAAGAGCACTAGAAGAAAGAGGGGTAGACAACACGACAACCAGATGGATGTCGCGACTTTTGTCTACCAGAATAGCAGAGACTAAAATGGGACAAGACACTGTTTCCATCTGCACAACCAGAGGATGTCCACAAGGAGGAGTTGCCTCCCCTCTTATGTGGAGCCTAACAGTGGATCGACTCCTCTGCGATTTGACCGAGATTGGTATATCGTGTCAAGGCTATGCAGATGACATAGTCATAATCGCAAGAGGAAAATTCGAGAATACCCTCTGCCATATAGTTCAAAGAGGGCTGGACTATACCAAAGAATGGTGTCAATCGATGGGACTTAGCGTGAACCCCACCAAGACTACCTTAGTTGCCTTTACACGGAAAAGAAACATTAACCTCAAAACCATCGAATTGGACGGGAAAGTTATTGAATGGAAACCAGATGTCAAATATCTGGGACTAATACTAGATAATAAACTCATCTGGAATAAGCACGAAAAAGAAGTAACCAGCAAAGCCACGAAAGCTCTAATGGTGTGCAGAAATTTTGCGGGAAAAAACTGGGGATGTAACCCAAAGATTCTGCAGTGGATGTACACGTCAATAGTGAGACCGGCCATCACTTATGGAGCAGTGGTCTGGGGCAGCAGAACTAAGCTGGCCAGTACAAAGGCAAATCTAGCGAAAATCCAAAGACTAGCCTGCGTATGCACAACAGGTGCAATGAGAACGTGCCCAACGGCCACCATGGAGGTAATCCTAAGCCTTACACCCCTCCATATAGTAGTGGAGAGTATAGCGATAAGAACAACCTACAGAATGACCAGAGAAGGATAAACTAAACGCAAGTTTCGACTCCTTCCTGGAAATCATCAAACCTGGGACATGCCCCAAGATGAGACGACAAAGAAGTTTAGCTTTGTGAAAGAATTCAACACAAAGCTAAGTAACAAAAGCGAATGGGACAAAGATACCATCCCAAAACTCAAGAGAAGTGCCATTAAATGGTACACAGATGGTTCTAGAACAACAGAAGGAACAGGAATAGGAATATATGGGCCTGGAACCAAATATTCTGAAAGTTTAGGCAAATCTCCGAGCGTTTTCCAAGCTGAAATATACGCCATCGGAAAATGTGTCCAGTTCAACATAGAAAGAAATTTTAGCAGACAAGAGATCATCATCATGTCAGACAGCCAAGCAGCCATTAATGCTTTGAACTCCCACGAAATCAACTCCCAGATGGTTTGGGAGTGCCTAGAGAATCTAAACGAACTGGGCAAGAATAACACTGTTACACTCCTATGGGTTCCGGGACACACTGGAGTGGAGGGTAATGAAATAGCAGACATACTCGCAAAAAAAGGGGCTGAAACACCATTTCTGGGACCTGAACCCTTATGCGGAATAAGCACCAGTACAATACTTGATGAACTTGGAAAAGAAGTAAATACCAAAAGATGCCAATACTGGATAGGACTACAATGAATGAGGCAGGCCAAGACACTACTGGGAAACTACAACCAGAAGAGATCTGACGACTGCGTCAGTAAAAGTAAAAATAAGCTCAGAATACTAACGGGTATCCTAACAGGGCACTGCCGGCTGAGAGGCCACCTAAAGAAACTCGGATTAGTAGACAAAGAAGAATGCAGATTCTGCGAGGAAGAGGAGGAAACCTCCATCCACATTCTCTCAGAATGCTTTATCCTGCAAAATCCAAGGGTACGATACCTCGGAGAATATCAAATAGAAGAGGAAGATTTACCTAACCTGAAGCCTACCGACATCCTGAACTTTTTGAAAGCAATAGGACTGGAGGAACTGCTCTAATCGTTGAGACATCCTTAACGATTGGGCAGCAGTAGGGGGCACAATAGATCTTATAGGTCGCAGTGTATCGACACCCCCATCACAGATAGATAGATAGATAGGATATCGCCGAAATATCATGTTATGACAAACTTTTTCATTGGAATGACCGGTTTTTTCAATATTTGACCCGAAAAAATGACATTGACGGTTATAAACGCAAAGATAAAAAAAATGGTAATTATTCGGAAGAACATTTGCTCAAAGCCTTGTCTCTTTAATTTTTTTTCAAAAATCAATACTTTTGACGGTATTGACTAAAAATTGAAAATGTCATAAAAAACAAAAATTTAGCTCAACTTTAACAGACCAAAACTTAAAAAATAATTATCCATAGGGCTAAAAATTACTAATTGTAAAAATTGTAAAAACATATGTTACGACTTTCTGCAAAAGGATTTTTTTGTCAAATACCATAGTCTAGATGGCGATAAAAAAATAGCGTAAAAAAATTGAAAAAAATTTATTTTGTCCATAACTTTTTTTCTGCTTATGTTAAAGGGTTCTGGATGGTCTTAAAATGTTCCCAATGTTGTTCTCTCATTAAGATGTTATAAACATTTTTTTGTGGAAGTCATATTTTTTCAGATATTTACGCTAGAACAGCGGTTCTCAAACTTTTCAAATTTTGTACCACATAAATATGAAACAAAAATATATGTACCACCATAAAAGCATTTCGCCGTTAAAAATCAATGTGTCGCGAAATTGTTCGAAGTTTTTGGAAAAGTCGTCATTTCAATATTAAAGCTAGAGCCGTTAAAGTCAAAAACTTGAAGAAAAATATATGTGTTTCTGAAAACAAAATGTTAAATGTTAAATTGTACCACTAAAACATTGTAATGTACCACCAGTGGTACATGTACCACAGTTTGAGAACCCCTGTGCTAGAACGATCCAGTTTCTTAAAACACCCATTTTTCAATTGCCAGATCTTCCTTCGTATTAATCGTAGAAAAATAAAAAAAATTATTTTAATTGTTAGCTCAAGGCCATAAAATTAGTTCATATAAATTTTTACGTAATAATATCAGATTTTCGGTTATATTTAAAAAACTAGAATTGTACGATTTTTATGGTGAAAATCGTAATTTTTACGCCCTACAACTCGGGATGGGTTTATTCTCATGAAAAATTGTATTTAACATTAATTCATTAACAAAGGATAATTTATCGATTGCGCAAGTTTATTTTCTTTTTTCCCTCACTTTTTGATGAAAAAAACGCCACTATCGAAAGTTTTCTACTTCTGAACTAAACACCTTTCCTAACAATTTGCAATAAATTTCAAGTCGATCTGTTTAAAAAAAAAACTTTATTAATACTAAATTATAATCACAAGGAGACTAGGAAAGTACTTAGAAATGGTTAAAACAAAAAAAACACTTTTAAACTGCTACTCTAGTAAAATAAGGAAGCTGCATACATTTTTTTTATCGCGTTATAAGAAGCACCACTTTCTTTATGATGTAAAACAGTTTTTTGTGTATTATGTTTTATAAATTACAATCATGGGGGGTAATTACCCCCTGTAACCCACCCCCCCCCCCCCCCCCCCCCGAAAATCCGCCCTTGCCTGTGGATCCAAGGCAGTCTTCAGACACTGCTTAGAGATGCGGTATCGAGGTCGTCTACTTCTCACTAATGATACACAAAAATGCCGAAACCGGTCTGAGAATGACGAGCTCCTTGGATAACGAAATCAAAGTGTTGGTCTGGTTAAACAACCATCTAACTCGCGTTTGAATCGTGTAATTCAACGCCTCTGGGTGCTTTTGTCCCACGAGCAGTTGTTTCGATTTTGTTGATATAATAATTTTTATTATTATTGATTTGCGGTTCGTTGGCTTTGAAAAATTTTTAGTCCATATTATTATGGAAACTTCATTAAGGACTATAATATACAAATGCGCTATCGCAAATCGTTCCCAGAAACGTTACAAAAAATATGTTGGAAATAGATTTCGACATCTTAAATTTCAAATCCATTTCTTTGTACTATGTTATCATATCCTGTGAAATTGTCCAGTGACCTGTTTCTATAGTAAATAATTATTATATTTTTTGTTAATTCAATTTTTAAAAACGACTTTAGAGTCAAAGAAAAAAGAAAAATATTAATATCGTTTAGTTTGACATAAAATATAACAAATTTTTATTTTTCATACTACCATATCTCGGAGTATTTTATAAAATTATAGACAGTTTTTGTTATACAAATAAATATTTAAACCGAATTGTTTTGACATAAGTGCCACGTTTGGTTTCTAAATTCTTTTCTTATTTACTTAGAGTAAAAGATCTATACATTCAACAACCAAGTCTTTTAGTAGCACTCTTTAATATTTCTTTTAATGTATCTTCTAAAATGTAAACAACATAAACCCCCCTTATCAAAGTTATCATTTTTAATACTTCCACTTCACTCCCGAGTAATACCAATATTTCACGAATTCATACGGGAAATGACACAGTAATCCTCTTAGAAATAATTCCCTATCATACAGAGAGCCGAAAAGGGCTTTCATAAATCAGGATCAGATCGATATGGAATTAAGTAAGATAACAGCTTTTGTTCCTTTTGTTAAAAGCGGAAAGACATCGCAGCTGCCTTCAGGAACCTCGAGGGGAATAAAAGGACGACGACGTTGGCTGGTAGTTTAGCCATGGACTCTGTCCAAATCTTCCAAACGTTTTTTAATATTTTTACGTTGTTGGTTCGAAAATTTGGACGAGAAAAGGGATATATTGTAATGTAATAATTTTTATAATAAATATTTTAAACATTACTTACTCCTCCTATTTTTTTTATTTCACATGCTTGAAAATTTCTCAGGGTTGAATATAAATTTGTGAGTTCTAATTCCTTATTACTGACCTGTACTCTCGACCATAAAAGTAAACAGCTATTTGATTTAAAAGAGATTCATTGACCTTGGCTGTTTAGAAACACATTAATTAGAACAAACTTTACTCATATAATGAAAATAACACTCTATAACAAAATTTTTATCTAACCTAATTTTTTACACATTCATACTACTTTCACACCTATTCAATTCTAAAACTATAATAAACAAGGAATTGCAAAAATATTTATATACAATGGAAGTTACTTTGACTAGCAAAGTAATTCTGTTAATTTGTGCCTTGGGGTTATGAATCCCATTTCATTTCATATAAAGTTACAGTGACAATGAAGTGTTTTATAATAAAAACTGTAATTATGCTCGAAAGACAAACTTTTATGGTATGTATCACAATTAAATATTTATAAAATACCTTTTTTTTTAATTATATTTTGCTTACTAAATTGTTCGTCCTTTTTTTAGGTTAACACAAGAAATTCTGACTTCCTAGAAGAATTTCTACTTAAAGGTACTGTTGCACTTCGTTGTCTCGGGTTGAAGATTTGGCAATTCAAATGCCCTATTCAGTTGGTCCCATGTTCAATATGCCGGTTCTAATTTTTTAACACTTTTAGTGTTCACTTTTACGACCACATACTTTGAGGTACGGACTTAGTGATATTTCTAACTTAATTCAATTACTTTTTTTACATTTATTTACATACTATTTTTTAACAATTTCTTTCTTTTTAGGAGCAACACAAATTACGTCCTCCTAAAAGTTTTCAAGGTTCGACGACCCTTTTTTTTTAACAACTTTCGTAACAATGTACCGGGTGCTTTATTTATTTCATTATAACTTAATGTCAATTAATAGTTTTTTCTACGCCCACGTCAGTAAACGTTAAAAATCGCACTGTCAACATTCCTTGTAAATGACATTTAACAATAACATGAACGTAATGAGATCTCCTAACATACACGTGCTTTTTGATAAGAAAACTTAAATTTCTTAATATAATCAACGTACCACTTTATTTGGACTATTTACATATATTTAGTCAATTGAAAAACATAAAAACTTTTAGCATTAGCGAGATACATTTTGAATTAAAAGAGTGATGTCCCTAAATGTCGGCAACACATTATACAATTTTTCAAAAAATAACCCGCGTTTCTATAGAAATAAACGCCATTTTATTTTTTATATAATCACAAAATATTGTATCCGAAGATTTTCTTAACTTTACCTACGAATATGTCTGAAAGTGAAAGTAATGAAATTATGAGCACTCCACCGAAGATTTTAGAAAAAGCTCAAGCTGCCACACATAATTTGTTACCGCTAAAATCTAAAGAAAGGTACGAAATTACCTATCGAAAATTTATGGATTGGCGACACAAGAATAACGTTAAATCCTTTTCGGAGAATGTTTTGCTTGTGTATTTTGAGGAAACATCAAAAATTATGAAGCCATCTTCTCTATGGGCCATTTATTTGATGCTGAGAACTACACTAAACATTAATAATAGCATTAACATAGCAGATTATCCAAAACTAATGGCCCTACTGAAGCGGAAATCGGATGGATTTAGAAGTAAAAAAGCGAAAATCCTTTCTCCAGAACAAACTAATAAGTTTCTGAAAGATGCCCCAGACGATAATCATTTGTTGTCAAAGGTAACGAATTAAAATATTGTGTAATTATCAGCACACTTCGTGCGTAATGGGTTACTTACCACTCTTGTTACGTAATATATTCTATTACGATAAATTCTCACAATAATCTAAATTTGCATAATTATTGCCTTTTTTTGAAATTTTCTCACTAGGATTTTAACATTTTAATTATTTCATGTCAATATATAAAGATTCCAATTACCTGTTTTTTTTCCAAGTTGACAATGTCCAGTTATTTGTCCCGTGACGTGCCTTGTTTGATATCTGCTTAGATTCAGAATATCATCTGTCAGTACATTTGATGGCGCTTTGACCATTCGTTTACTGTTTTGTTTGCCCAGCACGAGATCCCAGCGTAACTAGTGTTCTTTAGTGTATAGAGAAGAACAAACTATTAATGAAAACATGTATGTACCTATAAGACAGTCTCTGTATCCATTCTATGAAAGCTGGTTCTTCACAGAAAGTCCAAAAACCCAGATACAAAGGATGGGAATAAAACATCTACGAAACGAAATGAAAAGAACGAAAGTTTTATGTTCGCTAGCTGCGATGGAAATATCTAAATCTACGGTAGAATTCGTAGTGGCGTGACAGATAGTGGTCAGTTATTTCGTCAATTCTTTTTTAATTTATTGTTGTACATGTTGAAAATATTAAACTTCTTGATACCTATAGTTAGACTGTAAAAAAAATTACTATTTAAACCGTCTTTTATTGTTTCACAGTTTTTTGTTTTTTAGGTTAAAAAATCAACTAATTGAGTTAGTTTTAAGTTTTTAAATAATTAAACTGGATATCAATTTCACACACAATAATAGGCCACGGTGAAAATCTAAAATATTGTCTGCTGAAGAGAGTTTTCCTAATGTGAAAATTAGAGAGTATTTCTTCCATCTATACAAGAATATACAGAAACATTTAGGAGAATTGAGTCTTCTTCAACGATACACCAATGATGAGCAAGTTGCAAAAATAATTATTGCATTTATTGCAATCATTGTCCGAAATTTTGCCAGAAGATCTCGGACCAGTTCTAGACTGGAAGCGAAATCTTGGAATCGGAGGTCATCAAAGCAGTCAATTCTACAAAACACGGAAAAAGTCCTGGACCTGACAACGTATATGCTGAAGTCCTAAAATGCACCAGCGTAAAAGAGCTAACATATCTCTTTAACCAGATATATAACACTGGTTAAATACCTAAAGACTGGCTCAAATCCACATTCGTCACAATACATAAAGAAGCAAACCCGAAGAGCTGCGACTTATAAGTTTATTCTAGAATATAAAACAAATGCGAAGAGATGAGCGGAGAAACGCAGTTTCACTTCATAAAAGAGCTGGGTACTAGAGAGGCCCTATTCTCAATGAAACTTCTAGTACAGAAGTGTTACGACCAACCAGAATGTGTTCATATGTTCATAGATTACCAAAAGGTGTTTGACAATGTAAAATATGACCTATTACTTAGACTGTGTGAAATAGGAATTGATGATAAAGATATTTGAATAATAACCCCCCCCCCCCTATTGGGGACATTCTGCTGAAATCCGAATCAGAAAAGATCTCTTGTCACAGGAATTTAACATCGCTAAAGGGGTCCGACAAGGATACGTTCTATCTCCCATGCTGCTTAATATTTATGTTGAGAAGATCTTCCAACTAGCTCTGGACAATGTGGATACTGGAATACAAGTAAACGGCAAACCCATCAACAACATTAGATACGCAGATGATACCCCAATTCTAGCTAATAATCTAGAAGGTTTGCAGAGCATGCTAGACAGAGTTGTGGAAGTAGGCGTACAGTTTGGATTGCGCATTATCATCACCAAAACTAAAATGAGATTATCAGCAGGCAGAAATTTGGTAACATCAACCTTACAATCAAAGCAATTGAAAGAGTATCCAAATTCAAATACCTGGGAGCAACTCTCAACGGGAAATGGGATTGTGATAAAGAGGTAAAAACGCGTATCGGAATTGCAAAAGCCACGTATTTAAGGATAAAAAACATACTCCTCCAGAGAACCCTACCGGTTGATCTTCGACTACGAGTAGTCAAGTGCTATGAATGGCCCATCTTGTTGTACGGTGTAGAAACATGGTCGCTTAAGGTCATAACACTAAACCGAATAGAATCTTTTGAAATGTGGTTACTACCAAGAATGCTTCGGATCTCCTGGACCGAGCATATGTCAAACAACGATGTTTTGCTGAGAGCTGGAGTAGAGAGAGAACTCCTAGATATCGCAAAAAACGTCTTATTTAGGCCACATACTAAGAAGTGACCGATATTCTATCCCAAAACTCATTATCTAGGGCAAAACTGAAGGGAAACGAAAAGTTTTTTTTTCATCTGATAGGAAAAGAACGTTTCAGTTATGACACAATATTCTTACCGTTAAGCCACTTATCATCGTAAAAATTTTTATTTTCACCCATAGAATCCTCACATTTACGGCATGAACGCCATCGTTACGGCTACTTCGTCTAGGTAACCAATTGTATTGGCAGGAGGTATCAACTGAGTAATAAATGACACAGGAAATGAGAAATCTGCTGTTCGGAGTTACGCTCGAGGGAGGATTTCTCCCCTTTACTCAACTGATTTATAAATAATCAGTTCGGCAATACAACTTTATTGGCTAAAGCTTTAAATCATCTAAAATTCAGAATATTAAAAAAGTTTGGCAAATAAACATGTCCAAGTCAAATGGAAAATATTTGGAAAATATGAGAGAGGTATATATGTGAAAACAAGGTTGGAACAGTAGGAGTTCTGAAGGGTTTATTGCAGTGAAGTGATTTGTGTATTAGTTAGGGTACATTTTGCAGGATGAATAATATCTATGAAGAATTTTACGAATAAGGACATAATTTTTTGTAAATGAAATTGAAACTGCGGTTGGTTTTTGTAAAATATTTTGTTAAATTGTTAATAGAGGAAACTATTGCATGCATTTCAACATAAAGTTTTTATCAAAAAGCATGGGCGCAATGTATAATTACAACTGTAGTTAATACTTCCAAACTGTTCGTTCGCAAAGGGTCTAGAGCTGTAAACATACCAAACTTTAACTCTTACGAACCACGTTGAAAATAATACCATAGATGTGACATTAAATTGTCCACCGAAAACAGTTTAGAAGGACCTAAATATACAGCATCCTGCAATAGTGGCGCCGTCTTCTATATCTCTATGTAGGAAAGAGATAGGAATACAATTTTCTATAATGTTACCTTATTGATCGAGTTCTACAAAATAAAAAAAATTTCAGTCACATAGGGTGTTCAATTTTCCCTGGGCGGGTCCCAACTTTGTTTTTTTAAAAGACAACCTGTATTTTTTATCATTTTTTTCGGTTTATACATGAAAAATAAAAGATACTTTTCGCGATGTTTAGAATGACAACTTTTTTTTCCAATATTCGTCACTCACTATTTGTGATATACAGGGTATGAAAAACAGCTTGCCACACATTGTCAATAAAAATTTGCAGGATCTTGTGGCGTGTTTTTTTTTGCACACAGCGAACGGCAGCTCTTCCGTCTGCAGCAATGGGTCGTGGTCCAAAGAAGAATATAAATAGTCAAAATTGAAAGTGATTTTAATATTGGGCGCCACTAAATTTCGTGTTATAAAATTTAGAAACTAAAAAAAATATTTGTGACAAACCTGGTGAAGATAAACAAAATTGTCCCGGTGACAAACACATATATTTACAATTATGTACAAAAAATGGTTTGATACAAAACAAGATGTTGAAGAAAAAAAATCAATGTTTATAATAAATAGCTATAAATACCTGTGTTGAGGGCTCTGGATTAAGCCCTATGTTGTGCCAGTTTCCCAGGACGGCCAACAAATGTGTTACCGCCTTTTTAAACCGCATCTGAGTTCGAATTTCGTGGACTGTATTTTTTAGGTGAAGAAATATGCTGTAGTAGGTTTACTTCCTCAACTTCATCCAATAAAAACAATGGACACTTTTATTTAACCATTTATTAAAGCTCGTTAAATAAATAAATGAACAAAAAAAAACAACAACGTAACAAAGATTACATTAAATTAGTAATCGTGAACAAAGTATTAAAGTTGATTTAAAGAAATGACCACATCATTCAGAAAAATATTAGTTTGCGTGTGTACTGCATGAGTGATAGTTAGACACTGAGAGGTCCTAGCCTGATAGCAGCTAGAGACGCACTGAATTCGCCGTACTAGGAGGCATTATGAATAACAAGCCCTTATGTGAAGGAACTTGCGATACGTCGCACTTGACGGAGTAGTGAATCGTTTGACGATCAAAGACATACTAAAAAAGGTTCTGAATACATTGTTTTAGACAATGGAGCGGCTAGTCTGGTACGCGACTGAAAACACACTAATTTTAATTCGACGACCTCCGTCGCTTCAAATCTTTCTTTTCGGATTGCGCAACACCTTCCCGAAAGGTCCTTTTAACTTGAGCCGCGTAACACGTGTAAGCTTTTTTTTTTCTATTGTCTAGACGCGACCGTTAGATTTACGACTTGATGCCATCATTATGAAATAGAGCAAAAAATTCTCTTTGATGAACCGCTCTTCCGGGTTCTATGCCGGTCGCCAACGTATTTGGTGCGGCGTTGCCGGTTTTACGAGTAAACGAATATGAGTTTACATGTTTAATTATCTGAAAATTAAACATTCTCCCCCCGCGAAAAGAGGCGGAGTATGGTTCTTGAAAGTTTTCTAAAAAAAAAATTTTTATTAAGTTGGGTCATCACCCTGTAGTTTCGGAATGAGTTTAATTGAAATAAGTTTGAAAAAATGTAAAAAGTTTTAAAATATTTGGATATTTGGATCCTGGCCGCTTGTGGGCGCATAGTTTAATAAAAAATGTAAAAAGTTTTAAAATATTTGGATATTTGGATCCTGGCCGCTAGTGGGCGCATAGTTTAATAAAAAATGTAAAAAGTTTTAAAATATTTGGATATTTGGATCCCGGCCGCTTGTGGGCGCATAGTTTAGTAAAAATTGGATATTTGAATCCTGGCCGCTTGTGGGCGCATAGTTTTTTTTTTTTTTTTTAAAGGTTGGATATCTGAATCCTGGCCACTTGTGGGCGCATAGTTTAATAAAATATGATTTGTACAAACGATTTGTGATTAGGCATCACCGAGCCATGTTCCTTATTTGGAATTAAAAAACAAAACATGCCAAAATCTTAGCAACATTTGCAAAAATTGCAACTATAGGCGTTGGCTTTCCCAGATCTGCTAGCAGGAATATCCCAGATCAATTCCTTAGCCCTCTCTCTATAACGACTACCTCAGCCTACAATAGTTTTTCCCTACAAATGAATGCCAAAATAGTACATGAATGTTTGAACGAAAAATGGGCAAAAGGATCCCAAGGGTATACGATCACCCTGTATGAAAGTAGAATTGTTTAAAATATTTGGATGGATATAAAATCCTAAGGGTATTTGCTCACCCTGTATGAATGAAAAAAGTTTAAAATATTTGGGATGGATATAAAATCCTAAGGGTATTTGCTCACCCTGTATGAATGAAAAAAGTTTAAAATATTTGGGATGGATATAAAATCCTAAGGGTATTTGCTCACCCTGTATGAATGAAAAAAGTTTAAATATTTGGGATGGATATAAAATCCTAAGGGTATTTGCTCACCCTGTATGAATGAAAAAGTTTAAAATATTTGGGAATATTTTCCGCTTGTGGGAATCACCCTGTATGAGTAGAGATTTTGTCATAGAATATGGGCACGAAATGTCCCTAGGGTATAATCACCCTGTATGAATGAAAAAAGTTTAAAGTTTTTTGGGAATATTTTCCGCTAGATGGAATCACCCTGTAGAAGTAGAGAATTTGTCATAGAATATGGGCACGAAATGTCCCTAGGGTATAATCACCCTGTATGAATGAACAAGTAAATGTGTAACAAGAGACTTAATGAAGATCATTGTTATGAGTCAAAGTGAAAATGTGAACGAAAAATACAAAAATTGCGACTATAGGCGTTGGCTTTCCCAGATCTGCTAGCAGGAATATCCCAGATCAATTCCTTAGCCCTCTCTCTATAACGACTACCTCAGCCTACAATAACAAAATGGGCAAAAAGAAATCCCAAGGGTATACGATCACCCTGTATGAAAGTAGAAAAAATGAAAAGTCTAAAATATTTGGGAATATTTTCCGCTTGTGGGAATCACCCTGTAGAAAGGAATTGTCAGAGAATGTGGGCACGAAATGTCCCTAGGGTATAATCTTTTGATGAGATCACCCTGTGTGAAAATGTTTAAATGTTGGATATAAATCCTAAGGGTATGTGCTCACCCTGTATAAAAATGAGAAAAAAAGAAAAATAGAAATTGCATCACAGCTTGTTTAAGGTATTTGCTATAAAATGAAATGCCTTGTGAAAATTAAAATGAATGCGTTTGAGCGTTTTAATTTGTTTTTAAGATTTATTTATGTTAGTTTATTTGATTGATTTTTGTTTGGTTTTTAAAATGATGGGTTATTGATACCTTGTATGTATAAAAGTAGAAAGGTTTGATTTAACGAATAGTTTTTTGTTGTGGAATGTTTTTTCCAGTACAACAATTGAAATGAATGTACGAACACCTTTTTTGGCCACATCAGAGGATTTTTGGTACAAAGTAAAGTAGAAATGTCAAAGAATGTTTATGATAAAAATAATTGGTTGAGGGTAGTTTTCCCTGAAAGTTGAATACATGAAAAAGTGTGATAAATGGATAAGTAATCCTGAAAATAGAGCCTTATTAGAAGGACATTTTTAAAGTTTTTATTTGTTAAAGAGGGTAGTTTCCCTATAAAGTTGACAAGAGTTTTTTGTTAACATAATTTGCGAAAATTGCAACTCCAGGCGTTGGCTTTTTCTCAGATCTGCTGGCAGAGGTATCCCAGATCAACCCCTTAGCCCTCTCTCTATAACGACTACCTCGGCCCAAAATAACTTTCCTCGCAAATGAATTTTAAAACGATACATAACTGGGCATTTTAGTATCCCGTCTACAACCCCTTGGACCTAGTTTGGCACCAAAGGGAGGTGTCTCACCATAGAGATCACCTGGCATTGTTGATTGACAGAGTCTGGGCATCCAATATCCCTGGGGGTAGTTTCCCCGTACAACCCCTTAGATCTGAAAGATACCAAAGGGAGATGTCTCACCATAGAGATCATCTTATTTTTGTCATAGAGTCTGGGCATCCAATATCCCTGAGGGTAGTTTCCCCCATACAACCCCTTGGACCTAGTAAGGTGCCAAAGGGAGATGTCTAACCATATAGAACATCTTATGCGAAAATGAAAAGTAGAATTGCTAGAAATTTAAATGTTTGTTGTTAGAGAAAAATCAAAATATATTTGCCAGAGAAGGTATAGTCTTTTAGTAGATCACCCTATAGAAAAAAGTATAAAATTGTCAACGAAAATTGAAATATGTTTGTTAGAAGAGAGTATAATCGTTTAGTAGATCACCCTATAGAAAAAAGTATAAAATTGTCAACGAAAATTGAAATATGTTTGCTAGAAGAAGGTATAATCGTTTAGTAGATCACCCTATAGAAAAAAGTATAAAATTGTTAGCGAGGATTTAAAAATATGTTTGTCAAAGAGGGTATAATCTTTTAATAGATCACCCTATAGAATAATGATGCGAACGAATGCGAATAAAAATAGTACAGGAGCCTTGCTATAAAATGAAGGACTTCCCTTTAGATTGAAAATGCGAAAATGAACGAGATACAAGAAGTCTTTAAATAAAGAACTTCTTCTTGAGTGCAAAACGAAAAAATAGAAAAGTATGTGCAATGAACGATAGATTGAAAATTGTTTGGCTATGGAGAGCCTGTTGCTAAGGGATAATTTTCCCTATGAACGAGAATAAAAATATAAGGGTATGCAGCCCGTTTGTACCTCTGATGCGGCGCTAGTTTCTAGAATAAAAGGGAGGTGTCTTATTTTTGAAGAACACCTTGTATAAAAAGTAGAAAAATAGTAAAATGTTTTTATAGTATTGAGTTGTAAGTTAAAAAATGATTTTTATTTATTAAGTGAGATATTAGATCTCGAAACAACGATCAGCTGTTGGTTTGTATTTGTGACGAAAGCGAATTTTAAGAATAAAGTTCGATTGTAAAAATAGCGAATGTTTATGATTTGAGTTTTAAATATTGTTTAGCGATTTATTTGTAGAATCGTAGAACCATATCTACGGGTTTTTTACGAATTTGTTTAACTAAATGATTTGTTGCGAACTATTTGAAAAATGCGAGAATTATTTTTTGCCGTCGGCAAATGAAAAAAAGTAAGTAAATGCGATTTGATTATTAGTGCGATTTTCTTGTACGAAAATTTGTTTTAATTACGAACGATACGAGTTTTTTTTTTAAAATTGTGTTTGTATAGTGAACGAGTTGAATTGTTGATTTTTAACTTGGAAAGGTGGCGTTTTAAAAGCCTAGTTATTTTTTAATAAACTTTCGTGCTGTTTACACGAAATGTAAAAATTCGAATGCATATTTTCTGAATGATTGTGACAAAATTGGTAGCGAGAACAATTTTTCAATTTTTGACAGAGAAATGTTTGTATATATGAAAATTGAGTTCATTTTTGAATTGTAGATTTTGATTGTGTGAAAATTTGTTCTTTCTGTTAGAACATAAAATGTGTACGATAAAAGTACGTAAATACAAGTAGATGCAATGTATTATAGGTTAAAAATATGCGACAATTATATAAATTTAAATTCCTACAGACAAAAATGTATAAAATGCGACAAATGTTTTATATGTTAAGAAAGAATGAAAAAATACATGTATCTCGACTTTACAGCTAAAAATATGCAGAACACACAAGTACGAAATGTTTTCTGTTTTATAAATGTTTGATAGTTTACAGTAAGTAAGTAAATAAATATCTACGGCCGGCTAGTTAGCGCATGCGCCGAGAATTTGGTAAGTTTAAATTACAATGAAAGTTTTTTATACGTAAATGTAACGAAAAAATGTGTGCATTAATTTACCACAAGCCTACGATTGTTATCGGACCGCTTTTAAGTGGTTACAACGAGTTTAAATGAGTTTTACAAAAAATACCTTACAATTTCTTGCTGTGAAGAGTTGCTTGAAGGTTTGAAGTTGCTTGAAGTTTTTAAGTCACCATAGGCCTACTGATGAAGTTGAAGAGTTGAACTGGATCGCTCAGGATCATTGAAGAATCTCTGGAATCGCTCAGGATCATTGAAGAATCTCTGGAATCGCTCAGGATCATTGAAGAATCTCTGGTTTAAATCCGGATCGTTTGGACCATGCTGAATCCGGTTCGAATGGACCATGTTGAGGGCTCTGGATTAAGCCCTATGTTGTGCCAGTTTCCCAGGACGGCCAACAAATGTGTTACCGCCTTTTTAAACCGCATCTGAGTTCGAATTTCGTGGACTGTATTTTTTAGGTGAAGAAATATGCTGTAGTAGGTTTACTTCCTCAACTTCATCCAATAAAAACAATGGACACTTTTATTTAACCATTTATTAAAGCTCGTTAAATAAATAAATGAACAAAAAAAACAACAACGTAACAAAGATTACATTAAATTAGTAATCGTGAACAAAGTATTAAAGTTGATTTAAAGAAATGACCACATCATTCAGAAAAATATTAGTTTGCGTGTGTACTGCATGAGTGATAGTTAGACACTGAGAGGTCCTAGCCTGATAGCAGCTAGAGACGCACTGAATTCGCCGTACTAGGAGGCATTATGAATAACAAGCCCTTATGTGAAGGAACTTGCGATACGTCGCACTTGACGGAGTAGTGAATCGTTTGACGATCAAAGACATACTAAAAAAGGTTCTGAATACATTGTTTTAGACAATGGAGCGGCTAGTCTGGTACGCGACTGAAAACACACTAATTTTAATTCGACGACCTCCGTCGCTTCAAATCTTTCTTTTCGGATTGCGCAACACCTTCCCGAAAGGTCCTTTTAACTTGAGCCGCGTAACACGTGTAAGCTTTTTTTTTTCTATTGTCTAGACGCGACCGTTAGATTTACGACTTGATGCCATCATTATGAAATAGAGCAAAAAATTCTCTTTGATGAACCGTTCTTCCGGGTTCTATGCCGGTCGCCAACGTATTTGGTGCGGCGTTGCCGGTTTTACGAGTAAACGAATATGAGTTTACATGTTTAATTATCTGAAAATTAAACAACCTGTGATTTTTTTTTTAGTTGTATGACAGCTGATTTTCAGTTTTCAAGGTGATTTCTTCACTTCTAAAAAGACGTAGAACGTAGAACGAAAGGATTATCCTCAAGAAGGATTATCTTCAGATAGTAGAATGATTATCCGCAAGGAGGATTATCTTCAAATAGTAAAATGATTATCCTCAAGAAGGATTATATTATCTTCAATGTCGTGCAGAACAAATATCCTCAAAAAGGATGGAAATGTTATCTCCAAAAAGGACCCTGTTGAATAATGTTAATTTTCACACACGTCTTGAGTTCAAAAAAAAAGGCAAAATGGCAGGTGCTCAGTTGAAAATTATATATATAAAAAGAAAAGGTAGAAATACATACCTCTTAAAATCAGAGGGTATATTAAAATACCAAAAGAAGGAACTCGTTCACCAACAATTGAGGACTTTTCGTCAATTTTAGAGATTTCTCTTGACGGTCTAAAAAGAAAATTGCACTTCCAAAAACTTTACTTCAACCGGCCAAAACGCAAGAATGATAAGAAAAATGACAGCTTCCACGACGTGGATTTCTAATCGATATAATCAATATAATCGATACTGATCAAAACGAACTATCGAAGTAGAAAATATGAGAGGTGAGATCAACAACGAAAATATTTAAAAATCTTCTATCGAAGTCATGCCAATCAACTGATTGTTGACAGAACCGAAAAATATAACCTCTCCATGAATGAGAAAAATCATAGGTTTTGAAAGCAAATGTAAATATTGACAATATTGTAATTAAAGTAATAATATATACATATATAGTAATAATATATACAACAGAAAACTACAGAAAAAATAGGTAAGTGCATTATTTATGTTACTGAATATATATATATATATATATATATATATATATATATATATATATATATATATATATATATATACCGGTAATCTTACGTACTGGCACCAAAAACTAAATCGACGTATACAAACCCGGAATTGTAGAGAGATAAGAGGTTCTACCGGCACCGTATATATGTTTTGACTGTATATGCTGTCTGGCACCATATATATTATTTCAGAATACACTTTTCAATTTTATCGCCTCGAACGCTTAAGGAGGTTGAGGCGTTAGACAAGAATAATGAAAAATCTGAAAAAATATTTTTTAACAAATTAATGCGTATGACAAAATTTTCTATAAAAAAAACCTAAAGTAAAAAAGTTAAAAAACTTTTAATCCTACCTTTAGCATACAAACAGTACATTTTTATTCGAGCAAATAACCAATAGCCCAGTTGTCAGAGAGTTTGACCCCGTCAAAATGTGATATCGATGAAACTTGGCATTTAAGTACTTGAAACGGTGCAGAAAACGATAAAAAAATCTTTGCTGCTCTAAAGTGTATGCTAACTTTACAATTTCGAAAATAAAATCGTAAATTTGGTTTTTCCATTATATCTCTAAAAAAAAATTCGAAAGAGCGGAAAATTTTACTAAAAGTTATTTTTAAAAAGAATTTGTATTACTATAAAAAATTTGATTTTATATAAATCAATTTCTAAATTATTTTTAACTTTATTAAAAAAAATAATTTCTGATTTATATAAACACTATTTTAAAAATAAAAATTGCGTCGAATGAATATTGTAAAAAAAATGAAAATTTTAAAACAAGTTTTACTAAACCCAGATAATGTTCATCATTTTAATTTTATTTAAATCAAAAGTAAAAGTATAATAATGATAAATCTACAAGGATTTTTTTTTGTTATGCCTCTATTAATAGATATTTTCACTTTTATAAAAAGCAATGAGAATTTTAGAAATTATATATCAAATTTTCTATGAGAAAACAAAAAAAATTTAAAAATTGATTCCTAAAATGCTTCTTTTTTTGTTTTTTTGCTTACAATTTACACAAAGATTTTTTTTCCAGATATAATGAAAAAACCAAATTTTCGATTTTATTTTCGAAATTGTGAAGTTAACGTACACTTCAGGGCAGCAAAGATTTTTTTATCGTTTTCTACACCCATTCAAGTACTTAAATGCCAAGTTTCATCGAGATCACATTTTGTGCTAGCTGTTGCTCAATATCCTTCTCTGGCAATGCATATTTGAATATTTATTCCAATTTTATAATGAGACTTTTAATTAATAATTTCTATTAAGTAATTTTAATTTGAAGTCTTGTAATTTTTGCCAAAATCGCGTATTCTAAAAAAATCTCTAGGTTAGAATATACAGTATATCCACAAATGGAATCAAAAAGTGGAAAAAAATATTATTTTAGTTTATTCTTTAGAAAAATCTTACTAAAGTCCATAAAATAAGATCAGAATATCCAAATCATAGAATACCTGTACGGTGTGTTAAAAAGTAAAAATGTATCAATAGAAAACTACCATTACTTATTATTATTCACAAAATGTTTAGGAATTGAAAAAATTGTACGCATCATTTAAAATAAAATATAAATATAAATTATCAAATTAAAAATTAAATTTCAATTTTTAAAACATACAAATTAGTCTTATTGACAAATAAGATTGGCAACTGTTAATATTTTAAAATGAGCCACATTGCTTAAACAAAATTGCACTATTTAGTATATTCTAAGTATAAGTGAACAATTTTTATATTATTTCATTTTGTTATTGCTTTCTTTGCAAAAAAATAAAATTTTAGAGATTCCGTAGATATTGATATAAGTAAAGGTTCCATTTGAGGGTTTTTGATGTAAAAATTTGTAGTTTGGACAACAACTTACTTATATAAAAGATTTTGAGTAAAATACTAAATAATCTTAGTTAATTTTTAATATTCTTACACATTTTCTTAATTTTCTACATGTAACTTAAAATTGTGATATACGAATCTTATTTTTTTTGACAAACATGATTTTTTTTATAACGAATAACTTGCTCGTAAAATTAAGATTTTTTTTTTAGTGGTTCTTGATAAAAGAGGGGTTTTTAATGCCCAAATGTTATTATCTATATAATTTTTAATTAAAGAGCTTGCACCGCAATCCGTTAAAATACCTACCAAGTTTTTGTAAAAATTTTTTAGTTTTTACGCGGAATTGACAAAACGCTTCTAAATGGTGCCTGAACGTTCCTTCCTGCGTGGTGCCGCAAAGTTTATATAATATAATAACTTGAAATATATATCCTTTTGGCACCATATATTATTTCAATTTTATTTTGAAAAGAAGTATTCGCCTCGGAAGTTGAGGCGTTAGACAAAAATTGTTTTTTTATTAATTTTTCAATTTTTTAAAAACTTAATTTTACTTTAAAGTGCTTCTAATTTTTTTAAATTATTACCTAATTTTTATACATAAATTTATAAGTTGCGGATATTTACATAAATTTAATTTTTTTCTTACTAAGTTAGTACAAAAAATTCAAAAGATTCAATGGATCTAAATAAGTAAATAATTATAATCAATGGAGTGGCGAACAAAAAACTAAAACTGTTATTAATTAACCAACTAGTTGACATTTAGAATTATTATTTGTTTTTTTAATATTATAATATTTTTGATTTGTGAAGTTTTGAATATGTAAAAACTTACCTTGAATAATATTTTTCATCATAGTTAAATATTAATAATAAGGATTTAAAACTCTTATTAAAAATGGCAAAAGGTCTTTATATATTATTATTTTTTTAATAAATATAAAAAAAAATAATCGGTTTGGTTGTTATTAAAATAATTGATTATTTATGGATACCGCTATTATAATTTAAAATTAAAATCTAATTTTAATTATTTAAATGTAAAAATGTAAAGTGTAAAATGTAAGTGTAAATGTAAAAATAACTCTTGAGAAATGAATTGGCATTCTATCGAAATTTTGTAATAACACAAATTAATTAACTAAGAAATTAATAAAATGACTAAATTTATCAACATTATTTACTATTTTACACAAAATGCATAATTGTTTATAATTTAAAATGAGCCTTTGTGAAACAAAATTGCACTATTTGATTTATTTTACGTAACCTCTCATCTCCATACATTTTTCTGCTCTTAAAATACATAATTCTTTATAAACTTTCAGAAATTTTTTAAAGATATTTTATAATTAATAATAATAATAGTACTTTATTGACAAAGTCAAATGGCCATCCACCGAGGTTCTTCAGCAATTGATATTTTATTTATTTAAAGCTTAAGTACTTATTGTTTTGTAAAAGACAGATTGTATATTTCTAGGAAGTTAATAAAAAAAATTAAAGCTTTTTTTTTGTAAAAAAAAAAATAAAATTTTAAAGATATAGCATCGATATTATTATAAGTAATTGTTTCATTTAAATAAAAAAAATTTTTGTGTAAAATAATACATAATCCTTATTACTTTTTAATTCTTTTATACATTTTCTTAATTTAAAAACATATCATTTAAGACTTTCATATATGTTTCTTTTCTGTTATTATAAGTGGTTTCAGAATAACTACATTCAGTAGTGGCTGTGGAGAAAATTTTTTAGTGATTCTTGATAATTCCCAAATGTTATTATTTATATTATTTTTAATAAAATAATTTATGAAAAATTATAATTCTAGCTGTTACAGCATGAATCGCAATCCAAAAGCAAGATTTACCTCTTAAGCTTACATCGCAAATATCAAGTTGTTTATTTTTACATCGCATTCACAAAACACGACTAAAAGGTGCTTGAACGTACTTTCGTTCATGGTGTCACAACGCTTCGGTCGCGTCCTGGTGCTTGTACGTAGCGTATGCTATAGACGAGTCGGGGTGACCCCTGGGGAGTATACGGATTAACTAAAATCGGGTTTTTACATATAAATGGTCCAAGTGGCACCTTCCTGAAAATTGCTGTGGGGCATCCTGGGGTGCTCAAGATACCAAAAATGACTTAAAACGTTGTGGCACCAAAAATTGGTGCCACAACGTTTTATATGGTGCCACAACGTCTATATAAGGTCGTTTTTGGTGCCGGAACGTAGGGTTACATATATATATATATATATATATACATATATATATATATATATATATATATATATATATATATATATATATATATATATATATATATATATATATATATATATATATATCTCACTATCTTTGAAGCGTCCCTATAAAGATGAAGCATGTAGCGTCCATCTTCTGATACTCATATTTATCGAAAGTTTCTTGTAATATACTCTGACAATTCATACAGCAGGGAGACCAAAGATACTTTTTGAAGTAAGAGATGAAGACGTTAAACATTTATAGTTCCACTCTATTTACATTAAGGCGTCTTTTCATTAGTATATCATCTGGGCGTCTATAATATACGGTACCACTCTCATTTCATAGATTGTCGAGCGTCCTCGGTGTATACCGACATCTATTTATTGAATATAAGAGCGTCCTGCGATGTTGCCAGTACAAGTGAGGATAGTGGGAAGAGTTACTCATGCGAGCTTTCGATATTCTCTTTGAAATAAACTCAAACAAACTCGACATTTGGACACTTAATATTTTTTTGCCGTGCGTCATTCTGATGGCGTTTGGCACACAACAGTTTCATAACTATGTAAGTTACGCATTTGTGGTTGTCTAATTGAAATTTGAGCAAAAACAGAAAAGTACCACAAGGTCACCAAAATACACTAACGGATACAGGATCAAATTATAAGAACAAGTGCACCTCTCGAGCTTTTTTAAATACTACCGCACGAGCTTTTTTTTTACCAAACGCACACCGACTCATCTACGACCGCTTTGAAGGCGGGGCCGAAGGCCCAGCATCAGATGTTCCGGGAAAGTTGTCCTCGAGTGACTCGAAAATTACTCGTGGTCAGGAGAGCGGGTAGAACTTTCAAACTGCCGTAATTTTTGTCCGATCCGGTTGAGATTTGGGGTGGGGGTACAAGATTTTTTGACTTAAAAATAGAACCTGAAAAATATCCCCCCACCACCCCCACTCCCATGGGTAGAGTTGGTCAAAAATTATTTTGTTCGGACGCAAAATGTAAACTTGGACACGATCGGGTTCCAGAAATATTGGATCCCCCACTTCCGGCCAGGCCTGGAGCCTGACCGGGACATTTTTTTTTTCGGAATTTGTAGATTTATGAGTACGACTGTTTAGGGAGGTAATAAGTAAGGCGAAAATCGATTTTCGTTACGCCCCCCCGTACGTCCAAAAAAAGTGACTCTCGAATTGCCAGGAAAAAACCCAGATATTCGTTGGGGCCGATCATGGCGATCTCCAGAATGACAAGTCGCCCCCCCACACACAGATCGAATTCAGATACCGAACAATTTGTTCAGTGAAAATGTATTTTTTTGTCCGAACTTTTTTTCAGGTCTGGATCAATGTCATTGGAGGGTCAAATTAAGAAAGCCTAGAAAAATTCATACAAAGATTTTCGGGGTTGTTGAATCTGAATCCGAGGTCCGGCTCATCAGATCAGGCTCAAGGTCACTTGAGGGTCAAATTGAGGAAACCGTTTGGGAAAAATCGGAAAAAAAATGACCTGATGAGGTCAAGCGGACCTCGGATTCGGATTCAGCGATCCTGAAAACCTTTGTATGGCTTTTTTCCGATTTTCCTAGGTTTCCTTAATTTGACCCTCAAATCACCTTGACCCCGACCTGATGAGGTCAAGCGGACCTCGGATTCGGATTCAGCAACCCTCAAAATTTTGTATTAATTTTTTAAGATTTCTCCCAGAAGGTTTCCTAAATTTGACCTTCAAATGACATTGACCCTTACCTGATGAGGTCAAGCGAAGCTCGGATTCGGATTCAGCTACCCTGAAAATCTTTGTATCAATTTTTTCATATTTTACCCAGAAGGTTTCCTCAATTTGGCCCTCAAATGACCTTAACCCTGACCTGATGAGGTCAAGCTGTCTCTGATTCGGAATCAGCGATCCCGAAATCTTTTGTATGAACTTTTCAGATTTTTCCCAGAAGGTTTCCTCAATTTGACCCTCAAATAACCTTAACCCTGATCTGATTCGGAATCAGCGATCCTAAATCTTTTGTATGAATTTTCTCAGATTTGTCCCAAAAGGTTTCCTCAATTTGACTCTCAAATTACAATGTCCCTGACATCGGATTCTGATTCAGCTACCCTGAAAATCCTTTTATGAATTTTTTCAGATTTTTCCCAGTAGGTTTCCTCAATTTGTCCCTCAAAAGACCTTAACCCTGACCTGATGGGAATTTGGTCAGGTCAGGTAACCAGCGATCCTGATGAGGTCAAGCTGACCTCTGATTCGGAATCAGCGATCCTAAATCTTTTGTACGAATGTTTTCAGATTTTTCCCAGCCGGTTTCCTCAATTTGACTCTCAAATTACATTGGCCCTAACCTGATGAGGTCAAGCTGACCACTGATTCGGAATCAGCGATCCTGAAATCTTTTGTATGAATTTTTTCAGATTTTTCCCAGGGGGCTTCCTCAATTTGACTCTCAAATTACATTGACCCTGAACTCATGAGGTCAAGCGGAACTCGGATTCGGATTTAGCAACCCTGAAAATCCTTGTATGATTTTTTTCAGATTTTCCCAGAAGGTTTCCTCAATTTGACTCTCAAATGACATTGACCCTGATGACCTGATGAGGTCATGCCTGGAGCCTGACCGGGACATTTTTTTTTCGGAATTTGTAGATTTATGAGTACGACTGTTTAGGGAGGTAACAAGTAAGGCGAAAATCGATTTTCGCTGGGCCCCCCCCTGGACGTCAAAAAAAAGTGACTCTCGAATTCCCAGGAAAAAACCCAGATATTCGTTGGGGCCGATCATGGCGATTCCCAGAATGACCAGTAGCCCCCCCACACACAGATCGAATTCAGATACCGAACAATTTGTTCAGTGAAAATGTATTTTTTTTTCAGGTCTGAATCAAGGTCATCGGAGGGTCAAATTAAGAAAGCCTAGAAAAATTCATACAAAGATTTTCGGTGTCGTTGAATCTGAATCCGAGGTCCAGCTCATCAGGTCAGGCTCAAGGTCACTTGAGGGTCAAATTGAGGAAACCGTTTGGGGAAAATCGGAAAAAAAATCATACATAGGAAACCTAGAAAAATGACCTGATGAGGTCAAGCGGACATCGGATTCGGATTCAGCGATCCTGAAAACCTTTGTATGGCTTTTTTCCGATTTTCCTAGAAGGTTTCCTCAATTTGACCCTCAAATCACCTTGAGCCCGACCTGATGAGGTCAGGCGGATCTCGGATTCGGATTCAGCAACCCTGAAAATTTTGTATTAATTTTATAAGATTTCTCCCAGAAGGTTTCCTAAATTTGACCTTCAAATGACATTGACCCTTACCTGATGAGGTCAAGCGAAGCTCGGATTCGGATTCATTTACCCTGAAAATCTTTGTATCAATTTTTTCAGATTTTTACCAGTAGGTTTCCTCAATTTGTCCCTCAAATGACCTTAACCCTGACCTGATGAGGTCAAGCTGTCTCTGATTCGGAATCAGCGATCCCGAAATCTTTTGTATGAATTTTTTCAGATTTTTCCCAGAAGGTTTCCTCAATTTGACCCTCAAATAACCTTAACCCTGATCTGATGAGGTCAAGCTAACCTCTGATTCGGAATCAGCGATCCTAAATCTTTTGTATGAATTTTCTCAGATTTGTCCTAAAAGGTTTCCTCAATTTGACTCTCAAATTACAATGACCCTGACCTCGGATTCTGATTCAGCTACCCTGAAAATCCTTGTATGAATTTTTTCAGATTTTTCCCAGTAGGTTTCCTCAATTTGTCCCTCAAAAGACCTTAACCCTGACCTGATGAGAATTTGGTCCGGTCAGGTAACCAGCGATCCTGATGAGGTTAAGCTGACCTCTGATTCGGAATCAGCGATCCTAAATCTTTTATATGAATTTTTTCAGATTTTTCCCAGACGGTTTCCTCAATTTGACTCTCAAATTACATTGATCCTGAACTCATGAAGTCAAGCGAACCTCGGATTCGGATTCAGCAACCCTGAAAATCCTTGTATGATTTTTTTCAGATTTTTCCCAGAAGGTTTCCTCAATTTGACTCTCAAATGACATTGACCCTGATGACCTGATGAGGTCATGCCTGGAGCCTGACCGGGACATTTTTTTCGAAATTTCTAGATTTATGAGTACGACTGTTTAGGGCAGTAACAAGTAAAGTGAAAATCGATTTTCGTTACGCCCCCCCCCTTACTTCCAAAAAAAGTTACTTAAATTAGCAGGAAAAAACCGAGTCGCGAACGACTTGGAACCACCAAGATATTCGTTGGAGCCGATCATGGCGATCTCCAGAATGACAAGTCGCCCCCCCCCACGGAGGGGCGGGACCTGAAACTTTTTTTCGAAATCGGGAATTTCACCATATGGGTCGGATAGAGAATTGAAAAATAATACAATTTTGAAGAGTGGTGTTACTCCCCTTCCCACCTAGAATTTTTTAGCGGTGTCCGCCTCGGTCACGAATGGTTATCGGAGACATGTTTTGTTGCAGGTTGTCAACTGACGTCGGATATAGTTGGGCGTTCCCTTAACCTAAAATTACCGGAAAATAAAAATTTTGTAATATGAAAAAAAAATTGCCAATATGTATCGATCGATTGTAAAAAGTTAATCTGAAACGCACTACCTAATGAATATTCTAGTAAAATAAATTGAACTTAAGGTTGTTATGGAAGGCACTGTTGTCTAATCTATAGGGCGCCTGGCAATCGAACGAGTATATGAAGTAATCGTATATCATGTATACGAATTGACGCTGCTAGCGACCCGAACGTCAGGACCTGTTAACTAATAATATACGGCAGCTGAATATTTTCCTTCATTTGGACACCGAAAAAGCGTCCACCAAAATTTTGTCATGAGGGTTTTCTATAAGTCAGGAGTCATCTCGCAAATTTTTACAGGTGGATGCAATAGTGCGTCCGTATACGGGCGCTTTAGTCACGTGGACGCTCTAATCAATGTAAATCGGTAATGTATGGACGCTCTTATGATAATGAGATATAAATATATATATATATATATATATATATATATATATATATTTATATATATATATTATATATTACCGATTTACATTGATTAGAGCGTCCACGTGACTAGAGCGCCCGTATACGGACGCTCTATTGCATCCACCTGTAAAAATTTGCGAGATGACTCCTGACTTATAGAAAACCCTCATGACAAAATTTTGGTGGACGCTTTTTCGGTGTCCAAATGAAGGAAAATATTCAGCTGCCGTATATTATTAGTTAACAGGTCCTGACGTTCGGGTCGCTAGCAGCGTCAATTCGTATACATGATATACGATTACTTCATATACTGGTTCGCTTGCCGGGCGCCCTATAGATTAGACAACAGTGCCTTCCATAACAACCTTAAGTTCAATTTATTTTACTAGAATATTCATTAGGTAGTGCGTTTCAGATTAACTTTTTACAATCGATCGATACATATTATATTGGCAATTTTTTTTTCATATTACAAAATTTTTATTTTCCGGTAATTTGAGGTTAAGGGAACGCCCAACTATATCCGACGTCAGTTGACAACCTGCAACAAAACATGTCTCCGATAACCATTCGTGACCGAGACGGACACCGCTAAAAAATTCTAGGTGGGAAGGGGAGTAACACCACTCTTCAAAATTGTCTTATTTTTCAATTTTCTATCCGACCCATATGATGAAATTGTCCCGCCCTTCCGTGGGGGGGGGGCGACTTATCATTCTGGAGATCGCCATGATCGGCTCCAACGAATATCTTGGTGGTTCCAAGTCGTTCGTGACTCGGTTTTTTCCTGGGAATTTAAGTAACTTTTTTTGAAAGTAAGGGGGAGGGGCGTAACGATAATCGATTTTCACTTTACTTGTTACTTCCCTAAACAGTCGTACTCATAAATCTAGAAATTTCGAAAAAATGTCCCGGTCAGGCCCCAGGCATGACCTCATCAGGTCATCAGGGTCAATGTCATTTGAGAGTCAAATTGAGGAAACCTTCTGGGAAAAATCTGAAAAAAATCATACAAGGATTTTCAGGGTTGCTGAATCCGAATCCGAGGTTCGCTTGACCTCATGAGTTCAGGATCAATGTAATTTGAGAGTCAAATTGAGGAAACCGTCTGGGAAAAATCTGAAAAAATTCATACAAAAGATTTCAGGATCGCTGATTCCGAATCAGTGGTCAGCTTGACCTCATCAGGTCAGGGTTAATGTCATTTGAGGGACAAACTGAGGAAACCTTATGGGAAAAATCTAAAAAAAAATGATACAAGGATTTTCAGGGTAGCTGAATCCGAATCCGAGGTTCGCTTGACCTCATCATGTCAGGGTCAATGTAATTTGAGAGTCAAATTCAGGAAACCGTCTGGGAAAAATCTGAAAAAATTCATACAAAAGATTTAGGATCGCTGATTCCAAATCAGAGGTCAGCTTGACCTCATCAGGATCGCTGGTTACCTGACCGGACCAAATTCTCATCAGGTCAGGGTTAAGGTCTTTTGAGGGACAAATTGAGGAAACCTACTGGGAAAAATCTGAAAAAATTCATACAAAAGATTTCGGGATCGGTGATTCCGAATCAGAGACAGCTTGACCTCGTCAGGTCAGGGTTAAGGTCATTTGAGGGACAAATTGAGGAAACCTTCTGGGAAAAATATGAAAAAATTGATACAAAGATTTTCAGGGTAGCTGAATCCGAATCCGAGCTTCGCTTGACCTCATCAGGCAAGGGTCAATGTCATTTGAAGGTCAAATTTAGGAAATCTTCTGGGAGAAATCTTAAAAAATTAATACAAAATTTTGAGGGTTGCTGAATCCGAATCCGAGGTCCGCTTGAACTCATCAGGTCGGGGTCAAGGTGATTTGAGGGTCAAATTAAGGAAACCTTCTAGGAAAATCGGAAAAAAGCCATACAAAGGTTTTCAGGATCGCTGAATCCGAATCCGAGGTCCGCTTGACCTCATCAGGTCATTTTTCTAGGTTTCCTATGTATGATTTTTTTTCCGATTTTCCCCAAACGGTTTCCTCAATTTGACCCTCAAGTGACCTTGAGCCTGACCTGATGAGCCGGACCTCGGATTCAGATTCAACGACCCCGAAAATCTTTGTATGAATTTTTCTAGGCTTTCTTAATTTGACCCTCCAATGACATTGATCCAGACCTGAAAAAAAGTTCGGACAAAAAAATGCATTTTCACTGAACAAATTGTTCGGTATCTGAATTCGACCTGTGTGTGGGGGGGCGACTTGTCATTCGGGAGATCGCCATGATCGGCCCCAACGAATATCTGGGTTTTTTCCTGGGAATTCGAGAGTCACTTTTTTAGGACGTACGGGGGGGGGGGGCGTAACGAAAATCGATTTTCGCCTTACTTATTACCTCCCTAAACAGTCGTACTCATAAATCTACAAATTCCGAAAAAAAAATGTCCCGGTCAGGCTCCAGGCCTGGCCGGAAGTGGGGGATCCAATATTTCTGGAACCCGATCGGGTCCAAGTTTACATTTTGCGTCCGAACAAAATAATTTTTACACTGACCAACTCTACCCATGGGAGTAGGGGTGGTGGGGGGGATATTTTTCAGGTTCTATTTTTAAGTCAAAAAATCTTGTACCCCCACCCCAAATCTCAACCGGATCGGACAAAAATTACGGCAGTTTGAAAGTTCTACCCGCTCTCCTGACCACGAGTAATTTTCAAGTCACTCGAGGACAACTTTCCCGGAACATCTGATGCCGGGCCTTCGGCCCCGCCTTCAAAGCGGTCGTAGATGAGTCGATGTGCGTTTGGTAAAAAAAAAGCTCGTGCGGTAGTATTTAAAAAAGCTCGAGAGGTGCACTTGTTCTTATAATTTGAACCTGTATCCGTTAGTGTATTTTGGTGACCTTGTGGTACTTTTCTGTTTTTGCTCAAATTTCAATTAGACATAGTTATGAAACTGTTGTGTGCCAAACGCCATCAGAATGACGCACGGCAAAAAAATATTAAGTGTCCAAATGTCGAGTTTGTTTGAGTTTATTTCAAAGAGAATATCGAAAGCTCGCATGAGTAACTCTTCCCACTATCCTCACTTGTACTGGCAACATCGCAGGACGCTCTTATATTCAATGAATAGATGTCGGTATACACCGAGGACGCTCGACAATCTATGAAATGAGAGTGGTACCGTATATTATAGACGCCCAGATGATATACTAATGAAAAGACGCCTTAATGTAAATAGAGTGGAACTATAAATGTTTACCGACTTCATCTCTTACTTCAAAAAGTATCTTTGGTCTCCCTGCTGTATGAATTGTCAGAGTATATTACAAGAAACTTTCGATAAATATGAGTATCAGAAGATGGACGCTACATGCTTCATCTTTATAGGGACGCTTCAAAGATAGTAAGATGTATATATATATATATATATATATATATATATATATATATATATATATATATATATATATATATATATATATGTGATCATACAGTGAATCAAATAAACAAACATTTTATTTTTATTTTTAGGACTGACCTAAATGGAATTATTGTTCAGTTCAGGATTAAAAGACACTGGCAAGCAGTAATCGCCTAACCAGCAGGTTATAATAAACCAGAATTATACAGTGAGCAAAATTAACAGTGATTTTCATTTCAGGTAATGGTTGACCTTTTCAATGTCGTCATGAAATATTGATAATTTGTAAATTATAACTGAATATAAATAAAGTAATAAAATATTTGTTAAATATTATTTCCGGATAAAAATAATGCTATAATCTTCCTTATTTCAAATGGAAGACCCTGTATGTTATCGATCCATAAGAAGCGCCAACAAAGGCTCTATAAAGTTCATCAAGTATTCCCTATGGCTAAGTTAACTAGTTTTTCTTAAAACAGTTCTTTTTTTAGAAGAATGGCAAATATTTATGCTATAATCTCAATGAACGACTTTTTTGACGACTGATAAGAATACACAAATGACTGATAAGAATATACAAACGACTAATAAAAATACACAAACGACTTGTTTCAATTATGTACATTATGAGGTGTTCAAACAAATATTTTTTTCATGTATTGGTGAATATTTACAAATTAAAGTTTGAGCTTAAGTTCCAGGTACTTAATTAAAGTTGATAATGAATCTTTTATAAAATATGTTCCATAAATACATCAAAAATTAGTTTTCGTCGAGCCACCAACTACTTCCGAAAATATGCGACTTAGAATAACGAATGCTTTTCGCAGTATTGCATCAGTTGCCTTGCGTAGGGTGGAACAGTCTTTCAAACATGGACTTCAGCTCTGCATTCAAGAAAATGGAAGATATGTTGAACATATATTTAAATAACTCATAATAACTTGTTTGTATTTGTCGATTTACTTCATTTTTTCCTTTTTTTATATTATGAGATATTTTTCAAATATTTGTAATAGTATGTATTTTAATTTGAATCCTTTAAATAAACGTTATTATTTTTTTTTTTTTTTTTTTTTTTTTAACTTCTGTGTCAACGGCATCGACTACTATGGCCATTAGCCTCGTGTTCTGTGTAGGCTTTGTTACTGTTTCCCAGCGCCACTTTAGGAACAGCACTGTTAATTAGAACCCAACAGTGAATGGTCGAGTGAGGAATCACACCTGGTATATGAAAATCAATTTCTAAATTTTTAATTAATTAAAAATCAGAAAATGATTTCTGCCTTTGGTGTGATTCGAACCCACAACCCTTGGATTATGAGTCCAGTGCTCTACCGCTGAGCCACTCACCCCCCTAAACGTTATTATTATTATTATTATTATTATTATTATTATTATTATTATTATTATTATTATTATTATTATTATCATTATTATTATTATTATTATTATTATTATTATTATTATTATTATTATTATTATTATTATTATTATTATTATTATATTTTATAAAAGATTTATTATCAACTTTAATTAAACTTTAAATAAATAAATAAATAAATAAATAAATACCTGGAACTTAAGATCAGACTTTAATTTATGAATATACTCCAATACATGACAAGAAAAATTTGCTCCATTTGAAATAAGGAAGATTTCTTCAAATTTTTATTGACAATGTGTGGCAAGCTGCTTTTCATACCCTGTATACTACAGTTCAATTTCAGATACATCGTTTGAGAAAGTCACCAACAAATTTTAATGGGACTTGGCATAACTTCATAATTTCAAATATTCTGAGTGACGAATATTGGAAAAAAAACTTGTCTTGCTAAAAATCTCGAAAACCGTCAATATTTTCGAAATATAAACATGCATAAAGTATCTTTTATTTTTCATGTAGAGACCTAAAAAGTAATAAAAAATACAAGTTGCCATTAAAAAAATCAAAGTTGGGACCCGCCCAGAAAAAAATGAACACCCGGTGTGACTGATTTTTTGTTTATTTTGTCGAGCTCGATCAATAAGGTCAGAAAATTGTATTCCTATCTCTTTCCTAAATAGAGATATAGAACACGGCGCCACTGTTGCAGGACCCTGTATGTTGTACACAACAATAAGATTACTTATAGAAAAATAGTTTAGAGATACACTTCCAATCGTTTTAACATCTTTACCCATTTTTGGTACTGAACTTCAGAGTTTTTGACGAATTTTTAACTCAACTCAACATTTACTTTCCTGATGATCAAAACTTGTAAGTACAAGTTTTGATCATCAGGAAAGTAAATGTTGAACTACTTTTAGTAACACAGTTGCCAATGTTTGTATGGAATGTAACTGAATATTTTTGGATTTTAAAAGGGACAAAAACAAATGTTTTTTATTTCTGCTCTGCAATATATGCCTTTCCATATAAGTCAAAAACTAAAGGACATTTTCTCATTACGTCATATATCATTTTTCAACACTATTTTACTTAAATCGCGTACGCTCATACTTGTACAAAAGGTAAACGACCAAAAATCAGATCACGCGAATCATAGTATTGGCTACGGAATTAGTTTTTAATTAAGGACCGTACGTACCGAGGTAAATATTCGCTAAAATCTAATAACTACGCTTGATTAATGAACCTTTGGAGGCTTTTTTTTGGTCGTCGCCAACAAGATCCATTGAATTATGAAAAATTGTTCCACGAGAGTAATAATTTAGGTTAATTACCTATACACATCAATCAATTTAAAACTGTAACCGACAGGACGGTAACGGTATGCTGAAAAAGACATAACAGATTTTAGATTTCGCTTGCTGAGAATGTGGTTTGCGTGTTTGGATATTTTATTTTAATGAATATATATGTTATTTTTTTTAGAATTTAATTAATAATAATATTTAGAAAATCAAAAACCGAATGACCGGCTTGAAAGTCAATACAAACAAGGTAGTGGTGGAGAGAGGTCATAGGAAAAATACATTTTAATATTTTTATCTTAGATTTTCAATTTTTAACTTGCCAAGAATGACATTTTTTTTTTGTAGTGAAATCCTTTACGACACCAGGTACTTGTTCTGCCATTTCCCAGGCGAGAGGGGACTCCTGGGCAATGGTGTGCAGGCCCAGACTACCCCAATAAAACTCCTTCTGTTTACCTACATCCTGTGCTGGGACTACGTTTGGTATAACATCAGCAAAACACGCCTATCCGACTTACCATCTATTTATATTCTGACCTCTAATTACATCTATTTTATGCTCTAATGGCGTTGTTGCTCCTCAGTTTCCTTTTTCATCATTATATCCCTGATGAGACTATAAATATTGTTCCATTTTCATTTACTGGCCATCATTTCCTGTAGGATGTTATTATTAAGTGTCCCAATTAAGCCACCGGTATTTGTCTGGAATCGTACTCTCTCTGTATTCCATCTTGGATACGCGAAGATAGTGTGAGCTGGAGTATTAGTCTCACGACAACAGACGCAGCTGCCGTCTATCTATTCGATGTAGGTATGTACCGAATGATCCATGGCCTATCAGGAATTAAGATAAATGGTAGGCTATCCTCTTATGTCGGCATTGAATCCATTGGTCCAGATTTGGTACTAGTTCTTTGGTCCATTGACCCACCTCTCTGGTTTCGTCCCACCTCTCTTTACATTTTTGTATGGATCTGGCCCTCATATTGACTCTCGGCTCTCTTGGTTGTTCGAGACGGGCGTTATAATTTTCTACAGATTCTTCTATTAATATGTCGATTGGCAGTATGGCAGCAATAACCTGTAGAGGTTGTCCTATATGCAGATGTTACCCTCAATAAGCTTTTCCGTTGGACTGCTTCTACCATTTTCCTGTACTTACCGAAACTCAAGACCTCTGCCCATATTGGTGTACCGTAAGTCCCAATGAAAGAATGACATTATTACCTAATAGTGGAGTGCCGAACCTCGAACGAAGTTGACAATGATCAAATTATCATTTTCTCTTTTAGAATGTGTTTTTGAGACTACATACTTATATGAAGAAATAAAATGTTTGGATACCAAAATATTTTACTGGGAGTAATCAAACGGCACAAATGATGTGAAATAAGTTAAAATCATAGCTCCCAAGATTACGACATTAGAAAATGTCACACACTACACCAACGTCCGGACTTCAAACAACTACTCCTTGGACTATATGCCCCAACAGGTATTGAATTACAGAAGTCCAGACAAGCTCCTTTAGTAACAAAATCAAAGTTGTTGGGTTAAGTCCCGAAATGATCCGGGTTCCAACCGCGCCTGGACTTCTGTAATTCAATACCTTTCACATCATTTGTGTATATACTTAAATGTTTACATGTTTTTTTTTATATACAGGATGTTAATGAATACGTGTTACCGATTTTTAGAGCATGTAGAACATGCAAAAATAGAGTGAAAAGTTCCGGAAAACATGTGTTTTGGAGCTTTGGATTCGTAGCTAAAGCTATTTGAAGATGGCGTCTTCAGTTCATTTTTTTTTAAATTTATTGAGAACACCGCATTTTGGCGATTTTCCTGGTCTGACACTACCTCAGCTTTTTATAATAAGGACAAAAATAGTTTTGCAAAGATTTTTGAGAGAAGCGGCGATCGGCAATTAGCCGCTAAATTTTTTTTGATGATATTCGTACAAATGGAATAACACGCGTTCTTGCATTATACAATGCACCTAAGCAGACAAAAGACTTAAATATATTCAGATACATTTCATCAACAGTATAGTCGAACTCAATAGAACAAATGCTCATGAATCTGGACATTTTTGAGCACTTTAAAGTCGAAAACACCGTACACTGGCGTATAATTATTAATTATGAGTTTAATATGAATTTACATTTTAATTTCTCAGATGTGCAGACAGGTTACTTTGGCGGCTTGTAGATGTGCCGACAAGTGTCTTTGTCGGTATTAGCGGCATGTAGATGTGCCGACAAGTGGCTTTGTCGGTATTAGCGACTTGTATAAAGCGGGATCAGTTTGTTCTGCAATTAAAGTAAGAAGTAGGAAGTTAGACAAATATTGATCTAAAGAATCGGAACAATCACTAAATGATATTCCAATGGATTATGTGGTATCAGGTTGTAGTCCCAAAGATTCCTGGCATCAAAAAGGGGCCACGAGGTATTGCGCCTTCCGCCCTATTTTTGTGTATTTATTCCCATAGAATCAATTTGGGGACAACTTAAAAAAAGAATAAGGCGTCATAACGTGTTTCCCAAATTTGATGGGTTGATAGCAAATTTGGTAAAAGAAGAAATTAACAAAATTTCAGCTGATGATTGGCAGAAAAAAATCAAACATGTCATCAAAGAAGAAAATTCTTATATAACGAGTTCGACCAAATTTATTATCAATGTTGATGACAGTGATTCCGATGGTGAGGGTTAAGATAAGGTAGGTAAGCTTAATTAATTTATAATATTTATGACTTTATTCACCGTGTTTTTAATTTTAGAATTAAAATTTGAGACAAAATTTTAATTAGCAACGTTTCTGAATCTCACAAGAGATCAGAAAATGAAGCTATAGGCCAGGTGGAGTGGTCAACCTCTATTCAAATCTAATATGCGTTATAGAAATTAAAATGTAAATTCATATTAAAGAAAGTTAATCAATATAGAAATTTTACGCAAATTACCCCTAACGATCTCCAGTAACTTGGTTATTGAATCTTTACACAGTGGTCCTAATAGACAAAATATCATTTTATCTTTGGCTTGGCTATATATCTATATTCCTGCTCCTACACCTTCATATGTTTTTAAGTTGCCTTTGTAGCAAGTACTTACATTAATTAGAGATCCTCTAGGCAAAAAAAAGTAATCAAATTATTACAAATTGTAATTTTTCTGTAAAAACATTCATATTTTCATTTTTTGAGAAAATATATAAATTTCCAATTATTGTCATGAATGTGTGATTATCTCAATAACATTATTATAAATACAATATCGCAATTTGAACCCTTAATGACTTTTTAATTATTTTTTAAATTGGCCAGAGTTAATGGCCGTAGAGTGCTGCCTTCCTGGGAAATGCGCGTTTAACTGGCTTACCTTCTACTCCTCTTTTCATCATTCGTATATATCAAGTTATATTCATAACTTCTTGCCATTAAAAGTATCTCTTTTCGAACTGTGTGGGTCTTTGCTCTTTTTTTACATAATTTTCTTATTTATGAAATAACAGGATCAGATGAAAGTAATAATAAATTTTACTTTCGCTTTGTGAGCTGGAATCGTCTAAAAAACAAATTCCAACTAAAGAAACAAAATCTTTTAGAGACCAGACTAAGTAGGAATATTTTAATTTAAACCAGTTGAGAATGCTCTTCTAGCATTGCCATAGACACATTTACGCTAAAATGAGTGAAAAAGGTGGGAACTTAGATCAAAACAGGAAATTAAAATTTTTACAGGAACGGAATTAAAAACCCAACAACGTGATAATTTACTAATAAAAAATCGATTGATTGTTTGATTTTTTATATTATATTCTTTTATTCAATATGTAGTCAAACGGTGTCGTTGCAGATTCGGTGGATGCATCTGCCATCAAGGTGATTTTCGTTGCATCTGCGGTCATATAAAAATTTAATGTTGAACCATCAAATGCTGGAAGCAGTATGTTATCATATAGGCTTCAGTAACTCTTCACTAAAACTAATTACTTCTTATTTAAATCAAAGGATACAGAAAGTCACATTAGGCTCAATATCGTCAAGAGAAGCAAAATTAAATCGAGGTGTTCCACAAGGCTCAATTTTAGGACCTCTCCTGTTTTGTATATATATATATATATATATATATATATATATATATATATATATATATATATATATATATATATATATATATATATATATATATATATATATATAGTGGATATTTTCGTGACTGTTCAATAATAGTTTAAGTTTAATTCAAACCATCCAACAACAACTGACCAAATTTCTATTTTTAAATCTTTACCACATATAGATGGTTTGACATCAAAACTCATACATTTGTTTAAAAATGAAGACAATATTAAAATAGCTAAAACCAATTTGAAAACTATTTCACAAATACATTCTAAATTGAAAACACCCATACCAGTCAAAAATAAATCAAATATAATCTATGAAATCCCATGCAGCAGCTGTGATGAAGTATACATTGGTCAAACAAGTAGAATGCTTAAAGATAGAATAACTTCTCACAAAAGTGACTGCAGAAGGAATGTGAGATCTTGTCGCCTTGCTGAACATGTAATAGATAAAGATCATGTGATTGACTATAATAATGTCAAAATTCTCGATAATGAACGAAATCTCAATAAGCGTCTCTTTCTTGAAATGGTTCATATAAATAACAATCAAAATTCAATGAATAAAAGAACAGACATCAATGACCTGAGTACAATATACACATTTCTATTAAAAAAACATAAAGAAAATTTCTCAACTCGTCCTCCTTGAATTGATATTTATTATTTTTTTTTATATATATATATTTACACATTCTTATACTTTTTATAATCACACTCTGTATGTTACAATTGTAATCTGAAGTTTTTGGAAACTGTCATTTTGTCATTTTAAAATATTTTAACACCGATGTTTCTTTTTGTATTTAATTTTTTCCGTATTTCATGTTATTAGTCTTGAAAAAGAAAATAAAAGTTTTCGAAAGCTTGACCAAAACGAAGAAATCAAACTAATTTATTTTATATTGACTGATTCCCACGAATTTTTTCTACTTAAACTATATATATATATATATATATATATATATATATATATATATATATATATATATATATATATATGTCGCAATTTTATAATTTTTTGAAATATATGAACTCGCACTTTTATGCAGATGACACTCAATTGTACATAGACTTTAAAGAATCCGATGTTGAAAATACTTGCTTAAACGTAAATGAAGAATTGCAAACTATAGTCGAAATCTCTAACAAATTATGTCTATCAATTAACGCCACACAATCTAAGATAATACTATTCGGCCGTAAACTGCCAAAAAATAGAATTAAAGAAAAGTTAATATAACAAAAGGAAATGACAAGCTGGCGTTTTCTGAATGTGAAAAAAATCTAGGATAGATAGCTCGTTATCTTTTTCAAATCATATTTCAACTATTATTAGAAAATCATTTTCAAATCTAAAATTAATATACTCACACAAACATCTATTAAATAAACAATCACGAACTGTTCTATGTGAAAGTCTGGTGTTATCATAAGTAAACTATGCTGACGCCATCTACGGGCCTGCTCTTATCCAATTTGAAAAGAGGCGTCTGCAGAGAATACAAAACGCCTGTGTTCGCTTTATATGTGGTATTAGAAGACGTCAACCAACTTCGCAACATTTGGCAAGCTTAGGTTGGTTAAATCTCAATGATAGGAGACTTCTGCATGCTTCTGTGTTGTATCATAAAATAATGCTGACAAAAAAGCCTGCTTATTTGTACGAGAAAATAAAAAAAAGGTCTGAAATACACAATATTAATGTACGTTTCAAAGAAAATTTATCCCTTCCAAAATATAGCACCTCCTTATATCGTTCAAGTTTTTCCTACAACATAGCTAAAATCTATAATATGATTCCTAATAATCTCAAGTCATTACCAACTCTGATTTTTAAACGTAAAATTAAAAAACTTATTCGCAGTGGTCATATGAAGTATCAATTTTAAAGAAATGCAAAATACAACCCTCACATCTGATATCACTTCTGGCATTTATGATTTATGATGTTTGATTTTTGATTTTTGATCTTTGATTATTTTTGATTTTTGATTTTTGATTTTTGACTTTTTGATTTATGATTTATGAGTTACAATTTTACTCATGACATTACTTTACATATTATTTTGGTCTTGTGTTTTATTTTAAGATGTATAGTTTAATTTTTCTTAATATTTATGTTATTTAATATAGAAAATCCTATGTTATAACTGGGTACATTCTACAGGTTGCGTGGAAGAGCGCCGCTTATCTGTTGTTCTGTGAACAAGCAGTTAAGCGCGAACGTCGTCTATTGCTCATTATTTGTATTTATTATTATTGTATTTTATTACTGGGGAGCAATAAAGTCATTATTATTATTATTATTATTATTATTATTATTAATTTAACGTAATAAACTAAATAAAATATAGGCAGGTAACTTTGCACTTGCAAAACAAGAATTGTCCCTGTATTGAATGCGCCTCTACCAAACAAGAAAATGAAAACGTATAGAAGACAATAGTGACAAAAAAATTACATGGATGGAAACCAACAACAGTGACGCTTGATTTTGAGGATGCTGTTATTCAAGCTCTCAAAATAGTACGGCATACCGTAACCAAAATGGCCTGATATCGCCACAAGCTTTTTTCAAGCATAAATTGATAGATTTACACAAATACAATAACATTTTCCAACGGCAAAAAGTTCTTCAGTTACTCGGTGGTCCTATAAACAATTTTCCGTTTGTAAAAAAAGTGGTCTAATTGTTATCGCCACACGTCCGTTCTTGATTTATTATTATTAAATAAAAACATGCATGAACTCACGAAGAACGGACATTTTACACCGCCCGCAACTGCAACAGCAGAAAAAAAGGGCCTAAAAAGTTACAGCCACAAGGTTGAATTTTGTTTAATTATAAAGAATATCATAAATATTAATAAAAAATATCGAACGGACATTTTCTACCGCCCGCAACTAAACGAAATTAAATATACCGGATGACCCAAGGGTGTGTTCACCATAACTTTTTTTCTACCCAAGCAATCGGTTTGATTTTTTTAACGATAGGACCGACAATGAGGCACATTCTAAAAATAGTATGTCCCAAATAAGATACACAACTAAGTTCTCTTTTTTTTTAATGGGCAACCCCCCAGTTTTGTTACATTTTCAGATTTGCCATTAAATTGTCGCACCCAAGTTTCTTAAACTTATCTGGAATAGTTCCACAAAAAAATTCAGAACTTCAGAACTGCTCGAGGTAACTTAACCAACTTTTTTTCAGTCGATTCCTTAAGCTTTAGCGCATTTTTTCGAGATATAGGCGAACTCGGAGTCAATGTTCTATCGCCTACTACGATTTTTTGAAAATGACAAATTACAAATAGCAATAACTCTACTTTTTCAAATCACCCTATATTTTATTAAATCATTGCATGACATTTATTAAGAAATTTTTGCTGATATAGGGTTTGTGGGGTTTATTTTGTAAAACTTACGAGATTTATCGCCTGGTTCTAAAGGATGAAAATTGGAAAATTTGTAACAGGTAAAAAAAGTGTCATCGCCACATGTCCGCCCCGATACGAGCAAACGTGTTTTCCATCGCGCAGACGAAACGCCACTGTCGCATTCAAATTACTCTACACCTTTCATAGTTCCACTGTTTGAAGTGGATTTTTTTTAAATGTTCGTCTTGGATTTCGGTCTTTATTTTTCTGAAATTCGACTCAAAAATTTTTATGAAAAAAAACTGTTTTTCGGCGCAAATGTGGTTGGGATCGAATTTCAGAAAAATAAAGACCGAAATCAAAAATACCAAATAAGAGATCGATAGGGAAAACCAAAACGAACATTTAAAAAATCCATCTCAAACAGTGGAACTATGAGAGGTGTAGAGTAATTTGAATGCGACAGTGGCGTTTAATCTCACTGTGCGACCAAAAAAATCCATCATCCTGAAATTTTTTGTCTAGAATCATATAAACTAACCGATAATCAACAGAACGGACATGTGGCGATGGCACTTTTTTTAACCTGTTACAAATTTTCCAATTTTCATCCATTAGAACCAGGAGGGTGACTCAAAATGTCCGTTCTCAATTTTTTTCTCAACACATTTACTTCCCTCTATTAAAAAAATCAAAAGAACGGACGTGTGGCGGTAACAAAATTAGACCACTTTTTTTTACATATTCAAAGATCAATCCCGACCTTCTGGGTGGCTAAAAAAATCCGTCACCCTGAACATTTGTTCTCAATTTTCCGAGAACTGTTGAAAAATACTTGAAAATCCTGTGTGGCGATAAGTCGAAAATTCTGGTTACGGTATGCCGTACTAAAACTGTTTTTCCAGATGATAGAATGCATGGATGCAACTACAATTTTAATCAGTAACTTTGGAGGAAGATTCAGTCTATCGGATTGACAGCACAATAAATGAACGTGAGACTTCATTTAAGAATATGTTCGGAATTGACTTGGTTACCTTTAGAGCAAATAGTTGTTCAATCTGATTCTCCGGAAGATGAAAATTTTATAACATTTTATGTTTACCTGGTCCTATATCTCGTCAAACTATCATTCAATAAACATAAATCTTTCGATCATCATTTATCAAGTAAAAAACAATGTACACTCCCATCTGTCGTAGATGGGATCTGGAAATGGACACTGTTGACCAGACCATCAAGAAATTAGCCAAGAGTCATGAAGAAAGACTTCATCATCATGTCAATGTCGAGTTTAGTGTTTTTAGCGCAAAAGCAGAGCTTGTGTGTACACGTTAAAGTTTAGTGCAATCTTTTCTACAGAACCTAAGGAACGCTGATGAGTATAACTTAGTTTTAAATTTCAAACTCTATTAGATTAAGTTAGAATTAAATTGCTCATTGGTCACTGTTGACCAGATTGTAATATACTAAATGCCTTTATGGGTGTTTAATAAAAAAAAAAAAATCTGTCGTAGATGATCCTAGATGCAAGTTTAAGCAATAGCTTTTGATTCGACTTCCACTTTATACCATCAATCTCCACTAAATCCCTCTCCTCTAAACCGATTTAACGATTACAGCTGTAATGAAATTAAACTAAAGTCTCGTAATTGGGATAGATAAAGAAATATAGTGTTTGCTTGACTCATTTGTAAATAATCACGAAGACGTGACTGAAGCTACCGCAGCGTATTAAAAAGGCATTAAGATACCAACTCAATTTTCTCTTCTAGTGATCTTTAGAAAAGCAAACAATTGCGTCGGTGGTTAAATGAGATTTTAAATTGTTTCTGTATTTGCTGGTTAATCCGTATTGTTAGATATATGTGGAGTAAGATTTTTGCTTTAGGGGTCGTTCAGATTTCTGTCAATATATTGACCGTGCGACGGGTGTATTGGAAGAGGTCCAATAAATATAATTTGACGGATTGTAACGTTGACGGTGGGAACTCGTCCCAAGAGTAACATTCAAAACTGAAACATTCTGAAGTAATTTGCTATTGATTTTTTGTTTTAACTTTAGTACTTTTTGTAACTTTATTTGTTTTTAACCTTTCTTAATTATATTTTATTAAATATGTTTTGTTTCAAAAATGATTGGCCCTGGTCTATTATCCTCAAAAACTATTTTTGTACTCTACAAATTACGATATTTTTCCATACGAACAATATATTTTTTCACACTATCTTAAAGTCGAGGTATCAACGAAGAAAATGGGCACTGATAAAGTTAAAAAATTGGAAATTTGTAAACCAACTTTTTCCATTGAAAATTAGGCTTTTTTTTAAATTTAATTTCGTGTAAAATCGAAAAATAAATATTTTGCTTTAAAATAATTACAACTTATTTGAAACACAAAAAGAACGATTTCCAAGCATAAAAAAAATTATTTTTGCAGGAGATGAAAATTAAAACAGAAAAAACACGGTTATTATCGTTTTTCTCGATAATTTTGAGACTATGTTGAAAAATGATAAATACAAAAGTTTTAAATTTTTTAATTTTTTACAAATTTTATGTTACAACTTTTTCGATATGATGTATATCTGAGCAGTAAATCATAAAAAAACAATATCCAACCCTCAAAACGTATATTTAGCTACCCCCATCCGTCTTCTGGAACTTTTATTCAGTTTACTTGATTTTTTTAATTTATTTATAATTTACCCTAATGCTCAGAATTTTTTTTGTTTCAAAATTGATTGGGTCAGTTCAACCTTTAAAAACTATAAGACAGTGTGTATGCACAGATGTACTTTTTTAATTATAGTTTATTAAATATGAGTGGTGGAGAAAAACGCGATCACATTAATTTTTATCTGATTTTTCCTAAATCCATCAAACTAGCGGAATAAACTTCAATTAAGGTAATAAAAGTACCAATCAAAAACTATTTCTCAAATCACTCAAAAGACGGGTTTTCAGTAGTAATACCGCAAGTGATTGAATTTTCGAGATAAGCCTGTCGATTTATTTCATAACGAAACTGAGTTGCTTGAAAATACCACGAGTCCGCAGTATTCCTACTGAAAATTCCACACCTAACATTTTCGACTAATTAAAAGCCTTTATTTTGTATCGTTACCATAGCAACTAAAAAAAATTCTGGAAATTTTTGTCTCCTCCTTGGGGGAAGGAGCATGAAATTACACTGGAAATTTTTTGACTCCAGATTATGTCTGTTAAGGTTCCGATGATACATTTTAATTTCACTAACTTCATTACAAAACTTGCATAAAACGTATTTCGTAAATCGCTTCATTGTTATAAACTCTACAACACAACGAATTTATTTAGATAATTTATACTTAGGTAACGTCAAAAGTTGTTTACACTTGCTTAACCAATTTATATTATTAGTTTTTTAAATATCCATTTCGTTATTTTCTACCCACTTTAGTAAAACGAATTTGTAAAAACTGAGAGATTGAGCTACTATCGACTTATTTTTTGTTATTTTGTATAACTAAAGTAGATTAATAGTATTTTATTTAAGGGGGTCGTCCTCTAAATATGGCTGAAAAATAGGGGTTTTTTGGATAAAAATTTATACTAAAACAAAAGGAAATGACAACTTTGAGTATATCCATTTATTAATAATACAAATAGCTTTCGGGCACCATTTTTTTTTACTCCATCAGCCGCTTCCCGTGACCGCCGCACCAGGTGAAAGCACCCCTTGTCGGCGAAACGCCCATTTTCGGTCCGCCTGGGGGTCCTCCGATTGGTCCTTCAACAAAATAAATGTTTTTAAGTTATTGTCAATTGGTAAATCTAGTCCTCTACGTAGGAGAATTGAAAAAAACCAAAATGAAACAAAATGGCGACGTGTTAAAAAAAATTGATTTTTCACCCTAAAAATCGGTATACAAACATGCACCGAGCACATACTTTTCAACGCATCGAAAAACGGCTACGTAGGGGACTAGATTTACCAATTGACAATAACTTAAAAACATTTATTTTGTCGAAGGACCAATCGGAGGAACCCCAGGCCGGCCACCGAAAATGCTGACGTTTCGAGGACAAGGGGTGCTTTCACCTGGTGCAGCGGTCACGGGAAGCGGATGATGGCGTAAAAAAAATGGTACCGGAAAGCTATTTGTATTATTAATAAATGGATATACTCAAAGTTGTCATTTCCTTTTGTTTTAGTATAAAAAAAAAATCCGAAAAACACCTATTTTTCAGCCATATTTAGAGGACTCCCCCTTAACCTAATATTACGCGTGCAAATTTCATTGATACCACTTCGAGTTCCTTGTAAGAAAATATATTTCTACCAACTTTAATAAAATGAATTTTTTAAAAACTGTTAAATTGAGGTACTATCGACTTATTTTCTATTATTTTGTTTAACTAAAGTAGATTAATAGTGTTTTATTTAACAAAAAATCGCCATTACCCTAGTATTTTACTAATAATATTTCGGTGTGAAATTTTCTTACCGAATACCACTCTAGCTTCAATTAAAAACAGATATTTTTTTCTCGAACATCTATATTTTTTAGATAATTTTCAAAATATTCATGTTCTCGAAAAAAATTTCCAGTAATAATTGAAGCTCTAGTGGTTAGAAGTGAAAATTCCATCACTTGTCTTCTTACTACTGAATATTTTAAGTAGATAATGGTCATGGCTCTATTCTGTTGTAATCGTGTATATAGACTGGATGCTTGATTAGAAAACTCTAGGCTTTGCAAAATTAGGTTTTTATTTACTGCAATATTTGGTAGCCTTACTGTTCACATACACATATCTGAAAGCACCGAACTTGACAGGCCAATCAGAGTAAAGAGTCAAGTTAGGAGGGCTCCTGATTCGTTCATTTGACAAGTGCGTGAAATAGTTCAGAGCAAGCACAGAGGTACGCCAATCGACTGACATAATATTGATTCGATATATTTGAATGGTGTGAGGGGCACTGACAATATTTTCCTGTATTGTATTGACTAAATATATTGAAGGAAATTTTATTGACGATCTGAACCTCGCCTTTTAGACATGCGTTGCTAAAACAGTGTTTATATATAAGAATTTCTTAGATGTGCTACCACCTATGATTAGAAGAGAGTATTGACAATTTTTAAAGCAAAAAATTCCCGATGTATTGGGGTTGCATACACAATTTGCATTGTGTGTTGCAAAGCTTTTATTTGACTGATTCTAGTCAAAATGTCACTCTCTTCTTTCGTTTGCTAACATAAGAATTTCATTGTATACCGGGTGTATCAACGATGGGTGCGTGGAGGATAGCTGCTTCCCTTTTGAAGATAGGAAAAAATGTTTCAAATAAAAGTTGTAGACAGCAATGAAAGCTATGTTACAAAAATAACTACCAACATACAGGGTGTCCCATAAATGTGTGACTTGTCAAAGTTATGTTTTTTTAAATGAAACACCCTATATATTTTTACTCGATTGAATTCCTTTGGAAGAGTGCTTCTCAAAAATATAGGGTTATATGGGTTTATACCAGGTGGTTCTGAAGTTATGGTCACATTTATGTCCCAAAATGGGTTCATTCAACACCAAATATCTCAAAATCAATAACTAGGAATAACAAAAATTTTTCACCAAATATCCTCGAAAATAGTGTATTTTGATTTCATATTCATAAATTTACCGAATGGCACTTTTCCCATACAGGGGCAACCAAAACTCGGGATCATTTTTTTCCCAGTTTTTTCAAATGGAACACCCTGTATATAGTGCCATACCAGAATAGTCAACACTATGAGCTTCCAGAAAATGTAGGGTTTGCCAACTTGATTTTCACCGGAAATACATCTAATTCTTAAGGAAAGTATGAAAAATGTCATAAAAGCAATAATGATATTTTTTTATTCAATGATGGACAAACATGGAACAAAATAATCTCAAAAAAATGTAAAAACTGTCATTTTATAGTAGATGTTCAGACAATCACCCGTTTTGAGCTATGCATAAATTAAGTCTATCTACGACTTCAGTTAAAGTTGATCTTGTAGTAAAGCGAAGAAATCCTCTAATTCTATTTTTCCTTCAGCGTCGTTGGTTTGCCGCTAATTTATTTTTTTGCTCACTTCTTGTGTTTCACGTTTTCTGTTTCCACAAACCTCTCCGTCGAAAACTCTCGAGTCGCATATCGAACTGCATACATTCTACTGGCTAAAAGCAGTTTCTGTAACATCTATCCGGAATGGAGATCACTTTATCAATTAAATCAAATCACCTTTTTTAAGGAACATTTTAATGTTTCAGGAACTGTGAGTGAATTTATAATTTAAACCTAATATTTGATGTCGATCATGTTTATCATTTCTTCGGTGGATAATTTCATTTCGAAACGAGAAAATATTAGATTTAAACTATAAATTCACTTCTATAATAAAATGTCATGTTTGTTGACAGTTCCAGTAACATTCAAATATTCCAAGGGTGATTTGATATAATTGATAAAATGATCGACATTCCGGATAGATGTTACAGAAACTGCTTTTAGCCAGTAGAATGTATGCGACTCGAGAGTTTTCGAAGAAGAGGTTTGTGGAAACAGAAAATGTGAAACACAAGAAGTGAGCACAGAAATAAATTAGCGACAAACCAACGACGCTGAAGGAAAAATAGAATTAGAGGATTTCTTCACTCTACTACAAGATCAGCTTTAACTGAAGTCGTAGATAGACTTAATTTATGCAAAGCTTGTTTGTTTGTTTGTTAATTTTAACGTCTCTTTTCTGACCTAATGGCCTAAACTGGACGGGACCTACAGCTTATCGTGGGCTCCGAACCACGGTCCTCAATCACCTTAAACCCAGGACTATGCCTTTGTCATGCAGGTGATCTACCGACTAACAAGTGTGTAATTGTGTCACCAACCCCTATCAGTTCCACGAGATATCCGATCTCATCCGGCCTGTTTACCGGCGTGAATGAAACTGCGTATGACACAAATACCGTTTTGCACTTGCCCAAAGTCTTATCAAAGTATATCTCCCCGAACACTGACCAAGCTGAATCGGCAGACTTTAACTGAAGTCGTAGATAGACTTAATTTATGCATAGCTCAAAACGGGTGATTTTCTGAACATCTACTATAAAATGACAGTTTGTTACATTTTTTTGAGATTATTTTGTTCCATGTTTGTCCATCATTGAATAAAAAAATATCATTATTGCTTTTAAGACATTTTTCATACTTTCCTTAAGAATTAGATGCATTTCCGGTGAAAATCAAGTAGGCAAACCCTACATTTTCTGGAAGCTCATAGTGTTGACTATTCGAGTATGGCACTATATACAGGGTGTTCCATTTGAAAAAACTGAGAAAAAAATGATCCCGAGTTTTGGTTGCCCCTGTATGGGAAAAGTGCCATTCGGTAAATTTATGAATAGGAAATCAAAATAGACCATTTTCGAGGATATTTGGTGAAAAATTTTTGTTATTCCTAGTTATTGATTTTGAGATATTTGGTGTTGAATGAACCCATTTTGGGAAATAAATGTGACCATAACTTCAGAACCACCTGGCATAAACCCATATTTTCGAGAAGCACTCTTCCGAAGGAATTTAATCGAGTAAAAATATATAGGGTGTTTCATTTAAAAAAACAACTTTGATAAGTCACACATTTATGGGACACCCTGTATGTTGGTAGTTATTTTTGGAACATAGCTTTCATTGCTATCTACAACTTTTATTTGAAACATTTTTTCCTATCTTCAAAAGGGAAGCAGCTATCCTCCACGCATGCATCGTTGATACACCCGGTATATACAGGGTGGTCCGTAAGTAATTGTACATACAAGTATGGTAGATTCCTCACTTTAAAATATTACGATTTGAACCAACTTGCTCTAATAAAATGTTGCTAATAAGGGTGATAAAAGTTAAATTTTAAGATTTATTTTTGCAATAACTTTAGCGTGTTTGGATATGTATACATAAAAATTTGGGAATTCGGGATTTTTGGGCAGGAGAAATCATAATCTGGTACCAACTTCGATGTAATTTGTAGAGGGCGCTAGTCAGGCCACATTTGTGGCTTAAATGTGCGATAAACTTTTTTGCTCTTTAAGTTAGCGCTATTCTTCTAAAAGAATATTAAAGCCACGTTATTTTGGTAGAAAAAAATCATACTTGTTATTATCGGTTTACGAGATAATCGCATTTAGGGATCAGCTGCATGATTACACTGGTCGGATTTTTTTTTCTTCTGGCCTTGACAGCATTATTGCTTATTCTTATGTACAATGACGTCCTGAAGCCAAATATGCCCTCAGTCTTTCCCCATTACCTACCGTTTTCGAGGGGTGGCCCCTCACCTATTTTTATCACCTTTCCATAATTTGGAGGGATGAAAAAACAAAACGGTGGGTCATTTTATATAATAATCAGCAGGAATAGTGTCAGGGCCAGAAAAATTTTTTTTTTGCCGTTCAGTGTAATCATGCAGCTGATCCCTAAAATGCATTTATATCTCAAACCGTTAAGTTTTAAGATTAATAACAAGTATGCTTTTTTTCTATTAAAATAACGTGGCTTGAATGTTTTCCTACAAGAATAGCGCTAACTTAAAGAGCAAAAAAGTTTATCGCACATTTATGCCACAAATTTGGCCTAACTAGCGCCGTCTACAAATTACATCGAAATAGGTAGCAGATTCTGATTTCTCGTTCCCAAAAACCCCCAGTTCCAAAAACGCTAAAGTTATTGCAAAAAGTAAATCTTAAAATTTAACCTTTAATTTTCTGTATATTCCTTATTAGCAACATTTTATTAGAGCAAGTTGGTTCAAATCGTAATATTTTAAAGTAAGGATTCTACCGTACCTCTATGTACAATTACTTAAGGACCACCCTGTATGTAGAAATACCCTTGTTATATATTGTGAAATTGTCCAGTGATATGTTCTGTAGTAAATTATTATTATATTTTTTGTTATTGTCTTTATACTAAAAATGGAAACATCAAATTAAAAATATTTTAATATAAAAAAGTTGTTTTATTATCTAGAACGAAGAATATTCTAGTTCTAGTAGAAGAAAGTTTTCATTTGATAAAAATAAAAGTAATCGGGTTTAGGTAAACTGGTTAAAATTAAATTCGGTTTTACCTAATAATTGTTAATTAAAAATAAATTATTCTTGTATAATTGATGTTCCCCTAGAAACGCATCATAAGGCCAGTATTGACGTTATTACAATTGAGTATATATAAGAAAATAATTATACTCAATTAAATAGTAAGTACTGTGAAGTGCAAGAAATAATATGGTTAGTAAGTTTTTTTAACACTCTCTGTCTATTTCTCTTTAAATTTTTATGCATTGCACATTTTTATACGTTTTAAAAGGCCAGCGAAATAGACATGATAATACAAAAATTTTGAAAATAATAAATTATATGTTACTACCATCTCCAAAGACACAAAAATAGTTTTATAAATTAATATAATTTCTTCTTAATTCAAATGTACAGTGTGTTCCCAAACATTTAATAAAAATGGAGAAACGGTTTATTTTAAATTTCACAAAAAAAATTCATGATAAAAAGCACTGCTTGATTTGTAAATCCATAATCAAATAAGGAAAATAAAAAATGATGATTTGGAATGAAGAGTAAAATATGTTCAAATTGTAATGGAGAGCAAAATGTTCGTTAAAATCGTTATTAAGTACCAAAAAGTCATACATATTTGCGGATTCGTAGACTTCCCAGATAAAATTTTCAAAAGATATCAATAAACAGGTCTGCAATTGTTAAATTATTTATTAAATAAAGGCCTAAGAAAATATTTAAAAACTGGTGCATTGAGTTTGATTGAATCGCATTTTTGTAAACATTTTTTAACTTTCTCATCAATTTAGCAACAATCACATCCATAATATAACTTTTTTATTTAGAGTAAGTAATTGTACATACAAGTATGGTAGATTCTTCACTTTAAAATATTATGATTTGAACCAATTTGCTCTAATAAAATGTCGCTAATAAGGAATATACAGGGAGTTAAAAGTTAAATTTTAAGATTTATTTTTTGCAATAACTTTAGCGTTTTTGGATATGTATACATAAAAATTTGGAACAGAAGGTTCTTGGGCACGAGAAATCAGAAGCTGGTACCTACTTCGATGTAATTTGTAGAGGGCGCTAGTTAGGCCACATTTGTGGCATAAATGTGCGATAAACTTTTTTGCTCTTTAAGTTAGCGCTATTCTTGTTATATTAAAGCCACGCAGGAGGTCATTTTTCATAAGATTCAGCAGGAATAGCGTCAGGGTCAGAAAAAAATTTTGTTGGCCGACCAGTGTAATTTTGCAGCTGATCCCTCAAATGCGATTATCTCGTAAACCGTTAAGTTTTAAGGTTAATAAGAAGTATGCTTTTTTTCTATTAAAATAACGTGGCTTTAATATTCTTTTACAAGATTAGCGCTAACTAACAGAACAAAAAAGTTTATCGCACATTTAAGCCACAAATATGGCCTGACTCTACAAATTACATCGAAGTAGGTACCAGATTCTTATTTCTCGTTCCCAAAAACCCCCGGTTCCAAATTTTTATGTATACATATCCAAAAAGGCTAAAGTTATTGCAAAAAGTAAATCTTAAAATTTAAACTTTAGCCTTAACCTTATTAGCAACATTTTATTAGAGCAAGTTGGTTCAAATCGTAATTATTTAAAGTGAAGAATGTACCATATTTCTATGTTATTTAAAAAACTAGTTTTTAGGCCACATTTTCCAAAAAAAATACGTAAAGTGTACGTTCGCAAAAGTTTCTAACGTTTCTCAGCTTATCTTTGCTGATTTATTCGAGCCAAGCAACATTCTCAATTTAACAACAATAAAAATTCGACTTTTTATTAACTGGCCCATAATTCAAAACGTTTTAGTAAAAAAAAACATTTCGGTGAAAAAGTTTTATTTGGACATGGACATTTCATCAAAGTATGTACTTCGATATTTTTTTAAATAAAAAGCGGCGGGTACCAACTGACTCATGTACATGCTCCTCTCCTCTAAGAGGGTTAGATAATCTCGTATACATTTAGGGCACGAGCGTCGTATATAAAGTTTTAAAAAAATTGCAATTCATAAAACTTATCTGACTTAACAGTTACTAATCTAAAATACTACTGGTGCCCGAAATGGTTATCGGATTCACCTGTCAGGTAGCTTGGTGCCCGATTTACATCCGTCCATAAAAAGAAAGTATTTACAGCTTAGTATGCAAATACTATTGTGTAAATTCTTATTACTATATTAATGATCGAAAATGTTCTGACAAAAAAATTATGTTGATGTACCGCAGTCAAAAAATACAGTTTTTTATTTTTGAATACAAAAAAACTAAAAATATTTTTATTTTCAGATTTATAATTTGTTGCTTTTGGCTGCAATATTTTCAGTTGTAACACAATGTATTGCAACAAATACAAGAGATACTGAAGATGATGTAGAAATTGAAGAAGCTCACTCAAGAGTGCGTCGTGCAGGTAGAGGCAGAGGTAGAGGTTCTAAACCACCTCCTCCTCCTCCATCTGGTTCTTACCCTGCGATGAGACACAGACGTGCTATCTCTCCAACAGGAGATATTGAAGATGATGTAGAAATTGAAGAAGCTCAATCAAGAGTGCGTCGTGCAGGTAGAGGTTCTAAACCACCTCCTCCTCCTCCATCTGGTTCTTACCCTGCGATGAGACACAGACGTGCTATCTCTCCAACAGGAGATATTGAAGATGATGTAGAAATTGAAGAAGCTCAATCAAGAGTGCGTCGTGCAGGTAGAGGTAGAGGTTCTAAACCACCTCCTCCTCCTCCATCTGGTTCTTACCCTGCGATGAGACACAGACGTGCTATCTCTCAAACAGAAGATATTAAAGATGATGTAGACATTGAAGAAGCTCAATCAAGAGTGCGTCGTGCAGGTACAGGTAGAGGTAGAGGTTCCAAACCACCTCCTCCTCCTCCTCCATCTGGTTCTTACCCTGCGATGAGACACAGACGTGCTATCTCTCCAACAGGAGATATTGAAGATGATGTAGAAATTGAAGAAGCTCACTTAAGAGTGCGTCGTGCAGGTAGAGCTAAAGGTAGAGGTTCTAAACCTCCACCTCCTCCTCCTCCATCTGGTTCCTATCCTGCAATGAGACACAGGCGTGCTATCTCTCCAATAGGAGATATAGAACATAATGTAGAGATTGAAAATGTTCACTCAAGAGTACGTCGCGCAGGAAGAGGCAGCAGGATTCCTACCCCTCCACCATATCCTCCTCCATCTAAAAAATACAAACGTGATGTTTCACCAACAAGAGATTTTGAAGTTGATGTAGAAATTGAAGATGCTAATGTACGACTACGCCGCTCTAATAGACTTCCTAATCCTCAATCAAATCATCGTCCAATGAGTAAATGTAACATTTCGTTAAAAGGACTTACTGAAGATAATTCAGAATTTGAAAATATTCATTCGAGGGTACGCCGTTCCAACAGACTCCCTAATCCACAACGAGATCGCCGAAGAAATTTTAAACGTGACATTTGTCTAACATAATATATGGACGGGGTGTAATTCAGATTCTAAAATGAGATAAAGACCCAAATCTTAAAAACCACATGGTACTGATAAATATTTTTCCTTATATAAAAATTTGTAGTTGTAAGTAAAATATAGTAATAAAAGATAAATTAATGAAAATAGTTTCAATTATGACTGAAACCGCCCAATATTCAGTGCATACAATTTTGGAGGTGGTCCTTTATCTACTCACATCTTTTGTTGTTAATTTATGGGGGTGTAAATAATTGTAGTGCGTATTATTATTTATTAATAGATTTATGTACTATCTCAGCATTGATTCCTACGCAGATTCTTGCATTCCTTGATATCAATTCTGTTAGGAAGATTGGGCTCGATTGCTAAACCTGTAGAAATTCCTGACGGTATTCCATGAAATCACGTTCTATTAGATTTGGTCATCCGTAAAATAATAAAATAAAAAATATGAATTTAAAAAATAATATTAATGGTGCGTAAAATGGTTCACTTAGGTTATCCTAATGATATTTTAATTTCATAATTTATTAATAATTGTTTAACTAATGTATCATTTCAAAGAGAGAAATCACAAGTTAATAATAAGGATTTACAATTCCAACGTCAATAGGAGAGACAGAAAAAAAAGTCCACTAAAAATATAAGAGTTCTGTGAGTAGTAAGAACTCAAGATTTAGATTTAAAAAAGTTGGGATTCAAAACGAAAAAATATAGGGTGTTCCATTTATAACAACAAGGTTGGTAACTATCTTCGGTATAACTGGAAATAATCGAAATTTGTTAATATTTTCTTGAAAAAGAGCATCTTAACAAATACAAATTTTCAGATTTCAATTTGCGGTACTTTTCGAGGTATGGATAATTTCCAATCGTCTTGATATACCCTGTTTATCATAAACTTCAGTATCCGTAGAATTTAATAACGGCATTTAGTAACGGCAAGCGCTAGAGAGCGGGAACAATAGACTTCTAAACAAATCTGATTGTATATACGGATTCAGCGTCCAATTTTACATTTAGAATTTATTAGCATATGGCATACATTTTTCAAATTACAATTATATTCTTACATCACAAAGTTTATATACATTATTAAATTAAACATAAATAATGTTACAATTAATATTTCAAATAAATATATCTGAGGAGGAGTGATCCAGGCACGAGTGTCTGTTTTGTATATATATATATATATATATACCGGTAATCTTACGTACTGGCACCAAAAACTAAATCGACGTACACAAACCCGGAATTGTAGAGAGATAAGAGGTTCTACCGGCACCTTATATATGTTTTGACTGTATATGCTGTCTGGCACCATATATATTATTTCAGAATACACTTTTCAATTTTATCTTGGACGGACATATTCGACTCGAACGCTTAAGGAGGTTGGGGCGTTAGACAAGAATAATGAAAAATCTGAAAAAATATTTTTTAACAAATTAATGCGTATGACAAAATTTTCTATAAAAAAAACCTAAAGTCAAAAAGTTAAAAAACTTTTAATCCTACATATAGGTTGCATACAAACAGTACATTTTTATTCGAGCAAATAACCAATTGCCCAGTTGTCAGAGAGTTTGACCTCGTCAAAATGTGATATCGATGAAACTTGGCATTTAAGTACTTGAAACGGTGCAGAAAACGATAAAAAAATCTTTGCTGCTCTAAAGTGTATGCTAACTTTACAATTTTGAAAATAAAATCGTAAATTTGGTTTTTCCATTATATCTCGAAAAAAAAAATTCGAATTACTAATAGCACCACGTGAAAGAGCGGAAAAGTTTACTAAAAATTATATTATAAGTTATTTTTAAAAAGAATTTGTATTACTATAAAAAATTTTATTTTATATAAATCAATTTCTAAATTCTTTTTAACTTTATTAAAAAAAAATAATTTCTGATTTATATAAACACTATTTTGAAAATAAAAATTGCGTCGAATGAATATTGTAAAAAAAATGAAAATTTTAAAACATAAGTTTTTTTACTAAACCCAGATAATCATGCCAAGTTTCATCGAGATCACATTTTGTGCGAGCTGTTGGTCAATATCCTTCTCTGGCAATGCATATTTTAATATTTATTCCAATTTTATAATGAGACTTTTAATTATTAAAAAATACTATTAAACGTTCGTAAACTGTTGAATCTGTCTTTTTAATTAATAATTTCTATTAAGTCATTTTAATTTGAAGTCTTGTAATTTTTGCCAAAATCGCGTATTCTAATAAATGCTCTAGGTTAGAATATACAGTATATCCACAAATGGAATCGAAATGTGGAAAAAAATATTCTTTAGAAAAATCTTACTAAAGTCCATAAAATAAGATCAGAATATCCAAATCTTAGAATACCTGTACGGTGTCTTAAAAAGTAAAAATGTATCAATAGAAAACTAACATTACTTATTATTATTCACAAAATGTTTAGGAATTGAAAAAATTGTATGCATCATTTAAAATAAAATATAAATATAAATTTTCAAATTAAAAATTAAATTTCAGTTTTTAAAACATAAAAATTAGTCTTATGGACAAATAAGATTGGCAAATCCAAATTTTAGTTCATTTGTAAAAACACAAATGTACTAAGAAATTAATTAAATGAGAAAAATTATCGAAATTATTTATTAATTGACACAAATTGGGCATCTGTTAATATTTTAAAATGAACCACATTGTTTAAACAAAATTGCACTATATTCTAAGTAGGTATAAGTGAACAATTTTTATATTATTTCATTTTGTTATTGCTTTCTTTGCAAAAAATAAAATTTTAGAGATTCCGTAGATATTGATATAAGTAAAGGTTCCATTTGAGGGTTTTTGATGTAAAAATTTTTAGTTTGGACAACAACTTACTTATATAAACATTTTGAGTAAAATACTAAATAATCTTAGTTACTTTTTAATATGCTTACACATTTTCTTAATTTTCTACATGTAACTTAAAATTGTGATATACGAATCTTATTTTTTTGACAAACATGATTTTTTTATAACGAATAACTTTCTCGTAAATTAAGATTTTGTTTTAGTGGTTCTTAATAAAAGAGGGGTTTTTAATGCCCAAATGTTATTATCTATATAATTTTTAATTAAAGAGCTTGCACCGCAATCCGTTAAAATACCTACCAAGTTTTTGTAAAGATTTTTCAACAATTTTTTAGTTTTTACGCGGAATTCACAAAACGCTTCTAAATGGTGCCTGAACGTTCCTTCCTGCGTGGTGCCACAAAGTTTATATAATATAATAACTTGAAATGTATATCCTTTTGGCACCATATATTATTTCAATTTTATTTTGAAAAGAAGTATTCGCCTCGGAGGTTGAGGCGTTAGACAAAAAATGTTTTTTATTAATTTTCCAATTTTTTAAAGACTTAATTTTACTTTAAAGTGCTTCTAATTTTTTTAAATTATTACCTAATTTTTATACATAAATTTATAAATTGCGGATATTTACATAAATTTAATTTTTTTATTACTAAGTTAGGACAAAAAATTCAAAAGATTCAACGGATCTAAAATGGATCTCAAAAAACTAAAACTGTAAAAACTTACCTTGAAAATATTAAAAATGGCAAAAGGTCTTAGATATTATATTTTTTAATAAATATAAAAAAAATAATCGGTTTGGTTGTTATTAAAATAATTGATTATTTATGGATACCGCTATTATAATTTAAAATTAAAATCTAATTTTAATTATTTAAATGTAAAAATGTGTAAAATGTAAGTGTAAATGTAAAAATGTAAAGTGTAAAATGTAAGTGTAAATGTAAAAACTACTCTTGAGAAATGAAATGGCGTTCTATCGAAATTTTGTAAAAACACAACTTAATTAACTAAGAAATTAATAAAATGACTAAAATTATCAACATTATTTATTATTTTACACAAAATGCATAATTGTTTATAATTTAAAATGAGCCTTTGTGAAACAAAATTGCACTATTTGATTTATTTTACGTAACCTCTCATCTCCATACATTTTTCTGCTCTTAAAATATATAATTCTTTATAAACTTTCAGAAATTTTTTAGAGATATTTTATAATTAATAATAATAATAGTACTTTATTGACAAAGTCAAATGGCCATCGACCGAGGTCCTTCAACAATTGATATTTTATTTATTTAAATCTTAAGTACTTATTGTTTTGTAAAAGACAGATTGTATATTTCTAGGAAGTTAATAAAAAAAAATTAAAGCTTTTTTTGTAAAAAAAAAATAAAATTTTAAAGATATAGCATCGATATTATTATAAGTAATTGTTTCATTTAAATAAAAAAAAAGGTTTTTGATTATTAAAAATTTTTGTGTAAAATAATACATAATCCTTATTACTTTTTAATTCTTTTACACATTTTCCTAATTTAAAAACATTTATACTTTCATATGCAAATCTTATTTTTTTTAGAAGCGCGATATTTTGTAGACTGACTTTATGTCATAAAGTATAAATAATAGTATCTTCTGTAACAAGGTTGGAATGGGAATTCGACACAAGTGGAGGAACCACGAGTGTAACAGACTGTACTTTCTCCACGACCACAGTAAATAGAAATTAAATATATTAAAATGAAACCTCAATCTCTCAACATTGTGGAGGTAGTATTTTTATATTCAAGCTTGGATTTTTGCGGTAGCAAATTCTACATCTGAATCGTTTGATTTTCTTCTCCATTTAATAAATTAAAAGTTTTTACAAACCAATATTAAGACCACGTCAACTAATTCGACATTCATGGCAAACCTTATTTTTTAAACAATTATGGAATAAAGAGTATCTCTAGAGCGAGAATGTTTCTTTTCTGTTATTATAAGTGGTTTCAGAATAACTACATTCAGTAGTGGCCGTGGAGAAAATTTTTTAGTGATTCTTGATAATTCCCAGATGTTATTATTTATATTATTTTTAATAAAATAATTTATGAAAAATTATAATTCTACCTATTAAAGCATGAATCGCAATCCAAAAGCAAGATTTACCTCTTAAGCTTACACCGCAAATATCAAGTTGTTTATTTTTACATCGCATTCACAAAACATGACTAAAAGGTGCTTGAACGTACTTTCGTTCATGGTGCCACAACGCTTCGGTCGCGTCCTGGTGCTTGTACGTAGCGTATGCTATAGACGAGTCGGGGTGACCCCTGGGGAGTATACAGATTAACTAAAATGGGGTTTTTACATATAAATGGTCCAAGTGGCACCTTCCTGAAAATTGCTGTGGGGCATCCTGGGGTGCTCAAGATACCAAAAATGAATTAAAACGTTGTGGCACCAAAAATTGGTGCCACAACGTTTTATATGGTGCCACGACGTCTATATAAGGTCGTTTTTGGTGCCGGAAAGTAGGGTTACATATATATATATATATATATATATATATATATACTCAAAATTTCTAAAAATAATTGTTTTTGTCGAACTTTGCGATGTATTGTAAATTTTGGGGACATTTTTCTTGTATACATAGAAAGTATACATTTTTGGTACAAATTATGAAAAACTCGAAATAATAATAATAATAATAATAATATTCGCCCTTCAATTCATTCCCTTACGAGTGAACCCCAGAAAGCAGAGCTTGTGCGGGGAAGGGGCGGCTATTATTATTGCCGTGGCGCTCAGGGGCGACTTACTGATGATTGATGGAGCATTTGCTTTACAGTTGTGGGAAACCCCAGAAAAACATCACAACACCATCATCGAAATTTCTACAAATGTTTGGTTTTGTCGAATTTTGTAGTATCTTGTAAATTTTGGGGACTCTCAATAGCCCAGTTGCCAGAGAAGGATATTGAACAAAAGCTTGCACAAAATGTGATATCGTTTTCTCCACTCTTTCAAGTATTTAAGTGCCAAGTTTCATCGATATCACATTTTGTGCGAGGTCAAAGTCTCTGACAACTGAGCAGCCGATAACTTTTTCATGATATCTGTTCAAGTTACATGCGTCAAGTTGCTAAGCTAACGTATTATTATTTTTTTGTACATTCCGTGAGAGCTTTTTCTCACTGAATTCAATCATATGATAAAATAGTAGGTATATGCTTCAGTAGATGGACAGTAAGTCAATTTTTCTAATTTGAGAAGAAAAAAATACTTTTTTGTTATTTGATGTTTATTAAAAATACTTGTGTAAAAATAATAATTTTATTCATTTAAAATGGGTCACACTGTATAAAAAAATCTAAAAAGCGTTAAAATAAATCTATAATAAAAACTTATTTGTAACATATATGCATAACTCAAACGAAAATTTGGTTCCAAGTGAAATGATTCCTCAAACTTACCAATTCCTATAAAAAAAGTTTGAGGACGGACCCCAAAGTCAACAACTATCCCCAAACTGACCATTAAGTCTTAAAAACGTCCCCATAATTTACGATTCACATCCATATATTGATGATAATTATACAAATTTTCAGTTTTGGTAATAAATTAGAACGTTCCACCCCAAAAATTTCTGAAGACGATTGTTTGAAAAAAATGTATTTAAGAGTTCTTAGGTTCCATCTCACTTATCTGCCATCTTGAACTTTTGACTTTCGAAAAATAATCGTAAATCCTAGACACCAATTTTTAATACAATCGGACCCCTAATCATAAATCTCCCGCCGTCTTGGAGCATCATTCCTCAATTTTTTAATTTTTACGACAAAAACATAATCTTCGACTTTAAAAATCTTTGTATACCAATTTTAAATACAATCGGACAATAGATCACAAAATCCGTCTACCAACTTTTCTTCTTCATGGAAATATCATAATGCAAGATTTGATAAAAACTCACGGACATACAAATCATAAGTGGAGTTGAAGAAAAGCTTGTCGGATATGTCTTTGCTACTTCTAATCATAATTGTCACTTTGAATTGATAATTGTCAAGTTTTTTGTTAATATTTGTATATCTGTAAGTTTGGGTCAAATCTTGCAATTCAATTTCGAATCACTTGATCCAATCAACTTGTGAGCAGTATCATATTTTTAGAAAAGAAAAAAGATAGCGCACTAATTTCTTGTATTAAAAATATAAGGATTTTTGGAACTGAGATCATTTAAATGTAAAAAACGTCCCGGTCAAATTGGGTGAAAATTTCGTGAAAAATTCGTCAAACTTTTCTAATTAAGGAATATGAATTCCGAATAAGACTCAGTTTTTTATTATAAGCATTATAAACCTTGGAAAAATGGATAAAAATACAAATTCCTAATTTTCATCTTTTCATCTTTACCAATTTTGGGCATCTAAAACTATGAAATTGGGAGCTCAGAAGTCCATTCTGAAATTAAAATCCGACGATTAGCCAGTTTTTGAAAATATTACATTGAAAAATTGAAAATTAGGAATTTGTATTTTTAACCATTTTCCAAGGTTTCTAATACTTATAACAAAAAATTGAGTCATATGATCTTATTCGAACTTCATATTCCTTAATCAGAAATGTTTGAAGAATTTTTCACGAAATTTTCAGCCAATTTGACCGGGACGTTTTTTGACATTTAAATGGGGCGGGGTCCTTTGTCTCTAAGATTTTTTTGAGGTGGTAGATCACAATTATTTGTCGAAAGTTAAAAGATCAAGATGGCAGATGAGTGAAATGAAGCACAAGAACTACTAAATACGATTTTTTCAAAGAAACTTCAGGAGTTTTTGGGGTGGAACATTCAATTTTTTTAAAACCCCCTTAGGAATGAATTTTTAATATATTCGGATCACAAATCACAAAACTTGTTCGACCTTATGAATTCTTAATTCCGGACCCCCCAGAACGTAATTGGTAACTATATTGGATGAGGTTAGACCGCAGTAATTGACCATCACATTGAATTTTTCGATGTTTAGAAAAAAAAACATTCATTCTACACCAAAAATTCTTGGATACGGATTATAAGAATCAGACAATGAAACAAAAAATTTATTAGTCAGTAATATCAGTAATCATGCTTCAAATCGCAAATCTTTTGTCACCTTGGAGAGGCATTCTTAAATTTTTGAATTTCTACGAAAAAAGCATGATCTCCAACCCCAAAATAAATATTCTGTATACCAATTTTAAATAAAATTAGAACATAAATCACAAAATTCGTCCACCATCTTTTATTTTCATCATAAACATATCATAGTGCATCAAGTTGATTGACTTTGAACTGACAATTGTTAATTTAAATTGACAATTGCCAGTTTGAACTGAAAATTGTCAATTTTACTCACACAATTAATTTTTTTTTTGAAAATGTCCCCAAAGTAACCATATTTTCGTTTCATTAAAAAGTTTGAGGACACGTCCTCAAACTTACCAATTCCTATAAAATAGTTTGAGGACGGACCCCAAAGTCAACAAATGTCCCCAAACTGACCATTAAGTCTCGAAAAACGTCCTCATACTTTACGATTTACATGCATAGAAAAAGAAATAGATATAAAATGTAAACGACACAAATAAAACTAGTAATAGTTACAGATTTTTTTTTGGCAGAGAGGAGCAAAACTAGAAAGCTAATTGTATTATAATAAAATATAATTAAAAGACTTTGAATTAGAATTAGTTTTTGAACTTCACTTTTAAATTTAACTAGTTTGGAAATGTGTTTTATATTTATAGGAAGCAAATTAAAAAGCTTAGGGCCATAGTAAAAAAAACGTCTTTGGTTTACCGATTTATTAAATAGACAAATATTTAAATTCAGGTTAGTTGCAGTTAGTATTTGAAATTTTTTTTGAGAACTGTTTTTTTCCAAATTTCATCCTTAAGAGACATCTATAAGAATATATCTGTCTGGTATTAAATAATTTTGTTTCGCGATAAAGTTCTTCAGTTGAAAACAGTCTATTTTTGTGGAGTATTATTTTTAGAAGTCTGTTTTGTGTGGTTTATAAATTTTGTAATGTTGTGGTAAAAGTACATCCCCAGCTAGTAATACAGTACCCAGTCATAGATTCTATAAGCGAATTATACATCATAATTACATTTTTCATAGATAAAATGTCTCTAATAACATAAAATTTGTGCATTAGCGCTCTTATTCGTTTGGTGAGATTTGTTACGTGTTCCATCCATCTTGTATGTTGGTCAATCATGATTCCTAAGTATTTGATTTGTGGTTTTTTCTAATACAGGACAGGAACATTTATTTTCATCACATGTAGGTTTATGTAGTTTGAGATTTAATATGGGCTGATCTGTCGATGTAGGAGAGAAAGTTATATATTTTGTTTTCCCTATATTTAAACTAAGTAAATTGTGATTTAACCAAATTTTTATACTCTTTAGACATGTTTCTGTGGTAGACTGAACTTCATTCCAAGATTTCCCGGAAAAGATAAGTACTGTGTCATCAGCATAGCAAACTAATTTTCCTTTGATGTTTTTTATGTTAAAAATACTATCTACATATTGAGATGAATTCAGTAAATTATACGATTTTACTTTTTTAATAATGTATTTTTTAATTTGTCAACTTTGACATCCTTTTAACATCTCCTGTTCCCAAAACCAATATCAACCAACATCCCATAGCAACCCTGTCAAATTTTAAATACCCCTACACATAATTTTAAAATAACTAAATTCCTAAATAACAATTGACAACATTTACATCATTACAAATATCCCCCAAAATTCGTTTAATTTTTCTTATTACAAGAAAAATTCAATGAATTTTACTAATTTAACTACAGACTACAGTTTATTTATAACTAAGTTAATTCTTTTTCTTTCATTTTACATCTTTTTCTTTGCTCTTCAATTAGATTTTCTTCTACACCCGAGAACCATAGTTGTGCCTGTCCGCTCAGGATGTTTCTTACTGTTTCTCTCCATTCTTCCTCATTTTCTCTTATCTTGTTTCGCAAGATTCTGCCAAAAATCCTGTGGTATATTTTCCTAACATCCCCATCAAATTTAAGAATGTTTTCTTGATAGTGGTAGACATTATTTATAATACTTCTTTTACCACTGTATCCTATTCTTTCAATATTACTAATTTCATTTTGTAAAGTTTCTTTTGTTATTTTTAAGTTATTTTCAATTTTTTCCTTTTTATTTTTAATTAAATATCTTAGTTTTTTATTTTCTACTTCTCCTATGCTTCGGTTTTGCGTGACTTCTCTTAGATCTTTTTCCAATAATTGTATTTGCTTACTGTTTTTAATTATTTTCCTTTCTAACTCTTCTTTTCCTATTACGTTTATGCTTCTCTTTTTCAATTCGATTTTTATCTGTCCTTGTTCTTCTTGTATTTTCTTAATATTTTCACTATTCTTCTTTATTTCTTCGGTTTTATGGTTCACCTCTCTACTTATTGCTCTTTTAATTTCAACACTTACATGCTCTAGCTTCTTTTCCACCTTTTCTTGTCTTTTTTTAATATCTTCATGTCCTCTCTTCATTTCCTCTTTCAGATCTTCTTGTTCTCTCTTCATATGCTTCAGAAAGGCTAACATCTGCATCATTGTGTCTTCTTCTTGATCTTTTGTTATTATCTCGTCTATAATTTCTATTTCTTCCTGTGCTTCTATTGGTTTCTCTTCAATGATATTCGTTTCTATTTCTTTGTCTCCTTGTGCTTTCTCTTCTAACCATGTTTTTATGTTTCCACTTCTGAGATTCATTTTAGTTTATTTTAATTGACTCTTTATTTTCGAGCACCACGTTGGTAAGCCAAATTGAGATGAATTCAGTAAATTATACGATTTTACTTTTTTAATAATTTATTTTTTAATTTGTCAACTTTGACATCCTTTTAACATCTCCTCTTCCCAAAACCAATATCAACCAACATCCCATAGCAACCCTGTCAAATTTTAAATACCCCTACACATAATTTTAAAATAACTAAATTCCTAAATAACAATTGACAACATTTACATCATTACAATATATTAAGAATAAAACCGGACCTAATACAGTCCCCTGGGGTACCTAGACCTGTCTTAACCACTGATTCGGAGCTTAATACTTCCCCTATTTTTATTCTTTGTATTCTGTTTGATAGATAATGTTTAAAGATGTCTAATACTATTCCTCGAATACCGTAACTACTCATTTATCAAAAAGTTTACTATGTGAAACAGTATCGAAGGCCTTGGCTAAGTCCAGAAAAATTGCAATACAACTGTCCAAGGCTCCAATCACAGGTTCTAGCAGACTCAATATGGCATCTTCAGTACTCGCATTTTTAATAAAACCAAATTGATTTTTTGAAAGAATGTGATGATAATCTAAAAATTCAACTAACCTTTTTTTTAACTCTTTTTCAAAAACTTTATTTATGACCGATATAGGTCAATAGTTAGTAACTTTATTATGCTCTCCTGCCTTATAAATCGGCGTTTCTAGACATTCTTTCCATTGCAAGAGTATTTTACCGCTTGTGAAGCAGAGGCTTATAATATGAACCAAGGGGTGTACAATATGTGGATGTATGTATAGTTTTTTGGCATTTTGTATCTATTCTACCAGGTCCCGAAGAGCAATTGTTTTCTTTTACTTCTGCTGTTCCAAAAAGAGTGAAGACTGTTCTGCATTTTCGTTTAAAAAATTTTCAGGAAGAATTGTTTCTTCTATAGATATCATTTGCCATTTTAAGTCCTGAATTATTAAAAATTATTAAACAAGTTTGCTTTTTCAATGTTATTTTTAACAACTCCGAGTTCATTGATTATGTTTGTGTTTGAAATTTGTGTTACAGTCTTACCTCCTGAAACCTCTTTAATAATATTCCATAGTTTTTTGCAATCTCCAGCTGCTTAGTTTAGTTTACTTTTATAATAATTGTTTTTTGCACATAGGAATCCATTTTTACAAAACTGGAAATATGACTTCCGGTTAAAGTTTTTAAAACCAGTTTTGGATAATATAAAATTTTATTAAAATACAAAATTTCTAATAAAAATCCCATTAATGATTTTATAAGTAGTATTTCCAAAGGGGACTTTATCCTATTTTTAACGAGAACTTTTAAGACATTTTCAGAAAATCTTTTAAATAATACTACTAAGGAACTATTTGCATTTGACTTAATTCGCACATTCATATTTTTTGTATAGTTGGTAGTTTCTTGAATTATTCATACTGTTGTTCATGTTAAACGGAAACACATATAATTTTTTGCTCAATATTTTAAACAACTAATGACACCCTAAGCAAGATAAAGTTTCATATTTTCAATGTTTGTTTATTCCAATGTCTTAGATCTGACACAAGGATTCCATAAATAAATAAATAAATAAATAAATCTTTATTAGTTCTTTTTGATCATATACATGATATAGAATACGTCAAATTTAATTTTAAAACTAAAATCTACATATAGTACATATTGTAATGAATTATGAAATTTTATTTATAGACTTCAAACTTCTGACAATTCTCAAATAATTTCTCCCTAACTACCCTCAACAAAAAAAAACAAAAAACATCCCACAACAACCCCTTCAAATTTTAAATACCCCTACACATAATTTGTTTTATTAACCGATCAAAAAAAACCCAACTTATAAATTTTGATTATGTACCAAAAATCCATCTCAAAATTCCCCCCACATAATTAAAATTTATAATTTTCTAAAAATATACTAAACTATTAACCTAACCTATGTCTTAAATAATTTATAGTTAATCCAATTTTCTTCCTCATTTTCCAATTATAAAGCATCTTTTCAAAATTATTTATGTTGTCTTGTGAGTCATGCGGCGTTAACATGATCAAAAGAACTGCTTCTTCTACGTCTGTTATCATGTCTCCTTGGTCTGTCATCACCATCTTTTCGTGTATCCATCATTACTCCTGGAATTCCTAATGTCATCTTTTCTATTTCTATGTCTGTCATCGGTTCTGTCTCGAACATTGTTTCTGTCTCTATCATTGTTCCTGTTCCTATCGTCACGTCCATCCTCTTTTATTTGACATTTCTTCAACACATTCCCTATCTTTACTTTGTTAATTTTCTGTTCCTGTAACTCTTCTACCTACCTCTTTCAATCATTTCTCATCTAATATCTTTCCTTGTTTCTTCTATTTTTTTATCTGTATACCTTTTTAAGTCTTGTGTTATTTCTTCTATTCTCTTTTCTATACTTTTCATTTCTTCTTTCATCATATTTCCCAATTTGTCTTCCATATTTCTCATATAAAAATTCTGAAGATATGGGAAGCCATATCTTCAGAATTTTTATTGATTTGCTTTCCCATGTTTGTAATCATCGTTATTAAAATATCCATTGTTTTGTATTGTTGTACCTTATAATAAGGATAGGGCTCCTTTACTTTAGGGCCCCACGTTGGACGCCAAATTTGTAATGAATTATGACATTATATAGTTTTACTTTTTAATATTTTATTTATAAACTTCAAACTTCTGACAATTCTCAATTAATTTCTCCCTAACTATCCTCAACAAAAAAAAAACAAGCAAACATCCCATAACAACCCTTTCAAATTTTAAATAATCCTACACATAATTTTTTTTATTAACCAATCAAAAAACCCAACTTATAAATTTTGAGTACCAAAAATCCATCTCAATATATTTTAGAAATCTTAAAGTACATCTGCAGTTCTCAGTTCTGAATTCAAGTATTCATCCACAGAGTAGAATGCTTTTTGTAAGAGTAGGTATTTTATATAAACTGATATATGAAAATACGTGTGAATATTCTAAACGTGGAGGAACAAATAAATGACAAGAACTAGTTCTTGCGAAGCACCTGAAAGAACCTGTTACTTGTTGGGTAAACAGTTATCAACCCTAACTTTGTAAAACTTTTTTGATCATAACGTTTTCACCCATTTATGATTTATTTTCTTTATTTCCTAGTTGAAATTGTTGAAAAACTAATTTTTATACACTTAAATGTAACAAAAGAAAAGGCATAAACTTAACAACGAATATTTTTTCATCGAGAAAAATTTCTTTTAAGTTATTTGCTTGTAAATCGAATTTAGCTTTATTTTAATAACATAAATATATGAGTAAACTTTATTTTTAGTAACGTATATCATTTGCAAATAGACTTATCTCTTACAAGAAGGGGTTTTCCAGACGCAAATGTAATAAATCATCAAGAGAAACGTACAAGGTAAGTTGCAACATAAACTGAAGTTTTAGCTACCACAACAATGATTTATATAGTTTAGTCAGTGGTGTACATCCAGACTCGGTTAAGGTTAATCCTTCTGTTGTAAGATATAATGCTGAAGAAAGGAGGTTATGTCTAAAAAAACTTTCCTCAACCACTTTTAGGTCAGAAACTTTCTGATTAGGACTAGACTTGGAATGTGATGTTGAAAAGTATCATTATTCTTTCTTCATACTGATTCAACAATGATGCTCTTTGTTTCTTACATCAAATTTTTTTAAACCACTCAAACACTGTTCTATTTATTTACCAAAGGCTTCCAGTAATACAGACATTAGATGCAATTATGCAGCAGGTTTCTTTATATGGTAACAGAAAATCAATTATGTCTGAAAATCGTAGTTTTCAGGCAAAAAAGTCGCTATCAAATACTAGATTGTTGGTATTTGGTATTATTATGGTTCAAAAAAATTCCACCTTCGTATAGTTTTCTATAGTTTTGCAAGCTTTGATTTTGTTATAAAAGTGAAGATGGCGTTGAGCTTTCCTCGTTCGTGATACACTTGCTCTAACGCAATCACTTTTATCAAAAACGAGGCGAGTCGAATTCATTTTCAGACATCCTTTAGTGACAGGATGTCGAGCTAGCCTGCTTCTTACTGATTACAACGTTTTTTTCATTATTTCATAATATTCCTGAACAACTTTGTATGGATAAAACGTTAGATTCTCCACCCCTGGATAAGGCTCTAGTCGATGGTCGGTGGTGAGGCAGATGTACCTGATATAATTTAAGCAGTTTAAGTGTTTGTTTAGCCCTGTATTTAAGCCAAGTTAACGTTACCGGCTTGCTCGAATTCTTGTTTGAATTGGCATTAGAGTGGATATCGGAGAAACACCACCTTACTAATTGCAACTCATGACCAAGATGCTAAATCAAAGCTTCAGATAAATTTGGAATTTAAATGAGTGGTTTTTGTGTAATTAAAGGATACAGAGCCGATCTACAAGTAATTCTAGACGGTTTGGGCGGAAGCCCAAATAAATAATTTAACTTGTTATACAGTGTCATCCCCACAGTACGCACCATATGGGAAACTTTTTTATTTAGGGTTTTTAGAAAAAAAGTTATTCTTGATAGAAGTTTGCGCATCTCCTAAAGCTAAACATTCACCAACAAAATATAGTAAAACACTCGTAATATAAGAGGAAACCTCAAAAATTTGATTTTGAGACAAGAGTAAAGTACCCTTATTTTGAAAAATATCTGGAAATGTTATTTAGAAAAGTAATTCAGCATTAAAAAATACATCTAGATTTGAAGTCATGGCCATCTAACTAAAGTTTTATCAAATCAATGAGTGTGCCGAAATACTTAATTTATTTTGATGTTTTGTGATTTCATATTATTGAATATTAAGTTCATGTTACACTACTGTATAATTTTGAGTAATTTTCGGTGTTAACAAAAAATAAAAATAACTTATATACAATATTTGTGTAATTTGTAATGTTATATATATATATATATTTTTTTTAATGCTCAACAACTTTTCTAAATTACATATGGTGCGTACTTTGGGGATGACACTATAAAATTATGCAAAAATGTGTGTTTACCTATCAACAATAGAGAAAACTGATAGATGGACTGTTAAATAAAGATTACAGGCAACAAACCATTTATTATAATTTACAAGCTCATGCGAATGCGAAATAAAAAAGTAAGTACCTACTATATATTTTAGCTGATCCAGCTCTAGCTACTAACTTCTGCAATTTTGAAATTCATTTATTTGTTCAATTCGAATGTTCAAGTGGTAAAGCCATAATGCAGAAACCATGGTCGCGCGTGGTTTAATCGTATAATTTGATTTATAAGTCTATCTTGATTACATAAATTATATATAATCTTCTCTAATTTGTTATCAATTATCTCTTACCGCAATCCTTATTGGCCCTCTAATAGCAACCCTCAACAGCCAACAAGAGGCTTGTCTGAGTTACAAATGACCTTTCAACATTAGGTTTCTCAGCACGGCCGAAACGACAACCCGATCAGCGGTCACCCATCCATAGTCTAACCGCGGCGAGATGTGCTTTCTATTGGATCAATGCTTACCAACCTTGCCAATTGAGTTATCATGAAGATTTCGTTGATAATAAAACACCTAAATTCAAATTTAGATACTGGTAATTGCACAGGAAGCAGGAAAGAAAACTTGAAACATTTTCAGTAAACAAATGCACCTTTTTTATTTACTTAATCGATGTAACGTTCCTCTAAATTGACTTATTAAAATTGTTTTTGCTACCTCGTTAGTTGTCTAATTTCAGCCTATTTTTTTTTTATTTCTGCAATCTTTCTTAACTTGTTTTTTTTTTTAATTTAAACGTTCTCAAACCGTTTCAAATATTGTGCTGGATATTTAATTTAATTTTTTTTAGGAACCTTATGTCCCGGATTATTTTTCTATTTTTATTTCGTTGTTCACGGAGTATTGTCATACGTACATAAAATTCTAGATATGAGTGGACAAGCCATCATTTCCACAGGATTATTTATTTTGAATGCTGTTTATGGTTTGTACTAGTTCGTGCTTATTTACTAGTCCTAGGAAGAAACTATTAGTGATCCTTTTAGTAGGTAGGAGGAAGGAGAGAGCATCCTGACCTCGAGCTTTGTTAGAGCTGATATTCTTACTTACATTAAAAAAAAATTATTTAGTTCATCAGGACTATCTATCTATCTATCTGTGATGGGGTTGTCGATACACTGCGACCTATAAGATCTATTGTGCCCCCTACTGCTGCCCAGTCGTTAAGGATGTCTCAACGATTAGAGCAGTTCCTCCAGGACTAGGATTAACAGTGTTTGAAGAACGGGTTTTATTTCTTAACTCATTTATAATAGACCAGATTTCTTTGGAAGAGTTTTTTGCTCTTAAGATGCGATTTTTATAATAGTTTTTCTTACTAGATTTGATAATTTTCCGATACAGTATTCTATAGTTGTTGAGAATTTTTTAATATACATAAGTGACCTCATATTTTTTGAAAAGATTGTTATTCCTTTAGTTGTCCAAGGTTTATGACGTTTAGTTTTAATGGGGCGAAGGAGAAATGCTGTGTTGAAACACTTAATTATTTTATTTAGGTAGTCCAAGAATTTAAAGTCGATATCTTCAGGAAGACCATTCCAATTAGTAGATAGACAAAAGTTATAAAAATTTTGAAAATTACGCTGAGAGAAAATTCTACCCAACTGACTGAGTTTTTTTGGAGCTGTGCATGATATGACAAAATTGGCAAAAACTGCTTCTTACATTCAGTATTCAAAGCTTTATCAACAAATAAAATTAGGATTTTTCCAATGTGTTGAAAATTACAAAAGATGCGTCACTAAAACCACTATACTTTTCTGTGAACTAAATGTAAATTGTTATGATTTTTCCACCTATCATTCCTCAAAATCATGTGAATTTGTCAGTAATGGCAACATCTTTATGTCATCCTAAACTTATCGAACTTGCGTGTTGTAATATTAACTCTTGGTGTTTTTGATATATTGCTGTTATTAATCTAGTAAATGTTCATCCAGTTTAAATCAATCAATCAACAGGTTTTAACGATTCAATATACATAACCTAAACTGTTTATTTGTGCACATATATCCACCATAAACCGTATTGTAATATATATTTAAAGATAAATTTATGTGTTTAATATAAAAATATAAGTAAACATTCTGCTGTAAATAAACAATTATTTATATTATCTTTATATTTATAACATTGAGCACAACAGTGTTCATTGTATTTTTCTAAAAATTCGGAATAAATAATAAAATTTATATAAATAAACTAATTGAGAATGCTCTTCTAGCATTGCCATAGACCGAACAAATTGTAATGAAAGTATTAATAAAATTTTAGATTGACAGTTCTTCTAATCAACACAGCCACAGCCTAAAAATCGTCATTCACTGTGTGTCTTCTTTTGTGTCATAATTAATATGTGACGATTCCTTCGAAACTGGGCATTTAGGTATTCCTTGTTTATGTTATTGACTCCGCTTATCGACACATCTGGTGCAATATAATATTTCTGTTCAGTTGGTACAAGCGAAAGTTCCAATCCAGATCGAATTTGCAACGTGTTTGCGGCAGATTGCCGCTGGCGCGCCCGCTCGTGTAAGTTTTATTTATTACTATTTTTTTGAATTTACCTAGATTGTTTGTTTTGGAAACGTTATATATATTTTTTTTACTATAATAAAATGATTATGAATGGCACCTTTGTCTTATTTTACTAAGTAAAATAAATTTTCTTTGTTATTTGTAAACTACAAACCTGAAAAACCAAATGCGGCAGATTGCCGCGGCACGCCTTCTCGTGTAATTCTAAAAGGCGCGCCCGCTCGATGGTTAAATTCAATGACATTTTAAAATTCAAAATTTTCATATTTTGGACGCCATTTTGAAGGGGTTCCTGAAGATGTACGACGGGCGACATCAAACCCTAAGCTTACTTTTTGATGCTATATCAAAATGGTCAGAATTTTAAAATTCATAAACACAAAAATCAACACACACACACAGAACTAATTCAGATACCAAACAAATTTGTTCGGTGATAAATAAATGTCTACATGCTAGAAGTGAACAAAGTCACATAGAGATAAGTGTAAAAGTGAAAAAAACACACAGTAAGTATAATGTATATAAGTAAATGAGATCATAAGAATGTTGTTAATTATGAATACTCGATAAGTGTGTAATACTTCTTTCGAGAGAGGATTAAGTAACAATATAAATGTAAAAAGATGAGTAAACATGTCTACATATGAAACTATATGTTAGATCTACATATGTAAAGCATTAAAAACTCATAGACTCACTCAGACACACGCATACAAGCACTTTTACAATAATAGTAATAAAATTCAACATATTTGTTATACCAAAAAAATCTAATTAAAGGAAACAAAGTGAATTACAAACGACACGAATCAAGTCATCATAGTTCTTGTGGGGCTGGTAATATTATATAAAAATAATAGAATAAAAATATGGAATTCTTTGTTGAGAATAATTAATAACTTTTGTTTTTTCATAATTATTGGCCATTATTTTTTCTTTACAAAGTATACCCTTTGATCTTTCCTGCCAGAAAATAACGCCAGACAAATTCCTGCTAGGAGACTTTTAAACTACCGAAACCATCTCCAGTAAATCAACCTCTTAAGTGGCAACTGGAGTTCTTGTGAGAAGCAAATTTAACTTCTATTTTATGAGGATTTTCTAATATAAAATTGTATTTATATGCGCGCCACTTGGATCACTTTGCGATGAAATATTTCTCGACAGCTTTAAATGTATGTAACGATGTGGCAGCACTTCCCAAAGATATTTAAAATATAAATGGGAAACCATATTGTTTAAAAACTACTTGACATTTATTAAAACAAATAGGAGCAAATTTTCATAGATTTAATGCAGAATGGCGCGGATATTTCTTTTTGTGATTTTCCATTTAAAATTAACAAATTAAATACTTTTCGAAGGTTTACAAAAAAATCAAGGAATCTCCACCCTAAGTTTTGTAATTATTAGTATTTCCTGAAAATTTCACAAAAATCAGACTAAAACTAAAGGCTAAAAAGGTTATTAAAATTTTTCAAGGGGTTCGGTTTGCTCTTAAATTTCAGAAAATACCTTTAAGGTCATTTCCCTCAACCCTATAAGCCTGAACATTAAACAATAACTACTATACTACAGGGTGTATCATAGAGAATGATCAATATTTTAATCATAGGTTTCGGACCTCCAAATATTAATATTTTACTAAATAACTCTGGGTCAAATGTTATCTACTACTAAGATACAGGGTATTGAAGATACAATTTATTTTTCGTTTTTTTGCAATAATTTCTTTATTATTTAATATATTGACTTAAAATTTGGTATGGTTATATTTTTAAGATAGTAAATCATAAGAGTGTTATCAATTTTGAGATTAGATAAAGAGGGCGTCACCTACACTCTACTGGATGTAGAAAAGTATCAATTTTTGTTTATTCCTGGCTTTTTTGAATTTTTTTCAAGTATTTCTGATATACCCTGTAACTTTGAACAAAAAAGGTATACTTGTTTTAATAGCATAAATTCAGCTCATTTCGATATAGTTAATCTATTTAATTTACTTTAACATATTTGAACATAGTAGGCTTTGAAACTAAAATGAAAATGTACAGCTGTCAAATAATTAATTGTTAGATGTAATTTTGTTCACTAGATTCCATCTAAGTAGGTAATGAAAATGTCACGACTCAACCATTTCTCTAATTCAGAAATGAGAGATATGATTTGTGTTTATGCACAAATATAAATTTTTCTGGACTTGCTGCTGCTATCTAATAATTAATTATTTGACAGCTGTACATTTTCATTTCAGTTTCAAATCCTACTATGTTGAAATATGTTAAAGTAAATTAAATAGATAATGTGACAAGAATATTTTAAATCGGATTTTAAATCGAAATGAGCTGAATTTACGCTATTAAAACAAGTATACCTTTTTTGTTCAAATTTACTGGGTGTATCATAAAGACTTGAAAAAAATTCAAAAAAGGCCAGGAATAAAAAAAAATTGATGCTTTTCTTCATCCAGTAGAGTGTAGGTGGCGCCCTATTTATCTATTCTCAAAATTGATAACACTCTTATGATTTACTATCTTAAAAATATAACCACACCAAATTTCAAGTCAATATATTACATAATAAAGAAATTATAGCAAAAAAACGAAAAATAAATTGTATCTTCAACCCTGTATCTTAGTACAGAGTTATTTAGTAAAATATTAATATTTCGAGGTCCTGAACCTATGATTAAAATATTGACCATTCCTTATGATACACCCTGTATATTAATTTTTACACAGTCATCTTCTCTCAAACTTGCATACTCTAATAATTTCAACTACAACTATAAAATTCGACATTTGTGAATTGGTGCATGGAAGTTTTACATTAAATTCTCTTGCAAAGTAAGCAAAAAAAAGAAAAACTTTAATGGAATTATCATCATTTAAAGTGCCTATAACTGCACCAATCACCCTACTTATTAGGTTTTGTTACTTTTTAAAAGTGTAATGAAAATAAAAATTTTATGATAGGTATAATGCTCGATTTATTTTTACTGGCAGTCAAATCGTTTCCAGCCAGTGGATGACCATGACATATATGTCGGAATAGGTCACAGATATTTCAGTTTCCATCTTTCCTTTTTCCCTCCTTGTGGATTAAATTTATGATGCCCTAAAACGACCCTGTACTTAAATGAAATAACAGGATCCGACCTCTGAGGGCATTGGAATTTTAACATTAAAATTCTTAGGGTATTTGTTGTTTTATCGGGAACGACTACTACAATAAACACATGACAGCAGTGGGCGTCGTTTTAAAGTATGTAATAACAAAATCTATACAGGGTTGTGAACATGAATGTAAGATATTCTAAAAACAATAAATAAAAAATTTGAGATCAAAAAGATTAATAAATTTAAGTATCTTGGATACATATAAATGACAATGGATGAGAGAAGAAATGTAAATACATTTTTTTACAGAATAAAACGAAAAGAAAATCTGGAGTTATAAATTTTCCGGAATTTTACTATACTTATACGTGATTTTATAACGTTTAAATGATAATTCTGTCTTCTATTCTAATTTGGTAAATCACTACTTATCTAGACTGATTAATGAGGTTTTCGATTTTGGAATTTTGTAATACTATCGAATTCATTACTATGTTACTCCGTTACTAATGCAGTCCGTATGTAGAAGCGTGGGTATTTACGTTATCGATATAATTTACTAAACAAAAAAGACCTATGGAACGCCATGAAATCATTTAAAGTTGTCCATAAACCCGTCATAGAAATCCCTCAGGAGCTAAACAATCCCATCTCTATAAATAATTATTTTACATCAGTTTTCAGTCCGATTAATTGTTGTCCTGAGACAACTCAATGGTATCAGTCAAATTTTTTCAACAACGATATTACTTTCACCTTTAAACTTGCAACCTTTGATCAAATTAAATCACCAGTATTAGGTTTGAAATTGGATGATATTGGAAGTGACAACATTTCTGCAAAGATGCTACAACTTTCTCTCCCGGTTACTGCTCCTTTTATAACCCATATTGCGGTTTAGAGGTCGATTATTTTCCAGATATTTGGAAATATGCGTTAATAAAACCTTTGCCTAAATCAAATAAACCTGAGTCCCTTAGTAATCTTCGCCCAATAAGCATTCTCCTAGCACTGTCTAAAATATTAGAAAAAGTTATTTATCAACAAATATACGACAATATATTTAATAATAACATAGTAACATATATACAGTCAGGCTTTCGAAAGAAGTTTAGTACAACGACACTACTTCTAGATTTCACCGATTATACAACTCATCATAAATTTAGCCAATAGCAGTTGCAATTTTTACTTAGTTAGCATGTATTGATAAGCGAATATACCCTTGACGACGTGGTATAACCGTTTTTGATTTTCGCATCCTTCCATCTTGAAAAGTTTGTCATAGTAACAATACGTTTGACGTTTATAATAAGCAAACGTCATCAAAAATAATTATATAAAAAATAATTATATAATCGATTATACTTCTTCCTCGCTCGACGTATTTCTTTTAAAACACCACTCGAGCTCCGCTCTCGTGGTGTTTCGCAAAATACGTCTCGTGACTCGGAAGCATAATCGATTATTTTCGAAGCTCTTGTGATATTACTACTGATAATATACTTCCGTCACTAGATGAGGGAAAAGCTACATCAGTCATTCTGCTAGATTTTTCTAAAGCTTTTGACACTATCGATCATGCTCTTCTGTGTGCTAAACTTAAACATTTTGGATTTGACGCAATTTCCCTACGATTTTTTAACAAACCGTTATCAAAAAGTAATTATTGACAACAACTCATCCGATTTTATACCAGTCACTTCAGGGGTACCTCAAGGTTCTGTCCTTGGACCCGTTCTTTTCTCAATATATATCTCTGACCTTTATCAGTCTTTGAATAGTTTAAAATTACACTATTTTTCATTTGTATCTGAAACTGTAAATTTAGCATCTCAAATAATAAATCGGGATTCAGAAGCCATTTGTACATACTCAAGTAATTATAACCTTAAACTAAATGCTCAAAAATGTAATTCTCTGCTATATTGTCCATTGTTGAACAAAACTTAAAACTAGTTATTAAAAATGAATCATTAAAAATTGTTAACAGTTGTAGAAATTTAGGTACAATTTATGACTGTAGCCTTCGATTTCAAGAGCATGTCACACTTTTAGTAAAAAAATCGTATCTAGTTCTACGTCAATTGTACAGATGTCGGGGTATTTTAAACTTTATACTACGAAAATTACTTTGTGAAACCATGGTGATGTCAGTTCTTAATTATGGGCGTTTGGTTTTTTATCCTTGCTTAGATCAAGTTACAAAATTTCGATTGCAAAAAATTCAAAATAATTGTTGCCGTTTTGTCTTTAGCATAAGAAAATATGACCATGTATCAAGTAAGCTAAAACAACTTGGCTGAACATGGCTGAACATAACTAACTTGTATAACTACCACCTTGCCTCTTTGATATACCGAATTATTTTGACGTCGAATCCTATTTATTTGAGGAACAAATTAGTTTTTCATGGAGAAGCTCATAGTTTGTCTCTGAGATATCCGCATAGTCTCATGTTACCACGATATAGGTTATCAATTTTTAAACGTTCATTTACTTATAATTCAGTTTTAGTTTTTAACAGTATTTCTCATAGTATAAGGGTTAATTCTCTCAGGATAATATCCCCGAGTATCAAAGATTTTAACCGATGGCCAATTTCCGTGTGGGGTCATTTAAGTTGGTATTTTATACACCTTTGCCACCTGCTCCCTGCCAAAGCCACCATGAACCAAAGTTCTTAGTTAGCCCATCGTTCCTACCTGTATTGGAAGTATGCCCTGTGAAAATTTCAGCTTTTATAAAATGAGGTAAGTCTGCAGTCACGGCCTCTTAGACTAGTAAACTGTGGCTTTGTTGATTATTACAATTAGGACAGTAGTAGAGTACGGGTGCCTTGAGCGTGGGAACTTTTTCTATCCCCATAGCATTGTAGGCCACGCCCCTTTCAAGATGGCCGCGCATCACACTGGCCGCCATTTTTTATCCAAATTGCAGCGCCACCTGTCAATGAGTGTCGGAATCTGTAATCTACTTAGGACTCTGTAATCTACTTAGGAAACTGTAATCTAAGTAGTAATCTGTAATCTGCGTAGTAATCTGTAATTACCAGCTAAACCGGTTACCAACACATCAGGGTTGCCAAACGTACGTCAAAGCATCAGCATTTAAAGTAATAAAACAATTGTTTTCTATAAACTTTATTAAGGATACCTATACATAATATTATAACAAATTTCACCATAATTAACACAATTACATTTTTCAAATAGTTCTGCAGACATTGAGTTGCAACAAAAGGCCGTAAACTGGTCTCTCATCTTGATATATGTAACCAAGTTATCCTTTTCTTCGGTATTCATTTAGTGTATATACGAAATTAAGTGTTTTTGGTTTAGAATGTTTTCCTAAAGGATCAAAGTTGACATCAAAACAAACGAGGCGGGTTTTCCGTTGATATATAAAATATAGCATGATATTTTGTTGTCGCTATACCACTGCTCAATTAGCTCCTCTAATACTTTTAACTGTCTGATTTTCTCGGCTGTCCTGTATATATTCGCACGTCCATCTTATATAGCGGTGGAGATCGAAATGACTACTGCTTGTAGAAGTTCGTTCACGGATTTCTCAATAGACAGATCACGTGGTTGAGTAAATAACTTTATTGTTCTTAAATTTTTATTTTCTTATAACCAAAGGGTTCTGAAGAATAATCGTCGAAAAATTTTCTCTTGGTCGAGTTGGGCTTATAAATTTTTTCCCTTGTTTTAGTAATTACACCATGATCTTTCGTACGTGAAATCTGTTTATAGGTAATACGAATCGGTTCCTGTTTGTCCAATACCATTTCCTTAATTTTGTCAAAATTAAGTGTCTGCGAGGCATTATAGTTAAGTGAGATACCCTTAACTTTACAGACAACGGATTCTTTTCCATCAATGGTATATTTATAAGCGTAATTTTTGGGCCCTCCAGAAACGAACTCTGTGATATATCCACCATTCAATTCATCGGTTAAATCACCTATACAATCACCTGTGGGAAGATCTGGTAAGTCGAGTCGAGAAATGTAAATTATTGAGTCTGTATCGTAATATAAGACTCTTTTGTTCACTTCATCTAAATAGCTGTAAAGTTTCAGACGGGCCAAAGCGGTGACGTAGGCTGCCAGGATAATGTTAACGGTTGGAGAAAGATCATAAGCCTCTTCTTTGTACTCCCACGTAACAATTACCGTCTCTTCATTAACAGGAATAATGGTATTAACGTATATTGAAGAATTCACCATCATAGAGAAAAATTCTTCACTCGTTCGCACTATAGAAGTTTTGGGAAGATTTTCACGTTGGGCAAATTTGCCCCAGAACGAATTTAGCATTAGTTTCGCCAATGATCTTAGGCCTGGATTCTCTGCTATTTGAGAAAATTCCAACAAGACATCCTCCCTCCTTAAAAACTCTTCAATATATCGATCTTTCTGTTCATCTGTCACACATTGTTTCGGCCATCCTGACGCCTGTTGTTTTATTTTTATGAATTTGTTCATCATGCTTGAAAATAGACCCTCTTGTTCTTTGCTAAGTTGGATGGTATCATATTTCCAAATTTCATAAATTTCCATCATTTTGTATCCTTTTTTGAGCGCTTCTACCACCTCTTCTATTACCCAGGTACCTTTTAAAGACCTTTCATCTTCGTTATGGTTGCATTCACCTTTAATAAAATCTTCACCACATTTACGACAATTGACAAACATACATTTATTATTCATCTTGGTGGGAAGAACGGGGTGATAAAGCCTAGGGTTGGGAAGTATTTTACAATTAATAACACCTGATGATTCCGCTAAAATTAGACTACTACATTCTTCACCAACATAAATTTTCGGATGGCCAAATGGAAATAGGCCATATTTACACACCCACGGATAGAGGCTGCATACGTCTACATATTTAATCTTTTCTCCCTCTTTTGCTTTGTAATATTCAACGGTGTTTCCTGTTCTGCCACCGTACAATGCGTCTCGAGGGTTGAGGGGAAGATTTTTCATACAAGGGTGATTTTCTGTGTATCGTTTAATTTCTTCGTTCATCATTTGTTTAAAATCACACTCCCACATCTGCGTAATCTTGTAACCCTTATTTTCTAGATGTTTTACTTTTGCTACAGTTTTTTCATATCGGTTTTGCATACAATCCGTTGGATCGTCACGCAGAGGTTGAGTTCTGCCATAAGTATAACATTTTTCACAAGCATGGTGATAGCACCCGAAGAATTCGAAAACCTCCTGGGTTTCTTCGTAAAATCCGTCAACTTTAACGCCTTCTACCATAGCCTCAGAACCTCGGGCGGCATGTTGAATCTCAATACCTCTTTGTTTTTCCTCCCAAAGAAGCCACTGTAATGCTATTTTGGACTGATTATCTTTGAATCTATAACCTCCTTTCGGAATTATCCCAATCATGTTCGGTTTCAAAAAATTCCTACGAAAAACTTTGTTACAAGCCGAGGCAATTGTGGATGCTTCCATGAAAGGACACACGTTTGACGTTTCCATCAGCTGTTGACGAAACTTGAGACATGCCTCAGTCAAAATGTGAACGTCCGAGATACAATATTCTACAATTTCTTTTTGGAAATCAAAGACGTCGGAGGTTCTATCAGCATACCATTTTATCAACTTTTCACGGGCATCTGCTTTTAAATTGTCGGGGTCATAAAATTCCAAGGCGGGCATTGGTCCAACATAGTTTTGATTTTCCTTACGGTTAAATAAATGTGGAAAATATCCCTTCTTTAGTTCCTTTAATCCAAAAGCTTTAGGAAGAGCAGAAAGAGGCATAGGGAAATAGTTGAGACTATCTAAAAACATCACATTCCCAGTTTCCATTAAAATCAGTTTCGTACCACGCATAATTATATCAGGTTTCAAATCAGTTTTAGTCAGAATATAATTTAACACAAACTGGTGATCAAATCCTCCTCCATTATGTGCAAGAACAACTACTTTCTTAAATTTCTTTCGTAAGGCCAGTATTTCCTCCAAAAATGCTGAGATTACATCTCCTGTTAGAATTCGTTCTCGAAATCCACAACCTTGACAAAATACTAATCTAGTTTCGTTCATACACCTGTGGCATACTTTTCTGTATACACATAAGTTCGGTTCCTGTTGAATGGTTCCATCACTCAGCACTTTTTCCTGTGTTGTCTCCAGATCATAGAAAACAAACAGGAAGTCTTTATTGACTGGACGATTAGCATCAGGTTGCATGTAACACAGGTGACCCTCTAGTTGTTTGGATTTACAGATTTTGCAGTAAACTTCTCCACATATATGGTCCTTTATGTAGATTTTAAAACATTTTACACATCTTTTAATTTTCTCACATACCGAGTTCAAATGGGCTTCAAAACACTCGTCACCATAAAATTCTCGACCACATTGATTGCAGTGTTGTTTTAGCACGTCTTTAGGACATGCTGGTGACCGTCTACATGCAAAGCATGTTCCACCACATCTGTGTTCATTCTTATTATTGTATGGAGTATGGCAAGACTCGCAATAGTATATACATGAAAAGGCTGCCGTCAGCGACGTGATAACATTGAAATGACCCTCGCTGAATAAAAGATTGAGGGAGGGGCCTTCGCTGTTACCTTCAAAGATAATATCTCGCCCCTTCGATCCATAGCGGTACACAACAATCTTGTAATCTTTTAAATGTTGCTGGAATTGTTGAAGTTCAAGTATTCCGCAGCCCTCGGAAGGAACGGAAACATCAGAGTTTTCTAACAACTCTAGAGCTCTAACAGTTTGAAGTTTTCCATAATCCTGTCGAACTTTAGCATACAGAGGGTCTTTGCTTACATTGGCCATAGAAACGATGAGAGCGCGTGGGAGACAAAGGTTATCTTTGTTTTTTATTGAAACAATTCCTCTGCGTTTGGCCGATTCCTCGTTAAACATGTTATAATTTTTGCCTTTACCTCTACCAATAGGCATTATTACTGTTGTAATCCCCAAACAGAATGTTTCTGTATTAAGGCCTGTTGAGTTAGACTGATATACTGATGAAATAACGTTCCAAACATCTTCAATCATAACGTCTTTGAATGATTTAAATCGCATCCATCCATCACCCCGGGTAAAGTCTTTGGAACAGAAAGTAAACCCAACTTTATCATCAGGATTTAAGCCTTCAGTGCCTTTAAATACTATGCCCTCAATTGCCTCTTTAACCCATCTTACAGGTTCCATTTCTTTTGGAATAGGTTTAATTGTAAATTCCAGAGTACGGCCCCGAACTCCAAATTTTCGAATTTTTCTGGTGGTATCTTTCACAATCTCAAATTTTTCCATTTTTATCTGATATTGTAGTGATGAAAGTTTTTTTTCGTAAGCACTGGACGTGATCATACAGAAGGTGTGTGATCGAATGAGTGAAATCCTGCAAGTTAAGTATAAAGTAAACTTCTGGTCGGACGGAAGACTGAATGGTAAACATTTTTGCAAAAAGGCTCTTGTTTTTAGAAATTTGTGTTTGTTTCCCCATAAGAAAACATGTAAAAATGGTACATTTTAGGTTGCTTGAGCATTTGTGTACTTTTTATTGATTGAATTGCGGTGAGGATTTCGAAGAAATGTTTAAAAAATCACTTACCATTAAATTATTTTACAACTCAATATTTAAGTTTTTGAGGTCACAGGTAGTTCTTTAATAGCCATCAGGCGACAAATTCCCTTAACAGAAAATACTGTACGTACTCAACTCAATAGGTATCAGCTCGGGTTGTAATCGAGGCTAATCAACACCCTAAGTTTAAGTACTTCTCCCACAGTGTGGTACCTGTCGTATTTCTGTGTAGAAAAAGTCGACCACCCTTTTTATACCTGAAGGACCTCATGTTACCAAATTATTTATAGCCATAGGCCCCTCGGAATTCAAAGGCACTACTCAAGAGGCCCGAGGTCTGGTAACTAAACGATGATTAATGAAATATATCCCAACTCAATATTTAATTTTTTGAGGTCACAGGTAGTTCTTTAATAGCCATCAGGCGACAAATTCCCTTAACAGAAAATACTGTACGTACTCAACTCAATAGGTATCAGCTCGGGTTGTAATCGAGGCTAATCAACACCCACTTTATTTTTGTATAGGTAGTAAATATCTCAGCCTGCCTTAAAAATACATATTTTTTACTTATTACCAAAAATTAGGTCCATTTGAAAATAAAATATCGTAAGACCTACAACACTCTGTAATTGAAATCCATGTACATCGAGGTTAGCAAACAAACTTTACTTTATTTTTATTTTTTATGTAGATAGTAAATACCCCCACCCTTCCCCAAAAACAGATATTTTTTACTTATTACCAAAAATTAGCCCCATTTGAAAATAAAATATCGCAAGACCTACAACACTCTGTAATTGAAATCCAAATACATCGAGTTTAGCAAACAAACTTGACTTAATTTTTATTTTTATGTAGGTAGTAAATACACCCACCCTTCCCCAAAAATACAAATTTTTTATTAAATTATTAAATTAGGCCCTTTTTTAAAAAAATATCGTCAGACTTAAAACACTCTGTAATTAAAATCCAAAGACATCAAGAATAACAAACAATATTTACTTTATTTTTATTTTTATGTAGGTAGTAAATACCCCCTACCCTTTACCAAAAACAGATATTTTTTACTTATTACAAAAAATTTGCCCCATTTGAAAATAAAATATCGTATGACCTACAACACTATGTAATTGAAATCCATATACATCGAGGTTAGCAAACAAACTACCTTATTTTTATTTTTTATGTAGGTAGTAAGTACACCCACCTTTCCCTAAAAACACATATTTTTTATTAAATTAGGCCCATTTGAAAAATATCTTCAGACTTAATTAAAATCCAAAGACATCAAGAATAACAAACAATCTTTACTTTATTTTTATTTTTATGTGGTAGTAAATATCCCCACCCTTTCTTAAAAACACATATTTTTCACATATTACAAAAAAATTAGGCCCACATTTAATATTTTATACCTTTGCTAACCAGAAACTATTTAAAATGTATTAGACGAAACTGAGATTACCTGACTGGGTACGTCGAATGCATAAATGATTTTATCAAGGTTAAGTGCTCATTGTAATCAGGGGTGAGCCAAACCGTCACGGATATCAGACAAGCTGCGACTTGTCGCCTTCGCGAATATAATGAAGTAATTTTAGTTAAAACTTTTCATTACGTTCAAAAGTGTTTTGGAATTTTCGTCGGTTTGCTAATAATTAATAATTTTTTAATAAATTGTATAACCTGTTTGTGATTTTGTGCTGTTTAATGCCGTTTGGCGTACATTGAATCGTGACGCCAATAAACTTCGAAACGAAAAACTACTTACGAGATATAGTTACAGCTCGGTATACTGGCATCAAATGAAACAATTTTACTTTATTTTTTATATAGGTAGTTAATACCTCAGCCTTCCTTAAAATCCATATTTTTTACTTATTACCAAAAATTAGACCCATTTGAAAATAAAATATCAGACCTAAAACACTCTGTAATTAAAATCCACAGGCATCGTGTTTTATTTTTATGTAGGTAGTAAGTACACCCACCTTTCCCTAAAACACATATTTTTTATTAAATTAGGCCCATTTGAAAAATATCTTCAGACTTAAAACACTCTGTAATTAAAATCCAAAGACATCAAGAATAACAAGCAATCTTTACTTTATTTTTATTTGTATGTGGTAGTAAATACCCCACCTTTTCTTAAAAACACATATTTTTCACATATCACAAAAAAAAATTAGACCCACATGAATATTTCATACCTTTGCTAACTAGAAATTATTTAAAATGTATTGTTCACTTCCAAATCATTTCAGTTATCACTTCTCGACTTGTCGAAGATTTAGACGAAACTGATAGTAATTCTAATTGAGTAGGTACATTGAATGCATAAATGATTTTATCAAGGTTACGATTGCAATTATGGGTCAGCGAAATCGTCACGGATATATCACTGATATCAGACAAGCTGCGGCCTGTCGTTTCCGCGAATATAATGAAATAATTTTAGTTAAAACTTTTTCATTATTTTAAAATTGTTTTGGAATTTTCGTCTATTTGCTAATAAATAGTAATTTTTTAAATAAAATTATACCTATAACTGATTTGTGATTTTCATACCTTTATTAGTTGTAATGAGTAAATCATATAAATTTTAAAAACAATGTGGTCAATTATCTGTTTAAATATGTAATTAAAATTAAGCGTAGAATAGAGGGGTTCCAGATTAGATAGGTAAAGAAAAATCATACGCAGAGACGTTGCCAGAAGGTCCGTAGCGTCTATCTTCGTTGTTATTTCTCCGATTTGAATGTGACAAACGGCATTGTAATATAGATGGTCTGAGAATTAGATACGTAAAGAAAAATCATGCGCACAGACGCTGCCAGAAGGACTTCGTTGATTCGGATTGAATGTTCCAAACAGCAACATGTTATCAAAAATTTCTATACCTCCACTTCCAACAATGCCGCTGTTTGGAACATTCAATCCGAATCAACGAAGTCCTTCTGGCAGCGTCTGTGCGCATGATTTTTCTTTACGTATCTAATTCTCAGACCATCTATATTACAATGCCGTTTGTCACATTCAAATCGGAGAAATAACAACGAAGATAGACGCTACGGACCTTCTGGCAACGTCTCTGCGTATGATTTTTCTTTACCTATCTAATCTGGAACCCCTCTATTCTACGCTTAATTTTAATTACATATTTAAACAGATAATTGACCACATTGTTTTTAAAATTTATATGATTTACTCATTACAACTAATAAAGGTATGAAAATCACAAATCAGTTATAGGTATAATTTTATTTAAAAAATTACTATTTATTAGCAAATAGACGAAAATTCCAAAACAATTTTAAAATAATGAAAAAGTTTTAACTAAAATTATTTCATTATATTCGCGGAAACGACAGGCCGCAGCTTGTCTGATATCAGTGATATATCCGTGACGATTTCGCTGACCCATAATTGCAATCGTAACCTTGATAAAATCATTTATGCATTCAATGTACCTACTCAATTAGAATTACTATCAGTTTCGTCTAAATCTTCGACAAGTCGAGAAGTGATAACTGAAATGATTTGGAAGTGAACAATACATTTTAAATAATTTCTAGTTAGCAAAGGTATGAAATATTCATGTGGGTCTAATTTTTTTTTGTGATATGTGAAAAATATGTGTTTTTAAGAAAAGGTGGGGTATTTACTACCACATACAAATAAAAATAAAGTAAAGATTGCTTGTTATTCTTGATGTCTTTGGATTTTAATTACAGAGTGTTTTAAGTCTGAAGATATTTTTCAAATGGGCCTAATTTAATAAAAAATATGTGTTTTAGGGAAAGGTGGGTGTACTTACTACCTACATAAAAATAAAACACGATGCCTGTGGATTTTAATTACAGAGTGTTTTAGGTCTGATATTTTATTTTCAAATGGGTCTAATTTTTGGTAATAAGTAAAAAATATGGATTTTAAGGAAGGCTGAGGTATTAACTACCTATATAAAAAATAAAGTAAAATTGTTTCATTTGATGCCAGTATACCGAGCTGTAACTATATCTCGTAAGTAGTTTTTCGTTTCGAAGTTTATTGGCGTCACGATTCAATGTACGCCAAACGGCATTAAACAGCACAAAATCACAAACAGGTTATACAATTTATTAAAAAATTATTAATTATTAGCAAACCGACGAAAATTCCAAAACACTTTTGAACGTAATGAAAAGTTTTAACTAAAATTACTTCATTATATTCGCGAAGGCGACAAGTCGCAGCTTGTCTGATATCCGTGACGGTTTGGCTCACCCCTGATTACAATGAGCACTTAACCTTGATAAAATCATTTATGCATTCGACGTACCCAGTCAGGTAATCTCAGTTTCGTCTAATACATTTTAAATAGTTTCTGGTTAGCAAAGGTATAAAATATTAAATGTGGGCCTAATTTTTTTGTAATATGTGAAAAATATGTGTTTTTAAGAAAGGGTGGGGATATTTACTACCACATAAAAATAAAAATAAAGTAAAGATTGTTTGTTATTCTTGATGTCTTTGGATTTTAATTAAGTCTGAAGATATTTTTCAAATGGGCCTAATTTAATAAAAAATATGTGTTTTTAGGGAAAGGTGGGTGTACTTACTACCTACATAAAAAATAAAAATAAGGTAGTTTGTTTGCTAACCTCGATGTATATGGATTTCAATTACATAGTGTTGTAGGTCATACGATATTTTATTTTCAAATGGGGCAAATTTTTTGTAATAAGTAAAAAATATCTGTTTTTGGTAAAGGGTAGGGGGTATTTACTACCTACATAAAAATAAAAATAAAGTAAATATTGTTTGTTATTCTTGATGTCTTTGGATTTTAATTACAGAGTGTTTTAAGTCTGACGATATTTTTTTAAAAAAGGGCCTAATTTAATAATTTAATAAAAAATTTGTATTTTTGGGGAAGGGTGGGTGTATTTACTACCTACATAAAAATAAAAATTAAGTCAAGTTTGTTTGCTAAACTCGATGTATTTGGATTTCAATTACAGAGTGTTGTAGGTCTTGCGATATTTTATTTTCAAATGGGGCTAATTTTTGGTAATAAGTAAAAAATATCTGTTTTTGGGGAAGGGTGGGGGTATTTACTATCTACATAAAAAATAAAAATAAAGTAAAGTTTGTTTGCTAACCTCGATGTACATGGATTTCAATTACAGAGTGTTGTAGGTCTTACGATATTTTATTTTCAAATGGACCTAATTTTTGGTAATAAGTAAAAAATATGTATTTTTAAGGCAGGCTGAGATATTTACTACCTATACAAAAATAAAGTCAAATTGTTTCACTTGATGCCATTACACCGAGCTGTACATATACCTGCTAACTAGTTTACATACTTTGATCAGTAAATAAAATGCTAGATTAGCAGTGTTCATGGACTTTTCATTTCAAGGTTTATTGACGCCAAGTTTTGATGTACGCCGAAACGGCGTTAAATAGCATGTATTTCGTGCAATAGGCTGAAATAAATAATATAACTATTAAATTAAGCAAATAACTTTTAAAATAATATTACAATGTGTTTTTACTTTTTTAGTCTTTCATATCGTGATGTTCGTGGTGTAGTCCATATCGGGTCCCGCCCTCGGAGGTAGGCGCAGGCTCAACAACCATAGTCATTTTAGTGAAATAGACGCAACAGTAAGTATCTTTTGTGTATGTATTTAGTTTCAAAAATATTTGTCTTTATATAATGTTTAGTTTCAAACAATCATATTAATCGATATTAGTTACCAGACCTCGGGCCTCTTGAGTAGTGTCTTTGAAATCCGAGGCTATAAATAATTTTGGTAACATGAGGTCCTTCACGTATAAAAAGGGTGGTCGACTTTTTCTACACAGAATTACGATAGGTACCACACTGTGGGAGAAGTACTTAAACTTAGGGTGTCGGTTAGCCTCGATTACAACCCGAGCTGATACCTATTGAGTTGAGTACGTATAGTAGTTTCTGTTAAGGGAATTTGTCGCCTGATGGCTATTAAAGAACCGCCTGTGGCCTCAAAAAATTAAAAATTGAGTTGTGATATAATTCGTTAATCATCGTTTAGTTACCAGACCTCGGGCCTCTTGAGTAGTGCCTTTGAATTCCGAGGGGCCTATGGCTATAAATCAGTTGGTAACATGAGGTCCTTCAGGTATAAAAAGGGCGGTCGACTTTTTCTAGACAGAAATACGACAGGTACCACACTGTGGGAGAAGTACTTAAACTTAGGGTACCGGTTAGCCTCGATTACAACCCGAGCTGATACCTATTGAGTTGAGTACGTACAGTATTTTTTGTTAAGGGAATTTGTCGCCTGATGGCTATTAAAGAACTACCTGTGACCTCAAAAAATTAAATATTGAGTTGTGATATATTTCATTAATCATCGTTTAGTTACCAGACCTCGGGCCTCTTGAGTAGTGCCTTTGAATTCCGAGGGGCCTATGGCTATAAATAATTTGGTAACATGAGGTCCTTCAGGTATAAAAAGGGTGGTCGACTTTTTCTACACAGAAATACGACAGGTACCACACTGTGGGAGAAGTACTTAAACTTAGGGTGTTGATTAGCCTCGATTACAACCCGAGCTGATACCTATTGAGTTGAGTACGTACAGTATTTTCTGTTAAGGGAATTTGTCGCCTGATGGCTATTAAAGAACTACCTGTGACCTCAAAAAATTAAATATTGAGTTGGGATATATTTCATTAATCATCGTTTAGTTACCAGACCTCGGGCCTCTTGAGTAGTGCCTTTGAATTCCGAGGGGCCTATGGCTATAAATAATTTGGTAACATGAGGTCCTTCAGGTATAAAAAGGGTGGTCGACTTTTTCTACACAGAAATACGACAGGTACCACACTGTGGGAGAAGTACTTAAACTTAGGGTGTTGATTAGCCTCGATTACAACCCGAGCTGATACCTATTGAGTTGAGTACGTACAGTATTTTCTGTTAAGGGAATTTGTCGCCTGATGGCTATTAAAGAACTACCTGTGACCTCAAAAACTTAAATATTGAGTTGTAAAATAATTTAATGGTAAGTGATTTTTTAAACATTTCTTCGAAATCCTCACCGCAATTCAATCAATAAAAAGTACACAAATGCTCAAGCAACCTAAAATGTACCATTTTTACATGTTTTCTTATGGGGAAACAAACACAAATTTCTAAAAACAAGAGCCTTTTTGCAAAAATGTTTACCATTCAGTCTTCCGTCCGACCAGAAGTTTACTTTATACTTAACTTGCAGGATTTCACTCATTCGATCACACACCTTCTGTATGATCACGTCCAGTGCTTACGAAAAAAAACTTTCATCACTACAATATCAGATAAAAATGGAAAAATTTGAGATTGTGAAAGATACCACCAGAAAAATTCGAAAATTTGGAGTTCGGGGCCGTACTCTGGAATTTACAATTAAACCTATTCCAAAAGAAATGGAACCTGTAAGATGGGTTAAAGAGGCAATTGAGGGCATAGTATTTAAAGGCACTGAAGGCTTAAATCCTGATGATAAAGTTGGGTTTACTTTCTGTTCCAAAGACTTTACCCGGGGTGATGGATGGATGCGATTTAAATCATTCAAAGACGTTATGATTGAAGATGTTTGGAACGTTATTTCATCAGTATATCAGTCTAACTCAACAGGCCTTAATACAGAAACATTCTGTTTGGGGATTACAACAGTAATAATGCCTATTGGTAGAGGTAAAGGCAAAAATTATAACATGTTTAACGAGGAATCGGCCAAACGCAGAGGAATTGTTTCAATAAAAAACAAAGATAACCTTTGTCTCCCACGCGCTCTCATCGTTTCTATGGCCAATGTAAGCAAAGACCCTCTGTATGCTAAAGTTCGACAGGATTATGGAAAACTTCAAACTGTTAGAGCTCTAGAGTTGTTAGAAAACTCTGATGTTTCCGTTCCTTCCGAGGGCTGCGGAATACTTGAACTTCAACAATTCCAGCAACATTTAAAAGATTACAAGATTGTTGTGTACCGCTATGGATCGAAGGGGCGAGATATTATCTTTGAAGGTAACAGCGAAGGCCCCTCCCTCAATCTTTTATTCAGCGAGGGTCATTTCAATGTTATCACGTCGCTGACGGCAGCCTTTTCATGTATATACTATTGCGAGTCTTGCCATACTCCATACAATAATAAGAATGAACACAGATGTGGTGGAACATGCTTTGCATGTAGACGGTCACCAGCATGTCCTAAAGACGTGCTAAAACAACACTGCAATCAATGTGGTCGAGAATTTTATGGTGACGAGTGTTTTGAAGCCCATTTGAACTCGGTATGTGAGAAAATTAAAAGATGTGTAAAATGTTTTAAAATCTACATAAAGGACCATATATGTGGAGAAGTTTACTGCAAAATCTGTAAATCCAAACAACTAGAGGGTCACCTGTGTTACATGCAACCTGATGCTAATCGTCCAGTCAATAACGACTTCCTGTTTGTTTTCTATGATCTGGAGACAACACAGGAAAAAGTGCTGAGTGATGGAACCATTCAACAGGAACCGAACTTATGTGTATACAGAAAAGTATGCCACAGGTGTATGAACGAAACTAGATTAGTATTTTGTCAAGGTTGTGGATTTCGAGAACGAATTCTAACAGGAGATGTAATCTCAGCATTTTTGGAGGAAATACTGGCCTTACGAAAGAAATTTAAGAAAGTAGTTGTTCTTGCACATAATGGAGGAGGATTTGATCACCAGTTTGTGTTAAATTATATTCTGACTAAAACTGATTTGAAACCTGATATAATTATGCGTGGTACGAAACTGATTTTAATGGAAACTGGGAATGTGATGTTTTTAGATAGTCTCAACTATTTCCCTATGCCTCTTTCTGCTCTTCCTAAAGCTTTTGGATTAAAGGAACTAAAGAAGGGATATTTTCCACATTTATTTAACCGTAAGGAAAATCAAAACTATGTTGGACCAATGCCCGCCTTGGAATTTTATGACCCCGACAATTTAAAAGCAGATGCCCGTGAAAAGTTGATAAAATGGTATGCTGATAGAACCTCCGACGTCTTTGATTTCCAAAAAGAAATTGTAGAATATTGTATCTCGGACGTTCACATTTTGACTGAGGCATGTCTCAAGTTTCGTCAACAGCTGATGGAAACGTCAAACGTGTGTCCTTTCATGGAAGCATCCACAATTGCCTCGGCTTGTAACAAAGTTTTTCGTAGGAATTTTTTGAAACCGAACATGATTGGGATAATTCCGAAAGGAGGTTATAGATTCAAAGATAATCAGTCCAAAATAGCATTACAGTGGCTTCTTTGGGAGGAAAAACAAAGAGGTATTGAGATTCAACATGCCGCCCGAGGTTCTGAGGCTATGGTAGAAGGCGTTAAAGTTGACGGATTTTACGAAGAAACCCAGGAGGTTTTCGAATTCTTCGGGTGCTATCACCATGCTTGTGAAAAATGTTATACTTATGGCAGAACTCAACCTCTGCGTGACGATCCAACGGATTGTATGCAAAACCGATATGAAAAAACTGTAGCAAAAGTAAAACATCTAGAAAATAAGGGTTACAAGGTTACGCAGATGTGGGAGTGTGATTTTAAACAAATGATGAACGAAGAAATTAAACGATACACAGAAAATCACCCTTGTATGAAAAATCTTCCCCTCAACCCTCGAGACGCATTGTACGGTGGCAGAACAGGAAACACCGTTGAATATTACAAAGCAAAAGAGGGAGAAAAGATTAAATATGTAGACGTATGCAGCCTCTATCCGTGGGTGTGTAAATATGGCCTATTTCCATTTGGCCATCCGAAAATTTATGTTGGTGAAGAATGTAGTAGTCTAATTTTAGCGGAATCATCAGGTGTTATTAATTGTAAAATACTTCCCAACCCTAGGCTTTATCACCCCGTTCTTCCCACCAAGATGAATAATAAATGTATGTTTGTCAATTGTCGTAAATGTGGTGAAGATTTTATTAAAGGTGAATGCAACCATAACGAAGATGAAAGGTCTTTAAAAGGTACCTGGGTAATAGAAGAGGTGGTAGAAGCGCTCAAAAAAGGATACAAAATGATGGAAATTTATGAAATTTGGAAATATGATACCATCCAACTTAGCAAAGAACAAGAGGGTCTATTTTCAAGCATGATGAACAAATTCATAAAAATAAAACAACAGGCGTCAGGATGGCCGAAACAATGTGTGACAGATGAACAGAAAGATCGATATATTGAAGAGTTTTTAAGGAGGGAGGATGTCTTGTTGGAATTTTCTCAAATAGCAGAGAATCCAGGCCTAAGATCATTGGCGAAACTAATGCTAAATTCGTTCTGGGGCAAATTTGCCCAACGTGAAAATCTTCCCAAAACTTCTATAGTGCGAACGAGTGAAGAATTTTTCTCTATGATGGTGAATTCTTCAATATACGTTAATACCATTATTCCTGTTAATGAAGAGACGGTAATTGTTACGTGGGAGTACAAAGAAGAGGCTTATGATCTTTCTCCAACCGTTAACATTATCCTGGCAGCCTACGTCACCGCTTTGGCCCGTCTGAAACTTTACAGCTATTTAGATGAAGTGAACAAAAGAGTCTTATATTACGATACAGACTCAATAATTTACATTTCTCGACTCGACTTACCAGATCTTCCCACAGGTGATTGTATAGGTGATTTAACCGATGAATTGAATGGTGGATATATCACAGAGTTCGTTTCTGGAGGGCCCAAAAATTACGCTTATAAATATACCATTGATGGAAAAGAATCCGTTGTCTGTAAAGTTAAGGGTATCTCACTTAACTATAATGCCTCGCAGACACTTAATTTTGACAAAATTAAGGAAATGGTATTGGACAAACAGGAACCGATTCGTATTACCTATAAACAGATTTCACGTACGAAAGATCATGGTGTAATTACTAAAACAAGGGAAAAAATTTATAAGCCCAACTCGACCAAGAGAAAATTTTTCGACGATTATTCTTCAGAACCCTTTGGTTATAAGAAAATAAAAATTTAAGAACAATAAAGTTATTTACTCAACCACGTGATCTGTCTATTGAGAAATCCGTGAACGAACTTCTACAAGCAGTAGTCATTTCGATCTCCACCGCTATATAAGATGGACGTGCGAATATATACAGGACAGCCGAGAAAATCAGACAGTTAAAAGTATTAGAGGAGCTAATTGAGCAGTGGTATAGCGACAACAAAATATCATGCTATATTTTATATATCAACGGAAAACCCGCCTCGTTTGTTTTGATGTCAACTTTGATCCTTTAGGAAAACATTCTAAACCAAAAACACTTAATTTCGTATATACACTAAATGAATACCGAAGAAAAGGATAACTTGGTTACATATATCAAGATGAGAGACCAGTTTACGGCCTTTTGTTGCAACTCAATGTCTGCAGAACTATTTGAAAAATGTAATTGTGTTAATTATGGTGAAATTTGTTATAATATTATGTATAGGTATCCTTAATAAAGTTTATAGAAAACAATTGTTTTATTACTTTAAATGCTGATGCTTTGACGTACGTTTGGCAACCCTGATGTGTTGGTAACCGGTTTAGCTGGTAATTACAGATTACTACGCAGATTACAGATTACTACTTAGATTACAGTTTCCTAAGTAGATTACAGAGTCCTAAGTAGATTACAGATTCCGACACTCATTGACAGGTGGCGCTGCAATTTGGATAAAAAATGGCGGCCAGTGTGATGCGCGGCCATCTTGAAAGGGGCGTGGCCTACAATGCTATGGGGATAGAAAAAGTTCCCACGCTCAAGGCACCCGTACTCTACTGACAGTCAATTTAAAATTTTATTAATACTTTCATTACAATTTGTTCGCTCTACGGCAATGCTAGACGAGCATTCTCAACTGGTTTTATATAAGAATTTGATTTGATTTGATATACAATTAGAGAGTTTAATTTGAAATCAAACTTTTTCAAGGCAGCGTTTGCGAATAGTTAATACAATCATCATACGCTATTGAACAGAGAATGTTTTGGAAATTTTTGAAAAATTTCTTGCAAAATGATATTTAGGTGGCAAAACATTTTTAGCAGTTGAAAAATGTTGTCAGGAAACTGGTATATTATATCAAAAAAGATTGATTTGGGTCGACCTAGATTAGCCAGAACTGTCGAGAAAGAGAAAGTTTCAAATGTAGTTGGTGAAAAACTAGTGTAAGAAGATTTTCTCTACAAACCGAAACATTAATTTTAGTTTGCGAAGGATTCTAACGAAGCAACAATTATAGGCAACTAAAAAAAATGAAAATTTTTCGGGTGGGGCTTTTGACAAACAGAAATATAATATGATAACTTAAAAAGGATAAATAAGGTGAAACTGTAATTTTATGATTTTAATTTTTGTTCTAGTTAGAGTGGGCCAATATCCTTTTTGCTGCTACACATCTGATTAGCGACAGTTACATTTAAGCCGCCAAACACGGTTTGTGCAGGTAGCTAATCTGTTATGCTCCCCCGGCGCATTTTCCGATTCAATTAGTCTGTGACAAGGAATGGGATGAAATTAATCGTAGTTATAATCTATTAAGGTTGATTTCCGCCGGCATCGGCATCGGCAGGACACTCTTGGGAAATGATAACCGGAAAAACAAACCGTCGGAAACTCTAATACTGGACTTCAATCTCAAATAAAATCATCCCTATGGAAATGCTAGGAAACTGATTTTTTTAAATTATTAATAGTTCAAATAACCCGTTCTTGGAGCCAATCTGTCTACCGAGTGTTCCGGCACTAATGAGAAAAAACAGTGTATAGCAAAACAATCATTTTATATAAAGTTTTGTAACACAAGCACTGGTTTTCGAATTACAGGCTTCCCCAGTTGGAGGACTATTCCTAATGGATAAGGACCCAAAATTGCTGCAGTGATGATAATTTCTGTATACAAATACCAAAAATTATTTTTCCAGGCTTCTAACCAACGAAACAGTAGGTACTCTTAATCAAGTTCGATAAAATAAGCTGTTGGAGGCGAAATCATGCATTGTCTTGCTCGTGAACTACTAGGATCTGTCTAAAATTAAACTTAAAATTACCACTAGTAGATCAATGTTCCATTTGGATACCGATCTTTCCATAATTAGTATCATATTTCAATACCACCCAACTTAAACGACCCCTAATAAGCAATATCGGAACCAAACTGATTAAATCCTGATTAAGAAGACAGATATCTGTGCAAGACGTTAAAGCCAAGCCCGGAGCAGACTGCGACTTGGGCCACAAATTTTTCGTAGAAAAATTGAAAATCAAGTACACATAAACTGTATATTGAAGTTTTATAAATTATTACATTATCCTATCGTAACAGAGTTAGAAAGTAATCTTAAAAACCCTTTACTCTCCCGACTAAATATTGTCCTACGTTTATGTGCCATCGCTAACAATCCAGAAGCTCATCTGAAACAAGTAGTAAATACTTACTCAGATGTTAGCAAATGTACCACAGTTCCACAGTTTCCAAAAAAGTAACCAATTTAAAGTTAAAGTTAGTGGAATTAAAGAACTAAATTAAAACAAAATTGTGTGTGTCATGGCTGTAAGTTATTAAAGTGATTATTAGATTTCGAAGTATATTACAGAAAAACACAATTTCTTTTCAGGGGCCTAGGTCAGGTCTCTTATATGTTTTCGGGATCGCTGAAAATAAATTCAGTTGCTCCATCACCTCTATTTTTTTCCTAACTCTAAAAAACGCTTGAAGGCACGTATAACCACGGAATTTAAGGGAAATGCGCGTTTGTTTGTTTGGCTCACTTGTCTTGTCATTTGATTTATAAGATACACATTTCCCTCTATTTTCGTTGTTATACATGCTTTGAAAATCGCTAAAATAGCGTTTTTAGAGGAAAAAAAAAGTGACGAGTGATAGAGCAGAACCAAAATAATTAATTTTCAGAAACCCCGAAAACATATAAGGGATAGTCTTCCGCATATGAACAAAAAATTTGTGGACCTGTTATATATTACTGATATTATTTTTTTAAATTATTGTATAAACTATTGGCAGGGATAAACTCATCTAAAATTTAAGGCTTCCTAAATGAAATCCTCAAAAAATGGTAATACTTTAAACACTGAAGTCGATTATTTTTTCTTGAATTATTTGATTTTTTTATTATTATTGTTACGCAAAAAATACCTTGGCTGGAAGGGTTTTAAAGTGTGACGTTGCCAGCGAATCCGATGGCAGCAGTTATCAGTTATCAATTTTTTTAAATCGTTAATTTATGAGTGTGTTTATTTTCACTTTTGATGATGCATTTAAATAACCGGGATTTCATTGTGTACAGGGTGTCCCAAATTGGTGCGTTTTGCAGGGTATCTCGTAAACTAGAAGAGATAGAAGAAAAGCAGTTAAGATGTTATGACTTCTTTTTTTGTTAAAGTAACGATAGCCTAATTAAATCTTTAGTAACTCCCTGCAGTTGGAAGATACAGGGCGATTATTGAAAACTGTCGAAAACTACAAGGTACTATAACTTCTTAATTAAGAAAAATATAAAAAACGTTATAAAAACTTTTGATAGATATAATATTAAAGAGTTCAGTGGCGCACAGATTATTTTTTTTAGGGGGCTCACTAAGGAAATATAATGCAAACTTATGTTTTTTTAAATGGGACACCCTGTATATTTTGACGTTTTTCGTTTTCTTTTTTAATTCTCATTCACCTGATATGACATACTATATATCTATTTTCAATGGTTGGAGCTACAGTGCAAATAAAACATTTATGGATGTTATCAGGTGAAACACCCTTAAAAAAGTGAACACTCAGTAACGAAATTTAACATTTTATTATAAGGATACTGATGTGTGACAATTTTATTTATCAAAATTATAATTAATAAAAAATAAAACCAGATTAAAAAAATAAAAACAATAAACTTATGAAACAACAAGAAACATTGTAAGAACTAATCTTATTAGAATGTGAAAATTACATTAAATGTTCAAAATGTCCTCCATTTTGTTGTAGTAATAATTGATACCTTTTTCTTACTGATCTTACACAATTGAGTATGTGCACTGGCTTTATTTTTCTAAATATTTTGTAGTAATAATTGACACCTTTTTCTTACTGATCTTACACAATTGAGTATGTGCACTGGCTTTATTTTTCTAAATATTTTGTAATAAATCTTCCCTACTCTCGAAGTTAGTCTTGTAAATATTATTTTATGATTTTATTTTTGGTAATGCTGAATTGGTTGGAGATTATTTAAACGAAAAACTTTTTAATCGATGAAAACGGAGAGCATTTTGAACATTTAATGTAATTTTTACATTCTAATAAAATTAGTTATAGGTAGATTAGTTGTTACAACGTTTCTTGTTGATTCATAAGTTTATTGTTTTTATTTTTTTAATCTGGTTTTATTTTTTATTAATTATAATTTTGATAAATAAAATTGTCACACATCAGTATCCTTATAATAAAATGTTAAATTTCGTTACTGAGTGTTCACTTTTTTAAGGGTGTTTCACCTCATAACATCCATAAATGTTTTATTTGCACTGTAGCTCCAACCATTGAAAATAGATATATAGTATGTCATATCAGGTGAATGAGAATTAAAAAAGGAAACGAAAAACGTCAAAATATACAGGGTGTCTCATTTAAAAAAACATAAGTTTGCATTATATTTCCTTAGTGAGCCCCCTAAAAAAATAATCTGTGCGCCACTGAACTCTTTAATATTATATCTATCAAAAGTTTTTATAAGGTTTTTTTATATTTTTCTTAATTAAGAAGTTATAGTACCTTGTAGTTTTCGATAGTTTTCAATAATCGCCCTGTATCTTCCAACTGCAGGGAGTTACTAAAGATTTAATTAGGCTATCGTTACTTTAACAAAAAAAGAAGTCATCTTAACTGCTTTTCTTCTATCTCTTCTAGTTTACGAGATACCCTGCAAAACGCACCAATTTAGGACACCCTGTACAGTTGCCTTCAAAATAAGTTGGACAAATTGTTTTGATCGTTTTAACTTATAATTTTTATTTCTAAAGAAATGCTATTCATATATATTTTTTTATACATTACTTTTCTACAGATAAGATAACGACTTATAAAAACACTTTCTTTTTCAAGGAATAGGCCAGTAAGTTAAAACAATCAAAACAATTTGTCCAACTTATTTTGAAGGCAATTATAACTAAGCGAGCAATATTTTCGAAAATACCCTTCTCTTCGTTTTACTCTCAGATCCCCAATACAATGAGCTAATCTTTACTTTACATTATTTTTTATATTGAATGGTCACCTTCAATAAAACGTTCAAATACACGTACAGGGGCGTCGTCAGTCCTTATGTTTAGTATGGGTTATAATTCATTTCTATAGTCCATAGTGGCTTGGTAACGTTTCTTAAGAAGAGTATTCAATATGTGTTATTTAAAAATTTAAATAAATTACCTTTGTTTGTTTGGTTATTATTCTCACTTGTCTTCAACTCGGGATAATTTTTAAAACATTCCTGCACTCGAAAAAAGTTCTGGTAATAATCCATGCAGGTGGGGGATTCAGTAAGACTATTTCCCTCGTCTTAATTTCCACCAATCACAAACGCGCAATTTTAAATTACAAATGGTTTCTAGATGAAAAAACTGTATGACAACTTCTGTCAGTAGTTTTTTCGAGCTTACCCGCGGCAAAACTTGACAGCTGTTGTCACCAAAAATTACAATACCTTTGATAACAAGTAATTATGGTCTCCTAGGACACCAGAAAACGACGCTAAACAATTTTTCTGATTTTATTGTCAATAAATTTTGTAATATTGTTTTTAAACAGTGCTAGTCAGCTTATGTAGTGAAAATGAGTTGCTTTGGAAGTGATTCTATGACTAATATTGATCTGGCGATTAAGAAAAGTGTACCGTACAATACCGTTAAAATCTATACGTCAATATGGAAACAGTTTACGGAATTCTGCAAGGCAAAGAAATACGAGCTTTTGGAAACTACAAGTTTAGAGCAACTAAATCTAATCCTGAAAGATTGGGCGTGGAATATGAAGAAAGAAAACGGTGAAAATTACAAAGAACTAGTTGTGAAGATAATGTGGAACATCGTTGCAAAAAAAATGTATTTTATGTTCAGTTTTTAAATTAATACCTACATATTTATTATGTATGCATATACATATAATAGGTAGTATGTTTTGTAAGCTATCTGTATGCAGAATAATCTGTTACTCATGAAATAGTCTTGACAAATACCATTCGGCCATCTAATTTTTCCTGTGAAAAAAATTGAAAAAACACAATGCAAAGTAATATTTTTTTAACAAAATGCATTCATGCAGGTGCAAAAATCCTCGCCTTCGACTCGGATTTTTGTTGCCATCAGCACTCATGCTTCTTGTTAAAATATTACTTAGCAACGTATTTTTCCGATTTTTTTTTCGGAAAAATTAGATGCTATTACTATGCTATTACTTACGAAAATTTCATGCCTCTATTTTTAAGCCAATCAGAGTCTATTTTTTTTGTTTGGATACCATGGAAACCCAAAAAATCTTTCCGGAAATTTTTATCCTCCATGGTACCCGGGCCGCATTTTCGGAATTCGCCGACACATTAGCCTCTCGTAACGACGTATTGAACTAATGCGTCGGGGATTTACGTAAAATACATGTGCGGCATGCATTGTCAAGAAAGTACGTATATCTTTTTGTTATAGTTTCTAGAGCAGTGACAAGCTATAAGTACTATTCAAGTAAATATAAAAATAAATATTAAAACTAATCTAATAAAATGAATCCAACGACATTACCAAATGTGCTTTACAAAGATACGTCATCCAATACGATTAGGTTACAAATAAGTGATCAAAAAGATTTTGAGGTATGTAAATTTTAGTATTTTTAGTACACGAAGGTGGAATTTTTTGAACCATAAAAATTCCAAAAAAGGACCATGGGCGTAACAAAACTACACAAAGAATGTGAAATGAAATCACACATGTTCCCAAGAACAAGGACATTAAAAATGTCCTACACTGCACCAGCGTCTGGACTTCAACAACTACTCCTTGGGCTATATGCCCCACCAGGTAATGAATTACGAAAGTCCAGACGTGGTTTGGTGCCCGACCAAGTCGGGGCTTTAAACCAAAAACTTCTATTTTGTTATTAAAGAAGCTTGCCATTCTTAGATCGGTTTCGATATTATTCTACCTCATCAGTAAGAAGCAGGCTAGCTCGACATCCTGTCACTAAAGGATGTCTGAAAATGAATTCGACTCGCCTTGTTCTTGATAAAAGTGGTTGCGTTAGAGCACGTATATCACGAACGAGGAGAGCCCAACGCCACCTTCACTTTCATAACAAAATCAAAGCTTGCAAAACTGTAGAAAACTACACACGAAGGTGGAATTTTTTTTTAACTCAAAAAAAAATCGTGGAATATTTGTATAGAAGTCCATCATTCTATCCTGCGATTAAAGAATATTTAAAGAATTGTGATAAACATGCTAACTCAGAGTAGACTTTATTAACTGTTTTGCATACAGCTTTTAAATACAAAGGCGTAGTCTGTAAGAAGAAACGACAGCAAGCTACACGAAAAAGAGGTAAAGACATAACTGTACAGCCTACATCAATTGTATGAAGAAAGACGAAAATGACAGGAAAGAAAGCAATGTGTAGTGGAAGAAAGACTCAACAATTTAAAAAAACAGTTAAAAAAGCACCCCATTCCTTGGCGATATGTGTTGAAAATAATATGGGTTTATACTGTATTTGAAAATCAAGAGAGAGTAAATTCCCAGAAATGTTTTGCAGTTATCAGTGTTAAAGGCAGTAAACCATAGACGTGCGTTTTCAAAATTAAATTAATATGGAAATAGAAATATTTAATTTGTTTTAGTTATTTATACCTAGATTACCAATTTTAGATAGATAAACATAATTCGTAAGTAGTAATTTAATTTGGGTAAAATGAAGAAAAAGTCAATATTATTTTAGGCATTTTGTTTTAGGCATATGTTTATTTACAAAATATGTATATAATATGTACAGATAATTACAATTATTTATAAATTAATATGAGGAGCTAAAAAAACAATTAAGTAGGTATATGAGAAAAAAAAAAACCAACCGCAAGGATAAAATTTGACGAGCAACATGCAAAAAATACGACAATATTAAATCTTAAAAAATAAAAATCTAAAAATAAAATTAAAGTACATAAATTAATAATTTTAAAGTTATGGTTCCTCGCACTCTGTGTCAGAAGATTCACCATCTGATTCTAGAGAAATTACAATGGGCTCTATAGTAATATCAATTATGTTATCTAGCTCCCACATTTTTTTTTCTATTTCTGTAACGTGTCTAATACATTTTTGCCAATTTTCACTTGTTACTTCAGATATTGCCTTATTGAAGAGATTTTTAACATCTGATAATTTAAAAGTAGTGTTATTTCTGGCAACATAACCTTTAACTTGAGCCCATATTAATTCTATCGGATTCAGCTCACAATGGTAGGGTGGTAAACGAAGGATTTCAATTTCTCGTTTTCTCCTCAATATTATATTTTTTATAATTTTGCTTATGTTTTTTAGCAATAGTTAACAATTCTGCCCTCAGCATTGTATTGTCAAAGGCTAAATTTTTAGAAGATAACCATTTTGCAATTTCACCCTTTTTCCATTTAGTGGTTGGTAAAGGTTCAAGTAATCTGGAGTGGTAACTTGCATTGTCCATTACAATAACCGATCCTTTTGGTATGAATTGAATCATCTGTTCAAAATATTCCTCAAACACGTCTCCATTCATTTCTTCGTGATAATCAACGGTTTTTTTTGATTCAAATAAGAGTAAACCATTCTCAAAAAAACCGTTTGTACTGCCTATATGACAAATAATTAATCTTTTACCTTTTCCTATAGGTTCCTTAAAACCAGTAGTATATCCTTCTAGAAAAGCTTGATGGGATGATTTTATATTTTTGTCTTTCCAAATTCTTCCTACACAATGTCCTTCATTAACCCATGTTTCATCTAAATAATAAATGTTTTTATTTTGAGCTTTAACTTGTTGTATTCTTCTGAGGTACTGTCTTCTCCAACATACAATTTCTATCTAAAGTTGGTATTTGCTTGTTTATAAAAAATGAGTGAACAAGCTTACGAATAGCATTTTTAAAAAACTCGTCCACGTTGACTTTTAATAGTTTTGGTCTACCTGGTTTCGGCTTTGGTGAGGTTACTCCACCTGATTTTTCCTCCTTTAGAACTCTATATATTGTAGATTTTCCATATCCCATTGCCTTAGATGTTGTTTCAACTACACTGTCAATAGTGTTTGAGGGATTTTGATGTTTAAAATAGTGGTACACATTCACTACAGCACTCTTTTCATTGAGCGATAAATGGTCTAGTTTTAATTTTTTCACTGGCGTATACTCACAAACTGCTTCCATTTTTAGTCACTACTATTTGTCACGTTTATCGAAAATCAAATAACTGCATTTCTAGAAACTATTTAAGTCAAAATATCTGTCATTAGAAGCTGTTGCCATTCGGAGGTCGTTAAATAACAATTATCCCTTTCTATTCTGGTTACGCCTATGACGCACGTTAATCCTCTTAGGCCTACTGTAGTAACAATGAAAGATCATAAAATAATGTGATAGTCCAAGAAATTTAATAAATTTTGTATTGAAATTAACAAAAACAATTTAGAATGCATTACAAATATTGAAGTTTTACCGCACGTACTGTACTATAGTTTTGCATACCGAATTACTTTTTATTCTGGGAATTTACTCTCTCTTGATTTTCAAATACAGTATAGGGGGGATTAAATCAAAAAAATGAAAATATTATCTTTTATTTTTCAGATTTATTTTATTAATAAACGTCGCAACAATTTTTTTACTTATTTTTATTAATATGTACATATAGTGAGTTTTTTAGAATGGTAATTGTAAATAATATTCGCCCTGTGTAATTTACAAAAAAAAGCTCAGACGCGTCAAATTTCAATTTAAAAGGGCATCTTGTTATAATTTTTTCGATGACGTCGATAGGTCGTTGCTGTGACGTCATCACTACATATTTTTTTAATGGAAAATTATGATATTAAAAGATGGCCATTCTAATTTAAAATTTGACGTGTCCCACGTTTTTTAATAAAATTAGATAGGCAAATATTATTTACATTTTCCAATCTAATAAACCTCACTGTACATATACATACATACCTGTGCCTAAATAATACTGACAAACTACCATTTAACGTTTTGTAAATCCCCGACGTATTAGTACAATACGTCGGGACTTTACGAGCCTGAGATTTGCATTACCCGAGTCGTTCCGAGCGGCTAATGTGTCGGCGAATTCCGAAAATGCACCCGGGCCGAAATTAATAAGTGGAAATATTTATGTCAAAATAATGGCACATGTAATGGACTTGATATTTTGGTTAAATGAAAATAAGATTTTTTGTTTACTTTTTGTGCATATCTGAATTAAACAATTACTAGATCTTATATTGTTTTCTTTTAATTTTCTTTATTATTAGTGTTGAGGGCTCTGGAATAAGCCCTATGTTGTGCCAGTTTCCCAGGACGGCCAACAATGTGTTACCGCCTTTTTAAACTGCATCTGAGTTCGAATTTCAAGTGGACTGTACTTTTTAGATTGAAGAAATATGCTGTAGTAGGTTTACTTTCTCAACTTCATCCAATAAAAACAATGGACACTTTTATTTAACCATTTATTAGACTTGTTAAATAAATAAATGAACAAAAACAACAACGTAACAAAGATTACATTAAACTAGTAATCGTGAACAAAGTATTATAGTTAATTTAAAGAAATGACCACATCATTCAGAAAATATTAATATGCTGTACTACGAAGCACTGAGTTTAGATTTAAATATAAAATGAAAAATACAGTGGACTGCCTGATACGCAGCAAGTACCACTGTGAAGAAATATTTTTTAAATAAAATGGACCGCCTGATTGCAGCTAAGTCCCACTGGCTTAACGAGGCATTGTTATTACCTCGGAGCGTCGCTGAGCACTGAGTTTAGATTTGACGAAGTTTACCGGTTTCAGATATATCCCTTCCTTGGCCGGCAATTTGTTCTAGAAAGATTCTTTATCGTGAGCCGCGTAAACACGTGTAAGATTTTTTCTATTGTCTAGACTCGACGGTTAAATTTACGACCCAATACCATCATTAAAATCGAGCAAAAAATTATCTTTGTCGACACCGCGCTTCCTGGTTCGATGCCGCTCGCCAACGTATTTTGGTGCGCCGTTGCCGGTTTTACGAGTAAACGAATATGAGTTTACATGTTTAATTATCTGAAAATTAAACATTCTCCCCCCGCGAAAAGAGGCGGAGTATGGCGACGCATTGGTATTGAAAGTTTTTTTTTTTTTTTTTTTTTTAAATTTTTAGTAATTTGGGTCATCACCCTGTAGTTTGGGAATGAATTTAATTGAAATAAGTTTGAAAAATGTAAAAGGTTTTAAAATATTTGGATATTTGGATCCTGGCCGCTTGTGGGCGCATAGTTTAGTCAAAATTGGATATTTGAATCCTGGCCGCTTGTGGGCGCATAGTTTAGTAAAAATTGGATATTTGAATCCTGGCCGCTTGTGGGCGCATAAGTTTACAAAATATGATTTGTACAAACGATTTGTGATTAGGCATCACCGAGCCATGTTCCTTATTTGGAATTAAAAAACAAAACATGCCAAAATCTTAGCAACATTTGCAAAAATTGCAACTATAGGCGTTGGCTTTCCCAGATCTGCTAGCAGGAATATCCCAGATCAATTCCTTAGCCCTCTCTCTATAACGACTACCTCAGCCTACAATAGTTTTTCCCTACAAATGAATGCCAAAACAGTACATGAATGTTTGAACGAAAAATGGGCAAAAAGATCCCAAGGGTATACGATCACCCTGTATGAAAGTAGAATTGTTTAAAATATTTGGATGGATATAAAATCCTAAGAGTATTTGCTCACCCTGTATGAATGAAAAAAGTTTAAAATATTTGGGAATATTTTCCGCTTGAGGGAATCACCCTGTATGAATGAAAAAGTTTAAAGTATTTGGGATGGATATAAATCCTAAGGGTATTTGCTCACCCTGTATAAAAATGAGAAAAAAAGAAAAATAGAAATTGCATCACTGCTTGTTTAAGATATTTGCTATAAAATGAAATGCCTTGTGAAAATTAAAATGAATGCGTTTGAGCGTTTTTAATTTGTTTTTAAGATTTATTTATGTAGTTTATTTGATTGATTTTTGTTTGGTTTTTAAAATGATGGGTTATTGATCCCTTGTATGTATAAAAGTAGAAAGGTTTGATTTAACGAATAGTTTTTTGTTGTGGAATGTTTTTTCCAGTACAACAATTGAAATGAATGTACGAACACCTTTTTTGGCCACATCAGAGGATTTTTGGTACAAAGTGAAGTAGAAATGTCAAAGAATGTTTATGATAAAAATAATAGTTTGAGGGTAGTTTTCCCTGAAAGTTGAATACATGAAAAAGTGTGATAAATGGATAAGTAATCCTGAAAATAGAGCCTTATTAGAAGGACATTTTTAAAGTTTTTATTTGTTAAAGAGGGTAGTTTCCCTATACAGTTGACAAGAGTTTTTTGTTAACATAATTTGCGAAAATTGCAACTCCAGGCGTTGGCTTTTTCTCAGATCTGCTGGCAGAGGTATCCCAGATCAACCCCTTAGCCCTCTCTCTATAACTACCACCTCAGCCCAAAATAACTTTTCTCGCAAATGAATTTTAAAACGATACATAACTGGGCATTTTAGTATCCCGTCTACAACCCCTTGGACCTAGTTTGGCACCAAAGGGAGGTGTCTCACCATAGAGATCACCTAGCATTGTTGATTGACAGAGTCTGGGCATCCAATATCCCTGGGGGTAGTTTCCCCATACAACCCCTTAGATCTGAAAGATACCAAAGGGAGATGTCTCACCATAGAGATCATCTTATGTTTGTCATAGTGTCTGGGCATCCAATATCCCTGGAGGTAGTTTCCCCATACAACCCCTTAGATCTGAAAGATACCAAAGGGAGATGTCTCACCATAGAGATCATCTTATTTTTGTCATAGAGTCTGGGCATCCAATATCCCTGAGGGTAGTTTCCCCCATACAACCCCTTGGACCTAGTAAGGTGCCAAAGGGAGATGTCTAACCATATAGAACATCTTGTGCGAAAATGAAAAGTAGAATTGCTAGAAATTTAAATGTTTGTTGTTAGAGAAAAATAAAAATATATTTGCAAGAGAAGGTATAATCTTTTAGTAGATCACCCTATAGAAAAAAGTATAAAATTGTCAACGAAAATTGAAATATGTTTGCTAGAAGAGGGTATAATCTTTTAGTAGATCACCCTATAGAAAAAAGTATAAATTGTTAACGAAAATTGAAATATGTTTGCTAGAAGAGGGTATAATCTTTTAGTAGATCACCCTATAGAAAAAAGTATAAATTGTTAGCGAGGATTTAAAATATGTTTGTCAAAGAGTGTATAATCTTTTAGTAGATCACCCTATAGAATAATAATGCGAACGAATGCGAATAACAATAGTACAGGAGCCTTGCTATAAAATGAAGGACTTCCCTTTAGATTGAAAATGCGAAAATGAACGAAATACAAGAAGTCTTTAAATAAAGAACTTCTTCTTGAGTGCAAAACGAAAAAATAGAAAAGTATGTGCAATGAACGATAGATTGAAAATTGTTTGGCTATGGAGAGCCTGTTGCTAAGGGATAATTTTCCCTATGAACGAGAATAAAAATATAAGGGTATGCAGCCCTTTTGTACCTCTGATGCGGCGCTAGTTTCTAGAATAAAAGGGAGGTGTCTTATTTTTGAAGAACACCTTGTATAAAAAATGGAAAAATAGTAAAATGTTTTTATAGTATTGAGTTGTAAGTTAAAAAATGATTTTTATTTATTAAGTGAGATATTAGATCTCGAAACAACGATCAGCTGTTGTTTTGTGTTTGTAACGAAGTGAATTTTAAGAGTAAAGTTTGATTGTAAAAATAGCGAATGTTTGTGATTTGAGTTTTAAATATTGTTTAGCGATTTATTTGTAGAATCGTAGAACCATATCTACGGGTTTTTTACGAATTTGTTTAACTAAATGATTTGTTGCGAACTATTTGAAAAATGCGCGAATTATTTTTTGCCGTCGGCAAATGAAAAAAAGTAAGTTAAGAATAAATGCGATTTGATTATTAGTGCGATTTTCTTGTACGAAAATTTGTTTTAATTACGAACGATACGAGTTTTTTAAAATTGGAAAGGTGGCGTTTTAAAAGCCTAGTTATTTTTTAATAAACTTTCGTGCTGTTTACACGAAATGTAAAAATACGAATGCATATTTTCTGAATGATTGTGACAAAATTGGTAGCGAGAACAATTTTTCAATTTTTGACAGAGAAATGTTTGTATATATGAAAATTGAGTTCATTTTTTAATTGTAGATTTTGATTGTGTGAAAATTTGTTCTTTCTGTTAGAACATAAAATGTGTACGCTAAAAGTACGTAAATACAAGTAGATGCAATGTATTATAGGTTAAAAATATGCGACAATTATATAAATACAAATTCCTACAGAAAAAATGTATAAAATGCGACAAATGTTTTATATGTTAAGAAAAAATGAAAAAATACATGTATCTCGACTTTATAGCTAAAAATATGTAGAATACATACGTACGAAATGTTTTCTTTTTTATAAATGTTTGATAGTTTACAGTGGAGTAAATAAATAAATATCTACGGCCGGCTAGTTAGCGCATGCGCCGTAGAATTTGGTAAGTTTAAAATACAATGAAAGTTTTTTATACGTAAATGTAACGAAAAAATGTGTGCATTAATTTACCACAAGCCTACGATTGTTATCGGACCGCTTTTAAGTGGTTACAACGAGTTTAAATGAGTTTTACAAAAAATACCTTTACCACAAGCCTACGATTGTTATCGGACCGCTTTTAAGTGGTTACAACGAGTTTAAATGAGTTTTACAAAAAATACCTTTACCACAAGCCTACGATTGTTATCGGACCGCTTTTAAGTGGTTACAACGAGTTTAAATGAGTTTTACAAAAAATACCTTTACCACAAGCCTACGATTGTTATCGGACCGCTTTTAAGTGGTTACAACGAGTTTAAATGAGTTTTACAAAAAATACCTTACAATTTCTTGCTGTGAAGAGTTGCTTGAAGGTTTGAAGGTTGCTTGAAGTTTGTAAGCCACCATAGGCCTACTGATGAAGTTGAAGAGTTGAACTGGATCGCTCAGGATCATGGAAGAATCTCTGGAATCGCTCAGGAACCTGGAGGAAAATCTCTGGAACTATTCCTGGAGAGTTGAAGAAAGAAGTTTTTCTGATTTGGAGCCCGGTTCGATGGGACCATGTGGAGGTCCTGATCCGGCTCGTTTGGACCATGTTGAGGGCTCTGGAATAAGCCCTATGTTGTGCCAGTTTCCCAGGACGGCCAACAATGTGTTACCGCCTTTTTAAACTGCATCTGAGTTCGAATTTCAAATGGACTGTACTTTTTAGATTGAAGAAATATGCTGTAGTAGGTTTACTTTCTCAACTTCATCCAATAAAAACAATGGACACTTTTATTTAACCATTTATTAGACTTGTTAAATAAATAAATGAACAAAAACAACAACGTAACAAAGATTACATTAAACTAGTAATCGTGAACAAAGTATTATAGTTAATTTAAAGAAATGACCACATCATTCAGAAAATATTAATATGCTGTACTACGAAGCACTGAGTTTAGATTTAAATATAAAATGAAAAATACAGTGGACTGCCTGATACGCAGCAAGTACCACTGTGAAGAAATATTTTTTAAATAAAATGGACCGCCTGATTGCAGCTAAGTCCCACTGGCTTAACGAGGCATTGTTATTACCTCGGAGCGTCGCTGAGCACTGAGTTTAGATTTGACGAAGTTTACCGGTTTCAGATATATCCCTTCCTTGGCCGGCAATTTGTTCTAGAAAGATTCTTTATCGTGAGCCGCGTAAACACGTGTAAGATTTTTTCTATTGTCTAGACTCGACGGTTAAATTTACGACCCAATACCATCATTAAAATCGAACAAAAAATTATCTTTGTCGACACCGCGCTTCCTGGTTCGATGCCGCTCGCCAACGTATTTTGGTGCGCCGTTGCCGGTTTTACGAGTAAACGAATATGAGTTTACATGTTTAATTATCTGAAAATTAAACAATTAGTTACATCTATTAAATGCTTTTCAAGATCTATTAAAAGATCTCATTTCTTCAGTGGTGAGTAAGAAAGGACACTCTATTAACTAAATGTCTATGCTTAAGTAAATAATTATAATGTTTTGAAACAATTCGGTTAAACATAACTTTATAAATAATATAAAAACTTAGTAAACAAATTGAGTAAATTCTTCTGTATTGTACTAAACAGATTTTCCTCTGGATTTCCTTCTTCATTTCCTAAAATAATCTTTAATTAACTTACTTTTAAATTTGTTAGATGTGAAATTTTCGCAATAATATACTTTATGAGTATGAAAAAACAGAAATCAAAAATAAAGGTGAACAAATAAGTATTTTTCTATTAAATTTGGATATTTGGGTGTGATCCCCAAAATATGACCTAGTGTAGCAGTGCGAGAGGAAGTCAGACGTTTGTGACCTCACATTATTTAAAAAATGAAATAATTATGTCTCTGTGTGCTGAGTGCATATATGTGTAGCGTAATATATTATTTATGCATGCATTATAAATGATTGATTATGTCAATTGTTTCTCAAGCCACTTGGGCTAATAGTAGCTATCTGTATTTCCCCAAACAGAGCTTGTAAAGGAAGGTTAATCTGGTATAGTCCCAAGATGCACTATTCCAATGAATTATTACGAAATTGGGTAGGATTTCGTCAATGAAAATACATAAATTAGTATTAAATAGTACAGAACCGTATCGTTATTTACTGAACAAAATAACATTTCTTAGTTAGTTATACTAAGCTACTAAATGTATTAAGGCCCATACAATTTGATTATTTGTAATACTAGCTTTTGCCCGCGGATCATACGCTAGGATTATGTTTTAGTTCTGCCAGATATTGAATAATTCTATTAAACATCTATTTTTCTGGGATGTCTATTTTACAAAAGGAAACCATTCCTGAAACTTTATGTTTTAGCAGTTTGAGTTGAGCGTAATATTTCAAAAACAGCAAGATTGTTCTTAATTTTTTTAGATTAATTAATTAAGACCCAGTTTTAAAGCCCTGAATCTATTGGTACAAGATTACATAAAACTTAAAATCTATACCCCATAACCTCTGAAAAGCAAAAGGGAAAAGATGCACCGAGTCTAAAAATCTAGTACAGCAGTTTGATCAGGGTGTAAAATTTATTGATGAGTATAAAGGATCAAAGTGTCAGCCAGTCATTACATGTAAGTCAATTTCATGATGAGTTTTTCTAATATTATCTTTAAAAGGTTTTAAAAAATATAAAACAACTATAATAATATTATATTCTTGGAAACACAAGTTTAAGAATTGTGGTATATACTCAGATTACATTACAATACAGCACAATACTTACTTATCAGCATTTAAGTGTTAATCAAAATTAACCCTAACATTGAATGATTACCATCACTAAGAAATGCTAACGTGGATATCGTGATAGTAAATGTAAACGTTATCGATCTTCGTTTGTCATGAATAATAAGACGCTTAAGTCTTCTGACATTTTAATCAGGACCTCCTAGATAATGCGTTTTCTCCATTAGAATTCAAGTTGCGTGTTACTTCCATACAGTAATTTAATTAATTGGTTCCGCTCCAACACAAAGTTTTCTCGACAGGGATGATTCAATCTGAATGATGGTTGCGTCAGATCACACTTAAGTTGCAACTCAAAATAGAAATGTTAAAAGCGCTCTAAAAATAAAATTTTATTCAACAAGTTTGAATTGTATTGTAAATACAGAGTGTGTTTAATTTTCAGATAATTAAACATGTAAACTCATATTCGTTTACTAGTTCAACCGGCAACGCCGCACCAAAATACGTTGGCGAGCGGCATCGAACCCGGAAGCGGGTTCATCAAAGATAATTTTTTGCTCTATTTTAACGATGGTATTAAGCCGTAAATTTAACCGTCGAGTCTAGACAATAGAAAAAATCTTACACTTGTTTACGCGGCTCACGATAAAGAATCTTTCTAGAACAATTACGCAATCGGGAAGGGATATATCTGAAACCGATGAACTTCGCCGATTTTAAATTCAGTGTGCATCTAACTGCGAACCAAGTTAGATCCCTCCGTTGACACCAGCTCAACGTTAAAATATTTCGTTTTACACAGTGGGACTTAGCTGCGTATCAGGCGGTCCATTTTATTTTTCATTTCATATTCAAATTTAACACACGCAAATTAATATTTTCTGAATGATGTGGTCATTTCTTTAAAGTAACTATAATACTTTGTTCACGATTACTAGTTTAATGTAATCTTTGTTACGTTGTTGTTTTTTTTGTTCATTTATTTATTTAACAAGTCTAATAAATGGTTAAATAAAAGTGTCCATTGTTTTTGTTGGATGAAGTTGAGAAAGCCAAACCTACTACAGCACATTTCTTCAATCTAAAAGTACAGTCCACGAAATTCGAACTACGATGCAGTTTAAAAAGGCGGTAACACATTGTTGGCCGTCCTGGGAAACTGGCACAACATAGGGCTTATTCCAGAGCCCTCAACAGAGTGTTTCCAAAATATTATTGTCGACCCAACAAACAATCAAGTGCCGGGAAACTGCTGGCTTCATAATGTAAGTGAGGGTAAATTTTGATACAAAACTGTTGCTGGGCCATAAGTTGCCCAATGGTGATGAGCCAACTAGGCAAATTAACGTTGGTCCACCAAGGGCAAACCGGCAGTTGCCCAAAGTATGTTACAAATTTTATTGGCCCACTGCTAGCCTTTAGGACTACGAATGAGATCATCAGGAATAAGAAGAAGAAAAAGAAGACGAGGCAAGCAGTTGGCAGTTTGTCCTTAAAGCATTTAACGATTAGTAGAAAGTGAGTCTTTACTAAAGAATATACCGACTGTTTAATTTTAAATGGCACAAACATCAGTTTTTTTAAATGACAAGTAAGTACAAAACATTTTTAAGGACTTCTTAACCACTAACTCGTGTTGCAAATGAACTGTAGTGGCCGCAATGAGAAAGGGGCCTCAGGGATTGTCACTCTTTTATGAAACAGGGTGTTGAGTTACACACAAAAACTGGCTTATAGTTAGAGAGATGGAATTTTGTCAATATTTCTTTTGGTTCCAATAGGGTTTCTTGATCCTGATTGATGAAGAAAAAGGAGGTGAATTATTATGAAGGCGAAGATAATAAATGGTAAAATAAAGTGAAATGCAAAAAATGTTTCATAGCACCCCGGCTAAAACCATGTAAAATCGATAGATTAGATGACCCTAGAGCCGACTGGTGAGTAGTAACTTTCAGAAGTGTAGCATCTTCGTTAAATCTAACCTAAATGACTCATAGCGTTCATTTTTGTTTTAAATTATTCGTATACCCAGATTACAAAAATACTGTTTTCAGACATTTTGAGTGTCGCCTATTAGTCCAGTCGACAGGTTGAAATATATGGGGTTAGGTGGAAAAGGGTCGGACGTTAAGGCCGCCGATGAGTCGGGCTAGGAAAACTAATGCGACAGAGGAGCCACCAGTTATTTTCATGAATAATTATTCGAGACACAAACCCCGCATACGAAAATTGTTATCAAAATTAATTTCTACTACAAAAATTTACGTGTCCCTAGAAACATCTTACGATTTTAAACATGCAATAGTAGGAGACGTACGGTATTGAAATTGCAGATACGATAAGTAAGAAAATTAAAATTACGTATGTCTGTTTAGCAGATGGACTGGCAAGCCGTCTGCCAAGCATTTAACGGTTTATGATAGTTATAAAAATATAAAATCTTCCGTATTGTAAATAATTTAAAACAAATATTTTATAAAAATTATTTAAAAACTACTTGATATTTATTAAAAAAAATAAGAGCAAATTTTCATAAATTAAATATATAATGACACGTAAACATCTTGTGATTTTTCTTTTAAAAATTAACAAAATATAGTTATTTATGTAATAAGTATGCAAAGTTGCTTTTTTTGACGAATGTGACTAATGTCGCATGAGCCGAAGGCGAATGTGAATATCATAAAAAAAGGACTTAACTTACGAAATATACACACTATTTTTTCTACTACCGTATATAATGTCCACTAAGATCAGAAATACAAAAGTTATTTTACGCACTCTAAAGGAACATTTACTAACTCATACATATGAGAAGAAGTTCCAATGCAACATTTGTGAAAAATCATTTACTCAGAAGGTCAATCTAAGGACCCATTTATTAACTCATACAGGTGAGAAGAAATTCCACTGCAGCATCTGTTATAAATCATTTACACTGAAACAGAATTTAGAAAAACATTTACTAATACAAACTGGTGAAAAAAATTTCACATGCAACATTTGTGAAAAATCATTTACTCAGAAGGACTATCTAAATAGACATTTATTAACTCATACAGGTGAGAAGAAATTCCACTGCAGCATCTGTTATAAATCATTTACTCTGAAACATAATTTAGAACAACATTTACTAATACACACTGGCGAAAAAAATTTTAAATGCAACATTTGTGAAAAATCATTTACTCATAAGTACCATCTAAAGAGACATTTACTAATTCATATGTGTGAGAAGTTCAAGTGCAACATTTGAGATAAACCGTTCAATAAGAAGGGCCGGATAAGAAGGGCCGGTTAAACAAATATTTACAAACTCATAAAGGTGAACAGAATGTAAAGTGCAACATTTGTGAAAAACCAATAACTCATAAAAGTATTATAAAGAAACATGTACTAATTACGATAAAGAAATTAAAATAAACTTTTTATTTATTTTATTTGTTTTATTTTGAATTGAATTGAAAATATTATACAAAATGAAAATAACTAAATATTTTGTGTTGTTTTTAATAAATTCTTCGAATCTCTGAACGCAAACATGTGTATTGAATTTCCTTTTCCAACCGCCATTTTGAATTTACTCGTCCGCAATCTTGATTTAATTAATACCTGCTATCCCCGCGGAAGAAAATGTCTTACCAAAAATTATTTAAAATATTTATCATTTAAATTAACTTTTACATACCCTATTATTGTTATTTTTCAATATAAAATTATTTACGTTTTATTCTAGAATAATTAAAAAATATTTGCAAGTTTAGGTATGTCAGTTTTTTGTTGAGAATATGGGAATAAAAAGTATTCATAATATAGTTATGAGTATGTATTATTTTATTTTTTTAATAAAATACCATCCTTTATAATATTTTTCATTTAATTCCTATTTTTCAAATTAGTAATTTTTATGAGTACCCCTGTAAATAAAAAATCAGCACATGACATCCGATACAGCCGCTCAAAATCAAATTAAATTGATCGTATCACTTTTTTAAAGAAAATACCAACCTTTATAGTATTTTTCATTTAATTCGTATTTTTCAAGATACCCCTTACCCGCCACTGTATCTCGGAAACTAGTCATAGGAACTCTTTGGGCCCATGAGACATTTTGATCAGAAGGACGATATCTACAATATACTAAAATTATTTTATTTTGACATGTAAGTAGGCAGTAAGTTGGCTGTACAATTTTCCGTGCGGTCGCACAGGAAAAGCCCATTTTCGGTGCGCTAAATAAGCAAGTAAATATAGTGTTTTCAGATAGGTATAATGAAAAATATTTTTCTCATTTCTTTAAAAAGAAATATATATTGGGATACTCACTCCCAAGACAAACTAATTCAGTGCGTTGAAACGATTATTTAACATATTTTTCTAATACAAACGCATAGATACATAACTTTTCTACAAATGCCAAAGTAGCAATTTATAACCAGAATATACCTGAAAAGTGTTAAAAAAGGAAAAAATGTTCATTTGACGGACATAAATAATTTGCTTGTCAAATAACAGCGAATAAATTCGAAGATGAAAATACAAGGTTACCAATTTAATTTCAGAAAATGTTAAAATGGACACTTGTCAAAATGTGCTAAAAATATGTGTAATAGTTTTGGTTTTAATCATCTTTTTCTGAGTCAAATATTCGTATGTCTATGCTAGACTTTAATATTGAAGCTCGGTTTGTTAAATTTAATACATTTTCGGGCAAATATCGTTTTGGCGAAGAACATGGTGACTTTTTTTTAAATGAAAAATGTAAATCGTTATACAAAATGCATGGTAGAATCAAAAAAATTTGTAGGTCCAGATATTAATATTTAAGTTGGTTTATTATATAGGTTATGATCAATAAAGTTTTACTTTTAAGATTATTGTATTTTTTAAATAAACAACAGTCGCACGGTGTATTTTTTGTAGTAAGTAAGATGCTGTTTAATTCTTCAATCTGCGCTGGGGGGTGTTTTTTGGTCATTTGAAGGGTGGGGTCAAGTCGAAAATAATTTTAGATAACGCCATCGTGTTCAGCATCCTCAAAAACGGGAGGAAGATATATTTTGCCGGAGGAAGACGCCGAATCCTAGAAATACGTTAATAATGAGCATAGCTGTATCGAAAAGTTGTCTGATTAATTATATGCTACATTCAATTTGTCTGAAATCATTTTTTTCGACATCTGTATTCAATCATTTATGACCAATTTCAGACAGATTGTTATGAGTCAGTGACGTCAGATTTGTTGACATATTCTAAATGCTATAAAAATGTAAGGCGACAGGATTTTTTTCTAAAAATTGATTTTTTCGTATCAACTGACCCGGCTTTATCTATAAAAGTGACTTTCAGACGGACTGCTGTAAGTTTTTTTTTGTCTCATTTTTTTTTTTGAAAATGGTCTCCTGTGTAAACGCTACAATCTCGGTATCTGAAAACTGTGTTCTCGGTATCTCATGGTTATTATCTAACTACATTCCGGAAATCAGACTGATTGCTATAAAATCAGATTTGTTACGCGAAAAATGTCTGAAAATCGCATTTCCGCGTACAGGGTCATATAATCTATTAATTCCATGTGGTTTTAGCCGAGCTGCTATGGGGCAAAAATCTTGGTTGTCATCTCTCTAACTATTAGGACTACCATAGACAGAGAAGGAGGAGAGACAAAAGAAGACAAAATTGAAGATTTAATTTTTTTTTTTAATTTCTTCTAGTGACTTATGTAATCGTTATCATATTTAGTTGTATAATTTTATTTCTAGTTAATATTATTAAACAAGTCATTCTATACATAAGTCACTGCATTTCGTTTTTTACATTTATATATTTTATGGGATTATTTTTCAGTTTTTGAATTATGTTTGTTTTAACCCTTTGGGGCCCACATTATTTTTTTTAGTTTTTTACAAAATAATAGGAATTTCGGAAAGTACGTTGATTAAATAAAGTATATCACTGAAGCTTTAAATTTAATTTTAACAAATATTACAGAAAAGGTACGGTTTCACCATGAAACCACTGGGAAACTACAGTTTTCGAATCTGATTCGGATGAAGTATTCATAAACGGTAAAATTGAGAAAGATTATCAGCTTCTGTACTCATAGAGCATTTTACTACAGATTTGTTTTCGTTTTTCATTGACAAACATTCTCCTAATTCAGTTCTCGGTAATAAGGTAATATTCGATAAAATATGTTATTTTTTTTGGTGGAGATTTTTCTAAAATAGTATCTCTATGAATATTGATTCATTGTCTGAGAGTATTTCTGACAAAAAATGCTCCAATTGGTATTCAGTCATCTTTTTCTAATTCATTGTAACACCACTTCTTACGTTCCATAGTACCTGAAATAATAGTAGTACCTATTAGTAGTACCACCGGTTTCACGGTGAAACCGTAATTTTTGTATGTCCCAAAATAATATCAACAAATGTTTTCAAATACTAATTATATTCTAAAAGGTAAATATACATCTAAAGAAATAAGATGATAAATAACGCACCCGCGACTATTTTCACTTTTTTCTTTAAAAAAACAATAAAGTGTATAACAAGTACAAATAAATGACTAACGTGTTGTGACACTGCCGTCATCTCACCAAATAAGTTCTTACTAAACACAAACATACATATTTTACATTTTAAGTATGTTTACTAAAGTATAGATGGGTAGTACCGTTGATGTGGCTACTAAGTAAAACCGCTGAGCCAGTTAAGCAGATTCGCGTAATGAAAATAGTGGTTTCATGGCGAAACCGCTGGACCGCAAAGGGTTAAACTGTTAATTGTTTCCTTTTAGAATATTACAGAGCTGAATAAAAACAGACATTCAAATCTGAATTTAAATTGAATTCCAATTTACCGGTTTTTCTGTCTATCTACAATAGTTTTGAATTTCTTATTTATGTAATAAAGGTTGTAATTCACGTTTATATCCGCTTTTAAATTAAAAATAGAACTAAATGCCCCTCGATGGCTCCAATATTCGAGCCACTTGGGGACAAGTAACGAAAATGTGCCCGGTCCGGGGGCATTGTCGGCCGCTGTGAACCTACCTCAGTGGGCTCCGGACCGGCCAAGTTAGTGGTGGGCCCTCAGTGAGAAGTCTGGCCCGACTGTACGAGGCCTTATGTTTTCCCCCAGTGATTGTTTGTTGGGGATGCTCATTGGTGTATCACCCAAATCTGTATTATACTCGGTACTCAATAAGTTTGTACGATGACCAATAAAACAATAAATTTTAGGCAAAATTCGACTTTATTAAAGAACATAGTCTTCTTAATTAACTCCAACACGTCTCTACCATTTCGATGTCTTTTATTTTTGACCTCGTAACATCTTGTTTTACACCTATATACCAAATTCAACTCGCATGTATCATTAACTCAATTAATTCCATATCGCTGCATTTCCCAAATTAGAGTTGCATCATATACAGGTGGGTGTTTAGGAACAAGGCTTATCAAATTTAACGCGGCTTTTCAGAATTGTCCCGAATTTGCAACCAACCACCATAAATACGAATACAACGGGAGCATTAGTTCATTCCAAAATCCGGATATCCTGTATACACCCCTTTAGGCAGCTAATTCTGACCCCAGCCGGTTTAACTTTTATCTAAACTCAATTATCTGGGTCGGTTCTCCGCTTTTATTGGACTTAACATTTCATTTCATTATTAAAGCATTCTGCCATTTGCGACCTTCAATTTGACCTGAATTGCCTTTCTGAGGCTAATATTCAGAAAATGAAATCCGGAATTTCAAATGAGTTTTCTGTTTTTAGAGACATTTAATCTATTTTTTAAAATTTTCACATTGGTCCTCCCTTCTGCTTACAGGAAACGCGATTATAATGAATGCATCAGTAAATAAAAAAATATTGATATTTATACTTGATTTGGGATTAGTTGAGAGTAGTAATTTTTTTTCATCCACAGAAAGAAACAGAAAGGGAAAATCAACTTATTATACCAAAACCAGTCGGAAATTAAATTATTGATTTAAAACCAAACAAGGACATTCAACGACCCATTATTTTTAACATTATATTAAACGATATGAAAATGAATTTCAAGAACATATTAACAATTCGCCCTCTGTGTTTCAATAGACCAATTACCTATAGCCGACCTTTGGTATTAGTAAAGTTGATAAAAATTTGTTGTTTTTTATATCTGAGATTAAAATTGAATTAAAATGGCTAAAATGTATATTTTACGGCGTTTCCTTCATGCTGGATAAAAAATGGCGGCTAAGTATTATATTCTGGTGTTGGTCGTCAATGTGTCAACGACGACCAACAGTCAATATGTCAACTAATCAGAAGAGAGTTGTGGACAGGGATTCAAGCACTTTTCAAATATAGTATAGACTTAACAAATATAAATAATTATGGCAATCTGTCTGGGAACAATCTCCAAACAATAAGCACAGAGAAGTAATGCAACGAATAGGTAAAAAACTGGTTTTGCCCAAGACAAGAAAGGATTGAGTTATTTTAAATCGCTTTCGCTTAGGACACACACTCCTGAATGTTTCCTGAATATGACAGTGAAAGAAGAAGTAATCATAGAAGTGAACATTTAGATTCCATATCGTGTGACGATAAACTTGCTTAAGTTGTTTAGTTTTTAATTTCTGGCTCGTCACAATTAAGAATGAAATAGTGCCAGTTTTCAAGTTTCTTAGGCTAGCTAATGAAGAGCTTTCATGGCGAGAATCAGCTATACTTTGAGTTAATATCCTGAGGGCGCCATCAGATTTGAAATTTTCTTTTATTTAAATAGAAACATCTGTGAAAACAAAGAAAAACAAAAAAAATTATCTGTGCCTTTGAAAATAATTAATTTTAAATTAAATATAATAATAATTAATATTTGTCCATTTACCTGAGAACAACCTTGAGCAAAATCAAACACGAATAAAATTTAATGCGATTTATTAATAATAAAACAAAAATTACAAGAGCTGAAGGCTTACAAGTAAATAAACAATAATATAGCTGAAGGCTAGAATTATTAGGACTATATTAAAAGAATTAAATAGGATAAAAAAAATATGTTTTAAGGGTATCTTTACAAAATTTATGACAATGATAACCGAACTTGTTTTCTGTGCGTTGGAAGGATCTCACCGTTTATCCTGATGGAGGTTGGATTTTCAGTTTGTCTGTGACCACGAGCCACAACTACTTTGGCTCCACGGAGACTGTGGTCAGCTGGACATACGATAACACTGATTTCGAGTGTTTTAAACTGTGCTCTGGCTACAGGACATCTAGGCTTTTAACCTCTGGATTGGTTTTTTCCTCCGGAACTCATGAAAATGCGAGATAAACAAGCGGTTATATCTGTCTTGTACAAATGATAAATTCGAGTACTTGAAGCGAACAGATACTCATAAAAACTGGTTTTTAACAGTTAAATTTTAAAGAAATTTATTGTAAATACGTTTCTTAACAGTTCTTGATAAGAACGAAAAAGATTTAGAAAAAAAATTATTAAAATATGAAGAAAAAATGAGCTTTACTTAAGAAAAGAATTATTTCATTAAGTTTAGTTATTTTAAAACTAACGTACTTAATTTGTAGTTATAATTAAATTTAAAACTAAATTACTAAAAACAAAATTTGGATATTTATTAGTAATTTATATCAGTTCTTAATGTACGTTAAGAAACAGAATATGTATGAACGATATAAATATTGTTTAACAATAATTCGTTATAAAATCTATCAAAAGTGAGTCGATTGAGAAAATATTCTAAGATTAATTATAACGAATTATCAAAGCATGAGATTTTTAAATATATGATTTAAGGCAATTATTCTATCAAGCAATACTCACCCATCAATTCCAAAATCAAAATGAACTTCACACAGCTTTACATCAATATGGCACGAGGAATAGAGAAAATTTCTTGCCGCCACGTATGAATAAATCAGTTGGACAAAACAGTTACAGCTATCTAGGACCAAAAATCTTTAATAGTATTCCACCAGAGATTAGAGAAATAAAATCAATAAAAAATTTTAAAAAATCTACAAAAGAATTTATAAAAAAAATGCCGCGTCACTTCTTCCACAATATAATAAAATAAAGTATTCAAAAAAAAAATTAAACTGTAAGCTTTAAAAATACTAAAATTATAATAATAATAATAAAGTATAAAGTTTAATCAAATTCATGTTGTAAAGGTAATTATTTAAAATTAAAAATAAATGGGTCACTCTTTCTTTCGCTAAAATTTAAAAAAAAAAATTTAAAAAAAAAAAAAAAAAAAAAATTAAATTATGTATATTATTAGTTTTATGTATATAGTATATTTTTACATTATGTTTTTTCTATATATATATTTATGTATGTCATGCACAATCTGTCATTGTACATAGTACAGTGAACAGATTCAGTGGTATTCCTAGTTTATTTACATTGTGTAATATTTATGTATATTTTTGTATTTTAGTAAATAAACATTATTATTATTATTATTAAAACGTTTTCAAAATTATGAACACTCTTACCCTGTTGAAAATCACACCAAGACTGATCTAAAAGACTAGTTCAATATCTACCAATCTGTATAACAAAGAGGGCGCTAACGTCACTTCGAAATTTCATACGAGTTCCTTAATTGAGTTGTCAAAAACGTTATCGAGGTAAGCTGAGATTAAATAATTTAGTTTTCAATACTCAAAAAATTAACATCATTCCTAATATCCGATGATACCTGAAATTTATTTACTTTTTTGTACTGTTTGTCTCTCCCATGCTAATAACGCATTGTAGTTGACCCATCATTATCATTATCCCAAGAATAGTTAAACAAAAATATCTTGTTGTTTGGTTAAATTATTGGATACAAATTTTTATTGATTGTATCATCATGGATGTAAATATTCAGGGGGTATCCGAGAAATTTCATTACAGGCTATGAATACCTATAAGGTCTTTAATATAAGCGAAAATCCATTGAACGTAATCGCTAGGCTTTCATGCCCTCCTGATAATTTGAGCTCTACGGATTAAGTAATTGCCGATACCAATGCATTATAGTGTCACCCCAACTATGTTTATATTCTGGATTGATACTAGATTAGACACTTATCCAAAAACTGTTTAACATAGTTCATCTGGAAAAAACCTAAACTAATGTTTTGATAGTAATAAACTGAAGCTCGAAAAGTTTTAATTACAAAATATAAAAAATCAAAATAGAAACAAAAAACCAGAAAATACAATTTTATCGAATTCGTCAGTGTTCAAACCTTTCTTGACTATGACTATGACTTTCTTGATTTTAGTGGCTTTTCCTTCCATGGAATTGTTTCTACGTTTTATATTTTGCAACGATGCCTCAATGAAAAGTAAATAATGAATTTTAATTTTTCTCTAAGGAACGTACGTAAATAGCAGCAAGTCAGAGTTACTGTGGTCACTTTATTCAGATCGATTTATATAGTACTTAAGAGAATTGTAAATCAGGCGACTAATGTACCAAAGGCATTTTTCACACTTTTTTTAAAAACCTTTTGTTCTTTATTATTCAAATCTTTTCTAGAGTAAGGTTTCATTAAATTTTTATGCAAAGTAAAAGCTTTATCCGCTACGAATACAAATGGAAAATTTTCAGAATTGTTTTGCAGGTGTGAGGGTGGTGGTAAATTCAATTTTCCTGTTTGAAATAGTTCACCAAACTTTGAGTGAAATTTCACTCTCCCGTGTGATATTTGCCCATTAGTGCTACCGTCTATTATTATAAACTTTTTTTATAGTGATGACTACTACTGACTGCCGTTGTCTGTATAAAGGTAAATAGTGTCAGAACAAAGATGCACGTATATTCGGAGGTGGTGTCACGGGTGATTTTGCGACTTTGTTTTATTGCTGCTGTCAAATGAATTGTAGGTGGCACCACTTTTAAATTAGATTATTTTGTAAACTTAACCGCGCTTGGATAAAATCGATAAAATATTTTACATTCCATGGTAGGTACCTAGTGGTTTAGAAATTTTATGAACTTTGAACTCATTTGTTTTCTGTAATAAAATAGTTAGTTTCCTTAAAAGTTCTCATTATTAATAATACTAACATAAATAAAATCTATGCATTTTCCATTCATTATTAGTGAACCTAGCAGTTTACGAGAAATTGGTTACATACTTTAATAATAATGAATTATTCTTAGGTCAACAGTCAGGATTTAGAAAAAATCATTCGTGTGAATCAGCTGTTCAATATACTTTTACTAAATGGAAAAATGCTTATGATGACAGCAAATACACTGTAGCTGTTTTTCTCGACTTTAAGCGAGCATTTGAAACAATTGACAGAGATATTTTGACAAAAAAATAAATTATTACGGAGTAACAGGCTTTGTGCTGGCTTGGTATAAGTTACCTTAGTGAAAGAAAACAGAAAACAAAAATCGGTTCAAAAAAATCGGATGAAATAGATATCAACATTGGTGTTCCCCAAGAAAGTGTACTGGGCCCACTTTTATTTATAATATACCTAAATGATATTTACTATGTTCCTTGGACACATGAAGTTAATCTGTTTGCAGATGATACATTGATTTACACATCTAGTGACCTGAATAATGCTGTAGATACCCTCAGAGGTTTTATAAATAATATTGAAAATCATTTACATAAAAAGAAATTAAAATTCAATGCAAATAAAACAAAAGTTATGGTAATAACGACCAAATATAAGTTAAACTGATAAAATAAAGTTTGAAATTGATAACACTGCTTTGGAATATGTGTCTGAAATAAAGTATCTGGGTGTTATTGTAGACAGAGTTTGAACAGTCATGCTGAATAAGTTATAAAAAAAATTCAAAAAAATTATATTTTTTCCATTCGTCACATGTTAAATATGCTGCAGTGGCTGTCGATTTCAAATCGATTGTTTTTTAACAATGGTTTTTATATTTAAAATAACCAAAGGTCTACAACCAACATATTTTGATGAATTTTTTGTTTTCAATAATCAAATATATCAACACGAGAGAAGATCAACTGCTTATTTTCATATATATGGAACTCACACTGGTAGTGATATGAAAAAGACTTATACCTACAGGAATTCAACAATTTACCAAATGCTATTAAAGAGGCAAATACTGTAAAGGGATTTAAAAGTGGATTTTTGGAATATTTAGAGCGTTAGTTGTATACATGTATTTCATTATATCAATGTCTATTGTTTTAAATAATTGTTTTATATTTGTGTATCTTTATTACTGCCTTTTTATCTATTTTATCTTTTACATTTATTACTATTTTTTATTCTGAATTGTTATTATTATTATTATATCCATTGTGCGATTAGGATATCCTATAAAAAATATTACTTATTTAGTAACCAGTCTGGTAAATGTTGCTCCAATTTATTTAAGATTAACTTAAATTAGCAGGCGGTTAGAATTATTGATTTGGATATAATATATGATATTCAGTGTCACACATAACGTCCGCATTATATGAGAATTTTTTCCTAATTGTTTTAGATACATTTTGACTGCCTTCATTTTTAGCTTCAAAAATGATAACAAATGACTTGTAAATGGAAAATCACGTGAGTTTGTAAACTTGAAATTGGACATTTGACATCCATTTAAAGTTAAAAATTGAGGTTTTCTGATTTTTCTGGTTTGAAAATTTCTTTACAAATTAGCTAAATTTGATTGAAATAAAAGGTTAAATATTATTATTTATTTAAATAAAAAGTAAAAAGTAAAAACAAAATTAATTAAAACTAAAACTAAATTAAAACCAAATAAAACTAAAATTAAAAGAAAAACTAAATTTAAACCTATAAGACATTAAAACAAATTCCACTTTCTCACCCCAATATAAACATTTATAACAATATATTATAAGATATGTTTGATTATATTCAGTCGATTTTTTTAAAAATGAAGAACTTTTTTACCATATTGGTGAACTAAATTCGCAGACACACATATCTAGTTTAAGTGATCCGAGAAAGTAAATTCAAGGATTGAAAAAGGAAAATTTATGTGGTTAAACCCTTTTAATGGAAAAGGTTCAGAAAAGAGAGTAATTCCTCTGTCTACGCATTTTTCTGGCCGCAAGCAATTTAAAACTAATGATGCTTCTAACCCTGTGGTCGGAGAAAAAAACGATAGAAGTGAATCACTTGTTTGTGAAACTTTGTGATTGCCTTCAAAAGAATGCAAATGATTTTCCGGTTCATATTATCTTTCGTCTGGAATATGATGTGAACCGTATTTTCACTTCAGAATTATTTGGTTTGCTTTCCGTTATTAAAAATTCTACAATTCGGAATTCTTGTTTTTTCGAACTCATTTTTGATAAATAAAGAATATATAAAAATACAAAGATATTTTAAATAACGCAACAAAAATTGTATTTTTATACAACTGCTATGAAAAGTAGCGTATTTCTCATACTGAGAATTAACAAAAATCGACAAAAACTTAGTTGGCTGCTGTTCAGCTTTAAATAGTTGTCACAACTGTCAGATTAAGTTTTTTAAATTCTTAAGGTAGTTTTCATTCGTGCTTTGATAAAAAAGTGACGTTTGTGATAATAGCATCGCGCCAGAGATATTGGAAAAAGCTGCAAGAGTAACGATAGATTTGTTGCCAGTAATTTCATGAAAAAAGTAGGAATTGGCAAACGAAAAATTTAGAGAATGGAGAAGAAATACAAAAATAAAATCTTTTTCAGAAAGTGTACTAAACTTTTGATATACCTTGAAAGCTCTTCAAGGTATATCGAAAACTTTAAAGGCGTCACAATATTCAGTGTTGCGAAGTACAACCCCCCCGAAATTTTAAATTACTGTCTGTCTGGAAACTAAAAAGTTCATATTTTTTGATATTTCTTGCTTGGAAACATATTTGTCAAATACAAATAATTAATACATTTTAAAATTAAAAAGTGTTTAAATACGAATAAATGAAATTTTTATTATGCTTGGTTGTGGAAATAAGAAAAGAACTCTGGAAGAAGTTTATATGTTGTGCCTGAACCGTGATACAATTTCATTATTTCCATAGATCTAATTTCCATAGATATTAAGAGCAAACCGAACCCCTTCAAAATTTTAATAACCTTTTAAGCCTTTAGTTTTAGTCGGATTTTTGTGAAATTTTCAGGAAATACTAATAATTACAAAACTTAGGGTGGAGAAATCTTGATTTTTTTGTAAACCTTCGAAAAGTATTTATTTTGTTAATTTTAATTGGAAAATCACAAAAAGAAATATCCATTCTGCATTAAATCTATGAAAATTTGCTCCTATTTGTTTAAAAAAATATCAAGCAGTTTTTAAATAATATGGTTTCCCATTTTTTCTTAAATATCTTTGTAAAGTGCTGCCACATCGTTACATACATTTAAAGCTGTCGAGAAATATTCTATGGCCAAGTGTTCCCAGTGGCGCGCATATAAATACAATTTTATATTAGAAAATCCTCATAAAATAGAAGTGAAATTTGCTTCTCACAAGAACTCCGGTTGCCACTTAATTTAAAAGATTACAAAGAATTTTAATTAACGAATATTCATGTTAAAAATAACTGGAAACTTGTAGTAGGATCTTTGCCTACTTGTGCTACCCGAAATGATTGGAGTTGGAAGAATATGTAAAACGTCTTCTTCCCTTACAAAAGATTCATCCAGAATATCTGACCAGCAAAATAGTTGTTCTTGGAACGAATACATCTTTTAACTAGTAAATATAATAATAATAAGGTAAACTGGTCATAGGATTACAACAAAATTTTGCTCAGTTAAAAAATGAACTCTTGTTAATATTAAAATGTATTAATTTATAAAGTTGACGGAGAAACTTTTAAAATACAGGGTCGTGCACAAAATTCAGCTTTTCTAAATTTTAAAGTTTTTGCAATCGATGTAATGACATAGAGTGGCAAATCATACGTTTGTTTAATACAACACAAAAAAGTATAGCACATCGTTAAAGCTAAAAACACTATATGCCTCCTGTAACCACATTTTGTGAGTCACCCTGTATAAAATATGATTCATCACCAAGAAGTAATTACTTAAACTATATATTCATAATGCAATGACATTTGCTCGTATTTTTAAAGCTGTTATAAAAAAAATAGTACCTGGACATATATAGTGTGTCCAATTAAAGTATGCACCATATGGAAAACTTTTTAATTATTTGTTTCAGGAAAAAAAGTTATTCATAATAAAAAGTTGTGCATGGTCTAAAACCTAAAACGCAACCATCAGATATCAATTTTTTTAGTCGTATACCAGGTTTGTCAAAAAATATGAATTTTTCTCAAGAGAAAAGTACCTTTATTTTTGAAGTATGAAAAAAATTTATTAAAAAAACTTGTTTTCACTTGTTTCACTTGTTTCACGTCAACATACCAATTTTTAACAAGATATTTCGACTTTAAGAAAATTTTAATTTTTAATATGACAACTGACTGAATTCATTGAAAAATCTAAGAATGTTTACAGGAACCTTACAAACCCATACCAGACTTCCGTTTGTAAGCAAAAAGTTAGCCCGGATTAAAATTTTTTGATTTTCCTTGTATCCCACTAAACATTTTGCAAATTTAATTCCTGCTTATTGATTATAATGTGATGCAGAACGTTTTATGAAGAATATTTTTTTTGAAAAATCAATAAAAAGGATTTTTTATTTGTTAACTTTTTCATACATACTAACCACACCATCGAACAATATTAACAAAAATTGGTATGTAGGTAATTCTTGTCTTTTCGTTCCTTTTAAGCTTTTTCAATAAATTCAAAATTGTCAGTTACGGGGGTGTATCAAAAAATTTTAAAAATGAAAATTTAAAAAAAACTATTTAAGAAACTCAATTTCGGAGAACAGGTTAAACGGATTAACACTCCTGAATATGTATTATAGGGATATGACTCGTACAGTCGATTCTATTTTAAATAAATTGGCTGAAAAACCAATAAAATTGAATATAAATCTAAATTAAAATAAAATTGTTCAAATATTTGATTGTATACAGTTCAAGTGTTTAAGTCTAAATCTTAAACCCCCAACCCCCTCAAATAATTTACCTGAGTGCGCCTCTGCTTTAACTTGTACCTATTTGCTTTAAATTTAATCTCTTATTCTGCTTTGATTAATCTAAATGCAATTTTTGACTTGTTCTATACATTCTGTAAATGTCCTAAAGGATCAATAAATATTATTGTTTGTCCTGTTTGTCCAGTTTAAGAAACTTTAGGTCATTTGAGCACTGATTTAATTCTTCTTGTGTTGCTCAACATTTACAAAATTAAATCAAAAATGTACTCTTGTTTCGTCGTGTTTCGAATTTTCCTGACCTATTTCTATTAGAGTACAAGAAGTCGACAATTTTTCTTTTATTATATACTTCCTTTTTATTTATATTGACACAACTTTAGTTAAACTTTGAAACTTGAGTATACAGTACATGACAAAAGTTATTGAAACTTTCCTACAATTCAGCTTAGATCCTTGTATATCCTATACTCGTTCTCAGTTCAGAGGCTTTCCATCTATTGTCACATAAGCGGTATATCTGCAAAGAGGAATGCAAAATTTGTGTAATGAAGTTAGCTGTAGCTCGAAGAGTACATTCCCTTGACGATGTCATATACTCTATAAAACAGTGCCGGTTTCAACTATTCCGTCGCCTCATTCAAATATAATTATGCGGTTATGATGATTTTTAAAAACAAAGACTTTCATCTTTCAGTCGTTATGATTTTACAAATGGAAGTTTAATTATGCAGAGTACTCCGATGGTCGCATTTTCTTTATGGCATCTGCAAATGTAATAAAAAAACTGTGGCCATATTCCAAAGAGTCGAGTAGTGAAGAGTCTTGAAAAGTGTTGCGTTGAAAGGTACCAGTTATCACTGCTCGAAAATTACGAATTTCCATCAGTTATTGAAGTATCTTACATTGATCACCGAACAAATTGTTCGGTATCTGGATTCGATCTGTGTGTATGTGGATTCTTTGTGTTTATGAATTTTAAAATTCTGACTTCAGATTTTGATAGAGCATCAAAAAGTAAGCTTAGGGTTTAATGTGCCCCTCCGCACCTCTACGAGAACACCTTCAAAATGGGGTCCAAAATATGAAAATTTTGAAGTTTAAAACGACATTGAATTTAAAGTAGACACATAGTGAATGACGATTTTGGTTAAAGTGAGTAGACTGTGTTGATTAGAATAAGAATAAAATTTTATTAACGCTGTCATTACAATTTGTTCGATCTATGGAAATGCTAGAAGAGCATTCTCAACAGGTTTTCTTATTAAATAAATTTAAAATAAACAGATTTCTAAACAAATTGCTTCACATTTGGTGTTCTATATAGCGCCATATAAATCAGAGAGCTCCACAAAAAGCAACTACTATCTGATAAGAACTATAAACAAAGTAGTATATAAAGCAGTCCATACACTTTGAAGGAGAATAAACAACTTGAAATTATGTCTGATGCTTCTGTGAATAAAATCTTAGTGGAGATACAGAAATGTAGAGACGAACTTAAAAATTTGATAGCCAGCGAGGCGCTTCTTGTACTAAAGATAGAACATCTCATCAACAAAGTCACATCATTGGAAAAAGAAAATAGCACTCTAAAAAGTAAGCTGGAAACCCTAGAAAGGGATAACAAACAAAACAATATTGTAATTTTTGGATTGAACGAAGCTCAGAACCTGTATTGTATTTGGATTCTGAAAGGCTCCAAAGTCGCAATTTCCCATTATTTGACCACCAAACAAAGAGATAACCTCAAAATACTTAAACACTACCAGATCTGCCAAAAGCAGAATGGAAAAAACTGTTTTATAAAAAGGAAATAAATAATTGAAGGAAAAGCATATACAGTGGATCATTTCGAAGAAATCGAAACCGCAGCAGGAGTTAGAATGAACATCGTGGGAACTACACCGACGCAAAACCTCATCAGAGAGTACGATTCAAAAAAGGAAACAGACAAAACTAATGAAGAATACCTAAAGCTGTCAAAAAGGAAATTTAATCCAGTGAATCAAACAAGCATCAAAGAAAGGAAAGCAGAACTTTTAAAACCGAACTATTTTGTTTAATTATTTTTTTGTGATCTTTTTGTGATTTAGTTATCTATACAGGGTCCTGCAACAGTGGTGCCGTCATATTTCAAAAATAATGACTATTTTTGAGATTTTTAGCATAAGTTTTTTTTCCAATATTCGTCACTCAGAATATTTGAAATTATAAAGTTATGCCAAGTCCCATTAAAATTTATTTTTGGTCAAATATTCTACATTGGTGACTCTCTCAAATGATGTATCTGCAATCGACCTGTGATATACAGGGTATGAAAAAGAGCTTGCCACACATTGTCAATAAAAATTTGCAGAATCTTCCTTATTTCAAATGGAACACCCTGTATATTATCGATCCATAAGAAGTGCCAACAAAGGCTCTACAAGTTTCATCAATCACCTATGGCTAAGTTCACTAGTTTTTCTTAAAACAGCTCTTTTTTTAGAAAAATTGCAAATATTCATATTTTTTCGCCATAATCTGTGAATGAATGATTTATTTCTCAGTGTGAAATCTATATGTGAGGACTGTGATCGACATATATGTTATGTTTGTAACACATATGTTATGTTTGTAACACATTTCTCTAAATGGAACACCTTCTAATTTCTTCATTTGATGCAAAGTTTTTGTACAACTTTAAAATATTGCACAGATCAAAATATTTGCCTGCAATAATAATTATTGAAATCTTTAGTGAATATAAAATATTTTTTGGAAATCAAGTAGTCTGGCAAATGGCAGATCAAAATATCTGCCTGCAATAATAAGTATTGAAATCTTTAATGAATCGTGAAGTTGAATTTAAGATATAATTTTATCAGAATGGTGATTTCAAAAACTGTTTTGATTGATATGATTTTCATATTAGGTGAATCATACCGGAATTGTTTATAAGCAACTTTAATTAAACTTTAAATAAATAAATAAATAGATAAATAAATACCTGGAACTTAAGCTCAGACTTTAATTTATGAATATACTTCAGTACATGAAAACACCTTATAATGTACATAATTGAAACAAGGTATCTTTGTATATTCTTATCAGTCGTTTGTATATTCTTATAAGTCGTCAAAAAAGACGTTTATTGAGATTATGGCGTAAAAATATGAGTATTTGCCAATTTTCTAAAAAAGAGCTGTTTTAAGTTTAATTAAAGCTGATAATGAATCTTTTATAAAATATGTTCAACATATTTCTTCCATTTTCTTAAATGCAGAGCTGAAGTCTATGTTTGAAAGATTGTTCCACCTTACGCAAGTCAGCTGGTGTAATACTGCAAAAAGCATTCGTTATTCTAAGTCGCATATTTTCGAAAGTAGTTGGTGGCTCGACGAAAACCATATTTTTTATGTATTGAAACAAGATATCTTTGTATATTCTTATCAGTCGTTTGTACATTATTATCAGTAGTTTGTATATTCTTATCAGTCGTCAAAAAAGTCGTTCATTGCGATATAGTGTAAAAATATGAATATTTACCATTTTTCTAAAAAAAGAGCTGTTTTAAGAAAAACTAGTGAATTAGCCATACGGAATCCTTGATGAAATTTGTAGAGCCTCTGATGGCGCTTCTTAGGGATCGATAATGTATAGGATGTTCCATTTGAAATAAGGAAGATTCTGCAAATTTTTATTGACAATGTGTGGCAAGCTGTTTTTCATACCCTGTTTATGATAGTTCGATTTCAGAGATTTGAGAGAATCACCAATTTAGAATATTTGACCAAAAATAAATTTTAATGGGACTTGGCATAACTCCATAATTTCAAATATTCTGATTTGAACCTGTCATGCTAAAAATCTCGAAAACCGTCAATATTTTGAATTCTTGAATTTTCCAATATTATTTTTTTACTTTTTGAATATTTTCTTCTCTGACTGATCACCGATTTCAATAAATTATCTTTGCAGCTTAAATAGTAAAGCCAATTTCTTGACCAGTTTGTATCATGGTTCATACATACCTTTTGAAGGTTTTCTTTATTTATTTTATTTTATTACAGCACGGTGCTCGAAACTAACCACCTAAACAAAGATTTGTTATTTACTGAAAGTAGTGCACATATTTTTCGATTTATCAGCCTCTTCCTTTACGAACTTTATTTGGAAATATTTCAATATTGATAAATTAAGTCATCTTAAAATGTAAATCAGGAGTAGAAGAAACTGTACTTATTTGACTGACGAATTTTGCTAAAATACTGTCTACCTTATTCACCGTTGACAGTAAACTTTTTCTGCAACTATTTCAATTTTAATTGTGTCTATAATAAATTGCATCTCCAGAATTTATATCAGAAAGAACTTCAAAAATCGTCTATAACTTCTTCTAATAAATCAAACGGTATTGAGACCATTGAAGCCAATGAAACGCAAGTGGAAGAAATATGTTAACTATAAACAACAATATAACTTTTTTAAATTGATTACTTTCAAATTTTTTCGAACCTGTTTCAAATTTCTCATACTCACTTCTAATCCATCCAAATTAATTAATCTGGATACTATTTAAAAGCAATTGTTTGTATTTTCTAGTTTCTAATCCTTTCCCTTCAGAATTCTGATTAATTAATTACCTTCCACATTCCTCCTTCACCTTACAGCTATATCCATATTGTGGAAGTGAAATCATCATTTAAGATGTTAACTATAAATTAATTAGTAAAGGTAGAAGGTATGTAAACATAAGAACACAAACCAAACGTACTCATCTAATATTTACTTTACACAGATTTAATTTTAGTCTAATGCGAAACAAAAACAATTACAAACACCTGTTTTACATTACAGCAAATAAATAACTGCTGTTGTGCTTAACTTCGTGCAGTAACTCCTCACCAAACTTCAAAAAGTCTAGTAGAATTTATGTAAGAGGAAGTCTTACCTTAGGAGAATGAGTTAATTTGGTTTTACATTATCAATGCATTCATTCAGCTACAGAATGTATTAAAAAGTATTATTGTAACAGAGTAGATACCTTGTATATTTCATTTAAGAGAAAGGGAATGTATTGAAAATAGTTGGATTCAAGATGAAACCAGCTCATCTAGCATATTTTAGACGCTATTTCGAAGGTGTGCGGGGCACATCAAACACTTTTTGATGCTCTATCAAATTCTGAAGTCAGAATTTTAAAATTCATAAACACAAAAAATCAACACACAGACAGAACGAATTAAGATACCGAACAAATTTGTTACCGGTTTATCCCTTTCGAAAGAGAACAAAGAACTGAAGAAAGAAAAGAAACATAGCGATAGAGAGTTACATGTAAAATATAAATTTCCACTAGAAGTAAAAGAAACTGCAGAAGAAATAAAAACATAAAAATTACGTTGCTATACTTTCGCCCCTTGGGCCGAAAGTAGCTACTTTCATTTATTCAAACAAAAATACAATTCTGACACTAATAACAATGAGTTAGAAAAGGCCTACTTTAGTACATCTAGTAAGCTATGAAAATTACATATTACTGACTGATTGTGAATAAAAACATTTAGCTTGCTCTGAGTATTCTTTATTCAACATCGTATTGATACAGTAAAGAGGTAATTTTTAAATTTAATTTACCTTTTTGCAATTGTAAAAATGAGCATTAATAAAAAATGTTCGCATTTATACACCTCAAATTTTAGTGCCATTTAAAATCAATATTGATTTAAGCTTTTATTTCATAGATACTGATAGAGTAAGAATCATTTTTTAAAAGAGAATATCAATACGAGTTGCTGCATATATGTCAGTTAAAACGTGAGTAGCTTAAATAAAAAATATTTTGAAATAGGTTTTGCAATATAAAGTAGATATGGATAATTTTTTTTGCCAAGTAATATATGTTTTAATTGCTGGGCATTATAATCTATATGGTCCGAACATGACAAGGTTATTGTGTCACTGATACATGCCTTCTACTAAAGTTTTCTTAATTTTAATGACACCGATAACCTCAATAAAAGAAATAAATTATCACATATTCTATACGAAGGTAGAATTTTTTTGAACCATAAAAATACCAAAAAAGGACCATGGGAGTGACAAAACTGCACAAAGGATGTGAAATAAAATCAGACAAGCTCCCAAGAACACGGACATTAAAAATGTCCTACACTGCACCAGCGTCTGGACTTCAAAAACTACTCCTTGGGCTATATGTCCCACCAGGTATTGAATTACGAAAGTCCAGACGCGGTTTGGTGCCCGACCAAGTCGGGGCTTTAACCCAAAATCTTCGATTTTGTTATTAAAGAAACTTGCCATTCTTAGACCGGTTTCGGCATTATTGCGCCTCATCAGTAAGAAACAGGCTAGCTCGACGTCCTGTCACTAAAGGATGTCTGAAAATGAATTCGACTCGCCTCGTTCTTGTTAAAAGTGGTTGCGTTAGAGCAAGTGTATCACGAACGAGGAAAGCCCAACGCCATCTTCACTTTTATATCAAAATCAAAGCTTGTAAAACTATAGAAAACTATACCAAGGTGGAATTTTTTTGAACCATAAAAATACCAAAAAGGACCATGGGAGTGACAAAACTGCACAAAGGATGTGAAATAAAAACACACCCTGTTCTTGGGAGCTTGTGTGATTTTATTTCACATCCTTTGTGCACATATTCTATATTTTATAAGTAGGTAGAATTATAATGAAATTATATGATTTTTCTAATTTTTAATATTCTTTATTTCTCTCACGTCTGACATCTCTCACATCTCATAAACCAACAGGTCACTTCTCTTGTTTTTTAAGCCCCTTACATAATTTTCCATTTAATTCCCTTAAAACAAGCTTCCCATAACTTTGTCTCATTTTTTAAACCATAACATTTTTTTTTTCATTTCAATTGGTGCAACAACGTGGGGCTCTAAAATAAGGTTAAATAAAGATAATTAAATATTAATTTATAAATTAAAAATAAACATAACATGGATTTAAGAGAAGATAGAAGATCAGATGAACGAATTATGCAAATGTTGATTACAATGAATCAAAATATGGAAAGAAATCAAGAAAAGATTGAAAAAAATATGGAAAGAAATAAGGCATTCGAATGGGTATGATAGAATTGAAGACAAATATAATGCATTTAGAAGAAACTATAAAAAAAGAAATAAGAAGTGTAGGAAATAGTTTAGAAGAAATCAGACAAGATTTAAAAAAAGAAGAAACAATAAAAGATAGTAAAAAAGAAATGATTGCAAGAATAATAGAGGTAGAAGAATTACAGGAGCAGAAAAACAAGAAAGTAATAGAAACAGGGTTTATTGGAGAAATATATCAAATAAAAGAGGATGGAATGAAGAATAAGAAAAATGTTAAAAATTTAGACAAATCATTAAGAGAAGAAATTTTAAAGAATAAAAACAGGAGTGAAGAAATTGATGAAATTTCACAAATAAAATTAGCACAAATGGAAAATAAAAATGAAGAAATAAAACAACAAGAGAAGGATAAAATTAAAAGAAATTATCACAGGTGGAAGATTAAATTAAAAAAATATTTTTATAGCATCATAGGGATCACACAAAATTGGTAATATGGAAGATAAAATAAATAATATTAAAGAAGATTTGGGAAATATTAAATATGAAATGATTAAAAACAAAGAAGAAATCAAAGAAGATTTGGGGAATATGATAAAAAAAGAAATAAAAGTAAAAGAAACCGAGAATAAATTAAATAAAGAAAATAGTAGTTTTCGGCCGTTTTAGGGGTTCGGCTGGCGAAAAGAGAAATTCTGATAACACCATCGTCTTCAGCATCCTCAAAAACGGGGAGAATGAGATATTCTCGATCCAGGTAAATTTTGGTCCATGTAATTCCAACTCACACATGCCACTATAACCTGTAACAGTGCAACAACATACCACGTAGCAAGGCAATGCTTGCATTTGTCCCCTAAACCAACCTTGCAGGAACAAACAACACTCATCACTTGTCCATCTCCTGAAATTTTCCCATGGATTCGATGGGGATTACCTCGCAAATTCGACGTTGATAAACAGAAAGCCACCAAGTCCACACAGCTACTTCACTTTCATAATTTTTTTCTCGAATTTAATCAAATATCCAGGGTATAAAATGCGTTCAGCTTGTTTGAAATTTAGTATTCTAGGGTGTGTTGTAGCCTTTTCACAAATTTTGTCAATCGTAAGGCTCATTTTTTATATTTAATAAGAGAACAACATTGATGTCAAATTTAAATTTTCACCCTACTTGACTCCACCTTGGAAAGGCCACGCCCCCATGTCAGATCCCAATATCAGCCATGACATAATAATATCAAGTTACCTGGTATTCTGTCACTCAAGTCAAATGTGACAATATAATATTTTTCAATAACGAGAAAAGCTAAGTGAAAGTGAGTTCAGATAGTGAATCAGAAATGTGTACACGTCCAGATATAAGAGAAGCGGTCAAAATTACAACACCTAATCTGCTGCCAAAAATATCGCGTCAAAAACATGAAATAGTATATAAAAGTTTCATGTACTGGCGCAGTACCAGGAATGTAAATTCATTTTCAGAAAATGTATTGCTGGCATATTTTAATGAATTATAAAGCAAATATAAAGCGTCATCCTTCTGGACCTTCTATACCATGCTTCCAAGTACACATAATATATATCATGAAGTAAATTTGTTAAAAAACGTCATAATACCTCTTTATGGAATTTTACCTTCTGATAATTCTTATAGTCGCAGATAAAGTATATTATTCAATTCGCGGTAATCACTTGATGATTACAGCACTCGTCTATGGCTCGTGCTGCAAACTTTATCTCCGCTCATTGAATAATATACTATTATTTACGCATATGTAATCTATTATACTTTTTATTTCCATTTACAATCTAAATTAATGTCAAATAAGAAAAGCATTAATTGAAGCATTTATGAGTGCTTTTTAACGATTCTTTATGGCCTGTTAGCAATTATTGTTAATTGTCCCTTGTATTTGTCAGCCATTGATAAATGCTCAAAATATGCTAAAACTTGGCTTTTTTTTCGCATTTAAAGCTTCGGTGTAGCATTATTTGATTATAATCGAAATGCACCAGGCTAGATTGCACAAGTTTGCTAACATTGAGATGCTGCAGGCAGAAAAGGGCCAAATATTTAGATTTTGTGTAAAACTTAAGTGAAACTTTTTAGTAAACAGAGCATGGTATAAAAGTGTTAAAAATTAGCATTTAATGAATTAAGTGCACTTGGAAAGAAGCCAATACGTGATATCGTTGTAATTTAATTTAAGATAAAATTGTTTAATCGAATAGAACCAGTTGCAGCACTTGTATGAAAAAATAGGTGGTTTGACGAAAAAAATTGTATAATGGTTGGAGTTCAATTTAGAGTCGATCTGTACATTTATATTTTAATTAAATAGAAAGCTTTCAAATTATTGAAATCCTTAATTACGAACGTTTTACAGTTTATAAAAATGTGACTAGACACAAATGCAACATTCTTACTGTTGAATTGCAATTACCGCATTCAATATTAAAACGTGTTACGTTTACTAAAAACACTTATGTTGTTACCATATGCGCTTTAATTATAAAATTAAAATAAGTTTACGCTATGCTTTTGTTAACAGATGCTACACATCGATTTCCAGGAACTGGAACGAATGGTCCACAAATCATGTTAATTTATCTCTGGCAATGTTACCGGTTGACTTTTTGGAGTTGTGTTATATGCGCCTCAGTTTTCAGTTTGTGGTTCGTGAATTCCGATTTTACCCGTATCTACTTCAACACATACAAAATGATGAATATGGATGCAGTTGGATTTATTACGGTTTGTTTCCCACGAAAATAAATTCTTTGAAATCTGCGTTCAGATATCAATTTGAAAATTTTCTTTTTATTTATTTTTTTTTAATAAACCGTATTTCAATATCAAACGGTGCGTTGGTAGTTATCGGAAATTGCTTATAGTGAAGAGGTGGAACAAATATATTTGTTGAACCTCCAGTAGCTAGTTGTCTCACCGATGAGGGTTCAGATGACGAAGATAGTGGAGGTAAAGTAGACAATTTAAGTGGAAGGCAATTACCAAACGGGGCTCAACTTGTTTTGAGTAATAATTTATTTATTTATTTAAAGCATACAATGAAAACGTCAATGGCCGCAGAATTTGATAGCTCTTTTAAGGGCTGGCAGCTTAACACCAAATATATCGCATCCGGAGTAAGACTTGTTATAGTTGAGACAAATGCGATCAGAGAATGCCATTTGTCCATAGTTGGTTCAATGATGACGAATGTGAAACTGCGAAGTAAAATTATTAGTTTCGCGGATGACACCATTATCTATTACAAAAATGACAACTGGTATTCCCTTAAATTAAACATAGAAAACGATCTCAGTAAACTTAAAGACTGGTTTGACAGCAGATTACTTTCAATTAACTTTATACATACCATTTAGCAGCTTTGAAACATCTTTACCAGATTACATCCTAAATATCCAAAAAAATTTCTCCATAAAACCTGCAAAAAAATCAAATATTTAGGAATATATATAGACAGTCATCTTAGGTGGAACTCTCATATGGAGTATCTAACAAAAAAACTCCGCAGCATTTTATTTAGATTCAAACAAATTAGACAATTTTTAAACTACAAACAGCAACAAATTTTGTATCATAGTTTGGTCGAGTCACACCTCAACTATGGCATTATTGGTTGGGGAGGGGTATCAAGAACTTACCTGCAGGCAGTCTCCCAAAGTCTCCCAAAAACGATTTCTAAGATTAATGCTTAACAAACCTGCAAGATACTCCAGCCATCTGCTGTACTCTGAAACAGAAATATTAGATATTAGGCAATTATATAGTATTCAATTGGGATGCCAACAATATAAAAATAAAAATGAACTTACCACATTAAACCATCCATATGCGCCACAAGAACAAAACAATTACATTGCATACCACTAGCCTCTAAAACGATTGGACAAAGAAACTACTCGTACTTAGCTCCAAAATTATTTAATTACTTGCCACAAAAAGTAAAAGATGAAACTAACTTAAAACGGTTTAAAAAGAAATTAATAATATTTTTAAAACAAAGCAAACGAACCGATATACACGAAATTATAGATGGTTAAAGACATTAAAAAAAGGGACCATGTTTTTCTACTTTCAGTCTCTTGTTACATAAGTTAAAAAAAAAAAAAAAAAAAAAAAATTCTTTAAATTTTTTTAATTATAGTTTTAAATTATATATTACAATTTTGTAACCACAAACAAGTATTTATTATACTTCAGTGGTGATGTTTATGTTTATTTAATCATGGTCGATATATATTATATTCTAAACAATTATATTGTATTGTATTATGTAGATTATGGAATGAATAAACATTATTATTATTATATTATTATTATGTCGTGTTCGCCGAGTACAGGTTAGAAAACTGATCTTTTCCAACAGATTGCTGCACGAGATCTCTCCGTTAAGCAATTTAAACAGGAACAAAAGAAGAGACTGTTTGCTTCTTTCTTCGAGTGACTGCATACCACAATAATAAACGAATTTTGATGTGGAAAACGAAGCTTAAATAACAAATACTTGGCAAACTTTCGTTGCACCCCTTCTGTCGATGTGGCAGGTGTAGATAGGCATCCAGACTACAGCACAGTACTCAAAAATGCTTTGAACCAGAGAAATGTATAGAGCCATGATGGACTTGGTATCATGAAAGTGACGAGTGTGGCGTTTAATGAATCCGAGCATTCTAAAGCCTTGCAAACGATAGACTCGATATGAAGATTGAATGTCAGACCGGTGTCGAGGATGATGCCAAGATCAACAATGGATTATCGACTTTGTAGCCATTGTTGGTAATGTTGGGAGATCTTGTAAAGTGAATCGTCTTACATTTGCTCACATTCAGAGACAAACGATTAATTTTGCACCAATCGATGAAATGGTCCAAATCTGATTGTAAGGCAGAATTATCACTGGTTTTTGTAGTAAAGAACTTTAAGTCGTCTGCGAATAAGAGCTAACAACTGTTTAAAAAGCAATTTGATGCGTCGTTTATAAAGAGTAAAAATAAAACGGGACCAATGTGGGAACCTTGGGGAATGCCGGAAGTCACTGGTATGTCACAAGAGACCGAATTAAGAACCAAAACACGCTGAGAGCGGTCCGTTAAGTAAGAGTTTAGCAGTTTCGGATAGTTGCCAGAGACGCCAATTTGAGAAAGTTTCCTGAGTAACAACTTGCGACAGACACTATCGATAGCTTTAGACAGGTCAGTAGAGATGACCTGCTCCCATTGATGAAATTAGGTAATCCTGGTATATAGCAAGATTAGTCGCTGTTGACCGACCCCTAAAAAACCTATGCTGGTGAAGAGAAATGTAATTTTGAAATGTGGAAAATAATTCAGAATGGACTCAAATAGTATAATTTTTAATGTCGGATTTGTCGCCCTTCTTATAAATTGGAATTAAGTTGGAGAATTTCCAGACTGTGGGAAATATTCCGTTGTTGAAGGATTTTTGAAAAAGTAGACTCAGCGGTAAAGAGAGCGAGCTACAACAACTCTTTAGCAGTGATGGTGGTATTCCATCCGGACCGTCATTCTTGGCTACATTTAGACTGTTAATTTTAGAAACCTCTTCAACAGTAAAAGAGTATGAAGATAAGGTGGACCAAAAAGGCAGCGATATGGCTTCCGTTGGATCAGAATTACCATCAGTGTAACTTGCTTGAAAATGGGATGCAAAAGGATTAGCTATATCTTGGGGATTACTTAATTCCATGTTGTTATAAGACATTGGGTTTGGAAGGCCGGCGCTTCTTTTTAAATTCTTGATGAATGACCAAAAGTGCTTCACATTCTCGGGGATAGGGTGCTCAGAATTAGTAACAAAGAGAAGGTAGCACAACTCAGTTCTGTATTTAACTTCCGAATAAGCTGAGTAATCTGTATGAAGATGTGTCCGTCTAAACCTCCTATACAGCTTATTCTTTTCAGATATCAGTTTGAGGAGCATGTGGTCGAACCAAATAGGAAATTTGGAATTAATTCGTACAGACAAATACAAAACTAAATATAAGACAACAAAGAATATTAGGGTGGAAAAGGGGGAAAATGGGGGAAAAGAAGATAGTCTGGGATATAGAGGGAGATTTAGAGGAATCAACGTATTTTTCCCGACTGTTCAGAAGAATATAAACAATGTGAAAAGCTATCATGTACAGAAGTTTTTGACAAATTTATTAATGATGAAGTGATAGATTTGCTTGTTACTGAAACGAGGAAGTCCATAGCTCAAACGTATCTGCAAAGATATGGAACCATTGGAAAAGGTGCAGGCCGACCTTCTACCTCAAAATTTAGTATATATTGCAACAGAATGTCCTGACGTGAGATATGACAAAAAAAACATTTGCTTGTTTATACTCCTGACAAGAAAAGAAGAAGATCTGCAGGGGAGGGTTGCTGTACTAGTTTCAGAACATTTGCAAGAAATGTGACGTTGGTCTGTGTTTGGACTGCAATTATATAGTTCATACAAAAACTAAGTAACATATTAATTTTATAACGTTTGAGAATAGTGAATTAAGTTATAATGAGTAAACGGTTTATTTGTAGTGTTTTAAGACTTTTTATGATGATTTGTAGTTTTTGATTTGGAAATTACCATAATATACCTGTACATGTATTTAGATTTAATTGAACCTGTTTTTTGTGTTGTTATTCTAAATTTGAGGTTATTTATTTAGCATATCTTAGGTTTTTCAGATTTTCTGTAAGGATGTACTTGACATTATCCGAATACATGCAACTCCTGATGGTCGTAGTATTCTTTAATTTTATGTGGCAAGAGGTCCAGTTCAAAGGAAAACATCCAAATTGTAGGTCTTTGCCTACAAACATCTGCTTTGCAAGGACAACCTCACCAAATTGAAGCAAAATATTGGAAATGTCTTCTTTAGACGCAGAATAGTGTTTCTGTCTTGATTTATTATCCATTTTGTATTTTTCAAAATAAACACAAAATTTATATTTTTTAATTTTAACAAGCAGTTCAAAGCTAACTTTGAATTATTCAATTTTAGTAGTATTTAACATTTTATTATACTAATTACTAATAGTAACTGTACAATTATTGAAAACAGGTGCTGTAAAAGACAGGAACATAATACTATTGTTAAAAATATGATGTGACAAAGGACAAAAATGATAAGTTGAAATATCAGCAATGATGTGCATAGCTAATTAGATTTTAAGTTTCCATATATAAAAGTACAATTTCGACAGTTTCTAAGGACAAGTTTGTTTAGTTTATATGTAACACTTTTCTATCTCAATTGCTTTTCTAACCAACCTATCATTCCTTGGACATTTAATTGTTTTAACATCAAGTGGATTGCTGGACAAATGTGATTGCACAGCTGTTTTGCACAACCTAGGTGCTATTTTGTTTGAAAGACTTCCTGCAAAAATTTCATTTATAATTAAGAAATAATCTCAGAAATGCTAATCTTTATCTAACCTGATTTTGTAATATAATCTTCAGATTTAAAATGTTTCGAGCATACTCGCGTATGCTTGGTGACCCATTAACACCTTACACATTTTCCGAGAATTTACCACGATCAACTTCTTCGACGACACATCTTTTGTTGGTTATATAAACTGTTTGTTGCTTCTTGGATGGAAAATAATTAAAGTGTAATTCCGGATTGATAGATTTCCTAAAGGTATTGGGCATTTTTGATTTTTAACTAACAAATAACAGCAAAATACACACAGCACAAACTCAAAACACACGTTCGACTGCAGATAAACAAACAAACATTACGCGTTTCGGGCAGTTCAAATTAATACCGCTAGGTCGCATTAAGTTGTGTTCATGTAAATAGCGTTACATGTATGTAACGTCATTTTTTTAATTTTAATAAAAAAATTGATAAAAAGTTAACACTAGTTTATTACTGACACTATAAACATTTCAAAATTGATCTATTTCGTATAATTTACAACAAAAAAATAATTCGGGCGTTAATGGGTTAGTGACGTTACCAAAAAATGAGAGTATCTAATATGTTTACGACTTACGGTCTACATACTTTAGATTTATTTTCCTTTATTAAAGTTTGCGAATGAAAACACATCATTTAACTAATTGCATATGTTATATCACAAAGAAATTCGATTCGACAACAAACTCAAGTTACCACAATTTCATAAACTAATTCGGCAAATGACATGAAGTCACCTGAAACAAAGCAGGAGAGGTTCGTTCTCAACTCAAGTTAGTTCATCAAGATGTTATTATAACAAAGAGTGATTACTGCCTCTATGCGAACAGCGAACCTCCTACATATTAATTAAACACCGTCTTCTGTATTATCGCAGAATTGCTGCAGTTATTAATGCATAGTTATGTAGGCATGACCCATAAAATCTTGGTGAAGTTCGATGTGAATGTGTTTTGAATCGCAATCATTCCTTAGAATTTAAAGGGTATTGTGGAAATGGCTCTCACACAATTCCATTAACACGCGTTTGAAATGTGTCCCGTTAGTATCATTAGTGTAATTGGCTTGTATTTTGTCTAATACAAGATGGCGGATAGTGAAGTCGTGTTGCTAACAGCAGAGCTAAATAAGCTCAAAAAGAACGAACTAATAGACATAATTATAAATTTTAAACTTCCCTCGGGTGTGAGCAATGTGCAACTATTAGATTACGTGAAAAGTTTAAGTGAAACTTTAGCGAATATAAAGAAATCAGATGGAAAACCAGTTAACCTCAGCAATACTCCATGTGCGCAGTGCAACAATCTCACGAGAGACTTAAATGCAGTTAAAAGTGAACTTGCATCTGTAAGTAAACTTTCATTTCATCTGGAAAAACGAACCGAGGAACAAGAATGCTTAATTTTGTTATTAAAACAATGTAACAACAATCATTTTCTCGATTTGAGTACAGCAGGGACATCTAGTGGCAAGAATGGCAACCACTCAAATTCGAATTCGACGAACATTTGGGCCAACAAAAAACCTGTCTCAAACAATTTACCGGTCATCAACAATCACAGTATAAAAACTAGTGTTGATAAAGGTAAATCGCTAGATATCGAAAAGCCATCTTCGCAAAAACCAGTTGTAAACAGAAACACGACAAAAACGGGGAACTCCATTGGGAATCCCCCTCAGAAAAATACCAGTACAAATAAATATAAACCAATCATCGGTAGCAACGACGTTTCCAATTTCAAAACCATTGCACGACAAGGACATGTACATGTCTCCCGTATAAGTTCTGATATGACTTCAAATGATCTTTTAGAGGTTCTTAAGAATTCAGCTCCGGACATACCATTCTCCTGTGTTGAGTGGAGTAAAAATGATTATAGGTCCACTTACAAAGTGTCTTTTCCCTTCGAGAATTTGGACCAAGTTTATAATCCACAAATTTGGCCCAAAGAAGCAGCTATAAGAAGATTTAACTTCAAAAGAAATTTTCACCAACACCAGACGAACGAAGAGGAAATCTAAACCCAAACAATTTAAATAGTTTTGACAAAAACAATGTTCTTAGTGTTTTAAAAAAATGTCACCAGCGGAGTGCGGTAAGTATGCTCCATATTAATGTACAATGCGTCTCCAATAAGGTGGAAACAATAAATGCTTTCCTTTCTGATCACCATTTTGATATTGTTTGTTTCTCAGAACATTGGCAGACCGAGAACTGTCTTCAGCATATAAACATATCTGGATATACTTTAGCCAACTTTTTTTGCCGTAATAATAAAATTCACGGAGGCGTCGCTATTTATATAAAACAAAACAAGGATAGTTTGAAATACATCTCAATCAATATGAAGGATTTCAACAGTGAACAAAATGCAGAATTTTCAGCAATTTATTTACCATCCATAAAAACAGCGGTTATAGCAGTATACAGATCTGGTAAAGGCAACATCGATGTGTTTCTTTTGAATTTTGAACATGTATTGAACAACTTATTAAAAAATCATGAAAAACTGGTCATTTTAGGCGACTTCAATTTAAATTTTAAAATAGAAACATGCATCTTGAATAACTTAAAATGTCTGTTGAAATCGTACGGCATGGTGATCACAATTTTAGAGGATACGAGGATTACAGCTACTTCGTCCAACTGTATTGATAATATAATTACCAATATAGCGGAACAAAGATTTTTGGTCGGTGTCTTCGAGCCTTGTTTTTCTGACCATCGGGCTCAATACATTGTCATAGACAGTATGAACCCTATTAATTCAGTTCAATCTGTTAAGAGACGTTTTATTTCAAATAAAGGAATAGATAAATTTAAACATCATTTAGCTATTGTAGACTGGAGTCTTTTTAACATAGGTTTATCAGATGTAGACCTTTTGGCCACGTTTCTTGTCAATACTTTCCATAATTTAAGTTTAAAATGTTTTCCTCTAAGAAAAGCTAATCAAATCATTAGACATTCGCCAGTATCTTGGTTCACGGATGACTTGAAATACTTAAGAAATCAACTTTCTTCTGTGAAGTTAATAGCAGATGTAACAAAACATCCAGACGACCAAAAAACATATAGGGTATTAAGGCAAGACTATAATAACGAGCTAAAAATCGCTAAAAAATCTGCATACGACAATTTTATAATGTCATCTGAAAATAGAGCAAAGGCTTGTTGGAAAGTCATTAACTATGAAAGAAATAAATCTAATAAGCAATCCGTAATAACTCCTGAATTGTCACCACATGAAATAAATAACTTTTTTTGCGAAATCGCGGTAAATATTATTCAATCTCTACCTAACATTACCAATGACGAACTCTTAAGTTTTAAAACTTTTCCAGCCCCGTGCAGTTCATTCTATTTGCACCCAGTTACTTATCTTGATGTCTCCTCAGTCATTAAAGCTTTAAATAACTCTAATTGTCTTGATATTCATGAACTTAATAGTCGAATCTTGAAGGAAGCAAATTTTATTGCTGTAAAACCTTTTACTGAACTCATAAATCTCATGTTTAATACTGGTATATATCCTGATATTTTTAAATTATCCAAAGTGCTACCTCTTTTTAAAAAAGGCGATACTTCTGTAATCGACAATTATCGACCTATTAGTATTATCTCAATATTTAGTAAAGTCATTGAAAAATTAGTCAAAATACAGTTGTATGACTATTTTGACTCAAACAATTTCTTCAATAATTCCCAATTTGGCTTTAGAAATTCCCGCTCAACAACTCAGGCAGTTCTAAAAGTTGTGAGTGACGTAGTAGACTCTCTTGAACATGGCAATCGTACAGCTATAATGCTGTGCGATCTTTCGAAAGCCTTTGACTGCGTTTCACATGACATTCTCATAGAAAAATTAAGTTACTATGGTGTCAGAGGAATTCCGTTGAAACTTATAAGTTCTTATCTTTCCAACAGAAAACAATGTGTTACAGCAAATGGTAGAACATCAGATTTTCAGTCTGTAAGTCATGGTGTGCCTCAAGGATCGGTTCTAGGCCCCCTTCTTTTCATCATTTATATTAATGATCTGAGCTGTTTCATGTCACCTTCGAAGTCAGCTATGTTTGCAGACGATACCACTTTTGTCATTTCACAAAAAGACGACGTCAATTTAGCCGCCTCTCTAGATTATGTAACCGACAAGGCAAATGAATGGTTTTCAACAAACAAACTAAAATTAAATAATGATAAAACTCAAATCATGCAAATATCAGCAAATAACCAATTCGCAGTTATCCAAGAAACAAAAAGTGTAAAACTACTTGGAATAGTTCTTGACAACAGATTAAGCTGGCAGGCACATATTGATCATTTAGTTAAAAAACTTTCGAGTTCCTTATTTATTTTACGACAGTTGAAAACAATTACTAATTCTAGTACTCTTAAAACTACATATTTTTCACTCTTTCATTCGCACATTAGCTATGGCATCACCCTTTGGGGCAATTCCTCCCATGCGTTAATCATATTTAGAATGCAAAAAAAGGCAATAAGGGCGCTCGCCGGTCTGGGTTTTAGAGATCATTGTCAACAGTTTTTCATAAAACTTAAAATCATGCCATTACCATCTTTATTTTTATTTCATATTTTAATTGAAATTCATGGAATTCAGTCAATGTTGCCAAAAAATTCAGATATCCACAGCTATAACACGCGCAGTGCTCACCATATCAGAAGCAGCCGCTTTCGTTTAAATACTTCGCAGTCAAACTCACCGAACTATGAGCTTTTTAATATTTTGCCGTCAAATTTAAAAAACTTGGGCATTAATGCATTTAAAAAACACTTAAAAAAGTTCATCCTTAAATATTGTTTTTACTCTGTTGAAGATTACATTGTGCATTGTCGAGGCAATCACAACACCGTATCTCTGCTGTGATATTTTTACTTCCTTTGTTTTTTTTTTTATATCATGTCTGTAATGTAACGTATATATCTCTGTATAAAACTTTTTGTATGTTTATTTACTTTCTTCTTTTTTTGACGTGCTACAAACTTTTGTAAAGTAAAAGTAGTTAATAAAGATCTATCTATCTATCTATCTATCTAATGTTACATTTACGCAGGGCGCTTGTTTCAAAATATTGTATTAACAATTAAAATTACATTTAAAGAGCGTGGCTCGTAATATAAAAAAAAAAACATCCGGCACCCCAGAGAAGGTCCTAAATAAATTTTATGAAATAATGGTATTCAAAGACAAAGACATATTGGTGCATTATGTAATATATGGACCTAACTAGATAAATATTTTTTTCTTGGTATCTAATTTTTCACCGAGATTTTTACAAGACTGCTGTTTTAATTCAAGTAGGTACTAATTTTTTAACCTTATTCTTTCTTTTGTAATGTAATGTAATTTATACAGATCTGGCAAAATTTCAACGGAACATAGGATTTTCAATGTATTTTGTACAAGAGCTCACGTAGAAGTCAACCAGCAGAATATATAAGAAATGTACGCGACGAGGTATCAACTATTCAATTGAACCACTGTTCCCCTCCTGCCTCGAGTAACGGGCACGTGATACTTGCCACTCAGTCTACTAAACAGCAATCGCAGTAGAATTAATTAGTATTAAGATGAAAATAAAATGATCACATTCACAAAGGAGGGAAAGATGCAAATTTTAAAGTGGGGCCACTCGATTCGAGATACAATAAACACAGTCCACCATTTCTCGAATTATTAAAAAGTTCCTAATCGATTGATATCTACCCGTGGTACGATCAAGTGGCCTCCCAGATCACCAGATTTATCTCCATCTAATTTCTTTCTTTGGGGAATGAACAAAATACGCTTATCGGCATGAACGTCAGAGAGCTACAAATCTTGATGAATTAAGGGGGAAAATTATCCAACTTTGTGCCAACATTACGCCAAATCTTCTCAGCGATATAAGATTATCTCTGTATCACAGATTTGGCTGTTGTTTGACACAACAAGGTGGTTTATTTGAACCTTTAATACATTAGATTCGTAGTTTTTTTTTAGTTACATTTTAATTTATTTTTACCGTTGTTTTTAAATCGTAGAATGTACTTTATTTTCAAAGCCGTTGTGGCAAAAACGAACCACACCACTTATTTTCAGAAGAGAAATTATTTGTTACGTTTATTTCAGAAAATAATTTCTTGCATACAATGGAACTTCGTCGTCGCAAAATCTGTTCCTGAAAGTCTCACATACACACCTCCTTTCCTAACATTTTGATATCTGTCATTCGGTGCTATTAAGCTAACGCAGACACGCACTCTGCTAGCGAAGAGTAGGGATACAACAATGTTCAATTGAATAGTTGATACGTCGTCGATTAGATTTCTTATATGTATATTCTGCTGGTCGACTTCTACGTGAGCTCTCGTACAAAATACATTGAAAATCCTATGTTCCGTTGAAATTTTGCCAGATCTGTATATGTTTTTAATAATACAGTATTTTTTTCACTTTTGTTTTTCATTTTAACATACTGTTTGCTATATACATTTACCTGCGTCCACTATAGAAAACTGTCAAAAACACACGACACACAGCCTCAGTATATAGATCATTACGCACGGTAAACACAAAACCGTGCGATTTGTTTACCGTAAAGAAAACGCACAGTTTATACGTAAAAGTAAGCGGAACATTTAATAATTCGCAAGTAGGTAGTGATCGCGTAATCGCCCGTCATCAATGTAGACCATATTTCACCTGATAAAGATGAGGCATTTGTCGTTATGCCGTTGGCACCACTTGCTGTCAATTTAATGTCACCTAATTGTTAATGACAATTCTTTTATACATATTTAAATATTTGAAGTATTTCAAATTTTTCGAGTTATTCTTCTTAAGTTTGGCTGTTTGATAGTGTATGAGTATTGTTTCATTACTTTTATTGTATATTTATTGATATTATTGATTCAGAAAAGTCGTGATGCCTCCCAAATGGTCCCTAAGACATCCAGGGGTAAAGTGTTCTGTGCCCCATTGACATTACAATTGATAGGTGACATTAAATTGACAGCAAATGGTGCCAACGGCATAACGACAAATGCCTCATCATGTCAAGTGATAGTGAGGCGGGAATCTATTGGATTTGAAGAGAATTTTGTAAAATTATTCGAAATAAAATTGTTCAAAAAATCTAAAGATGCAATAAAATACAGGGTATCATCCCATTTGACGAAATTAAGTACCCTGTCATAAGTCCAGACTTTTTGGCACATGTATCTGGCCGTAGGTAAAGTATAGTACGTAATGCGTATTGTAAAGCAATTACGCACTCATGAAATTACGCACTCGCCGCTACGCATTTTCGTGCGCAATTTTTCCATTCGTACGTAATATGCTTTTTACAACACTTTTTACGTAATATACTATTATAGTCAGTGGCGTAACTAGAGCTGAGTCATGGGGGGGGGGGGGGGGGTTACCACCACCAGTCAACCAACATATTACTACCTACAAATTTTTAAGTTTAAAAAAAGATTTCTCATAATATAGGTATAATATACAGTGTCCCCAAAGTACGCACCATATGGGAAAATTTTTTATTAAGGGTTTTTCGACGAAAAATTGTTCTTGATGAAAGTTTGTGCATCCCCTAAAACTAAACTTGTAAAACACTTGTAATCTACGAGGAGCCTTCTAAAATTTGATTTTGAGACAAGAGTAAAGTAGGTACCATTATTTTGAAAAATCTCGGGTAATGTTATTTAGAAGCATTAACAAATATATCTAAATTTGAAGTCATGGCCATCTAAGTGAAGTTTTATTTTTTTACCATTTTATTTTAAAATAGGGACTACGAAAAGAAAAATTTGCTAAAACAGACAACATCCTTACAAATTACATAACCATTGTGTCAACCACGGTCAATTTTTTTGAAGAGTAAGATAATTTTCAAAGTTTTTGGTGCAAGGTTATTTTTATTTTTTGTGAACACCGAAAATTGCTCAAAATTATAAAGTAGTATAACATGAACTTAATATTCAATAGTATCAAGTAACAAAACATCCAAATAGAATAAGTATTTCGGTACAAAGTCATAGATTTTCTGGATATTTTCTAGTCGTAGTCCCCATTTAAAAAAAATGGGTAAAAAAATAAAACTTCAATTAGATAGCCATTCAAATCTAGATGTATTTTTTATTGCTGAACAATTTTTCAAAATAACGGTACTTTATTCTTGTCTCAAAATTAAATTTTTGGGGGCTCCTCGTATATTACGAGTGTTTTACTATATTTTGTTGGTGCATGTTTAGTTTTAGGGAATGCACAAACTTTTATCAAGAATAACTTTTTGTCAAAAAACCCTTAATAAAAAAAAACTCCCATATGGTGCGTACTTTGGGGATGACACTGCATATCGTCCCTGTAATTGCAAAATGTCGTATGTCAAAAATTCCGTATGTGCGTATAAAACACAAACACGTTAAGTTAACGCCTTAAATGCCATATAACATGATGTTACATCATAAAAATAAGCTATAAACTGATTTCTGAAATAATTAAACAAAAAAGTAAAAAGATATTACAAGTTTTTTTGCTCTCCTGATAAGTGGCCTTTTTGACATACGACATTTTGCAATTACAGGGACGATATTATACTGTAATCATGTAGTTTCAAAGTAAATAAATAGATTATAATTTTTTATAAATGTTATTTTGGAAGTTATAAATGTTATTTTGGTTATACCAGATGTTATTTTTGGAAGGGCAATCAAGAAATAGCTTTTAAATAAAAGTAACTCCGAGGGGTAAACCGCGAGTTAAATTTTTGTACACTGTTCAGAATAACGCCTTGAATTGCACTAAACTTTATTTTTACTAATACAAATTACTTGACAATTCTACTAAATTTCTGACGTTACATTCTTTTTTTCTCAACTAAACAAATACAGGGTATTACAAAAAATACACATTAAAAAACAATAAAATATATTCAACATTTTCCCCGCCGTGAAGAACTCTGATCTTCACCTTTCACTGGTAGAATACAAACTTTTGAAACAGGCCTTTTGAAAAATCCTTTTCTTGTTTTAACTTCTACTATTCTAATTATACCGTCTTTTCCGGGATAAATTTCCGAAATTCGACTCATCAACTATTCATTTCTGGGTAGTTTCTCATCAACAATTAAGCAAATGTCATCATTTTTTACTGGAGTGCTTTTAGAAAACCATTTTGTTCTATTTATCAGCGTTGGACGGTATTCTTGAACCCAGCGTCTCCAGTAGGTATTTGCTAAACTTTCTGCTATTCTCCATTGTTTCTTGCTTAACTCTTCATGAGTAATTCTGTCATAGCTTGTTACTCCTCCCGGTCTAAGTAACAAAAAATGATTTGGAGTTATAGCTGTAGTGTCATTGGGATCTACTGATATATGAGTAAGCGGTCTTGAATTTATTGTATACTCTACTTCCACTAGTAGAGTATTGAGAACTTCTTCTTTGGGATGAACTGATTTTAATGAAAATTTGAGTGCCGACTTAACAGACCTGACCATACGTTCCCATATTCCCCCCATGTTTGGGGCACTTGGTGGAGTATGCCGCCATTTTGTTCCGTGTGGGATGAGATCTTCTGCTATTTTTGTGTTATCAAGCAATTTTACCAATTCTTTCAATTCATTTTCTGCTCCAATAAAATTGGTTCCATTGTCTGTGATGAACTCCTTAGGTTGGCCACGTCTGCAAATGAATCTTCGAATAGCCATTAATGTTGAGCTGGTGTCAAGGGTTGCAGCGATTTCAATATGAATAGCTCGTATTGTTAGACACGTAAACAAAACTCCATATCTTTTTTCAACTCTTCGTCCAACTGAAACTAAGACTGGACCGAAAAAATCTATACCTACATAGGTAAATGGAAAAATATAAGATTCCAATCTTTCTTTTGGCAACATTCCCATTTCTGGTATCGAAGGCTGACACTTCTTCACCTTGCAGATCTGACAATCTGTAAAACTCTTCTTAACAGCAGCTCGCATTTTTAAAATCCAAAATTTGAGTCTTAGATTATTCAGTACAGTCTCCACCCCTACATGACCTGCTTTTTTATGGTAATAACTTGTATATGGATGTTTTGGGTCTAAAATTATGGGAAATCTGTAATCAAAATCAAAATTTAATGTATCTGGAAATCTTCCTTTCAATCTAAGTATTCCCTCATTATCTAAAATTACACTTAATCTTATAAGTCTACTTGTGTTCGGCAAACGTTTATTTTTACTTAACAAATCAATGTTTTCCTTAAAACTTTCTTGTTGACTCTTTCTTATCCATAATTTGCACGCTTCGTTAAACTCGTTCACACCAATTTCTAAATTTTCTGGTCTTTCCTTCTTTTGCTTTTTCACAATATTTCCAAAATGTACGATCCATGCTGTAGATTTAATAAGCCTATTCCAATTTGAAAATCTGACAATATCTGGTAAAATGTTAAGCTTATTTGGAGAACTTTCTTTAATCACATGAAAAGAGTTTGTTTCTTGTTTACATAAAGTTTCAGGTTCTATTGGCCAATGTTCTCTGGATTGTTTTAAGAAAGAAGGTCCATTGAACCATACACTATTTTCCTTCAAATTCAACTTTTTTAATTCTTTTGTTGCCTCATCTGCTACATTTAGATCGGAGGGTACCCAATGCCACTGAGATACTTCTGTATTTTCAAGTATTTCTCCTATTCTGCAAGCAACAAAAATTGGGAATCGTCTAACCTCTGATCGAATTTGTTGTAGTACAACAGGAGAATCAGTCCAAAAAGAAACGTGAGAGATGTTATACTCTAATTCAGCTAAAACTATTTTAGCTAGTCTAGTAGCTAAGACTGCACCTTGTAGTTCCATTTTTGATACCGTTTGCTGAGTTAATGGTCCAATTTTATACTTAGAAGCAACAAATGACGTAAAAACAATACCTTCGTGAATAGTTCTTAAATAAATCACAGCAGAATATGCTCGTTCACTGGCATCTGAAAACGCATGTAACTCTACGTCTCGAATATGTTTAAGAGATGGAAAATAATATCTAGGAATGCAAATAGGTGAAAGTACTTTTAGATTATTTAACCAATGTTGCCATTTCTGAAAAAGTTCTTCAGAAATTTCGGAATCCCAGTCGATATTGATTTTCCAAATGTCCTACTTTATAAAAAGGTAATTTATTACTTTGACCAGAAATATCTAAGGAGACAGCTCTTGATTCGTCGTCATAGTGACTTATTCCATTTGTCCACTGAAAGCATAATGGATTGATTGGTCCAACTAGTTCAAGATCCTTAGCAAGACTTTCATCGATTAAGGAACAGGTCGAACCTTCATCAAATAATGCAAATGTTCTGATTTCTTTCTTTGGCCCCCGAACTATAACAGCTGCAATTCTTAACATGGCATTTTTGACACCACCTGTCAAGTTGGCACAAAAATTAGGTTGACAGTTTTCGCTAACATTAGCGACCGGTACTGATTCTTTCGTCAGATGGAGCAATTTGTGATGTCGTCCTTTACAATCATCTACACCACACCTAACTTTTGAGCGACATCTATTTGCCATGTGTCCAGCTTTCAAACAACGAAAACATAGTTTTAGCTGCATGACGGCCTGTCTTCTCTCAGCTACAGATTTTTCGATGAATTGTCCACATTCACGAATTTTGTGATTACTTTTACAGAGTGAACATGTTTCAACAGCTAATATGAAATCATTTTTTTCATTTGATACCATCACAGATTCTTTATTGCTTTTATTTTTTTGCCATGGATTTTTGGTGGAAGCAATGGAATTTAACTCCTCTTCATACCAAATGGAAAAATCTTCTAACGAGATTGGTACTCCTTGTGAGTCTCGTTGACACTTAAACTTTCCCCAAGAATAGGTCAAGATAGGAGAGAGTTTTTCAACTATGGTTGCTAGTAACTCTGGATTAAAAAGATAAAATGTACATTTACATTCTTCATGCTAATAACCATATTATTTATTGCGTTGTAAAAGGAAATACATGACTCCAACTTTTCTTCACTGACTGTACCAAATTTCTTAACTTTTTCCATCAAGGAAAGAACGATCCATTCTGGTCTACCAAAATTTAATTCTAACATTTTGATTATTCTTGATACATTGTCGGGAGAAATCATTAAAGCCTTTACAGTTTCTCTCGCTTTTCCTTTCAAACACTTATCAAGTCGCAATAAGTTATCATCATTAGACAAATCGTAAAGTTCTGTAGTTTTCTTATATTGGCTGACAAACATGGGCCATTCCGTTAATTCACCACTAAACTGTGGAAGATCTTTAATTTTTTGTCTAGCTAAAAGTCTGTTTGTTTCAATGATATTTTTCAGCAAAACTTCGTCTCTTACTTTCTCTCCACCCCCAACAGTAGCTGAAACTATCTTCACATCTGACTTACAGTCTGAATCGTTAATGGAATGATCACAACTTTTGGCATCGTTAATCCATTGATTTATTGCGTCCAACTTTCGGCAAGCACCTTTTTCAGTTATATAACTGTATAAACTACCTATTTCTTCACTACAATCTTTATCTGCGTTGTATTTAATGTCACTTCCTAAAAGTTTCTGCTTAATTCTGAATTCATTTATAACATTTTCTCTTCTTTTTTCTATAGCTATTAATTTTTCCTTAGCTTCCTTTTCTATAGCTATTAGTTTTTCCTTAGCTTCTTCTTCATCTAATATTTTCTTTTGACGAATCAAGTCTAGCTCTAGTTCTAAATTAGAAATGTTTGATTGCTTAGAACAAACTGAACCTCTTACAGATTTCTTGCGGAAATCGGGAATTATATCAGAATTTATCGCTTGTATTTCCGTTGCCTGAATCATTTTAGAAGTTCCTTCCAACGCGATCTCATTTGCAGAAGAGACTCTTTTCGCAATGTCACCACGGCTTTTTGACAGAGAAGAGATATTAACAACATCTTTATCTTCCACCGCTTTCAAACTGGACATAGCAATGTCACCGCCTACAAATCTAACTGGAGGAACTCCCTTGTTCGATCTCAAACTTCTTCGGATAATACTTTCTTCGATACTCATTTTTTTATAACTCCACAGCGTGTTCAAATTTAAACTCGAAGGACCACTGTTCAGAATAACGCCTTGAATTGCACTAAACTTTATTTTTACTAATACAAATTACTTGACAATTCTACTAAATTTCTGACGTTACATTCTTTTTTTCTCAACTAAACAAATACAGGGTATTACAAAAAATACACATTAAAAAACAATAAAATATATTCAACATACACTAATGGCTAGTAATGGCTCCTCACTATTGGCTAGTAATGTCCGGTAATGGCTCACTAATGGCTAGTAATGGCTAGCAATGGCTGAGTAATGGCTACTAATGGCTGGCAATGGCTGAGTAATGGCTACTAATTGACGAGGTCTGTACACCAAAATGGACCTCGCGGTTTACCCCTCGAGTAACTCTATTTATAAAACAAGAAAAAAAATATTCTTAAACACAAAGTATGTAGGTAAAAAATTGCGAAACTTCAGGACAATCTAAATTCAAGTCGGCGAGATGTTTTTGCTAACTCGTCCAACACTTCACTAGCAGTGATATTTAGCTCTCTGCGGATGTTAAGTATAGCATATTAAAATTTGAAAAAATGATGAAAGAATAATTCATTAGCCTAGTAAACACCGCATTTCACTTGACCACGGAAACGTACAAAATTTGAAAAAGGATTGAACAGGGCAGCACAAGGGTAGCGAAAAGAACTGACTAACTGTATTCCGTTTTGATTTGTCATTTTAGTGTACCTTTTTATTCATTAAAATAACTGTGTTTGCACTGTCTTTTTTATCCTGTGTTTTTGGCATTATCGACCCTTACTTCTGTAATCCCACAATAATAAGTTCGAAAATGGGAAATTTTTCAAATTTTTATTTTTCTAAAATTGTTAAGTACTTACAATTTTTTGTTAATTTCTTCTAAGCAATGGGAGGGGGTTACAACCTCCATAACCCCCCACCCCCTAGTTACGCCTATGATTATAGTACGGCATACCGTAACCAGAATTATTGACTTATTACCACACAGAATTTGCAAGCATTTTTCAATCAGTTCTCGGAGAATTGAGAAAAAAAGTTCAGGGTGACATATTTTTTTAGTCACTCGAAAGGTCGGAATTGATCTTTAAACATGTAAAAAAAAGTGGTCTGTTCTCTACTTGAGGTATTGGTTTTATTATGAAAAAGTGGTAAAAAATTGGAACTGACATTTAAACCACCCCAGCGCGAAACAAACTGGTTTTCCTTCGTGTGTATTGATGCTTTTAGTACATTCTGTGAGTTGGAAAAAACCACGAAAGTCACAAATAATTTTTGACGCCCCCAAAGTCCGTTTTCAAGGATGCTGAACACGACGGCGATAATTTCATTTCTTTTAGAGTTGACCCCTTCCCTCAAACGGCCAAAAATCACCCCCGAAAAGGTGAAAAATTTGTTTTTCGCTATAAACGAGAAAACCCGCGTCATATCCTAATTTTGAGGTTTGCTGAACACGATGGTGATATTGGATTTTCTCCTCCAAACGGCCAAAAACCACCACTGTTAGTTTTTTCGGTGAAAGACGCGATTCACTTCAATTTGAACGTCATTTTTAGAAAAAGTAAAATACGGGAAAATGTTTCAATTCATAAAAGTACATTTATGGTCGGTCACATAAAACATTAATCAATCACTGTACAGTTTAAAATAGAAAATTACTATCCAATGAATGATAAATATATGAGGTTTGCACAAAATGAATTTTATAATATATATTTCAGTTTTATAATTTTAAATTAAAAACGAAATAAAAAATAAAAAGCCCTCTATAGGCAAAGTTATAAAAATGTGGAATACTGCGACTCGTAAGAAATATATCTCCTTCGTGAGATCGTATAACCTATTGTAGGTACATTACATACTACTACACTAGCATTTATAGTACATTTTAAAGCGTTACCCCAACATTAAGAGACAAAGAGCAGAAAGCTAAAAGCCGTAAAAGAGAATTCAGAAGAGAACGAGTGAATCAATAAGTCAAAGTCGCCCATGACATAAGCAATTTTTAAAGAGATAGTGTAAAATACCAAATAACATACATTGTACAATTTAAGTTAAAATAATTCAGCCATTTCTACTTAAGAAAATGAAATATAATGTTGTAGCATGGAAATATCTTTAAAATACTTTTTATTATTTTTAGTCTTTATTTTAATAAATTCACATTTGACATTTTATAAAAATTATTAATATCTCAAAAAACATCAAAAACTTCAAATCTCCAACATGTCATCACTCACCATCAGTTTTTTTAAGTCCTTTTTACATAGTTCTTTTTTTAATTTGTTTTACAATACACTTAACATAATTTGCCCTATTTTATACCATAACAGCATTCCCTAAAATTTTGTTGAACTATTCTTGCAATATAATAAATAAGAAAAGTTCAACAAATTTTACTAATTTTGCCCCATTTTTTAACTTCAACTTTTTTTACTGCAAGAGGAGCGGCAGCTATTTTTTTTCCTATCTTCTTCTTGGCATTTCGTACCTTCTTCTGCACCATTGTGGACTTAAATATTTCAATGACTCCATCTTCCTCATGACATATTTTTCCATTGACAATTCCCTGATTTCGTCAAATTTGCCCTGATACATATCCTTTCTCACCTTATCTTGTATAGTATCTCCCCAGAAATTTCTACCAAATTCTTTCTTGAAACCTTCCCAATCTACTATTCTATCCTCCATGACATTCCACCAACTTTTCGCGTTTCCTTTCAAAGTCATGCCGGTCCATTTTTTCCATTTTTGTTGCACTTTTTCTTCTGCCATCCAATTCATAAGATCTTTTAAATATTCAATGGGATATTATTATTACATCTTGTGTTCCCCTATTGGTCTATTTGAAATTCTTCCTTGCTTATTTTGTTGTGTCATCTCACACCTGAATTTTTCTAATTCTTTTCTTGTTTCCCCTGTTTCTTTTTGCACGTAAATCCTCACTTCTTCCTTTAGTTTCTCTAATTCCTGTCTTCCCTCTCTTCTGTTACTCTCTATTATCTCGTTTACCTCATCTTTCATGGCAAATATTTCCCCACTGGTTTTCTCCATCAAGTCCTCCCTAATTATATTCATTTCTCTTCTTACTTCCCTTATCAAATTTTCTTGATATTCTTTCATATTAATTTTTAATTTTTCTTGATTTTTTGTAATGCCTGACATGAGCATGGCCAACATTTGTTCCATTTTACTTTCTTCTCCTTCGGAGATTTCTGCTACTTCTTTTACTTCTTCCTCCATTTTATTCTCTATATCCTCTCCTGATGTGACACTCTTCTGCCGGATTTCCCTTACTTCTTAATTTCATAACATGTGTCATTTCAAACCCTGCACTTGACCTATTTTTTGAAACCCACGATTTCAAATGCCCCACGTTGGTATGCCAATTGTTGTACAATGGAAACGTCTTCAAAATACTTTTTAATACTTTTAATCTTTATTTTAATAAATTTACATTTGACATTTTATAAAAATTATTTCTTAAAAAACATCAAAAACTTCAAAACTCCAACATGTCATCACTTACTATCAGTTTTTTTAAGTCCTTTTTACATAGTTTTTTTTAATTTGTTTTAGAATACACTTAACATAAGGTTCCAAATTGCTCTTGCAATTCGGGCACCACTAAGGTTACCTGTAGTAGAAGTCATTTTTAAGTTGGTCAGATTAAACATCGATTTATTAAATTCACAAAAAATTAACTTAAACACATTTTTTACAAAATCAAACGTAGCCAATTCTTTTGCATGCAGTTTTTAATTTGATTATCTAAAAACTGCTTTCTTTGTAATATTTTCCTATCATAAATAAAATAAATAAAGACTATGTACCTGCTAGTCATTGGAGACAACTTACCTGTCATTGGGAGACAATTTACCTATGCAAATTCTGACTCTTTAGTAGATTTTTAGACAATGGGAGACAACTAGTCTTTCAGACTTGGTGCATGCATTTCCCTTAATTTTTGTGATAGATAATAAAAGTAGTACATATGAAGTTCTAAATTCAAAAACTTTGAAAGAAATTTTTGAAGTTTGTGGTCATGTAATATTAAACTTTGTGAATATATCACTGAGGGCATGCGAAGTCCCAGATGATTTAAAAGTTAGTACTGTGGTTCCCATACCTAAAGTTAAGAATACCATAAAGGCTAATGAATTTAGACCTATTAATACCTTACCACCTCTAGAAAAAATTCTTGAAATAGCAGTTTATAATCAAATTTTAGAACACATTGAATGTAATGAAATTTTAGTTGACACTCAATCGGGGTTTCGAAAAAAATATTCATGTGAAGCAGCACTTCAGCTTGCATTATGTAAATTTAAAAGGGAAGTAGATGCTAATAAATATGTCGTAGCTGTGTTCTTAGATCTAAAAAGGGCTATTGAAACCATAGATCGACAGATTCTATTAAGAAAACTAAAGGGGTATGGTATTAAGGGTGAAGTGTATAAATGGTTATCTCACTACCTAATAGATAAAAAACAAAAAGTCAAAGTTTGTGATATCATCTCCAATGTAATAAATATCCATGTAAGTGTACCCCAGGGTAGTGTATTAGGCCCCCTCCTTTTCATTCTGTATTTAAATGACTTGAATCTTTTTATAGACGTTGATTTTCTTAATATATTCGCAGATGATACATTATTAGCTTGTTTTGATGAAGATCTCAAGAATGCCTTAAATAAAATGAATTCTGCTCTTTCTGCAATAAATAAATACTTAAAATTAAATAGATTAAAACTAAATACTTTAAAAACCAAAGCTATGATAATAACGACGAAATACAAGTACAATTGTCTAAATATTAATGAAATTAATCTTAAAATTAATGAAGAAAAAATAGAAATTGTAACATCCATAAAATATCTTGGATTTTATATTGACAATCTTATTTGGTAATCATTTTGATTATATGTTTAAAAAAATATCTAAGAAAATATATTTTTTTACAAGTATATCCAGAAGTTTCTCACTACAGTCCAGAGTTACAGTTTTCAATTCAATTATTCAGCCTCATTTTGTTTTTTGCTCTTCTGTTACCTATTTGTTTAATCTAAATCAAGTATCACAACTACAAAAACTACAAAATCGGGGTATGAGGATTGTTCTGCGAACAAATCGATATACTCCAATTGTAAATATGCTTCAATCTCTGCAGTGGTTCTCAGTCTCTCAGAGGTTATACTATTTAACGATGATTTTTATATACAGGGTGTTTCATAGTTAAACCGACATACGTTAACTGTAACTTAAAGAATACTTAGGTGATTCCAAATAACCTTGGTTAATGGGTCTAACGCCTTTAATAACCGAGATACGGGGTGTTTCATCCATTTCGGCCAATATTTTGATAAGCCGTAACTTTAGAACCACCCTGTAGATTTCTCTCATACTTGGTACAGGTATAGTGTGTTAATAGCCCAATCCTATAGTGTAAGAACTACAATTAAAATCCAGATCCGGATTAAGAAGAGTTTGCAAAATTTGAAAATCCCCAAAACAACATCCTCTATATCAGATTTTTTAAAATTGGGATGGATATTTGAAAAGATTGGAAAAAAATGAATTAAAGTGGAAAAAATTTTTAAGTGCACATCCCATTCTACTACTGGAGCTTTAACTTCAAATTACATCAAATGCATTTTTTTCATTTTCAAAAGCAGTAACTTTCGAAATACCTGGTAGATTTCTTTCATATTTGGTACAGGTATCATTTTTTAGTAGCCCAATCGTATAATGTAAGGACTATACTACAGTTAAAATCCAGATACGGATTAAGAAAAATTTGTAAAATTTGAAAATCCCCAACGCTACCCGCTGTATATCAGATATTTTTTAAATTGGATCAGACATTCGAAACGAATGGAAAAAACTGAGATATTCTGACATATTTTTATAAATGCACATCTCATTCTACATATTACTAAACTTTTAAAGTAAATTCAATTAATTCAATACATAGTCATTTTCATAAGCCATAACTTTGGAAACACCCTGTAGATTTCTTTTATATTTGATACAGGTAGATTGTTTAAATAGCCCAATCGTACAATACAAGAACTAAAGTTAAAATTCAGATCCGGATTAAGAAAAATTTGTAAAAGTTGATAATCTCTAAGATAGCACCCTGTATATCAGATTCTTTAAAATCTAATCGGATACCTATTTGAAAAAGAAAAAAAAAAGAAAAAAGAAAAAAGATGTGTTATTGCCGAAGCTTACTGTTTAATGAGTTTTGTATCCGGAATTAATCCGAAAAATTAAATCTGTATTTTTTTTGTAGAACGCTCTTGTGCGCTTATAAAAATATTTCAGTATAACACATCTTTTGTCTTTTTTTTTATTAGTTTAAATATTTTAAAAAATTTGATATACAGGATGCTATTTTTGAGATTACCAACTTTTACAAATTTTTCTAAATCCGGATCTGGATTTTAACTTTAGTTCTTGTATTGTACGATTGGGCTATTTAAACAATCTACCCGTACCAAATATGAAAGAAATCTACGGGGTGTTTCCAAAGTTATGGCTTATGAAAATGACAATATGTATTGCATTAATTGAATTTACTTTAAAAGTTGAGTAATTAATATGTTATAAAAATATGTCAGAATATCTTAGTTTTTTCCATTCGTTTCGAATGTCTGATCCAATTTAAAAAATATCTGATATACAGCGTGTTGCGTTGGGGATTTTCAAATTTTACAAATTTCTCTTAACCCGTATCTGGATTTTAACTGTAGTATAGTCCTTACATTATACGATTGGGCTACTAAAAAATGATACCTGTACCAAATATGAAAGAAATCTACCAGGTATTTCGAAAGTTACTGCTTGTGAAAATGAAAAAAATTCATTTGATGTAATTTGACGTTAAAACTCCAGTAGTAGAATGGGATGTGCACTTAAAAATTTTTTCACTTTAACTCATTTTTTCCGATCTTTTCAAATATCCATCCCAATTTTAAAAAATCTGATATACAGGGTGTTGTTTTGGGGATTTTCAAATTTTGCAAATTCTTCTTAATCCGGATCTGGATTTTAATTGTAGTTCTTACACTATAGGATTGGGCTATTAACACACTATACCTGTACCAAGTATGGCCGAAATGGATGAAACACCCCGTATCCCGGTTATTAAAGGCGTTAGACCCATTAACCAAGGTTATTTGGAATCACCTAAGTACCCTCTATTTACAGTTAACGTATGTCGGTTTAACTATGAAACACCCTGTATAAAATTCTACATAATTTGGCATCACCCTACTTTAAGACACAAGACATAATAACAATATTTACATTTCTACAACCAATAAAAAGTGCTCTATGAACTCTTTGTTTTTTAAAGGATTTGTAAGCTATAACAATTTACCAAAAACAATTAAAACTAGTTCATCATTAAGAATTTTTAAACACCATCTAGCAGAATAGGGGAAAAAAATAAATAATTACAATCATTGTATTGCCATCTTCTGTGATTCTGTAGATCAATTTTTTAGTTTTTAATTATATAAATTTCTTCAATGTATTTTAAAGTATTTCCCAAGGTATTTTGTATTTTTTATGTAATTTATTTAATTATTGTATAATTGCATTTATAACTTTTTAACTATTTTACTTTTGTACTTCTTATGTTATTAGAGAATTATATTTTTGTGTATATTAGGGTTACCTATTTTTTCAATAAAGTTCTTCTTCTTCTTGTGTTTTTATTTAATCTTGAATGTATATTTAAAATTTCTAGGACCACCGATATGAATAATATAATGAAAATTATTAAATTAAATAAACTACTAGTACTAGCAGCAGGGAGAGAGTGGAATATAAAAAATCTTATCTCACAAGTCCTATCTCTGCTATTTTCATATTTCAAAGGGCAACGATATGAAAAATATAATATAATCAATAATCCTATAACTCACCCTCAAATTCAAAGTCTCTGTGTTCAGCAGTATGGTATCTAGTAAGGTTAAAATCAAGTTGCTTTTATTACTCCAAATACAATAACTAATCTTTGGAATTTGGATCTATTGTTTGGGCACCAAGTTACGATGTACATATGAACTCAATAGAAAGGGTTCAAAATAAGTTTTTGAGAATTTATGCCTATCGTAAATATCACTCGACACTGTTCTATATTATTTCTGAATCAAATCTCAATCTACCGAACCCCAGTAACCGTAGGAGAATTTTGAACCTAATGTTTCTCTTTAGACTTGTTAATGGAAATATTGATTGCCCACAATTACTGAGTCAGTTGAATCTGAATGTTATATCTAGAACACGTAATCCTCCTTTGTTCAGTATTCCATTCCATACAACAAACTACTGAATGAACAGTCCCTTGACCAGATTGCAAAGAAATTTTATTGGTATACAGGATTCGGTAGATCTATTTTATCAATCATACACAAACTTTAAGAGTCACTACATCGTGCTTTGTAATCCTTTATTTATGTATAGCCTAATTTTGTTTTATTGTTGTTTTCCGTATAACCTTGTGATGTTTTATTTTAATACTAATTTAATGTTTTTTTATTCTTTTAATATTCTTACAACTTTTTTAATAAATTCTATTGAAATATGTATTGTATACAAATGGAGCTTTCAGTTGAAATAAGTAACTAAATAAATAAATATGTTAAAGTTGTTTACATATATTTTCCTTCAGTTTATCGCACTGTAGACAATAAATGAAACACGCTGTATAAAGTAAGTTTTGTATGTGTTTAACTACGTCTAAACAATTATTTACTCTCTCATCTCTACAAATGATTTTCGTACTAGGATGAGTCTGAAATACTCGCATCGACATTGCTCGTTTGACCAAGGCGCCAATTGTTAGAATACGGTCGTCCATAATTCCCGGCTGGTTGTTACATTATCAAATATTCCATTTCCCAAGATAATTCTGATTATTACTTCATGCATATTCAATTTGTCAGGCTTTCAGAATATGCAGATATAGTTCCATATTGGGGGCTAACGATGGACATAAATGGTCGGCAAGATAATGTTTGTATTTTGATCGGTTTGAGTAAGTAGTTAAGGAGATATGAATATTTTATCTTTCTTTCAAGACTGTTTAATATTTATTTGTTAACAAGTAAAAGATGGACCTTATTTAAACCAAAACATTTTGTCAGTTGGTCCGGATGTTCATTGTCCCACTCATGTTGATTATGTTTTTTATTTAATCCTTATCTTTACTACTATCAGAATTCTCTTCGTTTTCAATACCTGAAATCAAAATTTTACTAGTTACATAGTTTCTAGCTAACTACGGGGGTTTTGGGAGAAAGCAGCAGCCCTCTTTTGTCCCGTTAATTGTCGTCAGTTCTAGACGATCCATCGGAAGGCCTTCGGAGTATTGGATGACCCATCGGTTTGATTGTGGTAGTTTCTTCTTTGGCTTCTTAGGAAGTGATCGTAGTCCTGGTTTCCATGCCATGCTCCGTGTATTTTGTGCGTGAGTTATTTTATTAAATGGTTCCGTTGGTATATCTTGTGGGGTGCATCTGAAAACGGGAATGTATATTGGGAGTATTAGTCTGCTCGTGGGTTATTCGGCTGAGGAATTTTGGGTCGAGAGATTATTTATCGATAATAAACCCATCAGGATTTATGTAGTTTCTATCGAGGTACTATTCGTGTTGATTACAGATTATCAACTTTTGTTTTTAGTATTACTTTTAGCCACCAAATTAGACGCTAAAATGTGATTATGTGTGATCTTAGTGATGAAAGTAAGTATTTTATCTTGGGCTTTGGCCATCTTATGCAATGTATGTTTGTTTGTTGCTTTCTTGCTTCTCCTTCTTTTTATTCTTTAAAGCTAACACACTATAGGTTGCTTTGCTAATCCCTGTAGATGACGTTAAGCTGACAGCTGGCACCATTTATAGAACTAGAATTCTTTCATAGTATAGAGTTTGTAAAGGGAAAAAAGAAAAAGAAGTTACTAGAGAAACACACAGTTTCAAATACCAGAGTCACAGAGAACTCACAAAATAGTCACAGAGCTCGTAAGTGGACATTGAGATATCATTTCCAGAAGACGGGTAAGCGACTCTACCATGCATATTTTACTTAATTGCAGACGGAAGAGCAAAAGAATTACGTTTTAACTATAGGAAAACAGACAAGCATCCTAAGATATTATGGCCGGACACATCGACACACCAGGAACATTCTCAGATTATACAAAATTTTTGAAGAGTTGGACAAAAAAGGTCTCTTTAGATTGTAGTATAGAAATGGTGAAAGTAAACGAACTTATAATCCAAAATATATCTTTATGGAGATTTTATCGATTATCAGGATTACCCAGATATTATAAGTATTATGGTGGAATTATTGACAAGTCGTGTTGAAAAGGTGGTCCGTATAAAACTAAGTTAATGAAGTATTTCAAGAATCAACTAAATTGTGATTATAAATGCAACATAGTAACTAGTATTCAGTGCATCAATACATGTGTGGGTAACACCAAAAAGTGAATATTGTGTGTTTTATAGACAGGTTTATTAATTTCCTGAACAATCTTGTGAGTGCAAAAACATTTAACAACATTGATAAGACTTTAATATTGATTTCATTCCACAACGGTAAATATTTGGTCAAGAAACTTTGAGATTTACATGATACAAATACAATTAAAAATAAATAATGAGTGAGGTAACTGTTAAACGAATAATTGAGGAATCCATGAAAAAAATAATAGAGGAAGTAAAAAACAGTAAAACAGAATTAAAAAATGCAATAGATTCAAGTGAAACTCGATTACTTATGAAAATTGAAGAAAGTAACAAAAAAATTAAAACACTTGAATAGAAAATAGGGACTTGAAGGAAAAAATTGAGATTCTAGATAGGGAACAAAGAAGCAAGAATATTGTATTGTTTGGATTGGATAAACCTCAAAAAGAACTAAATTTTAAACTTATCTCTGAGGAAATTCAGAATTCAATTGGGGTAGAACTAAAAGAACACCACGTAAGCAACTTTTTTACCCTTGGAAAAAAGCCGAAAGCTCCTCTAAAAATCTAGTTGACATCAACCATAAAGAAAAAAGAAATCTTGCAAAACCGTAAAAAATTAAGGGGAACTGGTTACTTCATATTCGATGATCTGACATTAAACCAACGAGAAGAACATAAAAATCTAAAAGAGAAACTATTAATATATAAATCCAGCGGCAAGTTTGAAAAGTGTTTCATACAAGGAAATCAGCTTGTAACTAGACGGTGGAAAATATCTACTTCACGAGGCTCCAGATCTGACAGAAGTTAGTTATATAAGCAGTGCTCCAGCATCACCAGGAATGTCAACAAACAACGTAAATGTGCCATTAACCGAACAGAAAGTTATACAGCAATTGAAAACAAGTAGCAGAACAACCAGATCTGGCTCCCAAAGCTCACAAAAATAAAATAGTGTCAGATTAGATAACCATTGTATTACTGTAGTTGCACTTTACATTTTTATTGCATTTTTTTTAATAAGTTCATTTTAATTGGTATTCGCTTTTATAGAGTTAGGTTTTAGATATAATTTTGTATAAGTATTAAACACTTAATAGATCAGTATATACGTGATTTTGAGATTAAATAAATACAGACCTATGACCTAGAAAATTCAGCTGAACTCAATGAAGTCCTAAATGTTAATAATGAAAATCTTAACTTCAAAATTCTAAATTTAAATATTTGCAGTATTGGTAAAAATCTTGATGAATTTAAAATTTTTCTGCAGGAAGTAGATGTTAACATAGACTGTATAATTTTAACAGAGACAAGAGAGATGATTGATTTAAGCCCACATAATTTACCAGGATATAATTTAATTTTCAACGATAGTCGTTTTAACCAAAACGATGGGGTAGCTATTTTTATTAAATCAAAATATAACTATACTTATAAAAATAAAGAAATATTTAACAATATAAAAATTAATAGCGCAAAAATAGAAATAAATAAGTCTTGCACAGTGTCAGTCTTCTCCGTTTATAGATCACCAAATTCAGATGCTATGGGCTTTGTAGAGAATTTATATTCCTTTCTGGAGAATATTAACAATGAGGATAATGATATTTGCTTTTTTGTCGGGGATCTTAACATAGATCTGTTAAAACCAAATGAGCGTATATGTTTAGAATATATAAATGTCTTAAGCGAGTTTGGGTTTCTATCTACAATTAATAATCCAACTAGGGTAAGAGGCAAAAAACCAGAGTGGGCGATGAACTCAGTAGTGAACAAGAAATAGAGTACGGAGTCCCGCAAGGCTCTGTCTTAGGACCCATACTCTTCAATATTTATATTAATGGGTTGTATCAATTGAAAACTAAGGGAAAAATAATTGGTTTCGCAGACGAAACAGCTATCTTTTACAAAGATGATGACTGGCAAAGTTTAAAACTAATAGCTGAATCTGACTTTACTCTTATTTCAGAACGGTTACAACACAAATTACTTACGTTAAATATAGAAAAAGCAAACTATTTACCATTCAGTTGTACCTCAGGAGGCCTTCCAAATTTTAATACGTTATCTATAGGTAGTAGAAGTGGCGAAATGAGTATCATGCCCGTTAAGAAAATGAAATATTTAGGTGTCATCTTAGATTCTCACCTTAAATGGGACTTACACATATTTTACATATTAAATAAGTTGAGAACTATTTTATACAAATTTAGAAAAATGAAAGAAGTCTTACCTCTACGGCATTTAAGAACACTATATTATGCACTCGTAGAGAGGCATCTTAGATACGGAATTTGCGCATGGGGCGCTGCCTATAAATCGCACATTAAATATTTAGAAATAGTTCAAAGAAAATTTCTTAAAATAATGTATGACAAACCCTCCATCTAATTGTCTATACTCGGAAACAAACATACTCGATTTGAGACAACTATATTTTCTACAAGCTTGCTACTATTATCAAAAAAATAAAAGACTTAAATTTTTTAATTGGTATTTAGTTGCATTATTGGCTTGTAAATACATCCTAAAATTTTCATTCTTTAATTTTAAAACTAAGCAATGGAAAAAAATTTAAAATATAAGTGATATTTTACATGTCAAAGAAAAAGTAAACAAAATTCCGACCCTAAAAACTTTTTTTTGACATGTGAAATGGTTTTCCTTTTATAACTATCGGGAAAGTCTTGTGGCGACACAACAGATTTTTTAATATGTCATTAAATCATTATATCATGGTCATGGACTTTTTCAGTATCCTCTTTCGAGAATTTATTAATATTATCTTACATTACAAAAAATCAAACTTTGTGAAGGAACGAACCTTGCCTTGAAAATAACAAATAGGACACTTATCAGAATCCTGTAGATCTAGATAATATTGTAAAAGTGGATAAACCGCTTAACAACTCAAATTCGATTAACGTAACAGATGCGGCTGTGAAATTACAATTCTAGTCGTATTTTCTATTAGATTGTGCTTGATATTTCATGGAGCTTTATTTTAATGAAATATTTTGTTGTACCACCAAATTGCTAGTCTATTATAAGCTTTTAGTATACCTTTAAATTTATTTACAAAATAAAGTAGATTATTGAATATTATTAATTAATTTTTATTATCAATCATTTTTATTTAATATTGCTATGTCCATTCAGTGGATACGATAATACAGAATTTTTTCTAAATTAACATTTCGTATGTGGTTGAAAATTTTTTGATCTATGCAAATACCTCACTAGACGAGAAATTGTATAAGAATAGAATTTAACAGGACGACGCCGACGGTTAAACTGCAAAACCACGTAAGTCGTAAAAATGAAATTTTACAGGAGACACAAAAACCTTTTAATTTTTGTATGTCATACATGCGAACTTGCAAGGTTCAAATGGCGTTAGTGGTTATAAAAACGAATATTATGCTTGTGAGATTTTGCTGATGACAACTAATTGAATTTGTAAACTGTCGACTTACGAGGTCTTAAAGTTTAACCGCCGAGGGACAGTTCCAAAAGCTTACGATTTTTTGAAAAAAATGTTGTCAGGACAAATGTATAGATATGGATTTACATAAAAATAAAGCACCTGACCTTCCTATCTGTTACACTCTATTATTGTTTGCTCTGGGCTATCTCGCATACCACTGTGTGCATTCGTCGCTACTTCTTTTTCCTATCCGATACAGATAGGTAGCGAAGCAGCTATGGCCTGACAATATTTGTGTGGTGTAATAATTTACCCTGCGGTGCCTACATCGTACCCGCCTTTCTACATCTGGTATCAGCGTTTTCGTCCACTGAGCTGTTCTCTCGTGAGCCGTCCATTCCCTCTGCCATTTTCCCATAGTTTCCTCCCTGAGTTCTCTCCGTTTTAGCTCTATGTTTGCTCTGTCGGTACCATATAGGTTTTTCCTTTCCTGGGCGAGGAGATGCGCAGGTATTGTGCCCGTAATCACCTGTATGGCTTCTACGGAGATAGTCCGATAGGCAGAGCCAACACCCAATGCAGCCTTTCTCTGGACACCTTCCATGATCTTTTTATATTTTTCACTGCCAGGATTTCTTCCCATAATGGTGCTCCGTACAGCAGGATGGAGTGAACTACCTCAAGCAGCAGCTTCCTTTTCAAGAACGAGGAATTTCTATATTTGGCATTATTTGTGAGAGTTTTGCTAGTTTAATTTCAGCTTTTTTTTGCTGTTCTTTTAATGTGTTCGGCAAGATGTGCATTAAATCCTAGCGTTATACCTAAGTATTTTACAGTTGCCGTTGGTGTTATCAGGTTTCCATTGAACTCAAAATTCGTCGTTTGTCTTTGGGCTTTCCATCTATGTCCCTTGATGACCATGGCTTCTGTTTTTTGGGCCGCTAATTCCAGCTCAGTGGCTCTCATCCATTCATGAATTCGTTTCAGCGAAGTCTCTACTCTGTGTCTTAGTTCCTCTGTATCGCTTGCTTTTACCAAGATAGTCAGGTCGTCTGAAAAGCCATAAGATGTAACTCCCTCATTTAGTTGCAGTCTCAGGACTCCATCGTAGAATACGGTCCACAAGGTCGGTCCCAGAACAGATCCCTGTGGGACTCCCACTGTGGTTTCCATTGTTTCCTTTTCATCGTTATGTTTACTAAATAGTCTGATATCTCTATTTTTTCTAATTCGCGAATTATATTGCTCCATCCTGCTGTATTGAACGCATTTTTGACATCTAACATTACAATCATTGCCCATTTGCCTGATCCATGTACTTCCTCTAGGAGTTTGTCTACGGCCCTTTCCTGAAGCCAAGTTAGAACCAATTTTCCTACTTTCCAAGCATTTGGAAAATCCTGTTTTATCAGCATATCATTCATAGTTTTTACTAGATCGTTTACTACTTTCTTGATTGCTTCAGCTGGGATGCCTTCCAGACCGAGTGCCTTCCCATTTTTCATATAGTGCAGTGCTATATTAATTTCCTTTTCCATGAATAGCTCAAAGTCCCCCTTTTTTACCGTTCTTTGCCCTATCCAAAACCGTCTTTATGAAAAGAGTTCTTTTGCAACTTCCCTTTTTCTGCTCCAGGCTTAAGTTTGTGGGTCCGCTTCGTACAAAGTATCCCATGGCGATTTTAAATCCTTGGCCCCATACATCATTATCAACATCCTTGCATACTTCTTGCCATTTTTCTTTTTTTGCTTTATTTATTGCCTTCCGAAATGCCTTCTTATTTACTTTGTATTCTTCTCTTTTATTATTTATTTCTTCAATGAGAATTTCTTTTTTGGCATTTCTTAGTATTTCCCTTCTTAGCTTTTAGCTTTTAGCACTTTTTCCTTTCTGCCCAAACAGCCTCCGTCCACCAATATGGCATTGTTTTGCACGTTCCTTTACCTACTCTTTCAGTACTATCCTTGTAAGTTTCTCTTATTATGTGCATGAGATCCTCAATGTCTTGTTCTGTTAGGCACCTCCCAGTTTTTTATTTTTTTGGACAGCTTTTTTGAACTGAAAGTAACGTCTATATGTATATGAGTTGGTTTGCCCTCGTACGAACGTTGGTCTATTTCCGGTGTTTTTATAACATGTTCTAGAGAAGCGATCCAATCTGTAATATATTCACCCTATTTATAGGAGAAAGGAGATCCCCATTGCACAGACTTTGCGTTTACGTCTACCATTAGTAATATTTCCCCAGTTGATCTTCTACACAGGTCCATAATCTCATCAACTTTTTTCTTAAAATCTTCAAATATTATGTTTGGCGAAATATATGTACACACCAGTGAGTATCCTTCCATTTTAATTTGTACAAATCCCTCTACTTATTACTTTTTTTATTTCTGTTTCTGTTTCTGCACAGTATCGCCACATCACTTCTTTTGTCTCTTATCCATTTACCATATGACACCTTTCTCTTATTCGGTTCGCCAACCTGACCTGTCCAGACCTAACCTAACCTGACCTGATTGGGATAATCCTCATCACATTTTCCTAACAAGCTCTAAAAAACTTGTTATTGTTAAATGTTACTTGCCTACTAAAAATGGCTTTTCGAACAGTTTTCAAAAAATTGACGTTCAGTTAAATACATTCTAAAAATTATATTTAGATATTTTTACTTTCCCGGCCCCTCGCAAAGGGAAAGTATTGTGAACGCGCTAAAAAAAATCGAGATAACGACGGATATATCCATTTGAGGTCCCCTAAGACGATTAAAACGATTTCCAGTGTGTGTGTGTGTGTCTATATTCTTCCACGATAGCGTCCGCACGCTTAATCCGATTGAGCTGAAATTTGGTATATGGGTTTCGGGTGATCGGGGATTGAACCCATTAGTTTTTGGTTGAAATTGCCCCACCAGGAGGCGCAGGAGCCCTACGTACATCGCAAAAAAATATAAGACCTAAAGTTTTTATTTGACATTTAGATGCCTCACTTGTCAATACATCCTGAAATTTTCATTCCTTAATTTTAAAACTAAGAAATGGAAAAAAAGTTTAAAATTTAAAATCCAAATGACATTTGACAAGTTAAAGAAAAAGTAAACAAAATTCCAATCCTAAAAAATTGTTTTACTTTTTTTTGACATGTGAAATATTTCAAATGTCATTTTTCCTTTAAAAAAATTCGACACAACAGATTGTTTTACTTGATGAACCGGTAAAACGATCGCCAAAAACAAGCATATATAAGATTTTCATCATGACGTGTCCTTTACTATACGTAAAATTTTATGAGAAATTGAATGATAATAGCCCAAGTTTCCAAAGACGCATTTTCATCAAGATAAAGCTAAAATGTTTAAATCTCATCCTTCCGTATTCCTAATCAAGCTCTTTTGTATGAGGGTGATTGCCTATGAATTTTAGGCAGGTCAAAATTTGCAATTTACACATTAGTCAGACCCGGTAATGAGGGTAGTGGCACCCGGGCTCTTTACAAATTCACTCTCTTCGCAAGTTTTTCCTTAAATATGAGAATTTATATTTGGGGTCGTAACGGCAAGAGTTGCAATGATTTATTAGTAGGCAGAGTATGTTTTTTTGTCGCAATCGTCCTTTTGATTTACTGGGCACTTAGAAAGTCTGTTTTAAATTTTGATTACTAGCAGCATTTCTTTAACTATAGATTAAGTGATATACGTATATGAAATGTGAAAAAGGATAATATATTTATAACATTGATGTAATTACCCGTTAAGACGATTTTGCAGCTATTTCCCATTTCTCCACACAAACAATAACCAAACGAAAAATGTACAAAAGCGGACTGAAGACAAGAGTGAGCAAGTAAAAGTAAAATAAAAAACAAGGTATTCGCGATATATATATACTGTTACCGGAACCAAAAAACTTTATGACGAAACACAAATTTTTAACATCAACTCACTATTTATATATCAATGTATTATAAAAATCTATATTTATAGTAGTGCTAAAAAGTTTCAATATAAAAACTCTAGAGTTACCCGCTCTACAGCCAACATGGACTCAACTTTTTAAAAAATCAGTTACCCAAAGATCATTTTTTTATTTTGGCCCAAAATACTATAACTTTCTACCTGTAAAAATAAAACAAATTACTAAAATAAATAAATTTAAAACTGAAGTAAAGAAATATATTTCATCACACAATAGCAAGTTTCTCTTCTGATGCAATGTTTTACCAAATAATAATTAACAAAAAAAAAACTAGAAATATATCGATAGTGTCAAACATGCCCTGTGTCTACTCATGCATTAACTTAACCAACGCCAATAAGTCTAACCCTGTATCTGCCAAATCCCATACATCAGATATATTTTTTTTCCTCATACCTTCCATTTAATTAGGTACATTATAATACACTTTAAATGGGGCATCTGGAATAAGCAGAATAGCAACACAGGCGACACAACCTAGGCTAGATGCTTATTCTAAGGTTCCCTTTGTCAGCTGTTTAGTTTTTATTGTAATAATTATTGTATTTAAATTTAATAATAAACAATTTGGCAATTTGGCAATTTGGATAAACTCTTGCTAAAGTAACTCATTTTAGATGCAGGTCATCGAGCCCTCGGATATGCCGATGACATACAATATAACAATACAATATAACACGACGGTTAGAGATCGCATGCAGGAGGCTCTCATCCTGGCAATAAGATGGACGGACTCGCAGGGGGTTGAATATCAATACCAGCAAGGCAAACATCATAGCGTTTACCACAAGACGCAACTTAGATGGTCTTGGACCTATAAGACTTCGAGGGGAAGACATACAGCTTAAGGGAGAAGTCAAATATCTCGGAGTAGTTCTTGACTCCAAGTTGACTTGGAACCAACATCTGGAAAAAAACAACCAAAAAGGCGGTTGTAGCCAGACGCTCTTTTGGGAAAAAATGGGGATTAAAACCACATATGTTGCACTGGTTGTACAACAAGGTGGTTATGCCCTCCATTACCTACGCCTCTCTGGTGTGGTGGCCAAAATCACATCAAAGAGGAGCCGTTACACGACTAAGCAAGTTGCAAAGGCTTGCATGTCTTGGAATCACGGGGCAATAAAGTCAACGTCTACTCTAGCCACTTTTGGAATTTCCTTCTCTCCACTTTGTGGTACAAGGGGACGCAAGGCTTGGTGCTCTCAGACTACAGAACACACAAACCAATACGCATATTGGGATTTGACACACGAATATCGTTGGAATAGTGACCGGGGACGTACTAGGAACGTGAACAGATCATATTCCGAAACGGTACGACTTCAACAACCCAATCGGACTGGTGGTGACAAATAGAACTGAATGGAACGACTCACAGCTCAGGAACATTCTACAGCGGCAAATCTGGTACACAGATGGATCCAAGACTGAGAATGGAGCGGGTTCGGGTGTATTCTCCAGGAACCCGCAGACCGGCATCAGCTACTCACTGAGCACTCATATTTCCGTCTTTCAGGGAGAGGTATATGCTATTCTCCAATGCGCGAGGGAGAACAACTGGAGAAACATAGTTAACGCGCGAATTAATATTCTATGGAACTGCAAAGAAGAAATGAGATCGCTGGCAGACCGTAATCACGTCAAACTGATATGGGTGCCGAGACATCAGGGAATTGCAGGTAACGAAAAAGCAGACGAACTCGCAAGGGGAGGTTCGGAAAACCCCCCAGACCAAAGGCGGACACTAGAAGTACCAAAGCATACATCAAGAGTGTCTGTAAAAAACTGGATTTGGGAGATACACAAAAATTACTGGGAAAACGTCCCAAGAAACAAACACTGGGAAGAGTACATCAATAATTGACCGTGTCACAAAAGAGCGACAGACCTGTTAAAGATGAACAGGAGCCAGCTGAAAATCGTCACAGGACTCCTCACTGGCCATGCGCCAGTAAAGGGGCACCTTAACAAGATGGTATAATGGCGACCTTACCTGCAGACTGTGCGGTAAGGAAACACAAACAGTGACATATATACAGTGTAGATGCGAGGCATTGGACCGCAGACGACTGCAAATTTTTGGGCAGCCAATAGGTGAGCCAGAACTATAAAACTCCCACCCAGTAAAGGACCTGTACACGCTTGTACAAGGCACTAAAGTACTGTAATCACAAAAAAACAGAGGTAAGATACAATGGGCTTATAGGCCTAAATGTCACCGGAGGCTTCGGTCAGACGGGCCCAACTAGGGGGTGAAGTTTTTAGTGAGTATGCCTGGAAGGAGGTTCTCACAGTAAACCTTGAGATGTTAGGCTCATAACTTCCCCATAAAGGGTTTTCTTCACCTCCGCAAAAAAAACTCATTTTAGAAATAGGTTAGAATTAAAGTATCAAGGCTAGATCATTAGAACTATAAAGAGAGTGTAGTTTTTTCATAAAGGATCTAGTGCAATACTAGATGGTATTAGTGGTAGAATATATTTTATTTAATTTGAATGTAGATAGAATAGTGGGTTTCAAAAGATAGTATGAATGAGTAATAATTATCGAAAAATAAATAAAGTAAAAGTTAAAAGGTTCTTTGTTGCAACTGTTTTTAAAAGTTTTCAATAAATTTAAAATGAATTAGATGATCACACTTTCTTTTGAACTCACTATTAACCCTGTGAAAGAGTATTAATAAAATTGAATAAATAAAATAAAATATATAAAATAATTATTTTACATTTTAAAATATCGGATTTTCATTATAATATATTAGTTAAAATTTATCAGGGGATTTTCAATTTATTGCAACGCGATTAGGGAGCCGATTCCTGACAAAATTACAAAATCGTTTATAATTTTAAATAAAGTAGTAACCAATATATTATATATATATATTAAATCAATGGATTATTAGTTTATAAGAAGTAAATATTTCGAAAATATTTTGTAGACCTTACCACTTGAATAATATTAAAAATAAAACGGTAAATACTCTGACTACCAAGTCATACAATCTGGCGTTCCTCAAGGTAGCGTTCTTGTCCCATTTCTATATCTGATATTTACCGCTGGCGTTCCAACTACAAATGATAACAGCAACAATTGCCTATGATACGGCAATCATGACAACAGATAGAAACCCTGTAATAGCTTCGGGAAAAGTACAAAATCATTTAGATTTACTACAAAACATGGAAAATTAAAGTTAATGCTAGCAAATCACCTTCACAACAAAAAAAACTGCTTGCCCACAAGTATCCATCATTAATGTTCATATTCCCATAAAAACTGACGTTAAATACCTGGGGTTACATCTAGATGAGAAACTCACGTGGAAGACTCACATATTAAAAACAAAACAAAAATAATTAGAACTGAAACTAAACAATATGCACTGGCTCAAATATGTCTTGAAAGTAAACTGTTCATCTACAAAGCCATACTTATACGAGTTTGGTAGTACGGGATAGAACTATGGTGTTCAAACATACTTCAATACATGACGATCTTAATATCCTATCCTAAGGTTCATTCAACAAGATACAAAAAGCGTTCCTCTGACCACACCAATGAACTGATAAACGAGTTATTCAATCACCCACTTGACGAAAGAAGACTCAGAAAATTATGGCCTGAAGACATCCCAAAATAGCTTGCAGAGGGCACCACCAGTGCATGGTACCTGAATCAGATTAGTGACTTTAAAACTATTTGCTTGTTTCTCTAAATATAGAGGAGATTTTAATTGTGCAGTGTTCCAATAAAAAAAAATTACATTGCCAATACAATAAATAATAAATAAGGTACGTATAAAATTAGATATGTAAGGTTTTTAAAATTTTATAAACCTTTTCAACGTATATTAGAAAGTAAATCAAATTTTAATGAAACACAAAACGAACTATTCTAATTTAATAAAATTATTAGGAAACGTATGTAATTAAATATAAACACAAAATTTAATTTCCACTATACCCAGTACAGAGCAGAATATTTTGCAAAGCACGATCGACATATATTTTTTTACTTTAATTGCAACTAATATTATTTATTAAAAATAAATATATAAATTCACAATGTTTAATAAACGGGAACACATTCGGACCGGAATCAATATTGTCAATCAACTATGTTTTAAACACAATTAATATTAAACTAGTTGACGATTCGAATTTATCAAATCACTCTGTGAATTGAAATTATGCATAATAAGTGGCTATATAATAACAAAGTTGCGTAACAGTGCCATAATGGCGCATTTGCATGAAAAACAGATTGTTTTGTTGAAGTTGATGATTTGCAACAATACATTTTGTAATTTATACACAAAAATAGTTTTGTGATATTCTGCTGTTATTTAGCTAGATTTAATTTTATTTTGAAAAATTTAAATCTTCTTATAGGTTCTTATTCAGATATGGATACTGAATTTAGGGAGTCAAATCATTCTGATTGCTCAGTAATACAGAAAAATATAAAATGACGAAGCTTTAAGACCAGTCGCTGAGGATCTACCGCTGCCAAGAAACACAGTGCAACATATAATCAGAACATCCCAAGGAAACAACACAGCTTTCCAGATCACCTTAAGGATGCCGTGGAAACCAGGACTAGGCCTGCTGTCCAAAAAGCCGAAGAAGAAGCTGATGATCATAAAAAAGCGAAGGACTTGCCAGAGAAACTTAAATATCTTAAAGACCACGCCCCATTAACCATAGATACATGAAGAATTAAGCATGGTCACAATTCGAAACACATTCATTATTAATTAAGCATATCAATGCCACTTCTTTAAATTTGCATTTGTAATTGTTAGGTTCTTTTAATAATTCTATTGTACTTTAAGGCCAAACGCCCAAGACTGTTCACTTATTTTTGATTTTCAAAATTGTTTGCTTTTAATGTATGATTGCTGTTTATTAAGACACATTTTGCAAACAACAAAAATAGTTGGTATTTTAATTGGTTTATTATATCTAGGTGTACAACTTTAAGTAATGTTAAGGAAAGACAAATCCTTAACAAACAAACCCCTAACGAGATTAATTTTAAAATTTTTATAATCAAAAATGGTAGTTCTTAATGGCACAAGTTTAAATTTAAGCAACTAACAACATTATCAATATTGTAAATAACAGGATGATTTTTCATCGAAATTCTATCTATTACAATGAATTTTCTGCAATATGTCAGATTAAGGGTAAAGATTTAAATTATCTTTCAGGCCACTTTCAAGTTTTTACCGAACTTCGATTTTATTTGCATAACTAGGAAAATATTTGTTTACATAAACAAACATCGCGAAATCTCCTTGTTCGTAATATGTGAATTTGATGTCGATTTAAAGGAGAGTTATTTATTTTATTATTGGATATGTCAGTAGTATATCCATAGGTAGATGATTCTGATTCAGCAAGAACCTTGCTCTTGACACTAGGTTTTCTATTTTTTTGATGTTCTTTCGAGGCACTACTTTGATATTCTTTTCTAGCTTGGATAGTTTCAAGTATTTAAGTCTGTTTTCGCAGGGGTATATCAAATGGGTTTTTTTTTCTCTTCTTTTGCCAGCGGTTTTTTGTTGAGCAGTTGTTAGCGTGGTCAGATGTCGTCACAATCTTTGTTCAGCGTCAGTATCTTGAATATGCTCTTAATCAATGTGGTAGCATGTTTTCGCGTCTCTACCTGCTCAGATTTAGCAATAAGGCCGATCAGTCTCGCCGAATAGCGAAAATCTTCTAAGATATTTACATTCTTCTTCTTATCACGCCCTCTCCTGCCTAAGGTGGGCGATCCAAATGGCAAGTGTAGCTCTGGAAACTGCAGCACGAAAGATTTCTGCAGACGAGCGGTCGAACCATCTCCTCAAATCTTTCAGCCATGAGTTCTGGCGTCTTCCTACTTATCTTTTTCCCTGTAATTTGCCCTCTATTATGAGGCGTAGTATTTCGTATTTATCACCTCTCATCACATGATCCAGATATTGCATTTTTCTTTCCTTGATGGTGTTCAGTAATTCTTTTTGTTTGTGCATGCGCTAGAGTACTTCATCGTTGGTGATCCTTTGTACCCTTGAAATTCGCAGCATCCGTCTTTATACATACATTTCGAAGGTTTCTATTCTCTTTTCGGTCTGTGAAGTTAGTGTCCAGCTTTTACATCCGTAGAGCAGGTCAGAGAAGACGTAGCATCTGATCATTCGGGTTCTGAGTTCCAAACTAAGGTCTAGTCTTGTAAAAAATGTCTTCATATTCTTGAAGATTTTCCTTGCTTGCTCAATCCTTGAATGTATTTCCCTTTTCGGGTCACACTGACTTATTTACATTAACCAGATAAAATCCAGTAAACTAGTGAATCGTTGCATAATATTCGACAGAGTAAAGGCTAGAGGAAAAGCCTTTTCAACTAACTGTGCTATATTATAGATGCTAAAAGATTTATTTATTATTTTTTTTAGTAAAAAATTTGAAAATTTGAACACATTGTATTTTAAATTGCTTAAAATAGCGAATTTTTTGACTCACATGTCGGTGCTCCATGCAGCGTATGAACCTTAAATATTTTTCTAGGGAAAACTATAGCAGGTGGAATGAAATTCCACGTTCAAAACTAGTTGCTGCTTCCTTCTGGTTTTCTTATATTTAAATATTTATTTCGCGACTTAAATTCATGTAACTATGCCAGCTCCCTTGTTTGTTTTCCCAGAATTTTGAAATATTCAAATTATTGGCAACTACTTCTGCGTAAATCATTTCTGGATTTTCCGTAACACATTTTAGCAGACTTGATTGCATAACCTGCGATTCTTTTTTCCTGTTAGAAAGCAAATATAAGTCGGCAGGTCTGGTTTAAATCGAATATCCGTGTTTTTTTCTTTGAGTTTTTGTTTTTTTACGGTGCGGAAGAGAGTTCAATATTTTCCACCTTTTCTTTCAACAGTTTCCCTTAAACATTTACTCCACATTTCATGGGGTTTTCAATAAAAATACCTATATTTGTTTACTTTTCTCTGGCCATATCGCCTTATTTTGGTTTATCTGAAATGAAAGATGTAACTTTCTAACCGTAAAACCGTAAAAAAACATTTGTGTCGTTGTGGAAACATGTCGATCAGGTTAAAAATTGCTCCCAACTCTAAATCCTATATTTTTTACAACAATCTAATCTCTAAATGTTTAAACTAACTGTAAGAGTGGGGTTCATATACATTTTTTATATAAATATTACATTCAAAAATTCTTATCAAAAATATAACTAGATTTCAGAAAACATTTAAGGCTCTGCTCCGCGGGTAACTGAAAATGGCATTGTAAGGGTTTAGAAATACAGTGTTTTTTTGGACAGCGTTGTACTTTTTGATTGATTTTTTTTTATTTAATAGATAAAGGATCCACACATGCTTATGAGAAGTTTAGAAATAGTCCAGAAAAATATTAATTTTTTGGTCAAACATTGACAATATTCGAGTGGGTATAAAAAATTATAGTGGGCCTTATAACATATTTAAAAATAGTTATAAGCATCGAGACAACCTTTCCCTATAAACACGTAAAGAAAATTTCAAAAAAAAAATATACCGTTGCTGAGAAAAGCCTGTATTTCAAAACCCTTACAAGTCCATTTTTACCGGCCAGGATGTGGCGCCCCTACAGATTATTATTGACTCAAAGTTCGGTAAAGGTAAAATAGTTTCACTTATTTAAATGTTTACGAGGGGTAGAGAGATGGGTGAAGAATTATAATTTCTGTCGAATATTAAATTATTAGTGAATGCCAAAAATTCGCCTTAAAGAGCATGAAAGGGACATGAAAAATAAATTAACCTTAAAAGACCCCACTTCATTGGTTGAGCATTGTATATCAACTGAACATCAATTTGAGTTTAATAATACGAAAATATTAGGTGATGAGACATCTCTGTTCAAAAGGAATTTTTCTGAAATGATTAACATAATGAAATACGATACAGTATTTCAATATGATATCAAGAATTAAAACAAAAAAGTGATATTTTCTATATAAACAATGTTTATTGTTTTTATTTCCCTTGCTTTTTCAAGCGTACGATCCTGGCGTTTTATCAGTTCCACTTTGAATTTACAACAGATGGGCATTGTTTTATTCAACATTTTTAACGTGCGTCAGTGTTGTGTTTATTGCTTTTAGCTAATTTTTACATGTACAACTGTCGAAACAAAAACCTGTTCATCATCGTTCGTTTAACACGGAAGACTGTTCTTATGTAAGTGGAAATACTATTTTTTTTTTCTATATAGCCCTCTTCACCGGACACGGTAGCCTAGTTGGTAAGGCGTCTGCCGATTCAGCTTGGTCAGTGTTCGGGGAGTAGGTTCGAATCCTGCCGTATTCAAGTGGAATTAAAGTCAGATAAGACTTTGGGCAAGTGCAATAAGGTATTTGAGTCATACGCAGTTTCATTCGCGCCGGTAAATAGGCCAGATGAGATAGGATATCTCGTGGAACTGATAGGGGTTGGTGACACAATGACACACTTGTTAGTCGGTAGATCGCCTGTATGACAAAGGCATAGTCCTGGGTTTAAGGTGATTGAGGATCGTGGTTCTGAGCCCACGATAAGCTGTAGGTCCCGTCCAGTTTAGGCCATTAGGTCAGAGACGTTAAAATTAACAAACAAAATATAGCCCTCTTCAGTGTCAGTTGTTTTATTTGTTCGTTTTTATTGTGTGTGTAAACTTATAGTTCTTCTATTGTTAACATCATGTACATTGTATTTTTATACATTACAGATATTTTAATTTTATAATATAATAATTGTGAGTATCAGATACAAACCTGTGTATAATTATGGTCAATAAACAACTACTACTACAGTGACCTCAACCATGTTCAGTATTTGTTTCTGAAAAATTAATAATAAGACCCAAAAATAAAAAGGGATGAAATTGTTTTATATATGTATTTTTCCTTCTTTTTATTTATAAATTGTAAAAACCTTTCCATCTTACAGTGCCCTGAAGATATCAAAATAAATTGACGAAACGTTGGCTTTCAATAAATATTGTTTTCTTTTATCCAAGACCTATATCCCAAAAACGACACCAAATTTAACATAATTACAATTTTAAAAAACTGTTAAATAAATGTTTATTTTTTCTGCTATAAAGTAACTAAATAGGTAGACCAAATCTCATGTTTAATGATTTATAAAACTAAAAAAATATATTTTCAATTAATTTTTATCCTTTTTGAACACTATTAGAAACTTTTTTAAATTCGTGTTTATTTTGTTTTACGTTCGACGATAATAATAATAATCTTTTTAGCCATTTAATTTTTTTCCTCCATCTAAACCGCCCTAAATTCTTATAACTGATCTAATAAAGCCAACAAAAAAGAAAATACCTACCATTGAAACTTTTTCCTCATTCCGCCTCATTTTCTTTTTATCTGGATCTTTCTTCAAAGGCTTCACTTAAAAATAAAACTTAACTCTCGCTTTCACGTACTTAAATACGATACAGGGGTCGAAGGAAAATTAGAACAAAATTTACTTTGTTTAGTTTTTACTATATTGTTATAAAAATAAATCATTTTTTCTCCAAATTACATTAAAAGCAGCTTTTTAATGATACTTGACCTGCATAAAAGGTGTAGTTTTACTGCCTAGGCAGAAAAAATTCGTTGCTATCAACATTCCAGGTAAGAATCAAACTGGTAATCAAAATTGACAATGATATTAGGATATTGATAATAAAGTGCAATTAATAAATATGAAAAAGACGATTTTGCGTGAAATTGGAACACATTTGGAGATATGTTTCACACGGCAGAAAAGCAGATTTAATGCCGCCGCTAGTATTTCATAGACTAGGCATAGCAGAGGCTAGGAAACCAACAAGGCTATGAAATACCTGCCGCGGCAATAAATCTTGTACTTTTCTGACTAGTAAAACAAATAACTACTATCTTCCGTGGAAACAACGACAAACGGCAAACTCCATAATCATCCGAAAAAGTAACACTTCTCTTCCTTGTATCATAAAATACTATTTCCGTCGACCGACCATTTATGATGTATTTTAACGCACTCAAAATCGTTGATTATTGACCCCTATTATTGAATGATTTTCTATTAATCAACGATTTTATTATATGCAACCCAACGTACATTGTTCTTATTGTACATTTATATTGACAGTTCACATCACATATGGAACTAAATTTTCCGCAATTTACCCTATAAACTCTGGAGTGCCGCAGGGAAGTGTCCTTGGCCCACTACTGTATAATTTATTTACAGCAGATATCCCAATGAAGCCAGATATAGTATTGGGAACATTTGGAGATGTTACTGTTATCCTATGTCATGCAGAGATTGCTACCAGAAGACTTCAACTACACCTAAATACACTAATGGAGTGGTTAAGTAAGTGGAAAATAAAAATAAATGAGACGAAAAGTACCTATGTTACCTACACATTAAAACGTTCTGAGTGTCCTACATTATACTTGAACAACATAGAAATTCCCAGAGCAGATGAAGTTAGGTATACACATAGACAGCAAGCTAACATGGAAGAAACACATAGTTAAAAAAAGAAATGAAATGGACCTCAAAATGAGAAATATATGGGGGGTGGGTGGCTCAGCGGTAGAGCACTGGACTCATAATCCAAGGGTTGTGGGTTCATCACACCAAAGGCAGAAATCATTTTCTGATTTTTAATTAATTAAAAATTTAGAAATTGATTTTCATATACCAGGTGTGATTCCTCACTCGACCATTCAATGTTGGGTTCTAATTAACAGTGCTGTTCCTAAAGTGGCGCTGGGAAACAGTAACAAAGCCTACACAGAACACGAGGCTAATGGCCATAGTAGTCGATGCCGTTGACATAGAAGTAAAAAAAAATGAAAAATATGTATTGGTTGTTTGGCAAGAAATCATCATTATCCTTCGAAAACAAAGGCTGTCATCAAACACATTTGGATATATGGGATAGAACTATGGGGTTGTTCCAGCAAATCAAATGTAAATATATGTACAACATTTTCAATCAAAGGCACTAAGAATTATTGCAAATGTCCCATGGTATGTGTCCAATCATACGCTTCACACGGATTTTGACATACCCTTTATTGAAGAAGAATGCAGGAAAAGAGCCCTAAAACACTTCGACAGACTTGAACACCATCCCAATGATCTAGTTTCAAATCTCGTCAATATCGTGAACCCAAATCGACTGAAGAGAAAATGGCCAATCGACCTACTGTAGGACTGTAAGAGGACTGTGTCGATGGATGCTGAGCAGTTCCCGACAAGAAGCCATCGAATTAGCTCATTGAATTTATATTGTATACGACATGTATATAAGTTGTTCTGATTGTTAATAAACAAATTTCAAAAAAAAGAAAAAAATGGAAGATGGATATTGAGGAAGATATCAAGATGGATATTGAGGAAGATATGTTTATTTTTGAAAAGTACGGTCGAGGAAAAGTTCTGCAACGAACTCATGAATTAAAATGGCGATTAATACACTTGTTAGTTCAATAACCATTAAAGTTTTTGATCACCATAGATTTATCACTAACACGAAGTGATACAGGAACAATACATTAATTTTTCACATACAACGTTTATTTTTGATTTTTCGGCAGAAGAAAACCATATTAACTTTTCTTAAACTTCTTTTCAGTATGTCAACTGGCTTATATTATGCACTTTATTTGTATAAGTAACTTTTAACTTAACTTTCAACTCATTTCTTTGAACTTTGTCGTTGTTCCAATTCTAACGGACGGAGAAAGCAGGCATGCTCTAGCATTTATATTACCTTATTGCCGATGTCAAGCGAATCTATCGCCGTTTATATCGATAGTTCATCACCCAATTAACGTCTGATGGAGAAATTTTCTATTATCAAGAGCCTGGCTAGACAACTAGAACAGAGAGCATAATCTGGTGTAATTTGTTCTATTTATAGAAATGAACTTGAATTCTATTAATTTGGGAATGGAGAATATTTAGGAAGATTATGTTTTATCTTATTACGACTGTGAAATAATATTGTGTAGGTGGATAAAATGTACCTACTATACTCTGAGTAATAGAGGAGTGCAGTAAAAGTGGGCATATAACGTCACAGTCCATAGGCAAAATAAACCAATAAATATGTTGTTAATGGGATTAAACTTTTTTTTAATCTCTTGGCATTAAAACACTTCGGCCGAATACAAGGTAGAAAACAAATTGACCAACTTGTGCTCAAGGGTTATCATTCTTAATAATTAAAATATTGCAAAAAATATTGGAAAAATTTTCTATTATCTTCATCCAAAAAAGATATTACGTAGACATACTGAAGGTATATTCATATATATTCAAAAGAAACTACTAAAAAATATACATATTTCTTATACGAGTATAAAAATTTCAAACTTAATATTATTGAGTACTATTATACCATGATATTATTTTAACAAAATTAAACGTTGTTATTCTTTTATTTTTAAAATTATCAATGATAGATTTTAGAAGATCTTGTTTTTTCTAGAAGACAAATTTTTTACAATTTTATGACAGTCTACACTTCGACATTTTATATAGGTCTCTTCTTGAATTTTTAGTAATACAAAAACAAATAATGAGGGATGCGAATTGTAAAAGGAACTATTCAAATGGATATGAAATAATTCGCAAGCATTTGTAGTTCTGTAGACAGTGGCTGATGCTTCTGCCCATATATTAGGAGGAAAACGTGAGTTTTCTGAAATGTAATTTTCCACTAAATGGTCTGCAAACACTGTTAATCTTTCATCGTTAGGTTTTTCTTCGAATAATTCAAAAACAAAGAAATCGCTTACTAATTCTGCGTCCAAAAACATCATGCCAAAGCAGTATCGCAACCATTTTCCAATATTACTTTGTTTTTATATTCTGATGACAGGCCTAAATTTTGAATTTTTCGCCACCACGCTTGACTCGAATGAAGTCGACAGCCTATCACTTTAGCATTACTCAATTAATCGCGTAGCATTACGAATGCATATTTCAAAGTCAATAACTATTTGATCAGGACTCAGTTTCAAATTATTTTCCTTACATATATCAACTAATTTGGAAAATAATTTTGTGTATGTGGTCCCTTTTTTATCTCGTGATAAACAAAAAACAAGTGGAATGTAATGTCCATTACGCAGACCATGAACGGTAAACAACTGTAGAAAATATTTTGCACAGTACGAAAATGTACGAAAATGCACTGACAAAGGAACTCCAAATTCATTTGAGTACAAAATACAATTATGTTCAGTTCCAAATCGTTAATAAGTATAAAATTCTCATTTTGCGAAGTATAATAGATGTAGATTTTATTTAAAATTTGAAATACCTCTTCAGCATTCGATGGAAGCTTTGGAATTTTTTTACGTTTCGTATGATAAATTGTTTTTTGTTACAATTTAAATCATTCACTTTAAGTTCATTTAAATTCGATTTGAAACATTTACGAATAATTTTGGAAGGTTTCTCACAAATATCATTAACAGATGCACTTACAATATGTCTTTGAATAATATTTTCTTCTATCATTGGATGATTATGAATTAATACTTTTTCAGTTATTACACGACTACCAGAATCGCCGATTGTTCGAAGAAAAGCTTTGCACTTCCTATTTACACACACCCACTTTACTTCTCCAGATGCTTGTTTTTTGCTGGTTTGATTAAATTTATATTGTTCTATAACTAATAATGATTTAACACGTTGACTTATTACTTCGCGAATTGACATATCGATTTAACAGCTCTTACAACTACTAGACTCACGCTTAATAAATTTCCCAAAAGATAAGTATTATTTATATTTCTAGTAAGTACGGAAATTCCAACTTTTTAAATAATACCTGTTTAGGACTATTTTAAATCTATGGATTTATCAGTTCCTATATTTAAATTAGATTGGATACTCAGTTATATTTTTCAAATGGGTACGAGTTAGGCATACGGATTATAGAGACCTTTACACTTTTACCTTTTAAAGGATTAGTGGGCACGAGTTGGGATGTTCCCCCTAAAATCAAAGATTAAAAAAAATAAAAAGTTTAAGAACTATCTTTAAAAGTCACTGTCTTCACTATAACTACTCGTATCATTATCATTGTCTTTTCTGAGGTTCATTATTATAGGGTCTATTAAGTTTTTCATTGATATAACCACTTTCCAAAATGAATTTTCCATTTTTTTCAAATGTTCTCCATTTACATCTGAAACTGCCTTCAAAAACAAATTTCGCACATCAGGTAATTTAAATGTTGTAAACATAACCTTTTAATTGTGACCAAATCAGTTCAGTGGGATTTAACTCTGCATGGTAAGGAGGCAAATCTGAGAATTTCAATTCTTTTTCTTGGGCCATCTCATCTATAATATATTTTTTGAATTTGTTTTTACGTTGCTTTGCTATTACGAGTAATTCTGCCTTCAAGGATTAATAAATAAAGTTTATTAAAGTAAAAACCATGGAAACATGATTAAATCAAACGAAATCTTTTATTAGACCTATCAAATGTATTAAAATTTTCATTTTAACTACAAATAAGCATTGAAGGATGAAGTAAAAATAAAATTTCTACCTCTTAAACCTGTACAACCTCTACAAATTAAATTACTGTACTCCTTTCTTCTCTAAACTATAAGAGATTCTATTTTTAAAGTTAAAATTAAATTTTAACAATAATTAAACATTTGAAAAAACCAAAAAACTTGGTGCAACAAGACAATAAAGTGTTTTTACAGAATTTTATCTTCCTTGGCAACATTGCTTAACGATATTATTTTTGAAGTAATAAAATCAAAATTATTTATCATAGTAATAAGTTAAAAAAGAAGCAAGAAAGCAAGGAATCAGTGTAGACAACAAAATTAGAGTGGTTGACTTTGGAGTTAAAATTATCTATGTTTAGCAGAAATATGATCGGACCCTATTTCTCTATGTAAAACATAATTCCTTACATTCATCTTTATAGAAACCCACCGCTTTAAGCTACGATACTTCTACTTACGCACATGCGGGGCTGAACTCATCGGACCCACGCATGACCAAGCAACCATGCATCCCCGCGAACACGTGGGGGATGGCTCATGTTGAACGTTGGATGTTCGTCAGACGCCGCACGATTGAGTAGAAGTTCATTTGGTTGCTCTTGGAATGATTTGACACAATCTAGAGCAGTTCATCTCAGGCTGTAGTATTTTAAAATTTTTAATAACTTTTGGTGATCGAGGCAGTTGAATTCACTGCTAAAATGGCAAAATAGTCCTGCAAGACATTGAGTACAAAACTTAAATATCAGAAAACGATTCAATATTCGACAAATATATAAAATAACTGTGTATTTGGCATTTTAAGAGTATTAAAGTAAAAATACAGGCATTTCATCTGTGCCAGGATTATTTCTTTTAAATTTTGACATCAAACATATAAAGATAAAAAGACTTTTTACAATGGTATATACCACACATAAGATATCTATCTGTGATGGGGGTGTTGATACACTGCGACCTATAAGATCTATTGTGCCCCCTACTGCTGCCCAATCGTTGTGGATGTCTCAACGATTAGAGCAGTTCCTCCAGTCCTATTGCTTTCAAAAAGTTCAGGATGTCGGTAGGCTTCAGGTTAGGTAGATCTTCCTCTTCTATTTGATATTCTCCGAGGTATCGTACCCTTGGATTTTGCAGGGTAATGCATTCTGAGAGAATGTGGATAGAGGTTTCCTCCTCTTCCTCGCAGAATCTGCATTCTTCTTTGTCTACTAATCCGAGTTTCTTTAGGTGGCCTCTCAGCCGGCAGTGCCCTGTTAGGATACCCGTTAGTATTCTGAGCTTATCTTTACTTTTACTGACGTAGTCGTCAGATCTCGTCTGGTTATGGTTTCCCAGTAGTGTCTTGGCCTGCCTCATTCCTTGTAGTCCTATCTAGTATTGGGATCTTTTGTTATTTACTTCTTTTTCAAGTTCATCAAGTATTGTACTGGTGCTTATTCCGCAGAAGGGGTCAGGTCCCAGAAATGGTGTTTCATTCCCTTTTTTTGCGAGTACGTCTGCTATTTCATTACCCTCCACTCCAGTGTGTCCCGGAACCCATAGGAGGGTAATAGTGTTATTCTTGCCTAGTTCGTTTAAATTCTCTAGGCACTCCCAAACCATCTGGTAGTTGATTTCGTGGGAGTTCAAAGCATTAATGGCTGCTTGGCTGTCTGACATGATGATGATCTCTTGTCTGCGAAAATTTCTTTCTATGTTGAACTGGACACATTTTCCGATGGCATATATTTCAGCTTGGAAAATGCTCGGAGATTTGCCTAAACTTTCAGAATATTTGGTTCCAGGCCCATATACTCCTATTCCTGTTCCTTCTGTTGTTTTAGAACCATCTGTGTACCATTACACATAAGATATTGTTTCGAAGACAATACTCATCATTATCATTATAAAAACCGCTGGTAAAAAAAGCGTGCGGCCCTTGTAACACCTCGTCCAAATTCGTATTCAAATTCGAATCATCTCGTGTCCCTAAGCCTATTGATAAATCTAACACTTGTAACTTTGAGATCCAAATCTCCGACAAGCTAAAAGTTCTGCAGTTTGGATTTATCGAAAACAATCTCCGACTAGAGAGAGAAACGTCACGTTTTGGCTGCCGTCAGCCGAGCCACTCCTGCTTCTACAGATTTCTAGATAAGTCAGGATCATACGGAGTTGGGTAGAGATTTGTATAATTTTGAATTAATAGTTAGGAGTGTTGGATTAGGCAACATTTAAATTATTTTGCTATTAGCTGGTGCAAAATCTAGGATTTATAACAATATTTTTGAAGGCTAGGGTTGTTTGCCTGAAAATTTCAAATTATTTGGAATTGTTTATCTATTAATCTGCCAGTCCATTCGGTATTAGGAAAATCTAAAATACATACAATAAACAAAATAGTCAAAACTAGTTCACAAACTTTTTTTAGATTTAAAAATAATTTTTTCTAATTAAAATATACTTTATTTTTTATTTAAATCTCATGTTAAAATTTTCAAAAAACTATGAGGGTGATAAAAAGAGTAATCTAAAGGTTCTGGTTTCGAGTCTCAATGAGGTGGTTTCTTTTTTATTTTATTTTGTTACCTTAAGAGTATACAATTGAAATATATTGTAATTTAAGCCATTCTTTTTCTTTAATATGCCGAAAAATGGTCTTTGCTGATTCTCTCATACTTGTTAAAAATTTCGTGGGCTTCCAAACACATCATAACAACCAAACAAAGTGGATTCTACCAAGGTCGCTCGACTTCGACTAATCTCCTAAACTCCCAACATAAAATTATCAAAACCATTCAAAGCGACAATAAGTTGACAGTTGTTATAAAGATTTCTCGAAGGCCTTCAACCAACTAAACCATGCTATTTTTCTGGTTAAGTTAGGGTCTCCTGGGATGGGACAAAACTGCCTCAAGTGAATCGAAAACTTCTTGTCCGACCGTAGACAGTGTGTACACATAAACAGTTTCTTATCAAATCCCATATCCGTCACCTCAGGGATCCCGCTCTCTTCCATTTATTTATCATGATGTGAAATTATTTAAGAATGTAAGTTGCTTACATGATTTGTTTACTGCTTCAGGCCAACCTAGACCAATTCAATCGGTGGGCATGCATAAAGTTAAATGTCACAAAATATTTTTCGATAATTTTTGATCGGAAAAATCCCTAGTAGTTTTTGATTACAACCTCCACAAATACATTAAACAAAGTTAATAAAATAAGAGATTAATGTTAATCCTCAACACTAAATCGCCTTTTAAAAGTCACTACAGCAAGCTAAGAAATAATGGAATGAAAAACCTGGGCTTCGTTTACAGAAATAGTCTTCATTTCTCAGTGGAAACATTTAAATTGCTATACATATCATTTATCCGAGCCTTGGATACTCATCAGTGGTGAGGTTACCCAGTTATTCATGTGATACTAAACTAACAATTTTTTAACAATTTGTTTTGAACAAATTCAAGAGCTCCACCCAAGTTTTTCTTTTGTATTTTTCCCCAAAAGTTATTAACAATTTTAGATTAACAAATGAGCTAAAATTATTTATAACTGATGAGGAGAACGTCCAATTTAAGAATAGATTGAGATCTGTACTAGTAATTCAAAATATATTAAAATTTACTGAACAGTATTACAAACTTTTAGGGAATTCTGTATAATTTATTTAATGAAACTTGTACTTTTCTATGTATTATAATTGTAATATATAAAAATGGTGTAACCATATAAATAAATAAATAATGTTCACCCGCAAATTTAAATATTTAGTTCTCAATTGCGTGACCCAGTGATAAGTTATTTAATAAATAATAGCCTGTTTTATTTTTTATTTTAATGTCAGAAATTGTCTTTTACTGTCATCCTGGTTGCCCACCTACTAGCATCCCTCAAAATAAAACAGGAGGTCCTAAATGTCCTTATCTTTTAGCGTGCGATTTCCCAGCACGGCCGAAAGGACAACCCGATTCTAATGTCAGTGGTCACTTGTCCACAGTCTATCCGCAGCAAGACGTGCCTAACTATCAGATCGATGATCAGGTACATTACCAATTCCCTTTTAGAGAATTTGGTAAGGGAACCTCTATGTACACGACATACCTAACTGCAGTTCGATTGGTGCCATTTTACTGGATGAATACTTTGGTGTCTGCTTACAATGATCTCAATGCATTTATATAACACTTGCTTTAAAGATCAGATAATGCAGACGAAATCACTACGGAGGGTAAGGAAATTTCGCATCTTTTCGAATATTCGTTTCTGTGGATTATATAGTGGTTTGATTGTACAGGGTTGCCAAATAAGAATGCGAGGTACTGTATCTAGGAAACTATCCATCGTAGAGGCTTGCGGCAAAAAACTTTTTACTAAAACGGCCAAGAGAAAAACCTGGAAAATTTTTTCAAGTCAAAACACCCTTTATATTCGAAACGGCTGATCCGATTTTAACAAACTTGGGCTAGTTGAAAAAAGCTATTCATGGGCTACAAATGCTATAATATTTGAAGTTTTGTTAGTTTCACATGTCGCCGCTAGGGGGCTTTTTTTTCGACATTTCGACAGAAATGGTTAATTTTCTCAAAAAAATTAAATGTATTGGTATGATTTCTTTTTCACGAAAAAGTATGCCTAAACAAGCCCGCGAAAACAGCATCTCGATATCTTATTCCTAACCTAAAAGTTAGGCCAAAGAAAATTTCACTTAAATTTTTATTTTTTAAACTAATTAATTCTTTTTATTATATAAGTTGTGGCCCTAAAAAGGACCGATTTAAATAAGAAAGGTTTTTAATGCTCCCGTAAATGTTCGAAATGCTGACCATCACGCTCTATGCATTGCTGAAGCCTCTCATGGGTAGACAAAACTGTCGCTTCAATTTCGGCTCTCGATATGTTACGTAATGCATTACGAATCCGGTTTTTTATATTTTCTCTAGTCGTAGGTTGAGTCTGAAACTCAAGATCGCACAGGCCATGGAAACAGACTTCCTCTTCCAATCCAACGCTATTGTAATACTGCATTAATATGCTCTCCCATCCATCCCATCCAACTGCAAAATCAAGTTTTGAAGTGTTTCCAGTGGCACATCTTCCAACAACAACGGTAATTTATTGGCCAAAAAGTCAAGAAAGATATTGCCGTTTAGGGATTGCTCGAAAAAATATGTCCCAATAATTCTGCCTACTAGTATGCCACACCACACATTTAAACTCCAACGTCCTTGGTGCTGAACTTCACACAACCAATACGAATTTTCTGCAGACCAATAATGCATATTATGCACTTGTGCAGGTTTTAAAGGTGGCTTCATCGGCCCAAAGAATTTGAAATAAAAATTCTCCATTATAACAGCCGTGGATTGGAAGAGGTAGTCTGTTTCCATGGCCTGCGCGATCACCAGACTTAACTTGTCTTGAGTTTCAGACTCAACCTACGACTAGAGATGCTATAAAAAACCGGATTCGTAATGCATTACGTAACATACCGAGAGCGGAAATTGAAGCTGCAGTTTTGTCTACCCATGAGAGGCTTCAGCAATGCATAGAGCATGATGGTCAACATTTCGAGCGTTTACGGGAGCATTAATATTTTCTTTGGCGTAAATTTTAGGTTAGGAACAAGATATCGAGATGCGGTTTTCGCGAACGTGTTTAGGCATTATTTAGCTACTTTTCCATGAAAAAGAAATCATACCAATGCATTTAATTTTTTTGAAAAAATTAACCATTTCTGTCGAAATGTTGAAAAAAGCCCTCTAGCGGCGATATGTGAAACTAGCAAATCTTCAGATATTATAAAATTTGTAGCCCAAGAATAGCTCTTTTCAACTAGCCCAAGTTTGTTAAAATCGGATCAGCCGTTTCGAATATACAGGGTGTTTTTACTGAAATCTTTGATTACCCCCACCACTTTATTTTTAGAGATACAGCAAAAATTGTTAAACAAAAAAGGTTCAGATTATCCTCGACTTTAAAGATCATGTATTATTTTGTTAAGTTAATATAGCGGAATTCACAGAAACCTCATTTTTTTAGATTCAAGATTGTAGTTACGCCCCCTAGCTGACATTTCAGAAACTTGAAAATATTTTCCAGGTTTTCTCTTGGCCGTTTTAGTAATAAGTTTTTTTGCCGCAAGCCTCTACGATGGATAGTTTCCCAGATAGAGTACCTCGCATTCTTATTTGGCCACCCTGTACATTCTTTTAATTATTTGAAACACTTTTTTTTTTATTTTTTAGCGATTCAATAATTATCAATATGAAACAACGAAAAAAGATATTTATTTTGATTTTATTACATTCTCAAATAAATTCCAAATTTTTTAGTGCCATCTCTGATTTTGTAATTATTTTGCATAGGATACTGAAAAAAAAATAGCTCATCTCCATCCAAGGGAAAATACAGATTAGACCCTTGTAAAGTATCTCTCAAATATCAGTTCATTTGAATTTTACAAACAGTTCTGCCTAGTTAAATTCACATTTGCTCTAGCAGGGTGTATACCGCTTCGCTAACATCCGCCAATATCTGGTATGTGTGCAACCAGACTACATAAGAGAGGTTGCTGACTACGACTCGATCTGATAAGATAATGATCACGTAAGGGTCTAAATTAGCATCGCCTCTTTAACTGAGATTGCAGCTTTAGTCCCATCCCTGACTTTTTCAATTAGACTTTCCCAGGATGGCTCTCCTTAGCCTTCGTCTTGGTTCATTAATTTTCTGTATGTGATCTGAATAACGTCTTTCGAGCTGTTTCATCTTAACTTTAATGTCGTTTACATAAATTCTGATAACTGCGATCGTAAATGTGTGTCGCGAAGCGTGAATTAAGAACTATTGAAGTGAAATTATACGTTAGAATTATATTTCTATTTAAAGAGAGAATACTTTAAAGCTTGATGGGACCTTTGCCAGAAGAAATTATTTTAGACGTACGACAGGGGTGTTATTTAAGAAAGGAATACGAATTTAATAAATCAAAGTAAAATTAAACTGTCCGAATATTAATGTGGAAAATTGCATTCACTTCAATATTTCATGTCATCCTTTATGTGTGGTGAGGCGATAAATAAATTAGAATTTTATAAATATTTCTATCCAATATCCTGTAGAATTTAAAGTATTGTAGTAGTTAAAACTGAAGTTGATCCATACTTCGAAGTCGTTCAAAGAAGAAAAGACAAATTAAAAGTCAGTCAACCACAAAATCTATTTGAATTGGATATAAGTGCCTTTGGCCATGACGGGCAGTAATATCGATATTGCACAAATGAAAAGAAAAATAGTCTAATCTCCCAGGAATTGGACATTGAATGTCAACGTTGCCACAACGTCTGGACTTCAAACAACTACTCCTTGGGCTATATGCCCCAACAGGTATTGAATTATAGAAGTCCCGACGTTGGTTGGAATCTGAGATATCAGGACATTAAACCAACAACTTTCATTTTTTTATTAAAGGAGCCTGTCAACCATAGACTAGTTTCGGCATTATTGTGCCTCTGCAGTATGGCGTAGAGTATTTGAAAACAATATAAAATTTGGTAAATGAAGAGAAACTAAATTTTTATAAGATTTAAATATACTTATTAATAATAAAATACAGAAAGAAATGGAAGACGATAAAAATATGGAACGATCAACCTAAATCTCGATGCCTAAATGGCATAAAGTTTTTATTTGAGAAAGAAATATATTGTAATAAATATGAAATTATAAGTTTTAATTTACAAAGATTTTATTTTCACAATTCTCAACTTTGACATCTATTCATAACTAATTAAAAAAAAAACAAACAAACATCCCATAACAACCATCCTAAAAACCCTGTCATATTTTAAAGTCCCCTACACATAATTTTTCCCATTAATCATTTTACTCTAAACCAAAAATCCACCTTCATTATAAATTTTGATTAACCCAAATTCTCCAAACAACCCGCATTGATAACAAATTCCATTTCAAATTCCCCCCACATAATTAAAATTGTCTCAAATATATACTAAACTATTAATTAACCTATGTCTCAATGTTTAATTATAATTTTCTTTAATATGTTCCTACTATCGTCTTCAGATTACCCATTTTTCTTCTTTTCATACAGCTTCTTTATTTTCTTCCTCATTTTCCAATTATAAAACCATATTCCATTTTTGTTTAAAGTTGTAATTTTTTTAATATCCAGTTTTTTCTGATCTTCTAAAATCGTTTCTCTTTCCTTTTCCTGTTGTTGTTTTATTTCTTCAATTTTATCACTCATATTGTTTTCTGTCTTTTTGATTTTTCATTCTGTATCTTTCCTGATACTTTGAACATCTTTTCATTTTCAATTTTCTGCTGTTTCTGTTCAATTTTTCACAAACTTTTCTTCAATTCTTCTTTAATGTCTTGCCTGACTTCTTTTACTTCTTTTTCAATTTTTTCTTTGAAAATATCTTTTTTTTCTTGTATTTCTTTTATTCTATTTATTTCTAAATTTTCTATTTCCATGATTCTTCCAATCTCTTTTGCACATTTATTAGTTTGTCTTCCATTTTCTCTATCATTGTTTCATAATTTTGTTTTATTTCTGATTTCATTTTTCTAAAGTTTCCTTCCATTTCTTCCATTATGAGTTCAATTCTGTTAAAGAACATTGTCAGAGCATCCATCATCATAGGACTACCTCTTCCAGACATTGTGTCTCCCATTCCCCTAACATTCATTTCTGCTACCTCTGCAACATGATCTACCCCTTGCTCTTCATTTAAATCTTGTTGTATAATAGTTGTTTCTTGTTCTTCCATTACATCCTGTCCATCTATACTCCTTTGGTTTTCTTCTTGTTGTTCTCTTAATCCTGTTTTTTTTCATCTCTTAAATCCATTTTTTTAAATTATAACTTACAATAGGGCCCCTTTATTTTAAGGCCCCACGTTGGCCGCCAAATTTGTAGTAAAATGTAACTTTAACTCAAAGATTTTATTTTCACAATTCACACTTTGACATCTATTAATTACTAAAAAATCAACATAAACCAAAACAAAACATGTCATAACAACCAGCCTAAAAAACCCTGTCACATTTTTAAGTCCTCTACACATAATTTCCTCGTCCTCTCCTTCTTTGCCCACCTTCTCCTCCATCCAGCAACATTTTTACCATTCGTTGCTGTGACATTCTGGCAATGTGCCCTAACTATCTCGCTCTTTCTGCTTCCTTGTTTCTACACCTTCTCCAGATACCTTCTGCCGTTCTGATACCGCCATACATTTTCCAAGAAAGAAATAGTGAACAATATTTTATATCCTACATATTTTTGGAACTATTGATAACTTCTTATACTACATTGATATAACTGCTGTATTACTATTTATGTTTTTCTGATTCTGCTAGTGAATATTTCCCCTAATTTATCTATACTATACAGTTTTCTAAATACATTTAGTTGTTTTACAGAATGCTTCAATCTGGGCTGCCGGACTAATCCGGGCTTACTCAGCACTCTGCTTTATTACTCACCTTGGCACAATGAGTTATTTTGAATTCATGTGAGAGAAGACAGCGGCCCCTTAATTTCACACCAAAGTTCTCTTAAATTATGCAGTGAAAACGAAATGGATCCCATACGTGGGGTTAAAGCATAGTGATATGCGTACGAATCGCAAACAAAATCATGAGCGTCAGGAGAGGGAACATAAAAGGACTCCCTTTTTTTGTTTCGTTCCGAAAAATTCATTAAATATGATATTTGTGGATATATACCCTGTTTATTTCGGCAAAGAATAGTCTCGAAATCATAAGGTTTCAAAAATAATTACGGATGAATTTGTGAGGTTAGGTTAAAAGTATTTCTAGATTTTATCGAAAATTTGAAAATTCATCTACTTATTTTTAAATTAATTTTATTTAATGGACTTATTAGTAAAAACAAATAACTTTTGTGTTTGATTTTTAATTTACTGTGTAGTAAGAGAGATGGCAACCAAAACCATGTTTTATAGCAGCCCGGCTAAAACCATGTAAAATCGATAGATTAGATGACCCCAAAAATAACAATCACAGCACCAAGAATTAACTACCCGAAAGAAATTAGAGATCTTGCAAAAGAAAAATAGAAAGTGCGAAGAAAATGGCAACAAACAAGAACTTCCGAAAATAAGAACATCTTAAATATCCTCACCCAAAAACTAAAAAGAGAAATAATACAACTTAAAAATAATTCGCTTCAAAGAAACTGACAAAGTCTGGCATAAAGACCTTGTCCTCAAAATCCAGAAAGTATTTCCACCTGAATATGTACAAATATTAGAGTCATATATAACAGGAAGACTGTTCCGAGTGAAACATGAAGATACATATTATGTGCTTAAAGACATCAAGGCCGGTGTACCACAGGGTAGTGTTATGGGACCTGTCCTTAATCTATTGTATACTTGTGACATACCACAAGTAGAAAAAACGACCCTAGCAACATTTGCTGATGACACCTCGATATTAGCAACTGGTGCTACTAACAACGAAGCAGCAACTATATTACAAAGTGCAGTAAATAGATTTAGCTCCTGGACTAAAAAGTGGGGAATAGAGATAAATGAGACAAAATCTGTGCACATAAACTTTACAAATAAAACAAAACACAATATGTATATTCCAATAAAAATTAACAATAAAAGGCCAATACCGCAAAGTATTTAGGGGTGACCTTAGACGTAAAGCTGAAGTAGAAAGAGCACGTTAAAAAGAAAAAGAAAGAGCTAACATTTAAATATAAAACAATGTACTGGTTAATAGGAAGAAAATCAAAGTTATCTATTCATAATAAGGATCTACTCTATAAACAATTTGGTCCTATGGACTTCAGTTATGGGGATGTGCAAGTAAATCATCAATCAAAGAAATATAGTCATTTCAAAACAAAGTCGAATTATAATGAAGTGTTATTGTAATTATGGTTCCTTGTTAAAATCACCACCTTTTGACACCCCCTCCCCTTCCCCCGCCAATCACAATGCACTAATAAAGCAAATTTTCTTCTCTGATGAAACTCAACTATATTCACATCATGTTGGTGTTGATATTAGTTACTTTTCGGATAGATATCACCCCCCTCACTACATTATTATCCCAGGGAAGGTTAAAACAATACGATTACAAAAATACTGTTTTCAGACATTTTGAGTGTCGCCTATAATGAAAAAATTTGCCGGAGTCGCCCGCCAAATACCCCGGCTCTTGTTACGCTCCTGTGTCAAGAACCGCCAAAAAGTGGATATATGTATATGATAAATAATTTTTAAGTTGGTTTATTATACAGGTTATGATCAATAAAGTTTTAGTTTTAAGATTATTGAATTTTTTAAATAAACAATAGTCGAACGGTGTATTTTTTTTGTAGTAAGATGCTGTTTAATTCTTCAATCTGCGCTGGGGGTGTTTAATGGTCATTTGAGGGGTGGGGTCAAGTCGAAAATAATGATAACGCCATCGTGTTTAGCATCCTCGAAAACGAGGGAGATATATTATGCCGGAAGAAGACGAGGAATCCACGATTCCCTCATTTTAAGGGTTGTTTTTGGCCGTTTGATAACGCGATCGTGTTTAGCATCCTCGAAAACGGGGGTAATATATATTTTGCCGGAGGAAGACGCCGAATCCTAGAAATACGTTAATAATGAACATAGCTGTATCGAAAAGTTGTCTGATTAGTTATATGCTCAATTTGTCTGTTATCATTTTTTTCGACATCTTGGCATGTATTCAAACATTTACGACCAATTTCAGACATATTGCTATGGGGTCAATGACGTCAGATTTGTTGATATTTTCGAAATGCTTTAAAAATGTCAGGGGACAAGTTTTTTGTCTGAAAATTGATTTTTCGGCATCAATTGACCCGACTTTATCTATAAAAGTGATTTTCAGACGGGCTGCTATGAGACAAAAATCTTGGTTATTTCTCTTACTATTAGTAAATAATAAAAAACTAGCATGGAACAAAACTTTCAGAAACCTTGCGGAATAGGCTTTTTATCTATTGAATAATATACAGTTAGTTTCATTTATAAAAAGTTTTTTACATTTAAAATTCCTTAAACATAATAACACCCTATAAGCACCCTATACATATAGACCAGGGTCGATAATTTTTGAAACCAAAAAAAATAATAGTGGGAACATAATAAAAATGAAAGGAAAAATAATTTACGGGCGATCTGAGGTCGGGAAGTGGCCCCTGCCACTTTTTTTAAGGGTAAAAACTGTTTATCTCGATTTTCGGCAAAACTACAAGACCTATGGAAAAAAGTTGTAGGTAATAAAAAGATCTACAACTTTTGTATTTACACTTTTTTCACATAACCTCAAAATTT